>CM062812.1:119741815-121116815 GCA_031772625.1 Pinus tabuliformis | reverse complement strand
GGCTATTATAACCGTGTCGCAAGTTCAAGCGATACCTGTTACATGTCAACCTCAGATTTCTCGGTTGTAATGGCAACGTCGCTTGACCATGGTCACAACCACAATCGCCAACTGGTGAACGACACAATACAAACGGGTACAATTACCCCACACCTTGGTCCAATGGTTAGCATGGCACAACAGAACATGGCTCACAACCATGGCTTTTACATTACCACACCGCAATTCCAGCAAGTGTACCAGGTTCTGAAGAGCACAGATCTTTGCGAATAGTGACAACCGTATATCCAAAACGGTCAAAACCCACCACTTTACAGTGGTCAAGTCCACCAACCGATCACAGTCATACCAACATCAATTACATTATCTGGTATGAAAAACCCACTGCTCAAGCGATTCCATCGTACCCTGGTTACGCTTCGCCTAACTGAATCAACCTTACCATTCGTGGAAACTTTAGAGTTACACGATTTACACCGTTAACGAACGATCCGATTGCTTATGCCCCTTGGTGGCCGACGATTCCTCATAAACTTCCATCTGACATTCCTAAATTCAATGGAAATCCAGGTGAAGACCCATCGAATCACGTGATGACTTTTCATCTGTGGTGTTCGTCCGAACACCCTTAACGACGATTCGATAAGGCTTCGCCTTTTTCAAGGACATTGATAGGTCCAACGGCTAAATGGTATATTGAATTGCCAAGAGCCTCTTTCGACAATTTTAGTTCCCTAGCCACGACTTTCTTAACCCATTTTCAATTACCAATAAGGTATGAAACGGGAACAAAAATATTAACCAACTTCAAACAGACAACTGCTACCATATATCTGATCATATACATGAGTGGCGTCGTCGTCGTAGGATGGTGAAAACGTACGTTCCCCGATCAGCTATTAGCCGAATGGTTTATAAAGTCGTTACTTTCGCTATTACAAGATGTGGCCCAAGGGGAGTCGTAACAAAGAGGACTAGTGATTGCTCGTGCACAATATTTAGACTTAGTTTATACTCAGTCCGCACACTCTATGACAAAATACCTGATGCCCCTAGACCATAGTTTTCAATTCCTCCCCCTCCTAAATCAAATAGTGACTCTCATGCCGGTGATGGCGTGATTGGCACAGCAAACACGAAATCGATAAAGGCTTCGTCGTCAAAGAAAGCCCGTAAGAATCGGATCAAAATGCAAAAGAAGAAATTCTTGCTTCGGAAGTAAATGCCGTATCAGAAGATAAAGGCAAAGAAACCAATCAACCATGAAGCAAGAAGAAACAAAACAAAGGGAAGAAGAAAAAAAGGTGAATCATCTCTCGGAAAAATTCTTCAACCCTCCTGGGAAAGGGAAACAAAATTATCCATGTCAATATGTGATGATGAGGATCAATACACAAAGAATTGCCCATTCAAAGCTGAGTTAAAGAGTTTCTTTAAAAGTTCCCAACCTCAGCTGTGTTAACTGATCCATTTCCCAACCCAGGTCAAAATCTGTTGTATATGAAATGCTTCCCCGTCGCAAGTCCTTATGTTGGGTTTCAAAACAGCAGAATGATGCTTTGATTTCGACAAGGAACAAAGATTATGGAAATCCTCAGCTGTCGAACGAAAAAGTAAAGAATCAACCAGTAGTTCGACAACAACTTTGGCAGAAGTTGTAACACCCACCATCCCTGAATTAACAATAAAACCGCCAAAGGGTGTAGTACACAAGTCGACATTTAATCCTCGTGCCAGAGCGGCGCAGCATTATAAACATAGTGGAAGATTTGGCCCAATCGCCATCCGCTATGTCGACCCTGAAGTGCTACAAAATTGTCCAACCCAAAGGCAGGCGTTGTTATCGCAATTGTGGGGTTGATCCCAAGGATTCCAATCTTTTATCCTTTGATCACAAGGGATATGATCCTCAGTTACCAGCTCAGCTAGCTTTCCCTTATTCAAGTGAAAGCCACTCAACAAAACTATTCACAGAACAATAAGTTGATGAGGGAGCCTCGACATGTATTATGTCAATGAGATTTGCTGGAAAACTTTAGGATCTCCAACCTTGTCGCGATCTTCGACGACATTAAAAGAGCTTTCGACGGAAGGACTTATACCCCATACGGTATCCTTAATAACTTGAAAGTTGAACTAAGGAGGAAAAACAGTAGAAATTGATGTAGAAGTCATTGATGGAAATCTTGACTATAACATCCTACTGGGTAGACCATGATTTATGCCATGGCAGCTGTCGTGTCGACTTATTTAGGAAGATCGCATTCCCGTTTGAAGGAGGGATTACGATCGTCGACCAACAGAATTTCCTCCCTAATGTTCACAAGTTACAGGAAGCATTCCCATGATCCATGAGAGCAACCATTCAATTCAAGATATCGGAGTAGGATTATTGAAAGACCCCGCACATTGATGGGAACTTTCGCGCTACCCCCCTCCTATTTATACAGGAAATGTACCGTTGTAGCGACCTGCAACATGATATCTTCTTCCACGAAGGTCAACATGGATCATTCAATGGTTTTTCCCCCAAGCCCTTTAGAAATATTGTAGCAATCAATGTTTCAAGCATGGGAGGCGAGCCCAAATCAACGCTCGTCAAGCGTTTGGGTAGATAGGCTCTAGAAATATGGAACCCCATTAGATCCTTGGTCGAAAGTACATGGGACTGACGAAGGAATCTTACAATCAATGATGATTGAGGGGGCACCATGGAATGATCACCACCATCGTTCCCTTCTTCCGGAATATGAAGAAGATACTCAAAGTGACCTTTATCACCCTTCAATATTTGAATTCCTAACAAATACTATAAATACGGTGGATTCCGAGCGAAACTTATCCAATATTGAAGAGACTATAGCTATAAATATCTCGACTAAAACAGAGTGTTGTAGAGAATATTTATGTCGGCAAGGTTGTTCCCCTTCAGAACTGGAAATATATAACGCTCTTTTTTCGCGAATTTAGAGATGTCTTTGCTTGGTCATATGATGAAATGCCAGGCATTGACTCGAGTATCGTTGAACATGAAATTAAAATGTATCATGATGTCAAACCAGTAAGACAACGGCTTCGGCAAGTGCACCCGAAGTAAGCCCTGCCATTAAGGCGGAAGTGAAAAACTCCTCCATGCTGGATTCATCTACCTGGTTCCTCTCAACTGATTGGGTATCGAATATTGTCCCTGTTATGAAGAAACAAGGGACGATTAGAGTGTGGTGTCGATTATAGGGATGTAAACCTAGCTTGTCCGAAGGACAACTACCCTACACCCTTCATCGACCAGATAATTGACGAACGCCGGATGTGAAATCTTTTCATTTATGGATGGATTTTCCGGTATAACCAAATAAATATCCGCCCACAGGACCAGTCAAAGACTGCATTTATTTGTCCGTGGGGCACATTGCTTATCGAAAATTACCCTTTGGTTTAAAGAACGCAGGGGACGTTTCAGAGGGCGATGAATTATGCCTTCCATGACATCAAGAACATTGTTCAACCTTATCTCGACGATCTTCTGGCTCATTCGCGAAAGCGGACTGATCATCCGCAGCATTTAAGAGCGATATTTCTACGTTGCCGACACTACAAGATAAGACTCAATCCGCACAAATGTGTGTTTTGCGTCGGTTCTGGTCGTTTTACTTGGCTTTGTAGTCTCTAAAGATGGATTCGTCTCGACCCCTGTAAGGTTCAGGCAATCATTAATTTGCCTCCACCTTCAAATTTTTCTTCAGTTCAGAAACTCCAAGGGAAAGCAAACTTTCTGAGGAGGTTCATTCCAAATTACGCAGAACTTGCTAAGGGTTATACTCGTCTTTTGAAAAAGGATGTACCTTTGTCTGGGACCAGGTGGCGCAAGCTTCCTTTGATGCTCTGAAAGATAGTCTAGTAAAAGCATCATTAATGTACGCCCCAGACTATCAAAGAGATTTTAACCTGTATCTGGCTGCAACGGATACGACCATTGCGATGGTTTTAGTTCAAGAAGTCGATGGAATTGAACATCCTATCTATTATTTAAGTAAAAACTTAAACGATACAGAAAGTAAATATTCTTATGTTGAAAAACTAGCGCTTGCAGCTGTTCAAGCGATTCAAAGGTTTCGACATTATGTCCTCTTTCGGAAAACTACCATCTTGTCAGATTGCAACCCCATGACTTATATACTGTCGCGACAGTTGCTGGAGGGCAAATATTCAAAATGGATAGCGATCCTTCAAGAGTTTGATCTGGAATTTGTGAAATCCAAATCAAAGAAAGCTCTAGTTTTCACAGAATTATTGTGCGATCTCCCATCATCGTCCAACGATGAAACATCGGAAGAGTCAATCGTGGACGAAAGTTTGTTTCTGATATCTGTAAGCGATGAGTGGTATGGAGATATCATAGTTTATCTCCAAACCCAAAAGTTCAGGCCTAACACCTCTCGCTCCGAACAAAAACGTATACGATACCAAGCAAAAGACTACATGATCGTCGGTGATACACTTTACCGTCGTGGTGTCGATACAGTTCTGAGGAGGTGCCTTACCCATGAGGAGGCCGAAAAAGCCCTGAATGATTGTCATTCAGGCGCGTGTGGGGGGCATCAATCTGGATATGCAATAGCACAAAGAATCTTACGAGCAGGATACTTCTGGCCAACCATGTTCAAAGATTGCATAACCGCAGTCAGAAGTTGCCATGCTTGTCAAATCTTTGATAGCAAAACCAGACGACCACCCGCACCTTTACAGCCGATAGTTGCTGTTGGGCCCTTCGCCAAGTGGGGCATCGATTTCATGCAATGTAACCCCACCTCGACCGGGGGGCATGGGTATATTATAGTCGCTGTTGACTATTTTACCAAATGGGCCGAGGCGATGCCTACATTGGATAACACTGTGAAACACTGCCCTTTTCTTTTTCAATCATGTAGTCGCCAGGTCGGCGTACCACAGGCTATAGTTACAGATCATGGGTCACATTTTCGCAATCACATGATGGTCGAATTAGCTGCCAAGCTAGGGCTATCTCACGACAGCTCTACCCCATATTATCCGCAAGCCAACGGACAAGTTGAGGCAATCAACAAGGTCCTGAAGCGTATGTTGCAAAGGATGATTGGGGTTCATAAAAGAAGGTGGCACCTAATCTGTACTCAGCCTTGTGGGCTTACCGAACGTCGGTAAAGAACGCAACCGGGTTCACACCTTTTCAACTGGTGTATGGTCTGGAAGCAGTCTTGCCAATCCAGTGTGAAATTTCGTCGCTTAAACTCGCAATCGATCTTCTCCCCGGAACTTCAGAAGAAGAGGCTCGTTTCTTGGAACTAATCCAATTGGATGAAACCCGTCGTGATGCCGCTTTGGCTAACGAAGCTCATAAGAAACGAGTCAAGGCTCAGTTCGACAAAAATGTCAAACCCCGTGTCTTCTCAGAAGGTGATTTGGTCTTGCTTTATGACCAAGAATCCGATAAATTGGGAGCTGGAAAATTCAAGTCCTTATGGATGGGCCCCTATATTGTTAAGAGGGTGTTAGAAAAAGGAGCCTACGAGTTAATGGATTACGATGGAATTCCACTGGCGCAGCCCCGCAACGGGTTGTACCTCAAGCGTTACTATGCTTAAATAGTAACCTGCATGCTTTTGTTGTATTTTGTTTTCGCTAAAGTGTTTGTTCTGGTCGAGTGATCCACCTTTTCATTCGTTGCAGATGTCGAACCTTCTGGAGACATGTGTTGGGATATGCGACGGAGCGAGTCGTAGTTCGCGGAACCTATCCTCCGCAGCCTGGGCCATTTTTGATCCAAGCGGCGAGTTAGTAAGTTTCAGAGGTGTATGTATTGGGCAATCGACGAATAACATCGCTGAGTATAGCGCGTTGATAGAACTACTCTCTGATGCCATCACACGTGGCATACGCCGACTAATTGTCAGGCTAGACTCACAGCTCGTAATACTACAACTCAATGGTATATATTCTGTTCGCAATCCAGCTATTTATCGCATGTTCCTAAGGGTTAAGATCTTGGAAAGACGATTTGATTCAATTCAATATCAACATATTTCAAGAAACTTAAACACATTAACTGACTCATTAGCAAACTATGTGTTAGATAGACATTAGCAACATTTATAAAAAGGACACATCATTAAAGATTGTACATATGAATCACATAAGTCAACCAGAATAAAACTCGAAAATCAAAATACATATAAGCTGTTTATATAAGTTCATACATAATGTTCTGTAACCAAGACAAAATTGGTCATATGACCTAAAAACTCAAAAGATGCTAGGGGGCACCCTAGCCTAGTGGTGCTCATGATAGTACGTCACAGCCTGTGCAATCATGCGCAAGAGACGAGTCCATCGTCTAGGCACGCCGATAGTATGCCACTGCAGCTGTAAAGGTAACTCGTCAATCTGTACATCCGGAAGACCGCGAGTAAGGCTCTCAACCTGCTCCTGCACAGCTCTAAGGGTCTCAGTATCGTCAAGATCGTGAATAACAACCCTCCTAGCAGGCTCCACTGCCGAGGCAGCAACTGGCGATCTCGGACGAACTGCTAGACGAACAGGACCAATATCTGCATGCACCCAAGAGTACAATTAAAAGTCTTGATAGAATAAAGCACAGCAACATTATGAATAAGAACAGTAAACAGTAATATGGTCAAGGAGTTTACCAATGGCGCCCCACTGTTCGCCATCCGGTAGCACCAAATCCGGATCACCTAAGAAATCCATACCCACATATGGATACTCGGAAAACGCCATCTCCTGGCGCTCGAACCACCTAAAGAAGGCCTCAGTAAAAGTAATCTGAGGTTGACCAGCATGCCTAGACATGTGGTCGACCCACCTCTGCATGCGTGGCTCAGTCGGAGAAGGCAAGTCGAGTATGATGTACTGAGGCTGCATCAGTGGTATCTTCTCCAAGGTGAAGGCAGTCAGAATAGAACCAAATCCAAAGTTCTTCAGCTTCCCGTCCTTTACCTTGGTCAATTGACTTTTCATCTGAACAAGTACTGCATCACACCAGTTGAATACTTTCGGTTGGAGACACTCCAAGGCGTGCTGCATATAAGACCTATTGGCAACATGTAGAGCTGCACTACCGGCCATCCTACCAATAGTGAACAGAATGGACCTGAGAGCCCGATCAGTAATCTCACGGATAACAATCTTGCCGTCTCTGCTCGGCTGAGAACCTTCCCTGCAATACTGGCGGACATAATCTCTGGTGGAATCAATTCCCCGGGCCGTACTTGACAAGGAAATGGGGGCACCTCGTCTTGATAGTCCAGTCAAGAAGTACATGTCCTCTATGGTCAAGGGGATGGCTTTCCCCTAATCTGGAACACTTGGTTAACAGGATCCCAAGCATCAAGCATTACTGCAGCAAAGAAAATCTGTGCTCTCATACTAGAGATACGGAAAAACTTCAGCAGGCCTCAGTTCCGCAACGCGTTCACCGTGACAGGGTCATGGAGGGCAATCATGTCCTCCTCTTCATGTTCTCGTTCTCGCCATGTAAGGGACATTTTGTTCAAGGTTCCCTGCAAAGCAAAAAAGAGAAGTAAAGTTCCTGATTTTGATGAAAAACTGGCGAAAAAATCATCAAAAAATGACCTTAAAAACTCAGGTTTTTAAGCCCAGCGCAGGCAGAGAGTCTCCCACTTGCGCTGAGGGTCAGGCTGCCTTAAGGCAGCTTGACCTTCAGCGCAGGTTTCGAAAGGGGAACCTGCGCTGGAACTAGGGCGATTTTGCAAAACTCCTGGGGCTCAGAAATACTGGAAAACATGCATGAAACAGGAAAATGAAACCATGAAAAGAAAGAGCTAGGGTTTAGCTCCTACCTGGTCCAGACGGCGCCGAAAATCGTCCGCAGAATCTCCCGGAATCAGCTGGTGAAAATCAAGGGGGAAGAGGCACCTCCAGAGCTCCAACAAACCAAATGCAAATGAAATGGTAAATGAGAGGTAAAAACACCTTTTAATGGCTTTTTACACAGTTTAAAGTGAAATATTAGGGTTATAATCTCATTTTCATGCAAATATTATTCATTTCTAACAAAGTTTGTTGCAGCAATTGAAAATGCAGTACTATACTTGAAAAGAGAAAAGCTAGTAATGGTAAAAAATCAAAATTTGACCATATAACCGAGCAGTTTTAGCACATAGTTCATGCTCGTTAAAAAATAAACATAAGATCGAGCAGTTTTACCGTGGAATTTATGCTCGTTAAAAAATAGA
Source organism: Pinus tabuliformis (assembly GCA_031772625.1). NCBI lineage: Eukaryota > Viridiplantae > Streptophyta > Pinopsida > Pinales > Pinaceae > Pinus > Pinus tabuliformis. Next base: position 121,108,563 of record CM062812.1, on the reverse strand, counting down.
AAAGCGTGAGCAAGATTTTCCCCCAGAGTCTAAGCTCATTAAAAAATGAACCTATTCCGGTAAATAACCATTGTGATCGTAAATTTATTAGCCATAAAAAGCCTTGGTCGTGTTTGCACCCGCCACCTCCATTTCATTTGGCCAATCATTCACCTCCATATGATTGTTTACCTATTTTGAGGAACAACTGCGAAGAGTGATTTCACTTAGCCATCCTTGTGACACTGCTGTGATTGGAAAATTCCAACCTGTACCTGGAATCTGCTGCTATCCCCTGTTTATCACTCGTTCCTCAAAAGACGAGTCTTCTTTGAGCTCTTTTCATCTGACTCGTAAAATATGAAAAGTTTTCCGAGTTTTGGCCTTCCAGCTCGTTAAATTGACCGGAAGAGCTATCCCTCCTCTAGATTTTAATCTTTTTGGACCTGAGGGATTATTGCACAAAAAGGTCGAGCGCTTGTTTTATTCGGCTCGTTAAAGTTATCGAAAACTCATCCCTTCTGTATTGTTTTATACTTTTTCGGACTTAAGGGATTAGATGACGAAAAAGGAATTTTGGAGTTAACTTTCTGTACCTTTTCAGACTCTCTAAAAATGAAAAGGACCGAGTTTTCTTTGTCATTAGACTCGTTAAAATGATTAAATAGCGACAAACTTGTCTTTAGATGAGAACGAGTTTCCCTATCGCTAGGCTCGTTAAAACATAGCGATGGGCTTGCCCGAAGGGCAGGTTATAGAACAAGCATATGTTATCCTCCTCAAGCTTGACAAAAATAAAGAGGTACTGGTCAGAAATGACTGGGGAAAAATTGGGAGAACCTCAAAGCTTTAATGGTAGCAAGTCGCTCTTGAACATGACACTTTGTCCTTCGTATCACAACGGGTTGGGTTGTTTCATTCACCGGTCTCATCACCATGGTCCTCGCCAAACCATCCACATTTGGGGTAATGCTACCGATCCATCACATCAGTGTCGTTATATGTTCAAGAGATGTTGTTCAGAAAGAGTCAACCGTGTCCCATCCACTGCCATACATTATCCTTCATCCACCCATGATCGCCACCCTGAATCATATTTCACAGATTTTTTTCACCTCCACTAAAATCATTAGCTCCGTTCCGTGTCACTAATGTGGGATTCATTAAGGCCCTCCTTTGACGGATCGCTTCTTGTCGACTTCAGCTCATTATCCAAGAAGTTGATCTAGGAACACCCCCCTCAGTACTTTGAAGCTTGCATGCCTCAATGGCAAGTTTCTCACTTCCGGCGACATGTATACATTAATGACCTTCGACCAGAAGATTTTGCGTGGTGTTCGACGCCAAGTCCTTTATTCACACCACGTGAATTGTACTGCAGTACCTTGAGGATCATTGTCATTATTGGTGATTCCTCTCGCGCTTGTTAACGTTTTACATTATTGACCGGTAATCAAGCGATGTCTTTCCATGTTCGACTTCAGCGCAATTCTCACATGGATCGACTTGTACTTAGAATGAAGATCGAACGAGTTTTGAAGACCCCGGATCTAGTTTCATCCATCCGGGCTGCGGTATATATTCAGGAAATATAAAGACATTTGATATGTACATCATTGCAGCAGATGATCATCCTACTCAAAGGATGATAATTTCAGCAGAGAATTATCAGTCTACCATCAGACGATCGTCTGTTCTATGTACCAAAATGAATTTATAAAGCTGAGCATGGGAATGCCCGCCTCAGCTAGATCATGAAAGCAGAATGAAAAATAATGTATTGTATTGTATTTTATTACAAGGCACCTCTCAGCGATTGAATGAACTTCGGATCCTCCTGATAAAGCATTTCACCCGATAAACGACCTCATACTTTAGGGGGCAACTGTTATAGACATTTTTGTGCCTAACAGCATGAAGCATGAAATGTCAATAATCTGAGGGATCCAAAGTCCCTAAACATGTTGTTCCTACCCCTAGAGGAACAAGGTCAGCAAACCACAGCACTAAATATCAGTTCTCCACCTGAAAACACTCAAAAACAAGCTAATTCTGGATCATGTCAACTGCTCCACTGAGCATCTGCGCTGAATGTCAACTGCTCCACTCTGTACCTGCGCTGAATGTCAACTCTAATGAAGGCTACCTGCGCTGGGCGAGATTGGCCAAGTGGCACAGTCATTCTGCAAGGTGTCAAATGCCCAGGAAGCTTCCAAAATGACACTTGGATCAGGGAATTCGCCTTGTGATGAGTAAGAGGATCTAGATCTCCAAGTGGAAGCAAGAACCTCCAAGTGGACTCAAGAACTGAAGAATAACTGAAGTGGGAGAGGACACTAGTCAACTTCATGCCAGCCTCAAGCTGACTCATCCTTTCTCCAAAACTCCTATATATAGAGCTCTCTCATGAGGTCTAGGGAGGCTGGAATCTTGTGAATGTAAGGAAGTGCTGTTGGTTTGAGTATAGAAATATTGGGTGATTGCTTTGAAGGAGGTGAAGAGGAGATTTCTTTCTGCTGGGAGGTGTTGCTGGATTGGGCCTCTTATGGTTGTAACACTCTCAGAACTTTACTTCTTCCATTAATAAAGCATTTGAGGTTCTTCTATATGCATGTGTCTCAATGGTGTATTGATGCTTGTATATTTGATTTATTCTAATCCTTAAATCAATTATGGATGTATGCTTCTTGTAGTTTCCATTTCTTGTGCTTATGCAGGATCTTTGTGTAGCTGGGCCAGTGAAAGAGCAAGGAGCTGGGAGCAAGCAGCAAAGAGGGAAGATTGGATCAATCATTAGCGGAAGATAACGGTTAGTGGATCTCTTTCTCCTCTCTCTTACATCTCATAAAGAAGTAATCTTGAATAGCTTTGCATTCGGTTGTTGCTGAGGTACTATCACCCTTAGAGTGGGATAGGGTCATTCTGTATTGGATACTTTTCCCAACAACATCCATGGTATTGGATGCTTTGGCATGTATAAAAATGTATTGTAACATTGAAAGGAACATCATGAAAAATCAAGCTGGTAGTCCCGGTTTTGGGATCCAGGGGAAAATCTCTGTGTATATGTGTTTTATGTGTTATGCTCTTGCATTGTTTATTTTCTGTATTTTAGAATTCGTATACAGGTAATTTATGTACAGGGTTAAAACTTACATTTGGTATCAGAGATGTTTTGGCTTCAAGGGGACGCCTTTGTTGCTGAGGGGTTTCGCTCGGGCCTGTGGTAGACCCTGTTCAGTGGGAGATCTGCAGGATCGATTTTGGTGGTGAAAGAAGATGGTGAGCAGTGGAATGATAGAGATCAAGAAATTTAATGGTTAGAGTTTTGAGTTATGGAAACTCAAGATGGAGGATCTGTTGGTGGATAAAGACTAGTGGATCACGGTAGATCCAGGTACTAAACCAACAAGAGTGTCCAATGAAGAATGGAAGAAGTTGGATCGGAAGGCAAAGAGCATAATATGATTGTGTGTCTCAGATTCAGTATTGTTGAATGTATCAGGGGAAGCTGCGATGAAGGCTTTGTGGGACAAGTTAGGGACTTTTTACCAGTCTAAGTCTCTGGTGAATAAACTGTTCCTGCTGAAAAAGCTGTATAACCTGAGGATGAAAGAGGGAGACTTGGTGACAGAGCATCTAAATGCATTTAATACTGTAGTAAGTCAGTTATTATCTGTTGATATTCAAATTTCAGATGAAGATAAGTGCATCAGTTTGTTGTGTTCTCTACCAGATTCGTGGGATAGTCTGGTTATTGCAATAGGTAGCAATGCAACTGCCTTACAGTTTGATGAAATAATCTCATCCTTGTTGAGGGAGGAAATGAGACGAAAAAAGATGGAGAGCCAGAATGGTGATGTCTTGTCTGTACGAGGTCGGTCCTAGAATAGAAACAAAAATAAGTCACCGAGTGGGAGATCTAAATCTAGAGGGAGATCTAAATCTCCAGGAAAACCTATAAAGGTGGTGTGCTAGAAATTTGGAAAGGAAGGGAACTACAAAAGGGACTGTAAATCTAAAGCTCCTAATAAAGGAAAGGGATATGATGATGTTCCTTTTGCACAGGTGAAAACCACCTCAGATGAAGGTGGGGATGTGTACTTGGCTTCTTCAAGTACACATGTAGATCATGAGGCATGGTTGATTGACTCAGGTGCATCCTTTCACTTCACTCCCCATAGAGAGTGGTTCTGCGAGTATGAGAAATAGGATGGTGGTGATGTCTTCTTAGGGGATGATATGAAGGCTAGAATCATTGGTCGTGGAAAAGTAAAGTTGAAGTTGCAAGGTGGAAGGGTTAGGACACTTCTGGGTGTTCTGCGTATTCTTGCATTGGCCAGAAATCTGATTTCTGAAAGCAAGCTGGATGATGCAGGTGTAAAATAGTGTTCGAGAAGGATACCTACAAGATGGTTTGGGGAGCACTGGTATTGATGTGGGGAGTTCGAATTGGAACTCTGTACAAGTTGCAAGATAACACTATTGTTTATGGGTGCAAAAAATTATGTGGTTCCTGAAAGTGGAGTAGAAAATCTAGTGGTCTCTGGAGAGAAGACCATGTTGTGGCATCAAAGGCTTGGAAATATTGGAGAGAAGGGCCTTCAAATACTTCATGGTAAAGGTATGGTAGAAGGTATGAGTAATAGCTCTCTGGATTTTGATTTCTATGAAAATTATGTATATGGGAAGCAGAATCAGGTGAGTTTCCCCTCTAGTGGTAAGAGGGAGAAACAAATATTAGAACTTGTGCACAGTGATGTGTTTAGACCTGCGAAGGTTCCATCACTGGGTAAGTCTATGTACTATGTATCATTTGCAGATGACTTCTCAAGGAATACATGGATATATTTCCTTAAGGAGAAATCTGAAGTCTTTGACAGATTTAGAGAATTTAAGGCTGCTGGGCAGTGGATCCCCTGCGTAACGGTTTTGGGGCTTGAAGTCCACAATTTTGGGTAGAAATATGGTAAGGTTCCAAGATGTACACAAAGCGTGAATTGTAATGAGTCAAGTAAAAGGGTTGTCTGCCCGAAAAAAATGTAAGAAAATAGAAAGTAAGTCGGCTTGCCCATGGTCTGCGGACCATGGGAATGTATAAATAGAGCAAGGCTCTAAGGTTAGAAGTCAATTCTTAGTTTTGGATCTTGAATGTTATGGGTTTATGAAGGCTATATTCTCTTTGCGTCTATAAGTCTGAGTCGAGGGTGTTAGTAGATAGTTAGAGGCACTGCAGATGTGTGCGCAGAGGCCTGGTAGAGTCCCCAGCTGTGTGCATGGGCCCCTGCAGCTGAGTGCGCAGGGCAAGAAGTGGATTGTATAGAATGAAGATGTTAATAAAGATAAGTTGGTTCTGAAATATTGCGGATCTGTTATATTCTGGTTTATGCACCTGTTATATGAGTTTATGTTTGTCTTTAAGAGTTATGAAGGTGTGCACTGGTTATTATTGATAATTGTTTGCTTAAAGACCTTAAGAAGTAGATCGGATCTATAATAACCTCATTAATAATAAGATTATATAAGGAGTGCCTCATCATTGAGCCTCGCGAAAACCAGAGTAGCGCAAGTGCGCATATTGGTTCGCGACCTATCCAGACTTCGTCAAGACATCCCAAGGGTGTGGAAACCTAGTTCCAAGACCCTCCCCTACTACCTCGGGTGAGACTTTAGTCCGTGCTTCGTGGACTGTTGCCAAAAGGGCCGGTAGTGTGGGATTTGTTTGGTTAAAAAACTTTTGAACTGGGTCGGGCCCCAAAAAGCCAAAAAATGGTTCTGTTGCTGAGACTGGGATCTGCCTAAGGGATGTCTGATGTCAAAACACTGGAACGCTACAAAGAAAGAACTTGAAGATTGGTTGGATCAGAAGCTTCACAAGTTTGTGGTATAGGAAAACAGAAATCTGTAGATATCCGAGGAAAGGTGGCTGGATCACTACATATACACAAAAATCCACGAGATCTTCTTCGCATCCTTCTTGATAGAACTATATGAGTGGATTGCGAGGCTAGTTGATAGTTGTTGAGCACTAGAGAAGGTATGTAATTACCACTCACTTTGTCATCTTTTCCTTGAATTCATAACTTCTTGACATTATGAAATAAGTATATGGTGAAAGATTATGATAGATCTAAGAAGATCTGTATGCAACTTAAAATGACTAATAATTACCCTTTTCCTATGCAGAAAAAGGAGAAAATGGAAGATCACCGTTCTAAAGGAAAAGACAAGACAAGGTTAACTGCTGTCCCTTTGACAGGGAACCGTATCCAAACAAGGCAATATAAACTGGAGCGTATAAACCAGGAAAAGGAAGAGGATGTACCAAATTGGCGTAAGAGAACAAGAAGATAACTGATAACTAACAGTATGGTGAATCCCTCAGGATCCTTTGATCCTGAGGGATCGCTACCTTAACGATTCGCTGTATCATTGATATCTCCGCTCGACTGCTATAAGAGGAGGCAACATTGCTAGCCCAAGGGATGGAACTATTGTGGTTTTTATGAAACTTACTATTGTAATTGGAACTTTGATCATCGACTCTCTCTAAGAGCGATTACTGTAACTTTGTTTTGATACGTAATATATAAAATTTGGTTGTTGTTCCATCTTTGGTTCTGGAGTAATCTTAAGCAGTGTGTCCCTAGAGGCTAAGGGCCTGGCCCTGGTGGATCACTTGCTCCTATACCATTATTTTCCGATTCGTGTGTGGTTTGATTTCTTTTATCCGCTCTGTTCAGTAATCTGATGTTCCTTACTATTTTACATATCAGTTCTGTTACATTTCGTCTACTTGAATAAGTAATGTTATTCTCTACAACAGGAATGTTATGCTATTCACTCTAACTTTATATCACATTGATGTTCCTTTAAACAACTGGTATTATCATATAACATTTTTGTTCCTTATAGATTGCATTGCTGTTCGATTACAGAGTAACAGTGCTATATATTCATAAGTAAGTATTATTGTGTATTTATCTATGGTTCACTTTTAACGTGATTGCTGTTCCATCATGATCACAATTGTTGTTCCTTTATAACCGTGATTCATACTTGTCATATCGGAGCTCAGATTGATGTTCCTTTTAATATAGGAGTGTTGTGTGTAATATTCGATTGGGTTTTGCTGTGTATTTACATTCGGTTGAAGTTGTTGTTCAATATTTCATTTCCATTGGTTTACTGTCCGATTACTGTTTGCTGTTCAAATCATTTTTAAAGTAAAGATTGTTGCTCAATTCCTGTAGGATACAATTATTGCTTCATTCATTTCTGTAGGTTAAGACTTTGCTGTGCAATCCTATTAAATAGATTAGTCGCTATTTCATTTCCTGTCATTTGAATTACCATTTCTTTGGTGTGCAAAATGATTTGAAGTTGTAGTGAACATTGACATATGTTGTCCAGTTCCCGGGTTGGTGATCTTTTCCTTGAATACTTTTTAATTACATCAGTTTACAAAGGGAGGAGTTACTGTTACTGTACCCTTGACTGATAAATTGCTATAGCTTTTTGAGTGCATGATTTGAGTTTTAAGTTTCTTTCTGAAAGTAAGTTTTATTCCAAGCATCCGTTTACTCTTATATTTAAAGCACTATACTACTAGCATTACTCTGAAAAATGACCGCCTCAAACTGAGTACACTCTTTGAGATAAAAAAATCATTCCTGGATTGATATAAATGTAGGGTAAATGAGGTGAAAAAGACCCTTTTTACTGCTCGACAACAGTCAGGGAAGTTGCAGACTGGAACAACCCATCATGTGGACTCCAGAGTTGGTGCGCAGGCTAGAGGAATCCGAAGATAAAATTGTGTGGGAAGTATATCACTGGTTGGATTGGATAATAGGAGGGTTTATCACTGAGTTTGCGATAAACACAACTATGGGCTACAGCGAAGTAGAGCGGCGCATTGTCAAGGGACCGTGGGGTAAGAGCATCAAATCGTTGAATACCCAGATTAAAATGTTGTTATGTGAAAAACAGGTTATGCGCATCCATTAATGTCTAGGGTAATGCGGAGCAGAAGAGGCTATTGAGGGATCGAATGATTAGAGAATAGTCCCTTGATTCCACTTTCACGAGAAAGTGAGGAGGAGCTCGCAGGGTTCTCTCTGAGAAGCGTAGTCTGATTGATAAAGCAGCGCATTCCACTGATACCACTGCCATCCATGCCATTACCCACTTCACCTACATCAACCCCATCTTCACCGACTCCACCTCCACCACCGAGGGTTGGAATGACAAGTGCGATCAAGCTGCCTATATTTAGAGGCATAGGAAATGAGGAACCAGAACAGTTCTGGTTCATGGTAAAGGTAGTATGGGAAGCCCAAGGCGTTATAGATGATAACATCAAAAAGGCTACTTTGGTAAGCATGCTGCAGGATCGCGCATTGATGTGGTATATCAAGTATATCAAGTATTCTGGTGATCACCCAAATGCAGGAATAGCAACGATCCTGGACACATTGAACAAAGAATTTAGCCGGCCAAAATTAGAGATGCAGTCAATTATCGGGTTTAAGGAGATTGTGATGCTGCCAGGTGAAACCCCATGGGATCTAGATCAGAGACTGAATAGTATGATCCGTGAGGCTAACATGACGCTGATAGATGCACATCACCACACGTGGTTTGTGGCATCTTTAACACCTCATCTAAGGATGACACCGTCACAACAAAATATCTCAACCCAGGCTGAAGCATTAGAGATAGCGATGAGGTTGCATGAAACTCCAATATACGATCCTGGGTTGGGAGTTTAGCAAATCCACGTGCAACTACAAAACCTATGCTTGGAAATGAAAATCCTGAAGCAAGATAAGGCGCCCTGACCAGAGGCATGTGAAGAAGTGTGGTGTATCAAATGCAAAGGCCAAGGTCACGACAAGGATCACTGCCCTATATTCGTGAACTATCTGGGGGGAGGTGGACCAATGCCAGTGAGACTGGAGGTACAAGCAGGACCAAATGCAGTGCCCACACTCTGGTGCGTGATTTGTTAAGTAGGAGGAAAGCACGCAACAGACAATTGTCACCTGTCGTAGAAGTATAACCAGACTCCGCTACAACTGTATTGCAACCCTTGTAGATCAGTGGGTCACGACGAGCGAATGTGTCGAAGCTATGAGCTAATGATGGAGAGGACCCCGGCCTATCGAATGCAGACTGAAACATGAAGCTTCGATCTAGTCATGGGGCCATGCAGTGGATTTCAAGGACGCAGACGAGGGAGAGGAATGGGACTTGGATGAGGGTGCGGACTGATGATCTGTTATAATTATGGCGGGTCAGGGCACTACGCCTGCGATTGTAGTAACCCGATGAGAATATCTTGTCCGTACTGTGAGCAGTTTTACCATGAAATGGTAGATTGTCCGACGTTGATTGCCCAAATGCGCGAAAAGGGGGTACTACATCCTACTTCAACTCAAAATATCCAAATGATGACGTCTAAACCACGCGAAGAAGACCCTAGCGTAAACATGGTACTTAGGAGTAGTGCAACTACAGGGGAAGCTAAGAGGAATAGTCCAAAGAAGATTTGAAGATTCGTGGTGCTTCTACAGAGGAACCTGACCATGATGGAACATATGAAGGGAACATCTAAGAAAGCTAAGAAGAACTTCACGGAAGTCTCTACTCCAGGTAGTAGGGCTCCACTTGAGCCGGGAATGGATCCCTCTATGGTTACAAACTTTTTGGAGATATGCATGAAGCTTCTACGTGACAATAAGGCAGTTAAGGGACTACAAGAACTGATCACTAGATGCGTAGGATCAGGAGAGCCATGCGTGGTCCAGATGTTTGGAAAACATGCTCTACGCACCGGGCGGGAAATGTGACTAATGACGTAAATTGGTGAGTATGAGATGGATCAGGTCATCCTGGATTTGGGGTTAGATGTGAATGTATTGCCGAGACAAACCTAGGAACGCATGGGAAGACCCTTGCTACAGTGGTCTCCTATTCAATTACAAATGGCCAACCAACAAAAGATCTTACCGATGGGAAGATTGCAAGGGGTGACAAAGGACATTGAAGGCGTAAGTATGTAGACAGACTTTGAGGTAATATAAATTGTTGATGATAGTAATCCATACCCTGCATTACTAGTAATAGATTGGGCCATAGACATGAATGGGGTCATCAACTTAAAAAGACAAAAGATGACATTTGAGAAAAAATCACTCCATGTTATAGTTCCACTAGGCCCAGCCGAAGGAGCATGCTACACCGAACCTGTGCGAGACAAGGACAGTGATGATGAATTAGATTGCATCTACCAGATAATCATGCAAAACCAGCCAAAATCCGTAAATCACCCTAGACGCCACGGACAAAGAAGAACCCATAGGTAGCAGGACTGGTCTGGATGTCTCCGCGAAATCTGAGATTTGGCAAATTTTCAATGGAAGAAAAGGGAAAAATGGTTACTATTGGAGCGATGAAGAGGAAGATTATCCTCCGACCTTTGTCGAAGAAATAGAACCAAAAGAAGAGATGGAAGAAGATATCCAGCCAGAACGAGCTCCAACAAAGCGGCCTAAGTATGTTCCTCCACAGAAAGGGAGGGTCAAGGTACCTAAAGATTTGGATGTCATTAACAACACACTCATCACTCCATCTCTCCCTAAAGGGGTTATTTTCGAAAGAATGATGACTCGCTGCATCCATACTATGAAATTTGAAGACTGGGACCTTGTGGATACTGAGAAGTTTCCCCATTTGGAAACTAGCGAACTAATGGAACAAAGCATAGAGGGGGCCATTATGACACTATAGCCGCAAAAATGGCTACGAAAGGTGGAGGAGGCTGGGCTACTCTGCCTCCTGTCAATCCCACATTTTCATCAGCCCCCCATTACAATATTGGTCATCAGGCAACTGCTCTGCTTGGTGCACAATGGGTACTTATGGCTAGACAAACCCGTCCCCATCACAGTGGAGCTCATTCATAAGATCTCTCGGCTTCCCTGTGAAGGAAGGGAGCCTGCAGAAATAGTTGGTATAAGTGGTGATTTGAAGATGATGGAAGCTCTAGAAAAGAAATACAAACTGGAGAAAAAGCAGAGAGGGTATGCTATTACTAGTATTCAAAACAAAGGGGTTCGCATTACTACCCAGTTGCTGGCAAGAAAAGTGATGAGGAAATGTCGAGGTAGTGAGGTCCTAGCAATGGTCATTGTGTTAGCTGAGCAATGCGCATAAGGGGAATGGTTCAATTGGGCGCAGTTCCTCTGCAACGAATTCCTAACCAATTGTAGGGAGGCTTAGGAGTAGGGTAACACCTTCCACTATGCATGGTTGCTCTTGTCCATCCTATTGGTTACAAGTGAACTACCCAAATATAGTCAGTTTCCTTCCCTGGACCAAGATTGGCCAGAGGTCGCAAAATATGCGTCACTATGGGTGACGAAGGATGCTGCAAGAATCCAAGAAGTCAAGATTTTCTGGATATTGATGGACACAAACATACGACAGTGGATTAACCAACAACCCCGTCTATCTACTAAGGTATATGACAATGTGAAGAACGTGGCCGATTTTAAGGCAGACATGCACCTTGTATACATCCGGGCGCACAAGGATCTAGAGCAGACGTGGACCACGCTTCCCTTCATTGCCATTGATGATGCAGTTTTCACGGTGCTAGATACCTGGCCACCAGAGTGGCGTGGACCAGATGTAGTAGGGCACGATGAGACTTCCATCCAAAAACAGAAGGCTGAGGCCAATTTCTTAGCACAATAGAAGTGGAATGAACAGTACGTTGCGGAAGTATGGGCCGCTCGAGAGGCAACACAAGCTTCCACAGGCAAGGCGATAGTAGTAGGGGCTGCTACGACAAAGGATGAAAGTGACCCGAAGGTGACCACAGAGCTGGAAATGGATACAGGGACAGAAGGGGCGGTGCCAACCACCATTTGTTTGCCCTTAAAATGACCGCGTGTGACAGAATGGTTGAAGTCATGGAAGAAGACCAAGGCATCCAAGTTAGATGAGGAACTTATCACATTGGCTGAAGGTGACCTATGTGACATAGGGGTTACAGTTTGCAAAGTTACCCAGGAGGTGCTCGACGAGGCCATGAGGGAGCAACAAACTATGTTGGGGGCACTTAGCGTGCAGCTGCAGGAGCTCGGAGCATAGGCCCCACAGTTGGGAATAGTCACTACCCCTGGAGATAGGGGTATGTCAGCAACTAAGCAGCTACTACAGGCCCAAATGGTTAATACTATCGAACTCTCGGCAGGAGCATTGACAGCAGACAACACGACGGACATAGATGTGGTAGGCTAGCTTACGAGGCTTGGATTAAATTTGGATGCCCTCCCACGCGTGAGCTTATACCAGCTCTAAGACGGCACAACGACGGAGCTCTATGCCAGGGAAGGACGTGTGGTACAAGTACTCAGTGAGCAATGAATTAATATTGAGCAGTTGAGCCTTCAACGTGATGAAGCGGTAGCACAAAATCGATAGTTGGAGAAAATTATGGATGAAGCGTGTTGTCATTCCCTTGAGCTTGAGATTGCGGCAGATTTACCTGTGGGAATATAGATCCATAAGTTTTCTAGTGGGTTCTGTGAAGCAAAGGAAGAAGTAGCAAAGATTCAGTTGGCCCTCAACTTGCAGATCGCAGAACTGACACTAAAATCACAACCCTCTACACCACCGGAGGTCACAGAGCAGCGGAAAGGCATCATTCAATTCGGGCGGGAAACAATAGCATGTGCCATGCAGGAGTGCGCCGGCTTGTTGGATTAGTCACTTATTATGGTCACTTCACTACAGGAAGACCCAACCGTACAGTGGTTGGAGACAGAAGCCAGGGAGTTACAACAAGCATATGATAATGTCAGGGGGACCGTACAGATGATCGCTATTACATAGTGATTGGCCTAGATGAGGGAGGCCCGGGCTCTCAAGACACATGCTGACACCACTTGGCAGAAGGAAACAATGATTAAAGAACACATCCAGCCTTGGCTTGATGAGGCGTTCACGGTTTCCACCAACATCGAGGGAAATTTAGCACACATGCAAGTATTATATGAACCTAGACAAGAAACTAAAACTGATACTGATGCATTGGTGGCTTGCATACAATGGGTACAACAGATGGCAGAAGCTTTTGTTGAAAGTGTAAGCAAAGCACAGAAGTTGCTAGATGACCTCCATGCGAAGATTTCCGCACCAGCCGAGTGGCTCGGGATGAGTCACGATGATTGTGTTGGGGGCTTGTTGGGCAGTGGATCCCCGTGGAACGGTTTTGGGGCTTGAAGTCCATAATTTGGGTAGAAATATGGTAAGGTTCCGTGAAGCGTGAATTGTAATGAGTCAAGTCAAAGGGTTGTCTGCCCGAAAATAATGTAAGAAAATAGAAAGTAAGTCGGCCTACCCATGGTCCACGGACCATGGGAATGTATAAATAGAGCAAGGCTCTAAGGTTAGAAGTCAGTTCTTAGTTTTGGATCTTGAATGTTATGGGTTTATGAAGGCTATATTCTCTCTACGTCTATAAGTCCGAGTCGAGGGTGTTAGTAGATAGTTAGAGGCACTGCAGCTGTGTGCGCAGAGGCCTGGTAGAGTTCACAACTGTGTGCGCGGACCCTTGCAGCTAAGTGCGCAGCGAAGGAAGTGGATTGTACTAAACGAAGATATTAATAAAGATAAGTTGGTTCTAAAATATTGCAGATCTGTTGTATTCTGGTTTATGCACTTGTTATATGAGTTTATGTTTGTCTTTAAGAGTTATGAAGGTGCGCTGGTTATTATTGATAATTGCTTGCTTAAAGACCTTAAGAAGTAGATCGGATCTATAATAACCTCATTAATAATAAGATTATAAGGAGTGCCTCATCATCGAGCCTCGCGAAGGCTAGAGTAGCGCAAGTGTGTAGATCGGTTTGTGACCCATCCAGACCTCATCAAGGCATCCCAAGGATGTGGAAACATGGTTCTAGCACCCTCCCCTACTACCTCGGGTGAGACTTCAGTCCGCGCTCCATGGATTGTTGCCGAAAGGGCCGGTAGTGTGGGATTTATTTGGCTAAAACACTTCCGAACCTGGGTCAAGCCCCAACAAGCCAACAAAGGCTCTGGTGGAAAACTAGATAGAGAAGAAGATAAAGGTGTTGAGGAGAGATAACGGTGGAGAGTTTTGCAACAAGGAATTTGAAGAATTCTGTAGGAAGTGTTTCATAGCACGGTAGAAGACTACTCCATACACACCTGAGAAAAATGGAGCTGCAGAAATAATGAACAAGATGTTGACGGAAAGGGCAAGAATCATGCTCAGTGGTGCCGCGTTAGGACAAGAATTCTGGGCAGAGGCGGTGGAGACAACATGTTACCTGGTCAAAGGATCACCTTCATCAACGTTGGAGGATAAGACTCCACAAGAGGTATGGATTGGTAAGAAACCCTCTCTTCCACATTTGAAGGTATTTGGATGTGATGCATATGTACATGTTACAAAGGAGAAAAGAACCAAGTTGGATGGTAAATATGAAAAGTGCATCTTTATGGGGTATAATTATTATTTAAAGGGTTATAAGCTTTGGAACCCAGTAACAAGTAAGGTTGTGTACAACTGAGGTGTGGTGTTTAGAGAGGTGAAAGATGTTATTAAACATGAAGTCCAACCAAAGGAACCTGATAAGATAGAGTTTGAGCTTAAGGAGGAAGAATCAAACTCTACAATAGAGGAGGAATCAGAAGATGAAGAGCCACAAACTCTAGGTGTGAGAATATCAATTCGAGAAATAAGGCATCCGAAAAGGTATAGTCCATATGCTTTCTATTCAAATTTTTCTTTATTTGTTACTGATGATGATCCCAGAACTGTGAAGGAAGCAGTAGATTCAGAGGATGGAAAACTCTGGAAAGAGGCCATGGTTGATGAAAAGGAACCTTTGCACACAAATGAGGCTTGGGATCTGGTGAAGTTGCGGCTAGAAGGAAACCCATTGAAAGCAAATGGGTGTTCAAAAAGAAGACAAATGCAGAAGGAAACGTGGAGAAATACAAAGCTCGATTGGTAGAAAAAGGTTATTCCCAGGTGTCGGGAATTGATTTTGGTGATATTTTTCTCTTGTTGCCAAGGGAGCTTCTATTAGATTACTTTTATCTGTTGCTGTTGATTTTGATTTTGAGGTAGAATAGATGGATGTGAAGACAACATTTCTTCTCGGGGATCTAGAAGAGGATATCTACATGAAGCAACCTGAAGGTTTTGCAGTGAAGGGTAAGAAAGAAATGGTATGCAAGTTAAAAAAGTCTCTGTATGGGTTAAAACAATCACCAAGGATGTGGTATCAGAAATTTGATACATTTATAAGGGGACTTGGCTTCACTAGAAGCAAAGCAGATCACTATGTGTATTTTAAATTAATTGGTGACTGTGTTATTTATCTGGTCTTGTATGTGGATGATATGTTGTTGGTTGGAAATGACAAAGAAATTATCCAGGATTTGAAGACCCAATTGTCCTCCAAATTCGACATGAAATATCTTAGTGCTGCAAACTATATTTTGGGCATGGAAATTAAAAGAGATCGAGCAAAGAGGAAGCTCTGGTTAAACCAGAGGAAGTATGTTGAGACAATACTACAGATGTTTAATATCCAAGATAATAAATCGGTGAAGGTTCCTATTCCTGTAGGTGTGAGGTTGTCTGCTGAACAATGTCCAAAGACACAAGAAGAGGAAGAGGACATGTCCCGTGTTCCATATGCAAGTTCAATCGATAGCCTGATGTATGAAATGGTCTGTACTAGACCAGACATTGCACATGCAGTGGGAGTATTGAGCAGGTTTATGTCAAAACCAGGGAAGGAGAACTGGACAATAGTGAAGTGGGTTTTCAGGTATTTGTGTGGCACTAGTGATTATGCTTTGTGCTACCAAGGAAGACCAAGATTGGACAGAGTGTTGGATATTCATGGATTTGTTGATGCAGACTGGGCTGGAGATCTGGATCAGAGAAGATCTACAAGTGGGTATGTGTTTAACCTATTTGGAGGTGCAATCAGTTCGATGAGTAAGAAACAATCTGTAGTGGCACTATCAACTACAAAGGCAAAATACATGGCAGCCACTCATGCAAGCAAGGAAGCAGTTTGGTTGCAGAGATTGTGTTCAAGTATGGGGTTAGTACATGGAGCTATAAGAATATACTGTGACAGCCAAAGTGCAATTTTCTTGGTAAAGAACCCTGCATATCATTCAAAGACAAAGCACATTGATGTTCAATATCACTTTGTGAGGGATATGATAGAAGAAAAAAAGGTGTTGCTGGTAAAGGTGGACATTTTGAAGAATGCTGCAAATGCATTGACAAAATATGTGAGCTCTGAGAAGTTCTCTTGGTGTAGAGAAACAATGGGCATTGCAGAGTTGGATAAATGACTAATCTCCCTTGTGGCCCCTTGTGGAAATAAAGCAACGAGTGGGTTAACGAGGGGGTTAGAGGGGGGGTAGAGCCCCCTCTTCGTTGCGCCGATTGCGAAACGGGGGGTCACATGGGTTTGAGTGGTGCAGGTAACCCCCTTCTATGGGGTCTGGGGCAGTGCCCTAGAAAATTTTGCTTTTTTGACCCTATATAAGGTTGGGCGGACCTACCTATGGTTTTGTGCATAATTTTCGCACATGGTTTTTGACGCGATGGTTTTCAGTCCTTGGTTTTGGATGTGATAGTTTTCAGTCCATGGTATTGGATGCTTTGACATGTATAAATATGTATTGTAACATTGAAAGGAACATAATGAAAAATCAAGCTAATAGTCCCGGTTTTGGGATCGAGGGGAAATCTCTGTGTATATGTGTTTTATGTGTTATGCTCTCGCATTGTTTATTTTCTGTGTTTTAGAATTCATATGTCAGTAATTTCTGTATAGGGTTAAAACCTACAATCCAAAGGATGATCAAAATAAGTTTGTCATCAATAATAATAGGGACAAAATTGTAGTACTGATACATATCTATATTTTAAGGAGATTCACTTTGTGGGATCAATTATCCAAATGAAGTTTGAGAGGAATTGAATACTTTCTTTCATAGATACTAATGGAAACTAGGTTATTTAAATTGATAAAGAGTTGATCTCTATTGATCCTCCCTCCTTTGAAAGACTTGAATATTATTTTTCTCATGTGAAGGAGGTACATTTAAAAATAGGTGAATGCAAAACTATATTTCCGAAGAATAATGGTTATTTTATAGAATTTATCTTAATGGATCCAAATAGACCCTATGACGTACAATGTTTGGCATGCCTTGCTAATGGGGCATTTAGAAAATAAGATGATAAGGGTATTTCCTTTAATTCTTACGTGGTTTGTTAATTATAGAATAATTAGTTTCTTGTTCTTCCTTTCTACAACCCCATTCCATTGAGGTGTGTATGGTCACTAGTATTCTACCTTTCTATGCTACACTACTTAATAATTCCTTGAACTCATTCTTGTAGAATTCTCCACTATTATCTCTCCTTGATTTTATTCTTTATCCAATTATCCACAAGAGATTTGAATTCTTTAATTTTTTTCAAAGACATCAAATTTATCCAAGATGAAATAAATTTATTCATTTCTTGAGAAATCATTTGTGATCGACGCTTAGTACTCATATTTTCCTAGAGATGGAATATGTATAAGTTTAAAAATATCACTACGTACTATCTATCAAATTCCATTAGCTCTTGTATAAGCTTACCCAATTATGTTTACCATAAATGAAGTCTTCATAGAAATCAAGATCTATAGTGAACCTATGCAATTCTATTACCATAAATGTAATGTTCGCAAAAAGAAATATTTATGGTGAAATCAAACATACCTTTAACCATAACTTTATCATGATGTGATTTAAGGACCATCTCTTCAATATTCCCTAGTCTTTGATTCCATAACAGCAACTTTTCTCTAGATGTAATAAGAGTTTTGACCTTTTCATATCCACCCTCTAAAACAATGGAATTTTTACACCCATCACTGGTAGTTCTTTCCAACAACTTGAACAAAGTTCAAATCCAACTCCCCTTAGAAACACACTTTCTCTTTAAACCATCCTACAAGCTTTCTTTTCAAACAAGTAATCACAACTACATCACTCATCACGCTTACAAATATCAGGTTTCTAGCTAGCCGTGGAATGTGAAAAACACTAAGGAGAAGTTTAACCCTTCCATTATTAACCATCAATTTGAATTTTCATCATCCCATGATTTTTGCTGTCAATTCATCTCCAAGGAAATTTCACCGCCATCATACCTTTCATATTCACAAAACCATTACGTGTGGGGAGTCATATGAAAAGAGGAAATTGAGCCAATCAGTGTACATTGTGGCCTACATGCGTGCTTCAAGAAGATAAGTACACATCTCCTCTTTCCTTTGTGGAGGTATTCTCTTCTTTAAAAGGACCATCACCATGTACATTCCTTCTCTCAATGCTTTTGGATCTACATGTTGATTTTCCATGATACTAGTGTCAAGGATAAAAACTTAAATTATTGACACTACCAAATCAAGTATCACAACAAGTGTACTTTGCACAATGGAACAATAAATAACATTAAATCTACTAGTGCACAAATAATAAAAAAATTTGTACAATAACCCAACTTTGTTATATCAATCCAACTAGTATAATACAATTGCCTAGGGCTCCCATACCAGGGATAATGGCCCTCAAATATCCAATAGTACAAGAATACAAAATAAAAGACACAATGATGGTATAACTGATGTAGTTTATGATCATGCCTTATTTTTTCATACTATGTACACTTGCGGGTGCTTTTCTACCATTCTACAACACATGCCTATATCAATACACCAAATCATTTAGGCTACTAAGCCCATCTCTACAATATGCCCTCTAGCTGATCATAAGTCCATCTATCATCAATACATAGGGTCTTAACTCTCACTAACTTCTCCATCCTTCAAGGCAACAACACTTCGAGAATTTTTCCCACTACTACTACTTAGCTCTTTTGGGACTTGTCTTCCCACTATAGTCTTCCTATGTTGATCCAATGAAGACTAACATACGACAGGAAGGTTTCCACCTATCATCATTGAATGTTTCTTCTCCAACAATGAACACGTGTTAACTACAAACTGATCCTATTGCTAGCCAAACCTCGAGCTCCAACAACTACCACATTTGGCAACCAAGAGTCCTTCCCTACACTACACTTAAGGCTTCAACTTGGGAACTTTCATGCTTCCCTCCAATAGTCCTTAAATTACCAATACAACATCAACCTACTATCATAACTAGGACCTTGCATCCACCCAAAAAAATTTCAACATTAAATACATGTTTAACATGCCTCTTAAGATTGTGTCATACTACTATATGAACTTGGTCTGGTTAGGGTTTCCTATAGTCCACCCTAAGGTTCCTCTTCTCAACAGCGACTCTCCTTGGCGTTCAAGATGTTTCCCTTTGTTTGCCCATAGGGTTGATTTGCACCCAAATTAGGCCTCTAAACCCCCTAATCTAGGCTTGTATAGAATTTTCCCCCCCTCTAAAGAAATAATCTTGAAGTAAAACCTCACAAGGAAATAATTTCCTCCTAAAATTGTCCATAAACTAGCCTAGAAACACCACAACAAAGTCAACCTACCTTCTACTCTTGAATGCGGACCTGCAAGGACAAAATAACCACCAAACATTTCCCAAAATTTTACCTCAAGGCCTACAGTTTTCCATCTAAAGTATCTCATCCCTGTTGCTGATGTAAACTCACCTCAAATAGTCCCTCACAACTTCATCCTCATTCTCCTAGAGCTTGACTACCTCAGGCATGTATTTATTATAGAATGAAGCACATGGGATGTGTTATTTAGCTTCACACATGGCTCTAATTTATATCCTTTCATGTGGCTCCAACAAATTTCTCATGTGGGCTTGAAAACTTGTCATAAGGCCTCTAAACACTAAGACAACCTTAACCAAGCCCATACATATATTTCAAAATTTCATATCTCATGAAAAACAACTTGGATTTAAGTGATTTTCGTTGCCTATTTCTCCTCTTGAGGATCTTTATCATCTCAAATCATCACATGTCAAAATATCCTCATCATTCCACACCGACAAGGTTAGATGTGAATCCCACACCTTTGGCTCCAAGCCTACAAATCACTTTTGTGGTGCTCCAACCTCAAAATCCCAATCCCTAGGGCTTGCAGTCCCTCCCAAGCTAAAAATATCAACATTCCCTCTTGGTGAGGAAGGTACTTCCAAGATTAGGAAGTAACTCATCATCATCATCATTATCACTTGTTGTAACAGTCCCTCTTGGCTTATTGGGGCCTGACCCAGGTTCAGAAGTGTTTTATCCAAACAAATCCTGCACTACTGGCCCTTTCAGCAATAGTCCGCGAAGCGCGGACTAAGTTCTCACTTGAGGTAGTATGGGAGGGTGCTGGAACTAGGTTTCCGCACCATAGGGATGTCTTGATGAAGTCTGGGAAGTTTACGAACCGATCTTGCACGCTTGCACTGCTTCGCACAGTTATCTAACCTTCAGGTAGCTCTTGTATTGAGTGCGAAGAGGTACAGTCTAGATCCTTTATCCATACTATGTTATTATTATATATTTGACTTAATTCAGTAGTATTTATCAATCATTCAATATTCATAGCAAGTGCGCACACACATAAACTGCAAAGAGATGCATAAAACCTTAACAGAAGTATAAACACACAGATCTGTGAGCAGATGCACAATATTTCAGAATCACTTATCTTTTATTAAACCTCTGTTTGGTTACAATACCAACTTCGCCCTACGCACTTAGTTGCAGACTCTACCAGGCCTCTACGCATAGAGCTGCAGAGCCTACTCTTACTACTACCAACCACGACTCAGACTTACAGACTCAGAGCGAATATCGCATTCAAAAACTCGTAACACTTCAGATCCAAACTATCCCAAAAAACTACCTTCTACCCTTAGAGCCTCGCTCTATTTATACATTCCCATGGTCTGCGGACCATGGGTAGACCGACACATTCTAGATTAGATTACCATATTTTAGGGCGGACCACCCTAGACTCTCATGCTCTGTGCCTGCATTTTGCGGGGTCTTTACATTACATTGTCCCAAAACTTGGGCTTTAAGCCCCAAAAACTAGCTATTGGGGGATCCACTGCCCAACGGGCCCCCAACACAAACATCGTAACTTGCCCTTGAGTCACCTCGTCGGTGTGGCGAGTTGCGCTGCCAAGGCTTCACAGTTCGCCATCCCTGTGAGTGACATACTACAATCTGTTGCTCTGTCATTGCCTCTTGCAACGTTTCTTCAAGCTCCTGCTCCATTTCCCCTACTAAATCGCTTAACTGATGATGCTCATTCTGCTCTGCTAGGTTAACCAAAAACGACCACTCATAGGATTTTAGCTCTAGCTGAGATGTCAAATGCATGAACTTTTTGTGCAAGAGCAGCAAGCTTGTGATCTTTGGTTCAGTATACTCAATGTCTACTGAAGCTTGTGTTGCATTTTTGCAAGAGAGTTTTTGTTGTCCGCGAGGTCCCAATCTTCAAGTTTCGTCATGGGTACATGGCCTAGAGACAAAATTTTAAATGGAATTCCGTCTTTGGTCTCAAGATTCACTGTCTTGCCCTTATCTTTCATAAATTTCTTACGAGACCATGGGTTTCGCGGTGACATCCAGACCGGTCCTGCTACCTATCTGGGAATTTCCGGTACATCTCCCACAGTTGGCATTGGGCTCGGCACAACATCCTTGGTTGTTGACATTATGCTGTCCTGAAGGTCATGCATCTCTTTTGGAAATGTTGCAAACACTGGGATTACTCTCAAAGCATCAAAGTTTGACGGGTCCATACCTATTGGATAGCACAATAACTTAATTCTTAAGATGCCACAGTTTTTTCGGTGGATGACCAGCTGTGATTTATAAGCCTTTTGAAATTCAAATTCAACTGTTCCCCCCCTTATTTGGGTCATTAATGTGAGATTTATGGTAGATCGTTCTGAATTTGGCTCTTAATTCGTATCTTAATTGCCCACCCCCTGCTCCTTTTATCCTTAACTCGGACATCTTGTCATGGTCAGTAATACCAATGGTCACTTCCTTGTCTATCCGCGTAGCAGCATAGCCCCTTACGCCTGACCGCGACTCTTGTGACATACTGGCCCTATGCGGAACCTCCCTTCCGCGCATCTCTCATGCAGATTCGTTTATAGTCCCATGCCCTCTTTCAACTGCTTGGAGCACTTAGACTGTGCTTCCTTCAGATAGTCAGGTGGTTGCACCCCCTGTGCGATGCTTCAGTTTTCCTTCTAGCCTGGGATGTGGGAACCCTTCAAATACCCTTGTGTCTGGTAGTGTGTCGTGTTCTTATTTGTATGGTACACTCCCCTGTTTAGTAAGGTGCGGATGCAACCATGATATCAGGGTCGCAACTGTTTCTAATGCAGTAGTAGGGCTGGCTAGACTTGGTCCTATCATTGTTAGTTTCTCGTAGCCTGCTTGTGCAACTCTGGTTTCCAGTTTGTTGATTTCTTCGTCCAATGTCATGCTTTTCGTCCTCAGTCGTGCCCATTCTTCATCAAGTTCCCGAAGTTTCAAGCTCCATCGCTGAATGGATTCCTGCTTAATTCCTTTACCTAGGTCCTCGTGTCTTGTCCAAACAGAGGGAGCTATGGTCTAGGAATTCCTCTCCATCCTCTTGGCTTCATGTCTTCTTGGAAATGATGGGGTCATTTCCACGCTCCGGTTTTTGCTTATGGTCCTATAGGCCCATCGCCCCATTCGTACGCACAGGTCCCATTCAATTCGTCTCATTTGGTGAACTCTGTTCATGACCCCACCATAGCTTTTTGAATACTCTATCATGGAATATGCATCGCGTTCCCTACTACCGCGTCAGGTTCTAATTTTCGATCCTTAATATGGGCTATGCTTGCACAGCACAAGTCTACACCCATCAACATGGGTGAGCGTGCAAATTGTTTTGTCCTGATTGCATAGCTTTCATTTGACGTTGGGGACTTCCGCACCGTAAGCATATCCATCTTCTACATTCGTGCCAGTTTCCCATAGTCCTCCGATGTATGTTCCCCCATCGTGCGGGTGTTGCGCACAACGCCCATTCTAGCGCACCGCACTACTGCTGTTCTGGGATTGCACTTTTAGATTTGTCTAAGAATTCATCCATTTTTCTTACCCCATCATATGTTGGCATTTTCCTTGCTTCATTCATCACGTGCCACAGTGATCTAACCATCATGTTGTAATTCAACGTTGTTACTTCGTGCAACCGGTTCTGCCAACGCTCTATTTCTTCATCTGAATCCAAAGTACAAGAACTGTCACACTCCCATGAGATTCTCCTGTTCACTATCAGGTTCACCTGATCTTGGTCTCCCATCGTTATCTAGTAAATGCAATCCAGTTCAGGGTCGCTGTCATTGTCACGTACCAGTTCAATGTAGCGCACTCCTTTGGCTGGATCCAACAAAACTACTATGCGTAGAGACTTTTTCTCGAATATCATCTTCCGCTTCTTTAAGTTGATGACTCCATTCATATCATTGTCCTAGTCTATTCCTGGCAACGCAGGGTAAGGGTTTGTCATCCACAATCTTTATTACCTCAAAATCCGTCTGCGTGCTTGCACCTTCGATATTCACTATTACCCCTTGTAACCTTCCCATGGGCAAGATCTTTTGTTGGTTCACCATCCGCAATTGAATCGGGGACCACTGCAACATAGGCCTGCCCATGCGTTCCCATGTCTGTTTAGGTAACACATTCGCATATGAACCCAGGTCCAGGATTACCTGATCCATTTCATACTGGCCAATATGCAACGTTAATCGCATTTCCCTCCTGGTGCATAATGCATGATTTCCCAGTTTCTAGACTACACGTGGTTCACCCAACCCTGCACACCTAGTGATCAGCTCTTGTAGTCCTTTAATTGCTTTATTGTCACGCAGCAGCTTCGTGCATGTCTCTAAAATGGTAGTAAGCATAGAAGGATCCATTCCTGGCTCTAGTTGATCCTTACTACTTGAAGTAGAGGCCTCCGCGAAGCTCTTCTTAGCTTCCATAAACATCTCCTTTGCATGTTCCAAGTCAAACTCAGGTTCCTTTGTAGGTGCCTTACGAACCCATGTATCTTCCTCGGGTTGCTTCCCCTTGTCTTCCCCTGTGGTTGCACCACTTATGAGCACCATATTCACATTTGGGTCTTCTTTGTGCGGTTCAGACCTCATCATTCGGATATTCTGTGTCAGAGTAGGCTGTAGAACCCCCTTCTCGCGCATCTACACGATCAGCGTAAGAAAATCTACTGCTTCATGATCGAATTGAGCATAATATGAACAAGATAGTCTCGTCGGGTTGGTACAGTCGTGAGTGTAGTGCCCTGGTCCTCTGCAATTGTAACAGATTAACTGTCTGCAACCCCTTCCTAGCCCCATTCCTCCTTGTCCTCGACCTCGCCCTTGAAATCCCCGCATGCCATCCCCGCTGCTGGGTCGAGGGCTTACGTTTCTGTCTGCATTCTATATGCTGGGGTCTACTCCATCATTAACTCGTAGCTGCGACAAGTACGCTCATCGTGGCCCACTGATCTACAAAAATTGCAAAACAGACAACAAATGGAAGTTGTCCGTTGTGTGCTTTCCTCCCACCTGATAGATCACACACCAGAGCACGGGTGCTATACTTGGTCCTGCTTGTGCCTCTGGTCTCAACGACATTGGTCCCCCTCCTGCCAAATAGTTCACGAATACTGGACAATGATCCTTATCATGGCCCTGGCCTTTGCATTTTATGCACCATACTTCTTCATGCGCCTCTGGCCGTGGTGCCTTTTCCTGCTTCAAACTCTGCATCTCCAAGCATAAGTTTTGTATTTGTGCATGGATTTGTTGGACTCCCAACCACGAATCCTGTATCAGTGTTTCATGCAACCTCATCACCATTTCTAATGCTTCTGCCTGAGTTGAAAGCTTCTGCTGTGATAACGCCATCCTCAGGTGTGGTGTTAAAGACACCACAAATCACGCATGGTGCTGTGCATTCGTTAATGTCATATTAGCCTCGTGGATTGTACTTTTCAGCCTCTAATCTAGATCCTAGGGGGTTTCACCTAAAAGCACCATGATTTCTTTAAACCAACGATCGACTGTGTCTCTGACTTCCGCTAGCAAAACTCTCTATTCAATGCATTCTGGATTTCCGCTATTCCTGCATTTGGGTGATCGTTCGAATGCTTGATATACCATGTCAGTGCATGATCCTGCAGTGCACTCACCAATGTGGCCTTCTTAATGTTGTCATCCACAACCCCATGTGCTTCCCACACTACTCTTACCACAAACCAGAACTGATTCAGGTCCTCATTCCCTACTCCTCTGAATACATGTAGTTTGATCGCGCTCACCATGCTTAACTGCGAGTTTGGTGGAGGTGGGGTGGTTGAATATGGAGGTGAAGTAGGTGAAGTGGGTGGGGGCATAAGTGGAGGTGATAACTGTGGAATACGTCACCTTATCGAACTGACCGCACTCCTCGGAGAAACCTGAGTGCGCTCTTCCTCGCTTTCTCATGAAGGTGAAATTAAGGGACTATTTCCTAATCCTTCAATACCTTGGTAGATCCTTCTGCTCTACGTTGCTCCAAACATTAATGTATTCACATAACCTGCTTTTCACACAACAACATCTTAATCTAGGTATTCAGAGATTTAATGTACCTACCTCGCGGTCCCTTTAGAAAACATCGTTCTGCTTCGCTGTATCTTACGGTCATGTCTATCGTGAACTTAGTGATAAATCCTCCTATTATTTGATTGAGCCAATGGTCCATAGCCCACGCGATCTTATCTTTTGATGCCTCTAGTTTGCACTCTAACTCTGGAGTCCACACTATCGGTTGATCGAGCTTATATCTTCCCTTGCTGTCGGCTAACCTTGCGATCCAATCATATAGTTCAGAAGAGAAGGATGTGAAGAAGATCTCATGGATTTCTATATATACGTAGCGATCTAGCCACCTCTTCTCAAATATCTGCGGAGTTCTATTTTCCTCTACCACGAACTCATGAAGATTCTGATCCAACCACTCTTCAATTTCCTTCTTTATGGGGTTCTAGTGTTCCGATATTAGACATCCCTTAGGTAGATCCTGGTCCCGGCAATGGAACCATTTATTGGCTTATTGGGGCCTGACCCAGGTTCGGAATTGTTTTAGCCAATCAAATCCCACACTACCGGGCCTTTCGACAACATTCCACGGAGCACGGAATGAGGTCTCACCCGAGGTAGTATGGGAGGGTGTTGGAACCAAGTTTCCGCACCCTATGGATGTCTTGATGAAGTTTGGGAAGTTTGCGAACTGATCTTGCACACTTGTGCCGCTTTGCACAATTGCCTGACCTTTGCGTAGCTCTCGTATCAAGCGTGGAGAGGTACAGTCTAGATCCTTTATCCTTACTATGTTATTATTATAGATCTAACTTAATTCAGTAGTCTTTATCAATCATTCAATATTCATAGCAAGTGCATGCAAACATATACTGTAAAGAGATGCATAAAACCTTAACAGAAGTATAAACACACAGATCTGCAAGCAGATGCACAATATTTCATAATCACTTATCTTTTATTAAACCTCTGTTCGGTTACAATCCCAACTCCGCCCTGTGCACTCAGTTGTAGGGGTCCGGGCACACAACTACATACTTTACCAGGCCTTTGTGCACACAGCTACAGAGACTACTCTTACTACTACCAACCATGACTTGGACTTACCAACTCAGAGCGAATATAACATTCAAAAACCCATAACACTTCAGATCCAAACTATCCCAAAAAACTTCCTTCTACCTTTAGAGCTTCGCTCTATTTATACATTCCCATGGTTCACAAACCATGGGTAGGCCGACACATTCTAGATTAGATTACAATATTTTAGGGTGGACTACCCTAGACTCTCATGCTCCGCCCCCACATTTTGCGGGGTCTTTACATTACATTGTCCCAAAAATTGGGCTTTAAGCCCCAAAAACCCACTATTGGGGGATCCGCTGCCCAACAGTCCCCCAATTTGTGGCACCCAAAACTATAGAAATCCCAGTAGCATAGACTGCGCCTCTCTCAGAAGTGTCACTGTCACCAGAAGCCTCTTTCTTCTTCTTCTTCTTCTCCTAAATCATTTTCCAATCTTTCCATGATTCCTTCTTGGTAGTTGTAGAAGTACCCTTTCTCCCCACTAACCACATGATCTTATTAGGCATCAAATTATCCCTCTGATCCTGTAATCTCCCTCTAGAACTTGAATCCATCTTAGCCTCTAGAACCTAGACCTTATTATCTGGAACATGTACTTTATCCTCTGAATCCGACATTTGTTTCTCTAGAACCTACACTTTGTCCTCCTTCTTATTCTCATGACCTATAGGCTTTCCCACCATCCTCTATAGACCATGCTCTCTAACTGAAATTTTGACACTTGCGGAGTTGGAGCCTCTAAGTGCAAGTCTTTCCTTCCCATCCTCAAACAAGACCTCGAACCCCTTCTACTTGATTGTTAAGGCATATATCATATATCTAAGTCATGGTACTACTAGTACATCTTGAACTCACATCACCTATCCTGACTCCATCTTGAATGGAACGACCACTGATCATCTAGTCTCTTTTAGATTATTGTTACCCAAAACCATGTGCAACTTCGAGTCCCACTTAGCTAGAGTCTCAAAAACATTCTATGACCATGTTATATGCTTTGATGCTCCACTTTCCAAGTACCATGCATCCATGTCAATGGTACCCTATGAAAAATGAGAGATCAAAGTAAAGTCCTCCTTCTCCAACCTCTTGGAGAGATTATCTATCTCAGCAGAAGTGGCATTAGAGGAAATTTCATCCTAAAAGTGGCTTCCTAAGGAAAAATAATAAAACATTGGTTAAATTAATAAAATAGAGTTGTGAAATTTGGAGGGAAAAGAATAAAACTACTTTTTATAATGCTATTTTTGGCTTATCTCCTTATAGGTTTACTCAAATTTCAAGAGTAGACACTTGTTGGATGTAGAATTAAATCCCACATTCAATCAGTACCCATTATGCATACTTTTGAGAAGAGACACATTGATAAAATTTGAAGATACATTAAAAAATCATGTTCAATGCAATTTTTTTTATGTATCTTCATTTTTTATCAACGTGGGTCTTCTAAAAAGTATGCATAGTGGCTACTCGTTGGATGTGGAATTTAATTCTGCATGCAACGACTGTCTGCACTTGAAATTTGAGTAAACATATAATGAGGTAAGCAAAGAAAACAATTAAAAAAATTATATTTTCTTCTTTTCCCTCCAAAATATTTACATGTAACTCTTTTTAAATTTAAAGAATCTTGATCTGTTTACATATTATGACATGGAAATTACATGAAACTTTCATGGGAAATTTTATGCTAAAATTTTCTCAACACCTGTGACCTACTTTCCTTTCTTCTTCTCGCGATATACCTTCTTCTTCATCGAACATCTCATCAAAAAATGACCCATCTTGCCACAGTTAAAACACTTGATCTTATTGAAGTCCTTCTTCCACTTTCCCTTCATTCGTGTTACAAGTGCCATGTCATCATTTGAAGCCTTCTACTTCAGATGAAGATCCTTGTCTTGCAACTCTTCTTGAATGAAGTCATCCCACAGCCTATTCCAGTTAGTGACTTCTCTCTAGCAATGATTCCCTTTATGAAGGGCTTCAATTCCTCATTTAACCCTTTCAAAGTAATCCTTACCATATCAGAATCTACAATAGTCACACTAGCAGAAGCAAGCTCATCTCGAACTTGGGATAACCTTGTCAGACGTGAAGTCACCCCTTTGACCTATATAATCATGGTTGACTTCAACTTATCCTCCAATACCAATACCCAGTTCTCGTTCTTATTCTGGAACAAATTCGAAAGAGTCATCAACATCTCAGGTGCAGTGTTCTTCCTATAAAAATGAGGTATTAAGGAATCTATAGCACTGTCTACGACGATTAACTTTTCCTTCGTATCCAACTCCTCATACACTTCCAACTCCTTATGGTCAGTTGGATTCTTGATTTATTTCTTGGTGAATTCCAAAATCCCATTGACCTGCAAGACCAACTTGATCCATTCCCTCCTTGGACTATAGTTGGAAAACCCTTCCAACTCGTTCTCATATGAGAGACCAACCTGTAACTTTGATATGTAGTGAGCCCTTCACCTACATTGTGACCAACGACCTCTTAAGTTATACTTCATTGTGCATCCTCGGATTCATTGGCCTTCAAAGTAGCCTTGATACCATGTTGATTTTCCACGATATTAGTGTCAAGAATATAAGCTTAAATCACTTATGCTACCGAACCAAGTATTCCAACAAGTATACTTTGCGCAGTGGAACAATAAATAGAAGTAAATCTACTAGTGCACAAAATATACACAACTTTTACATAATTTCGTACAATAACCCAACATTGTTATATTAATCCAAATGATATAATACAACATTCTAGCACTAAGGTACCGGGGATAATGGCCCTCAAATATCCACTAGTAGAAGAATACAAAATATAAGATACATTAATGGTCTAGCTAATGTAGTTGATGATCAAAACTTCTTTTGTCATATCCTATACACCTGCAGGTTCTTCGCTTCCATTCTATAGCAACTGCCTCTATCAATGCAACAACTCCTTTAGGCTACTAAACTTGGCTCTCTAATCTACCCTCTAGCTGATCATAAGTCCATCTATCATCAACACATATGGTCTTCACACTCACTAGCTTCTCCTTTTGTCCTTCAAGACAACGACACTTCGAGACTTTTACTGCTCCTCAACTCTTTCGGGACTTGTCTTCCCAATATAGTCTTCCTACTGATGAGCCTCATCATTGGGTAATCATATGGACCATAATACACCTACAAGCTTATTAAAATCAATTGTTCTCATAATTCCTTAGATATTTTAATTATATTTTTCTTTATGAGATGAGTAAAATTAAGATGTTATGTCTAGTGGTCTAATGTGTATTGGTTGTAGGTTTTTGAGAACAAATCATGGCAATTTTGGCTAATTAAGGGCAGGAACTCGAATGAGACAAGGAGGAGAGATTGTAGGAGATAGATCCTCCTCATTTAATCCTCACTCTTTCGAATATTCCTCCATCAAATCACACTAGCTCGGAGTTGCAAGCAGTCGAGTCATGAAGAGCAAAAGGTAGTTGAGCGAGTGACAGTTAAGAGCCATTTCATCTTGCATTTGGGAGCCAAGCCTCCCTAGATTTAAGTAATTCGTTGGAGACTTCAGTCGTATAAATAAGAAGGCCTAGAGCCTCATTAGGATTCAGATTTTTTATGTAAGAGCACTATAAGCATTTTCGAGTTCAAGACTTGTGGAAGACATTGTTATGTACTTTTTTTGATATGATAATGAGAATGAGCATTTCCTTGATCCAAAAGTGTGCTGACTTAGAGGGCTAAAGCTCTTGGGTTATGGCCCAACCCTAGCAACAAAGGCTCCTCTTCTTGTACTTGTATGCTTAGTTGATTTCATAGATTAATGGTGGAATTGGTTTTAACATCATTTCATTGCAAGTAGTTGTGAATATATTTAGTTAGCTTCCATTTGTGCATTGCTTTAGTAGTAGCTTAGAAATATATACAAAAAATAAGATAGTAGGTAGGTTTGGCCTCACCCCTCCCTTTAGGAACCATGGTTTTAGGAAAGAACTCCTATGCATCCCCAAAAAGACAGAATTCTGATTTCTTATGGAATTTTGGGCTTTCTGCTACTTAGGCCAACAACTTTTTAGTTTTCAAGAATAGGATTCAATTTTCATTTCCGATATCTTCAACCTTGTATTATATCTCATAGTGTTTCACATTATTTTGCAAGTATTTCCATGCATGAACTAGCCAACTAGATAATAAAACTCTGTTTTCTTTAGTTGATTGAAAATCTTTCTTATTTGACATGATTCATTGATAAATGCCAGTGATTGATGCAGTGCAAGAGTTCCAATAGTGCAAGGAGATATCATGACAAACAAATACATCCTAACCTCATCCATCCATGATCATCACTTTTTCCACTAAGTCCCTCAAACAATTCATCCTTCTATAAGAACAACTTTTCAGGTTTGTTGAGCAAATCCAACCATCTTACAAACTCTATTTTGAGCTCTGAAGAAGTCTTAGTCACTCCCTTGCATTATTTCTCCCACAATTCAACTTCGCTAAGCCCTACACCACCTTCCAAATCACTCCTATTTCTATTGGCCGGATCCTATTGGAATACAGGGGATCATGTAGGAGCATTAGGACATCCTTTAGGAAGCATTAGGACATCCTGTAGGACGACCTGTAGTGGCCTGTTTTGAGGCTGAATTGTGGAGAAATCATCCAGGAAGATAGGATAAGACCCCTACTTGCCTCCCAAGCCATCTAAACTTTCACCACCATCTCTAACCTACCTTCCACATCACCAAGAGGATTTAGCATTCATATTTTTCACACAAAAAAGGACAAAAAGGAAAAAAGAGTTATTGTGTTCATTTACATGCACATTAGTAGAGTGTTTGGTTATTTTAGAGTGTATACCTAGGACAATAGTATTACACACATGTTAGCTTAGCATTATTTTGAAGTAAAGCCTCTTAGCAATTAGTTATATGAGAGGTGTTTAAGCATTTTATTTCAGTCTTTCCTTACTATAGTAGACAATATTTTAGTTAGTCCAAATTCCCCCTTTCCTCGTCGGTAATCAAGCTTCTTTTGAATCAATAGAAGGCTTGTTTGAGAAACCATAGTGGTATATCACCAGCCTAGTAGTGATACAGAGTGGACCCTTCGCATCTACTTGTGCATAAAAAACTATCACCTCCAAGTGTGTATGAACCCCGGGTTGATAAAGTAAAGTTGGTAGCCCCAGGAGTTGCAAAATTCTTGCTACAATACTGGTGCTCATCACTTTTTTGTGCCATTGTCAGGGAGGTGTCTAAGTAAGATGTGATTTCTGCTTTCTTTCTACCATTTCTTATCTCTGACATTCTGCTATTAGCTTCATTTCTACAAAAGTAATTGTAAGTGGTTTGCTTTCTTTTCTGTTCTATAAGTGAGATTTTATTGAGCAGTTAGTTTCTATTCAGTTTGTTATTTCAATTCTACAATTAGTCTCAAAGCTTGGAAAAAACCACAAAACAAAACAAAAACACTTATTTCATGCCTCGTAGGAATAGGGATAACTTAGGAAAATTTCTACCAAATACCCCACCACTTCAAACAACCAACCTTCCCTCTTCTTCAGCGGCTATGAATTGGAGGACCCCTAAGGTGAGCAACCAAATATTTTTGAAGAGCCTACAGGGGGAGATGAAGAAGGAGAACCCATTCCAATTGACCTAATGGCTGAAAATAGAAATGACAAAAAAGATAGAGAAGGAATTGAGGGTGATTTTCCCATCAGAGAAACTAATGGGGATACCAAGATGAAAAACATAAGCCCCTCTGGTCTTCCTCATTTCCATGGCCTGACCTCAGAAGATCCAGATATCTTCTTGTTTCATTTCATGGTCATATGCAGAACTTATGATTACACCATTGATGAGCAGAAGTTGAAATTATTCCCATCCACTCTCAAGGATGTAGCTCTGCACTAGTTCATGGGTTTACCTAGGGATAGCATCACAATCTGGGCTTAGATGCAACAATCCTTCAACAACAAGTATCGAGACTACTGAAGGTCCAAAGTCATTAAAGAGGGAATTTTTATGATGAACTTGGGGCATGATGAATCCCTAGAGGATTATGAAGAAAGATTCCAGCTTAGCTACAAGAGGGCCAGGCACACACTTGATCTTGAGTCATTGAAGCTAGTCTTGCTCCGAGGGGTAAGGGAAGATCTTCTGGATACATTAAACCTGCTAGCAGGAGGGGACATCTACCAACTACCCTATGAATATATCAAGACTGTCTTTAGGAACTATTCTAGGGAAGCTAGGAAAAAGGGTAGGGTAGTCAACCAATGGCCATCTCATCCTCTTCCAACACATCCATAAAAGGTGAAATTGGAAATATGATGGAATATTTCAAGAGTGAAATGCTGAAAACCCTTTCCCTACAGATGGAGACTATGCACATCAAGAGAAAGCATAAGGAAGTAGAGAGAGCATTAGCCATCTTCCACTCTAGATGCACAAGGAGGCACCATGGGAATGAATGTCCATTAAACATGATCAAAATCTGTTTGGTCTGTGAAGAAAATCGCTCCATAGACAAGTTCCCTTCTCTATTTGGACTAAAAGGTGTGTATCATATAAATGAAGGGGTGATTGAACAACTCTGCTACATAAATCAAAGGAGACCCCATGGGCCTCAGCCATACTAGCAGGGCATGCAAGGGTCATCCCATGCATATTACAACCATAACCAGAACACATCCATTCCCTCTTGGGGCCCCTCTGCTCATCCCTCCTCGTCTACAACTTCTCCTTGGAATTTTGCACCACAATACCATTCCTAGCCAACCAACCAGTCATTTCAGCCATATACTCTGCCACAGCCTCAGTGGAATGCACCACCCCAGTAGTGGAGGCCCCCATACAACAATGCTCCAGCCTTATTTCCTTCACCTCCTGCTCAACCACGGATTTTACACTCTGCTCCACCTAAGCAACCTCAGATGCCTGCCCAGCCAAATCCAAACCCGAAAAACATACAGGCATAACAAGTATATAGTGGAGAGACATCCTATCCTACTTATGTTGTGGAGAATCAGGAAATCAACCTAAGATATGGGAGAGTACTCCTGGAAAACCAGCCTCCATCTCCACCTAGGGAGAGGGAGGAGGAAAGAGAGGAAAGTAAGCCTAGAGTGAATCCACCACCCTTTCCTAAGAGCTTAACTCATCCAGTCTAGCCTACCCCAGAAGAGAATTAGCTTATGGGTGAATTGAAAAATCTATGTATCAAAATTCCACTTCTACAAGCCATTAAGGATGTAACTATTTACAACAAATTGATTAAAGATAAGTGTTTCAAACATCTAGGGAGGCAAAAAAGAGACACCCCTACCATTAATGTCATTGGATATTTATCCGACTTAATGTTGGGGAAGGTAATTTTCCCAAAGTATTTGGACCCTGGAAGCCCTGTAGTAGATGTGCACATCAATGGCACCATTTTCTTATACACCTTTATCGATCTTGGGGCTGCCATTAATGTAATGACTAAGGACACCATGCTCAATCTCAATCTCTAGGGTTCACTAAGAAAGACCACAACTGTCTTGCAACTTGCAGACCATTCCACAATAGCCCCTGAGGGGATTGTTGAGGATGTGATGGTCTCCATTGACTCCTGGGAGTACCTTGCAGACTTCCTAGTTCTCCAGCCTAAGGCCGAGCTTAGTGGTTATCCTCTCATACTTGATAGGCCTTGATTAGTCACTGCCGATACTTACATTAGCTGCAAGGATGGAAATATGACTATAAAAAATGGGTATCTGTCCAAGCAATTGGTCTTGTACCCTCCTGCTCAACCATCTTTAGAACATGACTTACCTTTATGTCTAGAAGAGGAGGAAGATTATGAAATCTACTTAGCCCAACTATATACCCTAGAAACCGCCATGGGAGGAGGACAACCAGATGAAGATGATTTGATTGAACACATACTCCAAATTCCAACTCCCAACGTCTTGTCCTTAGAGGATGTTAGGCCAGGTAGTAACTCCATAGAATTAATTCATATCATTCCTTCAGGTAGGTATTTATTATATACATGAGGGAGACTGTTCACTTCATCTCCCGATGACTTTTCATATTTCTTATTATTTATTTACATCAATTGTATTTATTCACCCAATCCTGATAATTAGGTGTCAACATTTTCCCCCTTAATATGAAGGGATGTTGGTGAGTCCAAGCATCATTATGAATTGTTCAAGCTTTTCTCTTCCAAGCGCTTTGGTGAAGATGTCTGCAATTTGCTCATTAGTGGAACAATGACGGAGATGGATTGTCTTGGCCTCAACATGATGTCGAATCAGATGATATTTAGTATTTATGTGCTTCGTTCGATCATGGAACTTTGGGTTATTGGCCAACTTTATTGTAGAGGTATTGTCAATCATGAGTGGAGTTGATTGTACTTGTTTTACCTGCAAATCTTCAAGAATTTTCCTGAGCCACAAAATTTCTTTTGTTGTCTCAGTTTCTGCCACGTATTCTGCTTCTGTTGTGGAATTTGTTGGAACTAATTGTTTGCGTGATCTCCATGAGACAGCTCCTGATCCAAGATTCATAGCATATCCTGAAGTAGATACCCCAGTTTTTTTGTCTCCATCGAAGTTTGAATCAAAGTATCCAATCAAACTGAAGTTGTCCACCTATGTATACTTGATTCCAAAGTCTTGAGTTCCATTCAAGTACCTTATAACTCTTTTTGTAGCAGACCAATGTCCCTCACAAGGCTTTTGCATAAACCTGGAGAGGATTCCAACAACAAACGAAATGTCTGGTCTGGTAGTAGTTAGGTAGTTGAGACTTCCTACAAGCTGTCTATACTTTGTTACATCCTCAAATTCTTTTTCCTTCAATAGATGTGAGCTTTAAGTTTTGTTCCATTGGAGTAGTTAGACGATTGCATTCCGTCATGCCAAACCTGTTTAACAGATCTCCAATGTACTTCTTTTGAGAAAGAAATATGGACTTCGAGATGTTGAATTACTTCAATACCAAGATAGTAATGAACATAGCCCAAATCAGTCATTTCAAAACATTTCCCCAATTCCTTCTTTATGGATGCAATGTAGCTTTCATTGTTCCCTGTCATCAAAATATCATCTACATATACCACAAGATATACAACTATTTTTCCAACTTTCTTGACAAATAAAGTTGCATCATCAAGATCATAATGTTTGAAATTGAGTTTCAGAAGATGCTCAGTTAGTTTTTCATACCAGGCTTGCAGTGCTTGTTTGAGGCCATACAAGGACTTCACAAGTTTGCATACTTTATGTTCATGTCCTTTCACAACAAATCCTTCAAGTTGGGATTAGATCTCCATTCAAGAAAGTAGTTTTTACATCCACTTGATGGACTTTCCAATTGTTCTGGGCTGCTAGGGAAAAGAGTGTCCGGATGGTAGCCCATTTTGCTGTGGGGGCAAAAGTCTCCTCATAATCAACCCCTTCCTTCTGTGCAAAACCTTTTGCCACAAGCCTAGCTTTGTGCTTGTCAAGTGAGCCATTAGCTTTATACTTATTCTTGTAGACCCACTTGTAGCCAATTGGTTTGGTTATTAATGGAGGATCAAGCAGCTTCCAAGTGCTGTTCATTATGAGGGCATCATACTCCTTTTGCATCGCTTCCTTCCATTCATCATGAGAAGCATCTTCTTTGAAGGAAGTTGGTTCAAAATATGTAGACAAGTTCAATTCACAATCATAAGAAACATCCATATCAACAGGTGAATTAGAGTCATCTACATCACCTCCATTTTGCCGGTTTGAATTTCTAGTTCCTGTCTTTCCAACCTCATCAGGATGAACACTGTTTGAAAATTATATATTACGGAGCAATGGAACACATAAAATATTGCAGAAATATAAACACAGAGAACGCATAAAACAAGAGAGACACAGATATACGTGGTTCACCCAGTTTGGGCTACGTCCACCCCGAACAGCCAGTCCTTCCTTTCTATTATCCAGCAAAATGAAGAGACACAACCTACAACAAATCCGCTGTAATATCCTCTGTTTTCTCTCACAGTCTCACCTCTCAGTTTCTCGCTCACAGAATACACATCTATATCTCAGCCTCCAATACAATGCCCTCATACAAAGAGATGGGTTGCCTTCTAGGACAAAAAACCCTAAACTAAACATAAGTTCTACCGTCAGATCATCTGCCTAATGAACGGCCCAGATTGACTAGAAATTACTATACTTTTACAAGGAAATTTTACATTTGTTTTTAGCTTCGGGGGCGCTGCCCCCGAGCCCCCGCCGAGGGACCGCTGGCCCCCGAACCCCCGCGGGGGGGACAAGTCCCCCCCGCACCCCCCCGCGTGGAGGGGTGTACAAAATTCCTGGGGTATACATCCGACTGAAACAAAGACCTCTGAACAATCATGCTCCACACACAACAATCTCCCACTTGGAGAATGATTGTAGAAACTCCACCGCTGCTTCATTTGCTAGACAATGACTCCTCTTTGGACCTGGCTGTTTCTCATCTTCATCGTCATCCTTGAAGACCAATTGAAACTAAGCATATTCTCAGTTTCTCCCTGGTTACAACTTTTGTTAGCATATCTGCATGATTCTGGCTAGTGTGTATCTTTTCTAGCTTCAACTCTCCATCTTCCAACACTGATCGTATGAAATGGTACTTGAGCTGTATGTGTTTAGTCCTAGAATGAAATGCTGAGTTCTTTGCAAGATGAATGGCACTTTGGCTATCACTGTATAACGTGCCCATATCATGCTCCTTACCCAATTCACCCATAAACCTTTGTAACCAAATCATTTCTTTACTAGCCTCTGTAGCAGCAACATACTCTGCTTCTGTTGTTGAAAGTGCAACAACACTTTGGATTTTTGAAATCCAACTGATAGTTGTTCCACCAACAGTAAATACATATCCTGTAGTGCTCCTCCTGTTATCCCTGTCACCTGCCATATCTGCATCAACATATCCCTGTAGAGAAATTTTTGCACCACCAAAGCATAATGCTTGATTTGTGGTACCTTTCAAATATCTGAGAATCCATTTCACTGCCATCCAATGTTCCTTTCCTGGATTGTTCATGTACCTGCTTACAACTCCCACTGCATGTGCAATATTAGGCCTTGTGCAGACCGTTGCATACATTAAGCTTCCAACTGCTGATGCATATGGAACTTTAGACATATAATCCATGTCTTCTTGGGTCTTTGGGCACATTTCCTTACTAAGTTTGAAATGGCTAGCAAAAGGTGTACTAACTGGTTTTGCATTGTGCATATTAAATCTTTTCAACACCTTTTGTATGTACTCATTCTGAGACAATGTTAATTTGCGATTTTTTCTGTCTCTAGTGATTCTCATACCAAGGATTTGTTTTGCAGCTCCCAAATCCTTCATTGCAAATGAATTTGCCAATTTTCTTTTGAGTACATTTATTTCCTGCATGTTAGATCCTGCAACAAGCATGTCATCCACATACAATAACAATATAATATAGCTGCCATCATTTTGCTTTTTCAGATAAACACAATGATCAGAGTGACATCTAGTATAACCTTGTTCAGACATAAACTTGTCAAATTTTAGATACCACTGCCTTGGAGCCTGTTTTACGCCATACAAGCTCTTCTTCAACCTGCACACTAGTTTCTCCTTCCCTTTCACCTCATATCCTTGTGGCTGCTGCATATATATCTCTTCCTCCAAATCCCCATGGAGAAAGGTTTTCTTTACATCTAACTACTCAAGATGCAAATCTTCAGCTGCTACAAGACTTAAAATAGTTCTGATTGAAGTCATTTTAACAACAGGAGAAAATATTTCATCAAAATCAATACCTTTCTTCTGTGCAAACCCCTTCACCACAAGTCTAGCTTTGTACCTCTGTTTTCCTCCATCTTCTTCCTTCAGCCTGTAAACCAATTTATTCTTCAATGTAGTGTTTCCTACAGGAAACCTAACTAAATCCCAAGTCTGGTTATGCATTAAGGAGTCCATCTCTTCTTCCATGGCTACCTCCCACTTCTTCCTGCTTTCAACCTGCATTGCTTCTTCATAACATTCGGGTTCACCAGAATCAATCAACAATAAATAATATAATGAAGGAGAGTATCGTTCAGGGGGTCTACTTATCCTGGTAGATCTTCTAACACCACTTTCAGGTGTTTGGGGTGCCTGTTGCTGTTGTGGTGGTTACTGTTGTTGATTATTATTATTTCCAGGCACCTTTACCTTTTCAATGATTTCATCAAGAACTGCGTATTCCTTGTTTTCTTTTTCCTTTTTCTTTTCCTGCAACTGATTCTTATACAAGACCTTTTCATTGAATATTACATCTCTGCTCCTAATGATTTTGTGATTTTCGTAATCATATAAGCGATAACCAAAATCATTAACACCATATCCAATAAAGGTACATTTCTTTGACTTTGCCTCAAGCTTTGTTCTATTTTCTTTATCAATATGGACAAAGGCCTCACAACCAAAAGGCTTTTAAAAAAGAGTAGTTTACCTTTTTACCTGTCCATGCTTCCTCCGGAACACCACCATCCAAGGAACTTGAAGGCCCTTTGTTTATTAGATAAACAGCAGTATCTACAGCATCTGTCCAAAACTGTAAAGGCAATCCTGCATGCAATCTCATGCACCTTGCACGCTCCATGATTGTTCTGTTCATCCTTTCTGACACACCATTTTCTTGTGGTGTTCTTGGAACTGTCTTCTCTCTGTGAATTCCATGTTCTGAACAGTACCTATCAAACTCTTTGCTGCAATATTCACCTCCATTTTCTGATCTAAGACACTTCAATTTCTTTCCTGTCTCAATCTCAACCAAAGCTTTCCATTTCTTGAAAGTATCAAATACATCAGATTTATTCTTAATACAATAAATCCAAGTTTTTCTAGTTGCATCATCAATAAAAGTAACATAATAACGAGAGCCACCGAGAGATGATACCTGAGCAGGTCCCCATACATCTGTATGCACAAGTCTAATTTTTCGCTCTTCTTTTCTTTCCCAACTCTGAGAAATCTGACTCTCTTCTGTTTTCCATAAATGCAATTCTACAGAAATCCAAATCAACATTCTTCAAACCCGGCAACAAATTCCTTGAGTGAAGAATCTTCATCCCCTTTTCACTCATGTGTCCGAGCCTTGGTGAGCTCCAGTATTGTAGCAATAATGCTACAACTCCTGGGGCTTCCTGTCTCTTAATTTTATCAACCCGGTAGTTCGTACAAACTTGGAAGCGGCGGTGCTGTATGCACAAGTACTAGCTCTTGTCGCAGCTGTCACTTGGTCAGCTGGCACAAGTCCGCTAGGGCTCAAGCCAACTTCTATAGGCTCTCAGAAGAAGCTTGCTAAATGATGGACGAAAGCTATCTCAAAGAAAACTAATCTACTTGACAAAAATGAACTGAAAGCAAATCAAAGCATAGAAACCCTAGGAAACCCTAATTTGACTAGTCTAACCTCTATGATGCAAAAATGTAAATGAAACTTCTACCAATGATGCCATTACCCCTAGTAAGTGCAAATGCATGAATCTAAGCTACTTGCATCTGAAAAGACATGTTTTTATATTTCTTTCTTAAGTGAATGAAGTGATTGTGATTTTGTTCTTATTAGGGTTTGGTTGTGCAGAGGAGGTGCAAGGAGGAAGGAAAGCTTGGGAAAGGTTGGGAAGGCTAGGAGAGGTCCCCAAGGATCCTCAGCATCCGTCCATAGAGGTTCCTCACGTTCAGAGGCTCAGCAACCGAGTGAGTGGCCTCCTACAGGATGTCTGCAGGGGATTCTACAGGAAACTCAGGGATTTCTACAGGATGTGCTGTAAGTGGAAGTTTAGGGTGATGGTGAAGGGATGGAATGGTTTGGGTGGATAGGTAAGGTGGAGATGAGACTTGTGATGACTCAGGGGCAGAGAAATAGGACAGAGAATGAGTGCACAAAGTGGTTGGTGGATAGAAGGATGGGATCAACAAAAGGACAAACGGATGAAGCTACGTGGTGATGAAGGAGTTGGAAGGTGAACCAATGAACAGCAGTATAAAGCATGTAGAGGAATGTGCATGAAGCTGTGATGAAGGTGTATGGTGCAAGAGTGAAGTGCATGGAAAGATCTATCATAAACGAGACTATGTTGCAGCATGTATAAAGTGAAGAACTACGTATTTTTGTGGTTGGTATAGGCTGCACTCCAATCTCCAAACAGAGATGGCAGTGGAGACTTCCTCAACCTTTTTCCTTGGAGCTCCAATGTATTATCAACCTGCTAATCTAACTAAACAACCGAAAGCAATTCAACCATAAGCTAAACTCGTTAAATCTCATAAAAACTAACTCAACAAACCTGTAATTTTGAATTGCATGGTAAAGCAATGAACTAAAGTGCTGAAACAAAAAGAAATTAACATTACAAAACAGAGGAGGTCTATTGCTCTCTTAAAAACTCAGAATTGGATCAAAAGCTGCCTGTCTTTATTGAATAATCATGAATCTAATGACATGCCAAAACTGGCTTACAAGGAGCAAAAACCGAGCTACAACATGACTAACCAAATTGACTAACTAGCTATCCCCAAATTGACTAACTAGCTACACAAAATGACTACCCACTAGCTAACCAAAATGAGGCACTAAGCCTTCTTATTTATACAATTTGAGGACCCAACAGTCCTCCTAAAATTTAGGGACTTGGCTGCCCAAGACTTGTAGTTAACAGCAGTCCAACTTGACTTGCTTGGCTGCCCTTGAGCTGATTGATTCGGTGGCCCTTGAACTCCGAGCTGATGGTGGAGAATTCGAGGTAAGGGCCCATAAATGAGGGGGACACCTTCCTACAAATCCTCTAGCTTGTTCTCCCACGAATTTGGCTGCCAAGTGCTCATTAAGACCTTCAAATTTGTCTCCAAGTTGACCAAAAAGGCTACACAAAGCACCCATTAGACTTGTTGGCATAATGACTAACCAAATTCACTCTATTAACATAAAAATAATCAAAAACATGCAATAAACAAATGAGGATAGTGGACTAAGCCAAATTAGGAGGTTGAATGAGCCCAAATAATTGTACATTTTTGGGGCTCATCAAGCCTATGATGCCATAATGCTGCATCTGCTCCTTTGGAAGTTAAAGCATTAACAGAGTTAGAAATACCATTGCATAAATACAATGTACCAACCTTTTCGCCTTTTTCTATTACCAGGGCTCCTTTGGTGACCTTCCAAGCTTTATCTGTGAAAGTTGTCACACAACCTTCACCGCCTAGTTGCCCTGTTGAAATCAGATTTTTCTTTAGATCTGGAACATGCCTTACCTCCTTTAGTAGCCATTGGTTTCCATTCTGTTGTTTTACAAGAACCTTACCCATTCCAACAATTTTATAGGGTTTATCATCACCCAAACGAACTTGTCCAAAATCTCCTTGAACATAGTCATGAAAGTATTTCTTATCAGGTGTGGCATGGAATGAGGCCCCTGAATCTACCACCCAGGAATCAGTAATATTTTCGAAAGAAAGAATCAAAGCATCTTGTAACACCTCACTTGTCACATTTGATTCATGATTTTTTTGTTGTTGTGCATCTCCTTCTTTTCCCTTCCGAGATCTACAGTCTTTCTTTAGGTGTCCTTTCTTTCCACATTTCCAGCACACTATCCCCGATCTGGACTTGGATCTGCCTTTCCTTGATTTACTGCGATATCCTGAGCTCTTTCCTCTTTCCATTTTTCTTTCCCTAGACTCTGCACTCAAAGCATTACCCGATGTCTCACCGGAGCTTTTCCGTCGCATTTCCTCGCTAAGGATAGCACCGACAACATCATCAAACTTTAAAGTACTAGATCCAGACACAGAGTTACTAATGGCCATTACTAAACCATTCCAACTTTCTGGTAATGAGCACAAGAATAACAGAGCTCTAACTTCATCATCAAAGTTTACCCCTACAGAACATAACTAACTTGTAACAGTATTAAAATCATTTAAATGGTCTGCAACAGATCCACCTTCCGACATCTTCATATTAAATAACCGTTTCATAAGAAATACCTTGTTTGAGGCCGAGGGTTTTTCATATAGTTTCGACAACGCCTCAATCAAACCCTCTGTCATTGTTTCCTTCGAAATGTTGAAGGCGACTGATGCAGCGAGGCACAACCGTATTGTTCTGAGTGCCTTTCTATCGAGAAGGTTCCATTCTTCATCTGTCATACCCGTCGGCATCTTTGTTTTCTGCCCAATGGTAGGTACAGATCTTTCTGATACAGATAATCTTCCATCTGCATCTTCCACAGCGAGAAGTTTTGGCCGTTAAATTTCTCGACCCTAAACTTACCATCTTCCGCCATTGCTCCCACTCGAACCAGGAACCCTTCTTTCCTGCGAGTTTATCAGCCAAATAGACCTTCGGCTCTGATACCAGTTGTTAGAAAATTATATATTACGGAGCAATGGAACACATAAAATATTGCAGAAATATAAACACAGAGAACGCATAAAACAAGAGAGACACAGATATACGTGGTTCACCCAGTTTGGGCTACGTCCACCCCGAACAGCCAGTCCTTCCTTTCTATTATCCAGCAAAATGAAGAGACACAACCTACAACAAATCCGCTGTAATATCCTCTGTTTTATCTCACAGTCTCACCTCTCAGTTTCTCGCTCACAAAACACACATCTATATCTCAGCCTCCAAGACAATGCCCTCATACAAAGAGATGGGTTGCCTTCTAGGGCAAAAAACCCTAAACTAAACATAAGTTCTACCGTCAGATCATCTGCCTAATGAACGGCCTAGATTGACTAGAAATTACTATACTTTTACAAGGCAATTTTACATTTGTTTTTAGCTTCGGGGGCACTGCCCTCGAGCCCCCGCCGGGGGACTGCTGGCCCCCGGACCCCCGCGGGGGGGACAAGTCCTCCCCGCACCCCCCCGCACCCCCCCGTGTGGAGGGGTGTACAAACTTCCTGGGGTATACATCCGGCTGAAACAAAGACCTCTGAACAATCATGCTCCACACACAACAAACACTTTCAAGTGTCTTTGTCAGCCATTTTGGGGTACCTTTCTCAGATGGTCCAGGCTACTCCGTTGATTGAGTTGGGACTAAATCAAGATTGAGTCTCCCAATTCTATCAATCATATCACTTAA
This sequence comes from Pinus tabuliformis, assembly GCA_031772625.1. Lineage (NCBI taxonomy): Eukaryota > Viridiplantae > Streptophyta > Pinopsida > Pinales > Pinaceae > Pinus > Pinus tabuliformis. Next base: position 121,064,616 of record CM062812.1, on the reverse strand, counting down.
AGCATCATCCGTTGTTGGAGTTTCATGCGGGTAGAGTGTTCTTCAGAAGAAGATTCCACATGTTGATCTAGTATAGGAATCCCCACTTCAAGATGTGGAGTTTGATTATCAAATTCTTGAAATAATTTTTCATTTGCGAACCTATCCAAGTGATCAAGTTTCCGCTCAACAACATTGTCAATTTTGGACGATTCAAGAAAAATTACATATCTAGATACAACAAACGTTTTATTGACTTCATCATAGAGACTGTATGCTTTGGAGGTGTTTGAATACCCCAGGAAGATACACTTACGACTTCTTTCACCAATTTTGTTTCTATGTACCTTTGGTATCAAGGCATAACAAGTGGAACCAAAGAGCCTGAGATGCTCTACCGAAGGAACATGCCCATACCACATTTCATATGGAGTCTTGTTTCTAATAGCATTAGATGGACATCTATTCTTTATGTATGCAGCACATAGAACAACATCAGCCCAAAACATTATCTTTACATTTTTGAAGAAGAGCATGGATCGTACCATATTTAAGATTGTCCTATTCATTATTTTAGCTACACCATTGCGTTGGGGATTATAAGGCACAGTTGTTTGAATTTTGATCCCATGTTGGAAAATATAGTTTTCAAATTCATTTGATGTGTATTCTTTTCCATTATCAGTGTGAATAGACCCAATATGAGATTGTGCATCATTTTCAATCCATTTATGAAAGTTCTTGAATGTTTGAAAGGCATCAGATTTGTTCTTCAATAAATAAACCCAACACATTCTGGTGTAGTCATCAATAAATGTCATCATATATTTGTTTCCATTTGCAAAAGGAACAGGCATAGGACCACATAAATTTGAATGAATGAGTTCAAGTTTTCTATGTACTCTTGAATGTGAATCATGAAAAGATTGTTTGCTATGCTTTCCTAGAATGCAAGCATCACATTGCTTAAATTTCCTAGGAATTGTAGGCAAACCAGTAACACCATTTTTCTTCAACAAGTGGAGGCTATCATAGTTCAAATGTCAAAATCTAGCATGGCATAATAAACTTGATGGAAGTGTACCTTCTTCATAATGAAAATTGTATGAGAGATGTTGTGCACGAGCAGAGGTACCTTGCAGCTTGATAAGCCTTTCTTCTTCTATTCCCCTCATGACAAGTGAGTGGTCAAATGATTTTCTCACCTTAAGCTTGCCATCAAACATATTAATGGAGTGACCTTGCCGGCGGATGTGAACCAAGGACAACAAGTTTCTCTTCAACTGTGGGAGATATAGAACATGATGCAGAAGAAAGTCTGGAAGACCAGGCAATTTAAGCCTGATTGTTGCTCTGATACCATGTCAGCGTAAATAGACGACAACAAATAAATTTTTTACCAAAGGTGGAGTGGAAGAGGTGGAGCATTCAATACTAGCATTCAATATACCAACGTTCAATATACAACCATGCACCAGATGCCATGCACAACACACCAGTTCACAGTCATTGAAAATTGCAGGATTTGTTCACGTCGGGTCCACCACAATATCATTCAACATAGAATATGTATCAACCTCCAAAAACAATGTTTAAGGATACATACCTCCAGGAGGCAGTCTTTAAATTCGTTAGATTTGCGTCGATAGGCATGAACTATATGCTCACAAACACCCACTCAGAGACAGAAGGCGGAGCCTTATTTGAGCTTGTTTAAGGATGGGAATCATTGTTTCATGCTGCCAAAAAATTGTCACTCAAGTCACGGGTTCAAAACAAGTTTCTCGATATTGGGTCCAGAATCCATGGGCTAAGGTCTTTAAAATAGCTTTGGCTTCGGCTTCACAGACGACTCAAGACTGTAAGTCCAGTGGAGAAAGTTTTCCCAGAAAGAGTTGTTGGTAGAGAGCACCGAATTCTGTAAGACGTCCAACTCAGAGACCCAACACCATTACAAACATGTTGTGGATCAATATTGAGGCGTGGGTAACTGAAAAGTCAAAGGGTGGAATGGTCTCTGAATTTAGGCAGCAAGAAAACTCACATTCAATTCTAGAACAGCTTGAGACGAGCGGCTTTGGAATCAATGATGGATTGAATGAATGAATGGCAGCGATTCAGAAGGTTTTCAAAGCTAAGGCATGGCAGAACTAGCACAGGTCAGAATATATGGAATATGGTAGACAATGGTTATGCGCAGAAGCCACCCAGTGGGTAACACAGAGCACAGAATGGTGCAGACAATAATTATAGCAGACATAGAGCATAGTAGATAGACTCCACAGAGGAATAGACTGCAAGAAAATGGTAGAAGGGAGTTGCAACTAATTTTAGGAACCTGGGAGCTCTGATACCATGTTAGGAAAGAGGACAATAAATATCTCTTTCCATAAAAGAATCTCTATGTTACGACTGATGCGATAAAGTTTGATACATGAAAATCATCCAAGGCACCACTAAAAGGAGAATCTTCGATAGTCTAGACAAAAGAAAAAGTAGCTACGGCAAAGGGAAAAGAGAAGGTATCCGATGAAAAAGAAACTATTCTCATGGATTTGTACCAAGATGCTCAAGAGCAACATGACCACACATGGGAGAATATTTGGAGTGGTTAAATCAATCGTGGTTAAATCAAAAGCTTCCCTCATCTTCATCAGAAGCACATGATCCTAATTCCAATTATGATAGTGATCGAAGTCCGATGGGACCTTGGTAGTGCGTTTTATTTTAATTATTGTACTCGAGAATATTGAACAGACACTGTCTGGACTAAGCAATGTCTAACAGGACCTTCAATAATTCTCATATGTTTCTAAACTTATAAGTATGAGTCTTGTGTGTGTAGAGAGACACGTCTGTGTTGTGAGTGAATGTGTGAGTGTGTGAAAGAGTGTTTGTATTCTGTGCTTTAAGAGATCAGAGACCAGAAAGCTCTACTATGAGGCATAACTTGGTATGTAACATTTTTATTTGAATTAATTCTAAAGCCTGTTGGGATGCCTGTCTGAGGACAGTTTGTTCCAAGATCACCTTAAGTCGGGATTGTAAAGCGAGTTGAAGACCGAAAGATTTGTGTGTCCTCGTATTTCTCGAGCCCGTGGTGGATGGTGTGAGGAATTTCAGCATACTCTTCAGAGGTTCAAGTAAGTTACTGAGTCCGTCATCTTAATTGGTATCAGAGCCCTGTTCTGGTCCTAAGTTATAAACTACAGACATAGTTTAAAGCTAGCCAGGAAGCCTTTGAAAAGCTCTTGTTCTACAATTGCTGAGTAGATAAACGCTACTTTAGTCAATCTCTGGTATAGTTTGCAATTATGGCAAATCTGTTATGCTCTTTCTCGTCTATTGATCATAAAGTTATAACTGAAGTCTCTTCTCGAACTGTTGAATATGATCTTGCATCTACTGAAAACTTCGAAGCAATTGAGAATCCTGAGAGCTGGAATCCTTCTGCTCTCCATGCTACTGATGTCTATAAATTGCCTATGTCGTTTTTTTTTAAAAGAAAATCTTTTTTGAAAGAAGTGGAAGTTACTATAAAAATTTCTGGTCCTGCAGTCCAAATAGTCACTTAAATCTATTTTCTAATGAGGAGATCAAGAAATTTCGACAGTATGTAAAGGATCAGAAGTATTCCTATCTTCATTTTAGTGGTGTTAGAATTGGTCTTGCTCCTTTGTTCCGACATGGATTAAATACTCCCTGCATTGTTGAAGTTTTTGATACCCGTCACTAGATTTATGACCATGCAAGAATAGGAACTATTTTGTGTAATTTATCTACTGGGTGTCAATATGGTACAATATTTCCTGATTATTCAATCAGCTTGGTCGATATCCATCTAAAATATTGTTGGAAACTCCTGGTAGGAGTTCAAGGACTTCAAATGATAGAAGATACTGAGTATGTTTCTACACTGGTTCAAGCTTCTTTTCAGTTAACCAACACAGCTCACCCTAAACTCAAACAACTCGTTTTAAAAGACTGTGTTACTGTTGGTCTTTCAAATGCTCAAGTTGAAGGTGTTCTGTATGATCAAACTGAATTACCAAGCAATTGGTATTTTCAATATAAGTCAATTGCAGATGATCGCAAGCCTGAGTCAAAACTTAAAAGAATCTTGATTAATAATGGTCAAGTAAATCTTATTCCTGCAAAACCACAAATTCCTCGACCTATCGTCAGGCCACGACGTTATGTAATCCCTGTACCTTCTACTGAAGCTTCTTCTTCAAGACGCGTCGATCTGCCTCCAGTGGAAGAAGTCAATCTTTCTAAACCACAGTTATCGTCAACTAAACTGTATATACTTGAATCTAAACCTTTTTTAGCTATAAATAAAATGCATCGTATTTCTCATACCTAGTTTCCTCCTATTGAAGAATGGAAATACACAAATCATTATTTTGTAAAGGGTGGGAAATGGCCTCCTAAGAAAAAATTTTGCACCACCTCTTCTGTGTCAAAACAGCCGCTAACCCAAGCTGACTGTGCTCCCTTGATAGAGCATAATGCATTAAACACCACTGACCTAGATCAGACCTATCAGATTGGTAATTACCTTACCACATGGTGTGCACATGCAGAGGAAGTTCTGGATGATTTAGGATCCCAGTCTGAGCTAATTCTAGCTAATATTAAGCTTCTCCATGATGAACAGCAAGAAGAAAAAGCAAGAAGAGAAGCAAAAGAGAAAAATAAAAAAGAAAAGAAAAGGAGAGAATCAAAGGTTCCCAAATTTTTTATCTCCATGGATACTCCTAACTATTGGGATATAGATGAAAAGCAAGAAGGTAGTGAAGCTGAATCCAACGCCCAAGCTGAACATAGACTAGAGCCAGCAAAATCACTAAATCTTCACAAATCAAAAAGTGAGATAGCCACTTTAGAAAATGCTGCCTCTAAATTCCCTTCCTTCATTTTTCCATCTCTCCAAAAAGCTAATGCACTTCGTGAAGTACATAAGTACCCACGGGTTGAAGAAGAATTGTTTTCCGCCAATACCACTGGATATGTTCTAGACTTAGACAAATCTACAAATCTAGCTAAATCCATCAGAGTTTGGATTGGTGCCCTATATCAAATTCTAATTGTCTCTAAATTAGATAATCTATCTATTTTTTCCTTAGCAGAAAAACGAATGGACTGAATTGTATATGACTGGTGGATGGGACCATCAGAAGAGGAAAGAATGCATGTAGCTACTGCAGGATTAGCTACATTAGAATTGCTACTCAAAACCCAATTTGTCCCTGAACCGGTAGATGAAAAGAAACAGATTATAACAGATCTAGCAAGAATGGAATTGAAGGATTTAAAGTTTTTAGATCAGTTTGGTAATGATTATATGGCCAAGATCTATAAAACTAATCTTACCAATGATTCTACTCAAAAGATTTCATTCTTGTCAAAATTGCCTGGTAATCTAGGTGATATGATAATGAAAGATCTGGACGTTCAAATGAAAAAGATTGAATAGACTTATTGGATATATCTCTTATTTCGGTGTCAAGAAAAAGTTAAATATCTTTGTTGGCAGAAGAAAGCTCAAGATTTTTCTCCTGGTCTTGATGTTTATCGTTTTGTATTACCATGGACACCATTCAAAAAGAGAAAATCCAGAAGATATGGAAAATTCAGGCCCAAGAGAGTAGCCAATCCCAGAAATCCATTCCGCAAGTTCAAATATTTAAAAAAACACAGACAACCAAAAAGAGACAATGCATGTTTTATATGCAAACAAGAAGTTCACTTCACCAGAAAATGTCCCAAAAGCTTTTCCAACAAGTTGAAAGCATGTATAGAGATTGATGACGTCGTAGATAATTGGTCAATTGTTGATTCCCAAGATGAAGTATCAGATGTATATATTTTAACTGATGCTTCCTTGTCAGATACTAAGTTAGTTCCCGACACATGCCAGAAAATGAATATTTGCTATGATTATTCTGAATCTGAGAATGAAACTGACTTGCATTTTGGTGATGAGTATAGCTCCGATGACTACACTGATGAGACATCTGAATCCATTTCAGATGATGCTATCTCTATTGTTCCCTCTCTATCTACCAATCGAGATAATAAGAATTCACACTCCATTTTAAATTCTCTGCCTCCACAATCCACGTTGAATTCTTTTTGTCCTTACCCAAAGACAGTTTCTCAGTCCTCTTCATCTTTGCCCGTTCCCACATCTGTTAATCTCGATGAAATTTCTTTCCTCAAAAAGATTGTTAAAACTAACAATCTTCTCTATATTCCTGTTGAAGTCCAAGTTAAAGGTGAATGGATCAATGTGGATGCATTCATTGATACAGGTGGCTCCAATAACTTGGCACGCCCATCTTTATTCAAAGGATTATGGAAGCCTTTACAAAATATTCTGATTTCTGAGACCATTGGTGGCTCTGTCAATCTCACCCACTATGTTGATACCGTATCTTTAAGAGTAGGGGGGAGTATTGTAAACATTTTTGCAATTCGGCACTATGATGCCTCTGCAAGTTTGTTTCTTGGAATTCCGTTTATTAATTCTATATTGCCAGTTACAATTAGTGATGACAAAGTTATTCTGAATATAAAAAAGAAGGCAATCTCATTTCCAAGATTGACTTTGGCTAATTCAGAAGCCAGAAAAGAAAATAGCCAAAAGAAGGCCGGCATGAAAAAATCCCAGAATACTTCTCATAATTGGCAAGAAGTATTGCAGATTTATGAAGAAAGGAGTCAAACAAAATCAAAGCAAAAGGAAAACAGAAATCCTGATTGGTCTCCTGAACAAATGACTATTTATGATGAATTGTTGAAATGTTGTTTTGAAAATCCTCAAGCATTCTGGACTAAAGAAAGTCCTCAGCAAGAAATAATTACTCTGCATGACAATGGGGTTACAGGAAAGCTTATACCCTGTACTCCAATAGATGAAAAAGAAATCAAAAAGCAGATTGAAGAACTCTTAAATCTCAAGTTAATCGAACCTAGTTCTTCTCATTATTCCTGTTCTGCTTTCCTGGTAAGAAATTACTCAGAGATAGTTAGAGGAAAAGATCGAATGGTAATTGATTATAAACCATTGAATGTAATCACGAAGGGCTTCAACTATCCTCTGCCCCGCCAGGAAACAATTATGAAAAAAATTCAGAGTAGCAAGATATTTAGTAAGTTCAACATGAAGTTTGGTTATTACCAGATACAAATCAAAGAAGAAGATCGTCACAAACCTGCATTCACATGTCCCGCAGGTTTTTTCCAATGGAGAGTAGTCCCATTTGGACTGAAGAATGCTCCAGATTTCTTTCATCAGCGAATGGAATATATTTTTGGTAAATATGATTTTATTGTTGTCTATATTGATGACATTTTGATTCATAGTTAGGATCTTAGATCACATATGAAGCATTTACAGATATTTCTTGAAGAAGCAAAGCAGCATGGTATTATTTTGTCAGAAAAGAAAATGCTTCTATTTCAAGATAGTATTGATTTTTTAGGTATCCATGTTATCAATGGTAAAATTCAGATGCAACCCCATGTTTTAACAGAATTATCTGAATTTCCCGATCAGTTATAGGATACTAAAATGATTCAGCGATTTCTAGGAATACTCAACTATGTGCATAAATACATTCCTAGATTGTCAGAAAAAACTGCTCCAATCAGAAGACATTTGCATTGTGGATGGTCACAAGAAGCCACAACAGCAGTTCAAATGTTAAAAGCTGAATGCAAAAATCTCCCCGAGATCAAACCGCTAGGTAATGGATTTCTCATGCTTCAGACTGATGCGTTCGATAATTTTTGGGCAATGATCCTTTTTGAAAGAAAGGAAGAGACGGGAGAAGAAATTTTATGTGCATATGCCTCTCAAGAATTTTTGATTCACCAGAAAAATTATTTTCCAACAGAAAAAGAAACTCTTGCCATTTTTAATGGCATACAAAAATTTGAATTATATTTGGCCCCTGCCAAGTTCCTGATAAGAATAGATTCAATGAATTTCAAATATTTCTTATCAGCCAAGATATCAAAACAACTCGCAAGAGGTAGACTTTTGGCATGGCAGATATGGTTTCAAATGTATTATTTTGATGTTGAATGGGTGCCAGGTATTTCCAATTATTTAGCCGACTCTCTTACCAGAGAAATGAACAAGGCCCATGTTCATAACCAAAGAACTGATATTTTTGTTATTCCTGGTAAGACCCCTGCAGATGATAGCTTTGAAACTTTTGTAAAAAGATTTCAGATTCTTGAATTAATTCTTGGTGATGTGGTTGAAGAAATTAAAAAGGTTATTGGACTGAGAATGAGAAGAAATCAATGGATACACAGATGTCAAGCTTGGTAGTCCAAAAATGTTGGTGTTCTGTTGGGTCTAGATGAAGAATTGGTAAAGGTATATCCTCTGCCAAATATGAAGGTAAAACTTTATTTCAAGACTCTTGATGATTACTGGACTAAAGAATATACTGAATCCATGATCAAGGTTTTGCAAAATTTGAATTATTATCAAGTCATTGGAGGTATAGATTTCTCTTTTGCTGTTTATGCTTCTGCTAAAATGCTGGATTTGGATGAAATAAATATGACTGAAAGGGTAGGAAGGTTTATAAAGTCGTTAAGAATTCCTGATCTTTTTGAAGAACTTGATTCTGCATTTCTTCAAAGAAATGATGAAAATTTTATAGGAACACATTCATTTCCCCAGTATGAACTCTTTGAACCATTTGTAGATTGGGAAATAAAAAATGGCCATTGTCAAAAGAAGCCACATACAAGAGCTTCTCAATGTGTTGAAAGGGCATTGCAATATCTGCAAACATTCTCGACACCTTGGGATTATCAAAGTTTAGAGTTTAGAAATCCTATTATCCAAAATCCTTTTGCACAATTATATGGCCCCGAACGAGTTGCTACCTCTGTGATAGCCAACAATAATGAAGAAATTAAGAAAATCACTCTCTGGCTTAAAGAATTTCACAGCCTCAAGTTACCTGAAAAATTGTCTATGATCAGAACTTTGGAAACACTTCAAGGAAGATTTGGAGTAATCAAATTACTGATTAATTCAAAGGCATTAATTACTATTAGTGTTATGGCAGGAAATTGGAGTGTTGATGTAGTTTGTTTGATAAATTTATTATTGTCAACCAAGGTTTGTTCATCTATGATTTTTGAATTAGGTTGGCAGCAGTAAGAGAATATCAATCATAACTACAAGCTATGGGTCCAATCTGCCATAGAACACTCTGTTAGCATGTTTCAAATTTTCAAATGGGAATTATTAGATGGAGTCGAATTGTCAGTTCAAATAATGCCTGAATTCCGTAAAAGAAAAAAAGATTACTTCCTTTACATTGAGATAGATCCAATGGCTTATGTAAATTAGTGGACAAAAGAGGACAATAAATATCTCTTTCCACAAAAGATGATGGACTTAGTAACTTACTTGAAGCTCTGAAGAGTATGCTAAAATTCCTCACACCATCCACCACGGGCTCGAGAAATACGAGGACACACAACTGCTTCGGTCTTCAACTCGCTTTACAATCCCGACTTAAGGTGATCTTGGAACAAACTGTCCTTAGACAGGCGGCCTAGCAGGCTTCAGAATTAATTCAAATAAAAATGTTACATACCAAGTTATGCCTCAGAGTAGAGCTTTCTGGTCTCCGATCTCTTAAAGCATAAAATACAAACACTCTTTCACACACTCACACATTCACTCACAACAAAAATGTGTCTCTCTACACACACAAGACTCATACTTATAAGTTTAGAAACATATGAGAATTATTGAAGGTCCTGTCAGACATTGCTTAGTCTAGACAATGTCTGTTCAATATTCTCGAGTACAATAATTAAAAGAAAATGCACTACCAAGGTCCCATCGGACTTCGATCACTATCATAATCGGAATCAGGATCATGTGCTTCTAATGAAGACGAGGGAAGCTTTTTCTTTAACCATGATTGATTTAACCACTCCAAATATTCTGTCTCCCATGTGTGGTCCTGTTGCTCTTGAGCATCTTGGTACAAATCCACGAAAATAGTTTCTTTTTCGTCGGATACCTTCTCTTTTCCTTTTACCGTAGCTGCTTTTTATTTTGTCGAGATTGTAGAAGATTCTCCTTTTAGTGGTGCCTTGGATGATTGTCCTGTATCAAACTTTATCGTGTCAGTCGTAACATAGAGATTCTTTTGTGGAAAGAGATATTTATTGTCCTCTTTCGTCCACCGATTTACATAAGCCATTGGATCTATCTCAATGTCAAGGAAGGAATCTTTTTTGCTTTTACGGAATTCAGGCATTGTTTGAACTGACAATTCAACTCCATCTAATAATTCCCATTTGAAAATTTGAAACATGCTGACAGAGCGTTCTATGGCACATTGGACCCATAGCTTGCAGTTATGATTGATATTCTCTTGCTGCTGCCAACCTAATTCAAAAATCATAGATGAATAAACATTGGTTGACAATAATAAATTTATCAAACAAACTACATCATCACTCCAATTTCCTACCATAACACTAATAGTAATTAATTCCTTTGAATTAATCAGTAATTTGATTACTCCAAATCTTCCTTGAAGTGTTTCCAAAGTTCTGATCATAGACAATTTTTCAGGTAACTTGAGGCTGTGAAATTCTTTAAGCCAGAAAGTGATTTTCTTAATTTCTTCATTATTGTTGGCTATCACGAGGCAACAACTCGTTCAGGGCCATATAATTGTGCAAAAGGATTTGGGATAATAGGATTTTTGAACTCTAAACTTTGATAATCCCAAGGTATCGAGAATGTTCGCAGATATTGCAATGTCCTTTCAACACATTGAGAAGCTCTTGTCTATGGCTTCTTTTGACAATGGCCATTTTTTATTTCCCAATCTGCAAATGGTTCAAAGAGTTCATACTGGGGAAATGAATCTGTTCCTGCAAAATTTTCATCATTTCTTTGAAGAAATGCAGCATCAAGTTCTTCAAAAAGATCAGGAATTCTTAATGACTTTAGAAACCTTCCTACCCTTTCAGTCATATTTATTTCATCCAAATCTAGCATTTTAGCAGAAGTATAAACAACAAAAGAGAAATCTATACCTCCAATGATTTGATAATAATTCAAAGTTTGCAAAACCTTGATCATGGATTCAATATATTATTTAGTCCAGTAATCATCAAGAGTCTTGAAATAAAGTTTTACCTTCATATTTGGCAGAGGATATACCTTTACCAATTCTTCATCTAGACCCAACAGAACACCAGCATTTTTGGACTACCAAGCTTGACATCTGTGTATCCATTGATTTCTTCTCATTCTCAATCCAGTAACCTTTTTAATTTCTTCGACCACATCACCAAGAATTAATTCAAGAATCTGAAATCTTTTTACAAAAGTTTCAAAGCTATCATCTGCAGGGGTCTTACCAGGAATAACAAAAATATCAGTTCTTTGGTTATGAACATGGGCCTTGTTCATTTCTCTGGTAAGAGAGTCAGCTAAATAATTGGAAATACCTGGCACCCATTCAACATCAAAATCATACATTTGAAACCATATCTGCCATGCCAAAAGTCTACCTCTTGCGAGCTGTTTTGATATCTTGGCTGATAAGAAATATTTGAAATTCATTGAGTCTGTTCTTATCAGGAACTTGGCAGGGGCCAAATATAATTCAAATTTTTGTATGCCATTAAAAATGGCAAGAGTTTCTTTTTCTGCTGGAAAATAATTTTTCTGGTGAATCAGAAATTCTCCAGAGGCATATGCACATAAAATTTCTTCTCCCATCTCTTCCTTTCTTTCAAAAAGGATGGCTGCCCAAAAATTATCGGATGCATCAGTCTGAAGGATGAGAAATCCATTATCTAGCGGTTTGAGCTCGAGGAGATTTTTGCGTTCAACTTTTAACATTTGAACTACTGTTGTGGCTTCTTGTGACCATCCAGAATTCAAATGTCTTTTGATTGGAGAAGTTTTTCTGACAATATAGGAATGTATTTATGCACATAGTTGAGTATTCCTAGAAATCGCTGAATCATTTTAGTATCCTGTAACTGATCGGGAAATTCAGATAATTTCGTTAAAACATGGGGTTGCATCTAAATTTTACCATTGATAACATGGATACCCAAAAAATCAATACTATCTTGAAATAGAAGCATTTTCTTTTCTGACAAAACAATACCATGCTGCTTTGCTTCTTCAAGAAATATTTGTAAATGCTTCATATGTGATCCAAGATCCTGACTGTGAATCAAAATGTCATCAATATAGACAACAATAAAATCACACTTACCAAAAATATAGTCCATTTGTTGTTGAAAGAAAGTTGGAGCATTCTTTAGTCCAAATGGGACTACTCTCCATTGGAAAAAACCTGCGGGACATGTGAATGCAGTTTTGTGACGATATTCTTCTTTGATTTGTATCTGGTAATAACCAGACTTCATGTTGAACTTACTAAAGATATTTTTTGCATAATTGTTTCCTGGCGGGGTAGAGGATAGTTGAAGCCCTTGGTGATTGCATTCAATGGTTTATAATTAATGACCATTCGATCTTTTCCTCTGACTATCTCTGAGTGATTTCTTACCAGGAAAGCAAAATAGGAATAATGAGAAGAACTAGGTTCGATTAACTTGAGATTTAAGAGTTCTTCAATCGCCATTTTGATTTATTTTTCATCTATTGGAGTACAGGGTATAAGCTTTCCTGTAACCCCATTGTCATGCAGAGTAATTATTTCTTGCTGAGGACTTTCTTTAGTCCAGAATGCTTGAGGATTTTCAGAACAACATTTCAACAATTCATCATAAATAGTCATTTGTTTAGGAGACCAATCAGGATTTCTGTTTTCCTTTTGCTTTGATTTTGTTTGACTCCTTTCTTCATAAATCTGTAATACTTCTTGCCAATTATGAGAAGTATTTTGGGATTTTTTCATGCCGACCTTCTTTTGGCTATTTTCTTTTCTGGCTTTTGAATTAGCCAAAGTCAATCTTGGAACTGAGATTGCCTTCTTTTTTATATTCAGAATAACGTTTTTCATCACTAATTGTAACTAGAAATACAGAATTAATAAACGATATTCCAAGAAACAAACTTGCAGAGGCATCATAGTGTTGAATTGCAGAAATTTTTACAATACTCCCCCCTACTCTTAAAGATACGTTATCAACATAGTGGGTGAGATTGACAGAGCCACCAATGGTCTCAGAAATCATAATATTTTGTAAAGGCTTCCATAATCCTTTGAATAAATATGGGCGTGCTAAGTTATTGGAGCCACCTGTATCATGAATGCATCCACAATGATCCATTCACCTTTAACTTGGACTTCAACAGGAATATAGAGAAGATTGTTAGTTTTAACAATCTTTTTGAGGAAATAACTTTCATCGAGATTAACAGATGTGGGAATGGGCAAAGATGAAGATGACTGAGAAACTATCTTTGGGTAAGGACAAAAAGAATTCAACGTGGATTGTGGAGGCAGAGAATTTAAAACGGAGTGAGAATTCTTAGTATCTCGATCGGTAGATAGAGAGGGAACAATAGAGATAGCATCATTTGAAATGGATTCAGATGTATCATCAGTGTAATCATCAGAGCTATACTCATCACTAAAATGCAAGTCAGTTTCATTCTCAGATTCAGAACAATCATAGAAAATATTCATTTTCTGGCATGTGTCGGGAACTGATTCAGTATCTGAAAAGGAAGCATCAGTTAAAATATATACATTTGATACTTCATCTTGGGAATCAACAATTGACCAATTATCTACAAAGTCATCAATCTCTATACATGCTTTCAACTTGTTGGAAGAGCTTTTGGGACATTTTTGGGCGAAGTGACCTTCTTGTTTGCATATAAAACATGCATTGTCTCTTTTTGGTTGCTTGCGCTTTTTTAAATATTTGAACTTGCGGAATGGCTTTCTGGGATTTGCTACTCTCTTGGGCCTGAATTTTCCATATCTTCTGGATTTTCTATTTTTGAATGGTGTCCATGGTAATACAGAATGAAAAACATCAAGACCAGGAGAAAAATCTTGAGCTTTCTTCTGCCAACAAAGATATTTAACTTTTTCTTGACACCGAAATAAGAGATCTATCCAATAAGTCTGTTCCATCTTTTTCCTTTGAACGTCCAGATCATTCATTATCATATCACCTAGATTACCAGGCAATTTTGACAGGAATGAAATGTTTTGAGTAGAATCATTGGTAAGATTAGTATATCTTGTCCATATAATCATTACCAATCTGATCTAAAAACATTAAATCCTTCAATTCCATTCTTGCTAGATCTGTTATAATCTGTTTCTTTTCATCTGCCGGTTCGGGGAAAAATTTGGTTTAGAGTAGCAATTCTAATGTAGCTAATCCTGCAGTAGCTACATACATCTATTCTTCTTCTGATGGTCCCATCCACTAGTCATATACAATTTTGGCCATTCATTTTTCTGGTAAGGCAAAAATATATAGATTATCTAATTTAGAGACAATTTGCATTTGATATAGGGCACCAATCCAAACTCTGATGGATTCAGCTGGATTTGTAGATTTGTCTAAGTCTAGAACATATCCAGTGGTATTCGCTGAAAACAAGTCTTCTTCAACCATTGGGTACTTATGTACTTCACAAAGTACATTGGCTTTTTGGAGAGATGGCAAAATGAAGGAAGGGAATTTAGAGGCAGCATTTTCTAAAGTGGCTATCTCACTTTTTGATTTGTGAAGATTTAGTGATTTTGCTGGCTCTATTCTATGTTCAGCTGGGGTGCTGGATTTAGCTTCACTACCTTCTTGCTTTTCATCTATATCCCAATAGTTAGGAGTATCCATGGAGATAGAAAATTTGGGAACCTTTGATTCTCTCCTTTTCTTTTCTTTTTTCTTTTTCTCTTTTGCTTCTCTTCTTGCTTTTTCTTCTTACTGTTCATCATGGAGAAGCTTAAGATTAGCTATAATTAGCTTAGACTGGGATCCTAAATCATCCAGAACTTCCTCGGCATGTGCATACCATGTGGTAAGGTAATTACCAATCTGATAGGTCTGATCTAGGTCAGTGGTGTTTAATGCATTATGCTCTATCAAGGGAACACAGTCAGCTTGGGTCGGCAGCTATTTTGACACAAAAGAGGTGGTGCAAAATTTTGTCTTAGGAGGCCATTTCCCACCCTTTACAAAACGATGATTTGCGTATTTCCATTCTTCAACAGGAGGAAACTGGGTATGAGAAATACGATGCATTTTATTTACAGCTAAAAAAGGTTTAGATTCAGGTATATACAGTTCAGTTGACGATAACTGTGGTTCAGAAAGACTGACTTCTTCAACTGGAGGGAGATCGATATGTCTTGAAGAAGAAGCTTCAGTAGAAGGTACAAGTATTACATAACATCGTGGCATGACGATAGGTCAAGGAATCTGTGGTTTTGTAGGAATAAGATTTACTTGACCATTATTAATCGAGATTCTTTTGAGTTTTGACTCAGGCTTGTGATCATCTACAATCGACTTATATTGAAAATACCAATTGCTTGGAAATTCAATTTGATCATACATAACACCTTCAACTTGAGCATTGGAAAGACCAACAGTAACACAGTCTTTTAAAATTGGTTGTTTGAGTTTAGGGTGAGCTGTGTTGGTTAACTGAAAAGAAGCTTGAACCAGTGTAGAAAGATACTTAGTATCTTCTATCACTTGAAGTCCTTGAACTCCTACCAAGAGTTTCAGGTAGTAACTCCACAAAATTAATTCATATTATTCCTTCAGGTAGGTCTTTATTATATACATGAGGGAGATTGTTCACTTCATCTCTCGATGACTGTTCATATTTCTTATTATTTATTTACATCAATTGTATTTATTCACCCAATCCTGATGATTAGGTTTCAACAGAGGAAGTAGTAAAGGAAACCAAGATAAACCATCATATTGATCTATGCTTAGCTGATTCAAACCCTACCCGTGTCAAAACAATATAATTCGACCTTGATAGAAATTTGAAAATCAAGCCCTCTCTTTCTGCACACTAAGAAGAAAAGTTGTGCAACATGCTAAGGGAACATTTGGATGCCTTTTCTTGGAGTTACACAGGCATGAAGGGAGTGCACCCCTCGGTGTGTACTCACCATATTTATATTAAAGAATGTTAAAAAGCAGTCTAAAAACCCCAAAGGAGAATGAATCCAGCTCTAAAGGATATAGTCAAAGAAGAACTGCAAAAGCTGTGGACCCAAATAAGATAGCCATCGTCCAAGGGTCCCACCTCCGCAAAAAAAAAAGGGATGTCAGAATTTTTCTAGGTTTATCTAGATACTATAGGAGATTTATAAAAGACTTCAGCAAGTTAGCTTCTCCTTTGTTTGGGTTATTGGCCAAAGACTGAATTTTTATGGTTAGAAATATGTCAAGAGGCCTAGACACCCTAAAGGTGATCCGAATTGGATCCTAGAACACACTCTAAGTTTTCATGAACTCTTTAAAAATCATGCCAAAGTTTCAAAGTCTTCTAAAGATCAAAGCTATTAGAGATATCCTCATGACAGTTGAAATTTGTGATTAGCCCGAAGCAATGAGGACCCTCAGTCAAGCACGCAGACCATCGGCCCATGGTAACACACATTGTTGCAAATTGGCAAATTTGGAAGTCAATTCAAGAAATGGGGGTAGTTAATTGCATATCGCAGGGCAAACCCCTCAAAGAAGGAAGAGCCCCGAGTGACCCGGACCCGAAATAATTATAAAATGCAATGGATATCGTCCTAATTTGGGCGAAAGCAGGATTCTGCAAAACCGACAGAATATGGGAGGGGCTTCAAGCAGTAAGCGGTTTCAACTGAGTCTCGCTCAATGCCACACAGAGATTACCACATGTCCAGTAGAAGAGAGTGAAAACTACTCACATCGGATGGGTAACCATCAAGCTACTCAACCACCCAATATGAGTGACCACCATAGGATTTGGGGTGCCCAGATCAATAGCGGAGACGCTTTCTGATGGATGACCGGATTTGACAGTGTAAACAGGCAGAGTTGTAAAAGGATTTGAAGTTCGATATGGATGATGAGTTGGCAGAAGATTTGGTTTCATGGGCATTCTTGGAGCAAACAGAAATAATGACCGTTCAAACATGTCCAAGAGAACTAACACACTCATCCATTACATAATAGGTGGCCACCTCCCTATGAGGCATTATACAGTGATGATTACGCAGAATAGAGGGATTCAAATGGACAGAGGCAGGGGAACTAGAGAGCCGGGAAGCAAAAATGAACAGTTAGAAAGCATATTGGCTTTAAAGCCACCAACTGATAGAGAAAGTAGTAAGTAGAAAAGCAGTATGTAAGTTAGAAGGGGAAAGCTGAGAGTAGAGAGAAGAAGCCGAGCTGATTTGCAGAAGAAAAGGCAACATCGATCCAGACAGAGCTAGAGAGGGTCAGAGAGACTTTGTACTCCAGAGAAGTCTTGAGAGGTTCAAATGAACTCCTTTGCATATGCCTATCATGTATGAGTCTCAAATTGGGCTCATACTACTGTGACCAATAGAGGTCAAGTTTCAGTAAGGAGAGTCTATGTACTCCAGAGACTTGGGGAATCCAAGTATAGTCTTACTGATTTATATCTGCTGTGTGAGACTCAAATTGAGCTCACTGTTGTAAAACTCTGCTTTGTAAACATAATAGAGAGGCCATTATTGAAGGCTAGACTGGGAGATGTAGCCCAGGAGTATTGGGTGAACTCCTTATTAAACTTGTTGTGTTTATATGTTTTCCTGTTATGTTTTATTTGACTACTTCATTGCCTGTGTACTTCGCAATCTTATCGATCCATTGCACGAAGTAACATAGGCACATCCATGCACATGAGTCTGTAATACCTTGTTAATTGTCTTAGATCAATTTCAGATCAAGTGTTATCAGAGCATCTAGGTTGTTAAGGTTAGACAAGCTTGTGCTAGGTTTTTGTTGTTGAATGCTAACTAGGACAAAGCTTAAAGTAGGAGAGGGAGACTTGTTTGAAGCTAACCCAGAAATTGGAAGAGTCTATCCTAAGAGGAAAATGGCAGAAGAAAGTCCCTTGGAATCAGACTCCCAGTTCATAGACAGTTTCATGACCATGAGAGCCATGGTAGAAGAAATGTATAGAGAATTTAAGAAAGGCAGAGATGAAGATTCATCAAACTCCAAACAAGATAAAGGAGTAGAAGAATCTCTCCTCAATGACCATTCTAAAGGCAAAGGGAAAGAAGAAAAACTTCCCACACCTCCTGATAGTCCTGAAAATAAAAAGAAGAAAGAATCTTTAATTAAATTAGATGTTAAATTTGATTTGCCAATATATGATGGAGAATTGAATGCAGAGAAGCTGGATAATTGTATTAGACAGATCAATGTGTATTGTAGGGTGCTGAGCATCGACTAAGACAAAATTAAGATTCAGCTAGCCAACCTACACCTTGGAGGAACTGCCTTAGTATGGTGGGAAGGCAGGACACAAGCTGACATGAAGAAGCATGGTAAAATTCTTCCTGTCTGGAGTGAATTTGTTTCTACAATTAAAAAGCAATTCTATCCACTAGCTTATATGCAACAAGCTATGATGAGTTGGCAAACTCTTCATCAGTTAAAAAGGAAAAGTGTACAAAGTTACGCCCAAGAATTTAGAAGGAGAGATTTGATTCTAGGTATTTCCTTAGATTCACTTGAAACTCTGCTGAAGTATATAGGTGGTCTACATAGTTATTTAAGACACACCATTCTCATGTTTAACCCTACTTGCATAGATGAGGTATCTGTTCAAGCCGACCATATAGAGGCTAGAGGCAAGAATGTGAACCTAGAAGTTGGGGGATCATCGAAGCCCACTACAAGCAAGAACAAGGAAAAGAGGAAGCAGAAATGGAAAGAGAGGAAGGCTAACACTGTACAAAAGACCAAACCTTCATGAACTCACTACAATAAGGGTGGGCATGATGATGAACACTATTGTATTTTGCATCTAGAGCTGAGACCCAAAAAGTTCGATGGCAAGAGGAAGAAAGCTACTACTGTTGTACAAAAAGATTTGGGGTCAAACTCAAGTGATGAAACAACCATTGTAGCCACAGGTATAAAAGGTAAAAATTCTGAAGCATCTACTAGTAATTTTTCACAATCTATTGATAATGAGAGGAAAAAGCATGAGCTTTTTCATATTAGAGTTGTTTCCAAGCATCAAAAGATTGATACTTTATTTGATAGTGGCTCACAAGTAAACTTAATTTCTGAAGCAATTGTAAAGAAGTTGGGATTAGTAACCACACCTCACAAGAAGCCATATCCATTGGGTTGGGTATGTGATAAAGCAAAGCTACAAGTGACTAGACAATGTAAACTTAGGTTTTCTTTTGGGTCAGAGTTTGTAGATGAGGTTGAGTTAGATATAGTTCCCTTGGATATATGTGGATTTGTTTTAGGAATTCCTTACTTGTACAATAGAAACACCATTTTATATAGAGCAGAAAACAAGTATCAACTCATTAAAGATGGAATTGAATATATTGTAAGAGCTCATAAAATCAAGAATAATTATACTCTCATAAACTCAGGGCAGATGAAGAGAATTGTAAACTCATGCAAACAATTTTTACTAATGGTTGTAAAGTAAATGAAACCTGATAAAACCAATGTATTTGAGGGTTGTAATGCTAAACAACAAGCTGATTTAGAAAAAGTTGTTTCAAAATATTATATACTATTTCAAGAACCTAAAGGTCTGCCACCCAAAAAAGAAATAGTACATGATATTAATTTGCAGCAAGATGCTCCATTGCCTAACATTGGAATGTATAGGTTGTCCGCTTTAGAGAATGCAGAAATCAAGAAGCAGGTATAGGAGTTGCTCGAGAAAGGGTTCATAAGACCTAGCACATCACCATGTGGGTCTCCAATTGTCTTAGTGAGAAAGAAATATGGCTCATGGAGAATGTGCGTTGACTACCGAGCACTGAATAAAATAACGATAAAAAATCGTTATCCCCTTCCTCGCATAGATGATCTATTAGATCAGTTGAAAGAAGCTGTTTACTTTTCCATGTTAGACTTGCATAGTGGCTACCATCAGGTCAGAGTTGCAGAGCAAGATGCATGGAAGACTTCTTTCAAAATGAAGTACGGATTTTATGATTGGTTAGTTATGCCTTTTGGCTTGACTGATGCTCCTGCTACTTTCATGAGAGTAATGAATGATGTACTCAGACCTTTTATTGATGATTTTGTCATTGTATATTTAGATGACATTCTTATATTTAGTAAAACATGGGAAGAACATTCGAAGCATGTAAAGCAGACTTTAGATGTTTTGAAAGAGAAAATCTTTATGTTAAGTTATCAAAATGTGAATTTGGCAAAACATCGTTGAATTATTTGGGTCATATTATAGGGGGTGGTGAATTGAAGATAGATCCCTCTAAGGTTGCAGTCATTGTAAACTGGCCTAAACCCAAATCTGCTAAAGAAGTTAGAAGCTTCCTAGGAGCAAAACAATATTGGAGAAAGTTTATTTCTAACTTTTCCTTATTGCAGCTCCCTTACATGATTTAACAGGATTGAACAAGGTGTTTCAGTGAGGAGGCAAACAGCAGAAAGCCTTCGACACCTTAAACGAAAAGATTAGTACAACAATAGTACTAGCATTGCCCAATCTTCAAAGACCCTTTGAGATTGAAACCCACGCCAGTGACTATGCCATGGGAGCAATGTTGATGCAGCATGGTAAACCCATATGTTATTATTATGAGACATTTAATTCTAGAGTAGTTAATTATCCCACATATGATAAATAATTGTATGCATTAGTACAGAATGTGAAAAAGTGGAAACATTATTTAATGGGAAAATAGACAGTTATACATATTGACCATCAACCACTTCAATATTTACACTCACAAACTAAGTTGTAGCAATCAAGACACTATAGGTGGATGGGTTTTCTACAACAGTTTCATCTTGTCATCAGATATAAAAAGGGCATACACAATAAAGTTGTAGATATGTTGTCCAGACCAATCATAAATGCATCTACTATACTTAAGCATAACTCAGTATTGCATGAAAGCTACATTGAACAGTATGCTCAAGATATAGACTTTAAAGATGTATATGCAACTTTAAGTCATGGAAAACAAGTAGAAGAATTAGATTATCATGTTAAGGACCAACTCTTGTATCATTTTGGAAAGTTATGCATTCCTCAAACTGAAAGAGTAAAGATAATTCGAGAAGCACACACTTCTCTAATATCAGGTCACTTTGGTGTAAGTAAAACACTTTCACACCTGCAAAGATTTTGTTATTGGCCGAAAATGAATGCAAAAATTTCTAGATGTGTAAGAGGGTGTACCATGTGTGCTAAAAGAAAGCCCAACAATAGAAAACTAGGCTTGTACACTCCATTACCAGTTCCTTCCCATCCTTGGGAAAGTGTTTCTATGGACTTTGTTGGGGGACTGCCTAAATCTAGAAAAGGTCATGACTATTTATATGTTATTGTGGATAGGTTCAGTAAAATGTGTATTTTAATACCTTGTAACAAGAAAATTACAACTGAACAAATAGAAATTTTTTTCTTTTAGCACATATGGGTTCATTTTAGATTACCCACTTCCATTATATCTGATCGAGATTCCCGATTTGTTGGGAAATTTCGGTTGAGTCTGTGGGAATTGATGGACACCAAACTGAAGAAGAGCACAACCTTTCATCCACAAACAGATGGCCAAACAGAAGTGGTCAACAGCACAGTGATCCAGTTTCTTAGAGGCTATTACAGCAAGCATCCCAAGCTTTGGGATGAACATTTATGTTATGTGCAACATGCTTACAACCGGGCTAAACATTCTTCTACATAGAAATCTCTTTTTGAGACCTGTTTTGGTTTCACACCAAGGTATCCCTTTGATTTTGTCTTTGGTAAAGACATAGTAGTTGATGGACACAGTGATGTGGACAAGGCAACCAAGTTCATTGAACAGATCCAAGAGATTCACCAGGCAATACAGGAACAGTTGGAAAAGAGCCAAGCCAAATACAAGGCAAGGCATGATAAGCATCGGATTGAGCATAGTTTCCAAGTTGGTGATCAAGTCTGGCTGTATATCAGCAAAGACAAAATGCAAGGTGAAGGTAAGAAGCTGAAGCCAATAAGTTATGGACCTTTCTAGATACTTGGGAAAATTGGTGAGAATGCTTTCCGCCTTGATTTACCAGCTTACATGCACATCTACTCAGTTTTTAATGCAGAAAGCTTGAGACTATTTGAACCTTCATTAATTGAAGATCCCGAAGAGCAGAGTAAATTTCCTTCTATTGATGATTTGTTACCTGAATATCTCAATGAGTTGTAGGAATATACAGTTCTGGACAAGAAGGTGAGAAATACGCGTAGAGGGGATGTTGATTACCCTAGGATTGGGCTCAAAGGTTCAAAATCGAGAAGTGCAAAATGGGTAGAAATTGGGCAAGCAAGGAATCTATATCCTCACTTGATCGATGCTTAAAAACCAACTTTTGGTGGTCCCAAAAGATTTTTTAGTGGGAAGGCTGTGATCCGAATTGGATCCTAGAACACTCTCTAAGTTTTCATGTACTATTTAAAAATCATGCCAAAGTTTCAAAGTCTTATAAAGATCAAAGCTATCAGAGATATCCTCATGACAGTTGCAATTTGTGATCAGCATGGAGCAATGAGGACCTTCGATCAAGCGCGTAGACTATCGGCCCATGGTAATGCATGCTGCTGCAAATTGGAAAATCTGGAGGTCAATTCAAGAAACGGGGGTAGTTGTCGAGGGCAAACCCCTCAAAAAAGGAAGAGCCTCAAGCGACCCAGACTTGAAATAATTATAAAATGCAACAGATACTGTCCCGATTCCGGCTAAAGTGGGATTTTGTAAAACCGACAAAATATTGTAGGGGCTTCGAGCGGTAAGCAGTTTCAACCGAGTCCTCCCAATGCCACACAACGATTGCCACGTGTCCAGTGGAAGAGAGAGAAAACCGCTCAGATCGGATGGGTAACCATCGAGCTACTCAACTGCCCGATATGAGTGACCACCATAGGATTTGGGGGGCCCAGATCAATGGTGCAAACGCGTTCCGATCGATGATCGAATTCAATAAGGTAAACAGGTAGAGTTGTAAAAGGATTTGAAGTACGATATAGATGATGAGTTGGCAGAAGATTCAGTTTTGTAGGAATTCTTGGAGCAAATAGAAATAACGACCATTCAAACATGTCCAAAAGAACTGACACACTCATCCGTTATAGAATAGGTGGCCACCTTCTTGTGAGGTGTTATACAATGATGATTACGAAAAACAGAGGGATTCAAACGGATAGAGGTAGGGGAACCAGAGAGCCGAGAAGTGGAAACAAATAGTCAGAAAGTATATTGGCTTTAAAGCCACGAGTTGAAAAAGAAAGAAGTAAGTAGAAACACAGTATGTAAGTTAGAAGGGAAAGTTGAGAGCAGAGAGAAGAAGTTGAGCTAACCTACAGAAGCAAAGGCAACATTGAGCCAGATAGAGCCAGAGAGAGTCAGACAGTCTGTGTACTCCAGAGAAGGCTTGAGAGGTGTTATAGACATTTTTGGGCCCTACAACCCCAAGCATGAAATGTCCATAAATCAAGGGCTGCTAAGTCCCTAAAAGTGTTTTTCTAACCCCTAAAGGAACAAGGTCAACAGATTACAGCTTCTCCCAGAAGTTCTCCATGAAAAACTGCTCAGAATTGGTCAAAACAGGATCATTTCAGCTGCTCCACTGGCCAAGTGCGTTGCATCTCACCTAAATACACTGCGTGGGTGCGTTGCATTTCAAAAATCCCTTCTGTGGGTTGCGATGGGCGAGAAATGACAAATGGTAGTGTCATTCCGCGAGGTGGAGAGGCAATGGAAGCTTCCAGAATCTTCTCCTGTGACACTTGCCTCACTAAATTCGACCAAGGATGAGTAAGAGATCATCAATCTCCAAGTGGAAGCAAGAACTATCAGAGAGAAGACACTAATCAAATCATGAGCTGACTCATCTCCATTACAGATATCTATATATGGATCCCTCATCCCAGAGATCCAGAGGCTGGAATTTTGCATATTGTAAGGAATTGCTGTTGGTTTCTTGAGACAAACATCAGATTGTTGGGTGATCTAAGCTTTGTTTGAGGTGAAGAGGGGCTTTTTAGCTGGGAGGTTGATGCTGGGTCAGAACAACTGGTTGTAACTCCTCTTGGCTCTTTCTTGTTTATCAATAAAAGCTATTCAAGTTTTCCTCCATGCTCTTGTGTCATTGATGCTTGCTACATTTGTATGGTCAATTTACATTTGATCCTAGATTGTTTATGTTTATAGATCCATGTCTTTGTATAGTGCTATGCTACTGTGATCTTACAGGTACTTTGTGAAGCTGGGCGTGCAAGGGAGCAGGTAGCTAAAGACTATCAAAGAAGAGAGGAATCAAATCAAGAGATTAGCGCAAGACAGAGGTTGGTCTTTCTGTTCCTCTCTATCTATAATTCATAAAGGAAAAACGAAAGTAGTTTTTTTCTCTGTTTGTTTCTAAGGTAGCTGTCACACCTTAGTGGGATAGAGCAGTTCTATATAGACACTTTTCCCTGTAACAAAATGGCGACTCCGCTGGGGAGAAATTAGTTTGTTTGTTTACCATTCTTTGTTGTCTATTTCATAAACTTACAGGTAGTATTCGAACTGCATTTTCCATAGCAAATGCAAAGTAGATAACTGCTACTTCAATCCATCTACTGGATCTGTTTATGATTTAAACAACTGATTCACAAACTATCTGATTGCCCTTGTGATAGCTCTTAGATCCTCCTTAGATCTACCCCTGATTGTTGCATTACTGATTGCTTTTTGCTCGGCCAAATCCCAAGAACTGAACTGCAAACTGTGACCTGGAACCAAATAGAGTCTCGTTTCTGGCCCAACGCAGGTACTGTTCAGAGAATCTGAACTTCAGCGCACTTCCCGAGTGGACAAGCTGCGCTGCATTTCAAATTCTCTGTGTTACAGGTGCGCTGATTAGACTAGGCTTTGTGCAGTTTTGGTTTCTGTGATTCATTCTTTCCAGTTCTATTCCTGAATTTTGCTGCCTGTGATCAATATATGTCTGTTTGAAACCCCTTTTCCTTGCTGTTTTTCCACCTCCTTTGTACAAAAGAACTGTAAATGTTTTTTGTGTGTTTGTTGAGTCATTTTCAGTTCTCCTTTGCAAAAGTAGCATAATCGTACTGTCGTCCTTTGATTTGAAACTGTCGCAAGTGTCGATTTCAATCGTAGGAGAGATTTTGATTGCTATTGATGGTTGATTATCCTGTTACTATTGCTTTTGGTCTGAATTTGTAATTTTCTAGTGTCAAGAACAAGTATTAATTTCAAAATCGTAAGGTGTTGTGATCATCTCCATTTTTTATTTCGAAAGAAAACTTGTTGATATTTGTCGCTTGAAAAGAAATTCAGATTTGTGCATCAACTTTCTTTTTAGCATTCATATACTAAGAAAGTCGAAAACAAATACATGCATGTGCATTTGCATATAGACAGTCTGATTGGCTTGATTTAGGAAAGTGCATTTAGAGTGTGCTCTTTGCTCTTTGTGAAAAGATTCTGTCTTCCTTTCCTTAGTAGCTAGGATTTTCATTGCACAAAGAAGATAAAAAGTTTGTTTATCATCTTAGATTGCATTTTAGGAATTACATCTACATCTCGTGGTGAACCTGAAAGGAAAACTTCATAAACAAGATCAACTTAAAATAAATTCAATGAATCTAACAATGCTTTGGAACTTAATGCACAACATCTAGAAGTCTAGGCTAGAGACGTATTCCGGCGTCGTAAAGCCTGGTAACTGTTGTTCTCACTGATGGTTGGGTGATTCCTCCACTTTGAGACGATAAGTGCCAGTATGGACTTGTGCTCCCATGTACCATCGAGTATATTTTGGGAGACCCCAATAGGCTTAATCCTTTATCCATAGGAAGCCGTGTCTGCCGCCCTATCGATCGCAATGCACTGAACACAACATTCGGGAAGATTGACTGCCGTACTGTAAAAAGTATTCTGTAGTTTTGCGATTGGTTTGGTAATCCCTCTACCTAGATTTCCAGAGTAGTCCCTTTCGTTCCTTTTCAGACTCCATAACAGAAAAGGTCCATCTGAGCACTTGTCACTTCAGGCTCATTAAAAATCGAAGGAGACTAGAGTCATCTTTTGTTTTTTCTCAACTCTAAAAATTGAAAAAACAAGTTGTGTCAAAGCGTCTAAAATTCATTTAATTCGGAAACATACTTCCCCTTTATTTTTAGTTGATCGAGTAATCTCAATCGCGGAAGAAAGTCAATTGAAACCCCGTCGTTCGCGGAGGCTTATGAGTCAACCATCTTTGTCTCCAGAATCGAAGCTAGCACGGACAAAGCGAACTCGTTTAACCGGTTCAAAATCTCCTATTAAAGTTAGAACAAGTGTTCCAACAACATCAGAGACTCTGGTTACTCCAAACATTTCTGGAATCCCTGCCTCTACAGAAGAAGTTCAGCAGCCATAGAAGGACAGTAGTACTGATCCTAGTCTGAGAGTAAACACTTGTGTTACTGAACCAGTTCCATTTAGAACCGGTTCGGAGAGTCTTGCTCTTCAAACATCTGTCGCTGCCGATTCCATACCTTCTTCGGCACTATTCTACGGACCTGACGGTCTTCCCCTTCCACCTGGTCTGATTGCCATAGAAGAGATTGTGGAAGATCCTCCAACTAGTACTCCATCACAATTTGGAATCGGGATCACTCTATATCCTTCTTCATCAGAAGTTAGTCTACCGCCAGCGGAAGCTCCTGTAGAATCGCTAGGTAATCTTTTGGATAGACTAGAAATGTCTGAACAACCGTCAACATCTAGGACTGTGTCGTCTGACACAGTGACGGCAGAACTCCCTGCTATCACTCCAACAATGTTCGCCGGTATACCATCTATCCCAACTAGCTCTCAACCGCTAGAAGGAGCCCACTCAGGGGCCATTTCGACAGTATGGTCTGTTCCTATTTGTTCATCCGGAATAATATCCGGAAACTCTTATGTTGAGTCTCAACAAATTGATCCGTCTGGAGGTCAATTTGGGTAGTTCGGCCCTCAAGGGCAAACCATTCCCTTGAGTTCTGGATTACCACCATATGGGGGGCAGTATACCCTTTCATTATCCCCTCTGGGAGGATATCCATACGGGAGTTCACAACAACATTCGGGTTATACTGGAATTACCTCAAGCGGTTGGGTACCGATGCTACCTCAACAACCAAGAGTTGTATATTCGATGCAACAATGCTTACCTATGTCAAATATACCGACTACACTAGCTATTGTGACGGTGTTGCAAGTTCAAGCGCTGCCTGTTGTATGCCAACCTCAGGTTTCTCAAGTTGTAATGCAACAACCCCTTGACCCTGCGACTCAACCACAATCGCCGACTGGTGGAATGACACAGGTTCAGACGGGTACAATTACCCCTCATCTTGGTCAAACTGTTAGTATCAGGCAACAACACATGGCTTCACAGCCATGGCTAGTACAATACCAGCAACCGCAATTCCAACAAGTATACCAAGGTTCTGAGCAACAAATCTTTGCGAATAGTAGATGGCCGTATATTCAAAACGGTCAAAATCAACCATTTTACAATGGTCATGCCCACCAACCTTACCAAAGTTACCAGCATCAAATGCATTATGCCGGTATGCAAAGACCAACTGCTCAGGCAATCCCATCTTATCCTGGGTATGCTTCACCTAACCTGAATCAACAGTTACCCTTCGTGGCAACTTTAGAGTTACCTGATTTAAATCGGTTAACAAACGATCCAATCGCTTACGCCCCTTGGTGGCCAGCGATTCCACATAAACTTCCATCAGATATTCCTAAATTTAATGGAAATCCGGGTGAAGATCCGTCGAATCATGTGATGACCTTTCATCTGTGGTGTTCATCAAACACCCTGAATGATGATTCGATAAGGCTTCGCCTTTTTCAGAGGACGTTAACTGGTCCGGCGGCAAAATGGTACATCGAATTGCCTAGAGCTTCGTTCGACAACTTCAGTACCTTAGCCACAACCTTTTTAACCCATTTTCAGTTACCAATAAGGTACGAAACGGGAACAGAACTTCTTACCAATTTCAAACAGACAACGGCCACTCACATATCCGATCATATACATGAATGGCGACGTCGTCGTAGAATGGTAAAAACGTATGTTCCCGATCAGCTCTTAGCTGAATGGTTTATCAAGTCATTACTACCTTCCATCACGGAAGATGTGGCAAATGGGGGAGTCATAACAGAAGAGCAAGTTATCGCTCATGCGCAATATTTGGACTTGATTTACACTCAGTCCGGCACGCTCTACGATAAAATACCTGACGCCCCTAGACCGGAATTCTCAATTCCTCCTCCTCCTAAATCAAACAATGACTCTCATGCCAGTGATGGCGTGATTGGCACAACAGACACGAGATCGAAAAAGGCTACATCCAAGAAGGCCCGTAAGATTTCAGGTCAAAATGCAAAAGATGAACTTCTTGCCTCGGAAGTAAATGCCATATCGACAGATAAAGGCAAAGAAACCAAACAACCAGGGGGCAAGAAGAAAGGCAAAGGGAAGAAGAAGAAACAAGAAGAATCATCACCTGAGAAATCTTCTGCAAACCCTCCTGGAGATAGGAAACCAAAAAATCCATGCTTTATATGCGATGAGGATCATTGGACCGCAAATTGTCCACACAGAGTTGAGCTTAAGAAATTCTTCAAGAATTCAAAAACCTCCGCAGTGTTAACTGATCCGTTTCCAAATCCAGGAACAAATTTGGTTGAAAGTGGAAATGCTTCCCCATCTCAAGTGCTAATGTTGTCAGTTTCAAAACAGCAAAATGATGCTTTGATATCGACAAGGAACAAAGATTATGGGAATCCACAGCTGTCGAACAACAAGGATAAAGATCAACCTAGTAGTTCGACGACAACTTCGACAGAAGTTGTGCCACCCATCATTCCTGAATTGACAATAAAACCACCAAAGGGAGTAGTACACAAGTCGATGTTTAATCCCCGCGCTAGAGCGGCACAACATTATAATATAGTGGAAGATTTGGCCCAATCGCCATCCGCTATGTCGACTCTTGAAGTACTACAAAATTGCCCATCCCAAAAGCAGGCGTTATTATCAGCCATTGGTGGGATAGACCCAAAGGATTCCAATCTTGTATCCTTCGATCATAAAGGATACGATCCTCAATTACCAGCTCAACTAGCTTTCCTTGTTCAAGTGAAAGCCCTCAACAAAACTGTTCATCGAATGATTATTGATGAGGGGGCATCTACATGCATTATGTCGATGAGTTGCTGGAAAAATTTAGGATCTCCAACCTTGTCGCGATCTTTGACGACATTAAAAGCATTCGACGGAAGGACATATACCCGATGTGGTATTATAAGTAACTTGAAAGTTGAACTGGGAGGGAAAACAGTAGAAATAGATGTTGAAGTAATCAATGGAAATCTTCATTACAACATCCTACTAGGAAGACCATGGATATATGCTATGGCTGCTGTTGTGTCGACCTATTTCAGGAAGATTTCATTTCCCTTTCAAGCAGGGATTACAATCGTCGATCAACAAAACTTCCTACCCAATGGTTCTCAAGTTACTGGAAGCATTCCTATGATCCATGGAAGCCCCCATTCGCTTCAAAATATTAGAGTAGGCCTACTAAAAGATCCTATATTAATGGGAACTTTCGCCCTTCCACCTCCAATCAACCTTGCGGAAGTAGCGTCGGTAGGAACCTGCAATATGATATCTTCTAAAAAGATCTCAGAAAATGATATCGACATGGATCATACAATGGTTTTGCCCCCACGCCCAACGGAAATATTGTAGCAATCAATGTTCCTAGTTTGGATGGCATACCAAAATCAACGCTCATCAAGCGTTTGGATAGATAGGTCTAAGGAATATGGTACCCCTTCAGATCCTTGGTCGTGAGTGCATGTCACCGACGAAGGAATTGTTCAATCAATGGTAATTGAAGGAGCACCATGGAATGATTCCCACCATCGTTCCCTTCTTCCGGATTGTAGAGAAGATACGCCTGATGACCTTTATCATCCTTCAGTTTTTGATTTTCTATCAAATACTGTAAACACGGTGGATTCCGAACGAAACTTGTCCAACATTGAAGAGACTATCGCCATAAATATCTTGACCAAAACAGATGTTGTAGAGAATATTTATGTTGGCAAATGTTGTTATCCTTCAGAACTGGAAATATATGACGCTCTTTTTTGCGAATTCAGAAATGTCTTTGCTTGGTCATATAGTGAAATGCCAGGCATTGACTCGAGTATCGTTGAACACGAAATTAAGATGTATCCAGATGTCAAACCAGTATGACAACGGCTACGGCAGGTGCACCCCAAGAAAGCCGCTGCCATTAAGGCAGAAGTTGAGAAACTTCTCCATGCTGGTTTCATCTACCCGGTTCCTCTAATCGATTGGGTATCGAATATTGTTCCTGTTATGAAAAAACAAGGAACAATTAGAGTGTGCGTCGATTATAGGGATGTAAATCAAGCTTGTCCGAAAGACAACTACCCTACACCCTTCATCGACCAGATAATTGATGAGTGCGCCGGATGCGAAATCTTTTCATTCATGGATGGATTCTCCGGGTATAATCAAATAAATATCCGCCCATAGGACCAGTCAAAGACTGCATTTATTTGTCCGTGGGGCATATTCGCATATCGAAAATTACCCTTTGGTTTAAAGAACGCAGGGGCGACGTTTCAGAGGGCAATGAATTATTCCTTCCATGACATCAAAAACATCGTTCAACCATACCTCGACGACCTTCCGGCTCATTCGCGAAAGCGGATTGATCACCCGCAGCATTTGAGAGCGATATTTCTACGTTGCCGACACTACAAGATACGACTCAATCCACACAAATGTGTATTTTGCATCAGTTCTGGTCGTTTACTTGGCTTTGTAGTCTCAAAGGACGAGATTCATCTCGACCCATGTAAGTTTCAGGAAATCATAAATTTGCCTCCACCTTCGAATTTGCTTCAGATTCAGAAACTCCAAGGGAAAGCAAACTTTCTAAGGAGGTTCATTCCGAATTACGCCGAACTTGCTAAAGGTTATACACGTCTTTTGAAAAAAGAAGTACCCTTTGTCTGGGATCAGGTTGCGCAAGCTTCCTTGATGCTTTAAAAGAATCCCTAATGAAAGCATCATTAATGTACGCTCCTGATTATCAAAAAGATTTTCACCTGTATCTGGCTACAGCAGATACGACCATCGCAGTGGTTTTAGTTCAAGAAGACAACGGAATCGAACATCCTATATATTATTTAAGTAAAAAATTAAATGATACAGAAAGCAAATATTCTTACATTGAAAAGCTAGCACTCGCAGCTGTTCAAGCGATACAGAGATTTCGACACTATGTCCTCTTTCGAAAAACTACCATTCTGTCAGATTGCAACCCCATGACTTATATATTGTCGCGACAGTTGCTTGGGGGAAAATATTCAAAATGGATAGCAATCC
This sequence comes from Pinus tabuliformis, assembly GCA_031772625.1. Classification (NCBI taxonomy): domain Eukaryota; kingdom Viridiplantae; phylum Streptophyta; class Pinopsida; order Pinales; family Pinaceae; genus Pinus; species Pinus tabuliformis. The sequence goes on along the minus strand of CM062812.1, from coordinate 121,032,960 downwards.
TGCAAGAGTTTGATCTGGAATTTGTAAGATCCAAGTCAAAGAAAGCTCTGGTTTTCGGAGAATTATTATGCGATCTCCCATCGTCGTCCAACGATGAAACATCCGATGAAACAATCGTGGATGAAAGTTTGTTTCTGATATCTTCAAGAAATCAGTGGTATGGGGATATAATCATTTATCTCCAAACCCAAAAATATAGGCCAAATACCTCTCGCTTCGAACAAAAACGTATTCGATACCAAGCAAAAGACTACATGATCGTCGGTGATACACTTTACCGTCGCGGTATCGATACAGTTCTGAGAAGGTGCCTCACCCATGAGGAGGCCGAAAAAGTCCTGAATGATTGTCATTCGGGCGCGTGTGGGGGGCATCAATCCGGTTATGCTACAGCGCAGAAAATCTTACGAGCAGGATACTTCTGGCCAACAATGTTCAAAGATTGCATAACCGCAGTCAGAAGTTGCCATGCTTGTCAAATTTTCGATAGCAAAACCAGAAGACCACCCGCACCTCTACAGCCAATAGTTGCTGTTGGGCCATTCGCCAAATGGGGCATCGATTTCATGACATGTAACCCCACCTCGACCGGGGGGCATGGGTATATCATAGTCGCCGTTGACTATTTTACCAAATGGGCCGAGGCGATGCCTACATTAGATAATACTGGTGAAACAACTGCCCTCTTCTTTTTCAATCATGTAGTTGCCAGATTCGGCGTACCACAAGCTATAGTCACAGATCATGGATCACATTTTTGCAATCACATGATGGTTGAATTAGCTACCAAACTAGGGTTGTCTCACGACAACTCTACTCCATATTACCCGCAAGCCAACAGACAAGTTGAAGCAATCAACAAAGTCCTGAAACGCATGCTGCAAAGGATGATTGGAGTACACAAAAGAAAATGGCACCTAATCCTATACTCAGCTTTGTGGGCTTACCGAACATCGGTGAGGAATGCAACCGGGTTTACACCTTTCCAACTGGTATATGGTCTGGAAGCAGTCTTACCAATCCAGTGCGAAATCTCGTCTCTCAAACTCGCAATTGATCTCCTCCCCGGAACTTCAGAAGAAGAAGCTCGTTTCTTGGAACTAATCCAATTGGATGAAACTCGTTGTGATGCCGCTCTGGCTAACGAAGCCCATAAGAAATGAGTCAAAGCACAGTTCGACAAAAATGTCAAACCCCGTGTCTTCTCAGAAGGTGACTTGGTCTTGCTTTATGACCAAGAATCCGATAAATTGGGAGCAGGTAAATTTAAGTCTTTATGGATGGGCCCCTATGTTGTTAAGCGAGTGTTAGCAAAAGGAGCCTACGAGTTAATGGATTATGACGGAATTCCACTTGCGCAACCTCATAACGGGTTGTACCTCAAGCGTTACTATGCATAATAGTAACTTGTATGCTTTTGTTATGTTTTTGTTTTCACTAAAGCGTTTATTTTGGTCAAGTAATCCACTTTTTACATTTATTGTAGATGTCAAACCTATTGGAGTCATGTGTTGGATATGCCGATGGAGCGAGTCGTAGTTCGCGGAACCTATCTTCCATGGGCTGGGCCATTTTTTGATCCAAGCGGCGAGTTAGTAAGTTTCAGAGGGGTATGTATTGGTCGATCAACAAATAACATCGTTGAATATAGTGCGTTGATAGAGCTTCTCTCTGATGCCATCAAACATGGTATACGCCGACTGATTGTCAGGCTAGACTCACAACTCGTAATACTACAACTCACTCGTATCTATTCTATCCGAAATCCAGCTATTTATCGCATGTTCCTAAGGGTTAAGATTTTGGAAAGACAATTTGATTTTATTCAATATCAACATATTTCCAGAAACTTAAACACATTAACTGACTCATTGGAAAATTATGTGTTAGATAGACATTTGCAACATTTATAAAAAGAAACATACCATCAATGTTTGCATTTGGATCATGTAACTTAACCAAAATAAAACTCCGAAAATCAAAAATATATATAACTGTTTATGGTTTACACATAATGTTCTGTAACCAAGACAAAATCGGTCAAGTGACCAAAAACTCAAAATGCTAGGGGGCACCCTAGTCTAATGATGCTCGTGATAGTAAGTCACAGCCTGTGCGATCATGCGTAAGAAACGAGTCCATCATCTTGGCACACCAGTAGTATGCCGCTGCAACCTCAAGGGCAGCTCGTCAGTCCTCACATCTGGAATACCAAGAGTGAGGCCCTCAACCTGCTCCTGTAACGCTGTGAGAGTCTCGGCCACATCGAGGTCACGAAGGATAGCCCTTCCAACAGCCTCTCCTGCTGGGGCAGCAGCTGGTACTCTCAGGCGTACTACTGGCCGAACAGGACCAACATCTGCATGAACACATGAGTTTGATTAAAGTCTTGATAGAATAAAGCACAAGGACATTATAAATGAAAAACGATAAACAGGAATATGGTCAAAGATTTTACCAATGGCGCCCCACTGTTCGCCATCCAACAGTACTAAATCTGGATCACCCCGGAAGTCCATGCTAGCATATGGATACTCGGAATAAACCATCTCCTGATGATCAAACCACCTGAAGAAGGTATCAGAAAATGAAATCTGAAACTGACCAGCATGCCTAGACATATGGTCAACCCATCTCTGCATACGTGGTTCAGTAGGTGAAGGTAAATCGAGTGAAATATACTGCGGCTGCATCAGTGGTATCTTCTCCAAGGCAAAGGTGGTCAAAATAGAACCATACCCGAATTTCTTCAACCTCCCGCTCTTTATCTTGGTCAACTGTTCTTTCATCACAAGAAGTACTGCGTCGCACCAGTTGAACACCTTCGGTTGGAGGCATTCCAAGGCATACTGCATATAAGATCGGTTGGCTACATGAAGAGTCGCACCACCAGCCATCCTACCAAAAGTAAACAGAATAGTCCTAAGGGACCTGTCAGTGACATCACGGATGATGATCTTGCCGTCTTTACTCGGTTGAGATCCCTCTCTGTAGTACCGGCTAACGTAATCTCTCACAGAGTCACCTCCTCGGGCCGAACCTGATAAAGAGATGGGGCCACCCCGCCTCGACAAGCTAGTCAAGAAATAGATGTCTACTACAGTCAAGGGGATAGATTTGCCCCTGATCTAGAAAACCTGGTTGGTAGGATCCCAAGCATCGAGCAAATACTGCAGTAAGTTGATCTGCTGTCTCATGATAGAAATGTGGAAAAACTTCAGCAAGCCACAGTTCCGCAACGCATTTACTGTAACCGGATCATGTAGGGCAAGCATGTCCTCTTCTTCATGCTCATGTTCTCGCCATGTAATGGTCATCTTACTCCAAAGATCTCTGAAAAACAAACAAGAGAAGAGTTAGATCCTGATTTTGGTAAGAAACAGGCAAAATTTCCATCAAAAACTGTGCACAGAATTCCTTCTCTGCGCCCATCGCACCTATAGTAGTGCTCTGGGTGCGTTGCATGTCAGATGGCCATTAGACAGGCCAACATTCAACACACCTTTCGATACACAGAGGGTGCGTTGAAGGCAGAACGAGTTTTTCAAATCCCAGAGGCTCAGAAAAACCAGGAATCAAGCTCAGAATGTAAAATGGAAAACATGAAATGAAAGAGCTCAGGTTTAGCTCCTACCTGGTCCAGACGGCGCCGAGAATCATCCACAGAATCTCCCGAAATCGGCTGATGAAAATCAAAGGGGGAAAAGCACCTCCAAAGCTCCAACAAACCAAAGTTCAAATGAAATGGTAAAATGAGAGGTAAAAACACTTTGTCATTACTTTTTATGTAGTTCAAAGTAAAATATTGGTGTTCTAACTCGTTTTTCAAGCATATATTGCTCATTTCTGACTAGTTTGATGAAACATTTGAAAATACAGTACGATATTTGAAAGAACAAAGCTATTTATGGTAAAATAAAAAAGAGACCATTCAATCGAGCAGTTTTAGCACATAGTTCAAGCTTGTTAAAAAATAAACATAAGCCATGAGCAAATGCTTCCCCCCACGTTTAAGCTCGTTAAAAAATGAACTATTCCCCAGTAAATAATCATCGTGAATGTAGTACTTCAGCCATTAAAGCCTTGGTCATGTTTGCACCGTCACCTCCACTTTTGCATTGGCCGATCATTCACCTCCATTTGATTGTTTACCCATTTTGAGGAACAGCTGCGAAGAGTTATTTCACTAGCCATCCTTGTAACACTGCCGTGATTGGAAAATTCCAAACCTTACCTGGAATCAGTTGCTATCCATTTTATCACTCGTTCCTCAAAAGACGAGTCTCCTTTAAGCTCTTTTCAACTGACTCGTAAAATATGAAAAGATTGCCGAGCCATTGGCCTCTCCAGCTCATTAAAGGGACAGGAAGTGTTATCCCTCCTCTAAATTTTAATCTTTTTGGACCTGAGGGATTATTACACAAAAAGATCAAGCGCTTGTTTTGTTCGGCTCGTTAAAAGTATCGAAAATTCATCCCTTCTGTATTGTTTTATACTTTTTTGGACTTAAGGGATTAGATGACGAAAAAGGAATTTTGGAGTTACCTTTACGTTCCTTTTCAGACTCTCTAAAATTGAAAAGGACTGAGTTATCTTTGTCGTTAAAGTCGTTAAAATTTTAATAGCGACAAACTTGTCCATAGACGAGAACGAGTTTCACTATCGCTAGGCTCGTTAAAACATAGCGATGGGTTTGCCCGAAGGGAAAATTATAGAACAAGCATATGTTATCCTCCTCAAGCTTGACAAAAATAAAGAGGTATTGGTCAGCAATGACTGGGGAAAATTGAGAAGAAAACTTGAAGAAACTTTGTTGGTAGCAAGTCGCTCTTGAACATGACACTTCCACTCCGTGTCCAAGTCGGGTTGGGTTGTTTCATTCACCGGTCACATCACCATGGTCCCATCATACCATCCACATTTGGGGTTATTGCTACCAATCCATCACATCAGTGTCACCGATATGTTCAAGAGAATTCATTCAGAGAATTCACCTGTGTCTCACCCACTACCATACATTTATACTCCATTCTTTCATGACCGCCACCCTGAACCTTATATCACCAGATCGTTTTCATCTCCATTAAAATCATTTGCTCCGTTCTGTGTCATTGATGTGGGATTCATTAAGGCCCTCCTGTGACGGATCACTTCTTGTCGACATCAGCTCATTATCCAAGAAGTTTATCTAGGAACACTCCATTCAGTACTTTGAAGCTTGCATGCCTCAATGGCAAGTTTCTCACTTCCGGCGACAGGTTTACATCAATGGCCTTCGACCGAAAGATTTTGCGTGGTGTTCGATGCCAAGTCCTTTATTCACACCACGTGAATTGTACTGTAGTACCTTGAGGGTCATTATCATTATCGGTGATTCCTCTCGCGCTTGTTAACAGTTTACATCATTGACTGGTAATCAAGCGATGTCTTTCCATGTTCGACTTCAAAACATTTCTCACATGGATCAACTTGTACTTCGAGTGAAGATCGAATGAGATTGAAGACCCCGGATCTAGTTTCATCCATCCGGGCTGCGATATATATTCATGGAAATAAAGACATCAAATGTACATCATTGTCGCACAGATAATCATCCAATCAAAAGGATGATGACTCTATCAGAATCATCAGTCTACACTCAGACGATTGTCTGTCCTATGTACATGAAAATGAATTTATAAAGCTGAGCATGGGAATGCCCGCCTCAGCTAGATCATGAAAATGTTATGAAGATAATGTATTGTATTGTATCTTATTACAGGTCTCCTCCCAGCTTGAAAGAACTTCGGATCCTCATAATAAAGCATTTCCCCTGACATCAAAAGATTAACGACCTCATGCTTTAGGGGGAAACTGTTATAGACATTTTTGGGCCCTACAACCCCAAGCATGAAATGTCCATAAATCAAGGGCTCCTAAGTCCCTAAAAGTGTTGTTCTAACCCCTAAAGGAACAAGGTCAACAGATTACAGCTTCTCCCAGAAGTTCTCCATGAAAACTTAGAATTGGTCAAAACAGGATCATTTCAGCTGCTCCACTAGCCAAGTGCATTGCATCTCACCTAAATACACTGCGTGGGTGCGTTGCATTTCAAAAATCCCTTCTGTGGGGTGCGATGGGCGAGAAATGACAAATGGCAGTGTCATTCCGCGAGGTGGAGAGGCAATGGAAGCTTCCAGAATCTTCTCCTGTGACACTTGCCTCACTGAATTCGACCAAGGATGAGTAAGAGATCATCAATCTCCAAGTGGAAGCAAGAACTATCAGAGAGAAGACACTAATCAAATCATGAGTTGACTCATCTCCATTACAGATATCTATATATGGATCCCTCATCCCAGAGATCCAGAGGCTGGAATTTTGCATATTGTAAGGAATTGTTGTTGGTTTCTTGAGACAAACATCAGATTGTTGGGTGATCTAAGCTTTGTTTGAGGTGAAGAGGGGCTTTTTAGCTGGGAGGTTGATGCTGGGTCAGAACAACTGGTTGTAACTCCTCTTGGCTCTTTCTTGTTTATCAATTTCCTCCATGCTCTTGTGTCATTGATGCTTGCTACATTTGTATGGTCAATTTACATCTGATCCTAGATTGTTTATGTTTATAGATCCATGTCTTTGTATAGTGCTATGCTACTGTGATCTTACAGGTACTTTGTGAAGCTAAGCGTGCAAGGGAGTAGGTAGCTAAAGACTATCAAAGAAGAGAGGAATCAAATCAGGAGATTAGCGCAAGACAGAGGTTGGTCTTTCTGTTCCTCTCTATCTATAATTCATAAAGGAAAAACGAAAGTAGTTTTTTCTCTGTTTGTTTCTAAGGCAACTGTCACACCTTAGTGGGATAGAGTAGCTCTATATAGACACTTTTCCTTGTAACACAATTCCTTCTCTGCGCCCATCGCACCTACAGTAGTGCTATGGGTGCGTTGCATGTCAGATGGCCATTAGACAGGCCAACATCCAACGCACCTTTCGATACACATAGGGTGCGTTGAAGGCAGAACGAGTTTTTCAAACCCCAGAGGCTCAGAAAAACCATGAATCAAGCTCAAAATGTAAAATGGAAAACATGAAATGAAAGAGCTCAGGTTTAGCTCCTACCTGGTCCAGACGGCGCCGAGAATCATCGATAGAATCTCCCGAAATCGGCTGATGAAAATCAAAGGGGGAAAAGCACCTCCAAAGCTCCAACAAACCAAAGTTCAAATGAAATGGTAAAATGAGAGGTAAAAACACTTTGTCATTACTTTTTACGTAGTTCAAAGTAAAATATTGGTGTTCTAACTTGTTTTTCAAGCATATATTGCTCATTTCTAACTAGTTTGATGAAGCATTTGAAAATACAGTACGATCTTTGAAAGAACAAAGCTATTTATGGTAAAATAAAAAAGAGACCATTCAATCGAGCAGTTTTAGCACATAGTTCAAGCTCGTTAAAAAATAAACATAAGCCATGAGCAAATGTTTCCCCCCGCGTTTAAGCTCGTTAAAAAATGAACTATTCCCCGGTAAATAACCATCGTGAATGTAGTACTTCAGCCATTAAAGCCTTGGTCGTGTTTGCACCGTCACCTCCACTTTTGCATTGGCGGATCATTCACCTCCATTTGATTGTTTACCCATTTTGAGGAACAGCTGCGAAGAGTGATTTCACTAGCCATCCTTGTAACACTGCCATGATTGGAAAATTCCAAACCTTACTTGGAATCAATTGCTATCCATTTTATCACTCATTCCTCAAAAGACGAGTCTCCTTTAAGCTCTTTTCAACTGACTCATAAAATATGAAAAGATTGCCGAGCCATTGGCCTCTGCAGCTCGTTAAAGGGACAGGAAGTGCTATCCCTCCTCTAAATTTTAATCTTTTTGGACCTGAGGGATTATTACACAAAAAGATCGAGCGCTTGTTTTGTTCGGCTCGTTAAAAGTATCGAAAATTCATCCCTTCTGTATTGTTTTATACTTTTTCGGACTTAAGGGATTAGATGACAAAAAAGGAATTTTGGAGTTACCTTTACGTTCCTTTTCAGACTCTCTAAAATTGAGAAGGACTGAGTTATCTTTGTCGTTAAAGTCGTTAAAATTTTAATAGCGACAAACTTGTCCATAGACGAGAACGAGTTTCACTATCGCTAGGCTCGTTAAAACATAGCGATGGGTTTGCCCGAAGGGAAAATTATAGAACAAGCATATGTTATCCTCCTCAAGTTTGACAAAAATAAAGAGGTACTGGTCAGCAATGACTGGGGAAAATTGGGAAGAAAACTTGTAGAAACTTTGTTGGTAGCAAGTCGCTCTTGAACATGACACTTCCACTCCGTGTCCGAGTCGGGTTGGGTTGTTTCATTCACCGGTCACATCACCATGGTCCCATCATACCATCCACATTTGGGGTTAATGCTACCAATCCATCACATCAGTGTCGCCGATATGTTCAAGAGAAGTCTTTCAGAGAATTCACCTGTGTCTCACCCACTACCATACATTTATACTCCATTCTTTCATGACCGCCACCCTGAACCTTATATCACCAGATCGTTTTCACCTCCATTAAAATCATTTGCTCCGTTCCATGTCATTGATGTGGGATTCATTAAGGCCCTCCTGTGATGGATCACTTCTTGTCGACATCAGCTCATTATCCAAGAAGTTGATCTAGGAACACCCCATTCAGTACTTTGAAGCTTGCATGCCTCAATGGCAAGTTTCTCACTTCCGGCGACAGGTTTACATCAATGGCCTTCGACCGAAAGATTTTGCGTGGTGTTCGACGCCAAGTCCTTTATTCACACCACGCGAATTGTACTGCAGTACCTTGAGGGTCATTATCCTTATCTGTGATTCCTCCCGCACTTGTTAACAGTTTACATCATTGACTGGTAATCAAGCGATGTCTTTCCATGTTCGACTTCAGAACATTTCTCACATGGATCGACTTGTACTTCGAGTGAAGATCGAACGAGATTGAAGACCCCGGATCTAGTTTCATCCGTCCGGGCTGCGATATATATTCAGGGAAATAAAGACATCAAATGTACATCATTGCCGCACAGATAATCATCCAATCAAAAGGCGGAGTTTTATTTTGGTTAAGTTACATGATCCAAATGCAAACATTGATGATATGTTTCTTTTTATAAATGTTGCAAATGTCTATCTAACACATAATTTTCCAATGAGTCAGTTAATGTGTTTAAGTTTCTGGAAATATGTTGATATTGAATAAAATCAAATTGTCTTTCCAAAATTTTAACCCTTAGGAACATGCGATAAATAGCTGGATTTCGGACAGAATAGATACCAGTGAGTTGTAGTATGTAAGTTAGAAGGGGAAGCTGAGAGCAGAGAGAAGAAGTTGAGCTAACCTACAGAAGCAAAGGCAGCATTGAGCCAGATAGAGCCAGAGAGAGTTAGAGAGTCTGTGTACTCCAGAGAAGGCTTGAGAGGTTCAAGCGAACACCTTTGTATATGCCTGTCATGTATGAGTCTCAGATTGGGCTCATACTACTGTGACCAATAGAGGTCGAGTTTCAGTAAGGAGAGTCTGTGTACTCTAGAGACTTGGGGAATCCAAGTACAGTCTTACTGATTTATATCTGCTGTGTGAGACTCAAATTGAGCTCATTGTTGTAAAACTCTTCTTTGAAAACATAATAGAGAGGTCACCATTGAAGGCTGGACCGGGAGACGTAGCCCAGGAGTATAGGGTGAACTCCTTGTTAAACTTGTTGTGATTATATGTTTGCCTATTATGTTTTCTTTAACTGCTTCATTACCTGTGTACTTCGCAATATTATCGATCTGTTGCACAAAGTAACATAGGCACATCCATGCACATGAGTCTGTAATACCTTGTTAATTGTCTTAGATCAATTTCAGATCAAAAGGGCAAGTTGACCACTACACCTATTATCTGAGGCCCAAATTGGGCCCTTCCTTTCCATATACATGATGATGGCTCTCACAAAGCCATAGGAGCATCTTTAGGTCAGATGGATGACAAGTTACCTTATGCCATTTACTTCATCATTAAGAATTTGTCAAAAGGTGAACTGAACTGCACAGTGACTGAAAAGGAGCTCCTAGCTGTCGTGCATTCGTTGAACAAATTTAGGCATTACATTACAGGTTACCAAGAATTTGTACATACTGACCATGTTGCAATTAAATACTTGATGAATAAACCTAATGTAAATTCCCAGATTATTAGATGGTTACTTTTACTAAAAAAATTTGATCTAACTATTATTGATAAGCCTCGCAAGGAAAATTTTGTTGCAAATTTTTTATCTAGATTGAATTTTCCCGTAGGGGAGGAAGGAATGGTTGTTGATCAGTTATCGGATGAACACTTGTTCGCCATTTTATTTCTCTCTCCATGGTTTGATGACATAGAAAATTACCTAGTGTTTGAACAATTTCCACCAAATTTGTCCTCCAAAGAGGAAAGCAAGATTGTGAGGAAGAGTGCCTCATTCACTTGGATTGGGGGCAACCTCTTCAAACTTGGCCCGTATCAAATTCTGGGAAGATGTGTCAGGGAGGAGGAAGTCTTTGACATCCTTCTCACCTGTCATGATGGGCCTTGTGGAGGTCACTTTGTAGCCAAAAGGGAAACATTCAAGGTGCTACAAGCTGGTTATTACTGGCCCACTCTTCACTAGGATGTGAGGAGGTATACTATTCAGTGTGATCAGTGCCAAAGGATGGGGAAACCTACCTAAAGGGATGAATTTCCTCTACAACCTCAAGTGACTTTCGAGCCATTTGACAAGTGGGGCATGGATTTCATTGAACCCACTGACCCTCCATCTAGGAAAAGATAGTGCATCATTGTGTGCAATGACTATTTGACTGAATGGGCTGAAGCCAAGGCCATTTAAGAAGCAACATAAGAGAAAGTGGTTGAGTTCTTAAGGGAAAATGTATTTTATAAGTTTGGGTACCCTAGAGAACTGGTCAGTGATCAAGGAAATCATTTTACATCTCACATCATTGAAAATTTGTTGATCCAACACAAGATCAAGCATAGAACATCCACTCCTTACCAACCAAAAGCTAATGGGCAAGTGGACGTAACCAACAGAGTGCTCGGAGGAATTACGAACAAGGTGTTTAGCAACAACAGAGAGGGCTAGGCATAGAGGTTAGTTGAGGCCACTTGAGCCTATAATACCACCTAGAAGACCACCACTAGATTCACTCCTTATGAGCTAGTCAATGGGAAGAAGGCCTTATTGTCCACTGAATTTCAATACAACACCTTAAGGATGGCAGCACAACTAGATCTAGATCTCACCCGGGCACAACATGAGAGATTGCTCTAGCTAAATGGGTTAGATGAGTTTAGGATGCAAGCCCTCTTACACATAGAGGTGACTCAAGCTCAAGGGAAGATTTGGCATGAAAAGAACATAAAGGACAAACAATTTCAAGAAGGTGATTGGGCTCTGTTGTACGATTCCAAGTACAAGCATTTTAAAGGCAAGTTAAGGACCAGATGGTTAGGGCCTTATGTCATAGAAAAATTTCATGATAATGGTTCATACAGATAAGAACCATTGATACAAAGGCTATCCCTTTACTTGTCAATGGGTATAGATTGAAGGTCTACAAGAATCCATTGTCAAAGAAAGAATTCATCAATGGCATCAACAAGACAGTGACTGTGGTGGAGCAAGTCTCAACTTCTACCCCATCAAGTCCTTGAAAAAAAGAAGAAAAAGGGAAAAAATAAGGAGACTCAAGTGAGAACCTCCATGAGGCACCTGAGTCCACTGTTTGGTTGAAAACCTCTTGAGGTGGCCCAATGGTGTCGAAAAAAGAAAAGAATAAAAATATCTCTACGTGAAAACCTCTGTTGAGGCACCCAGGGCAAGCATCTAGGATGAAAACCTCTTGGAGGCAGACTAGTTGTTTTCAAAAACAAAAAAAAAAAACAAAAAAAATATAAAAAAGAGATAAAAGAAAATTTTGAAAATGTTGTTTGTAGGTTAGCAGAAGGAGGATTAGAGCAACTTGAGGGGAGAAAAAGGACCTATACAATCCATATTTTCATTCCTCCATCCCATATTCTTCATCATCCATCAATTCCTCCATTTATGAACTCCTCTAGTTCAGTTTACACAGACTCTGTGTTTTCTATAAGATTCCTTGAAAACCTACAAGAGTTTCTTGTAGGAATTATGGTGGCTTGGGAATCCCAAGAAAAGTGACCCTAGAGCAAGGGGATGAACAACATGTGCCAAAAAATAAAATTTTTACTCCACCACCTCATCACCATGCCTCTCACCACCATGTTACCCTGACATTGATCCAATAAGTCAATTCCAAAAAGATTACAATCTTCATGCTCTAGAAGTGAAGAAAATAATGAAATTTTAGGGGAGAGACAACTACAAGACATCTTGTAGGTTTCTTGTAGGAAATCATGTAGTAGCCTATCCCATAAAAAGAAATTTCATAGGGTTGCATTCATCTTAAGCATAGGGATCCCAATGTCAAGGAAGCTCCTCTAGAGCTCAGCAACAATAGTAGGATCATCAACATCACTCTCCAGTACTTGGCTATCAAAGGAAACAAGCATGAAAAGTGTACAATACAAAAAAATATGTAGCAAATACACAACACAGGGACATCATTCTTCAACAAGCAACAACATCAAAGCATCTTAACCACAGGTATGTAATATTGCTTATGCTCTCTCGTTAGCACGCTATGATAAAAATTTAGGATTATGCAAGAGTTGGTTTTATAAGCAAAGGTGGCAAGTTAACTTGGCCACCTTCGGCTAGTTGGCAAGGAGAAAATAGTTAGACCACTTCACACGTTGCAACAATAAAATAAGAGGAAAAAGGAGATAAGGCCAAAAATGGTTAAATTACAGATGATCTAAGTGGGAGATGATTATGAGGTAAGGAGGAATGATGGAGTGATAGTGGGACCAAGGGTCCAAAAGTGGGTGCTTGTACTTAGGCAACCAACAAACCATCCCACATGATCACCCATATGAGGAAATAAAACACTGATTTACAAGCAAAGAAGGCATTCACAATCTCGAGGATTCATCGAAACAAAGTTGCTCTTGGCCTCTTGAAGCAACATCTACAAGAAAGACAGTGAGTATTTTGCAACATAGAGGCACCTACAGGATCCTACAGGAAAAACTACAGGGAGACCTACAGGATACAGAGCAATCATCTATATAATTATCAGTGGGAAATTAGGGAGGAAAGATCAAAGGTTGGCCTCATCAAACAGTAACTAGGAGGTAGGAGCTATACCTTCCCATATTTTCTAGTTAAAAATAAAGAAAAAATCCTCCATTTGGTTAAGGAAGTTGCAATCTAGGGGAATTATATTGCAGAGTTATCATTTTAAATCTCTCACCCACTAGAATTCTCGAAATATACCCATACAAGCCTCCACAATTACCAAGGGAAAGATGACAGGGGGTTTTAACAAGAGGGAACCCACAAACACAGTAAGAATTCATCAACACCCTCCTGTAGTAGAAATATTCACAAGGCACAATTGGATGGGTTTCTTTGAAAGAATGAGGGGATACGATGATGAGGTGGCCAAAGACTTTTCTCTCTCACTCATACCCCTCACTAGGACCCATGCCAATGCTATGGTGAAAGGCATATCAGTATAAATCACGCCTGAAGTCATAAGAAGAATCACCACACTTCCTTTAGGGTTGCCTTTGAGAAAAGAAGATAAGGGTAACAACACCCTTGCAAAGAAGAAATTATTTTTGTAAGGAGAGGAGGCAATGGAGGAAAAAAGTTGGGTCAGAAGAGGAAGCCTTCCATACCATTGGAATGAACTTAGCTACCACTTCATTAAATATATATCATGTGAAGGGAGATACAGTGTGGTGTATGGATACCATTTCAGGCTTCTCTAAGAACTAATATTTGGAGCAGACACACCTCCTCAAAACATACTAAGTATACCCTACTTTCTTCTTCAATTAATGATAGATATGAGAATCAAAGTGCAAGAAGGAAAACATTAATAACTAGCCCATCATGGGTTAATCAAACTTATCCTAGAAGATTCTCTCCAAAACCTAAGACTCCTTTTACATGGACAACTTTCAGAGACATGCAGGTAGAGGGAGAAATAAAAGGTCTTAAATATGACAAAATCCCTACTGCTAGTGAGAGGGATGAAGAGGAAACAAAGGAGGAAAAAGAGGAAGAAAAGGAGGAGGAAAATGAAGAAGGGACAGAAGAAGAAAGAAAATAAGAAATCAATGAACATAGCAAGGAACTAGAGGAAGAAGAGGAAGAGAAAGACAAGGATGAGGAGGAGAATGGAAAAGAGGAAACATAATAGAAATAAGAACAAAGGTCTATAGTTCAAGGCAAAGAGGGGGAAGAATCACAAAGGGAATCCCTAAAACCCACTAAGAAAGAGGCAACAACTGCTCTTACTGACCTAAGTACACCTATCAAGCCAAAAGGGAAGAGACAAAGACAAACCCCATTGTACTTTAGGACAATAAAAAGCACAAGAATCAGGTGAGGAAGACCTCAAGCACCCACCAAAATTCCTATTGTCATGGAGGACTCACCAAAGCAGCAAGAGAAGATAGCTCCTATTGAGAAAAATCAAAGAGAAGGATCATCATGGCAAGCCTCTCCCAAATATCCCATCACCTATGTTAGGAGGTTTGTCACAAGGTCTGCCTCATCAAAGGTATTAGTTCTCCTACAAGAGACTATTGGGACGAGAAAAAGGTATGTTTTCTTCTCGTAAATAGCCTAATTTAGAAATTGTCTTCATATGGTTATATTCATTTATGGATCAAAATAGAGGAAACAATAGCTGAAGTTGGGTAAAATCGATTAGTAACAAATTAGATCAATTTGGGCATAGAAAACTGACTTTTAATATCTTTATGTGCAGAGACAGGTATTGGATGATGGGTGTTAAATCGACAGAACAACAGCAACCAGTAAAGGAAAAAGACAGCGTCTGGGGCAAGCAGGACAGTGGAAGACAGGGCAGACCAAAGTTGTTTTATGATGGAATCAGATCAAGTATTATGAAATCCTTAGGATTCCCTGATCCTGAGGATTCACTTTTATTTATTTACTTTTCTAAATGTTATATAACGCTGAAAGGCAAACTGAACAACTAGTCTAGAAATTCACAGATTGTAACTATTCTTTTGGTCATATAATACTTTCATCTTGGTGATGTTGTAACTCTGTTACTTATTTTAATGAAGAATACTGCATTTAATTCATAATCGTATTCTTAGTATCTAATAGAGGGGACTTCTAGATACTTTGGGCCCAGTTAAGAGAAGATCTACTACTTCACCTGTGTTATAATCATTTCTGTTTTTTCTTTACTGTTTGTTATTGTTAAGTTAATATCATTCTGATTATTGTGAGGATTGACAATTCCAATTTACATTTGTTGTTTATTCAAGATTCATGACTTAACTATGTGATTATATATGCGTGATGCTCTTTCTCTAATTGGTTATGCTCATTTCGGATTGTTGTTCATTCTAAGTGATGTTATCATAGATTTCAAAGCTAGAATTGATTTCTTTCTATGAGATGCTTATATGGTCATTTTTTGTTCAATTATCATTTGTTGTTCGATCATCATTCGTTGTTCAATTATAATAGCTCTCTTTCATGTTAAATAAGTTAGTTTCAATTCCAGTGAACACTGCCAAGTGTGATTCTTTCTATTTGTATTCAGATTCATTTGCTTTCAGAATAGGTTAAGTAGAATTGCAAAGTTTTTTATGAATTCCTTTCAGAAGTGTTTTGATTGAATTTAGATAAATAGACATTAGCAATTGCAATGATTCCAGCATAGATTGACCTTTGAATTCACTGCATATATAGAGTTGACAAAAAGACTTGCCCTGGGTTGATAATGAATGTAGGTATTGAGATCATTTGTAATAAGACATCTTAATGCACCAACATTTTGGTGTCGTTGCCAAGGAGAGTATTTCAAAGTGATTTCCTTTTATCTTACTGTAAGAGAATTGGGTTTTAAAAACGAGAGGTAAGAACCTACATGGCCAGCAAGTAAATTGCTTTCTCATCAACCCACTTTTTAGCAAAAGCATAGAGGTTAAGTAGAAATAGTTTTTTATGAATGACTAGGAATAGAAAGATAGAAAAAGATCATAACCCCCCACCTAAATACACGAAACCCAAGGGATCGGTGAGCCTTGGGAGAAAATTTTTTATAGATGAAATAGTAAGAAAAGCAGATTCTGAGGCCTCAGTAGGATTCCGAACTGTCATTGGAAAAATCCCTACTATAATCCCTCAGGCAATAGGCTTACCATCTGTAGCCTACGCTGAGATTCAATGCCAAATTGGAGGATCTAAACAGAGTCTTTAGGTTACAACAAATTTACATTCTGATCCTCTACAAGAGGGGAAATCGTGTAACTTAAGAGAAGGAGAGGGAGAAACCAGTGGAATTGCTAAGGCAGGACCTCAATTGTTTGAACAAGCATCTCTTGTGATCCTAGATCTAGGCAGTGTTGCAAAACCAAATCAGATTTCTAATCCTCCGCCTACTCAAATACCACCCCCTAAAATTCCTGAAGGATATTGGCACATTTTTTACCAAATGGAAAATCAGCCACTTCAAGGTCGAACGTCGACATTGGAATACCCCGTAGTCGACCGAGTGGCCAATGCCCCTATGAAATCTATTCATTTGCAGAGCATCCCAAACTTTCATGGGATGATCACGGAGGATCCCGATGCCTTCCTAGTCAAGTTTGATGTCCTCTGTAAAGGATATGACTATACCATCGACCCTCAAAAACTAAAACCGTTCCCTTCTACTTTGAAAGGAGCAGCCTTGAGATGGTTCATGGGTCTAGGCGGACGTACTATTAACTCTTGGGATGACATGAAAACTTCCTTCCTCACAAGATACCAGGACTTTTGCAAGACTAGGGAATTAAAAGATGAAATATTTAAGATGGCTGCAAAGGATAATGAAACTCAAGAAGAATATGTCAAATGGTTTCACTATAATTTGTAGAGACCTCCTCACACCACCTTACCAAAAGAAGTCCTAAAAGCAATCTTAACTAAGGGAATGAAAGAAGAATGGATAGAAACTCTAAATTTAATGGGGAAAGGAGATATTTCTCAAGAAGATTATGATGAAATCATTCGCTTATGTATTAGGTGTTTGCGAGGAAGCACATGTATAGGAGAAAGAACCCGAGATCCTATGACCAAGGAAAGAAAACCACATAGTGGAGGCTTAACATGAATGGAAATCGGTAACCTCCTGGAAGATTTCAAGATGGACATCCTGGGCACCCTCATAGCACAACTGGACATCCCACATGCTAAACAGAAACAAGCCTTAGTAGAACAGAACTTGGCCATTTTCTGCCCATGCTTCTGGAAGAAGCAAAACCAATGAGAGTGTCCATTGGACATGGTTTAGATATGCACAATCTGCACCAAGGACCACACCACTGAATAATGTCCATCACTTCTAGGTCTGAAAGCAGTTTTCAAGGAAGAATGAGAAGAGATAGAGCCAGTATATTTAATGAACCAACGTTGTTAGTGGTAGGTGAAACCTATAGGTATGTCATAAGACACATCCCAGTTCTTTCCTTCTTCACCATTTAATCAACAACAAAACCCTGGGGAAGCATGGCAAGGCCAATCACCTACTCAAATTAGCAATCCCAACCATTCTCTATGGCACCCTGGCCAACTTATTCGTTTCTAGGTAATGGCTGGCCAAATTCTCCTTTTGCTCCTATTTGGCAAGGTAATCCATATGCATACTAGTGGCCTGCCTCTACTTCTCAAAACCCAAACTGGTCTATGAATTGGCAAGGACCTTTGGGGATATCCAATACACTTATGGGATTAGGTCCTCAAACTGAACATACATTATCAGCCCCATATCCATTACAGGAAAATCCTCAACCTCTTCTACCTCTTCAATTGCCAGCTCAACCGAATTCGAATTCCAATAACAGACCAGTCCAACTGGTGCAAATTGTCAAAACCGCAAACTATGAGATTGAACAAAAAGAATGTAATGAACTTAGATTGAGGTCGAGACATATCATCACCTTGAGGAAAAAAGAGACTAACCATCAATTGAATTGGAAACCCCACCTGTACATATACCATCAACTGTAAATGATACAGAAGTAAAACAAGGAGAAAATACAGATCAACATAAAGATCCCGAGAAACTCATAGTCACTTCTCCCCCATTTCCCGAAAGGCTAACAATACCCAAGCCAATTGTTTATCTATATTTTAATCTTGTAGGGGAACTAAAAAATCTTTGTATTAAAACTCCTCTCCTCTAGGCCATCCAAGACATTCCTATTTATGCTAAAACGATTAAAGCGCTATGTGTAAATAAGTCTCCTAGGAAAGAAAAAACTTCACCCACCATTCATGTTGTAGGGACCTTATCTAATTTACTCTTGGGAGGGGAAACTCCAGTAAAATATGAAGATCCTGAGAATCCCATTTTTACAGTTCAAATATATGGCCACTCCTTTCCAAACACATTATTTGATCTAGGTGCACCCATTAACATCTTAATAGTAGAAACCTTTCAGACACTTGGTATTACAGCTCTGCAACCAACCACCACTCTACTAGAACTTGATGATCATTCGGTGGCAAGGCTAGATGTAACTTTATAGGATATTGTAGTTTCTATCGATTCATGGGAGTATCCAGTAGATT
The DNA here is from genome assembly GCA_031772625.1 of Pinus tabuliformis. Taxonomy (NCBI): domain Eukaryota; kingdom Viridiplantae; phylum Streptophyta; class Pinopsida; order Pinales; family Pinaceae; genus Pinus; species Pinus tabuliformis. The sequence continues at coordinate 121,014,217 of CM062812.1, read as the reverse complement.
TTCTTGTTATAAAGCCAAAGAGTCGATTGGATGGACACCCTCTGATTGCGGGTGGTTGTTTTCATATTTTTACAATGGGTGTCTCTCCATTGGTAGTTGTCCACAGGAAAAATGGGAAGTGGCGTATCTGTGTGGATTATTGGGAATTGAGTAAGGCAACACAAAAAGATCACTTTCCTCTTCCATTCATTGATCAAGTCCTTGATACTTTGGTAGGGAAGTAGTTCTTTTCCTTTCTAGATGGCTTTAGCTGCTACAATCAGACTCAAAATCGCCCTTGAAGACCAAGACAAAACAACCTTCACCTGTCCCTAGGGTACATTCTCTTATAGAGTGCTACCATTTGGCTTATGAAATGCCCCATGTGATGTAGGAAAGTGTTCCCTCTGTGGACAGAGGCAACCCCTCTAGCCCTAGAGTGGGTCTAGTCACAAAAAAGGACAGATCAACAATAGCTTTCCTTAAACAGTCATAGTTGGAGGCATACCTCAACCGGTGGTCGATGGAGCTCCATTGTGCTACTCCAGCTTCCACTTCCTTCTCCTGATGAGTGATCAACCTGAAACAATGCAAAGAAAATACAACAAAGCACGTAACCGGAAAACAACAATGATCTACTTACTCACAAAGTCAAGAAGTCATGAGCTATCAAGTACATTGCATACAAGACATAGGAAAACATCATTGATTGTATTAATAATGAAATAAGAGTAAGCTTACAACCAAAGTCTTGACGTCACAAGCCTTCTCAGAGGGATCCAACCAGCCTGTTCTTCAAGCATTCACTCTTTGAAGATGGATCTCCCAACATACAAGTCTCTCTCACTCATAAGTTTTACACAAGATTAAGGGCACTTCAAAACCTTCCACAAGCTATCAACAATCCCACACTTGTCACACTCACACTAGCTATCTAGCAAACTCACAAACACTAACATCATTGCTCAACTAGCCAACTATCAGAAACTAGCAATGCATAGCAATGGTGAGAGTTTAAATAGGAGGAGTCTCCATGAAAGGTGGAAGAGTGAGCTTATCTTCAAGGAAGGTAGCACAAATGACGGAACAACCACGCCAGAGAAAGGAGGGCGATACAAACTATGACAACAACCAGGTTTGGAGTCATCTGGAAGGCCGACTATTGGAACAAATTCGCCCAATCTGGATCATTGTGGGTGCATAACTTATCTATAGCACTGACATTGCTATTGAATAACGTAGCTAGTCAGATCATCACCAAATATTGTAAACAACCTCATGCTGGGACATGAAATCAGAACATTGCGGGAATCAGGTGTACTTCCACGCTGGCAGCGCATCTGGACTGTTAGGAGCGCCCTTCAGCGTGTATATTTAGTCTACAGACGCGATGAGGTAGATAAATTAGGAAAAGTGGGTCATTTGGCAACATCAGAGAGCATTTGTCTAATATGAGCATGTTTGACTTGGACACATGACACAGTAGAAGGACTGGAGTGAAGACAGTGACAAATTACTGTGTAACAGATGCCCCCTAAATTATGAAGCCCGAGATGTTTGGTATACGACCAAAGTCCCACATTGACTAGAAGTGGGGAGGATCATGGGTATATAAGGATGGACAAATATCTCCACTGGTATGAGGCCTTTTGGGGTAAAGCCCAAAAACAAATCCATGAGGGCTTAGGCCCAAAGTGGACAATATCATACCATTGTGGAGATATGTGGTGTCCAGAGTCCTAACAAGTGGTATCAGAGCCATGCCCCAAATTTAGCCAAGTGGATAAATCCTCGGAATGCTGAACGAAGGTGGTGGGCCCCGGTAATATCACCATGGGATTAGTGGATGAGCTCGGTTAGACAAGCGGTGTGCTCCGAATTCTTCATGGACGTGTCCTGGTCCCAATATGGTGAAGAGGAGTTGACCTGGGATAGAGCAAGCTCTCGAGGCAGGTGGTGCTTCCATGTAAGGCATGTGCTTACAACGCATTGGAGCGGAGAATCCTGGTTGGTAGAGAGTGGACGGATGGATAATCGTTTGAGGGGAGGCTCGATGGTCCTTTGTTCGAGGGGAGGATTGTTGGGTATATGACCAAAGTCCCACATTGGCTAGAAGTGGGGAGGATCATGGGTATATAAGGATGGACAAATATCTCCATTGGTATGAGGCCTTTTGAGGTAAAGCCCAAAAACAAATCCATGAGGGCTTAGGCCCAAAGTGGACAATATCATACCATTGTGGAGATGTGTGGTGTCCAGAGTCCTAACACGAGAGGGTGGGAGGGGTGAAATGCTTTACGAAACTGATTGAGCTGGAACACCATCTGGAAGAACCTGCACGCAAGTACAACTGATATCTTTGGTAATGAAGTACATGTAGTCTAGGCATGGGCACAGCCATCCAAAAGACATACGAACTAGGTCTGTGGTATGGACGCAGCCATCTAGCTAATGAGACCATGATAATGATAAAGGTATGGTCGCAACCATCCATGAAGACTCAGGTATGGTCGCAGCCATCCATCAATGAGTCATGTAATCATAAACCAATCCACGCAGCCCGAACGTATGTAATCTGAGTTCGGGGTCTTGAACCCATCGGATCATAGTACAAATTCTAACATGCGAATAGATGTGTTGAGGTCAAGCATGATAGAAAGTCGCTTGATTACCAGTCAATGATGGAAACCGTTAACAAGCGCGAGAGAAACCACCAATAATGCCAATGGTTCTCAAGGTACTGTCTAGTAAAATCCACGAAGTGTGAAAAAGGAGTTGAAGTCGAACACTCATGGAATCACCCAATCGACAACCAATGATGAAAGTCGACCATCAGGTGCGAAGAACTTGCCATTGAGACATGCAAGCTCTAAGGTACCAAAGGGGATCTCTACATCAATCTCCTGGATAATGAGCAGATGTCGACAGGAGACGACCCGTCGCAGGAGGGCCATAATGTTTCCCCCATCAATGACACGAGATAAGGAACAAGCGGTAGATGGCGAAACAGAGTATCAGAGGAAAAGGCGAGGGTGTAAACTGTAGAAGGATTATACTCTTGAACATGTCGGCGACACGACTCTGGAGGGTGGCAGCATTCAAGTACTAAGGGATCAGAGGCTCGATGGAGATGGCGTGAATTAGATGGAATGAGGCTGAATGGTAACCCAAACCCATGGAAGGCCAAATGATGATGTGTGGATGTCCCAACCCGACAAGAAGCAAAAGTGTCGATGTCCAAGAGTGACTAGCTTCCATAGACAATCAATGATAAGCCTGTTGTTGAATCCAACCTAGTAATAATTTAACGAGCCCTAGGAAGGAGAATATTGAGTCTCGTCATGGTGATGAGTCCAATGTCGTTAGGGTTTAACGAGTCCAACATAGGTAAAACTTGGAGTCTTTTTCATGTTTAGAGAGTTTTAAAAAGACACGGAAAATAAAACTCCAGGGGGGTCCTTTTTCGTAAATTTGTGTCTCTCGAGCCCGAAAAAGTATAAAACGATACTCGAAAGAATCGCTCGACCATTATGATTGAGGAGTACTTTTCGTAACTAGTGGCTTTGACCTGAAAAAGTAGAAAAGCGGTTGGAATCACGTCGTTTTGTAACCAATAATGAGCTTGAAATGACAAAGGCCCCTCAATCTTTTCATTTTTACACAGTTGGAAAAGAGCTTAAAGGCGATCGCCTCTTATTTCTTTTAATGAGTCAAGAGGAACAACTCGGCTATCTTTTCATTTTTCAAGTTAGAAAAGAGCGTTAAAGACGACTTTTCAGATCAAGTGTACATGAAGTTGACATAATTCCACTACCTGTAGCTCTGCACAAAGCACGTCAAACGTAAACCCATTCGATATAAAATGAACAATAGACGTAAAAACATAGTTAAAAAGCCAAATTGACTAACCATGTGAAAAAAAATGAGAAAAAACCCACATTTATAAAATATAATTTTTTAATTTCCAAAAATTACTATAAAAAGGGGTTAATCCATTCATTTTTACCATTGTTATTGTTCATTCCACCGTGGAGCATTTTGGAACACCAAAGTTGGCGAGCTAATTTCAGCCCCGTTTGTCCATCGTTCATCTCGAAACTTCGTCCAGGTAGATAGACTTCGTCCTGCGCTTCAATTCAATGTCCTTTTCATGCATTTTGATGTTAGATGTGTTAGTTTAGGCAGATTTTTTGAGTCAGGCTCCGCCATTTGGTCATCGCGGGTATACCGCTCGGATTCGCATTGACCGAAAAAATTTACACAGAATGTTCTCCGATCATCACGGGAAAGTGATGTACTTCCATGATGACCGCGAAAAAATAGAACTAGCAACCTCGTTTCATCGTGTCTGTTTTAAAAAGAGACACGATGGTGATGCAAACTTGTGATTTTATGCAAATTACGCGTTGAATTTTGCAAACGAAGTGCTAATTTGTTTTTTCTCGTCATGCAAGCCAGAATGGCGTTTGTCTGGCAAGAACGAACGCATGATGATAATGATGTAGAAGCTTTTGCTGATGTTGGGTGCCGAAATGCATTATGGGCATGCGGATTGCTCAAATTCTTCCTTACTCCGCACCTTCGGTCTCAACCTGATTTACTAGAGCTACTGATCCGAGCCTGGAATCCCACAGATGGGAAATTCATCATCCGAGGCCGAGATATCGAGTTTGATGCTACAGACATATATTTTTTGACCGGGCTGTCCCGTCATGGTGAGAGGCCCATTCTAGAGGGGCAGCGACCCGGGGGTGATTCCTTAGAGATGTTGATGGCTCAAGTGTGCCCACGGGCACGCAAAATGAGGAGCGGGAAGGTGGCAATCCCGACAGTGGAGGACGTAGTTCTTCGTGCTATGTTATTCATGGTGACATGGGCAGTGGGCTCCCAGACCCAACACAAGGCATCAAAGACCCATCTTCAGTTGGCTCTTGAATGTCTCAATCCAACCATGTTTAACTTTGCAGAAACAGTGACGGCGAATATGAAGAGGCAACTTACCAACTACCATCGAGGAGAGATGAAGAAGTTTGGGTACGGATCGATCTTAGTCCTGCTCATGCTAGAGTGGGTGCCGACATTATAGTTACAGGACATGGATTTGGATTTGCCCAGACCACGTGAGCCCAGGGCCACACGGTGGGCACATGTCATGCCATGAGGAGGTGGCGGATGACCAGTGTCGTGGGGGACACTGTTTCGAGAGTGGCTGGAGTGCCAGACGATCTTCGTTGAGGATTGGCCATATGATGGCATGGACTTTTGCGGAGATCCTGACATGTAGCTACTCGCTGGAGAGCAGTGGGATGATGGTGGTAAGACACTTGATCACATTATTTTCCATTTTATTTTTTATGATGTTTTTTGATTTTTCATGTATATGTCCTAATGACGAATGCTATGGTATGCAGATGTAGGACCAGTGAGACCCGTCGGGCTGGCTCCAGAGGCGCGGAGGGATGCGTAGGGCATCGCAGCACTAGCCTTGGCTCCCCTAGCTGATGATATGGTGGAGACAGTGGCCCAAAACCTTGAGGGCTTAACAACAGGGATTCTAGATTACATGGGGATCGAGGAGGTCCCCATAGCATTTCAGATCCACACAGTAGGAGTGGAACCCAGGGTGCACTGCCTGTTGAGGCGGGTGGCACGAGTGGTGGTGTGCTATAGGGAGCATAACCCACCGCAGTAGACACCTAGGTTTTATTTCTTGTTGATGATTTTTTGAGAGACATGTGTCTCGGATGTATGGAGAACACAGACTCTATTTGGACATGTACACTTATTTTTTGAGTGCCTCAGTGCGCCACACGAGATATATATATATATATATATATATATATATATATATATATATATATATATATATATAGATATATATATACATATTCCTATGGTTTATTATTGTGTTTTACATGCTTCTTATATGCTGTTTTGATTACATGTTATGCAAATGTCTGTCTAATACATGGTTTGCCAATGCATCAGTTAACGTGTTTAATCTTCGTGGAATATGCTGATATGTGATAAAATCAAAATTCCTTTCTAACAATTTAACACGTAAATACAACCTTAAAATCTGATGGTCTTTGACGGAATATAGCCCATTGAGCCGGTGGATGACAAGCTGAGAGTCTAGGTTCACAACCAATGTACGAATACCGAGATTGATCACCTCGGCCAGTAACTCAATAACAACACTATATTCAGCGACATTGTTCGTGGTACAATCTAGACAAACACCTTGCAGGTCTATCAACTCACCATGAGGATCGTAGATCACCCAAGCCGTAGAAGACAGATTGTGGGTACTGCGGCAGGCACCATCAGCGAAACCAACGTAAGGTGTGCTAGACATCTGCATAAGAAGCAAAAGACACAATAAGCGGCAATCATGCCTACACACCAAGCCAAAACATGAAAAAATACACACAACACACCTACTAAAAACACACGTATGTACACATCGAAGTGCATGAAATTCATGCATAATACTTTTTCAAGTAAAGCCCATTTTGGGGCTTATCCAGAGGATTCCCTTCATAATAAATCAGCTCATAGGCCCCTTTTTGCAAAACTTGCTTTACAATATAAGGCCCGTGCCACATGGGCTCGAATTTGCCTGCCCCCAGCTTATCATTCGCTTGATCGTAAAGCAGGACTAAATCTTCTTCAATAAAAGAATGAGGATGGACAGTATGATCGAAGTGAGTTTTCACTCTCTTCTTCTGTGCTTCATTAGCTAGAGAGGCTACTCGACGAGTCTCGTCCAACTGTTCTAGGTAAAGAAGGCGTTCTTCTACCAGAGTAGTGTTGGGGAGTAATTCGACAACTAATTTCAAAGAAGGGATCTCGCACTCAATGGGAAGGGTAGCCTCCAGTCCGTAAACTAATTGGAACGGGGTGAAACCGGTGGCATCCTTCACAGAAGTTCGGTAGGCCCATAAGGTAGAGAACAACATCAAGTGCTAGTTAGACTTGTGCATACCAATGGTACGTTGAAGCATCGTAACTAGAACTTTGTTGACGGCTTCTACTTGGCCATTGGCCTGAGGATAGTATGGAGTCAAGCTACCATGCCGCAAGCCTAGCTGGGTTGTTAGCTCAATCATCATATGATTACAGAAATGCTTACCGTGATCAGTGACGATAGCCTGAGGGACTCTGAACCATGAGATAACATGATTAAACAAAAATTGCGCCGTTGTGTGACCGTCTTCAGATAGTGTGGGCATCGCCTCGGCCCATTTTGTGAAGTAATCAATGACAACGATGATATAACCATGCCCCTCGGCCGAGCGAGGGTTACAAGTCATATAATCAATGCCCCATTTGGCAAAAGGGCCGACGGTAACAACAGGGTGCAATGGATCGGGAGGCGCACACATCTTCCTCTGGTAGATTTGGCACTTGTGACAGGAGCGGACGGCAAGAATGCAATCCTTAAAGATGGAGGGCCAAAAGTAACCGAAACGAAGGATCTTTTGAGCAATAGCATATCCAGACATGTGACCACCACAGGCGCCAGAATGGTAGTCATTTAAAACTCGCTCAGCTTCCTCGAATGTTAAGCATCGGCGGAGAACAGAGTCGGCGCTGAGACAGTACAGGGTGTCCCCAATAATACGATAGGGCTGAGACTGATGACGAATCCATCACCGAGCATCCTTAGACACATCGGGATGAAAAGAGGACGTCTGTAAATAGACAATGATATCCCCGTACTAGGGATCGAGGGTGCTAATTAAGAATAGAGTTTCGTCTGGAATATGGTCCTCTAACCGAGAGGGCGTGGTAAGAGATGGCAGAGAGCAAAGCAACTCAGCAAAGACAAGGGATTTCTTAGACTTGGCGGTGGTGAATTCCAAGTCGAACTCTTGGAGGATAACAATCCACTTCGAGTACTTGCCCCCCAACAACTGACGTGACAGGATGTACGTCATTGGGTTGCAATCAAAAACCATTGTCGTGGTGCGCAACAAGATATAATGGCGGAAATGTTGGACGTCACAAACGGCGGCCAATGCCAACTTCTCCACGTAAACATATCGAGTTTCCTTATCTAGTAGATTGCGGCTGAGATAATAAATGACATGCTCAGTGTCATCGTCATCATCTTGAACGAGAACCATGCCAATAGTGGTATTGGTAGCGGCCAAATACAGAGTGTAGTCTTGATGATAATTAGGGGGATGCAACAATGGAGCAGAAACAAGGAGAACCTTGAGGCACTCGAAGGACTCTTGAGCAGCGACATCCCAAAGAAAAAGGGTATCTTGCTTCAATAGCCGCGTATAGCCTTTGGCCACTTCGGCATAGTTCAGAATGAATTGTCGTAAAAAATTCGCTTTGCCTTGCAAACTCTGCAATTGCTGCAAAGAAGTAGGGGGAGGAAGATTCAGAATGGCCTCGACTTTAAGGGGATCCAAACGGATGCCCTCTTGGGAGACGATGAACCCGAGAAGTCTGCCTGACTCAATGCAGAAGACACACTTATGTGGATTAAGTTAGATGTCGTAGTGTCGATAGCGGAGAAAGATTTCGCGAAGGTGAGCTGGGTGGTCCTGGCGTTTAGCTGAATGAGTTGGTAGATCATCCAGGTAAGGTTGCACAATGTGTCGAATATCATGGAATGCATAAGACATTGCGCGTTGGAAGGTGGCACCGGCGTTTTTCAAACCGAAAGGGAGCTTTTTGTAGGCGAAAGTGCCCCACGGACAGATAAAGGCAGTCTTGTGCTGATCGGCGGGCGCAATATTAATCTGGTTATAACTAGAAAAACCGTCCATGAATGAATACATTTCACTCCCAGCACACTCATCAATGAGCTGGTCAATGAAGGGTGTGGGGAAGTTATCTTTGGGACAGGCCCAGTTAATATCACGGTAATCAACACAAACTCTGATAGTACCCTGTTTTTTAGTCACAGGGATGATATTGGAGACCCAATCTGTGAGTGGGATGGGGTAAATAAAACCAGCCTTAAGAAGCTTTTCAACTTCCGCTTTAATAGCCGCAGCCTTTCGGGGGTGCGCGGGGCGTAAACGCCGCCAGACAGGCTTAGCACCCGGATACGTAGGTATTTCATGCACCACGATACTAGGATCGATGTTGGGCATGTCTTCATAAGACCAAGCAAAGACATCATGGGATTCATGGAAAAGATCAGTATAGAGATGAATCTCCTCCGGGTACAAGTTACTTCGACATGGATATGCTCGACAACCCCTTGTTTAATAGAGATGTCGATTGGCTGGGTTTGCATGATGTTTCCCATGTTCCCTTCAGAAGACACTTGATAAACTTGAATGGGTGTCTGAAGGGGTTGGGATGGGAGACAAGGAGCAAACCGTTCGAGACAGGTAAGCATTTCCCGATGGGCAGGGAGAAACGAGGAACGATGGTGGTGATCGGACCAAGGGGGGTTCCTGAGACATGGTCTTGATAATGGCTTCGTCAGAAGGAAATATTTCCTTTAGAGGGTCTAAGGAAGTGTTGTCTCCAAGCTAAGGGGGATGAGCTTACGAGTCAAGAGCTCTACTCGAAGGATCAGATTCAGAAGATGGAGCCGATGCAGTAACAATTTCGACATAGTTGAGCTCGGCAGGACTCAATGGCATCTCATCGCCCCATGAGTCTATCTGATCAGCGGGGGGAAGAACCCAAGGATCAGAGCAAACACAAATCATAGTGATAGGAGCGATGTTGGGAGGTGGGAGTGAAAAAACACCCATCAAGGCAGGATCTTTAAAAAGTCTAGCTCCCACACTCTCACATGGAATGGAGGTATGCTCCACAAAAGGCACGTTGCCTTTGGAAGAGGAGGCGAAGAAAGACAGCTGGTCTACTGTGACGATCTTCCCCTGATGAGGGAAACAAATGACACGAAATAGAGATGAAGCCACGGCTCGGATGGCATATGTCCAGCTTTGTCCCAGAAGGAGGTTGTAAGTAAGATTGGCATCAACAACTTCAACTTCCACTTCGACCGTCTTCCCTTCCAAAGTAATAGGCAAGTGTTAGAGTATACCATAAGGGTGAGACTCTCTCCCATCAAAGGCTTCCAAGGTCATAGGAGACTAGCTCAGAGTCAAAGAACCAATAGCCTTCCAACAAGCAACAGACAATATGCAAGTCGAAGTGCCTTCATCAATGACGGTACAATGAATCGTTTTAGAATTGATGATGACCTGGATAAGGAAGGTGATTTGGTGAGGCAGTCTTGGTATATGGCTCTCTAGGTCAAAAGTGATCAGATCTGAGTCGGCTAGGTCGATTCCACCGATGGCCGATAGCAAGGACTTCCTCTAAGAGGGGCAGCTCTGGAGAACTTCTAAAGCAGACATAGCTGATGGAGCCTGGGCTAAATCCTCAACGATGCTGTAGTGCTGAGCAGTACGAGCATTACGGTTGTAAGAAGATTTACGGAGTACACCTTTAGGAGGGGGTCGAATGGGTGTCTCAGTGCTTGGTCTCTCAATATGGAGCGGACCAGAACTAGACGGAGGAGCGCTCGAGGGGACCTCAGGCTCTTTACTGGTAGGCAACGAATACTCTTTTGCCTGAGTACTAATGTGGACGGGAATCGTCCCAGCCATAAATACTTGAGAAGCAAAGGGAGAAGAGTATTGGGATGGATCAACCACCATTTGCATTTGCTGCGAAGGAAAAGGCTCTTTAAGCACGGCAGGAGTCCCGGGAGCACCTTTCAACAAACGACTAACTTCAGACCGCCTCGGGTAGTCTTTGGTATAGTGATCCTTGTCACAGATAAGGCAAAGATACTTGGGCTTGCATTTGGCACCTTCCTCGGGTGGAGGTTTAGGGGAATCCTTCTTGGGTTGATCAGCTTTATTCTTTCCTTTTCCCTTATTTTTCCCTTTCGAGGCTTTATTCTCCATGGTGGACTAGACGGCGTTGACCTTAGAAGTATTACCAGAATTGGATACAGCCTGAGAAGTATTTTCATTTGGAGCATTCAACTTTTGCTTCCCAGGGTTTGTGGAAGATTTCTTAGAGGGCGGATTAACAGAACTAATGATGTCGTCAATGGATGGTGTTGTTTCGGGCCTCGGGGCATTTTGCAAATAATCATATAGTGTACCGGACTGGGAGTAAACCAAGTCAAGGTATTGAGCATGTGCAATAGCTTGCTCTTTAGTTACACATGCCCCCATAGCAATGTCCCGCGTTATCGGACTGACAAATGAGGTCGTGAACCAATCAGTCAGAAGCTGATCGGGAATCCAAAATTTAATCAAATGGTGATGCCGTCTCCATTCATGGATATGATCGGAGATATGTGTAGCCGTTGTTTGTTTTAAGGATGTCAGGAGATGTGTGCCTGTTTCATATCGAATCGGAAATTGAAAATGAGTTAAAAATGCCATAGCCAACGAGTTAAAATCTTGAAAAGATCCGCAAGCTAACTCAATATACCATTTAGCAGCAGAGCTAGTGAGGGTCCTTTGAAAAAGGCAGAGCTGGATTGAATCATCAAGCCATGAATTTGATGAACACCATAGATGATAAGTCATAATGTGGGCTTGGGGGTCTTCTCCAGTTTTAGCGTCAAATTTGGGACAATCACTGGGAATCTTAGTTGGAACCAGTGGCCAATATGGATTATGGAGAATAGGATCATGGTCAGTTTGGACACGTCCAGTAATTCCAACATTGCTAAAAAGGGTAATTGAGGGTTAAAAGATATTTGAGGCCGTGGGTAGGAGGTAGCACCAGAGTTCCAGCTAGCTGCTTGTTGCCCCCATTGATTCTGCCCAGACGGATTTGGCCCAGGAGGGTTCTGTCTGTAGGGATTTTGTCCATAGGGGTTATAGGATGGCTGACCTTAGATTTGCCCCCAGCATTCCATGGATTACCAACTTGGCCTGCAGGAGCAACATACAGTTGCTGGTAATTTTGATAAGGACTAACTTGCAGTTGTTGATAATTTTGGTACGGGGAAAATTGAGTTTGCCCTTGGGATTGCTGGAAACCATAAGGTGGCTGGGCTCCAAAATGAGCCTGGGAGCCAAGCTACATTTGATAAGTAGGTTGAGATTGGGATCCAACTTGCATTTGAAGACCGGATTAGGTCTGGAGCCCAGACTGGGGCTAAAAACTGGGTTGAGCTTGAGAGACAACAATCATTTGAGTGCCTAGTTGAGCCGGCCCAGAGGGATGTCCTTGAGGGAACTGAGACTGAGCCACTTGGCCAGTCGGTTGACCTAGTCGAGATTGAGATTGACTCATTTGCCTAGAAGGTTGAACTTGCTGGGTGTTGGGTTGTCCTTGCACAACTGAGGGCTGTCCTGATGGACCGGATGGCTGAGCAGACTGGACAATTGGTTGACCTGATTGGATTTGAGGCTGACCAACTTGTCCAGATGGTTGACCAGATTGGACAGTGGGTTGGCCTTGCTGAACGTAAGGCTGACTGACTTGCCCAGAAGGGTAGCCTTGCTGGACACCAGGTTGGCCTTGTTGCATGTAAGGTTATCCTGGATTACCAGAAGGTTGCCCAAAACAGGTAAAAGACGAACCACCAAAGGCCGAAGGTTGTCCCTAGAAGGGTTGTCCTTGTGGGCCTCCAGGTTGCCCTGGATAAGGCTGTCCATAATACTGCTACCCATAGGAGGGTTGTGTGTAAGACGGCTAACCTTGATAAGGTGGTCCTTGAAAATTAGCAGGGGGTACTTGGGCACCATGATAACTGGTGGTACCCCAAGCAATAGATAACAAGACCGTAACCTCAGCCGCAGGCTAAGAGGGTAAAGGTCTAGGGTAATAGATATTAGCTCCTCGAGAATCGTAATAATGAAACAGATCTTGGGGGTTCGGATTCTGAAGAGTGTGCAAATATTGATTGTATGCCCCCCTTGCTGGAATGGAACCAGAAGAAGGTAGGGCATTTAGTGTAGGATCAACAACTCCGGGTATAGATGTCGATGGGCCACTATTTGCTGATCCTGATGAAGGTCCAGCAACAGTGGTGACAACTGAGGATGCAGTAATGACACCAACAATAGGGGTTGAAGAGGCTACACAGACAGTTGGAATAGTCGGGACTGAAGTGACAAAAACATTATGAATTTAAGGAATAAAAGACTTCGAGGTCAGAGTGACGGTGTAAGACCACATAGAACTCATAAGGGAGGTCTTAGAACCCATAACATCCCTCAAATCCTTATAGCGTAAAGGCAACATGACACCAAGAGGGGTGACATGGAAGGGTGTAGTTTCCATTGAGATAGGAATTTCACCACTTGCCACAACGGATTCTTCACTCGTGATGGGGGATGTGTCCTCCATGTCAGAATAAGACATTGGGACTGAAACACTAGGAGGAGTACCGGGAATATCTTCTTCGGAAGGCTCCCAAACAGGGTTCCAATGAATATTGTAAGTCTCGTCTTCTGGAGCGCGAGAGTTAATTGGTTAGATACTTGGAATAACAGGGAGAGTATCACTAACAACTGGTATCTCAGGAGCAACAGAAGAGGGAGACCCTTGGTCACTTGGAATGGGAGACGGGATCGGTGATTCTGCCAGGATGATGATTCAAAAACCCTAGGAAAACTAACGAGAAAGAACCCTACTCAAGCTAACGCAAACAAGATCTAATAGGGTAAATGTGAATGTGGCCAAATAAATTTTAAGACATAGCAACAGAACTTGACCTTTTCATCTTTGAAGAGTCGAGAAAAGGACAAAAAGATGACCCTAGTCGCCTTCAAATATTTAATGAGCCTGAAGTGACAAGTGCTCAGATGGACCTTTTCTTTTAGGGAGTCCGAAAAGGAACGAAAGTGACTACTCTAGAGAACTAGGCAAAAGGTTTACCAAACAAATCCGTAAAACTGCATATATACCTTGGAAGTGATATGAAAACCAAGGACTTTCCGTACGGCAGTCAATCTTCCCGAATGCTATGTTTGGTGCGTTACGGTTTGTAAGGTGGCAGACAAGGCTTCCTAAGGATAAAGGATGATAACCTAGTGGGGTCTCCCAACATATACTCGATGGTACATGGGAGCACGATTCCGTACTAGACCACTATTGAGTCACAAAAGGAGGAATCACCCAACCTTGAGTGGAAACAAAAGTGACTAGGTTTAACGACGCCGGAGCATGTCTCTAGCCTAGACCTCTAAATAGTGTGTGTTATGTTCCAATGCATTGTTAGATTTATTCAGTTCATTTTAGAGTTGATCTTGGATTATGTTTCAGCTTTCAGGCCTTACCATATGTATACAACAAATCCTAGGATGTAGCTAGAATGAATAAAAAATATTTTTTCTTCAATGAACACCTACCTATGGGAGGGTAGACAGATCATTCCCAAACCAGGAAAACCAAGACAAGAAAGGCAATCACTCAATGCATACAGACATCAATTCCTAAAGTGCATGAATACTACTAATGAGAGATTTAAACATTCGCTTTCCAATATGCAACCTTGAAATGCAAATTCACTTTCACTTTTGTATACTAAATGAATGCAATCTTTTTTATTTCGATGTCTTTAAATTTAGAAGAAACAAATAAGCAACAAGAAAGTGTGGGAAAACCCGGTTGATCCAACAATTGTGATCTATGTTCGGTAGTGAAGAGAAATCGAATTAATGCCAAAGATTGGTTCAATAACAGTCACTAAACAATCAACCAAAAACAAGCAAAGGGGAAGGCTCAATCAAACTGACAAGAAGCTGTAAACGAACCTTGAGCAAACAAGCAACCAAGCCAAACTGGTCCAAGAGACTTGAAATAATGAATTAGGTCACATAAGCAAAAAAAAAAGATTCATTCAACAAAGCTCGCAAAAGAGTGCCTTAAACATAAACAATGAAAAACAAGCTACTAAGCAGGTGAGAAAAGCAAGGGACTAGCAGGACTGATGGACTCAGGAGGCAGAATTGAGAAAATAAATTCTATAGCAATCAGCACAGGTAATACACAAGCAACAAGCATTGATAAAGCACTAGCCGCAGGAATAGAGTGATGTCACCACGGAAGTACACAACTTTTCCGCGATAGTCGGATTTCCAGAACCGTCGCCACTGTGAGGCGTAATTACGTGATGCACAGAATATTACAAAAGGGTGAGCACGATGACAACGTGACTGCTAAATTTAAATCCACGATGATGTTGAAAACAATGACAAGCGAACCAAAACTCCAAAATCAAAAGCAAACAATCCTTCAGTCAAATAGGGGTATTTCCCAAATCAACCAAGGAAACTCAAGAGATTGATAACTAAACCCCAAACTTCAAAAGGGACCAAATCAAAAACCAAAAACAAGAGCAAACAAAGAAATAACAAAGGTCAAGCTCCCCAATATGGTTGCCAATTTGTGATGCAGGAAAGTGTTCCCTCTACGGATAGAGGCAACCCCTCTCACCCTAGAGTGCGTCTAGTCACAAACAAGGACAGATCAACAATAGCTTTCCTTAAACAGTCATAGTTGGAGGCCTACCTCAACCGGTGGTCGATGGAGTTCCGTTGCACTGCTCCAGCTTCCGCTTCCTTCTCCTGATGAGTGATCAACCTGAAACAATGCAAAGGAAATACAACAAAGCACGTAACCGGAAAACAACAATGATCTGTTTACTCACAAAGTCAAGAAGTCATGAGCTATCAAGTACATTGCATACAAGACATAGGAAAACATCATTGATTTTATTAATAATGAAATAAGAGTAAGCTTACAACCAAAGTCTTGATGTCACAAGCCTTCTCAGAGGGATCCAGCCAGCCTGTTCTTCAAGCATTCACTCATTGAAGATGGATCTCCCAACATACAAGTCTCTCTCACTCATAAGTTTTACACAATTCACAACCTTCCACAAGCTATCAACAATCCCACACTTGTCACACTCACACCAGCTATCTAGCAAACTAACAAACACTAACAACACTGCTCAACTAGCCAACTATCAGAAACTAGCAATGCATAGCAATGGTGAGAGTTTAAATAGGAGAAGGAGTCTCCATGAAAGGTGGAAGAGTGAGCTTATATCAAGGAAGGAAGCACAAATGATGGAACAACCATGCCAGAGAAAGGAGGGCGATACAACCTATGCCAACAACCAGGTTTGGAGTCATCTGGAAGGCTGACTGTTGGAACAAATTTGCCCAATCTGGATCATCGCGAGCGCATAACTGATCTATAGCACTGACATCGCTATTGAATAACGTAGCTAGTCATATCATCACCAAAGATTATAAACAACCTCGCTCTGGGACATGAAATTGGACCATCGCGGGAATCAGGTGTAGTTCCACGCTGGCAGTGCATCTGGACTATTTAGGAGTGCCCTTCAGCGTGTATATTTAGTCCATAGACGCGATGAGGTAAATAACTTAAGAAAAGTGGGTCATTTGGCAACATCAGAGAGCATTTGTCTAAAATGAGCATGTTTGACTTGGACACATGACACAGTAGAAGGATTGGAGTGAAGACAATGACAAATTACTGTGTAACACCCCAGCTACATTTCAAAGAGCTATACTCAACATCTTTTCCTATATAATAAATGTAGGAATTTAAGTTTACATGGATGACTTTACCCCGCATGGGGATGAATTTGATCAAGTGCTACAAACATTAGAAAAGGTTTTAGAATGATGCATTGCTACCAGGTTGTGTCTAAGCAATGCCAAGTGTCACATAATGATGACCAAAGGTGTAATCTTGGGACATTATATTTCTGTAGTAGGGATATAGGTAGATATAGCAAAAATACAAGTACTTCTTTTACTGCCTACACCCTGTACTCAGACGGAGTTACGTAGCTTCCTGGGATATGCAAGCTATTATCGTAGGTTTATCAAAAACTTTTCACAAATTATTGTGCCTTTATATGCATTAACTGGAAATGTTTATTTTAAATGGTTTGAAAAATGTGACACAACTTTTACAGATTTAATGAAACTAGTTTCGACAACACCAGTATTACGTGGACCAAACTGGGAGCTGCATTTTCCATAGCCACAGGTGCATCAGATGCAGCAATAGGCACTGTCCTTGGCCAAGAGGAGGACATAAAACCTTATGCTATATATTATATCATCAAAAATCTTACTGCTGCTGAACTTAATTATATAGTAACAGAAAAAGAATTCTTAGCTGTGATTTATGCCATCAACACATTTAGACATTATATAACTGGCTATCAAGTTTTTCTGTATACTGATCATTCTGCCATTAGGTACTTAGCCAAAGAACCCATTACAAATGTTTGAGTGACTCGTTGGTCATTGCTTTTGCAGGAGATTGATATCACCATCAAGGATCGTCTGGGGAAGGAAAACCCAGTCGCTGATTTTCTGTCTCGAGTTCCAAAGGTAAATGATCCATTGGCAGTGGAAGACCAATTTCCAAATGAACATTTGTTTGTCGTAGTAGTCAAAATTCCATGGTATGAAGATGTAGCAAACTATTTGGCAGTGGGGAAGCTACCCAAGCACTTGACAGCAAGGGAAAGAAAATAGATTATCCAGCGTAGCACACAGTTTTCTTGGATTGGTAGATACCTTTTTCACATAGGGTATGATATGTCTATACACAAATGCATTCATGAGGATGAGTTTTATGACATCGTCAAGGCTTGACATGATGAGCCCCATGGAGGACACTTCGTAGATCGTAGGACATGGCATAAGGTACTACAATGGGATATTATTGGCCCACTATTTTTAAAGATGCTAAGAAATATGCCTAGTGTTGTGGGGAAAAATGCCTATGCAGGACGATCCTATCCACCTAAGGTGTGACAGTGCCTTAGCAACAAACAGAGACAGCTATTCTGGTTTCTTCCTTTATGAAATGTGAAAGAAGAGAGATCAATAGACTTACCGGTGTTTTCCGTTTGTCCCTTGATCCAGATCCTCTTCTCTTTGGGTGTTCACAGCTACTTGCCTCCTTGCTCGCCCAGCTTCAACAGATTCCTGCGAGATCACAAGAGAACAGCTACTTGCGACAAGAGAATAGCTACTTGCGACAAGAGAAGAACACAACACAAAGACAGATATTCATATTCATAAATGATTCAGGATTAGAAATAAATCAAATACACTAATGCAATCATACATCAAAGATACATCAGTATATAGGAGAGAACCAAGATAGCTTTATTGATAAATAACAAGGTTCAGGAAGAGATACAACCCAGAGGGCTCCAATCCAGCATCTCCTTCCCAGCAGAATGGAATTCCTATCTTCACCTCCCTTCAAAGCATTAAGCACCCAATGATTCCAGTCTCAAACCAACAGCAATTCTTTGCAATAACAAAATTCCAGCCCCCTGGATCTCATGGAGGAGAGATCCATATATAGATGTTTGGAGAGAGGATGAGTCAGCTTGAGATCTGACTAGTGTCCTCTCCCTTTGTTAGTTCTTGAGTCCACTTGGAGGTTCTTGCTTCCACTTGGAGATTTGGAACCTCTTACTCATCACCAGTCGAATTCCCTGAGGCAAGTGTCATTTTGGAAGCTTCCTAGGTTTTGAAACCTTGAGGAATGAGCCTGCCACATGTCCAATCTCACTCAGTGCAGGTAGCCAGTGTTGGAGTTGACATTCAACGCAGGTAGCCAGTGTAGCCATTGACATTCAGCGCAGATGGTCAGTGGAGCAGTTGACATGATCCTGAATTGACTTGTTTTTGAGCAGTTTCAGGTGGAGAACTTCTGTGAATTGCTGTGGTTTGTTAGCCTTGTTCGTCTAGGGGTAGGAACAACATGTTTAGGGACTTTGGATCCCTAAGATTATGGACATTTCATGCTCAATGTTGTAAGGCACAAAAATGTCTATAACAGTTGCCCCCTAAAGTATGAGGCCGTTTATCGGGTGAAATGCTTTATCCAGGAGGGTCCGAAGTTCATCCAATTGCTGGGAGGAGACCTGTAATAAGATACAATACAATACATTATTTTTCATACTGCTTTCATGATCTAGCTGAGGCGGGCATTCCCATGCTCAGCTTTATAAATTCATTTTCTGTACATAGAATAGACAATCGTCTGATGGTAGACTGATAATTTTGATGAAATTATCATCCTTTGAGTAGGATGATCGTCTGCTGCAATGATGTACATGTCAAATGTCTTTATCTTTCCCGAGTATATATCACAGCTCGGATGGATGAAACTAGATTCGGGGTCTTCAAACTCGTTCAATCTTCACTCTAAGTACAAGTCGATCCATGTGAGAATTGTTCTAAAGTCGAACATGGAAAGACATCGCTTGATTACCGGTCAATGATGTAAACCGTTAACAAGCGCGAGAGGAATCACCGATAATGATAATGACCCTCAAGGTACTGCAGTACAATTCACGTGGTGTGAATAAAGGACTTGGCGTCGAACACCACGCTCTTCTGGTCGAAGGTCATTGATGTATACCTGTCGCCGGAAGTGAGAAACTTGCCATTGAGGCATGCAAGCTTCAAAGTACTGAAGGGGTTGTTCCTAGATCAACTTCTTGGATAATGAGCTGATGTCGACAAGAAGCGATCCGTCAAAGGAGGGCCTTAATGAATCCCACATCAGTGACACGGAACGGAGCTAATTATTTTGATGGAGGTGAAAACGATCTGTGACATATGATTCAGGGTGGCGGTCATGAATGGATGAAGGATAATGTATGGCAGTGGATGGGACCCGGTTGACTCTTTCTGAACGACTTCTCTTGAACATATGGCGACACTGATGCGATGGATCGGTAGCATTACCCCAATTATGGATGGTATGGCAAGACCATGGTGATGTGACCGGTGAATGAAACAACCCAACCCGATTGTGGTACGAAGGAAAAGTGTCATGTTCAAGAGCGACTTGCTACCATCAAAGTTTTCTTTAGTTTCTCCCAATTTTTTCCCTAGTCATTGCTGACCAGTACCTCTTTATTTTTGTCAAGCTTGAGGAGGATAACATATGCTTGTTCTATAACCTGCCCTTCGGGCAAGCCCATCGCTATGTTTTAACGAGCCTAGCGATAGTGAAACTCGTTCTCGTCTAAAGACAAGTTTGTCGCTATTTAGTGATTTTAACGAGTCTAACGACAAGGATGACTCGGTCCTTTTCATTTTTAGAGAGTCTGAAAAGGTACATGAAGTTAACTCCAAAATTCCTTTTTCGTCATCTAATCCCTTAAGTCCGAAAAAGTATAAAACAATACAACAGGGATGAATTTTCGATAGTTTTAACGAGCCGAACAAAACAAGCGCTCGATCTTTTTGTGCAATAATCCCTCAGGTCCAAAAATATTAAAATCTAGAGGAGGGATAGCACTTCCGGTCGCTTTAACGAGCTGGAAGGCCAAAACTCGGCAGTCTTTTCATATTTTACGAGTCAGTTGAAAAGAGCTTAAAGAAGACTCGTCTTTTGAGGAACGAGTGATAAACAGGGTTAGCAGCTGATTCCAGGTACAGGTTGGAATTTTCCAATCACGGCAGTATCACAAGGATGGCTAGGTGAAATCACTCTTCGTAGCTGTTCCTCAAAATGGGTAAACAATCATATGGAGGTGAACGATCGGCCAAATGAAAAGTGGAGGTGACGGTGCAAACACGACCAAGGCTTTAATGGCTGATAGAGTTACATTCACAATGGTTATTTACCGGGATAGGTTCATTTTTTAACGAGCTTGAACGCGGAAAAACACTGCTCAAACTTATGTTTATTTTTTAACGAGCATGAACTATGCGCTAAAACTGCTCGGATCTTGCGTTTATTTTTTAACGAGCATGAACTTTGTGCTAAAACTGCTCGATTATACCAGTCATATGATAAGGGTGTCTCATCAAGATTCTATTTTTTAAGGAGCTTCATCTCACTAAGATTTGCTCTAGATCCTTTCTTTATGCAAGTTAGGAAACGTCTAACCCAAAAAACAGATAAATAACCGCTCTTTGCTTGCACTCCAAAAGGTTTGCATGCCCCCAGGTATAAAGTACGGTTT
Source organism: Pinus tabuliformis (assembly GCA_031772625.1). NCBI lineage: Eukaryota > Viridiplantae > Streptophyta > Pinopsida > Pinales > Pinaceae > Pinus > Pinus tabuliformis. Next base: position 120,993,276 of record CM062812.1, on the reverse strand, counting down.
CAAGGTTACCTCTACTTCTTTTCCGTCAAAACATTTGTTTTAACGAGAGAGGCTTACCTCTTTCAGGTTACCCAAAGATTGTCTCGTTAATCTTTCAAACAAAACACTTCCTCGGCAATGTCTACCGAAATAGGCAAAGGTGAGCGACGTAGCCCGCCAACTCACATAACTTTGACAAAAGAATCTTATTCTAGAACAACCCTCTTCCTAGATGGACGGGGTATGGACTAGTCATATTCTCCTGTGGAAACCTACCCTATACCCAAAGTTTTCCTGCCGAAGCAGACCAGGACGCATTCCCCCTGGGTTCCAGTCATATCCTCCCAGATTACTCGCGCTCATCAGGAGGACGGACCGTGGGTTGAGACACTTCTTGCGTGAATAGACCATTTAGGGATGGTTCATGACTATTTGCGATGCGTGATCCAGGGAATGAAAGTTGGTCCACGAGCTTGACCATTCTTCCTTCATGCGGAAAACACATTACTCTAAAGAGTGATGAGACGATGGCTCCCATGCAATATATATAGTCTCGTCCAAGGAGTAGGTTATAATCCAAGGGTCCTTGAACGACCATCACGTTCATTTGAACGGTCTTCCCTTTCAATGTTATGGGCACATTGGGGAGGATCCCTAAAGGTCGACTGGTTCCTTTATCAAAGCCTGATAGATTTTTCATTTCAGGCAAAAGCGCTGGCGAACCAAGTGCTTTCCAAGCAATAGAGGAAAGGATACTCACAGATGCCCCTTCATCAATGATAGTGCCAGCCATTACCATTCTGTATATTTGGACGATAATTCTGAATGGTATGCTAGCTGGCAAGCGGGGTCTGCCTAATTGGTTCCAGTCGAACAAGACAACTAGGTTGCTTGGCGGTGGGACCGAATAGACGGCCGGATATCGCTCTGACGAACTTCCTTCCTGCGATAAAGGAATGGTGGCATTGCCCCCTTGTTCATCAGAGTCAGTGTTGATGAAGAGAATTTGGACGGTGTCGTCTTTATTCTCTCCTGTGATGGTGTCATTCGAAGATAGAGCCTCTGAAGGCAAAACCGGGTCAACTGCCGTTTCAACCTTTAGACTTTCGTCAGGTATGGATTCAGACGGTTCATCTTCAATGACCAGCGCTTCGGCTGACCACTTGAGCGGGCCAGCCGGGTTCTCAACTAGCGAAGGACTTGGCAGGAGTCTTTTATATCCAGGAGGAAGTTGCGCTCGTAAAATCGGGCGATCTTCCAGAACTCTTTTTGCCTCGTCTAAGAAGAGACAACGGTGGATGGTGTGATCGCCTTCACACAGTTTGCAGGGAAATCTAGCGTTCCCTCTTTGTCTTGTGGCTTCACTTCCACTAGTTGACGGTGAACAGTCAACATGGCTATCAGAGGTCGACGCTACCGAATTGTGCAAACGAGGAGACCAATCTCTTAGTATCCGAGGGATACAGGGACAATCTCTATGGAAGTGGTCTCCCTTGCATATGACGCATGGCGATTTAGGCCTTGCCAGTGCTGTGTGTGGATTTTTGTCAGACGACACTTGTTTGCCCCCAGTCGCCTTTGGCTCCTTCTTCTTCTTTTCTTTCTTCTTCTTCTCCTTCTTCTCCTTAGGAACTCGGTTTTTTGCTTTACCAGTTCCGTCAAGCGAAGAGGAAGAAGGAGAGGAAGATGAAGTAGAAGGCTGGTGGGAACTCTGGTCTGGTCTAACTGTTGACTCTACTGTTAAGGAATGGTGGTGTTCTAAACGACGTTGGTTGAAAAGAGCCAGACTGGTAGGCCAATTGTCAGTCCTGGAAGCGACAATGTGGCCATGTGGGGCGCACCAACTTCTCCCCAAGAGGAGAAAGGACTAGGATTTCCACTTAAGGGAATTCCTTGGTTGGTGGGCTCCATCTTTTCAACCTAAAGATCAACGCGGGAATAAAGGGTGATTGTTCCATTTAAAATAAATTTTTAACGACGCTTTAGACACAACTTGCTTTTTCACTTTTAAAGAGTCGAGAAAAAGCTAAAGATGACTCTAGTCTCCTTCGATGTTTTAACGAGCCCGAAGTGACAAATGCTCGGATGGACTTTTTCTGTTATAGAGTCTGAAAAAGGCCAAAAGAAACTGCTCTGGAGTTCTAGGCAGAGGGTGTGCCAAACTTTTCGCAAAACCGCAGAATACTTTTTAAGGTACAGGCGGTCGATCTTCCTGAATGTTGTGTTCAGTGCATTGCGATCAGTAGGGCGGCCGACACGGCTTCCTAAGGATAAAGGATATATGCCTATAGGGGTCTCCCAATATATACGCGACGGTACGTGGGAGCACAATCTGTACTAGCGCTATCGTCCCTCAGGAGGAATCACCCACCTTCCACGAGATCGACAGTCACTAGGGTTAACGACGCCGGAACACGTCTCTAGCCTAGACCTCTATGTTGTGCGTTATGTTGCAAAGCGTTGTTAAGTTCATTCAGTTTATTTTAAGTTGATCTTTTTAGAAGTTTGCCTTTCAAGGTTCACCACGAGATTTATGATACAAATTCCTAAATGCAGTCTAAAGATGATAAGCAAGCTTTATATCTTTTCAACTTTGAAAATCCTAGCTACTAAGGGAAAAGAAAGACATCATCTTTTCTCAAAGAGCAATCAACACACTCTAATGCACTTTTCCTAAATCAAGCATGCAAACTTATCAAAATGCAAATGCACAATGCAGGTGTTTTTTTTCCGCTTTCTTAGTATTGATGCCTACAAAGAAAGTTTTTTGTACAACTTTGAATTTGCTTTTAAATGACAAGTACAAACAAGTTTACTTTTTCGAAATCAACAAGGGTAGAAGAGATTACAACACTTTGTGACTTTCGAAATGAACACTTGTTTCGACACTTAAAAGAGACAAACTCAAACCAATAAGCAAAAGCAAATGTATAATCAACTGTAAACAGCCAATGAACTCTCTCCTAAGATCACAGTCAATCAGATCTGAATCAAGGGCTACAGGATGATTATTTCACTCATGCAAATGAAAACTGTAAATGATGCCACAAACACATAAAAACACTCACAGTCTTTTTGTACAAAAAGAGGCGGAATTTAAGCAGAGAAAAGGATTTATCTAACTGGTACCTATGTTGGTTACATGCTGCAAAAATCAGAGATCAAAACAAGGCAAAAAAGAGCAGAGAACCCCAGCTGCACAAGGCCAAACTGGTTCAGCGCAACTTCAACACAGGGGTTTTGACATTCAACGCAGGTAGCCTTCACGAGAACTGCGTTGAAATGCAGAATCCCTTCACTGGGTCTGCGCTGAAGGAGAAACTCTCGTTTCCCACAGGTTCTGGGTCACAAATTGCTCAAAAATCAACGGTTTCAGGCCAAATCAGAAACACAAGCAAGGTATAATCAAAGGGATGCTTTGAGAGGGTACTAAGATCTATCACAAAGGATCATCAAATCATTTGTGAGTCCATTGTTCAGATCATAGACAAAATCCAGTGAAGGATCAAGGCAGCAACTGTCTACTTTGCAACTGAGAATAGCAGAAGCAGTTCGATTTTTGCTGTTGAGTCTATGAGGTAAACAATGATAGAAACAAAAATAAAATGACTAAAACAAATCTCCCCCGCGGATTCGCCAATTTGTTGTGGGGAAAAATGCCTATGCAGGACGATCCTATCCACCTAAGGTGTGACAGTGCCTTAGCAACAAATAGAGATAGCTATTCTGGTTTCTTCCTTTTTGAAATGTGAAAGAAGAGAGATCAATAGACTTACCAGTGTCTTCCGTTTGTCCCTTGATCTAGATCCTCTTCTCTTTGGGTGTTCACAACTACTTGCCTCCTCGCTCGCCCAGCTTCAACAGATTCCCGCGAGATCACAAGAGAACAACTACTTGCGACAAGAGAACAACTACTTGCGACAAGAGAAGAACACAACACAAAGACAGATATTCATATTCATAAATGATTCAGGATTAGAAATAAATCAAATACACTAATGCAATCATACATCAAAGATACATCAGTATATAGGAGAGAACCAAGATAGCTTTATTGATAAATAACAAGGTTCAGGAAGAGATACAACCCAGAGGGCTCCAATCCAGCATCTCCTTCCCAGCAGAATGGAATTCCTATCTTCACCTCCCTTCAAAGCATTAAGCACCCAATGATTCCAGTCTCAAACCAACATCAATTCTTTGCAATAACAAAATTCCAGCCCCCTGGATCTCATGGAGGAGAGATCCATATATAGATGTTTGGAGAGAGGATGAGTCAGCTTGAGATCTGACTAGTGTCCTCTCCCTCTGTTAGTTCTTGAGTCCACTTGGAGGTTCTTGCTTCCACTTGGAGATTTGGAACCTCTTACTCATCACCAGTCGAATTCCCTGAGGCAAGTGTCATTTTGGAAGCTTCCTGGGTTTTGACACCTTGAGGAATGAGCCTGCCACATGTCCAATCTCGCTCAGCGCAGGTAGCCAGTGTTGGAGTTGACATTCAGCGTAGGTAGCCAGTGTAGCCATTGACAATCAGCGCAGATGGTCAGTGGAGCAGTTGACATGATCCTGAATTGACTTGTTTTTGAGCAGTTTCAGGTGGAGAACTTCTGTGAATTGCTGTGGTTTGTTAGCCTTGTTCCTCTAGGGGTAGGAACAACATGTTTAGGGACTTTGGATCCCTAAGATTATGGACATTTCATGCTCAATGTTGTAAGGCACAAAATTGTCTATAACACCTAGGCTTGTGATAGTTGTGATGAGCCCCAAAAATGGGTAACTTATTGGGCTCATTTTGCCTATTATTCTCGATTAATCCACCATTCTTCATAGTTTATGCATGCTTTTGAGTATATTTATGTTAATTGAATGAACGAGAATAGTCACTTGACCATGAAGTCTAATACGTGCTTATTGTAGACTTTTGGACATCTTTTGGACAAGGTCAAGCATTTATGAGCCAGTTGATAGCCAAATACGAGGGAACAAGGCTGAGGATTAGTAGGAATGGTGTCTCCTGCACTAAATGTCCCCTTCCTTGAGTTCTCCACCATCAACTCGGAGTTCAGCAGCCCACCAAAGATGATTTCCAAGGGCAGCCGAGCAGCTTTTGTGAAGTGGCTGATTACTTGCAGTTTTGAGTAGCAAAGCCCTTCAAGTTAAGGAGGGCTATTGGAGGTCCTCATGGTGCATAAGTAGGAAGGCTTCAAGCCTTGGTAGTTTATCTCTTGAACAGTTGTTTTCCGCACTTTGGTGCTGCTCTGCCTTTCAGCTCATTTTCGAGCTTTTGCTGTAAACTTTTTTGTGACATGGTTAATTTTGAGTAATGGAGATAAATTTCCCTTTGCACCAACTCTGAGCTTTTCTTAGGAGGTTGTAGCTCTTGGGGTTGGGCCCAACCTAATTTCCAGTACCTCCTTTGCGTACTATTATGTGTTTTCTTTGCATTCATAGAATAATTTCTGCTATTTAGGTTAAGATCTTGCTTTGTTACTTAGGTTGCTTTTAATGATTAAAATAAATTTTCATGCTTCAGATTGATTTGATAGTTTGATAATAGAAAAGATCTACAAAAAGGCCACCAAGCAATCCCTGATCTCATCTCTCCCTCGTTGGGACCATGAGCTGAGACCAAGGCATTCTTGTTGCCACAAAAACACTATTTTGCCTTTCAATGCAATTGCAAGTGTTAGATTTTTAGTTGGAAAAGTTGATACCAGTTGTGCTTGCATATTTAGATCTGTTCTTGCTTAGGTTTCCATAGTTATCTTGCATGATTTCCTGTTCACAACTTGTTGTTCATCATGTTTCTGGTTTTTAGGTCAGATTAGGTCAAAGTAGATAGATCTCTGATTTTTCTAGTCTTTCTTTGATTAGTTTTGAGAGATAGTGTGCAGATCACCTGTAATACATCCTTGCCTATCCTTCCTTCATCACACAACCTACTCCAACTCCAAATTCCGGATTCCTTCCCTTCATTTGCCACACTTTTCCAATTTGACCTAATTTCTACATTTTTGTGCAACATTGCTCCCTCCATCCTTGAACAAATCCAACCATCTTCATCACTCCTTAGCCTCATTTACCAGGTCCTAGACCTCTTCACATCCTCATCCATCCTCCATTTCTACCTTCCCACTGTTTTTCCTCCATCAACCCTCAAAATCCTCTCTCGGCTCTTCCTGTAGAACATCTTGTAGAACCCCTGCAGACTTCCTCTAGAAGTTCACGTGAGCAGTTTTTCGAGATCTGATCACTGTAAAACTCTATGGAAGGGTGCTAGGGACCCTTTAGGCCCTCTTCTCACCTTCCCAACCTCCTGCAAATACCAAATCCATTTCCTTTCGCCAATAAACCCCTGCACAGTTAAAAATAGTTAAAGCACATGCATAATAATTCTGCAAAATTAGTCAAAAATACAAAAATATGTGTTTTCCATATTTTCCTTCAGAAGTAGCTTAGTCACATGCATATAACCTTTCCAAGAGTCAATCACATCCATTTCTACAACTTTCATCTCTTTTCTTGCACCAGTAGGGTTAGTCAGTAAAACTAGGGTTGGCTAGGGTTTACATTTCCTTTCAGCTTTCAGCTTCTTTCTGCAAGTAAATTAGCCTCCTTTGATTTAGCTTTCATCCACCACAGTTAAAAGATTCTTCTAAGAGCTCATAGAGGTTGGCTTAAGCTCCTAGCGGACTTATGCCAGCTGATCAAGTGATAGCGTGCGGCAAGAGCTAGTATTTGTGCATACAACACCATCACTTCCAAGTTTGTTACGAACTACTGGGTTGATAAAAGTAAAGAAGGGAGTCCCGGGAGTTGCAGCATCATTGCTGCAATACTAGAGCCCACCATATTTTTGGCGCTGTTACCGGGGAGGCGTCAGAGTATTAGTGATTACTACTTTTCTTCTATTTTCAACTACAACGTTCTACTAAGTAGTTTATTTTAGCAAGAGTAGAGTAGTTTATTTCATTTCCATTTTGCAATTTCATTTCTGCAAAAGTAGATTAGCCATTTCCTGCTTTCATAGATTAGCATTTCCCTTCCGCAATTTCAATTCTGCAAGCGTAGATTAGCATTTCAATTCCGCAATTTCAATTCTGCAAGCGTAGATTAGCATTTCATTCCTGCAATTTCATTTCAGCAACATAGATTAGTCCTTTCCTGCTTTCATTTCAATTCTTCATTTTCATTTCAGAAAGATAGATTTTAGTTAGTTGCAGTTCAATCTATTTCAGTTTTGCAGGTACAAGCAGAAAAAAAAAAAAAAAAAAAACAAAAATCAACCAAAAATATTTCATTTCATTCCTCGTAGGAACAGAGACAATACAGGACAATTCTTACCCAACACCCCCACCACATCATTGAGTCACCCTTCTCTCTTCTTCGGTGGTAGTGATCCAGAAGAACCTATAGGTGAACCTCCAGAGATATACGAAGATCCTATAATAGAAGAAGAGCAAGAAAACATTCCTCCTGAGACCATGGTTGAACACAGGAACGGTATAGGGAGTGAGGAGAGAATAGAAGGTGCCTTTCCCATCCAAGATACAAATGGGGACACAAAAATGAAAAACATAAGTCCCTCAGCCTTACCTCACTTCCATGGATTGACCACTGAAGACCCTGATACCTTCTTGTTTGAGTTTGTTGTCCTTTGTCGAACTTATGACTATGCAAAAGACAAGCAAAAGTTGAAACTCTTTCCCTCTACCCTCAAGGATGCAGCACTACGTTGGTTCATGGGGTTACCTGGAAACAGTATCACAACTTGGGCTCAGATGTAGCAAAACTTTAACAACAAATACCAGGATTACTGTAGGTCAAAGGAGACAAAGGGAGAAATCTTTCGAATGACCATGGGAAGTGATAAGTCTTTGGAAGACTATGAAGAAAGGTTCGAACTCAGTTATAAAAGGTCTAGGTGCACACTTGACCCCGAATCTCTGAAGCTGGTTCTACTCTGAGGAGTCCCTGAAGACCTTCTAGATACCCTCCATTTGCTAGCTGGAGGAGACATCTACCAACTACCTTATGATGACATAAAGACTGTGTTTAGAAACCATTTTAGGGCAACCCGGAAAAGAGGTAGGGGGAATCCACTTTCAGCTAGTGCCACCTTCTCCAAACATGAGTTTACAAATCATATGGAAGACCTTAAAAGTGAGGTGAGACAGACCATTGCCATGCAACTAGATACTTTTCGAATCCAACAGAAGAAAGAGGAAGCTGAGAGGGCTTTGGCCATCTTTTGTCCCAGATGCACAAGGAAGCATTCTAAGAACGAGTGTCCATTGCACTCAGTAGAGGTATGTTTCGTTTGTGAGGAAGACCACCCTACAAACCAGTTCCCAACCTTACACATACTTAAATCTGTGTACCAAGGGGCTAAAGGAGCCACTGAACCACTCTACTTCCTCAACCAAAGGAGGCCACATGGATTCAGACCTTACCAACAGGGGATGAAAGGGACATCCCAAACTTATTACAACCCCAACCAATCCACTCACATACCTTCTTGGGGTCCCCGTGCTCATCCTTCCTGGTCCGCACCCCCTCCTTGGTCATATCCATCTCAATACTATACTCAACCTACTGCTCATTCGTTTCATTCTCATGTTCAGCCGCAACTTCACTGGAATGCACCGCAATAGGGGTGAGGCCCCAGTACAACTCTCCTCCCGTCATTTTGCCTCCACCACCTGCTCAACCACAACCATTACCTCCTACTCCTCCAAGACAACCCCAGATGCCTGCTCAACCAAACCCAAACCCCAATAACAGACAAGCCCAGCAGGTATATACTGGAGAGACAACATGCCCTACCTACGTTGTGGAGATTCAGGAGATCAAACTACGATCTGGGAAGGTCCTCCTAGATAGCCAACCTCCTCCTAAGGAGGATGAAGTAGAGGAACAAGAAAGTGAACCCAAAGCCATTCCAACCTTTCCTCAGAGACTAACTGGAAACATGCAACCAAACCCAGAAGAGACTGAACTTCTGGGAGAACTTAAACAGCTATGTATAAAAATACAACTTCTCCAGGCCATCAAAGATGTACCAATATACAACAAATTGATCAAAGAGAAGTGTTTCAGGAACCCAGGCAGGCGCAAGAGAGATGCCCCAACTATCAATGTCATAGGACAACTGCTCGACCTAATGTTGGGACAAGTAATCTATCCAAAATATTTGGACCCTGGGAGTCCTGTAGTGGATGTCCACATCAATGGAACCATAATCCCCCACACCCTGATTGATCTAGGGGCTGCCATTAATGTGATGACTAGGGACACTATGCTCAAACTTAACCTTCAGGGTTCCCTAAGAAAGACCTCGACAGTGCTGTAGTTAGTAGACCGCTCCACCGTGACTCCCGAAGGGATTGTGGAAGATGTCCTGGTGTCTGTTGATTCTTGGGAGTACCTTGCAGACTTTTTGGTCCTTCAGCCAAAGGAAAAAATCACTGGATACCCCCTCATTTTGGGAAGGCCTTGGTTAGCTACTGCAGACACTTACATTAGTTGTTGAGCTGGGAGCATGACCATTAAGAATGGGCCAATGTCCAAACAACTAGTCATATATCCTCCTACTCAGCCTTTGCTCGAACATGACTTACCTCTCTGGTTGGAGAAGGAAGATGAGGATGAAGTCTACTCTGCACCAGTGTGCACCGTGGAAGCCACCAGGGGAGGTCCTCAAACCGAGGATGACCTTATTGAGAATTTAATTCAAAATCCACCTCCCAGTGTGCTGCCATTAGAAGAGTTGGTAGGAGACACCCAATCTAGTGCCTTAGTGGATCTATGTGTGGCTGATCTGACCTCTTCCCGAGTTAAGAATGTCGAATTTGGCCCTGAAATAACCTTGAAGATCAACTCATCCCTATCTCCTTCTCAAGAGGAGCTATGTAACTTATTGAACCGCCATTTGGATGCTTTTACTTGGAGCTATAAGGAGATGAAAGAAGTCCACCCTTCACCCTATACCCATCACATTTACATTAAAGAGGATAGTAAACCAGTCAGGCAACCTCAGAGGAGAATGAATCCAGCCCTTAAGGACATTGTCAAAGAAGAATTGCAAAAGTTGTTGGATGCAAGATTCATCTACCCCATCTTTGACAGTGAGTGGATTTCTCCTCTGGTGCTTGTGCCCAAGAAAAACAGGAAGTGGAGAATCTATGTAGATTATCGAGAACTTAACAAGGCTACCAAGAAGGACCATTTCCCTTTGCCTTTCATAGATCAAGTGTTAGATGGCCTGGCAGGGAAGAAGTTCTTTTCCTTCCTAGATGGGTTTAGCAGGTATAATCAGATCTAAATCAGCCCGGAAGACCAAGATAAGACCACTTTCACTTGTCCATGAGGTACCTTTGCCTACCAGGTCCTTCCCTTTGGGTTATGCAATGATCCTGCCACTTTCCAGAGAGCAGTACTGAGCATATTTGCTGAGCTGGTTCATGATTCGGTGGAAATCTATATGGATGACTTTACTCCTTATGGGTCCAACTTCCAAGAAGTTTTGACTAACCTGGGAAAAGTTTTAACCAAATGTGTTGAAATGAACCTATCCCTTAGTCCTGAAAATGTGAATTCTTGATGACTGAAGGGACCGTGCTAGGTCATACAATTTCTCAGCAAGGATTACAAGTGGATCCCAAAAAGATTGCTATCATCCAAAGGGTTCCACCTCCTCAAAAGGTAAGGGATATTCAGAGTCTTTTAGGCTTAGCGGGATATTATAGAAGGTTCATTAAAGATTTCAGTAAGCTAGCCTCTCCATTGTTTGGTGTTTTTTGGAAAGATGTTGAGTTTATATGGAATGACAACTGTCAAGAGGCTCTAGATGTGTTGAAGGATAAGCTGGTAACTGACCCAATCTTGAGAGGTCCAAACTAGGCCCTACCTTTCCACATTCACACAGATGCCTCAAACAAAGCCATAGGAGCAACCTTAGGACAAGTTGAAGAGAAGTTACCATATGCCATATATTTTGTCAGTAAAAACCTGTCCAAGGTAGAATTAAACTATACTGTAACCAAGAAAGAGCTCCCAGCTGTAGTCCACTCCCTAAACAAGTTCAGACACTACATCACTGGTTATTAAACATTCATATACACTAATCATGCTACAATTAGGTATTTGATGAATAAAACTGATGTAAATGCTCGTATCATTAGATGGTTACTTTTATTGCAGCAATTTGATTTGACCATTGTTAATAAGCTGGGTAAGGAAAATGTTGTTGCTGATTTTCTGTCTAGACTAGATTTGCATGTAGGTGAAGAAGGGGTGGTGGATGATCAACTACCAGATCAACACCTGTTTGCTATTTCAGCACTCTCTCCATGGTTTGCTGACATAGCAAATTACTTGGTTTCAGCACAATTCCAGCCACACCTATCCTCAAAAGAGAAGAGAAAGATCGTGAGGAAAAGTGCCCCATTCACTTGGATTGGGGGCAACCTGTTCAAACTTGGCCCAGATCAGATTTTGAGGCATTGTGTTAGGGAGGAGGAAGTTTTTGACATCCTCCTAACCTATCATGATGGACCCTGTGGAGGCCACTTTGCAGCAAAAAGAACCGCTTTCAAAATTCTACAGGCAGGCTACTATTGGCCCACTCTTCATCAAGATGTCAGAAGATACATCAGCCAATGTGACCGATGTCAAAGGATGGGGAAACCGACTCCAAGGGATGAAATAACCTCAAGTGACTTTCAAGCCATTTGAGAAGTGGGGCATGGACTTTGTGGGTCCTATTAACCCTCCAAAACAAAAGTCTTACATCAATTGTGTGCATGGACTACCTAATAAAGTTGGCAGAAACAAAGGCAATCAAGGCAACAACAGAAGAAAAAGTGGCTGAGTTTTTGAGGGAAAATATCTTCTATAAGTTTGGCTACCCAAGAGAATTAGTCACAGATCAAGGAAGCTAGTTTACCTCTAACCTGATTGAAGATCTTCTTGCTCATCACAAGATTAAGCACAGAAATTCCACCCCTTATCATCCACAAGCAAATGGGCAGGTGGAAGTCACTAACATGGCTTTGGAAGAGATTTTGACTAAAGTGGTGAGCAGCAACAAAAAATATTGGGAAGATCGCTTGGTTGAGGTCACCTGGGCCTACAACACTACTTGGAAAACTACAACAGGTTTCACACCTTATGAGCTAGTCTATGGGAAGAAGGCTTTGTTGTCCATAGAATTTGAATACAACACATTGAGTTTGGCAACTTAGCTGGACCTAGATCTCAGTCATGCCCAACAGGAAAGACTACTTCAGCTGAATGGACTAGATGAACAAAGAATGCAGGCCCTCCTCCACTCAGATGTGGTCCAACTCCAAAGAAAAATATGGCATGACCAACACCTTAAAGAGAAGCAATTTCAGCTAGGAGATTGGGCACTGTTATATGATTCAAGATACAAGGATTTCAAAGGGAAGTTGAGGACAAGATGGCTGGGACCATATACAGTAGAGAAATGTAACGACAATGGTTTAGTCCTTATCAGGACCATTGATGAAGAAGCCATCCCCATGCTCGTCAATGGGCATCGATTGAAGATCTATAGGAAGTCCCTTTCTAAGCATGAGTTCATTGAAACTATGGATAAATCAGTGCTGGTAGTGGAGCAGTCGCCTGTCTCCACCCCATCCACATTCTGAGCACCAAAAAAAAAGAAAAGAAAGAAAAAAAGAAAAAAAAGAAAAAGAATAAAATAGGAAAAGAATAAAATATCCTTGGGTGAAAACCTCTTGGAGGCGCCTAGGGCAGGCAGTGAGGGTGAAAACCTCTTGGAGGCGCCTCGGCTATCTCAAAAAAGAAGAAGAAGGAGAAAAACAAAAAAAAGAGAAAAAAGAAAGAAAAAACACAAAAAAATAAACCTGACTTCTGTTGAACAAATTACAGGTTGCAGGAAGGAAATTGTAGGTTATGAGGATCACAAAAAACAAGGACAAAGGTCAGCACCAGGCTGCAAGCATCCCTCACAATGAATTCCTCTATGACCACTATCCTTTCCTAAGATTTGATCTCATCCGGGTTAACATTTCACCTTCTACAGGAAGTTCTGTGTCTTCTATAGGAAGATCCTGTAGAACCTATAGACAAGCCAGAATTGATCTCCGAAGAGAATCCGAAGGGTGGGAATCTGCCTATGAAACCTGCAAACATCCCTATTTCTGTCCATCACCATATGTCACCCTCTTCCATCTCTTTACACCTCCATTGCAACCATTTTTTTTATTTGTTCCTGCACAGTCACACACAAAAAACCCTATTTTATTCATACTGCCAGCAAAAATTTTTATTGAAAAATGAAGCAGCAGTTTCTCACTCACCATACCTATTAATCTCCATCTCGACTCCTCATCAGCCGAAATCCTCGTCAGCAGTATAGCCCTTCTCATTCTATCTTGCATTCCAGGAGGAGAAGCAGCTACAAGACATCCTACAGGAATCCTATAGCAGCTGATCCCTCTGGAAGGCATACTCTGGAGACAGGGATAGCCGAGAGTGGAAAAAGAGAGATGCAAAGAGCTCTTCGTGAATGTAAGAATATCAACAACAGCCGAAGCCAAGCATGCAGTGTGCATGCAGCAACAACAAACGAAGGAATGGGTTCCAAAACCCGAAATCTGCATAACGCGGTTGTGACCACGCAGGTAAGTGCCTAAACTCATTCGTCAATTTCATAAATCATATTTTAAAAAGCTACACGACTATGGGAATGGTTCAGATTGAGTGGAATTGGTGGCCAGTCAACTGGCCACCCTCGACCAGGTACATATCCTTGCGGGATCCAAACGAGCCCCGTTACATTCAAAATTGCCGACGAGATGTGCAACCAGCATATGTGGAGTGTCCATTCAGGGAGAAATTGTCGGGATTGGTAGTGGTGGTGGTGGATAACGACAGAGAGGAGTTGATGGTGGTCAGAAACACACAGAAACATTATGGCTGTGACGTCGAACCAATGATCCGGTCCATCCACCTCATCCCCTCACCACGAATCACACCGCAGTTAAAAGATGCTCGGCTAAAACATGCACCACCTTCTGTTCACTCTGCACTCACAACGTCCTCGACTGGAGTATGCATCCACCGCTTCCAAAAATAGTTAACCAGTCATCCTCCACTAGTTTTTCTGCCTGTGTTCAAAAATCTACTGCGTATCGGGCTCGCTCAGAAGCACAGTGTCATTCTACAGGAACCGAGGGGCCTTCTACAGGAAAGGAAGAACAGCTTTACAGAGCAGGAAAACCTGGGATTTTTGTTGAATTTGGAGCTCCGAACGAGGTAGGCTCGAAAAAACTCCTCCATGCATGATGTGTTTGTACAAGGTGGTGAATTGAACGACATCAGATTGAAAAATCAGAGGAAAAGTCTTCCTGTGTATTGGAAGTAAAATGTTTGCCTACGTATTGCACTGAGTTTCCCCAGTTTCTTTGCATCAAAAATCTTCTCCATGTTTTCTTTTTAAATTCTCATGTAAGGAAGATATATACAACAGTAGAGGCCAGCCTGTGTGTAAACAAAAATTTGAATTTGCATATCTATGTGTGTGCTGAGAAGGGAACCTGATCCTTATGCTCTGTCTGTAAAAACAAAATTCTTCCTTTCATAAATAGATAGTCAAGTTCTGGGTGACAGCGGTCTTAAAACAAGGGAATTGTTGCTAGTTGATATTGAACACACGAAAAATTCCTTCTTGGGTTCAGGGGAAACCAATTTCAAGCTATTCTCTGTTCCAGATTGACTGTTTGGTTGCCTAAGCATTTATTTTTTGAATAAAACATAAAAAGAGCACTCTCAACATGCCAGGAGGATTCATAAGGAAAGAACCCTCGGACTCTTGCAAGCTGCATGAGCATCCTGAGGTGGTGGACCTTTTCACCTGAGCAAATTGGATATCCTTCTTTGACAAAATTCAGGGTCATGATGAGGAGATAACTAAGGAGTTCTTAATGTCCCTAAGACCACAGTCAAAAACACATGCCACAATAAGTTTTAGGGGTTTGACCCTAGAACTCACCCCTGAGCTCATCAGTGCAGTTACTGGTCTACCATTGGGGCTCCCTTGGAGCAAAGAAGAGAGATCATTGGGCCAAATTGCTAAGAAGTCATTTTTTCTGCCCACGGAGCATCCTGTAGAAGATAAAAACGGGGTTAGAAGAACCAACTTGCCTCCTCTCTGGAGTGAAGTTAGTTTTCAAATTATGAAGTATATCACATGTGAAGGGAGGTTTAGCATCATCTATGGATATCATTTCAGGTTGCTGTGTGAACTAAGGCATGGGATTGACTTGCCTCCAGCCAAGAAACTGAGCATCCCCTATTTCCTTCTTCAGTCACTAATTGAATGTGGTACAAAGTTAAATGAAGGGATCCCAGATCAGTTGGCCCATCATGGGCTCATCAAACTATTGGTGGAAGATGCTTTGCACACCTACACTGTCCCCATATCTTGGGAAATCTTCAGAAACATGTCCAAGGATGACAATATTAGAACTTTGGCCGAAAACATCACCCCATCTAGCAGTGAGGAGGGAGAACACACTGAAGAAGGTGAGAAAAACAATGATGAAGGAACACAGGACATTCAAGCACAGAAAGAACAGAAAGAAAAAGGGGAAATGGGCCAGATTGCTGAGCCTAAAACAGAGGAAGAAACAACAACAAAAACACCAAGGGAAAAGAGGATGCAGAGTAGAACAGAGAAGGCCGAAAAAGCCCAAATGAAGGCTGCCACAGCCAAAGTAGGCACACAGAAACAAAAGGAAAGGACACACCCTAAGATATGAGCAACACAGACAGAAATAGTTGACACAGGGATCTCTATATGAAGCAAGGAAAAAGGACAGCAAGAGGAGAAATCACCAGAGATATTGGCAAGGGAGGCAGCAGCTATGCTTGCTGCCTTAAGCACACCTCCAAAACAAAAAGGGAAGAGAAAGAGGCAACCCTCCATGTACTTTAAAGCAAGGAGAAGCACAAGGATCAAAGTGGGCAGACCCCAGCCACAGTCAAAGGAGCCAATTGTCATTGAGGACACAACAACTAAACCAAAAGAAGAGTCTCCTTCAAAGAAATCTATCACCTATGAACGAGGAAGCCCAAAAACCTCCACCTGGAGAGAGAGAATTAGGATGATGGACTCAAAGACAGCTCTACAGGAAGCTGAGACATCTCTACAGGAAACTCTAGCTAAGTTAAAGGAGACTGAGAAATTGGAGGAAAAGGCAGCCAAACCATCACAGGGAGAGGAAAATACTGAGGAGATACTGGAACCAAGCCCTCAGCCTAGCTTGGGCTCATACTACAACCTCTTAGAGGGTGGGAAAATCATCCCACAGAAATTTGCTATGCCACTCTTCTTTTCATTGGAACATAAGAGGATCAGAACACAAACATGGATGAAAATTTCCAAATCTAAGGGAATTGAGGACATAGGCCACATGGAGGAGAAGTTAAAAGAATTGAGAGGAGAACTGGCCATGGTAAGGAATGTAGAAAGCTGCAAAAGAGCCCAGCTACGGGAGGAGAATGAGCTGCTAAAAAAACAGTTGCAGCTACAAGAAGTCCACAAGGAAGGTAGGCTGTCCATTT
The DNA here is from genome assembly GCA_031772625.1 of Pinus tabuliformis. Lineage (NCBI taxonomy): Eukaryota > Viridiplantae > Streptophyta > Pinopsida > Pinales > Pinaceae > Pinus > Pinus tabuliformis. Next base: position 120,976,680 of record CM062812.1, on the reverse strand, counting down.
TGGGCGGGCAACAACAGCAAGAAGGACCTCTAGTATACAAAGACACAACTGAGAAATAGTAGAAGGAGGTAGAGCTACAAGCTAATGTGGAGATGCTCACAAAACTGCTGCAAGAACAAGAGTCTCAGGCATCAGAAAAGATACAGGGTTTAAAACAACAGTTGCAAGAAAAAGACACCCAGATGGCCTGCATGGCCAGCTGGGAAATAGAAGTCGTACAATGTAGGCAACCTGCTAAGTCATATGCCTTATATCTTAAAGATCAATGGTTGCAATTTCAAATTAACACCTTGGCCCAGAGGGGCACCATTCCATTTCAGAATTACCATCAATTTATGGAATTATGTGACAGTAGCTCAGTAGAAGATAAGGCCAAGTTATCAGAATTCTATTTGCACAACTTTTCCCTTCCAAACATGAATCTCTGGGACCCCAATGCTACATTGGGAGATGTGAAACTCATGGCCATGGCCTCTTGGTTAAACCATGAGGAAAATAGGGCAATAGAAATTCAGAATGTTATGGATAGGGAGCTAAGGGAGTCACTCATGATTAGAGCAGAACCAGAGGATCCCTCAGCTTTAGTGTATGCCCATCAGCACCTTGCCAACGACCCCCAAGTTCTCCTAGACTACATTGAAATACAAGCTCAGGCCATTGCCCACTTTGAGGATATGGAAAGACTATTGGGGGATAACTGCAATCATGCTTGCACAAGGATATGGAACATAATGTCCCACGGTCTGAAAATAAGAGAATACCACTCCCCAACAAGGATGAGGGAGACCTTGGCAAGAGTACCACTCTATAAATAGTCAATGCAAAATCTGTAGACCAACTGGATCGGCCTAAAGTTCAGTCCTCCATTACTTTTAGGACTGCTGGAAGGGGTCAAAGAAGAAGAAGAGCACATGCAATGGGAAGAAGTAGAGAGAAAAGCAGGATTTCATGACCGAGAAGAGGACATCACCTCGGAAGCCTGGGATGTTAGAGGGGCAGTCAAAGCAATCAAGGATGATGAGCTGGATTAGTTGCTCAGAGGATGAGCAACACATTTAGTAGGGAGGTGATGATGAGCCCCAAAAATGGGTAACTTATTGGGCTCATTTTGCCTATTATTCTCCATTAATCCACCATTCTTCATATTTTATGCATGTTTTTGAGTATATTTATGTTAATTGAATGAATGAGAATAGTCACTTGACCATGAAGTCTAATACGTGCTTATTGCAGATTTTTTGACATCTTTTGGACCAAGGTCAAGCATTTATGAGCCAGTTGATAGCCAAATACGAGGGAACAAGGCTGAGGATTAGTAGGAAGGGTGTCTCCTGCACTAAATGGCCCCTTCCTCGAGTTCTCCACCATCAGCTCGGAGTTCAGCAGCCCACCAAAGATGATTTCCAAGGGCAGCCGAGTAGCTTTTGTGAAGTGGCTGATTACTTGCAGTTTTGAACAGCCAAGCCCCTCAAGTTAAGGAGGGCTGTTGGAGGTCCTCGTGGTGCATAAGTAGGAAGGCTTCAAGCCTTGGTAGTTTAGCTCTTGAATAGTTGTTTTCCGCACTTTGGTGCTGCTCTGCCTTTCAGCTCATTTTCGAGCTTTTGCTGTAAACATTTTTGTGACATGGTTATTTTTTGAGTAATGGAGACAAATTTCACTTTGCACCAGCAATTTGCACCAGCTTTGAGCTTTTCTTAGGAGGCTCTAGCTCTTGGGGTTGGGCCCAACCCAAGTTCCAGTACCTCCTTTGTGTACTATTATGTGTTTTCTTTGCATTCATAGAATACTTTTTGCTATTTAGGTTAAGATCTTGCTTTGTTACTTAGGTTGATTTTGATGATTAAAATAGCTTTTCATGCTTCAGGTTGATTTGATAGTTTGATAATAGAAAATATATGCAAAAATTCCACCAAGCAATCCCTGATCTCATCTCTTCCTCCTTGGGACCATGAGCTGAGACCAAGGCATACTTGTTGCCACAAAAACACTGTTTTGCCTTTCAATGCAATTGAAAGTGTTAGATTTTTAGTTGGAAACGTTGATACCAGTTGTGCTTGCATATTTAGATCTGTTCTTGCTTAGGTTTCCATAGTTATCTTGCATGATTTCCTGTTCACAACTTGTTGTTCATCATGTTTCTGGTTTTTAGGTCAGATTAGGTCAAAGTAGATAGATCTCTGATTTTTCTAGTCTTTCTTTGATTAGTTTTGAGAGATAGTGTGCATATCACCTGTAATACATCCCTACCTATCCTTCCTTCATCACACAACCTGCTCCAACCCCAAATTCTGGATTCCTTCCCTTCATTTGCCACACTTTTCCAATTTGACCTAATTTCTACATTTTTGTGCAACATTGCTCCCTCCATCCTTGAACAAATCCAACCATCTTCATCACTCCTTAGCCTCATTTACTAGGTCCTAGACCTCTTCAAATCCTCATCCATCCTCCATTTCCACTTTCCCACCATTTTTCCTCCATCAACCCTCAAAATCCTCTCTCGGCTCTTCCTCTAGAACATCCTGTAAAACCCCTTCAGACTTCCTGTAGAAGTTCGCGTGAGCAATTTTTCGAGATTTGATCACTGTGAAACTTTATGGAAGGGTGCTAGGGACCCCTTAGGCCCTTTTCTCACCTTCCCAACCTCATGCGAATGCCCACTCAATTTCCTTTCGCCAATAAACCCCTGCACAGTTAAAAATAGCATAAGCACATGCATAATAATTCTGAAAAATTACTCAAAATTACAAAAAGATGTGTTTTCCATATTTTCATTTAGAAGTAGCTTAGTCACATGCATCTCACATTTCTAAGAGTCAATCGCATCCATTTCTGCAACTTTAATCTCTTTTCTTGCACTAGTAGGCTTAGTCGGTAAAACTAGGGTTTGCTAGGGTTTGCATTTCCTTTTAGCTTTCAGCTTCTTTCTGCAAGTAGATTAGCCTCCTTTGAGTTAGCTTTCATCCATCACAGTTAAAAGCTTCTTCTAAGAGCTCATAGAGGTTGGCTTAAGCTCCTAGCGAACTTGTGCCAGCTGATCAAGTGACAGCCTGCTGCAAGAGCTAGTACTTGTGCATACAACACCATCGCTTCCAAGTTTGTTATGAACTATCGGGTTGATAAAAGTAAAGAAGGGAGTCCTAGGAGTTGCAGCATCATTGTTGCAATACTAGAGCCCACCAAGCTACCAAAGGATGGGTCGACCCGGTCAATCCGATGAAATGCCATTGCAACCCCAATTGGTGATAGAACCCTTTGAATGGTGGGCACTAAATTTTGTTGGCCTATTTCATCCACTGTCAAACCAAAAGGTCTACATACTGGTTGCCACAGATTATGTAACGAAGTGGGTAGAAATAGTATATTTTCCAAGAGGTAGAGAAGAATATGTAATTAATTTCCTTTTTGGGCTATTCGTGCAGTATGGTTTACCTTAGGAAGTGATAACATATAACTGAGGGTAATTTGTAGGACACAAGATTGCAACCACTCTAAAAAACCACCACATTACACATAGAATCACTTCCCCATATCACCCGCAGGTGAATGTGCAGGTTGAAAGCACTAATAAGGTCATCGAAAAAATTTTGACCAAGACAGTCTCAACGCATTGGCAAGACTGGGCTGCTAGACTGCCAAAGGCCTTTTGGGCCTATTGCACCACTTGGTGAAATACTACTGGATATTCTTCGTACCAACTTATGTTTGAAAAAGAACTTTTTTTTCTTATTGAATTTGAAATAAATACTCTAAGAATGGCTCAGGAAGTGGGAATGGATCTAATAGAAGCCCAAACCAAGCGACTTCAACAAATAAATGAATTGGACGAGGCTCGACTACTTGCCCTGCAAGGTACTGCAATTATTCAGCAGCAAAGGGCAAAGTGGCACGACAGTCTTATTAAAAAGAAGAAGTTTCAAAAAGGAGATTGGGCACTCCTCTATGACTCTAGATTCCAGGACTTTCAAAAAAAGTTACAAACAAGGTGGCTTGGCTGTTATGAAATTCAAGAAGTACATAACAATGGTACTCTCACTTTGACTACCATTGATGGGTCTGGCCATTCTTTCAAGGTGAATGGGTATCGGGTGTGTCTTTATCACGAAACACTCACCAAGGAGTCTTTCTGCCAACAGGTACGTGAGGACCCCACCATGCAAATTTTAGCTGCTGGGAGTGATGACCCGATAACTTTGTTCTCGTGAAATTGCATTTTTCTTTAAGTTGTAAATAATGTATATATTCCTTTATGGTTGATTGCAATCTAGTTAGGCATCACCATGTAAATACGAGGATTTTTCTTGTCTTTGTGTGTGTTTCATAGATGTTGTTCAATATATTGAATGGTTGCTGTTTAGTCAATTGAACAACACTTATTGTTGTGTCCATATTGTCGTTCAATCGATTGAATGATTGTTGTTCAACCAATTGAACAACACCTTTTTTTCATCTTTGTTGCTCAATCGATTGAATGATTTTTGTTCAATCAATTGGAAAACACCTTGTTGCATGTTTAATGTTCAATTGATTGAATGATTGCTAGTTGTTCAATCAATTGAACAACCCTATTTTCATGTTTGTTGTTCAATTGATTGAATGATTGAACAACACCTTTTTGCTTGATTTATGTTCAATCGATTGAACGATTGTTGTTCAATCAATTGAACAACACTTTTTGAGTTTCTACAATTTTATTGTTCCATTAATTGAACAACACTTGTTGAGTTTTTCCAATTTCGTTGTTTAATCGATTGAATGATTGCTGTTCAATCAATTGAACAAAACTTTTTGAGTTTTTACGATTTTTCTTGTTCAATCGATTGAATGATTGCTATGCAATCAATTGAACAATTTTGTTTGCGATTTTTTGATTTCGTTGTTCAATCGATTGAACAATCATTGTTCAATCAATTGAACAACAATCTTTGAGTTTTTACGATTTTGCCATTAAATCGATTGAACGATTGCTGTTCAAACAATTGAACAACACTTTATTTGTTTTTTGATTTTTTTTCTGCTATTCAATCGATCAAACGATTGTTGTTCAATCAATTGAACAACACCTTTTTGTTTCTATGATTTTGTTGTTCAATCAATTGAACAACACCTTTGTGTTTCTATGATATTGTTGTTCAATCGATTAAACGATTGAACAACACTTTTTGTGTTGTTGTTCAATCGATTGAACGATTGCTGCTCAATCAATTGAACAACATTTTGTGAGTGTATATTGTTCAGTTGATTGAACAATTGCTGTTCAATTAATTGAACAACCCTGATTTTTCTTTTTGTGTGTTTATTGTTTAAATTGGTAGAATGAATAACTATAATTTCTCTTTGTTGTTTCATCATCGGTCATTTTTTTTTCCATTTGTCTTTCTCTTTTATGTTTTGAATAAAATCCATCTAGTTGGATTTGCGCCTAAGACAAAGAAAAACAATGATGTTAATACCATTATGACCTATTAAACCTTTTGTTGGCTATCATTATTCAAAATATGACATGGTGCATATCTATAATGACTGGCTGAATATCTTCCCTTTGGACACATCAAAAAATGATTTATTATCTTAATACCATGCTGATTTATCTTTCACACTTTCAAATGGATAAACCCCTTTGATATGATGATATGGAGGTAAAAGTATAACTTTCATTGGCATTTTTTTTACTTCTTATGCCATCCCTGACTCTTAAGGAGTAAATGAGTCTCCCTCTTTTTATAATAAAAGCATAAAAATATGAAAATATGGAAATATGAAAATGCAACAAACATTGTCTTAAAGAGGATAAGGGGTCTCAGTACGAGCCAACCTACCATTATCATAAGGATGTAATGGGTGACATTCCATTTTGGCCACCAAACCAAGGTAATGACCATCTTGATAATTAAAACTATCAAAAGGACGAGGGGTCTCATCATGAGCCAGCCTGATCACTTTGTTATATCTTGGTGAATGGCACTATGATTATCTGGTTACCATGCTAGCATAATGGTCTCTTTATAGCAATAAAAGAGAGAATCATCTAAAAATCAAAAGGAGGACTCTGGAAAATTTGAAGGGTTAAAAAGGAATCCTATTGAGGCTATGGACACCTGTTGGCAGCAGTGGTTTTGCTTGTGTTATTGAAGTACTATGACACTGCCAAATTCTCTCTATCCTAGTACCACCCATGGGTTTGTTTCTAAAGGAAAATTTCCCATTTCAACAACATTCCTAAAAATCCAACGTGTGTGGTAATTTATATCTTATATTCATTATATCATATTTGTCCAATCACTTTAATGAAAATTATTAATACTTACCACCGATCATGCGTTTGATATTTTACGACTTAAGGTAAAAATATTTTGACATAATGGTTTAAATCTCTATTTTAATTTACAGGAATTTCAAATATGTTGACGTGTAATGATTTGATATCTATTGTCATATATTGTGCTACCTTTATTGATTGGTTTCCTGCATTTATGATTTACTGGCGCTTTCTCTTATTTTTCCCATGCTTGGCAGAAGTGGATGCCCTTTTCCCATTAGAGGGGGGATGGTCTACATATGAACAACATGTGTGACAATTTATGGATAGTTATGTGATAATTATTAAACTGATTTTTGGTTAAAGGACTGCATGATGATTGTGTATGTGTAATAATTATCAAACTATTTCTAATTGGAGGAAGGGCCACAACCATTATGGATAGCATGTGGATTGATTATGATCCTGTGTCAAATATTTCCGGCAAGACAAATGACTTGACTGTATGTGATATTAATTCTCAAAACAACGTCATTTCCCCGTCAATAGCTTTAATGTTCTCTGTTGCTATTCTAAAGTACGAAAGTGTGAGAGAAGTGCATGCACGTGAACCAGACATAGGAAAATAACAACTATGGGAGGTAGAGTCATCCAAAATGAACCCATAGTGCTCATGGTATCAGACCAGGCTTGTTCAATTCTTGAGCATGCCGGCTAGATCCAATATTTGAATAAATTATAGGGATTTCACGAAGAGATGACACTTGAATTTTGTATAAATTTCACACCTGTAGATCAAACTGATATATGTAATGTACTAAAGCATAATACTTAATCTAGTTCTACAAAACATTAAGCGAAAGCATAATCGATTTCATGAGCAACATCAAGCATAAACATATATAACTCATCAAGAGAAATAATCAACCATAACACAAGATATATTACTGGGGAAAGCACCAGCATAAAACCCATATCTGTATTATCAATCAATTGGAAATCCTATTCTGTTTATAAAAAGAATCAGCTCAAGAGCTATGATGTACTCTCTACAATCAAAAGATGAAGATCATAGACTACCTAGGCCTCAATATACAGGCCACAAGTCCTCCAATCTCTTATATTACGTATTTCTCTTGGAAATAGATCCTTCTCCATGCAAGGAATACTTACTAGAAATATCCAAGCATCTGATAGTACATTGTCCCTCATCTAATCTCAACTAGGTCTTTGTCTGAACTGACATGCATCAGTTATCCATGAGGGAATGCTCAGTTATCTGAAATAATAGTTGTCACATGCATGCAAGCATTAACAAACTATATCTCATTAATTTAACAACTTGTTAAATTAATCTAACTGGACTTGACTAAGTAAAACTAAGTCAACTGATCCTCTCATTATAGAACTCATACTTGATTCCTCAATCAGTGGAGAAAATCAAGGATAAATTCCTGAATCAATGGGACAACTAATTGCATGTTCTCACAAAGACTTCAAGTTTAATTTTCCATAATTAATTAACTCATGGAGATTAGCTAATTAATATTTTAAACTGTTGTTAAGACCAAATTCGTTTTTACTTTCTATAGTTAGACCAGGGACTGCTAAAAATAGAAGGGACCCAGAAATGCTATTTTTAGAAGATTCTATTTTTAGCAGTTTCACCTCTCACCCAAGGTGGCCAAAATGCTCATTGGCCAGACTGCTATTTTTAGAAGTGCTATTTTTAGGAGTTCTATTTTTAGAACATTCTAAATTTAGCATTTCTTGTTGCACACTTTTCAACACTCCCTCTCAACAAGAAAGGGATTATTAGCAACCCCGATCCTGTCTCTATGGAACTCAAACTTGCCCTTTGACAAAGCCTTTGTCAAAATATCTACATCTTGTTTCTCAGTTGAAATGTATAGCAACATCATGATCCTCTTGACCACACAATCCCGTAGATGATGATAGCGGATATCTATATGCTTGGACTTGTCATGAAACACTGGATTCTCAAAGAGTTTAATGCAACTCTAATTATCAAAATATATCACGGTAGGATCCATCATCTGACCAAACAATCCCACTACAATCTTCCGCATCCAAATGACCTCACATGTAGCTTGACTAGCAGCCATGTATTCAGCCTCCGCTGAGCTAAGTGCAACTGATCTCTATTTCCTGCTATACCAAGAAACCGTAGCTAAACCAAGGCTGAAGATTCCTCCAGAAGTGCTCTTCCTGTCTGATGGACTACTTGCCCAATCTGCATTTGTGAAGCCTTGGAGTTTCACTCCCTCTGTCCGCCTGTACCATAATCCATACTGTGTGGTACCTCTGAGATATCTTAGCACATGCTTCACTACCTTCCAAAATAACTTGGTTGGCTGAACCATAACTTGACTCAGTTGGTTCACCACAAAGCACAAATCTGGTTGTGTGTTCACTAGATACATAAGTGAACCCACAAGTTGCCGATAAACAGTAGCAACTACTACCTCACCTAACGTAGCATCCTCCTTCCTCCAGTTAATTGCTAGAGGAGTCTCCATGGGCTTGCACATCTCCATGTGGAAGGACCTGAGTATCTCATTGGCATACTTGCCTTGAGATACAAATACTTCCCCATTTCTCTGCCACACCTCCATGCCTAGAGCATAGTGCATGAGGCCCATGTCCATCTCAAACTCTCTTGCAAGGTCCTCCTTGCAAGACTTGATCAACTGATCATCACCTGTCAAAATTAGATCATTGACATAAAGTACAATAATCAATAGCTTACCTTCTACCATGATGTGATAGAGGTTCGCATCCGCTTCACTCTTGGTGAAGCCCAACCCGGTGAAATAGCTATCGATCCTAGTACACCAAGCATGGGGTGATTACTTGTTATGAAACCAGCTCAGAAAAAGATAGAAAAGAGAGATCCACACTTTAGAATTCAGCCTCTTCGAGGGGGCAACCTCCTTTACATTAAATAAATGAGCAATTCTTGGATGATACAAATGAAAAGACCTCCTTTCTATATATACGAGTCTAAGGGGTCATAACATAATAAGAGCTGACATAAAAATAATAATGTAAGGGCACAATAATAACAATAGTGGGCTTCTATGTGGCACAATAGTAACAATATAGGCACTACATGGGTACATCAATATAATAAATGGGTTGTACTAATAACAATAAGGGGTTACACTAGTAGTATAGGGGCCTAACATGCCCCTCTCCTTCAAAAAGTGTTGTCCTCAATGCTTGATTAGTTCTTGATGCTTCTGTATAAAATTCTTGTCCTCCCATGTGGAATCTTCAGCGGGTATGTTCTTCCACTTGATGAGATACTCTGAAATTGATCGATTTCGTAGTTGTTGGGTTCTTGTTTCTATGATTGCTCCAGGTTCTAATATGATTTTTCCTTCCTCTTCAATTTCTGGCAATATTGTTTGAATTGGGATATTTTGAAACTTTTGAATAAGTGGCCATACTTCTTCGTCCTTCTTCCATTCATCCCTTGCTTCATTTATCCAATCTGGTTGGATAATAGAAATAACACAAAAGAATGCTTCCACATCCTCATCCTTGAAGAGTCTTCCCATTCGGTAAGGTTGCCATTTTTTAAGTGCATGTAGTATTTCCAACATTTCCTTCTCATAAATAGCTTGCTTGAGATGTAGCAGTAAAAATACCCAATCACCTACATCAAAACATTTTTCACTACGATGTTGATCTACCTGTTGTTTCATTTGATTTTGCACTGAAGTGGAGTTATCCTTTAAAAGTTAGAGAACTTGTTGTTGATGCTCGATGTGATCTTTCTCTGCTTGAACCTTTTTCTTCTTGATATGTCCTTCTATTTCTAGAGTTTGAGGAGTGGCAATTTCTTCCAATCCTTTACAAGATATGGTCGGATTCATTTCTTGATGCTTGATGTGATCTTTCACTTCTTGAACATTTTTCTTCTTGATATGTCCTTCTATCTTGATAGTTTGAGGAGTAGTAATTTCGACCAATGAATTACAAGATATGGTTGGATTCATTTCTTCTTTCTCGATGTGATCTTTTACTTCTTGCACCTTTTTCTTCTTGATATGTCCTTCTATCTTGAGAGTTTGAGGAGTGGTAATTCTTGCCAATGCTTTACAAGATATGGTCTGATTCATTTCTTCTTTCTCTGGGGCAGGGTCCTGGCGTATATCCTCTTATTTTGATGTTTATTGATCCTTTTCTTCCTCCTCTTTATATTCTATGTAAAATAATTTCTTCTCAGCACACTTATGACCTTTAGTGCATTTGCTATCACAATTGTAACATGAAAGCCCTTTTTCTCTTTTTTCTTCCAATTGTTGTGGTGTAACCCTTGTAGGTTGTGGAAGGCTAGGAGAAACAACACTTCCATCTTTATAGTTGTGAGGGGTATGCTTCCTGGTTTCCATAATTTTGCTTTCCACTATGTCACAAAGCCCTTTTACTCTCTCCAATTGTTGTGGTGTTGCTCTAAAGAAGGTGTTGCTCTTTGTATCCTCATAAGGTGCTATCATTTCCTCTGTGAAAATTGACCATGTAACAAGTTGTTTACGAGAACAAAGCCCTTCATACCATAAAAATTGATCCCGTTCTAAATATGAAGATGCAATACATACCTTTTGTAACAGTGGTACACCATGTAGATCAAAATATTGCTCCATCTGAAGTATCCAATTTAGCGGATCCTTGCCATCAAACTTCCTCATCTTGCTTTTTCTTGATTTTAGGAGCTCGATCTTGAAACAACTGTAACTCTGTACTTTTGAATCATTAAGTTCTAAAATTGCGACCTGTAGTAGCCCTCTATGTCCTCTTTCTAATGCCACAAGTCTGATCCAAATTGGATTCTCCAAGAAAGAGTTATGCACAATCTCCCAAGATGACCTAATTATAGACCTTTCCAGAAGAGCGAACTTGTATGAAGTGCCAGGTGTCACTGTTTCACCCTTTGGCACTGAAAAATATATACAAGAAACTAAAGTCTGTCCTCTTTCTGTAACCTCTTACGAAATTTCAATCCGATGCTCAGAGAGAAAGTTATGATGATTTTCCCCAGGTCACATGTTTGGAATGTAATTCAGGAGTCTGCCAAAAGAGTAACTTCCTCAGATCATATCTCCGCAAATATAGCACGAAAAGATCTGAAATTTGGACCCGAGGTTCAATGTGATTTATTCTTAAATGGTTTTTTTTTTAGCTTCTGAAACATCGTAGAAAAAGAGTTATAACGAAAATTCCACGATGACCTGTTTGGAGCAGCGAAACCCTAGAATCCAAAGCTTTGATACCAAATGTTATGAAACCAACTCACAAAAAGATAGAAAAGAGAGATCCACGCCTTTTAATTTAGCCTCTTAGAGGGGGAAACCTCCTTTACATTACATAAATGAGCAATTCTTGGATGATACAAACGAAAAGACCTCCTTTCTATATATACGAGTCTAAGGGGTCATAACATAATCAGAGTCGACATAACAATAATAATGTAACGGCACAATAATAACAGTAGTGGGATTCTATGTGGCACAATAGTAACAATATGGGCACTACATGGGTACATCAATATAATAAGTGGGTTGTACTAATAACAATAAGGGGTTACACTAGTAGTATAGGGGCCTAACATTACTTCAGCCCATACAATGCTTGCTTGAGCCAGCACACATGCAGCTCACGATCGAAGGTCTCAAATCCCTCAGGCTGCTCTATGTATACCTCTTCCTCAATCTCCCCATTGAGGAAAGTTGTCTTCACATCCATCTGATGGATCTTCCAACCCATCTGTGCTGATAGTGCTAGAATCGATTTGATCGATGAGTACCTTGCAACAAGAGCAAAGGTCTCATCATAGTCAATCCCCTCCACCTATGAGAAACCACGGGCAACAAACCTTGCCTTGTGTTTCTCAATACTGCCATCAGTTGCATGCTTTACCTTGTAAAGCCATCGGGAAGTAACCACTGACTTGTCCCTCGGTCTAGGGACAACATCCCACACACTGTTCTGCATGATAGAATCATACTCCTCTACTATTGCATCCACCCAAACTAGCTGCTGCACTGCCTCCTCAAAAGAAGAAGGCTCGGTCGCTACACACTCCCCAACTAGGGCCATGTAGCCATTGTATCTATCAGGAGATCTCCTATGTCTGCGCTGAGAGGATGGCTGCCCCACATTCTCTCTCGCATCTTGCATCAATCTGTCAGCTTCCCGTGAGCATTTCTCCGGAAGACTCTCCACAGTGGTGATCTCCAGTACTGGAATCTCTAAATGCAACTAATCCGCATCATCAGGAGGCTCCTCCTCCTTAGGAACTAATAGCTCCTCACCTCTCAAGTGACACTCGCATGTCTCGCTGCTCATCAAACTTCAGATCCATCTCAAACTGTGAAGCTAGTGCATCACCATCAGATTCCTTGGAGGAACCTTTCTTGGACTTCTTCTTTGGGAAATTAGTAGCATAATGGCCCAACTCATGACAATGAAAGCATCTCACCTTCAAATTGTTAAACTTTTTCCCTCCTTGAGAAGACTTGGATTGGGATGCCTTCCCTTTCCCTTTCTTAGCTTTAGATGCTAAAGCCAAGTTCTCTTCATCATCATGTTTTGATGAAGAAGCTCCATCCCTGGTGCTTCGTCTGATCTCCTCCTACATCGAATCCGACCATAATCATTCCCAATCTGGTAGTTTGTCCCTTCCATTCACTAAGTCCTGGTAGCTATGCCAGCTCTTAGGAAGGCCAAGGAGTGCTAGAATCACCATATCATCATCAGCAGTCATGACCCCTACACTTGCAAGCTCATCCCTGCAGGTGGCGAGCTTGTTCAGGAATGTAGAGATAGTGTCACCCTTTTTGCACTTGATCTTGTGAAGTTTGTCCTTCAGTGCCAGATTCCTCTGATCACTGCTACTCTGATATAAATCTTTCAATGTTTTCCACATTGCATGCGGAGTCTCCTTCCCATGTAGGCTCAAAATTATGTGATCTCGAACTCCCTCAAGGATGATTCTCCTAGCTCTAGCCACACACTTCTTCAATTCCGCCAGTTGAGTAGCATCAGTGGGCTTAGGGACTTCTTGATCAATGAAGTCCTTAAGGCCGTTATTTTCCAATACTACCTCCATGTGATCCTTCCAAGCTATGTAGTTTGAGCTGCCATCAAGGGCATACTCAAGCCTCAAACCATAGAAAGCCATCGGTGAAATAGATGTGATAAGAACTTGATATCTATATCCCAAATAATAAACTTCGAATTTCTCTTTCTTGTATACCGTTATTTCTTAATCACCCGTGCTCTGATACCACGTAGAAATTTCACACCTGTAGATCAAACTGATATATGTAATGTACTAAAGCATAATATTTAATTTAGTTCTACAAAACATTAAGCGTAAGCATAATCGATTTCATGAGCAACATCAAGCATAAACACATATAACTAATCAAGGGAAATAATCAACCATAACAAAAGATATATTACTAGGGAAAGCACTAGCATAAAACCCCTATCTATATTATCAATCAAGTGGAAATCCTCTTCTGTTTACAAAAAGAATCAGCTTAAGAGCTATCCTGTACTCTCTACAATCAAAAGATGAAGATCATAGGCTACCTAGGCCTCAATATATAGGCCACAAGTCCTCCAATCTCCTATATTACGTATTTCTCTTGGAAATAGATTCTTCTCCATGCAAGGAATAATTGCTAGAAATATCCAAGCATCTGATAGTACACTGTCCCTAATCTGATCTCAACTGGGTCTCTATCTGAACTGACATGCATCAGTTATCCATGAGGGAATGCTCAGTTATCTGAAATAATAGTTGTCACATGCATGCAAGCATTAACAAACTATATCTCATTAATTTAACAACTTGTTAAATTAATCTAACTGGACTTGACTAAGTAAAACTAAGTCAACTGATCCTCTCATTATAGAACTCATACTTGATTCCTCAATCAGTGGAGAAAATCAAGGATAAATTCCTCAATTAGTGGGACAACTAATTACATGTTCTCACAAAGACTTCAAGTTTAATTTTCCATAATTAATTAACTCATGGAGATTAATTAATTAATATTTTAAACTTTTGTTAAGACCAAATTCGTTTTTACTTTCTATAGTTAGACCAGGGACTGCTAAAAATAGAAGGGACCTAGAAATGCTATTTTTAGAAGATTCTATTTTTAGCAGTTTCACCTCTCTCCCAAGGTGGCCAAAATGCTCATTGGCCAAACTGCTATTTTTAGAAGTTCTATTTTTAGGAGTTTTATTTTTAGCACATTCTAAATTTAGCATTTCTTGTTGCACACTTTTCAACAAATTTATGCAGAATTTGTAGAATGGCAGCACCACGGTAAGAGGTAGGAAGATAATGGCCTCTGAATTAGTCATAGCTGAAGTCACTGGACTTCCAGCTGAAGGAACAAGGTGGACGGACAAACATGTTCTTATGCACAATGCAAACACAATATTTCAGGACCCAGACAAGAAATTGGTGCAAATAGGAAAAGGTGTTCACCCTACATCTCTGAGACAACCATGGTAGGAATTGGCATCCATTGTACAGAGGTACATCACATGTGATAGATGAAAGGATGTGGGAAAGCCCCGCTAACTTAAACAATTAGCTATTTTAAAATAGAAAATTATAATTAACTTGTCGTTTTATTTAAATTCCCTATTGCATGAAGTTTCTCGTCGAGTTAGAAAAGAAAAGGACCCACATGCAGTCATCAGTCATCATGGGCTAATCAAATTGATTATCATTCATGGATTGGCCTTGTTAGCACCTGGATTGAACCTCAAGCTAAAGGAAGGGAATGCCAGGGTAACCACAAACCACGCTTAGCCAAGTAGCTAGCCCTACTAGGCCAGGATAGGGCTCTCTCCATAAGGATCTCAACCAAGATGACTGGATCAAGAAAATGATATTAGGCTAGGTATAGTATCACAGGGTTTTGATTTAATTTTGAAGGGTTTTGTTGGATTAGAAGGAGCCAACTAGTTAGGGCAAGAAAATTAGGTCAAAATTGCAGGGTGTTCGATGGGGCAAGGTAGGCACAAGGCTCAGCACTATAGGATTTGATGGGTGAGGTGATTAAAGATAGGTGAGGAGCTAGGAAGAGCAAGTAAACCTCATGGATTCTTCCTAAACTGAAGAAAACATAGGCTGTGAAATGTCTACCGAAAACAGAGCATAAAAGTTATGGATTCTGCCTTTCAGACTTGTATACATTCACATAAAGAGTATGAAATTATGAAATGGAATCAAAAATACATTTTAACACATGAAAACATAAGAAAAACTGAACTGAGCATCATACAACATGGATCCCAAATAAATAGCTGCAATTTTTCATTAATCTCCTATAATTGGTAGAAAATGATGTCTATCAAAGCCTAAGCATCCCACTGAGTCCAACCCTTAACAATGAGAAAGAAAAAGAAGATATAGACATTAATTCAACCTCCTGTAATCCTCCAGGGTAGAATCCCTAAGATGAGGAACTAATCCATCAAAAACTGAACAAGAAACTGGAATCTAGGCAACCTAACAATTTGCCTCTAAAAGGGAGGAAACTAATTCATTTGTCCTCAAGATAACTTTTGATCTAATGAATCTACCCTCCAATAACTACTATCCATCCTATTTACATGCCTAGTCACCATTTACATCAGTAAAAACATCATCCATGAGAGAAAACCCAAAATTACACTCATGGCTTAGTAAAGTGAAAATTCAGCATAAAATTGTCCTATGCGCAATGCCCAAGCTCTATGCACAACACGTTTTACAGGACCATTTTGGAGGTCTTCCCGATGTCCAAACTGAGCTCATGATAGCTCATTGGAAATCTTATCTTGTATATTTTCCAAATGTTCCTTTAGTTTTCCATTTGAAGTTGATTTGACCCCTCAAAAATGGATTCTCCCAAGGTTGCTTCTATGCGCAGTGCCATGGTCAAAAAGAGGGCAAAAAGGTCATTTTTTGGGTGTTTTTTGACCTTTTGGTTGACCAGTTTTGCTCCAAAAGTTTAGCAAATGCACATGGTGCATGTACTCATTTTTTTGAATCCAAAAATGTTGACCATTTCTTGTTTGGATGCCCCTAGGAAAAGCGCAACGCCAGTGGTGCTGCACATAAAGCCATTTCTTTTGAGTCAAAAATTGCAAAATTCTTCAAAAAGGAAATTATTCTCAAAACTTACTCAAAATTTGTGGAGAACACCACCATCAAGTGTCTGGGTTAGCCATGGAACCTTCAACAAGCAACCTAAGTCTATCATGCTCCTTTTTTCCTTTGAGTGCTAAATTTAGCCTTGTCTTCGTTTGCTTGACTCTTATGTTACAAATCTTGTTCTGGGTCCTATAATGGCAAGCCATGTGCCTAATGATTTGATTTTCCCTATTGGCCCTTTTTAGTAGCTTCTCCAAGTGAAAATTGACCCTATTAAGCCATGTTTCTCTATCCTCCTCAATATCCTTTTCAAGCCTTTGTTTTGTAGTCAAGGTGGCTTGGGTTTCTTCCTCTTGCATTTCTGATTTGCCTTTGTCACCTTGCCTCTTTGCTTTGAGAAGTTCCAACTCCATGAGGACTTGTTTTTCACTTAGCTTCTTTTTCTCTTGCTCAAGGTATGAAATGACATACTTATCTCTTGCCAAGTTATCCATCAGTGCTTGGATGGACTTGTTTTTCACTTAGCTTCTTGTTCTCTTGCTCAAGGTATGAAATGACATACTTATCTCTCGCCAAGTTATCCATTAGTGCTTGGATCTATGAATCTTTTTCCCTGATGGTTATATTTTCATTTGTTTCCTCATCTTGAGCCTCCAAGTCGACTATCTCAATGCCATGATGAATGTGTGGCTGTTCTAGTTCATCATGTTCCATCAAATTAAATTCCCTTTCCTCTTCATCATTGAGGCTTTCCTCCAACATCTTTTCTTTCCCTTTATGCACCAATTGCACCTGTTAGGTTGATGAAGAAGGCAAAGCCCCTTCCATAGTTTGTGGAGAAAACATTTTCCTATGAGCTGATGAAGAAGGAAAGGCCCCTTCCACATCCAGTGGAGTAAACACTTTCCTATCCACTGCAAACAACTTTCTAGCCCCTATCCGATATGTTTTGTAGGTTTCTGGCTTCTCAACAACTTTAGTCACTTTTGCCTTCTTACTTTTCTTTACTTTTGGACCGCTGGAAGGCCTATCTACTTCTTGAGGCACAGGTGGAGGAATCTAAGGACCATTGAAGATGTCACTAGCAATAAATGTATCCCAGGATATGTTGAGGAGGTTGAGATGATGTAGCACAATCATCTTAATCAGGGAATAGTGATAAGTACTATTCATCTGTTGGGGGTATGGCTTTTTCTATACAATGTAGGCCTTCTTCTCAATGTTCCTGAATAAGAAGTAGGGAATGTTAATCATTTTCACTCTTGTGAAGTGCATAAGAAGCCTAATATGATAAATGTACAATCTGGAAAATTTGCCCTCACATGTAAAATACCTTATAATGATCCTCATCATAGGGGCATACTTGTCGTAAAGGAACTTGAAAGGAAAGGTTCTCTTCTTTTCATTCCTGTACCTAGATTTGATGTATGGCTCATAGTAGTGCTCATCCAAATCTTGTACTTTATACCACTTTTCTCCCAGAATCCTTGTATCATCATTAATGATAGAGGATGAAACTGTAAATGTCACGTTGGAAAGAGTTACCTTGTTATCATGGAGATTGGCTACAAAAAGAGTGATCAACTCAGGATTATGTTAAACTCTTTGTACCTACTCACAATACTCATAACAACCTAGATTCTTGAAACAAGAGACAATCATATGAGAAGCCTATAACTCTCTGATGTTTGATGGTTCCTCTCTGACAATTCTGCCTCCCTTATGTGGTTTTCTCTGATGCTGAGGCTCATCTAATATAGTTTTTCCCCCTTCGGGGCTAACCAATATGCAACCTGCTCTAGATCCATCATTAGATTTAGATTCATCAAGATATAATTTCCAAAAATAAAGACTCAACTACAGGTTTATCTATAAAATTGATACGTTTAGAGGAATCTGTTTGAGAATAGTTTTTGACTTGTGATGTAACAAAATTTTCCAAAAAGGGTGAAGTATTCACATTAAAATTTCCTAGGAATGATTCGAATGAATAATTTCTAATGATATTGTTACTGTATGCAATGGGCTCATTTTATCCTTCCAGTTTTGTGACAATATACTTTTGATGTTTCTCATGGTCCACCTTGATTTGATTCGGCTTGCCGTTATAAGGAAGACACACATGAGACTAGTCTGTTGTGAAATATCCATGAATCTTTTCAGACCAGTCTCTACTGAGGATTAAACCATAGAATTATTTTGGGTTAGATTAGAATCTAATAGTGACATGATTGAGTTCTCCTATGACTTCGACTTGAGATCGATCTAACTGCATAATGTGAACAACAGATTTTTGGGGTTCCACCTTCAATTTAGCACAAAATGTTTTTGGTAGAATGTTGGATGAAGCTCCAGAATCTACTAAACCATTATGCAAATTATTATTGAAAACTTCAAAAGTCAAAAGAAATGGAGGTGTGTGAGATTTAGATCTTCCACCTATTCAAGCAATATCAGTTGAACTCATTTTTTCTGATGGAGTACTAGGAGGCCTACCCATTTCGTGAGCAGCCTGAGAGATTACAACAATTGGAAGAGGAGAAGTGGGGACTACTTTTAGATATTTGAGTAATAGCTTATGTTGATGTTTTAACTTGCTAAGATTGTGAAATGTAATATTAGCTCTAGTCTTTTTCATATCTTCGACGATGTTGTATTACATTTTATCAGAGACTAGCAGGGTTTTGGCTGAAGGTGAAGAATTTGATTGAGGAGGAGTTGTTTGAGTAGATTTGGGAGAAGATGTTTTACCTATTGCTTTGTATTTGAGAGCTGGGGCTGATGACTTTTATTTTTGATCTGTTTGTGGCAAATCAAGAGTGCTCCTACTCCTGGTCATGACAGGTAATGCTTCTTGTGATTCTTTACTAGGAAGAATAAAATCCCACATTCCTTGTAATTCAACTACTGCTTCGTCGTCAATTTGTTCTTCAGGTGTTGAGACTTCCTCTTCCTCCACATCCGATTCAACATTTGATATTGTATTTGGAGTTTTAGGATCATAGGAAGGAATTATTTTGAAAGGTCTATAATATTTCCTTGAAGAAGTCTCAACTACCTACTTCTTAATGTCGAGCATTTCATTGGACATGGTTTTAAGGACCTTTTGTAGTCCTTCAAGATCAAAAGGATCTTTAGGTTATTTCTTCTTGGAGTCATCCCTAAAAGTTACCTTCTTGGATTTTCTTTCTTCTAATGCATTCTTCTTATCTAAAGCTAAAATTATTTTTCCAACAACTATTTCTTCTTTCATATTTTTTGCCAAAGTTGGTTTGGCAACCCTATCAACAAAAATAGCTGCATTTAAGGGAAGAGTAGAAATGTACCATTCATTTTGAACTTCATCATTGGGTTTGGAAGCCATTGGGATTTTTTTCAATAACTTATTAAAACGTGAATTGAAGTCCTTAATTGGTTCTTTAGATTCAACTTTCAAGTTGGAGAGATCATTGAGAAGAGTAGTTGTCAATTTGTCATCCCCAAACTTGGTTAGAAACTGCTCTTGAAAGGAATCCCAACTATTAATGGAACCAAATGGTAATGAAAAATACCATGATCCTTCTGATCCTTGTAAGGTATATGGGAATAATATTACAATTGCATCTTCTTCTACCACTTCATTCATATTTATGGACAAAATGAAGTTATTTATGTGTTCTTTAGTAGGGAGACCATCATCAGGGTTGAATTTTCACAACCATTTTTCTGGATGTGTGTTGGGTAGCGGAGGCCCCGCGTAATGGTTTTGTGGCTTAAAACCTATAAGTTAGGGCAAGAATATTGTAAAATGTCCGAAATGCATGAAGTACAAAATGTAATAGGTCGAGTCAAAGGGTTGTCCGCCCAAAAATTATAGAACAATAGGAAGTAAGTCGGCCTGCCCATGGTTCACAGACCATGGGAATGTATAAATAGAGTAAGGCTCTAATGGTAGAAGGTAGTTAGTTTTGGGGAAGAGATCTGATATGTCATGGGTTTTTACGAGTAGTTGTGCTCTGAGTCTGTACACCTGGGTCGAAGGTGTAGGGGTAGAGGCTCCGCAGTTGTGTGCATGGAGGCCGGATAGAGTCTGCAGCTATCTGCATGGACCCCTACAGCTATGTGCACAGGGCAGAAAGTAAATTGTATTGAATCGAGAATATTAATAAAGATAATTTGGTTCTGAAATATTGTGTTAGCTTTGAAACATTGTGGATTTGTTTACATTTCCAGTTTATGCATCTTATAAATTTATGACTGTTTTGAGAGTTATGGTTGCACGCATTGGGTTTTATTATTAAATTTTTGCTCAAATACTGTAACAAGAAGATCAGTTCTGTAATAATTTCATTAATAAGGAAGTGCATCCACGCAGATCTATGCGAAAGCAATAGAGAGTGGTGTGAGGCCGCAGAACGGTTCGTGACCCCTCCAGACCACATCAAGACATCCCAAGGGTGCAAAAACCTAGTTCCAGCACCCTCCCCTACTACCTTAGGTGAGACCTCAGTTTACGCTCCATGGTTGTTGCCGAAAGGGTTAGTAGCTGCGGGATTTGCTTGGCTAATAACTCTTTTGAACTTGGATCAGGGACTAATAAGCCAACAAATGGTTCAGTTGCTGGGACCGGGATCTGCTTGAGGGATGTCTGATGTCAGAAGTTTGGAAGCCTATAAAGAAAGAAATTGAGGAGTGGTTGGGCCAAAAGCGGTATGAGTTCATAGTGGGCCCTAGTACACCCGCGCGCAAACTAGAGGTTAGACATGGCAAATGCGATTGAGTTACCAGTGTTCAAAGGGGAAGGGAGCGAAGATCCAGAAAAGTTTTGGTTTGTAGTAAGGGCAGTATGGGAAGCGCACGGAGTTATGGATGACAACATAAAAAAGGATACTCTGGTTAGCGTGCTATAGAACCACGCGTTGACATGGTATATAAAATACTCGAGCGATCAACCGAATGCGGGAATAGTGAAAATCTGGGATGCATTGAAGAAAGAATTTAGCTGGCAGAAATCAGAGACGCAGTCGATCATCAGGTTTAAGGAAATTGTGATGCTACCAGGAGAAACCCCTTGGGACTTAGATCAAAGGCTAAAAAGTACAATCCAAGAGGCTAACATGACGCTGACAGATGCGTAGCACTGCGCGTGGTTTGTGGCGTCTTTGACACCACATCTAAGGACGACGCTGTCACAACAAAAGATCTCAACCCAAGCTGAAGCATTAGAGACAAAAATGAGGTTGCATGAGACTCCAATATAGGATCTCGGGTTGGGAGTTAAATAGATCCACGTGCAAATACAAAACCTGTGTTTAGAAATGCAGAGTTTGAAACAGGAGAAGGAAACCTGGCCAGAAGCACAGGAGGAGGTATGGTGCATCAAATGTAGAAGCTAGGGACACGATAAAGATCATTGTCTAGCCTTTGTAAACTATATTGTAGTGGGGGGACCAACATCATTGTGACCAGAGGCGTAGGCAGGACTGAGCACAACACCCTCACTATGGTGTGCAATCTATCAAGTGGGAGGAAAGCACAACATAGACAACTATCACCTACTACCAAAATTTAACCAGACCCCACAACGACTATTTTGCAATTTTTGCAGATCGGTGGGCCACGAGTTACGCGACTGTCGTAGTTATGAATTATTGATTGACCGATCACCTACCTACAGAATGCATACTGAGGCATGGGGTCAGGATCTAGCCGCAGTGATAGTGCGTGGTGGGTTCCAAGTGCGAGGATGGGGACGGGGAGGAATGGAGCCAGGAAGAGGCTGTGGGTAGCTCATCTGTTACAACTGCAGAGGACCAGGGCACTACGCACATGATTGCACCAAATGAACCAGAATATCATGCACCTACTGCAAGCAATTCAATCATGAAATGATAGATATCCCCACACTAATCGCACAGATACGTGAGAAAAGGGAGGCACAACCTATGATGACACAGAACATCTAGATGATGAGGTCCGAACCGCGCGAAGAAGACCCTAGTGTAAACATGGTATTGAGGAGCGGCGCCACTACAGGGGAAGATAAGGGGAAATTAACCAAGGTAGGCCTCGGGGTTCGCAAAACCCCTACAAAGTATCATGAGTTCGAGAGGAGGAAGGAAACATCTAAGGAAGCTCAGGAGAGCTTCACAAAAGTCTCTACTCCTAGTAGTAGTGATCCAACTAATCCAGGAATGGACCCTTCTATGCTTACTACCTTTTTAGAGACATGTATGAAGCTGCTACGCGACAATAGGGCAGTCAAAGGATTACAAGAGCTGATCACTAGGTGCACAGGATCAGGGGAACCGCACGTAGTCTGAAAGTTGGGAGAAAATGCTCTACACACCGAGCAGGAAATGCGAATGATGGCACAAATAAGTGAGTACGAGATGGATCAGGTTATCCTGGATTTGGGGTCGGATGCGAATGTGTTGCTTAAGAAAATGTGGGAATGCATGGGCAGGCTTGTACTACAGTGCTCTCCTATCCAAATACGGATGGCCAATCAGCAAAAGATCTTACCGATGGGAAGATTGCAAGGAGTAACAGTGGACATTGAAGACATAAGCACGTAGACAAACTTTGAAGTAATAGAAATTGTTGATGACAGTAATCCATACCCTACATTATTAGGATAGATTGGGCCACGGATATGAATGGGGTCATAAATCTAAAGAACCAAAAGATGGTATTTGAGAATAAGTCCCTACGTGTAGTCGTTCCGTTAGACCCAGATGAACCCATCCACGATGACGAAATTTATGAAGAATTGGATCATATCTACAAGATAATTGCTTAAGATCAGGATTGGGTCAATCTGATTGTCTAAGAGAGAATATCATGGGGGCATGCTGAGGCCTGCATGTCAGATTCAGATGAAGAAGACAAATGATGGCATAACTAGTTGAATGAACTAACAACGCTAAACTGCAACATGATGATGAGGTCGCTGTGTTGCGTAAGAGCCCAGGATTGAGAACTACCGATGTATGAAGTGGATGAATTCCTGACCAAATTTTAGCGCGCGGTACCAGAACACCAGAGGTTCGAGGCATTAAAATGGGTGCTGCGTGCGATGCCTATGTGCTGGTGGGGAACACATGAAGGAACTTTTGAAAATTGGAACAACTGCTGGAGGATGATGCAGATAATATTTGGGAAGCCGGAACTATGAATAGCTGAGAAATATGATGGAAGTGATGACCCACATGTACACCTTACCAGATGGATCCAGGCCTACGGGGAAGAACCCCAGCCAGAGTGGGTACACTTATTTTATCATACCCTGGATGTCATCTCAAGGAATTGGTACACTAAAACAGAACTCCGACATGGTACAGGCAAATGGGATATTTTGCATGAATGATTTTGATTAACATTCTTATTTGAAGACCAATGGATGGATACTGTTGATGATGCATTGCAAGTTGTGAAGGTCGCCATATCACTGGAGCCAGAGGAAATAGTGTAGCCAGATTGGTCGCATCAGTTGAGCCAGGCCCTAGAATTCTATAATGTACAGGTAGACGATGATGATGATGACCCTAGAAACATCAATATTCTGGAGACAGAGGGGAGTCGGGAGGTTCGTGGACTAGCAATTGAGGATCCCGACATTAACGTGCCACTGAAAATGAAGCAAGTAAACATTTTTACTGAGGAGGAGTCGAGGTATGCCACGCTTGGGGACTACTAGGATGATGCCACAGTGGAGAAAGTCGTTGAATTACTGCGAGAATATTAAGACCTATTCCCGACTAAAATCACAGAGTTGAAAGGAATCCTCGGCAACCTGGGCATGATGAAGATAAACATGAAGCCAGACGCAAAGCTAGTCAAGCAGCGACCTTATTCGTTGAATCCAAAATATAAAGCAAAGGTCCGCGAAGAGTTGGACAAAATGCTTACAGGAGGAATAATTGAACCAGTGGAGGAGTCCGACTGGGTAATTCCTATGGTTGTGCAGGAGAAAAAATAGAAAGGTGAAATTCGCATATGCGTGGATCTTAGGAAGCTCAATGATGCATGTGTTAACGATCCATTTCCGATGCCATTTACAGACAAGGTACTGGAAAATGTGGGTGGACAGAAAGCCTACTCCTTCACGGACGGTTTCTCGAGGTACCACTAGATCAAGATCATGCCAGAGGACATGAGTAAAACAATGTTCACCACCGAATGGGGCTGTTTTCAGTACATGGTGATGTCCTTTTGACTGAATAATGCACCGACGATATTCTCATGTGTCGTGGTAGCTGCATTCAAGGAGTTTATACATAAGTTCTTGGAAGTATATCTTGATTATTAGAGCATTTTTGGGTTAGTCAAGAAGCATATCACGAGCTTACAACTAATGCTAGATACTTGCCGCCAGCACTAGATTGCACTAAATCTAACGAAGTGTGCTTTCCTCATCCCCTTTGGGAACTTGCTCAGCCATGTGGTCTATAAGCAAGAACTGATGGTGGATCTGGAGAAGATCTCTATCATAGTCAATATGCAAGTGCCGCGAAGTGTCAAACAACTGCGCTCCACGCTGGGACACATTGGTTATTATCGGAAGTTCATAAAAAGCTATGCACAGATCACAGTACCAATGGAACAGTTGTTGAAAAAGGACACTACTTATTGTTGGAATGAGGAATGCAATAAAAGTCTAGAAACACTCAAGGAAAAGATGGCATCGGCTCCAATACTGATCTTTCCAAAATGGGACATCGAATTTCATGTGCATGTTGACACGTCGTGTATTGCGTTGGGTGCGGTACTCACTCTGGAAGGCATAGAAGAAATTGATCACCCGATCGCGTTCGCAAGTGGATGATTGTCAAAAGCCGAGAAGAACTACTCCAGTGCTGAGCGTGAAGGATTGGCGATGCTATACGTGCTCCAGAAATACCGTCACTACTTGCTTGGAGGACACTTCAAGATGTATATTGATCACTCAACACTCAAATACCTAGTGAATAAGCCTGTGTTGGGGGGGCGCATTTATCAGTGGCTGCTATTATTTCAAGAATATGATTTTGAAGTCGTCGTAAAGACTGGACATCTAAACGTAGGCCCAAATCACCTGTCCCGAATTGATAATGACAAAGAACCAAACAAACCTGGAGGGAGGACTACATGATGCATAGCTCTATGTAGTGTGCATCGTGGACGACCACTTTGAGGATATAATTCACTTCTTAACTACAGGAACCGTGCCGCAAGGATATTCCATTTAGCAGAAGAAATAATTGGTGATACGCGCAACAAACTTTATTGTTATTGCAGGCCATCTCTACAAAATGGGCAATGACGAAATACTCTGCAGATATGTACCTAAATTCAAGCGATGAGAAATCCTGGCCGAAGCACATGGGGAGGTTGCTGGTGGATATTATGTAGGCTATGCCATAGCCCAGAAGATTCTTTGCGCCAGATTATGGTGGCCAACTCTACATCAAGACTCGAAAGCACACTATTAGGCCTGCGATGTATGTCAACAACTGGGAAACCATCACGAAGGGATGAAATGCCACTCAAGCCACAGAGGACGTTGCAACCATTCAAGAAATGGGCAATCGATTTTGTGGGGCCTATCACACCTCCAGGAAATACGGGGGCGTGCTATATCATCACCGTGACAGAATACTTGACCCGATGGGTGGAAGCACAGCTGGTTAAAGGTTGCATGACCACTACAACTGCGAAATTCCTGTTCGAGAATGTGTTAACATGATTTGGATGTTCAAAACTTCTAATGAGTGACCACAAAATGCATTTCCTATATGAGACTATCAGCGCGCTCACTGAGGAATTTCAGATATACCATCAACAGAGTATGCCATACCATCCGCAAGAAAATGGGACAGTTGAAGCATTTAACAAAATTTTGGAGATTGCTTTGACAAAGGTATGTAATTTGCAATGAAATGATTGGGATTTGCACATATTTTTTGTGCTATGGGCATACCAAACAACGTGCAAGAATTTGACGGGACATACACCTTTCTGGTTAGTCTACAGTAAGGAAGCCATCATGCCAATGGAATACATTGTACCTAGTTTACGAATAGCAGTGGCAATAGGCATGCCAGACCACGAAGCTTTGGAAGAAAGGATCGCACAACTGGAGGAGCTTGAGGAGGAACGATATCTGGTCGGATTCCATCAGCAGGTACAAAAGCAGCAGGAAAAATCTTGGCATGATTGCCATATCAAGATGTGCACGTTCAAAGAAAATGATCTAGTCTTACTATACGACAGCAAGTTCAAAAAATTCCCTGGAAAACTCCGAATGCATTGGTTGGGACCTTATGTAGTCAAAGAAGTCATAGATGGAGGCGTGGTATAGCTTGCCAAGCTGAATGGCAGGGCTTTCCCAAGTAGGGTAAATGGCAGTTGCTTGAATCTCTACATAGGTGGGTTGACTGCCTGACTAATTGACCGATGGATAGTCTCACTGCTCCAGGCAATTGAAAGAGAGCATGAGACGTTAAAGCGGCATGTGGGGGAGCTGTGCAACAATTAGTGGGCGCGTAGAATTGGTATGTCACAAGGGTCACAGGTGAATAGAAGGGGCTTCGCTGCTGCATGGACAAGCAGAGAGGTGATCGTTGCTGACACTATTCATGACAAGATATATGAGTTATGACAAAAGGGAGCATGTGGTGGGAAATTAAGAGATGGGGTACGAGCCAGATCTGGAACGATTTGCCACAGGCATAACGTTATGGCACCAGAAAAGGAGGGAACTGAGGAATTTGAATTTCGAAACACTTATAAATCACCGGGGGCCATTTGCCGAACGAGCTGCGCTTTTGAGAAAAGTGAGCTATTGTGTCTTCCTGCCGCTATGGAACTGTTCATTATTTATGCTCAAGGAGTAAGCCTGAGGGTTGTGATATGGCCAATGGAGAGACAGGACTTTATGAATAGTTTTTTGTTAACAACTACGAGCACCGCACAGAGTTCAAAACCGATGGTAGGGGATGTGCTGGAAATGTTTAGACATGAAGCAGAACTGGTCCGGATGCCGTTGCCTAACCCATGGGCTAGCCAACGAACCATAAAAGACAAGGAAAAGACTGTGAATATGGAGACAAATGATGGAATTGCAGTTAATAGTTTGTCTTTGATGCACGTTGAAGATTGGGATCTCACAGACAATAGAAATGGTCTTGCAAAATTGCAACACAAGTTGCAGAAGATAGTGCGTATTGAGGACAAGAAATTTAAAATTTGCGGCATTGTCATGAAGAGGTCCTATATGCGGCACCCCAGCTTGAGCTAAAATCCTATTAGGGGGTGCTTTGTGTTAACCAAACAGAGTAGAATGAGCATCATCGGTTGCACGAATTAGTCGAGGCAATGGCACAGGAGCTAGAAGAAGAGTTGCAGAAGACAAAGAGGGAGTAGCAGAACGAAGTACATCACTCACAGGGATGGTGGATTGCGAAGCTTAGGCAGCGCGTATCGCCACATCGACGACTGACTTGGGACGAGTCACGATGATTGTGTTGGGGGCCTATTGGGTAGCAGAGGCCTCGCGTAACGATTTTGGGGATTAAAGCCTATAAGTTAGGGCAAGAATATTGTAAAATGTCCGAAATGCGCGAAGCACAAAATGTAATAGGTCGAGTCAAAGGGCTGTCTGCCCAAAAATAATATAGAATAATAGGAAGTAAGTCGGCTTGCCCATGGTCCACAGACCATGGGAATGTATAAATAGAGCAAGGCTCTAAGGGTAGAAGGCAGTTAGTTTTGGGGAAGAGATATGATGTGTCATGGGTTTTTGCGAGTAGTTGTGCTGTGAGTCTATACACCTGGGTCGAAGGTGTAGGGGTAGAGGGTCTGCAGCTATGTGTCCAGAGGTCGTATAGAGTCCGCAACTGTGTGTGCGGACCCCTACAGCTATGTGTGCAGGGCAAAAAGTAAATTGTTCTGAATTGAGAATATTAATAAAGATAAGTTGGTTTTGAAATACTGTGTTGGCTCTGAAACATTGTGGATTTTTTTGCATTCCGGTTTATGCATCGACTTATAAATTTATGACTGCTTTAAGGGTTATGGTTGCATGCACTGGGTTTTATTATTAAATGTTTTCTTGAAGACTATAACAAGAAGATCGGTTCTGTAATAATTTCATTAATAAGGAAGTGCATTCACGCGGATCTACATGAAAGTAGTACAGAGCGGCGCGAGGCCACAAAACGGTTCGCGACCCCTCCAGACCACATCAAGACATCCCAAGGGTGCAAAAACCTGGTTCCAGTACCCTCCCCTGCTACCTCGGGTGAGACCTCAATCCATGCTCTACGGGTTGTTGCCAAAAGGGCTGGTAGCTACGGGATTTGTTTGGATAATAACTCTTCCGAACTTGGGTCAGGGCCCCATAAGCCAACAATGTGCAGGTAGTGGATGTAATGGTCCAGCCATCTGAACAGCTCCTAGATTTTTCCATGGTCTTTGATCCATTGTGGGTATCTGTATAGAGGAATATGTGACAGTAGTTGAAGGTGATTAGGTAGAGGAGTCTTGTGTTCCAGTACCAGTGCAAATCACAATTTGGAGTTGTGAGGTGGATGATTGATTTTGTGATGAAGTTGATGGAATGAGTGAGGGTGTTTCAGGTGATGATGGGAGAATCTCACTATGAGTTTCAGATTTTGTTTTCTTAGTTTTCCTTCTAGGGTGAGGTAGAGGAAATTCAAATGGGGGAATCCCAATTTTTTCGCTCTACGATATGGTGAAAATTTGAGAGGAAGGAAACTGAGAAGAAACACTAGCTTGCGATAATTTAGATTCTTCTTGAGACAGGGAAATCCCTTGCAATTTATGGATTAAAGACTAAACTTCAGGAGTTTCTGTAGAAGAATATTGATATGATTTCTTTGGAAAAAATGTCGTTGATTCTAAGGATTTCTTTACAACTTCATGTCTATGATTTGGGGATATGGAATGTGACCAAAAAGTTGGAGGTGTTGGTGAGGGAGTTTTACTCTTAGAATGGCTTTGTAATTTATATTTTCTTGCCATTCATAGTCAGGCCCTCCTTCTAGCACAAAAATGTTGAAGCTTCGAAATTCCCTGCGACAACATGGGGGATAACCACCCAATTTGGACCTTGAAAGAAACTCCTTTTCCGTTTGGTATAGTGGCTCCGACTAGGGATAATGGGACCAGTTTCACAAAGATAATTGATTTGATAATGTTGATGGGATGATATAATATGTAATAAGAAATGATTCAACTAAGTGTAATCTAATCTAAGTATTAAACACATGCATATATCTTAATATAAAATTATCTAACTATAAATATACCTAGGAATAAAATAAGATATGTGATCTACGATGATGTCTTACAACAATTGTTAATAAAGATAATTCAACAGCCAAAATAAATGAAATCATTTAACATTAATTGTTTTGGATAAATAGTTAGACAAAACAATTAAGAGAAATATATCACATATAAAAATCGTTCATGTATTCAAAACGGAACCAAAGCTAACATCATATAAAAGTGCAATAATGCTGAACTATAATCCTCAATTTCATACATAAAACAATCGAGAGAAGGAGTATTTCTTAATACATAAATAAAACATAATCATATGATAAAAGTACCATATATGATAATTCCCGCTCATGTGCTTCAACAATATTTACGCAATTTCATTCAATCCAACACATTCTAAGAGTACAAATGTTCATTTCAGTAGAGAATGTTAAATATTCAAAGACAAAAAGATCATGTTCCATTCAATTCATCAAAACCTTCACAAAAGTACAAAAGTCTAATGTCTTAAAAATTGTTTTTGATCAAATTTTTGGATCTCTCACTAAATGCATGAGAGGGGTTTAAATACTAAAATACTCGCCTCAAAATAGATTATATGAAGAGGTTTCAAACAACCTTCCTCAGAACTAGAAAAAATAAAACTAAAAATAAAATAAACTAATTTCTAGATCCTTTGAACTTGGACCAAGTTAATCTGCTAACTTGAACACCGAGGTTGCAAATATCGATCATTGGCTTGAGCTGAGGAAGTTGGCTAATTGTAGATTTTAACTGCCCAAAAAATATTGCATCTATCAATGATGGCACCATATTTTGTGTAGAGGTTGTTAAATACCTTAGAGTCATCCACTGGTAGTGTTGTTTTACTAGAAACTTCCATTATGTCTACCAATTCAACCTTTTTAGTTGTTTAATTGCCTCTTCCTTTTCGTGTGTTGTTTGTTTCCACTGCTGCTCTAGTTTTTTGAAATTCTGTAGAAACCTTGATACACATTCCTTAACAAGGTTGGCCCCATGTAGGTTTTCATTTATGACTTCTATTATGCTTATTGTTTCTCCTATTGCTATTGTTGTCACCCTTTCTTCTCATTTCAACTGAGAATCCCAATTTATAAACAAAATATCTTTGTGGGACTCATCTAATTTTGTTAGGTTAGCCTTTCTTCCATCCTCCAATTCTTTCTAGGTGATAAATTCATAAAACGTTTTGTAGATTTCTTCGTACTCAAACCTTATATCAATTACTTGGTTCATCAATTTATCACCGGTCTTGCAGTGAGGATTTATTTGTGAGATTTTATAGCAGAATATTTCCTCTTGTTGCATTAATAGGGAATTGAGGCTGACTGCTTCTTTGATGAGTTCGTTAATTTGTGGGTTGTCTTTAAATTTATCCACCATGGCTTTCATTTAACGAATTTATGAATCCTTTTGTGATAAGCTTGGTGCTACACTCTCATCTTCTCGAATTCCCTTTGAATCTGGGCTGCTTGTTGCTATGCCTGCGGATTAGTTTTTTCTTGTGCTAATTGTTGATCAAGCAGTAGAATTTTCTATTCTTTTTCCTTCAGCGACATTCAGACTTATGTCGCATTATCGATGGTTTTTGTTGCATAAGCTCCTGCAAACTGCAACAACTTCGTGACATTCTCTGATGGGTTGACAGGCTTGTCCTTCCAGACAACATCCATTGGTTCATTTTGTAGAGTTGTAACAACAGTGCTGTCTAGTTTCCTTTTCTTCCTTTGTCTTTTAACTACAACCTTATGAGTAGGGTTGTACAATATATCTAATGGAGGTATCTCTTAAATTCTCAAGACAATTTCGAAGGTAGGAACAACAAGAATAATCTCGATATCCTAAGTACCTGTAGCTACTTCTTCTGTTGTTTTTGTATTTTCTTTATGTTGGGTTTGCTTGGGGATTTGCAGTTCAGATGTTTTCTCAAGATTTGTGTCTGTATGGAGATTTTTATTGAATTTCTCACATTCTTGTTCCAGTTCAATGACTGGAGATTTACCTGGCTAAGCTGAAGTAGAAGCAACCTCTGCCTGCTTCCTTGCCAAGGCCTACTTGGCCGTCTCCTCTGTACTTCCAACTGTGTCTTTCACGGTCTCTTTATTTGTGTTTCCTCCTCCATTTTGAGATTGTCATTCTGAGTCCTTTGACCCATGAGTTGAATTCTCTTGGGTTTCTTCTTCAGAATTTTCTTTGGGACTTCCCTCCAATCTTACGTTAGGAGTTTGCTCTCTTATTAGTTCAATATGCAATAGGTCCAATGGACCTTTAATAGTCTCTTATTCCTATACACATGAAAAGCATTAATATCTTCTAGGGTCAACAGTAATGATGCCATATTTATAACTTGTGAAAATGTTTATGCTCATTGGAAGAGGTCATCAAAGGCATCCTCTTCATGGGTAAACTGTTTGACTTTTACCATAGTAGTAAATTCCTTAGCAACGTGATTTGGGTTGTATTGCCTTCCTGGAACTGTAGCCAATTTCAGAGACATAGTAATATTTGCTTCCTTTACTGCATGTCCATAATCGTGTAGTGCAAAAGCACCACATTGTAATGGGAAGGTTGGCCAAATGACTTTCTTCTGTTGTTTCAATCCTCTGGTTAAACCGCCTTCCCCTACTGTCTGGTTGGCTATTTCTCTGGCCAATAGTTTATCGGGAACACAATATGGGAGGACACGGGGAGAAGAAATGCTCCCAAAAACACTAATGTAGGTGAATGTATCTTCCCCAAACCATCTGGGATATCTACTTCGACCTCTTTAGAAAACCTAGGGGTTGTTCTATCAAAAACTACTTTATGAATAGGTGAAATAACACCCTGATAGATTTTATAAAAATGGCGGTGGAATTGAGATTCCCACAAATGTTTATGGTATATATGGATGGGAAGCGAATTCTATACAGTCCACTTCCATGCCATATTCAGAAACTAAGAACAAAAACAAATTGTGTCCATAACAAAATCACTCATAAAGAGAGGGGGAAAAATACTTGAAGAAACACTTCTCTTCTTTCTATATTCCATAATGGCCCTTGCTAAATTGTCTGATGAAATCTGACCCTAGTTCATAATTGTTGCATTAATTGCTACATCTATTAATGGGGGCCACTCCATAGAAAATTTGGTGCTATTGGGTTTACTGAATAACCTACACATCTGTTTCTGGGAAAACTAGTGTCTTTTCGATCTGCTAGTCCCACTAAGACGGGTAGCTATCTTAGAAACAAACAATCAAAGAAAATTGTGATTTCCTTTATGTATGGTAGATAAGAGAGAAGCAAGGAGGACCAACCTGGATCTTTCACTTGGCTCCTTGCTTGTTTCCTCTCTCCCTTGATAGAGCTTGCCACTCACCTCCTACTTGTCCCACTTTAGAGAATACCTATAGAGGCAAAGAAACAAAACACCATCAAATCATCTCGATCTATAATATCATAAACAATGCAGAATCAGAAATACGTTGACCATACAATTGCATTCACAAATAACAATATTCACAAATACACGATTATATGGAGGAAAACTCAAAGAAATTTATTAATAGTAGAAGAGAGGATTACAACCTAGCTGTCTGATCCAGCATCATCCTCCTAGTATCAAAGCCTTCTTCACCTCATGAAAAGCAAGATCACCCAACAATACAATGTCTCTTCTCAAAGAGAAACCAACAACACTTCCTTAGAAATTACAAAATTCCAGCCTCTAGATCTCTCAGATGAGGGATCCATTTATAGATGTTTGAAAAGGGTGTGAGTTAGCTCTGGTTTTTTTATTAGTGTCATTCCACTGATAGTTCTTGGTTCCACTTGGAGATTTCATTGATCTCTTACTCATCCCTGGGCAAATTCAGAGAGGCAAGTGTCATATGAGAAGTTTCTAAAAGATTCTCTGGGTATCCACTTAGCAAATTGTCTCTGCCATTTGTCTACTCTCGCTCATCGCACCCCACAGAAGGCTCTTTCAGTATGCATTGCACCTGGCTAGTGTAGGAGCTAGTATGCATCACACCTTGACCATGGAGCAGTTAGTATGGTCCAGTTTTGGCCAGTTCTAAGTGGTTTTTCAGGTGGAACTTCTGGGAAATGATGTAATCAGTTGACCATGATTCTTTAGGGTATGAAACAACACTTTTATGGGTTAAAGAGTCCTTGATTTATCGAAATTTATGATTGGGGTTGCAGTGCCCAAATATGTCTATAATAGTTGCCCCTTAAAGCATGGGGTCGTAAATCTTCTGATGTCAGGTGAAATGCTTTATCATGAGGATCCGAGGTATTCGAACTAGAAGGTGACCTGTATAAAATACAATAAAATATATCATCATCATATTATTTTCATGATCTAGCTGAGGCGGGCATTCCCATGCTCAGTTTTATAAATTCATTTTTATGTACATAGGATAGATAATCGTTTGATGCTGCAGACTGGTGATTCTTTGTAGAGTCATCATCCCT
Source organism: Pinus tabuliformis (assembly GCA_031772625.1). NCBI lineage: Eukaryota > Viridiplantae > Streptophyta > Pinopsida > Pinales > Pinaceae > Pinus > Pinus tabuliformis. Next base: position 120,942,473 of record CM062812.1, on the reverse strand, counting down.
TAGCTTGGATGATCATCTGTGCAACTTCTGTGTACATTTGATGTCTTTATATTCCTGAATATACTGTAGCCAGGATGGATGAAACTAGATATGGGGTCTTCAAACTCGTTCAATATTCGCCTGATGTACAAGTCGATCCATGTGAAAAGATGTTATGAAGTCGAACATGGAAATACATCGCCTGATTACCAGCCAAAGATATAAGCTATTAACAGGCGCGAGGGGAATCACTGATAATGATAATGACCCTCAAGGTACTACAGTACAATTCACGTGGTGTGAATATATGATATGATGTCTAACACCATGCAAAATTTTTCGGTTGAAGGCCATTAATGTAAACCTGTCACCGAAAGTGAGAAACTTACCATTGAGGCATGCAAACTTCAAAGTATTGAAAAGGTTGTTTCTAAGTCAACTTCTCGGATAATGAGTTGATGTCAACAAGAAGTGACCCGTCGTAGGAGGGCCTTAATGTATCCCACATCTATGACACGAAACGAAGCAAATGATTTTTTGGAGGTGAAAACGATTTGATGATACAAGGTTCAGGAATGGCAGTCATGAAAAATGGAGGGTGAAGGTATTGTAGTGGATGAGGCGTTATCTAGGTGGTGAATTCTCTAAATGACTTCTCTTGAACATGTCAGTGACACTGAGATGGATTGGTAGCGTTAACCCCAAAAGATGGATGGTGTGGAGTACCAATGGTGATATGACCAGTGAATGGAATAACCCAACCTGACTCAATCATGGTGATGGAGTGAAAGTGTCATGTTCAAGGGTGACCTGCTACCAATGAAGTTCTTCAAGTTTTCTTCCCTTTTCCCCCAGTCATTGCTGACTAGTACCTCTTCATTTTTTTCAAGCTTGAGGAGGATAACATATGCTTGTTCTATAATTTGCCCTTCGGGCAAACTTGTCGCTACATTTGGCGAGTCTAGCGACAGTGAAACTCACTCTTGTCCGGATGGACAAGTTTGTCACTATTATTTTAGCGAGTTTAATGAAAAGGATAACTTTGTCCTTTTCATCTTTAGAGAGTTTGAAAAGGGACGAAAAGGAAACTCCAGTAGTCCTTTTTGGTAGCATAATCCCTTAAGTCCAAAAAAGTATAAAATAATACAAAAGGGATGACTTTTTGATCGCTTTAGCGAGCCGAAAAAGACAAGCGCTCGATCTTTTTGTGGGATGATCCCTTAGGTCCAAACAGATTAAAATGTAGAGGAGGGATGGCGCTTCCTTTTACTTTAACAAGCTGGAAAGGCCAGTAGCTCGGCAATCTTTTCATATTTAACGAGTCTAAAAAGAGATTAAAAGAGACTCGTTTTTGAGGAATGAGTGATGTTTTTAGGTAGCAACTGGTTCTAGGTAAGTTTGGAACTTCTCAAAACATGGCAGTGTGAAGAGGGTGCCTAACAGGATCACTCGTCGCAGTTGTTCCTCAAAAGGGTAAACAATCAAGTGGAAGCGTATGATCAGCCAAAAGAATGGAGGTGATGGTAAGAACACAACCAAGGCTTGAAAGGCTGATAGCATGGCAATCAAAGAGGTCGTTTACTAAAGGCGGGTTTATTTTTTAATGAGCTTGAACCTTACGTTAACATATGCTCAGTGGCGGGTTTATTTTTTAATGAGCTTGAACCTTGTGGAAACACTGCTCATGATAATAGTCAAAGATGTTCAATTTACCATTAAGACGCTAGATTCCTTCGATGGTCGTACAACTTGTTCAATTTCTCCATCATATTGATTGGAAATACAAATACATGTCTGAAAAATGAGTTAAAAACCAACATTTTACTTGAAGTACATGAATAGTAACATAAAAAGTAGTTTTACCTCTCATTTTTACCATTTCATTCAAATTTGGGATTTTTGGAGCTCTGGATGTGTTTTCCCCCTCAAATTTAATCAGTTGATTTTGGGAGATCTATTGGACTATTCTCTGCGTTGTCAGGACCAGGTAGGAGCTAACCCTGAGCTCTTCAATTGCATTCCATCCTTTTCTGATTTTGAGCAAGTTTTCCCTTTTTTATGGGCTCCAGGGTTTGAAGAATTCATTCTCTCCCCATCGCACCCGGTCTGCATCAAAAAGTGCGATGCATACTGAGCTGGACATTGGCCAGTCAGTATGCATCTCACCCTGTACACATGCAGGGTGTGATGAGCGCAGAACAGAAAGTTTGTACAATGTTTTTTCATGAAATGTTTTCCTATTTTTGCCCAAATTAGGATCCTAATTAATCTTTTGTTTGTGTTTCAGAGATTCATTGGATCACTATGGTTGTTACATGGCGTGAAAGTGAGCATGAAGAAGAGGACATGATTGCCTTACATGATTCGGGTACGGTTACTGCATTGCGAAACTGTGGCTTGCTAAAATTCTTCCGCATATCCAGCATGAGGCAACAAATCAATTTGTTGCAATATTTTCTCGATGCATGGGATCCGATCAACCAGGTATTCCAGATTAGAGGCAAATCCATTCCTTTGACAGTCGAGGATATCTACTTTTTGACTGGGTTATCAAGGCGTGGTGCCCCTCTCTCACTATCGGGATCTGCCTGTGGGGGTGAATCTGTGAGGGATTATATTCGCCAGTTTTGTAGAGATGGATATCAACTTAGTAGGGATGGCAAGATTAATATTCGAGATGTCACTAATTGGTCCTTGAGGACCAGTTTATTCACCTTTTCTAGATTGGCTGGTAGTGCGGCTCTTCATTTGGCCAATAGATCTTATATGTAGTACACCCTCGAATGCCTGGAACCAAAGGTATTCAACTGGTGTGAGGCAGTACTTCTGGTCATAAAAGAACAACACTCCAAGGTAAATAATGGAAGATCGAAGAACTTTGGTTACGGTTCCATTCTGACTGCTTTTGCCTTGGAGAGGATTCCACTGATGTAGCCACAATACATTTCACTAGGATTGCCATCACTGAGGGAACCACGGATGCAGAGATGGGTTGACCTCATGGCCAAACATGCTGGCCAGTCACAGATTTCATTCTCTGATGCCTTCTTTGAGTGGTTTGGCCGTCAGGAGATGGTCTTTGCTGAGTATCATACGTTGGGATGGATTTCCAAGGCGACCTGGATTTGGCGCTACCAGCTGGTGAGCAGTGGAGTGTTATGGGTAAAATGATCTGACCATATCTTTGTTTATTGTTTTTATAATGTTCTTATGTTTTTTAAATGTTACCAAGACTTAATAAAACTCATATATGTGTGCAGATGTTGGGCCAGTGTGACCAGCAGCATGCCCTAGGGCAGTAGCTGATGTTCCAGCAGGAGAGGCTGTAGGGAGGGCTGCCCTTCATGATCTGGATATAGCGGAGACCCTGGTAGTGTTGCAGGATCAGATCGAGGGTCTCACTCTTGGTATTCAGGATGTGAGGACCGACGAGTTACCTCTGAGGTTACAATGCCATACTACTGGCGTGCTGAGTCGATGGACTAGGCTCTTACGTATGATCACACAAGCGGTGACTTGATATCACCAACACCATTATTCTAGGGTGCTTTTCTGCATGTTTGAGTTTTTAGGCCGTATGATCGATTTTGTCTTGGACACAAAAGATTTTGTAAAAACTATAAACCGTTATATATTTTTTATTTTCGAAGTTTTATTTTGGTTAAGTTATGTGATCCTGATGCAAATGTTAATGTGAAATGCTTTTTCTTTATAAATTCTACAAATGTCTATCTAACACATAATTTGCTAATGAATCAGTTAATGTGTTTAAGTTTCTGGAAATGTGTTGATATTGAATAGAATCAAACTGCCTTTCCAAAATCCTGACCCTTAGGAACATACGATAGATAGCTGGATTCCGAACAGAATAGACGCCAGTAAGTTGTAGGATGACGAGTTGCAAATCTAGCCTGACAATAGGTCGGCGTATGCCATGTGCGATGGCATTAGAGAGAAGCTCCATCAACACGCTGTACTCAACGATGTTGTTCGTTGATCGACCAATACATATCCGTCTGAAACTCACTAACTTGCCGCTTGGATAAAAAATGGCCCAAGCTACAGAAGATAGGTTCTGCGTACTACGACTAGCTTCGTCGACATATCCAATGAATGATTCCAATAGGTCTGACATCTGCAACAAATACAAAGTGGATTACCTAACCAAAATGACAACTCTTGACAAAAACAAAAATGTAACAAAAGCATATCTATAAAGAGATTACTACACTTAATCAAGCATAGTAATGCTTAAGATACAACCCGTTTCAGGGTTGTGACAGTGGAATCCCATCGTAATATACTAAATCTTAGGCTCCTTTTGCTAATACTCTTTTAACAATGTAGAGGCTCATCCACAACGGTTCGAACTTACCTGCTCCCAATTTATCATAGTCCTGATCGTGTAGCGAGACCAGGTCACCTTCTGAGAAGACACGGGGTTTGACATTTTTGTCAAATTGCACCTTGACATGTATCTTATGAGATTCATTAGCCAATGCAGCATCATGATGGGTTTCATCCAGTTGGATTAGTTCCAAGAAACGAGACTCTTCCTCTAAAGTTTCAGGAAGTAGATCGATCGCGAGCTTAAGAGATGAAATTTCACACTGAATCGGTAAGACCACTTCCAGGCCATACACCAACTAAAATGGTGTAAATCTGGTCGCATTTCTTACCAATGTCCTATATGCCCACCGAGTTGAGTACAAGATTAAGTGCCAATTCTGTTTGTGGATTCCAATCATCCTTTGTAGCATGCGCTTTAGGACTTTGTTGTGGTATAAACTTGTCCGTTAGCTTGCGGATAATATGGAGTAGAACTGTCATGGGACAGTCCTAATTTGTTAGCCAATTCAACCATCATGTGATTGCGAAAATGTGATCCATGATTTGTGACTATAGCTTGTGGAACACCAAATCTAGAGACTACATGATTGAAAAATAAAAGAGCAGTTGTTTCGCCGCTGTTGTTTAATGTAGGCATCGCCTCGGCCCATTTTGTAAAATAGTCGACTACAACTATGATATACCCATGCCCCAGCCGAGGTGGGGTTACATGTCATGAAATCTATGCTCCATTTCGCGAATGGCCCAACGAAAACTACTGGATGCAGTGGTGTGGGTGGTAGTCTAGTTTTGCGGTTGAAAATCTGACAAGCATGGCAACTTCTGACTGCAATTATGCAATCTTTGAATATAGCAGGGTAGAAGTAACCCGCTCGTAAGATCTTTTGTGTCGTAGCGTAACCAGATTGATGCCCCCCACATGCACCTGAATGACAATCATTCAGGACTTTTTCAGGCCTCCTCATGTGTGAGGCACCTTCACAGAACCGTATTGACACCACGACGGTAAAGTGTATCACTGACGATCATGTAGTCTTTGGCTTGGTATCGAGTATGCCGTTGTTCGGAGCGAGAGGTGTTAGACCTAAAGGTTTGGGTTTAGATATAGATCAGTATATCTCCATACCATGGATCGCTTGATGATATCAGAAACAGAGTTTCATCCATGATGGATATTTAGATGTTGAATCGTTGGAAGATGATGGGAGGTTGCGTAGTAGCTCTGCAAAAACTAGAGATTTCTTTCATTTGGATTTGGTGAATTCCAGATCAAACTCTTGCAAAATGGCTATCCATTTTGAATATTTTCCCCCTAGTAATTGACGCAACAGAATGTAGGTCATAGGGTTGCAATCTGATAGAATGGTAGTTTTGCGAAAGAGGATATAGTGTCAAAATCTCAGTACTACTTGAACAACTGCTAGAGCCAACTTTTCAACATAGGAGTACTTGATTTCTGTATCATTGAAGTTTCAGCTTAAATAATAAACCGAATGTTCAATTCCTTTGTCTTCTTGTACTAAAACCATGGTGATGGTTGTATCTGTTGCGGCGAGATACAAGTTAAAGTCTTTTTGATAGTCAAGAGCGTACATTAATGACGCTTTTATTAGGGAATCATTTAAAGCATCAAAGTAAGCTTGTGCAACCTAATCCTAGTTGAAGGGCACTTCTTTTTTCAAAAGACGTGTATAACCTTTAGCAAGTTTCACATAATTTGGAATGAACCTCCTTAGAAAGTTTGCTTTCCCCTGGAGTTTCAAAATTTGAGGCAAATTTGAAGGTGGAGGCATGTCAATGATTGTCTAAAATTTACATGGTTGAGTCGAATTCCGTCCTTCGAGACTACGAAACCAAGTAACCGACCAGAACCAACACAAAACACACACTTGTGTGGATTGATTCATATCTTGTAGTGTCTGCAATGTAGAAATATATCTCCCAAATGCTATGGATGATTAGTTCGCTTTCGCGAATGAGCCAGTAGATCATCGAGATATGGTTGAACGATGTGCTTGATGTCATGGAAGGCATAGTTCATTGCCCTCTGAAAAGTTGGCCCTGTGTTCTTCAAACCAAAAGGTAGTTTACGGTACGTGAATGTGCCCCATGGACATATAAATGTAGTCTTCGACTGGTCCTGTGGGTAGATATTGATTTGATTGTATCCGGAAAATCCATCCATGAATGAAAAGATTTCGCATTCGGAACATTCATCAATTATCTGGTCGATGAAGGGTGTAGGGTAGTTTTCCTTTGGACAAGCTTGATTTACATCCCTGTAATCGATGCACACTCTAATTCTTCCTTGCTTTTTCATTACAGGAACAATATTCGATACCCAATCAGTTAGAGGAACAGGGTAAATGAAACTAGCATGTAAAAGTTTTTCAACTTCTGCCTTAGTAGCAGCGACTTTCTTCGGGTGAATCGGTCGAAGCCATTGTCATACTCGTTTGACATCTGGATACATCTTGATTTCATGTTCGATGCTCGAGTCAATGCCTGACATTTCTTCATATGACCATGCAAAGACATCTCTGAATTCGCGAAAGAGAGCGCAGTATATTTCTAGTTTTGAAGGAGAACAAGATTTTCCAACATGAATATTCTCTACAACATTAGGTTTGATCAAGATATTTATGGCAATAGTCTCTTCAATATTGGACAGATTTCACCCGGAATCCACCGTATTTACAGTATTTGATAGAAAATCAAAAGCTAAAGGATTATTAAGGTCGCTGGAATAATCTTCATTGTTATCTTGAAGATGGGAACGATGGTGGTAATCTTCCCATTGTTCCTCTCCTATCATCATTGACTGAATGATTCCTTCGTTTGTAGAATGTATACGAGACCAAGGATCTGAAGAGGTGCCATATTCTAGAGACCTATCTATCCAAACACTCGATGAGTGTTGATTTGGGTTTGCCGCCCAGACCCAGAAAATTGATTGCTTCAAAATTTCTTTGGGGCTTGGGGGAAATTTTGGCGATGATCCATACTAACAAAATGTTCAGAAATCTTCTTAATCTTTGATGATGTAGAAGATACCATATGATAGGTTTCCACTGTGGCCACTTCCACCAGATTACTTGGAGGCGGGAGGGAAAAAGTACCCATTAAGGTGGGGCCTTTTAGGAGACCTACTCCGACATTTTGAAGCAATTGAGAGCTTCCATGGATCATTGGAATGCTTCCCGTAGCTTGTGAACTTTTGGGGAAAAAGGTTAGTTGGTCAACGATTGTAATTCCTCCTTGGAAGGGAAATGAAATATTTCTAAAATATGTTGACACAACAGCAGCCATAGCATAAATCCAAGGCCTTCCCAATAGGATATTGTAATCATGGTTTCCATCAATAACCTCGACTTCAATTTCTACTATCTTGCACCCCAATTCAACTTGCAAGTTATTTAATATCCCATATGGTGTGTATGTTCTTCCATCGAATGCTTTTAATTTCATTGATGATCATGAAAAGGGTGGTGAGCCTAAAGTTTTCTAGCAACTGATTGACATAATACAGGTAGATGCCCCCTCGTCAATGATTGTTCGATGAACAATTTTGTTGAGGGCTTTTCCCTGTATAAGGAAATTGAGTTGGGCTGGTAACTGAGGTTCATATACTTTGTGGTTAAAGGCCACAAGATTGGAATCTGTTCGGTCAATCCCACCTATTGCTGATAATAAAGCTTGCTTTTGGGAGGGGAATTTCTGCAGTACTTCAAGTGTCGACATAGTGGATGGTGATTGAGCTAGATCCTCTACTAAATTATAACTCTGTGCTGATCAAGCATGAGGATTAAATGTCGATTTATGTACTACTCCCTTTGGTAGCTTTACAATTAGGTCAGGAATGATGGGTGGCACAACTTCTGACAAAGTTGTTGTCGAACTACTGGGTTGATCTGTAGTCTTGTTGTTCGACATCTGTGGATTCCCATAATCTTTATTCCTCGTTGATATCAAAGCATCATTTTGCTGTTTCTAGATAGATAACATAAGCACTTGGGATGGGGAAGCATGATTGATAGCAACCATATTAGCTTCTGGGATTGGAAACGGATCAGTCAACACTGCTGAGGTATTTGAAGTCTTTAAAAATTTCTTGACCTCAGCTTGATGTGGACAATCTTTCGTCCAATGTTCTTCATTACAAATGAAACATGGTTGACCTAGTTTCTTTCACCCAGTAGGGTTTTCAGAAGACTTTTAGGAGTTGAATCTTCCTATTTCTTATTTTTGTTTTTCCCTTTCTTCTTGCCTCCTGGTTGCTTTGGTTCTTTGCCCTTGTCAGATGACACAGCATTAACCTCCGAGGCAGGAAGTTTTTCATTTTCTTTTTTATTAGAAACTGCAAGGGCTTTACCAGATTGAGCCTTTGTGGTTTGCGTACTTGAGGTACCAATCATGCCATCGCCGGCATGAGAGTCCCTATTTGATTTAGGAGGGGGAGGAATGGAAAATTCTGGTCTACAGGCATCAGGGATTTTGTCATAGAGTGTGCCAGACTGAGTATAGATCAAGTCCAAATATTGTGCACAAGCAATGACTTGATCCTCAGTGACAACTCCTCCTTTCGCCACATCTTCAGTAATAGAAGGTAATAATGACTTAATAAACCACTCAACTAGAAGCTGATTAGGAACATACATCTTTACCATTCGACGATGACGTCGCCACTCATGAATATGATCGGATATGTGAGTGGCTATTGTCTGTTTAAATTTGGTAAGGAGTTCTGTTCCTGTTTTGTACCTTATGGGTAACTGAAAGTGAGTTAAAAAGGTAGTGGCAAGGGCACTGAAGTTATCGAATGAATCTCTAGGCAATTCAATGTACCATTTCATTGCTGGACCAGTTAGCATTCGCTGAAAAAGGTGAAGCCTAATCGAATCATCATTGAGGGTGTTAGACGAACACCACAAATGAAAAGTCATTACGTGATTCGATGGATCTTCACCTGGATTTCCATTGAATTTAGGAATATCAGAGGGAATTTTATGAGAAATCGCTGGCCACCAAGGGGCGTAAGCAATTGGATCATTTTTTAGCCAGTTTAGATTTGGTAATTCTAGAGTTGCTACAAAAGGCGACTGCTGATTCAGGTTTGGCGAAGCATACCCAGGATAAGATGGGATCCCCTGAACAGTAGGTATTTGCATACCAGCATAATGTATCTGATGCTGATAACTTTGATAAGGTTGATGGGCATAACCATTATAGTATGGTTGTTGATAACCGCTTTGAAAATGTGGTTGCCCATTACCTACAAAGCCTTGTTGCTCAGGTCCTCGGTAAGCTTGTTGGAATTGTGGTTGTTGATATTGCACCAACCATGGTTGTTGAACCATTTTCTGTTGCCCAATATGGGATGATTGACCAAGATGCAGAGTGATAACACCCGTTTGAGCCTGAGTTGTTCCAGTTAAGGAAGCACTAATCTGAGGTTGTGATTGAGCCGTAGAGACAAGAGGCTGTTGTACTACAACCAGAGAGACTTGAGGTTGACATACAACAGGCTGTGCTTGTACTTGCAACACAATCACAATAATAGGTGTAGTGGTAATATTTGACACAGGTTGGGCTGGTTGCATTGAATATACAACCCTTGGTTGTTGAGGCGGTATTGGTATCCAACCACTGGATGTAATTCCAGTTTGATCTGAATTTTGTTGTGAGCTCTCATATGGTTGTTCTCCAGGAGGGAATAATGAAAAAGCATACTGCCCCCCATATGGTGGAAATCCAGTGCTCAAAGGATAGACGGACCTTTGAAGACTGGGCTACCCAAATTGAAATTGGTATGCAAGATCAATTTGGTGAGCTTCAACATACGAAATGCCAGATAGGATCCTAGAGGAACAAATAGGAATAGACCATGTCATCGAAACAGTCCCTGGGTGGACTCCATCTAGTGATTGATAAGTAGTTGGGATAGATGGTATACCAACAAACATTGTAGGAGTGGTAGCAGGAAGTTTTGCTGCAGCTGTATCGGATGACATAGTCCTATATGTTGACGGTTGTTCAGACATATTTAGTCTATCCAAAATATTTTCTAGCGAGTCGACAGGAACTTGCGATGAAGGAGGATTGAAAGAAATAACTTCAGGAATAGAAGGATACAAGTGGATCCCAGTTCCAAAATGCAATGGAGTACTGGATGGAAGATCCTATACTATCTCCTCTATGGCAATTAGTCCAGGTGGAAGAGGTAGACCATTAGGTCCGAAAAATATTTCTGGAGCTGAAGAAGGTATAGCTTCTGCAGTGACAGATACTGGACGGGTGACACCTTCTGAATTCTAGAACTGAACTTCCAGATGTACAGGTAAGTGAACTTCAGTTTCTGGACCAGCTCTTGCTGGAACTATTTTAGGTATGGAAGCATCTACCGTTACACTAGGATCAGTTCTAATGTCCTCTTGTAATTGCAGAACTTCTTCTATAAAGGCAGATGTACCAGAAATGATTGGAGTAACTGTAGTCTCTGATGATGTTGAAACACAAGTTTCAAATAAACCAGGAGAGGTAGACTCAGTTAAATGAGACCGTTTTTCCTGGAATGGTTTCGTTTCCTGAGTCAAAGACGGTTAACTTTCTAGCCTTCATGAACGATGGGGTTTTGATTGAATTTCTTCCATGATTGCAGATTACTTGATCAACTCAAAATTAAAAAATTGGAAATGTTATTCCTAATTAAATAAATTTTAATGAAGCTTTGACACAGCTTTGCTTTTTCAATTTTTAAGAGTTGAGAAAAAGCTAAAGGTGACTCTAGTAGCCTTCGAATTTTAATGAGCCTGACGTGACAAGTGCTCAGATGGACCGTTTCTTTTAAGGAGTCCAAAAGGAATGAAAGTGACTACTCTAGAAATCTACACAGAGGGATTACGAAACCAATCGCAAAACTGCAAAATACACCATGGTGGTAAATTAAAGAAAAATTACCAAGGACTTATGTACAACAGTCAATCTTCTCGAATGATGTGTTCAGTGCATTGCGTTCGATAGGGTGGCGGACATGGCTTCCCATGGATAAAAGATATCAGCCTGTTGTGGTCTCCCAATATATACTTGACAGTACGGGGAGTACAAGTTCGTACTAGCACTTGTCGTATCAAAGAGGAGGAATCACCCAACCTTCAATGAAAACAATAGTTACCAGGTTTTACGACGCTGGAATACATCTCTAGCCTAGACCTGTAGATGTGTTGCATTAGGTTCCAAAGCGTTGTTATGTTCATTGAGATTTATTTTAGAGTTGATCTTTCTAAGAAGTTTGTCTTTCAAGGTTCACCATGTGCTGTAGATGTTAAATTCCTAAATATGAAATCTAAAATGATAAACAGTCATTTATTTTAGCGATGAAAATCCTAGCTACTAAGGAAAGAAGATAATGATTCTTTCAACAGAGAGTAGAGAGCACACACTAAATGCACTTTTACTAAATCATTTTCGCACATAGTCTAAATGCAAATGCAAATGCATGTATTTGTCTTTTTTTTCCTTAATGTGAGAATGCCAAAAAGGAAAACTAAGTACATATCTGAACTATTTTCTTCAAAGCGACACTTCGACAATTTCTTTTCAAAATGAAAGGAAGATTAAAATGACACTTTTCGATGTCGAATAGAAAACTGCTTTCGACACTTTAAATATTAACAATTCAAATCAAATACAATGGAAAAAGTACGCTCGACTGTCTAGAGGAGGAAGACTTTACGACACTCTTATTTTTGCCTCAAAATGACAGTTACGACACTTCCTTGCATAAAAAAACGACAGTTCAATTAAGCTACTTTTGACAAAGAAGGACTACAAATGATAGACAAACACATAAAAATTTTTACAAATCCCTATAAATGGAGGCTAAATAATGTAAAGGAAAGAGGCTTCAGCAATGAGATACTAATAATGAGCAGCAAAACTACTAAATAGAGCTGAAAACAAGGAGGAAAAAACCAAATTTCAAAGACAGAAACAGTATCATTCATTCATCGCACCTGTCCTTAAGGGAAACAGGGATGCATCTCATTTGCAACACACGGGAGGTGAAATGCATATAGGTTGCCAGTTACAGACAGTGCGATGGGCCAGGGAACGAAACTGAGTTTGGTTTTTGCTCAAAATTTGCAGCTAAGTTCAATGATTTAGGTCGAGCTATGATAGACAATAAAATAAAAGTACACGGGTATGATCTTAAGAGGTTATTGAGCTACCACAAGGGTGCTTAGGATGCTTGTAAGTCAGATGTTCAATTCATAAACCAACCCAGAGATTGACTGAAGTAGCATTCATCTACTTTGCAGTTGCATAACAAAAGCAGTTCGAAGGCTAGCTGGCTAACTTCAGGCTCTGTCTGTAGTTTATAAAGCAAACAAAAATAACAAACAAACAAACTATTCGCTCCCCTGTGGAGTCGCCATTTTGTTTCTGGGAAAACTAGTGTCCTTTCAATCTGCTAGTCCCACTAAGACGGGTAGCTATCTTAGAAGCAAATAATCAAAGCAAATTATGATTTCCTTTATGTATGATAGATAAGAGAGAAGCAAGGAGGACCAACCTGGATCTTCCGCTTGGCTCCTTGCTTGTTTCCTCTCTCCCTTGATAGAGCTTGCCACTCCCTTCCTACTTGTCTCGCTTTAGAGAATACCTATAGAGTCAAAGCAAAAAAACACCATCAAAGCATCTTGATCTATAATATCATAAACAATGAAGAATTAGAAATACATTGACCATACAATTGCATTCACAAATAACAAGATTCACAAATACACGATTATATGGAGGAAAACTCAAAGAACTTTATTAATGGTAGAAGAGAGGATTCCAACCCAGCTATCTGATCCAACATCATCCTCCCAGCATCAAAGCTCTCTTCACCTCATGAAAATAAATATCACCCAACAATACAATGTCTCTTCTCAAAGAGAAACCAACAACACTTCCTTACAAATTACAAAATTCCAGCCTCTAGATCTCTCAGATGAGGGATCCATTTATAGATGTTTGCAAAGGGTGTGAGTCAGCTCTGGGTTTTTGATTAGTGTCATTCCATTGATAGTTCTTAGTTCCACTTGGAGATTTCATTGATCTCTTACTCATCCCTGGGTGAATTCAGAGAGGCAAGTGTCATATGAGAAGTTTCTAGAAGATTCTATGGGTATCCACTTAGCAAACTGTCTCTGCCATTTGTCTACTCTCACTCATCACACCCCATAGAAGGCTCTTTTGGTATGCATCACTCCTGGCTAGTGTAGCAGCCAGTATGCATCGCACCTTGACCATGGAGCAGTTAGTATGGTCCAGTTTTGGCCAGTTCTGAGTGGTTTTTTAGGTGGAACTTCTGGGAAATGATGTAATCAGTTGACCATGATTCTTTAGGGTATGAAACAACACTTTTAGGGGTTAAAGAGCCCTTGGTTTATGGACATTTATGATTGGGGTTGCAGTGCCCAAATATGTCTATAACAACATCATTGTCGCTGCGAAACTATGAGGGGGAGAGATGGATGCTATTGAGTACATACTAGTTTTATCCTGCTTGAGTTTGCCTTCGCTTGACCTCCAAGTCTATGTAACGTAAAAGGGGTCCCTGTTGTCTTTGGTAAAATGCTCAAGGAACACTTTTTTATAGAACTTTTGATTCTTTGGTAGATGGTGCATTAGTCGTAGATTGTTTGGTGAGAGAAACCCCATGACCAGTTGCCTTTTATTCTTGAAAGTTCTGTCTGAGATGTTTACCTCATCAATTACCCATTTTACCATATCTGTGTATGGTATTATTTTTGGTCTCACAACTATTTGATGTAAGAATGAACACATGGTTTCAAAATAGGAGGCATCAGATGACTCTTGAGCATCATCTGTGGCCTTTGTTACCAGTGGCCTCGACTTCTCTTCTTCTAATAGGTTATACATGGCTTCCCATGTCATAGTTCCTCTATCCTTGCTGCATGTGGTATCGGAGAAATATGGTACCATGTCTGATGTCTCATATGCAATTGTCTTTCCTTTCTTCACCATTCTTTCTAACGATGTTTTCTACAGAGGTTTCTTGAAATGGAGCAATGGAAGTTATCAAATAAACACAAAGGGAGAATGACAATGAGAATTGAATGATAAAGTTAACCTCGAAAGGTGACAAGGAAGGAGCTTTTATTCAAAAAGCAGATGAAAAGAAATCAAATCACGTCGAGCCTCTCTTAACATATAAAATGGCATTAAGCTTATTAAATACGCACTAAGATATTTTATCATTGCCTTTATTACTCATTTAAACTACTGCATCGCAAATGAGAAGGGAAAAACTTTAAGGTGGTGAGTTTAAAGTGTGAAATGTTGATTATGTGATTACGATAAGATTATCGCAATATCGCAAATCACAATATTGCATTTTCGGTTGTGCACTTCTCTGGAGTTGTTTAGAATTATGTGAGATGCGAGGTGAGTGGAATCAATAATTATGTGTAAACTTTCTTTTTACTAAGAGCTGCACTTAACTTGTAGTTCATAACCTTTATTTTTATTGGGTTTAGGTTATATCGCACTTCGCAAACTTTTGTAGTTCACAAGATTGGCTTTTAAGCAAAGTTTCGTGATGCGATAAGTATTGTATTCCTCTACCACAATATCGTAGTTGGCGTAGTACAATAGGATTTATGAGTTGTTTCTTTTGTGAAAGATGATATGTGATTGCGATAGGTTCTTCATTTTACAAGAAATGCCTCAAGTCTTAGCTTGAAATGGAAATTTTAATGATATCCTAAGTTTATTACAGTGATCCCTTCAATCACAATTCGCAGAGCCTGGTTGTTAATTAACCTTTGACACACTTGGTCCAACAATATGCGATAAAAGTGAGAATTGCTAGCCTTAAAGGGATTTGACTTGATATATTAATTTATTTCTAAAACTTTAAAAAGAAGGCGCTTAAGTGATAAATTTTTCTCGGAGGAGTTTTCATAAAGGGTCCCCATTTATTAATAGAATATTAACTATTAAATCAATAAATGTGGGGGGGAGGGGGTTGCTGAACAACACAACAATGCGCAATGTAGAAGAGTTTGTAAATTGAATGCTAAATATAATAAAGACGATTTTGTGTTGAATCGATTGCATCTGTGTTTGTCCTTGATATATGATTGAGTTACTATATATTCTTTCTGTAAGTTGTTTCATATAAATAAATGTGTTCTACTACGCGAATCTATTAACTTTAGTATCTATGCATGAAATGAGTAATGAATTGTTTTTGTGAAGACAATAACTAGATATGTTATGATAACTATTCAGACAAATAGATTTGTGCGAAGGCAGATGTAGGGTCGTTATTTTCCAAGTGAAAGTCTTGAATCTACCTCCTTTATGTCGGATAAGCACAATCGTATACCTTCACAAAAACCTAGAGGTCAATTTGATAGAGCTGCAACATTGGACAATAGTAAGGTATAGATCTGTGCGAAGGAAAATATGATCTATAAGGGCTTCAAAATACGCATCACATAGTCTCTAGATGCAAAAACCTAGTTCTAGCATCCTCCAATACTACTTTGAGTGAGACTGTAGCCTGTGCTACGCAAGTTTTTGCCGAAAGGGCTAGCAGTATGGGGTTTTGTTGGTTGGCGCAAATAAATTTGAACCTAGGTCAAGCCCCCTTAAGCCAACAAATGGTTCTGTTGCTAGGATTGGGATCTATCTAAGAGATGTGTGATAAGTGGTTTCCCACAAAGAAAGAGATTGAGAAGTGGATTGACCCAAAAGTGAACATGTTTGTAGCTCAAGAGAACATAAGCCCTAAATTGTCCAAGGAGTAGTGGTTGCAGAGATATTTGTACACAGAAGAGACCGAAGCATTCTTTGTTTCTTCCTTGATGAACTACATGAATGGTTGTATATATTGGCATTTACTCAAGGTACATTGAGGCTCAACGGTCCTATAGTGTGGACTCTATAACTGGTGCAATGTCTGGAAGCATCAAAAAGAAATATCATGTGGGCCATGGATGATTGGATTGACCACACACTTGGAAGTTTTACGACTGAGTTCGCAGTTGATCAAACTATCAGTTACAGTGAGGCAGAGCATAGCTTCTTCAAGGGACCACAAGGTAAGTATCTGAAGTCATTGAAAACGTGGATTAAAATGTTGTTATGTGAAAAGAGGGTTATGCAATTACCTTAATTTTTGGAGTTGCGTGAAGTGGTAAATTCTTCAGAAGTAATGAAGGAACGAGCTTAGAGTATAGTCTGCTCATTGAATCCCCTTCAAGTGATGATGAAGGGGTAGTGTTGACTACACTGTGAAGTATAGTACAATTGATTAAGCAACATATCCCACAGATACCTCATCCATCGAGTCCACCTCCACCTTCACCTCCACCTCTTATGCCAACACCTTCACATCCACCTCCACCTCCACTTCCACCATTCAACATGGCAAATGTAATGAAGATGTCAGTTTTTAAAGGGGTTGGGAGTGAAGACCCCAAACATTTTTGGTTTGTTGTGGATACAGTGTGGATGGCGCAACAGGTTATAGAGAATAACATAAATAAGGCGTAGCTGGTCACAGGCTTGCAAGATCAAGAACTAACGTGGTACATCAAGTATTGCAATGATAATCCCAACGTGATGTTGGCCGAGACCTCGAATGATCTGAACAAGGAGTTTAGAAAGCCTAAGTCAAAGGCACAAACCATAACTAAGTTCAGAGAAATTTGCCAAAGGATAGATGTGTCATCCTCGGACTTCAACCAAATGTTGAAATTCTTGATCAGGCAGGCCAATATGGTGATAACAGATTCCTAGCATCGAGACTAGTATATTGAATCGATCTTGCCACACTTAATATTGTCGTTGTCACAACAAAAGATAGCAACGCAGGCAGAAGCCTTAGAAATCATGATGAGTTTGGAAGACTCGCCCATACATGATACAAACCTTGGAGTGCAATGTATTCACTCCTAGTTGTAAAGCTTGCACTTAGAGTTGTAGAGCCTGAAGAAAGGAAAGGAAGCCCAACCTAAGGTGTGCGTTGAACTTTGGTTCTTCAAATGCAAGGGCCATGGGCATGATAAGGACCATTTTCTAGTTTATTAGAATTATCTTATTGGGGGAGGGCTTTTCCCCTTGAAACTGGAGAATATAGCTAGGACAAGTGCAAGGGTTGTGCCATGGTGTGCTATCTGTTAGGTTATAGGATAACGCATGAACGACAATTTTCATCTGATACAGAAGTTTTTACAGAATCCTCAGCAGTGATTTTGCAATTTTTGCAAGCCTATAGGTCCCGATGAGCATCATTGTTGAAGCTATGAAGTGATGATGGATTGAACCCCTACCTACCACATGCAGGGATAAAATCGGCCTCAAGAGCAGGGAGCGGGTGAAGCACGTACATGATTCCAAGGTCGGGGAATAGGAAGAGGAGGAGGGGTTGGGTGGACAAGTGATTTGTTATAACTATGTCAAGACAAGACATGTCATGTGAGACTTCCAAAACCCAATGCATTTGTCAGGTCAATACTGTAGACAGTTCAACCATGTGATAGAATATTGTCCAATCCTTATAGAAAAATGTTACAAAAGAAGACTCAACCCAAGTAGCCTATGTAGAATATCTAGATGATGATGGTGGAACCACATGAAGAATATCATAGTGTAAATATTGTTATAAGAAGTGGTATGACCAGTGGTTAAGATAATGGAAAACATCCAGAGTATGAGGGATGGGTGCATAAGGCCACTCAAAAGGAAGTTGGATTTGACCTTCACCAAGCTAAAGAAACATTCATGGAAGCCAAGAAGAGCTTCACTAAGGCCTCCACCTTAGGAAACCAAGGGAAATTTCCAGAAACCAATGCGACGCAGGAGGTAGGTCCATTGGTATTAACTACTTTTCTAAAGACCTCTATGAAGTTTTTCTGCAACAAGAAGGAAGTAGAATCTTGGCATTATGATACAGGTGTTTTCCTTGATGGCAACTCACATAGATGACAGTTCAAAATGCAATAGGTTAACAACATAGGTTACAAATTAGGCTCCAGAGATTGAAGAAAGTAAGAAGTTTAAGATGTATACATTGGTCAACTTTTTCAAAGGGGAATATACATGCGGGTTCACAGAACAAAAATAGCGTATACGTATACATCCACTTTCACAGAAGGAAAAGCACATATGGGATCGAAAATCAAGGTTTTGGTATGAGGTATTGGTCTGAGGTATTTGGTTCGAGGTATTTGGTCTGAGGTATTGGTTCGACGTATTGGTCCTAAGAGGTTTTGGTCCAAGGTATTGAGAAAGGCATAAAACTATATAAAGAGGAGAAGATCAAAGAGATAGGTATGCAAGTAATGAATATCTTATGAAGAGTGAGATCAAAAGCAAATATGCATGTTATGGGTTTTTGGTGCTTTTCTTGATCTGAACTAAGGATGAACCTTAGTGGTTGATGAGGGATGAGATCTAATGATGGATCAGGATCATAAAACTTGATATGAATTATAATTATGTGGTCTGATCATGGATAGTCTAGATCTAAATACTAACGCATGATTTACACTGTAAATGTGTTGATCTGGGTATGGCTGATGTCTTAAAAAATTGTGATGTTTTAAGTTAGTATTTGCAGATCTGTAAGCTGCTTCACTTTGGTAAAAGCACGTATACACACTGGTTCGACACATCGAAGTAGCATATACATTATGAAATATCATGTTTGAAGTTGCAGTTGGTTCTAGTTGTTGATGCAAAGTTCTAGGTTATGCTTTTTGTTCTGGTGATTGTGTTCTTGTGATAGTGTTTTTAATGTTCAGATTGATTGATTTTGATTTGATTTAGTGATGATGGGATTTCAGTGATTGATTGATTTAGTTGTGGTTGATTCAGAGATTGATGATTTAGTTTTAGTGATTGGTTGATGTAGATGTATTTGATGGTTGTATTGTAGTGGTGTTTGATTTTTAGCTTCAATGTTACTGATGGGTCCAATATTAAAATTGTATGAAATGTGGCCTTCAAATTGTGGTGTTGTGTTCCAAGAGTATCCAGTCTGAAAATTTATGAAACGTGGTCCCTGGAGGAAGAGAGAAGGTCTTAGCCTTCTATAGGTCAGTGCCTACATACTAGTAAACATATTGTCCAGTAAAAGAGCTAGGGGGTTAGAGCTCCCTTGCAGTAGTAGCTGGAAAACGAGTGAAGGTAGGATCCTTTTGTAGGCTAGCGCCTATGTACTAGTAAATGGATTGGGTAGTACAAGAGGCAAGGGGTTGGAGCTCCCTTCCAGTAGAAGTTGGAAAACAAGTGAAGGTAGAGCCTTCTGTAGGCTAGTGCCTACGTACTAGTAAATGGATTGACTAGTACAAGAGACAGGGGGTTAGAGCTCCCTTCCAGTAGCAGCTAGAAAATGAGTGAAGGTTGGATCCTTCTGTAGGTCGGTGCCTATGTACTAGTAAACAAATCATCTAGTACAAGAGCTAGGGGGTTTTAGCTCCCTTCCAGTAGAAGCTAGAGAACGAGAGAAGGTCGTAGCCTTCTGCAAGTGGGTGCTTGCATACTGCTATGAGTCTGCACTAGTACAAGATTGTAAACAGGTTTTTCTTATATTAAAAGAAGACAACATCATGTGTATTTTGTCCCTCACTAGGTTTCCACCTTAAATCATGGTGTTCATGTGTGTTTCTTATGTGTGATGGTTTATTATGTTATTACCAAACATGGTTACTGTTTATATGGTTAATGAAGTACTAACACACTCATTAAAGATCAACATATGATGAATTAACTGAATCATAAGTTTGTTGGGTATACGTTGGTTACTTTAAAGACAGTTGTGTGTACATGTGAGTTTCCTTCATTGAAGTAGCGTATATAAATTTGAGTATAAAAAAAAAATTTATTGATTTGACTAATACTAATTCACCCCCCCCTCTCAGTATTATTTCCAACAATGGGTATCGGAGCAGGTCCTTTGGCAGAAGCTTGATCGCTTGAAGGAGATTCATAGAAAAAATGGGAAATAAGCTAAAGAAGAAAGTGCCTCAGAAAAAGAAGACATCTCAAAGGAACAGAACAATGGTAGCAAGAGAGACAATGGGTCATTAGGTGGAAGCAAGTATTCAGATTCAAAATTACCTTAAATTGAAGATGAAAAAGCAAAAGAAGTATCAGGTACAATTTTTTTGTCTTCTAGTGATATTTTTCTCTGTTGAAGATATTGATAGTGATCATGAAAGAAACATTGAGGTAGAAGTTAAAAGACTCGTAGATAAAATTACAGATCAACAAGATCTATTTAACAGAATGGAGTGTGCCTTCAGAGAAGAAGTTACCAAATTAAAAGCACAGTTAGAGGAAGGAGACAAATAAGGAAGCAATACAAGGAAAAGGAAGATCAATGTCAAAAGCTACAGGATGAAGTGACATCATTAAAAATGAAGTAAATGAAAAGAGTACAAAAATCAAGAGACTTGAAGATAGATCAAGTTACTATGAAAGTCTTGAAGCTAAGATCCTCTCTCTAAAAGAAGATCTGAAAATTAAAATAAGCATAATGAATAACTACCTCAAGTAGATGAAGGACAAGAAAATGAGATTCTCAAATTAATGAAACAAGTGGAAGAAGGAGGAAAGGCTAAAGAAATAATGAAGAAAAAATATCTGAAAAAGGAAGAGCAATATCAGGTTGAGGTAAATATCTTAAAAGGTAAACTAGAAGAAAAGGATAAACTATTACGATTTCAAGATAGTACTAAGATTTTAGTTAATATTCTTAGTAGTCAAAGGTCTCCTACCATCAAACCTAGTCTTGGTTTTCATGAAACCATTGAAGGTGAATCTAGCTCACAAGATGAGGCAAGGAACTTTAATGCAAAATATGAAATGCTCAAGAAGGAGATAAAAGGGAAATCCCATCAAAAACCAAGGAAAGAAAGTCTTCAAAGAAATAAATTACTCCTAACTACAGAAGTGATAGTTAGTTGTTTCCTCTGATGAATAATGTTGAATTTTCGTATGTCATAATTTTGGACATGTTGCAGCTAGTCACAGAAGTAGAATGGTTCAGGCTAATAACCGTCACACAGAAACATCATCAGCTTCCAGGTACTTTAAGGGATATTGTTTTTCTTGCAATAAGTTTGGTCACAAATCCATTGAATTCTATAGAAGGAATATGAAACATGTAAGATGTTATGCATGTAACAAGTTTGGACATATAGCGAAAGAATTCAGGAGCAAGTTTTGGCCACCATACCAAAAGGAGAAAACATCATCACACTCGAAGATATGGAAGAAGAAGGAAGTACAATAAAAACATAGCACAGTATACAGACATAACAGACTCAGGGGGAGCTAAAAGTGTGAAACTCCAGAATTCCAATTCTCATACGAAGTCATCTTGAAGTCAAGTCATGTATATACGCGAGTTAGAAGCGACACAGTCATGTATATGTTTTTTTGTTGAAGAAGTAGTAGGATAGCCTTAGGAAAAGGGGTCTGATATGCTTCATTCAATTATCAATTATCTTTTTTGTTCAAATTGACGATAATTACAATTTGTTGATGATATGTAGAAGTTCTGTTGGCCATCATAAGTTGTTAATAACTTGATGAATAACTGGTTGATGATGATTCCTTAATGATTCTTACTGACAAATGCAATGATCAGATCTGACAGTGAACATATGGAATAGGTTTGAGGGGAGCATATGCTTCTAATAATGCATTGTTGGCATTATGCATGATAATAGTTATACTTCTTGATTCACATAGTTTCTTTGATTTAGATGACTCTTTTGATGATGGACATATACAGGTTGTTGATCTTGATGCCGCTGACATAAGCTTATGGTACAGATCATATATGGTGTATGATAGTTGCTGATGACTATCATGGTCTTGTTTAGATTGTTGGTCCTTGGTATAAAGGACATTCATATCAGTTAAAGACCTATTTTGTAACCCCACTATGCATGGTAAGGATAATGTAATAATTGCTATTTCAGTCATGTATAAAAATTTGGTATGTCCCCACTTCATTGTTTGGATGAGTCAAATTTGGTGTATCCTCACTTAGTTGGGTGATTGATGTATGTATTAGTTATTGGTCTTAGGGAAGTCATACTCATTTAGTTGAGTTATATAGTCATGTTATTGTTTTGAAAAATATCTTTGACTATGCATGTACTCAAGGGGAGCATGGACAAAAAAATGCATATCAAAGGTGGAGAATATTTTGGTCCACCCTTTGCCCTTGATGTCAAAGGGGGAGAGTGTCTTGGTGTTGTTGTTGCCATCAAGTTCAAAGGGGGAGATTGTTGGTATTATGATACAGTTGTTGTCCTTGATGGAAACTCACATAGATGACACTTCACAGTGCAATAGGTTAACAACAAAGGATTACAAATCAGACTCCAGAGGTTGAAGAAAGAAAGCAATTTAAGATGTATACAATGGTCCACTTTGTCAAAGGGGCGTATACTTGTAGGTTCATAGAAAAAAAAGAGTGTATACGTATACATGCATATTCACAGAAGGAAAAGTGGGTATGGGATGGAAAATCAAGTTTTTGGTTCGAGGTATTTGGTTTGAGGTTTTTAGTCTGAGGTATTGGTCCGAGGTATTTGGTTCGAGGTATTGGTCATAAGTGTTTTTTGTCTGAGGTATTGAGAAACACATAAAACTATATAAGGAGGAGAAGATCAAAGGGATAGGTTTGTACGTAATGAATATCTTATGAAGAGTGAGATCAAAAGCAAATATCCAAGTTATGGGTTTATGGTGCTTTGCTTGTTCTGAACTAAGGATGAACCTTAGTCGTTGATGAGGGATGAGATCTAATGATGGATCAAGATCAAAAGACCTGAAATGAATTATCATTATGTGGTTTGATCAAGGATAGTCTAGATTTGAATACTAACACATGATTTACACTGTAATATTATGATCTGGGTATGACTGAAGTCTGGAATAGTTGTGATGTTTTAATTTAGTACTTGCAGATCTATACGCTAGTTCACTTTGGTAAAAGCGCGTATACACGTTGGTTTGAAACATCGAAGTAGTGTATACATTATGAAATATGATGTTTGAAGTTGCAGTTGGTTCTGATTGTTGGTGCATAGTTCTAGGTTCTTCTTTGTGTTCTGGTGACTGTGTTCTGAATGTTCAAATTGGTTGATTGTGATTTTCTTCAGTGATGATGGGTTTTCAATGATTGATTGATTCAATTGTGTTTGATTCAGATATTGATGATTGAGTTTCAGTGATTGGTTGATGTAGATGTATTTGATGGTTGTATTGCACTCATGATTTATTTTGAGCGTCAATGTTATTGATGGGTCCATTATGAAAATTGGATGAAATGTGGCCTTCAGATTATAGTGTTGTGTTCGAGGAGTATCCAACCTGAAAAGTTATGAAACGTGGTCCGTGGAGGAAGAGAGAAAGTCATATCCTTCTATAGGCCGATGCCTATGTACTAGTAAACATATTGACCAGTACAAGAGCCAAGGGGTTGGATCTCCGTTCCAGTAGCAACTGGAAAACGAGTGAAGGTAGGAGCCTTCTGTAGGTCGGTGCCTGTGTACTAGTAAATGTATCAGCTAGTACAAGAGCCATGGGGTTGGAGCTCCCTTCTAGTGGTAGCTCAAAAATGAGTGAAGTTTGGAGCCTTCTGTAGTTCGGTGCCTAGGTAGTAGTAAACGGATTGGCTATTAGAAGAGCTAGGTGGTTGTAGCTCCCTTCCAGTAGAAGCTGGAGAATGCGAGAAGGTTGTAGCCTTTTGCAGGTGGGTGACTGCATATTGCTATGAGGCTACACCAGTATAAGATTGTAAATAGGTTTTTATTATATTAAAAGAAGACAACAACAGGTGGTTTTTGTCCCGCATTGAGTTTCCACCTTAAATCTTGGTGTTCATGTGTGTTGCTTATGTGTTATGGTTTATTCTGTTATCATGGTTACTTTTTATATGGTTAATGAAGTACTGATGCAATGATTAAAGATCAAAATATGATGAATTAACTGAATCATAAGTTTGCTAGATATACGTTGGTTGCTTTAAAGATAGTTGCGTGTACATGCAAGTTACCTTCATTGAAATAGAATATATAAATTTGAGTATGAAAAGAAAAAGCTATTGATTTGAATAATACTGATTCACCACCCCCTCTCAGTATTATTTCCAACAATTGGTATCAGAGCAGATCCTTTGGCAGAAGCTTGATCGCTTGAAGGAGATCTGTAGAAACAATGGGAAAGAAGCTAAAGAAGAAAGTGCCTCAAAAAAATAAGACATCTCAAAGGAACAATGACAGTAGGAGAGACAATGGGTTGTTAGGTGGAAGCAAGTATTCAGATTCAAAATCACCTCAGATTGAAGATGACCAAGCAAAAGAAGTATCAAGTACAATTTTTTGGTCTTCTAGTGATATTTTTCTCTGTTCATGCAATGTTGAAGATATTGATAGTGATCGTGAAAGAAACATTAAGGCAGAAGTTAAAAGACTTGTAGATAAAATCAAAGATCAACAAGATCTATTTAACAAAATGGATTTTGCCTTCAAAGAAGAAGTTAGCATATTAAAAGCTCAATTCAAGGAAGGAAACAAAGTAAGGAAGCAATACAAGGAAAATGAAGATCAATGTAAAAAGCTACAGGATGAAGTGACATCATTAAGAAATGAAATAAATGAAAAGAGTACAACAATCAAGAGACTTAAAGATATATCCAGTTACTATGAAAGTATTGAAGCTAAGATCCTCTCTCTAAAAGAAGATCTTGAAAATTCAAATAAGCAGAATGAAGAACTACCTCAAGTAGATGAAGAACAAGAAAATGAGATTCTCAAATTAAGGCAACAAGTGGAAGAAGGAAGAAACACTTAAGAAATCATGAAGAAAAAATATCTGAAAAACGAAGAGCAATATCAGGTTGAGGTAAATATCTTAAAAGGTAAATTAGAAGAAAAGGATAAGCTATTACGATTTCAAGATAGTACTAAGATTTTGGATAATATTCTCAGTAGTCAAAGGTCTCCTACCATCAAAACTGGTAGTGGTTTTCATGAAACCATTGAAGGTGAATCTATCTCACCAGATGAGGCAAGGAACTCTAATGCAAAATCTGAAATGCTCAACAAAAAGATAAGAGGTCAACCCCATCAAAAACCAAGGAAAGAAAGTATTCAAAGAAAATAATTTACTCCTAATTATGGAAGTGATAGTTGGCTATTTCCTCTGATCAATAATGTTGAATGTTTTGTATGTCATAATTTTGGACGTGTTGCAGCCAGATGCAGAAGTAGAATGGTTCAAGGTAATAACCGTCACATAGAAAGATCATCAGCTTCCAGGTACTTTAAGGGATATTGTTTTTCTTGTAATATGTTTGGTCACAAAGCCATTGACTGCTATAGAAGGAATATGAAACATGTAAGATGTTATGCATGTAACAAGTTTGGACATATAGCAAAGGAATGCAAGAGAAAATTTCGGCCACCATACCAAAAGGAGAAAACATCATCACACTCGAAGATATGGAAGAAGAAGGGAGTATAGTTAGAAAGATGTGGCATAAGACATTATACAAACATAATAGACTCAGGGGGAGCTGAAAGTGTGAAACTTCAGAATTCAAATTCTCATATTTAGTTATTAGGAAGAAAAGTCGCATATATACACGAGTTAGAAGCTGCACAGTCGCATATATGTTGTTTTGTTGAAGAAGCAGTGGGATAGACTCAGGAAAAGGGGTCTAATATGGTTCAGTCAATTATCAATTATCTTTTATGTTCTAATTGATGATAATTACAGTCTGTTGATGATATGTAGAAGTTCTTTTCGCCATCATAATTTGTTAATAACTTGATGAATAACTGGTTGATGATGGTGCCTTGATGATTCTTGCTGACAAATGTAATGATCAGATCTGACAGTGAAAAAATGGCACAGGTTCAAGGGGAGAATATGCTTCTAATAATGCACTATTGGAATTATTCATGATAATACTTATACTATTTGATTCACATAGCTGCTTTGATTCAGATGATTCTTTTGATGATGGTCATATACAGGTTCTTGATCTTGATGCTACTAACAAATGCTTATGGTATAGATCATATATGGTGTATAATAATTGTTGATGACTATCATGGTCTTGTTTAGATCATTGGTGCTTGTTATAAATGTCATGTATATCACTTAAAGACCTATTTTGTAACCCCACTATGCATGGGAAGGATGATGTAATAATAGCTATTTCAGTCATGTATAAACATTTGGTATAACCCCACTTGGTTGGGTGGATGAGTAAAATTTGGTGTATCCCCACTTGGTTGGGTGATTGATGTATGTCTGATTCATTGGTCTTAGGGAAGTCATACTCACTTAGTGAGGTATAGAGTCATGTTATTCTTTTGAAAAATATCTTTGCAGACTCTGCATGTACTCAGGGGGAGCATGGAAAGCATAATGTTTATCAAATGGGTAGAATATCTTGGTCCGCTCTTTGCCCTTGATTGTCAAAGGGGGAGAGTGCCTTGATGTTGTTGTTGCCACCAAGTCCAAAGGGGGAGATCGTTGGAATTATGATACAAGTGTTGTCCATGATGGAAACTCACATAGATGATAGTTCATAGTGCAACAAGTTAACAACAAAGGATTACAGATCATACTCCATAGATTGAAGAAAGAAAGTAGTTTAAGATACTCTGGTCCAAATTTTCAAAGGGGCGTATACACGTAGGTTCACAGAACAAAAAGAGCATATATGTATACAAGCACTTTCACAAAAAAAAAAGCACGTGTGGGATGGAAAATCAAGGTTTTGGTCTGAGGTATTGGTCCGAGGTATTTGGTCTGAGGTATTGGGCATAAGTGGTTTTTGTTCGAGGTATTGATAAAGGCGTAAAACTATATAAGGAGCAGAAGATCAAATGGATAGGTGTGCAAGTAATGAATATCTTATGAAGAGTGAGATCAAAAGAAAATATGCATGTTATGGGTTTCTGGTGCTTTGCTTGATCTGAACTAAGGATGAACCTTAGTGGTTGATGAGGGATGAGATCTAATGATGGATCAAGATCATAAGACCTGAAATGAATTATCATTAGGTGGTTTGATCAAGGATAGTCTAGATCTGAATACTAACACATGATTTACACTGTAAATGTCTTGATTTGGGTATGACTGAAGTTTGGAATAGTTGTGATTTTTTAATTTAGTACTTGTAGATCTATATGCTAGTTTTCTTTGGTAAAAGCGCATGTACACATTGGTTCAGAACATCGAAGTAGCTTATAAGTTATGAAATATGATGATTGAAGTTGTTGTTGGTTCTAGTTGTTGATGCAGATTTCTAGGTTCTTCTTTTTGTTCTCGTGACTATGTTTTGGTGACAGTGTTATGAATGTTCAGATTGATTGATTGTGATTTTCTTCATTGATGATGGGTTTTCAATGATTGATTGATTTAGTTGTGGTTGATTTAGATATTGATGATTGAGTTTCAGTGATTGGTTGATGCAAATGTATTTGATGGTTGTATTGTAGTGGTGATTGATTTTTAGCTTCAATGTTACTGATGGGTCCAATATGAAAATTGGATGAAACATGGCCTTAAGATTGTAGTGTTGTGTTCCAAGAGTATCCAGTTTGAAAATTTATGAAACATAGTTCTTGGAGGAAGAGAGAAGGTTGTAGACTTCTGTAGGCTGATGCCTACATAACGGTAAACATATTGGCTAGTACAAGAGCCAGTGGGTTGGAGCTCCCTTCTAGTAGCAGATGGAAAATGAGTGAAGGTAGGAGCCTTTTGTAGGCTGGCGCCTATGTACTAGTAAATGGATTGGCTAGTACAAGAGGTAGGGGGTTGGAGCTCCCTTCCAGTAGTAGCTGGAAAACAAGTGAATATTGGAGCCTTCTATAGGTTGGTGCCTACGTACTAGTAAATGGATCGACTAGTACAAGAGCTAGGGGGTTGTAGCTCCCTTCTAGTAGAAGCTGGAGAATGAGAGAAGGTTGTAGCCTTCTGTAGGTGGGTGCCTGCATACTGGTATGAGTCTGCACTAGTACAATATTATAAATAGGTTTTTCTTATATTAAAAGAAGACAAAAATAGTTGGTTTTTATCCCTCATTGAGTTTCCACCTTAAATCTTGGTGTTCATGTGTGTTGCTTATGTGTGATGGTTTATTCTATTATTACTGCACATGGTTACTTTTTATATGGTTAATGAAGTACTGATGCACTAATTAAAGATCAACATATTATGAGTTAACTGAATCATAAGTTTGCTAGATATATGCTGGTTTCTTTAAAGACAGTTGCATGTACACATGAGTTACCTTCATTGAAGTAGCATATATAAATTTGAGTATGAAAAGAAAAAGTTATTGATTTGACTAATACTGATTCACCCCCACCTCTAAGTATTATTCCCAAAATATAAGGGATAGCAGATGTAATCGACAAGTCCATGAATAAAGAAAAGACCCCTGCTAGATAGTGCACCGTGAGAAAATTTGATAAGCATAAGAAGCAAACAGGGTATGAGATGAGGCTGACCAAACAAATAGGAGAATATACAATGGATCAAGTAATCTTAGATCTAGGATCTAATGCAAATGTCCTACCGAAGTAGACGTGGGAGATAATGGGGAGGCCTGCATTATAGTGGTCTCCTATCCTGCTGCACATGGCTAATCAATAGGAGATTATTCAAATGGGGCGCTTATATGGTGTAATGCTAGACATTGAGGGTGTAAGTGCACTAGCTGACTTTGAGATCATTGAAATAGTGGATGATAGTAACCCATACCACATGCTACTGGGGATTGACTGGGATTTTGACATGGATGTAGTAATCAACTTGAAGAAGTGAAAGATGACTTTTGAAAGGAAAACACTCTGGGTTGTAGTACCACTAGATCCTATCGAGGGAGTGTGCTATACTAAACTTGTTCGCAACTTTGTGGAGGATGATAATGATCTGGATCAGATATACAAGATCATAGTGTGAGAATGAGATTGGATCAATCCTACGACTGATGGATGAATTGCGTGGGACAAGGATAGTTCCTACACCTCAAAATTTGATGAAGAACTTGAACACTAGCATAATTGGTTGCATGAAGTATCTACACTCCAATGTAATATGATGACCAAATCACTGAGGTGTCTTTCAACTGAGGTAAGAAAGCTTCCACATTATGATGGTTTGGCTAATGTGGATCTATTTTTAGATGAATTTGAAAGGTAAGTACCTGAATAACATCGCTTCCAAGCACTAGAGTTGGCACTGTGAGCTACGCCTACCCGTTGGTGGGGTACGAACAAGGAGAGCTTCCTTGGATCAAAGGAATATAGAAGAATGATGAATTAAGGTTTGGATATGCCAATAACTGAATGACAAAGAAGTACAGTGGTAAGGATGATCTGCTTGATCATTTGGCATGATGGACTAAGGCCCGGGGAATAGAGCTACAACCAAAATGGGGGCACATTTTTTGTCATACCTTAGATACAATCCATATGAACTGGTATTTAGAAACAGAGCTTCGCCATGGGACAATAGATTGGTACATATTAATAGAAAGTTTTATATTGAATTTCATCTTTGAGGATGGGTTTGAATGCATTGATGAAGCGCTCTAGGAGATAAAAGCTACTATATTCAGAACACCTAAGGAACTAATAGAATGGACTCAACCAGATTGGAGTACACAACTGTGTCATAAGCTGGAATGCTATAATGTGACTGATGAGGAGGAAGAAGAAGATCCATAAAATATTAACATTCCAGAGATAGAAGGACAGCGTGAAGTTGAAGGACCGAAAGTAGAAAACCAGAAGATATCATAGCCTTTGAAAATTATACATGTAAATATTGGATCTGAAGCAAAGCCCAAGTTCACGAAGGTAGGAGACTATTGAGACGAAGATATAGTCGATAAGGTGGTTGAATTGCTTTGCGAATACCAGGATCTATTTCCAACAAATTTTCCAGATATGAAGGAGATCGTTGGAGATTTTTTTGTTATGAAGATTACGTTGAAACTAGATGTGAAGCCCATTAAGCAGAGGCCTTATCGGTTAAATCTGAAGTATAAAGAAAAGGTGCACCAAGATCTTGATAAGATGTTGGATTTGGGTATTATTGAACTAGTAGAATAATCTGATTGGGTGAGCCCAATGGTTGTCTAAGGGAAGAAATAGAAAGGTGAAATCTAGTTATGCATAGATCTAATAAAAATGAATGATACATGTGTACATGATCTGTTTCCAAAACCATTTAAAAATGAAGTGTTAGAGAATGTTGGAGGACAGGAGGCTTATTCATTTACTAATGGATTTTCAAGATACCATCAAATAAACATCACGTCGGAGGACTGAAGCAAGACAACCTTCACGATGTAGTGGGGTTGCTTTTGGGATATAATTATGTCGTTCGGATTGAAGAATGCGCCTGCAATCTTCTCCTAAGTAGTAATCACGACGTTCAAGGAATTTATTCATAAATTTTTGGAGGTTTATTTTGATGATTGGACTGTATTTGGGTTGGTGAAGCACCATGTTGAAAGTCTGCACCTTATGCTAGATACATGTCGAAGATATCATATCGCGCTAAAGGTCCATATTCTATGTGCCCTTTGGAATATTACTTGGTCATGTAGTTTGTAAGAAAGGATTTGTTATCACAAAACCAGACCTTGATAGGTTGTTGATTAGGAAGACTTTGAGTAACTATTTCAAACAAATCTTTTGGCTGAGGTTTAGCCTCCTCAACCTGAGAGGTCTCTCTCACTAGGTTAAATATTTTAATTTAAGGATTAGATGGCTAACTCTATGGAAAAATCAAACAAAAGGGTATAAATGGTTGAAATGTCAATCAACAAACATCCATTGGGCTATGGAGTCAAAATATGTTTTAGTACAATAGCAAGATCAACTTAACATGGAAGTCGGGGCATAAAGGGTCTTAATATGTCAGTAAAACAGAGACATAGTGTAAAGAACACAGTTTATAAACACATGAAGGAAGTTAGAGCATTATCAATGAATTCTAAGTAACATGTGTCTATACCATTGCAAGTAAGTGAATGAAGAAAGCCATGAGAAAATCAAACATTAAAAACCCTCTCTGAATCTTGAGTAGTAAAGCCAATATCTCTGTATTAACATGAAAACATACAGTCTGCTACAATAACACAGTGTGATTGTTTCTTTTGAAAATTGCCAACCTTGAGGCCTTCCACCTCTTGTCCTTTATATATTTTTCATTACAATCTTGGACTCCTCCCTCCAACATGAGAGGAATTCGAATTTTCTTGACCTAACACCTATTCAAACCTAAACATGCTATTAATTACAAGAGACAGTTAACTAACAGTCCTAGAGTCCTAATACAATTAGGAGTACAACTCCTTTAATGATAGTAACAACCTAAACTATGAATTAAATTAAATTTTTGACAGCTGCTCCTCCTCAACTTTGACCTTGGTGATGTCCATAACCCCCCAGTTGGCCTTCAATAGCTTCTCCTTCATCTGCCCTAAAAACTAGGAAGTTGTTCCCTGCTCTGTTCTAGTTGAAAAATAGGTGTTGGGACAGAGTTGTTTTCTCCTCATCAAAAATATATTTTTCAAAAATGAAGAGGCTTTTGTAGACCACTCCGTGTTGAACAAAAACCTCTCTCTTTTTTTTTTGTAATACCTTTCCTACTGCCCAAAAACTGTCTTTGAATATCAGGTGTAAACTAGGAAATTCTGATTTTTGAAAAACTGCACCTACAACAGTTTCGTAGTGCACATTGGGTCATCCATTTCTCCTAAATCATAATGAATTTGAAGAAACTGAAAGAGGTTTTTGTAGTTAATTATGTTAGGAATAAAAACTTCTTTCCGTTTTCCAAAATATGCTTTCTATTGCTCAAGAGACCTTATAGAAGTTGACTACTTAAAACAGTTTTTCTGCTGAAAAAGGATGCTTCAGTGATTTCGTAGCGCAAAACTGTTTTTTTACACTATCTGTGCTACGAAAAATTGGATTCGTAGCTAATTTAATTTTTTTCTTTCAAAATGGCTAAATATGTGACTTTCAAAACATGATATGGGACCCTTAAAGTGTAAAACAAGGCTGTTGAACTTTATTTGATGATGGGAATGAGACTCTAACCCTATGACTTAGACTGTAAAAACCATAAAAGTGACTTAACCACCATCTAACATTATGGCTTAGGAACAAATGTAAATTGTTCAAGTTTTAGAGAATTTTTGGGTGATAACAGTGGCTCCACTAGGGATAGTGTGCCCCAGTGGTACACTAAGAACTGGTAGCTTCAGTGTTGCTATCCAGCCTTCAGAATAAAACTCTAAAATTCTACCCAATTTGCTCCCCAATCTTTAATGATTTCTGCAAGAAGGACTCAAACTGCACTTACTAAAAATGCTCAGTGAATCTACCCTGAGCTTATTTGCACATTCCTACCTATCCTATCAGCTGCAACCTCCATTTGTAGCTCAAGGAACATGAAACTTCCAATGAAGCCAATCATTGATCTAATCTGACACTTGAATCTCTTGGCTATGCTTGAAGCAAAAATAAACATGATACTGAAATAACCGAGGCAACATGAGATGTAACTGATCTTCAAGATAAAAATATAACTGGAAATATGAACAGTAAATCTTTTCCATGTAATCAGCTATAGGGTCAAAAAGGACATGATAAGTTTGATGATTCTCATAACTTTCTGGTTGTTCAAACTAATCTTCAAAAACAATGTATTCTTCCTCAATCATGAAAGAGAAAGGAAGCAACACCCTCTCCTTGTGTTCTGCCATAGAAAGCTTTTGAAAAGAATGATAATGATCATGAATACTATATGATTAAATTTGACCTTGTAAACCTTCAATGTCTTTTTCAATGTTCTTAGCAACTTCATCCAAAAATTTCATCTTATCTTCTCTCTTGCACTCAAATGTTTTTAGATAAGAAGATAAGGACAAAGAAAAATTTTCATCTATTTCTTCATTAATATGATCATCATAACATTCTATATCTTTCAACAACTGATTCTTAGCCACACACGATTCCTTTGATATGTTATCCAACTGCTTTTCTGAATGCTTCCCATAAACAATGTAATTTTCCTCCTTATTATGATCATTTATTGATGTAAGCTGCTGCAAAGTATGACATAAAAGAATCAACCTTTTCCTTTGCCCGAGGGTTATAAAAGCTATCTTCCAGTACTTCTTCTGAGTGTTTGTAATAATTTTCATAATCTTAATGATAAAAACACTGGCAAGTTTGCTGCATCTTTACATTAATCTCAAAGGATGTAACATGGTTTTCATAAGTAAACCGCTGCTGATTTTCATGTTGCATGTCATGGGATGTTATCCTTTCTTCTAGTTGTTGAAATGTATTGTTATGAAGAGCCTCTAAAATTTCTTCATCCATGAATTCATCATCATCATATCAATCCTCCAAATATTGAATAAGCTCGCAGAATGTTTACAACAATCTTTGACCAGCAATAAGGAGGGATGAAACTCTTTATACATTTCATAGAATACATCATGGAAATCAGCAAGAGAATATAATGAACCATTTTCCAAGCTTTTATACCAAGACCATGCTTTTCCTTCTAAAGTGGTCATAAACATCTTCATGAGACAATCTTCAGGGAACTGAACCTTAAGACTGTGTACATGCATATTGAACCTAACCAAATGAAGAGCAACATTGTCTTTCTTTTCATCTTTGAATATTGGAAGATCATCTAACCAATCAACCTTTTACATAGGATTTGGAAAACTAGGGTTATGAGACCGATTCATAGGGGCATATCCAGAATTCATTCTTGCAATGGAACTCATCTTGAAACTTCATCAAGCTACTGATCCTCTAGCAGTGGAGTCACCTTCCAATTTCTTATTTGGTGTGTGGATTCGCCAAGGTAGATGCAACCTCGAAAACTTTATGAGCTCCTACTACCTTCAGAAGTTCAGCTTTTTGATTTTGGGAATGAATAATATTTAGACTCCTGACAGATGCACCAAAATGTTATCACAAAACCAGACCCTTAGAGGTTGCTGATCAGGAAGACTTTGAGTAACTATTTCAAACCAATATTTTGGCTGAAGCTTAACCTCATCAACCTGAGAGTGCTCTCTCACTAGGTTAAAGATTTTAATTTAAGGATTAGATGGCTAACTCTATGGAAAAATCAAACAAAAAGGTATAAATGGTTGAAATGTCAATAAACAAACATCCATTGGGCTATGGAGTCAAAATATGTTTAAGTACAACAACAATATCAACTTAACATCGAAGTCAGGGCATAAAGAGTCTTAATATATCAGTAAAACAGAGACATAGTGCAAAGAACACAGTTTATAAACACATGGAGGAAGTTAGAGCATTATAAATGAATTCTAAGTAGCATGTGTCTATACCACTGCGAGAAAGTGAATGAAGAAATCCATGAGAAAATCAAACATTAAAAACCCTCTCTGAATGCTGAGTAGTAAAGCCAATATCTCTGTATTAACATGAAAACATACAGTCTGCTAAAATAACACAATGTGCTTGTTTCTTTTGAAAATTGCCAACCTTGAGGCCTTGCACCTCTTGTCCTTTATAGATTTTTCATTAAAATCTTGGATTCCTCCCTCCAACATGAGGGGAATTCGAATTTGCTTGACCTGACACCTATTCAAACCTAAACATACCATTAATTACAAGAGACAGTTAACTAACAGTCCTAGAGTTCTAATACAATTAGGAGTACAATTCCTTTAATGATAGTAACAACCTAAAATATGGATTAAATTCAATTTTTGACAGCTTCTCCTCCTTAACTTCGAGCTTGGTGAAGTCCATAACCCCCCACCTAGCCTTCAATAGCTTCTACTTCATCTGCCTTGAAAACTAGGAAACTGTCCCGTGCTCTCTTCTGGCTAAAAAGTAGGTGTTGGGACAGAGCTTTTTTATCCTCATCAAAAATGTATTTTGCAAAAATGAAGGAGGCTTTTGTAGACCACTCTATGATGAACAAAAAACTATCTTGGTTGTTTTCAATACCTTTCTCACTTCCCAGAAACTATCTTTGAATATTAGGTGTAAACTGGGAAATTCAGATTTTTGAAAAACTGGACCTACATCAGTTTCGTAGCGCACATTGGGTCATCCATTTCTCCCAGATCATGATGAATTTGAAGAAACGGAAAGAGATTTTTGTAGTTAAGTATGTTAGGAATAAAAACCTTTTTCCAGTTTCCAAAATATACTTTTCGTTGCTCAAGATACCTTCTAGAATTTGACTACTTAAAACAATTTTTCTGCTGAAAATGGTTTCTTTAGTGATTTTGTGGCGCAAAAATGGTTTTTTACACTATTTGTGCCAGGAAAACGTGGATTCGTAGTTAATTTTTTTTTTTTTTCAAAATGGCTAAACACATGACTTTCAAAACATGATATGGGACCCATAAAGTGTAAAACAAGGTTGTTGAACTTTATTTGATGATGGAAATGAGACTCTAACCCTATGACTTAGACTCTAAAAACCATAAAAGTGACTTAACCACCATCTAACATTATGACTTAGGAACAAATGTAAACTGTTCAAGTTTTAGAGAATTTTTGGGTGATAACAGGATTGATGGGTGACCCTGCGAAGATTGTTGTGATTATGAATTTGGAAGCTCCCATGAATGTAAAACAACTACCCGTGACCTTGGGGCACACTGGGTATTATAAAAAATTTACCAAGATGTACGCTTATATAACCACGCCGATGGAAAAATTATTGAAGAAATATGTGACGTTTTTTTGGGATGAAGAATGTTAGCACAACCTGGATGTATTGAAGGATAAGATGGTGACTACGCCTATTTTGGTGTTTCCAGACTGGAAGAAATAATTCCATGTCCATGTGGATTCCTCTTGCATTGTGATAGGTGCGATATTAACACAGGAAGGAGGGGCAGATATTGAACATCTGGTAGCCTTCTCGAGAAAAAAATAGTCAAAAGCTAAAAGGAATTATTCCACTATAGAGTGTGCAGGACAGATAATGGTCTACACACTGCAAAAAATTAGACATTACTTGTTGGGCCGACATTTTAAAATGTATATAGATCACTCCACGCTGAAGTACTTAGTCAATAAGCCTGTGTTGGGGGGGAATATGATGACAGTAATTTTTTTTTCAAGAGTATGACTTTGAAGTAATAGTGAAGCCTGGAAGGCTGAATGTAGGACCAAACCATCTGTCAAGGATTGAAATGGCTGAAGAACCAAGTAATTTGGAGGAAGGACTGCTTGATGCGCAACACTTTGCGGTGCACGTCACGGATGACCATTTTGCTGATATCATTCAGTTTTTAACCATGGGTACAACCCTAGAAGGATATTCCACTCAGTAGAAGAAGGAATTAGTAGTCCGCTTTGCAGTTTTGTCAGTGATTTTAGGTCACTTGTATAAGATCGGAACAAATGAAATACTGTGAAGGTATGTTCCTGAGTTTGAGCACGCTAGTATCCTCATCGAAGCACATGGAGTAGTGGTAGGAGACACTATGCAGGAAAGGTGACTATGTAGAAGATTTTTCATGCAGGTTTATGGTGGCTAATATTACATAAGTATTCTAAAGCATACTGCAGGCGTGCGATGCTTGTCAAAGGACGAGAAAGCCTTCATGAAGAGATGAATTTCCCCTTAACCTGCAGATGTCATTGCAAATATTTGATAAGTGGGCTATTGATTTTATAGGACCAATACAACCACCATGACAGAATATGGGTGCGTGGTATATTATTACTGCAACAAAATACTTAACCAGGTGGGTAGAAGCACAACCGGTGAAGGATTATACTGTTGCCATTGCCACAAAGTTCTTATTCGAGTATGCCTTAACATTGTTTGGGTGTCCTAAAGTACTAATGAGTGATAGGGGTACAAATTTTCTGAATCAAACAATCAACATAATGCTTGAATAATTCTAGGTGTACTATCAAAAGAGTATGTCATATCATCCCCAAGGAAATGGTATTATGTAAGAATTCAATAAGATTCTAGAGAACATGTTGATGAAGGTCTATAATGTGCAAAGGAATGACTGGGATGTGCATGTACCACCAGTTCTATGGGCATATAGGATGACCCACAAGAAGTTGACTGGCCAAAATCCATTTAGGTTGGTCTATGGGATCAAGGCGGTGACACCTATGGAATACATTGTGCCAAGCCTACATATTGCATAATTGACAGAGATGGTAGATTGAGAAACCTTGGAGGAACAACTTGTGCAGTTACTGGAGCTGGAAGAAGATCGCTTTCTTGCAGAATTTCACCAACAAGTGCAAAAGGAACGAGAAAAAGCCTAGCATGATAGGCATATTAAGCTATGCACTTTCAAGGTGGATGATTTGTTGTTGCTATATGATAGAAAATTCATGAAGTTTGTAGGGAAATTTCAAATGAACTGGTTAGGGTCATATGTTATTAAAGAAATCATGGATGGTTTCATAATTCAACATGTGATGGTGAATGGGGAACTATTCCCTGGAAAATTGAATGGAAGTAGTTTGAATATGTATACATGGGATACTGGCCCTACACAATGACTATATGGCCATAGGAAAGTCTTAGCACTCTAGGAAGTTGTAAGGGGGAACAAGACTTTAAACTACACTACCTGAAGAGGAGACAAATATAGTACGACGGAAGACACTGTGACAGATGAAGTTGTAACGGATGGAGCTGCGATGGGTGAACTATTCCACAAGGGGTGGTGTCGCATAACTAGGTCAAAAAGTAGTCGTTGACGTCACTGTTTATGATTTAATAGCAAAAATCTCATTAGGAGGAGTGGGTAGGTGACATTTATGGCAAACATCTTTGGAGATATGCTGCCAAAGCCACATTTATCACCCGAAAATGGAGGGAATGGTCGGATTTGAATTCAAAGTCACCTATAAATTTGGCATGTTGGGCTACCATAGAACACTTTGCTTTCTGGCAAAATGGGATAAGCCCTCTTATATGAATCAACAGGCTTAGGAGGACCTAGTTTCCAATCCAACATTCATGAAGCTACCTGAAATTAGCCAGGAGCTTATTCTCAAACAAATGTATGTCTAGTAAGTTCTGAAGTCACGGTCTCTCAAACAGAGCCACCCGAAGTTGTGCCCATGGGAGCTACACCCTCAATGCCTATGGAGTCAAGGTTGCCTCAGAAAAATCAATCAACTGCAGAGGAGAAGTAGAAGAAATGTGTACTGGTGAGGTAGTTACCGAGGAAGAAACTGGATGTGCGACAGAAAGAAAATAATGACAAGGCAAAGTAGCCAGAGCAACTAGTGGAGTTGGAGTTAGAGGAGCTCTACGATGGAGTTGTGGAGTTAGATGTTAAGGATGATGAGCCTATCACATGGCTCTCGACATATATCCCTCTATGAAAAGGGAAATTCGAGGTAAACAAGGCCCCAAATTTGGGAAAATTCATGATATATACACCGTTGTTACCAGAGGAGGTAGTTTTTGAAGGTGTGCTCTTAGTGCGCATCCCGATGTTGAAGATGGAGGATTGGAATCTCAACGACCACGAGAAATTCCCTCACTTGGCCACTAATAAATACATGACTAAGATTTATTATGAAGAAAATGGGGTTACAAAGTTGGAACCCATGAAATGAGTTAAAGGCATCAAGCAGGATGGATTACTACATATGCTTTGTGTGCCACACTTCCATCGGTTAATTATCAACAATGTCTCTGTAGACTAGATACTCGCGCTAGTGCATGATGGGTGCTTATGGCTAGGTGAACCCATCCCTATAACTGATATGCTAATCCATAGAATTACGAACTTTCCGTATAAAGGGGCAAACCCAGCCAAGGAATTTCAAGGAAAGAGAAAAGAAAAGGAGCTGATGGAGTGAATGAAAACTAAATTTGGGTTGATCAAAATGTTGCGCAGGTATTCTATCCGATAAATTCAGGACCAAATGGTGCAGTTTGCCACTCAAATTTTAGCTGGTAAGATAATGAGAAAATGTCCCACGGATGAAGTTCAGGTGCTAGTCGTTTCATTGGCTGCACAGTGCGCGAAGGGGATGCAGTACAACTGGGCACAATACCTATGTAAAGAATTCCTAGTGAATTGCCACGAAGCAGAGGAGGACAAAAAGGTATTTCACTATGCCTGGCTCCTATTGCTAATTTTATTAGTAGCATGATGATTGCTGGAGGACAGTTATTTTCCTCTACAGGAAGAAGACTTACCAGAGGCAGCAAAGTTTGCTTCGCTATGGGTGATGAAGGCTATGGACAAGATCATGGAATCAAAGGTTTTTTGGATACTGGTTGAGATTGACATACACATAGCGATAAGTCAGTGGTTAAGGTTATCTCCAACCTTGTTTAAGGAACAAGGGCCTTTGTGGAGTTCAAGGCTAATTTTCATAATGTCTCTATTATGGCGAGGAAGGATCCTAAGCATATCTAGCATAAGTTTCCATACCTAGTTTCAGAAACAGATGTACAGGAAATTGTGGGGAGTTGGCCAGGGGAGTGGCGATAACCCATGGATGTTGGTGCAGGTACTAGTAAAGGCATAGAAAAATCTATTGCGCAGACAAGAGATGTGCAGAAATGAAAAGAAGAAGAACAGGCAGTGGTGCCGACATTCGCTGAGTAAAGGAAGAAAGAAGTTGCTGCTAAGGCCGCTGCTAAAAAATAGCACGCTGAGAAAGAACGTGATGAGAAAGAGCGCAATGGAAAGTAGGACATAGTGGAAGTTGAAGCATCGGCTTCCTAGCATACTGAGGAATAGGAACTGTCTGAGCAGGGTGGAGACAGAGGGGATGAGCAGAGTACTCCCTTGACATTGAAGAAGCGGGCTAAAACAATGTAAACTTTCAAACGGGAACTCATACTATTACCCGTTTTCTAGAGATAGCAAAAAAGTGACCCGATTTTGAAAAGGGGTGATGCAGAACACACATGTTTTTTATAGCATAGTTTCTGGCACTATAATTTTTTTTTTTATGTACATTGCATTTTAGAATGGTAGTGTTTTTTATGCTGATTTAAAAACATGGTAATTCTACACCAGGCCCTTTTTTTAAAAGGCTTTTTTTTTTTTTTTTATTTTCTAATGTATGAAATGTAAATAATTATTTTGTAAATTTAATAATTTTTGAAGTGGTCTTTTTCTTCATATTTTCTTGTTTTTATTTTAATTTTAATTTTTTTGTGGTGAGGTTTTTATTGTTTTGCATATTTAAAGAAGAAGGTCGATATTTTGAATTTTCGATATTCTACATATTTATACATCGTTAATTAATTTTTCAATCCACAAGAAATAATTGTTTCTAAAAAACAATATTTTTTAACAATGGACATAAAAATAGCCATTTTTAACATAAATATAACTAAAAAACTACACGTTTTGATAATTTTTTGCTACAATTGACATGCGAAAATCACAATTTTTATACGAAAATTTTAACTAAAAATGGTTAAATAATAGCTTTTTTTTTATGAATTTCATGTGAAAAAAATAATAATAATCACTTTTTTTTCAAAAAATAATGATTAACTCAAAAATTAATGCAAATCACATATTACAAATATTGAACGCATAACAACCTTAATTGAGTGTATATTCTTCTCATAAAATGTCAAAGTCAAAACATTACAAGTATAACTACTTAATAGTTACAAAAAATGAGCTTGATTTCCAAGAATAACTTAAATTTAATCAACAATGTCACATAATCCAAACTCTTCATCCTCTAGAGTTTCATCATTGTCTTATTCCACAATATTTTTTACTTCCTTTTGCTCATTTTCATCTTCTAATGGATCTTTGATGTCTGCGAATCTCCCAATGTATGTCTTTCCAAACATTCCATGTGATGGTGGTTGGGGTTCCTTTTCCTTTTTTTCCACACATGATTCACTAAAGTCCCATTTTTTCAACCCAATTTCTTGCATTGCATCTGGAAGAAATTGAAGAGCATTAATTCTTTGTTGAATGAAATTGCACTGTAATGGATCTTTTTCAATTGCAATGCAATTTCTTCCTTTTTGAAGGCAGCGTGCTAGTGTTGTACCTAATTATCAAGTACAAAATAAATAATGAAGTAAATTAGTACAATGGCATATTAATTAAAAAATAACATATTGAAATTCAATTCCATATAATAAAACTTACCTGAGCCAGAAAATAAATCCAGAACCCGATCTCCTTCATTTGAACATATGTCTATAAGATAAGTAATCAATAATTGTGGTTTTTGATAAATGATAACTATCTCTCCTTTTGCTTCTTTGTCTTCATATGTTAGTTTTCTCACAACAACATCATAAGTCAATATTTGGCTATGGCTCTTTCCGTCTACTCGATTAAAAATCATAGACATATAGCTATCATCTTTTGCCCAACTATCAGTATGAATGAATTCACAATCTTTTATAAATAGTTTATCTTCACGGTTAAGAAGATTTGACTTTTTCCTGTAACATGAAATAGTAAAAGTTCAATCAACTTGTACATAAATGAATTTTTCAGCATTAATCAAATATACATTTTAAACGTCTTACCATGTAAGCTGCATCCTTGAATTTGTTTTCCCCTTGAAGCTTGACAATATCATTGCCAATTGTGTGTCTGAATGAAATGTCACAAATCTCCATAATGGTGATGACGTGGCTTCTAAAAATCCCGCAACCACTTTACTAAGAGCTTGATAAGTATAAGGGTCACTATCATAGTCAATGTTTGGAATATTGAAACCATGGGGAATGTCTACAATAACTAGGGCATAATCCCTTTTAGGTATGAGTTTAGCAATGTCTTCACAGTCACCTTGTATTACTTGATATTGAATAGTGTCTAGCCCATTCCAAATGAAATGAGTAAGAGTTGGATCAAGTTCAACATTCTTAATACATTGCTTCCTCAATCGTTCAATCTTTTTTTTTTCAATAAAGGTTCTGAAGCTATCTGGTGCTCCATTATCATCCTTCTTCATCTTTTATAAAATAAACAAATATATGTGTAAGTTATAAATTAAAAATAGTACACAGATGAATAAAAATGAATGTGTAAATCAAGATACCTTTTAAAATGCAAGATAAAAAGCTTTTAATGTTGATGTAGAACTTGAATCTAGATAGTTGTGTACAACATCATCCCAACTGTCTTCATTCAACAATTTAACCATTTGTTCTTGAATTTTCATGTAAAATTTGTGACTGCATAGATAAAGTAACAAAAAGTTAATATAATGATATGTAGAACAAATACTACCAAGAACAACATGTTTTATTTAAAAGAAAATTATAATCTAGAAATAAATAAAAATAATACAACAAACTTACTTTTGAAATTCCTCGGGCATTTCCTCCAATGATAATTCCCCTGACCTCACACGAGATAATATTGTTTTGACAATTTTTTCATCTTTCACTCCTTGCATTGCTCTCTAAAGTGTGATAGTCATATCTTCTGGAAGCTGCTTCATTTCAGGAGCTGATTTACTGTTGCTACATATCAATGGCTTAGACTTTTTGACCTTCTGGTTTTTAATGCCAATGTTTTCCCATATGCTAAAATCTCATCAATCAACTTCCAAACATCTCCAGTTCTAAATGCCAATTGGAAAATGCTATCAACACCTATGAATAAATCAATAACAATTTTGCTTTTCCCACCTTTTGAATTGCTTTTCTCTTCAATTTGATAGCCTATTTCGTTACAACATTCCCTTCGGAAATCTGTAGTAACATTTATCCTATCCCCACCACATTTTTCTTGAAATTCATTATGAATAAATCTAACCCTTTGGATGAAAGTCATAGACATCTTATATTCATTATCTGAATTATGATCCCATGCCACTAACTTTGCTTTTGTATCTAATAAACTAGTATAAATGATACATTTCATTGTTTCAAAACATGGGTTATTGGGATATTCCTCCATCAATTGTCTTTGAGCTTCTACAGAATGGTTCCCGCCAAGCACATAATAATTGTATTCAAAACATTTTGACCGATCAAATGCTTCTTTGTTGGGAACTTGAACTGGATCAACAAGAAGCACATAATTAACCACATGAACATATGGATTGTACCTCATCAATGTCTTCAAGTTGTGAACATGCAGATGGTGTGGCTTTTTGACTTGATATTGACATTGTCCTTCACTTGCCTTATAGGTTTGTCTGACATTAAGCTGAAATGTATGACCACCATCACTTAAGTTTCTCTTTGTCGAATTCTGTCGAATAGCATTTTGTTTTGTTTTGATAATGTCATCCTCTAAATCAGCTCCTGGTGTAACGTTTTCTCTACTTTCTTTTGAAGTTTCACTAGGTTCTTGACTGCTGGTAATGACTACTTCAAAATCTTCAACTTCACTTTTCTTCGTCATAAAATTCTCAACAGATTTATTCTTGGGCATTATTACTTTTGGTCTTTTACGGCTCTTCTCAGTTCCAATGTCATCTTTATTAATGGCAACATATGCTTCACTGTCAGTTTCAACTTCATCGTCCTCAAAAGTAACTTGTCTACCCTTGCTAGATTTATCCACTAGAGGCCTTTTTTTCTAATCCTTTGGATGTAGTTTTGTAGCGTCATCAATTACTACATTTTACTTGTTTTCCATATCTTCTTCTGACACTGAGTAAAAACTGCTGACAACTTTCATGATATCATGCTCTATGAAATGAATGCCTCCCAACCTAATTGAACAACTTTCAACAAAATTATGCCAAAATCATATGTCATAAAAACAAACTTAAAAAAATATAGTGAGACACTTTCAAGAACGCAAAATACAAATATAAATAACCATACTTACGATGTTTTGTTTCATATCATTTACGATTTGTTTACACAACTTTATAGATACCTCTCTCGTATCATACAATGAATATGATAGTTGATATTCAATCCTTTCATGTGACTTGGGAGCTTTTGTAAGTATGTAAACAACTTAAGTGTCCGCTACCAAACACATATCTATGGCTCTTCTCATCACCTCATAAATTCCATTATCATTTGGTATATCAAAATATAGATATATATTCACATTTTGGCTTTCTCTTTCTTTCACATACTAGATTCTTGATGGAAA
Organism: Pinus tabuliformis; assembly: GCA_031772625.1. Classification (NCBI taxonomy): domain Eukaryota; kingdom Viridiplantae; phylum Streptophyta; class Pinopsida; order Pinales; family Pinaceae; genus Pinus; species Pinus tabuliformis. Next base: position 120,897,973 of record CM062812.1, on the reverse strand, counting down.
TTTCACCTCTTTTGAATTATTCCAGTATAAAATCATCTTCTTATCATTTGAGGCACTTGAAAGATTTGTAGCCATGATATTATGTGGAGTTCGTTCACCAATGTTTTTTGAAGATGCACCTTTAAGAGTATTTGGTCTAGAAAGATTCACAGAAATCTTCTTTGATGCCATTTTCATGAAAAATAGAAACACATAAATCAGTAAATAACGAAATTTTTTTAACTTAAATCCACAATGAAAATATATCATAAATTTTTAATTTGTATAATCAGATAATTGAAATTAAAAAAATATTAACACTAAGAAATGGTAGAAGCCCACCGACACCACCCCGTCCATCCGCGGAGTGGCGGGTGATTCCGAGAATTGCGCAACCTCTGCGAGTGGACGGGCGGGCTGCCATGGTGGCAAAGGATGGGGTTGTGGTAGCTCATCACCGCACCACCCAAGTGGCCCCCCGACCGTTCCGCCCCCACACCCCCTCATGGCCTACTCGCCCCCCGACCCTCACATAGCGCCCCCACCCCCACCTCCCCCCTCCCGACCCGCGCTCTCCCCCCACCTGCCACCCCTTGCCACCCCATCCCCCCCTCACAGCCCTCACGCCCGACCCTTCCGCCCCGCAATCCCCCCCACACCACTCCACCCCTCACCCCACACGCCCCCTCCCCCACGCTGCACCCCATCCTCCCACCCCCTCGCCACTTCCCCACCCCCCGATCTCACCCGCCCTCTCCCCACACCCCCCACCCCACGTGCCCCCTCCCCCCACCCTGCACCCCACCCCCTCACGCCCTTCCCGCCCGCCCCTTCTCCACCCCCCCACCTCACCTGCCCCCTCCCCACCCCCCTCACCCTACTTGCCCTGTCCCCCCACACTCCCCTCCCCACCCACCTACCCACCCCCTCATGCCCCTCTCGCCCGCTTGGCCACCCCACCCGCCCGACCACCCCACCCGCCCACCCGACCACCCCACCCGCTCGCCCGGCCACACCACCCCACCTGGCGCCCCACTCGACTGCCCAGCCACTTGACCCACTTGCCCGTCCACCCTATCCGATGCCCCACCCGCCCCACTCGGCCACCCCCCACCCCACCTCACCTGCCTGCCCGACCACCTCACCCCACCTGGCGCCCCAGCTGTGCTCCCCACGCCACCTCGATGACCCGCCCACCTGCCTGAGGTGGCCGGTCGATTTTGGGAATCGGCCAGCCACCCCAGACGGGTGGGTGGGTCACTGGGGTGGCGCATGGTGGGTGGCGACACTCCACCACACGCCACCCTAACGGCCCGCCTACATGCCCAGGGTGGCGGGCAACCTTGTGCAGGCGGGCGGGCCGCTGGGGTGGGCGTGGGTCACTGTCACTCACCCTGCGCCACCCTGGCGGCTTGCTCGCCTGCTTGGGGTGGCCGACTGACTCCGGGAATCGGTCGGCTACCCCGGGTAGGAGGGTGGGCCACCGGGGTGGCGCTGGGTGGGCGACAGCGCCCCACCCCACACCACCCCGGGGTGGCTGGTCGATTCCAAGAATCGGCTGGTCACCCCAGGTGGGTGAGCGGGATGCTAGGGTGTCATGGGGAGGGGCGCCGCCACCCACCCTGTGCCACCTTGGTGGCCCGCGGGAATCGGTCGGCCACCCCGGGCAGGCGGGTGGGCCGCCGGGGTGGCGTGGGGTGGGCAACAGCGCCCCACCCCGCACCACTGTGGTGGCTTGAGCTCCCGCCTAGGGTGGGCGACCGATTCTAAGAATCGGCCGGCCACCTCGGGCGGGCGGGCGGGACATTGGAGTGGCACGGGGAGGGGTGTTTCCGCCCACCCCGCGACACCCCAACGGCCCGCCCGCCTACCCGGGGTGGCCAGCTGATTCTGAGAATCGACCAACCACCCCTGGCGAGCCGCTGTTGTGGCGTGGGGAGGGCGGGTGGTGGGGCGGGTGTGGGGAGGGGCCGGGTGGTCGGCCGATTGCAGGGTTGGGGGAGGGGTGGGTGTGTTGGCTGAATAAATCATTCTTGTGGACAAGACCGATTTCCCTAGTATCTACAGATATCTAGCAACAAGCAAAACAAGCAAATTCTATCTTTCTCTAAATATTGTGATTTATAAGTAAAAGCCAAGAGGTGTTTTAGGCCCTACCTTAAGTCCAACGCTATTTTGTGGCAACCACACTTCGACTGTCCAAATGAGTTTCCTTTTAAAGAACCTGCAAACACAAACAAGCACACATAAAATAACACCTGCATAGCCAATATAATAAACCATATTTATCATGATGATCAAGGAATTCATGAAATAAACCATAGAAGACAGCTTATTGAGAAAAATGAACTTGATTGTATTAACTTTAAACAAAGAATAACTTTACAACCTTGGTGCCTTGATGTTGTACAAGCTCCTCCCAGGGCCCAGCAAGAATCTCCTCTACTTTGACAAGCTTCACACTCTTCCCGATGAGATCAAAAGGTATGTAATCTGTCCTCTCAAGCTCAATTAGGAAGTCTAAATTCCAACAGCATTTACCCTAAAAAATATTCAGCTTTCAACCTCCCTAGAAATGAGCCCATTGCCTCATTTTATAGTGTAGAGGAAGGAAGTTACCAGGTCCACCTTCAAAGGGATATAGTCCTCCTTCAAAAGGATAAGCTCCTCATATCAAGGGGTTAGCTCCTTTAGTTATGGGATGCATGAACCACCTAGGAGTGAACTTGCCACCTCAAGATTCCTTCTAGAAGCATCCAGAATTAACCCAAAGTAAGTTTTCAATAATAAACTTGCACCTTTTTGACTTTTACAGGGGTCCGCACCCTTTCCTTTAGAGACAGAATGGGTAGGTCCGTAGGGGACATGACCAGGGGGTGCGGGACCGCAGGTAATGCTAAGAGAAAGTGCGGAACTAGAGCTTTAGAGATTTTCAAGGACTTTCTCTCATTTTTAAGGCTTGACATGAAGAGCTGAGGTTTAAGACTTGCAAAGGAGGAAAGTATGAGTGGTGATAGACTCACACTGACTGCAGAATGTTATGGTGACAATATTTTGTGTAACAGATTGCCCCCTAAAGTGCGAAGTCTGTAATAGATAGTATTTGTCATCTAAGAAGAGTGAAGTACTTTATCATTTCGAGGATCATCTTGTGGAGAGCCTGGTTGGAACCTGTAAAAACATTCAATACAAAATATATATATGAGATCATATCATTGCTGAGGTAGGCATTCCCATACTCAGATCAAAACTGACTATAAAACTAACTAAACTGCTCTGATATAGGAATGATCTTGCAATACATCACAAGTATAGACATATGTAGACACGGTATGGGCGCAACCATCTATTTATGAATAGTCCACTGTATAATGAATAACAAAATTCCTCGCAGCCTGGATGGTGGAAACTAGATCCAGGGTCTTGATTTCTACTTCCTGAAATAGTACAATTCTATCCATGTGAATGAATGTGTCGAAGTCGAACATGGTAGAAACCACTTGATTACCAGTCAATGATGTAAATTGTTAACAAGTGTGAGAGAAACCACCAGTAATGTCAATGGCTCTCAAAGTACTCAGTACAATCCATGAAATGTGAATAGATATGTTGATGTAAAACATGTCATGGAATCCTTTGATCGAAGGTCAATGATGCAACCTATCATCGAAGGCGAGAAACCTTCCATTGAGGCATGCAGATCCCAAGGTGCTGACGATTTCTAGATCATCTTTCTAGATAATGAGCTGAAGTCGATAGAAAGTGATCCGTCGTAGGCAAGCTCACAACACGAAATCATAGATCAAGTTTGAAGAAATATAGTTGCAAAGACTGACTCAGGGATGGTCAAAATGGATGACAGATATTTTGCAGATGAATGGTTTATTTGCACTGACCTCTTGAACACATAACGACACTACAGATGGTTTGGTGACAATTGACCGAAAGCTAATGCCCAGAAACCGGTAGAAGACTTTCAATATGGTTTGATTAACTGTTAGGTAAAGGATTTCCCAACCCAGGTGAACAAAAAGTGTCATGTTCAAGAGTGGTTAAATGTTTTTCTGAGACACAAAGTATAACGAACAGGTTCATTTTTCTCTCTTTTCCCCAACCATTTCTAGCAAGTACCTCTTTATTTTTGACAATCTTGAGGAGGATAACATTTGCTTGATTATAAGCTCATCCTTCGGATGAGTCCAACTTAGTTTAAATTCGAACCCTAAGAAGGAGTGGTCCGTTCCTATTTGTAATTGAACAGGTCCTTTACTGTTAAATTTTAACGAGTCCAGTATAGGAGAAACTCAGCATTTTTCAATTTTAGGGAGTCAGAAGAAAAACTTAAGAAAACTCCATGGTTGTCTTTTTTCGTAAATTTGTGTCTCCCATGCCCGAAAAAGTATAAAATAATACTTGAGAGAACTACTTGACCCTTACGATCAAGGAGTACTTTTCATAATTAGTGTCTCTGATCTGAAAAAGTAAAAAAACGATCAACAACATGTCGTTTTATAACCAATATCGAATTTGAAACGACAAAAATATAGCAATCTTTTCATGTTTATATGGTCAAAAACAAGCTGTAAGTGGACTGTCCTTTTAATTCCGTTTTAACGAGCTCAAAAAGAAAAACTCGACAATCTTTTCATATTTTAGGAGTCACAAAAGAGCTTAAAGATGACTCTAATGTTTGTTGTTGAAAATGATCAATTTTGCTTGAAAAATCCGATAAGCTACACAAAAACTCAAAAATTACTCATATCTGTTTAAAATAAATAAAAATGCATCAAAAAGTTACGTTTTTAAAGTGAAAAATAAACAAATTAAATTCATTTATTCAAAAAAGCTTATAAAAAGGGCTTTTGTAAATTTATTTTTACCATTTGACTTCAGAGTGAGAAAAAAGAGCTTTTGGGTAAGAAACTTCCGGTGAAGACTGCGGAAAATCCGTCCGTTGGAATCGAAAACCGTCACCTCCAGGTAATCCACATCACTTTAATCTTGCATTTCAACCATTTGAATTTTGTTTTTAGGTTTCTATTTTGATTTTTAGGAAGATTTTTTTTTTAAAGTCCGCTCGCGGGGGTCCGTAGGCGCAGCATGCATAAGCTGTGGACCCCGAATTTTTCCTACAGAGGAAATAGCTAGGGGCCCGCACCTACTGTTCGCGCAGAGTGCGGACCTACGCACTGTCTCTAACTGGAGAGTGCGTCCCCACGGCATAGGTTTTACAATTTCAAATTCTTCAATTTCCACCCAAAAACTTTGATTTAAAATGTTCTAATCTCCTTTTTCTTCAATGTAGGATATATACCATGCTTAGTTGGCGGGAATGGGAGCACGAAGATGTGGACCTCGCTGCAATTAATCATCAACCTTCGATAGATGCATTGAAGGCATGCGAGTTATTTAAATTTTGGGCCATACCTGGCATGAGGGCCCAAGTAGACTTTCTGCAATGGCTGGTGGACAGATGGAATATACAGGACCAGTGTTTCGTTATTGGTGGCCACCAGCTCGAAATGGAGCCAGAGGAAATTTACTTTTTGACTGGTTTGCCCAAGAGAGGTGAACAATTGGCTCTATTCGGGACTAGGCCAGGTGGGCAGTTTATTGATAGCCTCCGGCTAGAGTTTTGTAACGACCAAACCAAAGACAAGGGGATTGATATCAAAACCATCTCCTGTCCTGAAATCAAAGTGATTGCATTTACTATCACCAGACTCTGCAGAAGCGTAGCATTGAATATGGCCACTGGATCCCAAATGCGGATGGCAGTAGACTATTATCGAGGCACCGTCTTCAACTGGTGCGAAGCTGTGTTGGCTAATGTAAAAGGCCAACTGACTAGAGAAAAGAATGGACAACTGAAAAACTTTGGATATGGTTTCTTAGTTGTGAGCTTTGGTCTAGAGAGGGTCCCAATGTTGGTCCCACAGCATCTTTCCGTTGAAGTTGGACTTCCTCGCGAGCCCAAACTAATGCGTTGGGTTGCAGTTATGGCCCGTCATCCTAAGGAGGGTTCAGAGGTTGTTCGATTTCCTCCTGAGTATTTTTGTTGGTTGGAGAACCAAGTTTTTGTGATTCAAGATTTTCCTTATGCTAGGATGGATTATCATGGGGACCCAGAGATGGCTCTTCCACCAGGAGAGCAATGGGATGACTCAGGTAAAATTATTTTCAACATTTTCTAATTAATTTTTTTTTTGTTTTTAAATCATCCCAAAACTGATAGTAAAAAGTTTCAAATGTAGATGTAGGTCCATGACGACTAGCCACTATTCGACCTTATGAGAGGAAATACCTAGCTGCAATAGTACCAACCCCACAGGATGAATCTACAGAGACCCTGGCCGAATTGGAAAACCATCTAGAGCGCCTGACAACAGATATTCCAGAGACTAACATAGATGAAATTTCTCTTAGGCTACAGCGCTATGTGATTGGGGTCCCAGGACCTTTCAAGAGGTTCCTTTGTAGGGTGGCCCGAGCAATGGTTTCTTATCGTGATCATCACCAGTGATAGGATGATCACCTTTTGTAGTCTCATATGACATTTTTGCTTTTTGTACTATCATTTTTGCCGATCATAAGGTGTTTTTCAACTATGATAGAAGACAATGTATATTTGACACACTTCTATGCTATGTTATATCACTATTACTGGCTATCTTGTAAAACATGTTATGGAATGTTTTTAAATTTACTGTTTGATTATTGCAAATGTCTACTTAACATTCGAGAAGCAATTTCATCTGCTAATGTATTTAAATATCTTGGAATATGCTGATATTCAATATAGTCAAATTCACATTCCAAGAGACGAACTCTAAAAAATAATCTTAATAACACTGGATTTCTAATGGCATAAACTCTATTAAGCTGCAATACAATGAGTTCAGAATCTAACCTCACAATCAAACTCTGAATCCCAAATGAGATGGATTCAGATAATAACTCAATCACTGCACTATACTCTGCAATGTTGTTCGTTGTTTGACCGAGGCTTACCCCATGCATAGATACCAACTCATCAGAGGGTGAATAGATAACCCAAGCTACGGAAGAAATGTTCCGTGTATTACGACAAGCACCATCAGCGAAACCAATGTATGTTTGAAGAGATGTTGACATCTGCAATATCAAGAGTAAAATCAAGATAAGCAGGAATAATGACAAAAACACTCTCTAAACTAAGCACACTTTTATAATCTAAAACACGACCAGCTAGAAAGAAAATTAATCTAACTAAAATCTCCACACCTAGATTTAAGCATAATATTTCTTCAGGTAAATACCATTTCTGGGTTTACCTAAAGAGACACCGTCAAAATCTACCAATTCATAGGCCCCTTTCGCCAGCTTTCGCTTAACAACATAAGGACCATGCCACATAGGTACGAATTTTCCGGCCCCTAGCTTATCGTTTTCTTGATCGTATAGTAAGACTAGGTATCCTTTCGAAAAATTACGAGGAGTAACATTTTGATGATACTAAGCATTAATACGTTTGGCATGAGTTTCGATTGCTAGTGCAGCATCACGTCGATTCTCATCTAGCTGAGCCAAGTACAACAAACGTTTCTCCTCTTCGGAAGTGGCTGGAAGTAATTCTATGTCTATTTGCAATGACGGGATTTCACATTCAATGGGTAACACAGCTTCCAAACCATAAACTATTTGGAAAGGAGTGAAACTAGTTGATGTTTTTACTGAGGTTCGATATGCCCAAACCGTTGAAAATAACATGTTATGCCAATTCAACCTATGAATCCCAATGATTCTTCAGATCATAATGACTAGAACTTTGTTTATGGCTTCAACCAGACCATTAGCCTGTGGGTAATATGGAGTGGAACTATCGTGACGCAGGCCAAGCTGATCTGTTAGTTCAGTCATCATGTTGTTTCGAAAATGACGCCCATGATCAGTGATAATTGTTTGTGGAACACCAAATCTAGTAATTATATGATTGAAAACGAAAATTGCAGCAGTTTTGCCATCTGCCAAAAATGTAGGCATCGCATCGGCCCACTTGGTAAAATAATCTACCACAAGGATGATATACACATGCCCCCTGGCCGAGTGAGGGTTACATGTAATAAAATCGATACCCCATTTCGCAAAAGGACCAATGACAATTATAGGGTGGAGAGGAGAACGTGGGGCACACATCTTTCGATAAAAAAATTGGCAATTGTGGCATTTTCGGACCGCGTCAATACAATCTTTAAATAAAGACGGCCAGAAATAGCCAGTGCGCAATATCTTTTGGGCTGTGGCAAACCCAAACATATGACCGCCACACGCTCCAGAGTGACAGTCATTTAGAACCCTTTCAGCTTCCTCATGAGTTAAACAATTTCGGAAAACAGAGTCTGCCCCACGACGATAAAGTGTATCTCCAATAATTTTGTATTGCTGGGATTGGAATCATATTTTCCGACATTGAGATCTTGAAATTTCAGGCCGAAAGGATTGGGTTTGGAGATAAACTATGATATCTCCATACCATAGATCAAGAGTGCTGATAAGAAGCAAGGATTCATCCGCAATGGGCTCTTCCACCACAGTTTCAGTATCAGCACGCGGGAAGTCACACATCAACTCCGCAAAAACTAAAGATTTCTTTGACTTAGATTTTTCAAATTCCAAATCATATTCTTGTAGGATAACAATCCATTTGGAATACTTTCCCCCTAGCAATTGTTTTGTCAAAATATAGATCATAGGGTTGTAGTCGGAAATAACGGTAGTTTTGCGTAGTAAAATGTAATGACGAAAACGTTGGACAGCTTGAATAGCTGCCAAGGCCAATTTCTCCACATGTGAATATTTTAGGTCAGTTGGATTTAAATGTCGACTAAGGTAATAAATCACATGTTCACTTCCAGATTCATCTTCCTGAACTAATAGCATCCCGATGGTGGAATGAGATGCAGCGAGATACAAGAAGTAATCTTGGTTGTAGTTGGGAGGATGCAATAACGGTGCATGGGTCAACGTGTGTTTAAGTGCATCAAATGATTTTTCAGCTATCTCATCCCAAAAGAATGGAGTATTCTGTTTCAAAAACCTGGTAAAACCCTTTGTTATCTCGGCATAGTTAGGAATGAATCGACGTAAAAATTTTGCTTTCCTTTGCAAATTTTGGAGTTGCGAAGAGTCGAAGGAGGAGGCAATCTGACAATAGCTTCAAACTTCGAGGGATCGACACGAATGCCAGCTTTCGAAACAACAAATCCCAGTAAATGACCCGTTTCTATACAGAAAACACATTTGTGTGGATTCAACCTAATTCGATAATGCCTACATTTCATAAAGATTTCTCGTAAATGAATGAGATGATCGGCTCTACGTAATGAATGAGCAGTTAAATCATCGAGATAAGGTTGCACAATGTGCTTGATGTCATGAAATGCGTAAGACATAGCTCTTTGAAGAGTTGCTCTAACGTTCTTCAGCCCAAAAGGTAATTTGCAATAAGCAAACGTCCCCCCATGGACAAATGAAAGCCGTTTTTGGTTGATCAGCAGGTAGAATGTTGATTTGATTGTAACCAGAAAAACCATCCATAAAGGATAATATTTCACTGCCGGCACAATCATCGATAATTTAATCGATATAGGGAGTCGGATAATTGTCTTTGGGACAGGCTCGATCAATATCCATAATCGATACATATTCTTATCGTCCCTTGCTTTTTGTTAACAAGAACAATATTCGATACCCAATCCGTTAAAGGAATTGGATAAATGAAACCTGCTTTAAGTAATTTTTCAACTTTTGCTTTAATAGCAACAACTTTTCGCGGGTGGATCTGATGCAAACATTGCCAGACGGGTTTAGCATCTGGGTAAGTTTTGATTTCATGAACAACAACTGATGGATCAATTCCTGGCATTTCTTCATATGACTAGGCAAACACATCGCAGAATTCTTGAAATAGGGCCTTATATGTTTGAAATTCATCTTCTGTATAGGAGGCACCCATATGAATGTTTTCAACAATTCCAGGTTTAACTGAAATGTCAATAGGCACTGTTCGAGAAATATTTCCCAAATTTAACTCAGAATCAGGATTTTGCAATGGATTCTGTGGTTCCTTGACATAATCAATAGTAAAAATAGATGAAAAATCATTTTCAAAATGATCAATCTCAGGTAAGGATGAAGATCTATGATGAAGATCTTCCCATGGTAAATCATCAACAGACAAAATTTCTCGGATCTTCTCATCAGTATGAACAAGTTCGGAAAAATTTGTTGAATCTAAGTTTGATGTTGAAAGTGATTCTTCATGGACCACATTCATTAGGTCAATTTCGATTGAAGAATGGTCAGAAAACGACTGTACGGCTTGAAACGCAATTTCATAGGGACTCAAAGGCATAGCATCACCAAATGAATCCATCTCAGATTCGGAAGGTATGATCCAAGGATCATCATAAACAATAGTGTCTGATGAAATCATATGAATGGTTGCAGTAGAAGGCGATACGTTAGGAGGAGGAAAGGAAAAAGTTCCTAGTAAACCAGAATCTTTAACCAATCCTACCCTAACATCCTTATAAGGGATAGTTGTTTTGCCGACATGCTGGATACTTTCAGAAGAGGCTGGGTCAGATGAAAATTAAGTTAGCTAGTCTATAGTTATGATCTTTCCATTATGAGGAAACTTTATAAGCTGAAAGACCAATGAAACAACAGTAGTCATAGCATAAGACCAACTATGACCAAAGAGAAGGTTGTAATCTAGAGGGGCATCAACCACTTCCACATCTAGATTAACAGTTTTACCTTCAACCCCTATAGGTAAATCCTGTAGAATACCAAAATGATGGAACCCATGACCATCGAAAGCCTTTAGAATCGTCGTAGATTGATTGAGTGTAGGAGAACCAAGTGATCTCCAGCACTAGATCGAGATAATACACGTTGAAGCTCCCTCATCAATTACAGTCCTATAACAAGGTATGTTTTTGACTAACAATGGAATCTGGAAAGCCATTTGATGAGGTAAGCGAGGTGTACTATTTTCTAAATCAAAGATTATAAGGTTCGAGTCCTGAATATCAATAGCTCCTATAGCCGACAATAGCAATTTATGTTGTGCTGGACATGATTGCAGCACCTCCAAAGCCGACATTGCTGAAGGTGAAATAGCTAAATCTTCAACAATGTTATAGTTTTGAGCAGCTCTCGCATGTGGATTGAAAGCTGAATTTCGAAGTATACCTTTAGCAGGTGGTTTGATTACTAAGTCTAGTTTAGGTTTCTCGATCTGTAGCAGATCAGAACCAGGAGTTGAAGTTGATGGGTTCGAATTAGAAGATTTTGCTTCCTTACCACCAATAGGACTTTTACTTCCATAATCTTGTGATCGTGTCGCAATCCTAACATGGGACATCATCATTATGGGTTCTTCTAAGGCATTTGAGGAAGAACCTATCATCTTACTGTCTTGACTAGGAAAAGGATCCTTCAAGACAACAGGCATTTGAGAACCTTTGACAATTTTCACAACCTCAGCGCGATGAGGGCAGTCTCTTGTAAAATGCTCTTCGTCACAAATGAGACAAGGATAACGATGTTTACGTTTCTCATTAGTAGATTTCGTTTTATCTGATTTCTCTTTTGAATTTTTCTTATTTTTGTTCTTCCCCTTCTTTTTACCGCCGGTTTTTTATTTGGTCGTAGATGATTTTACGACATGAATATCGGCAGGAATTTCCATAGAAGAGTCTCCTGTCGGGGAATCTGGTAAAGTTATGATAGGAGAAGAATTCTTTGAAGAATTCTTCTTACTTTTGGTGTTAACTGAACCAATACCGTCAGCGACATGAGACCCTGAAGGAGCTGTAGTTATTTTATTTTGTTTCGGAAGGTTTGGGATTTTCTCGTGTAGAGTACCCGACTATGTATAAACAAGGTCAAGGTACTGAGCTTGAGCAATTACTTGCTCTTCAGTAACGACTCCTGCCTTAGCTACATCCTCAGTGATTTTAGGTAATAATGATTTAACAAACCATTCTGCTAAGATTTGATCCAGAATAAAAACTTTCACTAAACGCCGTCAACATCTCCATTCATGAGTGTGATGTGAAATATAAGTGGATGTTGACTGTTTTAATGAAGTTAATAATTCTGTGCCATTGTCATATCTGACAGGCAACTGAAAATGAGTTAAGAACGAAGTGGCTAGCTGACTAAAATTATAAAAAGTGGCTCGCGGTAACTCAATGTACCACTTGGCCGCAAGACCAATTAGAGTGCATTGAAAAAGACATAAACGAATTGAATCATCTGTAATGGAGTTAGATGCACACCAGAGGTGATAAGTCATCACATGGTTTGACAGATCCTCTCTTGATTTACCTTCAAACTTTGGGATATCACTGGGCAACTTATTCAGCATTGGCGGCCAAAACGTAAGATAATTAATCAGATCATTCGTAAGGCGCGACAAATTAGGCAAGTCCAAAGTTGCAATGAACGGTAACTGACGATTAGGGTCTCGAAAACCCTGGGTCATAAGACCAGCCCCAGGAGGAGGATATCTAGGATAACTTGGAATTGGAATCACATTTGGGATATTATATCCTTTTGGAAAACCAGGATTAACTGGACCGTACTGGGGTTGTTGAGGTCGCTGATAAGTATATCTAGGGTATGGTTGATACTAATAGACTGGGTTCTGCACAGCAGAACCGAATTGGTACTGTCCCTAGTACGGTTGATAAGTAAATTGAGGTTGACTTGTGACAACAGTACTGGGACCAGGTTGTCCTGTAGGCATCTGAACCGAAATCTGAATTGTAGGTCCAGACTGAGGTAAAGATGCTTGAGGAATTGATGCAAGAACAGTAGAAATTGAAGCTTCCGATACTCCAAAAGTAGGTGGGGTAGATTGAACAGATGTTGCAAGAGTTGCAGCAGTCGCTTGAGGCAGAGTTCGAGGCGAACTAGGCCCAGGCTGAGAAACTACACGAGGTGCAGAAGTTTGAATAGTAGGCTGGACAGGTTTCTGGGTTGAACCAGAAACCAAGGGTTGTCTAGATTGAGATGACAACTGCACATTCAGTTGCAAGATCTGTTGAGATTGAGATGGATCCCACACTACGTTCATTTTGGGGTATGGACCCATAGAAGGTTGAACATATCGAGGACCATAACCGGGTTGAGGGTAGGGTTGATAATTCAAAGGTACATTTCCAGCTCTTTGGACAAATGGTTGACCTGAAGGTGGTTGGAAACCTTGGGTTGGGTACTGACCTTGAGGTTGATAACCTTAAGGCACGTACTGAAACTAGGGTTGACCTTGAGGTACATATTGATACTGGGGTTGACCTTGAGATACTTCCTGAGTCTGGGGTTGACCTTGAGGAATGTACTATCCTGAGGGTATGTACTGTCCTTGAGGTTGCCCCCCAGGCGGTAACTGGGTACCTTGAGGTTTCCCCCCAGGTGATAATTGAGCACCTTGAGGTTGCCCCCCAGGCGGTAACTGACTACCTTGAGGCTGCGGATTTGGAATGGTACCTGACATCATAAGAATGTCTTATACACTCAACGATTTAGTTCTGTTATTACCAGTTAATAACCCTTGTTCAATAGGTTGAGGAGATGCTCCCGAAAAAGTACTAGTAAGTGACTGATACCCAGAAGGAACAGAAGGACCGCCATATAAAAATGTTTCTAGAGATTGAGAGAACATGGATGATTGTCTCGACATATTCAAAGGAGGATAATAACCTATAGGTGTTGGATGAAAAGGAATGCGAGGTGGTGAAAAACTTAGACCCGGATTTTATAGAAAATTGGTCAATGAAAGATACCAAGCATCCCTCCTAGGTGGACTGTAAAAGATCAATTCATGCTCCTTAAGTTCTATAGTTGGTTTATTTTCGGGGATAGATATACCTTTTCCTGGAGTGACAAGTTCTTCAATAGCAATAAGTCCAGAAGGAAGATTTTGGGTAATGATTCTTCCTACCTTGGGTGAACCAGGACCACTGGAAGTTGGAGAAGCAAATCCTGACGATGGAGTAGCAGCAGGTTCAGTTTCAGGTTCCTCGGCTAACTCACTAGTAGAGGAAACACTAACAGTAACTTCGGAAAATGAAATTGGTTCAATAATATACTCTGGTGCTTGAACTTGATAATCAGGATGCACAACTAAAGAAGACTCTCCTTCTTCTAGTGACCTAACTCTATTGTCACTAGGAGTTACAAGAGCTCGTAGCCCTTCATGCTGGCTTGGTGAGTACTCAGGAGGTTGCCCCCAAAGTCTACGGGAATGTCTCGGTAATTCAGCCACGATTAAATATTTTAATTACTTCACACGCGAACAACGAAAAATCTCAATGAAAACCACCTAAAGTCTCTAAAGAACCAAACAATTTGAATCACACGCCTAAAGAATCTAGGAGTTCAAACCACACACAAACAGTAACTTTCCATACCGAAAACACTAGTTGGTGATGAAATCCAACGTCGTAGAATTCAATACAGAAATGGCGTTTGGAACAGTTACCCCAACAACCTGCTTAATGAAACAGACTGGCACAGGTTTCTCCACTAAACCGTCTCGATTGAAGAGAACCCCCCAGAGAGTCCAAGTGAGTCTAGTCGACGTCTACTCCAGGTACAGTGGGATCTTCCCTCCACCGTCACCTTAGGAAAGAATCCTATAGATTATGGTCACTATGGTTACTAACAGAAACAAATATACCTGGGGGAACAGTCTGTGATCCGATACACACGCAAGGGCAGAGTAGCAAAGCTCAATCCCCTTGAAGGCTCCTTGAAATAATCCAAGGTTTACCAATAAGTGACCCTAGGCTCCTCGACAATGGTTAATCCAAGGTTTACCGTTTTTAATACACATATATCTTCTATCGTTCCCAATGAGGAAGGATTGATTACCCCACTGGTTCGGATATGATCTCATGCCTGACTCCTATAAGAGGAGCTTCCCAGAGCATAGATGTAACAATTGGAATTTATCTCCTACCGCAAGATATAGCTACTTGTTTGTTTTTACTATCTTGGAGAGTTAATTACTCCCTACTCCAAGATACTAGCCTAAGCTATGTTGGTGATAAAGAGCCCTAGAAATAAAAAGATTGCTAGATAAATTTTACTTTAAGCGTTATTTTTATGGTTGTTTCTTAAGTCAAAAGGTGTGGAGATGAAACTTTATGGTGTGAAGACTCGACTCCAAAACACTAAAAATGCACCTAAGATGATAAACAATCCTTTTTCTTCAATGAATTTCTAGCTAAAGAAAGAGTTGAGAATGCAAATGCTTGAAAAACAAATCTTTCCTTAACAAACAAATGAAAAGAAAAAACTTTTTGTATTTTTCAATAAACTCAAAAACAAGACTACTAATTATGTTCACGAAAAAATATCCCTTTCTTTTCAACACTCAAACACTACAAAAACAAGTTCTTTTCAAAAGAGATTTTTTTAAAAATTTCTAGAAAACACTCAAAACTATTAAAAATCTAATCTTAAGATCTACCAATTCTAAAAACCTAATTGAAGTAAAAGCTTAAAAAATTTCTTTTCGAGGATGTTTTACTTAGTTATCAGCAAACTAAGGACTAATTCGTTCAGAATAACAAATTAATAAAAAAACAACCAGCTTATGTTTTCTTTTTAAAAATGAAATCCAAAACTTTCAAAACAAGTTCTTTCGAAGCTTCGCGAAGAGAAAAATGAGATGTATTCCTCACCAAAGACAGATTTTACAAATTGGCCAGACTCACAAAGAAGACCAACAAAAACCAGGGTAATCTGAGGTTTCTTAGGCTTCTAAACGCTGAGTTACTACAAAGACCAAACGAAAATCAAGCTAGGTACACAAAACTTCTAGAAATTCACCTAAAACCAAAATGCCAATGGAATTCACCTACAAAAAGTTTCTGACAAGACACATGCAGATCTGGGAAGAGTCTAAAACACATAAAAAAATCCTAAGCTTAACTGAATGAGAAGATTTTAGGATTTTTTCAAAATTTTGACAAGGTCTGCAGGCTCCCAGTATAACCAGGTGCGGTACCGCTCTGTGTAGTTGATGAGCCCCAATTTTTGGTACAATTTGGGCTCATTTGGCCTACTTTCTTTGCTCAAACCATTCATCTTTTATTTCTTATGCATTCATTTCTTGGTTTATTCGTGTTGTTTGTAGGAAGAAGGGTAGGCATTCTATCTACGTGATTAATACATGATGCTTTCAGGTTTTTGGCATTAAAAGGGAGCAAAGACCACGAGAAAGGGGACAAGGAGACAGTAAGGTGGCACTGCTGGTTTTTAGGAGAGGATGTCCACAGTCTTGGGGACCTTCCTCGTGATTCCCACCATAGCTTCGAGCTCCAAACAATCTCCCCACCGAGCTTAGAGGCAGCCAACCGTTCTACAGGAACAACAGTTACAACTGTTCTACAGGATCAGCAGTTTAACCTTCAGTTGGACAGCCGAGCTCCACAAATCAAGGAAACCTGTTGGATTATCATTTTGCATAAATACTGAGGCCGTAGCCTTTGATAGGAGCTTTTTGAACTTTTGCATTACTCTTGTAATTTTGAAGTACGAGCTACAGCTCGGTGTTAGTTCTTTTTGTAAGCCAGTTGGCATGACATCAGATTTTTGGTTATGAATAAAGGAGGCAGATTTTGATCTCATTCTGAGTTTCTAAGGGAGCTATAGCTCTCAGGTTAAGGGCCCAACCTGAGAGCAATAGACCTCCTCTGTGTTGTAAATTTATTTGCCTTTCGTTCCAGCACTTCGTTCTTTACTTTGACATGCAATTCGAATTTACAGTTTGCTGATTTAGTTTTTATGAGATTGGATAGGATTAGTTTATGGTGAATTTGCTTCCAGTTGCTTAGGTTAGAAGAGGATAGTTATAAGTCATTGGAGCTCCAGAAAAAGGTTGTTAGATATCACTGCCATCTCTGCTTAGGGATTGGGGTGAAGTCTATATCAACCACCAAAAAGAAACGCAGTTGCTTTCACTTCCATGCAAGCTGCAACATAGTCATTTTCATTGAAGATCCATCCATGCACTGTTGATATCGAACCATACTTCTTTATTCCACTTTCATGCACGAGTTTCCTTCACAATTTACATTGTTGTTCACTAAGTTTATATCACAAGTAGCTTAGGTTAATGAACTTTCGTTTTGGTGACATTCATAAGCAATTTGTTTCATTTACACTGCTCCACATCATTCCACTTCCTTCCTCTTCTTGTCAACCACACCTCAAGTCCCCTTCTCGACCTCTGTTCAGCTCGTTTACCTTCCAGCTCTTCCATTACTCACGTAACTCCATTTACTTGACCTTTCATTGATCCCATCCTTCTAGCCATCAACCTACAGCATGCACTCTTTCTCCATTTGACTTCTCTGCTCCTGAGCCGTCACCAGGGCCATCTCCATCTCACCTATCCTCCCACACCACTCCATCACTTCACCATCTCCCAAAACTCCCACGGTCGACCATCCTGTAGAATTTCATAGACTTCCTGTAGAACCCCTGAGTTTCCTGTAGGATCCCCTGCAGACTTCCTGTAGAAGTCTACAAACTCGGTTGCTGAGCATCCGAACGTGGTAGACTTATGTGGACTAATGCTAGAGACCCTCTGGGACCTCCCCTAGCCATCCTGACCTTGCCCATGCTTTCCTTCCGTTTGAACCGCTCCTGCACAGTCAAACCCTAATCAAAAGCACCATCACAATAAATCCAACCACTTAATTACAAAATACAAAAACATGTCTTTTCAGATGCAAATAGCTTAGATTCATGTATTTCAACTCACTGCAAGTAATGGCATCATTGGTAGAAGTTTCATTCACATTTTTGCATTGTAAGGGTCAAGCTAGTTAAATTAGGGTTTCCATGCTTTGTTGGCTTTCAATTTCCTTTTTGCAAAGTAGGTTAACTTCCTTCAAGATAGCTTTCGTCCATCACTCATAAAGCTTCTTCTGAGAGCATATAGAAGTTGGCTTGAGCCCTACCGGACTTGTGCCAGCTGACCAAGTGACAACTGCGACAAGAGCTAGTACTTGTGCATACAGCATCGTCGCTTCCAATTTTGTACGAACTACCGGGTTGATAAAATTAGAGATAGGAAGCCCCAGGAGTTGTAGCATTATTGCTACAATACTGGAGCCCACCATCTTTTTTGGCGCCGTTGCCGGGGAAGCGGCAGAGTATTGGTGATTGTTGCTATTCTTCTATTTTCTACTACAACCTTCTGCTAAGTAGTTTATTTCATTTTCATTCCGCAAAAGTAGCATAGACATTTCCTGCTTTCATAGATTAGCATTTCCTGCTTTCATAGATTAGCATTTCCTGCTTTCATAGATTAGCATTCCCTGCAAGCGTAGATTAGCATTTCAATTCTGCAATTTCATTTATGCAAGCGTAGATTAGCCTTTGAATTTCGCAAGCGTAGCCTAGCATTTCATTCCTGCAATTTCATTTGAGCAAAATAGATTAGTCATTTCCTGCTTTCATTTCAATTCCGCATTTTCATTTCAGCAAGATAGTTAGTTGCAGTTCAATCTATTTTAGTTTTGCAGGTAGAAGTAGAAAAAACAAAAAAATCAACCAAAAAGATTTCATTTCATGCTTTGTAGGAGTAGAGATAAGTTAGAAAAATGATTGCACAACACCCCCACTGCTTCACACAGCCAACGTTCTTCTTCGATGGCTGTGATGAAAGAACCCCTGGGTGGACATCAAGACATATCTGAAGAACCTCTAGGGGAGAAGAAGAAGAAACATTCCTCTGAAGCAAATGGCTACAAGCAGAAATGTTGGGAGCAGTCCCTTGTCTAGAGATGAATTTGCAAATCAGATCGAAGATTTCAAGAGTGATATGAGGCAGTTTCTTGCCATGCAACTGGATACCTTGCGGATCCAAAAGAAGCAAGAAGAAGCCAAGAGGGCTTTGGCCATTTTTTGTCCTAGGTGCACTAGAAAGCATCCTAGGAACGAATGTCCAATGCACCCTCTAGAAGTGTGTTTCATCTGTGAAGAATACCATCCTACAGATCAGTGCCCTTCCTTGCCCAGAATCAAAGCTACATATCAAAGAGCCAAGGGAGCCACTGAATCACTCTGTTATATGAACCAAAGGAGGCCACATGGACCCATACCCTACCAGCAGGAACTACAAGGGACACCCGAGACCTATTATGACCCTTACCAAGCCACCTTCATGCCTTCTTGGGGTCCCCCTGCTCATCCTTCCTGGTTCACACCTCCTCCTTATTCCTTCACAGATCCATATTATGCCCAACCAGCTGCTCATTCATTTCACTCTTATGCTCAGCCACAGCCTCAGTGGAATGCACCTTATCAGGATTGGAGGCCCCAGTACAACTCTCATCCCGCTCATTTTCCTCCACCACCTGCTCATCCACAATGCCATCCATCTCCATCTCAATTTCACACCTCCACTCAGCTACCCGTACCTCCATTTCCAAAACCATGCAATGGAGCAGCTCAACCCAATTGCAAATCTGAGGCACAACATGTGCAAATGACTCCTCTTGAGCTCAATGATCTTCACCATAGCTCAGGAAAAGCATTGCAAAAAGGAGATCATCTTGGAAGCATTGAAGGATCACATCCAGCAAAGGAAGATTCAAAAGAGGAGATCAAAGAACCATGGGCTGCACTTGATGAAGAGAAGAGATCAGAATCAGAGATCAAGAGAGTTCCCTCATGGTTACCATCAAATCCTCCATGTACTCAAGAGAAAGATCAGCAAAAAGAGGAAGATCAGAAGGTCATGATAGAAGGTGACATGAAGCATGATCCAGATCAGCAAAAGAACCAAGGATATCAAAGCTATATTGAGATATGGTTTCAGAAGGTCACTAAGTTGCAGCAGTACTTTCTTCCTCAGCCTTGTTTGATCCCTTGAACGCCAGATCATTTGGTCTCTGAGATCTGGATACTTGTCCAAGCATGCGTTTCGAGCCTTCACATCATTTTGTCTCTAATCTCGATGTGCACATGGCTCCATTGGAAGTATTCTTATACTTGAAAATGATTTTGTTTTTCAAGTAGGGTAGGGTAGAAAAAAAAAAAGAAAAAAGAAAAAAAATGAAAATAAGAGAAAAATAAAGATCCTTGGGTGAAAACCTCTTTGAGGCGCCCAAGGCAGGTAGTAGGGGTGAAAACCTCATTGAGGCGCCCCTATTGTCTTTCAAAAAAAAAAAGGGGGGGGAAAGGTTTGAAAAAGATCCTTGAGTGAAAACCTCTCTGAGGCGCTCAGGGCAGATGGCACGGGTGAAAACCTCTTTGAGGCGCCCCTGTTATCTTTCAAAAAAAAAAGAGAAAAGAAAAAAGAAAAGACAATAAGCAAAATATGGTAAAATTGCATGCAGACTTTCTACAGGAAGCTCTGTGTTCTACAGGAAACTTCCTGTAGAAGGGTTGAAGATGTTCTATGGAGGAGAGGAAACCTTTCAACTCAAAGCCAAGGGTCCGTATCATGCTGTCAAGGGACCTCACCAGCACCTCCTCCAAGGATACCCATGTTTTTTCAAGGTATGTCCAATTTTATCATGGTTTGAATCTTCTACAGGAAGATGCAGTCTTTCTACAGGAAGACGTGGATTTTCTACAAGAAAGTGCAAACTTTCTACAGGAAGCTCTGTGTTCTACAGGAAACTTCCTGTAGAAGTTTGGGACGGCCCAGAATTCATTGTAAAAGGAGATCTAGCAACTACGGATTGGTTTGGACGCATGCAAGCCGCTGTTGACACCCATGCACAACGCTGTTACCTTGCTCCACCATCCTTGTAGACATGCAACCAAGTCCCTTGCACCAACAAAGCAGATCGATGAGTTCTCGCGGGAAAAGCCATTTTCAAAGATAAACAAATGATGAGATCTCATACCATAGGCATCAGAAGCTCTGGGAGCATGATCGAAAGGCCAGATCCTCCGTCATGCAACATGCACCCAAAGAGGAAGAACTGTTACGAGACACCCCGCGGGAATCCTGTAACAGTTCAACCTGCTAGAGTGGATACCGTTCACAGCACCGCCATCTACAATGAAACGCGGGCGCACGCAACCAAAGCATCCACTCCATCGTCGGCAGCCTGTAACCATGAGCTTCTGGGTCTGTGTAAGTTCGCATGCAGCAGGTAGATCCACTCACCATCGTCCAAAAACTGGAAAAATCGTGTGTAGCCACGCACGTAAGTGTCTCGACCCTTCCTTCCATCAAATCGCATGAATTTTACTTTGAATTGTTTGCATAGCGTAAAAGTGAATGGTTGAGAGGCCGTATGGCCAGTCGACTGGGCACGTCGGCTAGTTATGGTATAGTTGGATGTTTGGGTGGCGGCCACGACAAAGAGAATGAGCAGCACGCACGTGAGAACACTCCCGTCGGAAGCAATGAGTTTAACAGAAAGAGGCGGCGGCAGATCTGTGGGAATGGATGTGGAAACAAGTAAATACGCAGGCGAATGATGGATGACGTCGCCCAACGGTCCGGCGGGGACAGCTCACCCCCCGCGCCACGGATTGCGCCGATTCAAAATCTAATCGGCTAGATTATGCGCATGCATTTATCAACCACCACTTCAAACTCGAGTGGCTATTCTGATCTCCTCTGCACTTTGATACGCCGAGCTTTTGGCTACCAGAATGCCGGTGAAGCACACCTCGAGCGCAAGCCAATTACAGTCCTCCCCGAAATTTGCGCACTGCTCCTACAGGAACACAGTTCTACAGGAACGCAGTCTCTACAGGAACACAGTCTTCTACAGGGAAACGGGTGCCTCACGAAAAAAGGTGGCCAATTAAAGAGGTAACCCTGAACTCTCCATGCAACTGGTTAGTAAGAGTGGCAAGATCATCGTCCACAGTCTGGTCATAAAGATATCGGCGAAATTGTTGTTTGCTGTGCCTATACTGTCGTTCTACAGGATGTCAGTATAATTAGACTGTGTTGAATTTTGTGGATTATGTGCATGCTCTGTCTCAATAGACCAAATCTCTTTCGCGTTTGCCACCTTTAGTTAAAACAACCGTGTTCATCATGCCGGGTGGGTTTATAAGACGGGAACCCACTGATTCAACCAAATTAAGGGAAAACCAGGAAGTGGTAGAGCTCTTTACACGAGCACAGTGGATGTCTTTTTGTGATAAGCTGCAGGGTTACGATGATGAAGTGGCCGAAGAATTCTTGCAGGCCCTGAGGCCGAAATCCCAGACACTGGCCACAGTGAACTTCAGAGGCCTAAGCCGCAAGCTCACCCCGCAACATATCAGTCGGATCACAGAACTTCCTATGGGTTTGCCATGGGATAAGGCCGAAAGAAAGCTGAGCCAACAAGCAAAGAAAGAATTCTTTCCACCTGAGGAAGAATTCTCGGAGGACAAAAATGGGGTGCGAAGAACGAGTCTATTGCCACCATGGAATGAAGTCAGTTTGCAAATCATGAAATATATCACTTGTGAAGGCCGTTTTAGCATCGTGTATGCATATCACTTTCGGTTGCTCACTGAATTGAGGCATCGGATTGATCTTCCTGTAGAACAGAAACTGAGCATCCCCTATTTCCTATTGCAGTCTCTAATGGAGTGTGCCACAAAGCTAAGAGAGGGCATACCAGATCAGATAGCCCACCATGGGTTGATCAAGCTTCTTGTGGAGGATGCGCTGCATTCATATAAGGTTCCCCTCTCATGGGAATCCTTCCGTAATTTGACAAAAGATGGAGACATTAAGATGTTGATCGAAGAAACGGGTTCCTCCAGCAGTGAGGAACAAGAAGCAGTGGCCGAGGGACAGAGAGAAAAAGGCCAGAAGACCCCGACCACGGTGCAGAAGAAAGAACAAAAGAAGAAGCATGAGGAAAAGGAGGACAAAGAAAAAGGTGGCACACCGATCTTGTCAGCAAGAGAAAAGAGTCTGAAGAGCAGAATGGACAAAGCTGAGGTGGTCCACGTCAGCCCAAGTACCTCAACAGTACCTGCAACCAAAGCAAAAAGCAAAACTCAGGCAGGTATGCAAGCAAAGGTGGAGACACCTGTGTCTACAGGAAAGCAGAAACAGGCTTCTACAGGAAGCCCCGAAAAGGTGAAACCCAAAGAGAAGAAGGTGGATATTCTGGCACGGGAGGCAGCAGCTGTATTAGCTGGCCTCAGCACGCCACCTAAGCCAAAAGAAAAGAGGAAGAGGGAGACCCCTCTATACTTTAAAGCTCGAAGAAGTGTTAGGATAAAGACGGGCAAGCCACAGCCTTAATCCAGCAGCCCGATTGTCATCGAAGATACACCTGCTTCTCCCAAGGAAAATTCACCCTCCAGGATCACAGTCACCTACGAGAAGGGGAGTCCAAAGAAAAATACGTGGCAAGAAAGGTTAGAAAAAACTCAGCTACAGGAAGCTGAAAATGTTCTACAGGATACTCTGGCCCGGCTACAGGAAACGGAAAAGAGGGAAGGAGAAGGACCCTCATCACCACCAAGGGAGGGGGAGGTAGAACCGCCTGAAGCGATAGCAAGAAAACATATACCAGAACCTAGCCCTTCGCCTAATCTGAGTTCATACTACACCTTTTTAGAGGTGGGCAAAATCATACCGCAGAAATTTACTGTGCCTCTATTTTTTGCACTAGAGGAAGAAAGAGTCCGTTCCCACACATGGATGCAGATCGCCAAATTAAAGGGTGTGGCGGACATAGGCCCTTTACAAGAGCAACTCAAGGAGGTCAGGAGTGAATTCACCATGGCTAAACATGTGGCTAATTGCCAACGTGTGCTTCTACAGGAAGAAAATCAGAAGCTGAGGTTGCAGCTACAAGAACTAAAGGCAGGAGCAGGAACATCCTCCAAGGACATCACAAAAGAACAACCAATCAAAAAGGAGCTGACCACCAGTCTTGAAGAACCAATGACACTTCTACAAGAAGCAGAACAACAAACAACAATTGAAGTGCAAGCCCTAAAAGAACAGCTGCAACAAAAGGAAGCACAATTGGCCTGCATGGCCAGTTGGGCCATGGAGGCAATTCAGTGCAGACTGCCTGCAAAATCCTATGGATTGTTCTTAAAAGATAAATGGCTACAGTTCCAAATAGACACCTTGGCACAAAGAGGTATTTCACATATCCAAAACCCACAACAATTTTCTGAATTGTGCAGTACTAGTTCGTCAGAAGACAAAGCCAAATTAGCAGAGTTTTACCTCCACAATTTGGCTTTGCCTAATGAAGTCTCCTGGGATCCCAATATTGCCTTGGGTGATATGCAATTGATGGCGTTCGCCTCATGGTTAAACCATGAGGATCAAAGAGCAGCTGAAGCAAAATCGGTCATGAACCGAGAAGTGAGCGAGCCACTGTTCATTAGGCCAGAACTAGAGGATCCAGTGGCACTCATCTCAGCCCACCAACAGTTGGCTACGGATCCCACAGCTTCCTTGAGATTTATGGACCAACAGGCCCAAGCCATAGCTCACTTTGAAGACATGAAAAGGTTGTTGGGAGAAAGTGCTGCTTAGGCATGTGCATGCAGATGGAATACCCTGGCCCACAGCTTGAAAATCCGAGAGTACCATACCCCCATCCGGATGAGGGAAGCTTTGGCAAGGGTTGACCTTTACAAGAAATCCATGCAAAGCCTCCAGGCCAGCTGGATTGGCCTTAAACTCAGCCCACCACTACTGCTAGGATTGACTGAAGGCAATACAAAGGAGGATGACAGTCAACAATGGGAAGAGGTGAACAGGAAAGCAGGGTTTCATATCCACAGAGAGGACACTACCACAGAGCCTTGGGATGCAAGGGAAGCAGTGAAAGCAATGAAGGATGAGGACTTGGACTAAGTTGCTCAAGGATGAGAAAATAGTTTAGCTGGGGGGTGATGATGAGCCCCAATTTTTGGTACAATTTGGGCTCATTTGGCCTACTTTCTTTGCTCAAACCATTCATCTTTTATTGCTTATGCATTCATTTCTTGGTTTATTCGTGTTGTTTGTAGGAAGAAGGGTAGGCATTCTATCTACGTGACTAATACATGATACTTTCAGGTTTTTGGCATTAAAAGGGAGCAAAGACCACGAGAAAGGGGACAAGGAGACAGTAAGGTGGCACTGCTGGTTTTTAGGAGAGGATGTCCACAGTCTTGGGGACCTTCCTCGTGATTCCCACCATAGCTCCGAGCTCCAACCAATCTCCCCACCGAGCTTAGAGGCAGCCAACCGTTCTACAGGAACAACAGTTACAACTGTTCTACAAGATCAGCAGTTTAACCTTCAGTTGGACAGCCGAGCTCCACAAATCAAGGAAACCTGTTGGATTATCATTTTGCATAAATACTGAGGCCGTAGCCTTTGATAGGAGCTTTTTGAACTTTTGCATTACTCTTGTAATTTTGAAGTACGAGCTACAGCTCGGTGTTAGTTCTTTTTGTAAGCCAGTTGGCATGACATCAGATTTTTGGTTATGAATAAAGGAGGCAGATTTTGATCTCATTCTGAGTTTCTAAGGGAGCTATAGCTCTCAGGTTAAGGGCCCAACCTGAGAGAAATAGACCTCCTCTGTGTTGTAAAGTTATTTTCCTTTCATTCCAACACTTCGTTCTTTACTTTGACATGCAATTCAAATTTACAGTTTGCTGATTTAGTTTTTATGAGATTGGATAGGATTAGTTTATGGTGAATTTTCTTCCAGTTGCTTAGGTTAGAAGAGGATAGTTATAAGTCATTGGAGCTCCAGAAAAAGGTTGTTAGAGATCACTGCCATCTCTGCTTAGGGATTGGGGTGAAGTCTATATCAACCACCAAAAAGAAACGCAATTCCTTTCACTTCCATGCAAGGTGCAACATAGTCATTTTCGTTGAAGATCCATCCATGCACTGTTGATATCGAACCATACTTCTTTATTCCACTTTCATGCACGATTTTCCTTCACAATTTACATTGCTGTTCACTGAGTTTATATCACAAGTAGCTTAGGTTAATGAAATTTCGTTTTGGTGACATTCATAAGCAATTTGTTTCATTTACACTGCTCCACATCATTCCACTTCCTTCCTCTTCTTGTCAACCACACCTCAAGTCCCCTTCTCAACCTCTGTTCATCTCGTTTACCTTCCAGCTCTTCCATTACTCACGTAACTCCATTTACTTGACCTTTCATTGATCCCATCCTTCCAGCCATCAACCTACAGCATGCACTCTTTCTCCATCTGACTTCTCTGCTCCTGAGCCATCACTAGGGCCATCTCCATCTCACCTATCCTCCCACACCACTCCATCACTTCACCATCTCCCAAAACTCCCACGGTCGACCATCCTGTAGAATTTCACAGACTTCCTGTAGAACCCCTGAGTTTCCTGTAGGATCCCCTGCAGACTTCCTGTAGAAGCCTGCAAACTCGGTTGCTGAGCATCCGAACGTGGTAGACTTCTGTGGACTGATGCTAGAGACCCTCTGGGACCTCCCCTAGCCATCCAGACCTTGCCCATGCTTTCCTTCCGTTTGAACCGCTCCTGCACAGTCAAACCCTAATCAAAAGCACCATCACAATAAATCCAACCACTTAATGACAAAATACAAAAACATGTCTTTTCATATGCAAATAGCTTAGATTCATGTATTTCAACTCACTGCAAGTAATGGCATCATTGGTAGAAGTTTCATTCACATTTTTGCATTGTAAGGGTCAAGCTAGTTAAATTAGGGTTTCCATGCTTTGTTGGCTTTCAATTTCCTTTTTGCAAAGTAGGTTAACTTCCTTCAAGATAGCTTTCGTCCATCACTCATAAAGCTTCCTCTGAGAGCATATAGAAGTTGGCTTGAGCCCTAGCGGACTTGTGCCAGCTGACCAAGTGACAGCTGCGACAAGAGCTAGTACTTGTGCATACAGCACCGTCGCTTCCAAGTTTGTACGAACTACCGGGTTGATAAAATTAGAGATAGGAAGCCCTAGGAGTTGTAGCATTATTGCTACAATACTGGAGCCCACCAGTAGTAAAGCAACAGTGCGGGGATGTCCGCACTGTGTTACAACCAGAACGTACGGTCCTCTTTCAAAAGCGTGAAAAACAAAAACAATTCAAAATCTAAAGAAACTACCCAATCCCACACACATCAAGCAAAAACTAGAAATAGAGAAAAAATTTCTCAAGTCAAAGTAAAAGTAAAGGAAAAAACCAAAATTCAAGTCCCCAGTGGAGTCGCCATTTTGTCGGCTGGATAAATTGTTTTTGCGGACAAGACCGATCTCCCTAGTATCTACAGATATCTAGCGACAAGAAAAACAAGCAAATTCTATCTTTCTCTAAATATTGCAATTTATAAATAAAATCCAAGAGGTGGTTTAGACCCTGCCTTAAGTCCAACGCTAGTTTGTGGCAGCCACCATCCAAATGAGTTTCCTTTTAAAGAACTTGCAAACACAAACAAGCACACATCAAATAACATCTGCATGGCCAATATAATAAGCCATATTTATCATGATGATCAAGGAATTCATGAAATAAACCATAGAAGATAGCTTATTGATAAAAATGAACTTGATTGTATTAACTTTAAACAAAGAAGAACTTTACAACCTTGGTGCCTTGATGTTGTACAAGCTCCTCCCAGGACCCAATAAGAATCTCCTGTACTTTGACAAGCTTCACACTCTTCCCAATGAGATCAAAAGGTATGTAATCTGTCCTCTCAATCTCAATTAGGAAGTCTAAATTCCAACAACATTTACCCTAAAAAATATTCAGCTTTCAACCTCCCTAGCAACCAGCCCAATGCCTCATTTTATAGTGCAGATGAAGGAAGTTACCAGGTCCACCTTCAAAGGGATAGAGTCCTCCTTCAAAGGGATAAGCTCCAGACATCAAGGGGTTAGCTCCTTTAGTTATGGGATGCATGAACCACCCAGGAGCGAACTTGCCACATCAAGATTCCTTTTAGAAGCATCCATAATTAACCCAAAGAGAGTTTTTAATAATAAACTTGCACCTTTTTTACTTTTACAGGGGTCGCACCCTTTCTTTTAGAGACAGAGCGGGCAGGTCCGCAGGGGACATGACCAGGGGGTGCGGGACTGCAGGTAATGCTAAGAGAAAGTGTGGAACCATAGCTTTAGAGATTTTCAAGGACTTTCTCTCATTTTTAAGGCTTGACATGAAGAGCTGAGGTTTAAGACTTGCAAAGGAGGAAAGTATGAGTGGTGATAGACTCACACTGACTGCAGAATGTCATGGTGACAATATTTTGTGTAACAGGGTGGGAGGGGCATGAGGGTGTGGGGTGCAGCGTGGGGGGAGGGGGCGTGTGGGGTGAGGGGTGGCAGGGGAGAAGGGGCGGGTGGGAAGGGGGAGGGGGTGGGTGGGATGGGGGAGTGTGGGGAGGGAGTGGGGGGAGGCGGTCAGTAGGGTGTGGGGTGGGGGGAGGCAGTGGGTGGTTGGCCGATTACAGGTGGGGTGGGGGAGCGGGAGGAGGACGTGAGGGGGGGGGTTGGGTGGGGTGGGGGGGAGGCATGGGGTGGGGCGGGGGGAGGGGGGGTGGGTGGGGCGGAGGGAGGGCATGAGGCGGGGGGGGGGGGGGGGGGGGGCGGGGGGCAGGTGAGGTGGGGAGTGTGGGTAGTGTGTGGGGTTGCGGGAGGGGGCAAGTGGCTGGGCGATTGCGGGTAGGGTGGGTCGAGGGGGGGTAGGGAGTGAGGTGGTTGGGGTGGGGCGGGGGGGTGCATGGGGTGGGGCGTGAGGGGGTGGGGCATGAGGGGGTGGGTGGTGGGGGCTCGTGGGGTGAGGGGTGGAGGTGGGGGGGGGGGAAGGGACGGGACAACAGTGGGGAGGGGGTGGGTAGGGAGGCAGGAGGTGGTGGGTGGGGCGACGGGTGGGCAGTGGGGCATGGGGGGGCGGGGAGTGAGGCGGTGGGATGGAGGGTGTGGGGGAGAGGCTGGGTGGGGTGAGGAGGTGGGGAGTGAGGCAGTGGGGTGGGTACCAAGTGAGGTGGGTGGACGATCGGGCTGCCAGGGTGGCATGGGGTGGGGGTGCCCAGCTTTATTGGGCCCACCATACTCATGATGGAAGTATTGGTTAATTTGGTTGACAAAAAGTATTAATCTAAAAAAAAAAATCTACTTCATTAAACTAATTTAATATGAAAATTTTCAAGGAAAAAAATTAACTGACCTTTCAATTGCGAGAATTCTTCGTTGAATATGTTGTTGATAGCAATGTAGCTGCTCCACAAATTCGCTCCAAGTCTTTCAACGAACCTCATAAAACCTTGATGTAATGTGAGTAATAGTGATAATGGAATTTAGTATATAGGTGAAATTACGGACCGTACGGTGAATGTGGGATTAATTAGTTTTAAAAATTTTTAACATGTTAATTTTTTTATGGTGATGAAGTAAAATATGATAAAGCGAATATTATGGAATTGTTTTACAGTGGGGTGAATGTGGGATTAATTTGTTTCAGAATGTATTATAAAAATTTAAAAAAACCATTCAATTGTTTAGTAAATATTATATACTTTGACTATTAAAATAATTTAGGTAGAAGTTGTAGTTTACAATTTTAACTTTAATGATTTATTTTATAAAAAAAATTAGTTTTCATTTTTCATTAAATTGTAGAATAAAATAATGAAAAGAAATAAATCTCACAAACTTTTAGGAGGGAAATATTTTCGCGAAACTTTTTCGGGGGAAAATTTTTGGAGGGAAAATTTCATTCTCTAAGCTATATAATATCTTTAGGAGACTCTCCATTTGTATCATTCAACATCTTCTGTTTGAAAGGGATGGATTTTCCTGATAGTGAAGTTTTTATTTATACAGCATCAACATCCTCAACGTGTAACAACTCTATTCATATGGATTAATATAGCGGGAATTCTTCCACTTTGAATAGAAAGTCAATTCTTCCACTTAGTCCTGATCCTAAGGACTATGAGAGCAGCACAGATGAAAGAGGGGATGGAGAATTTAAAATAAATAAAGAGTCACAAATTCCACTTAGTCCGATTTCGAAGGACTATGAAAGTAGTAGTGATGATGAGCTTGATGACAAATTTCAAAAGAATGGAGTGTCACGATGTCCACTAAGTCCTAATTCTAAGGATTATGAGAGCAACAGTGATGAAGAGCATGATGGTGAAGTTCAAAATAATGGAGTGTCACGGTGTCCACTTAGTCCTAATTCTAATGACTATGAGAGCAACAGTGTTGAAGAGCATGATGGCAAATTTCAAAAGAATGGAGTGTCACAATGTCCACTTAGTCCTAATTCTAAGGACTATGAGAGCAGTAATGATGAGGATCTTGACAATGAATTCAAAAGAATGGAGTGTCAAAGTGTCCACATATTCCTAATTCTAACGACTATGAGACCAGCAGTGATGAAGAGCATGATGATGAATTTCAAAAGTATGGAGTGTCACGGTGTCCAGTTAGTCCTAATTCTAAGGACTGTGAGAGTAGTAGTGATGAAGAGCAGGATGATGAATTTCAAAAGTATGGAGTGTCACGGTGTCCAGTTAGTCCTAATTCTAAGGACTATGACAACAATAGTGATGAAGAGTGGGATGATGAATTTCAAATGAATGGAGTGTCATGGTTTCCACTTAGTCCTAATTCTAAGGAATATGAGAGCAACAGTGATGAAGAGAGTGATGATGAATTTCAAAAGAATGGAGTGTCACAATGTTCTCTTAGTCCTAATTCTAAGGACTATGAGAGTAGCAGTGATGAAGGATAGGATGATGCACTTAGTCCTAATTCTAATGAGTATAAAGGTAGAAATGATGAAGGACAGGATGATGCACTCAGTTCTAATTCTATGGACTATGAGAGCAACACTAAAAATGCACATGAGGAAGAATATCCAATAAACATCGAGTCAAATTTTCCATTGAGTCCAAATTCTAAGGACTATTATAGTAGCACTGAAGAAGGGAAAGATCAATAATATCCTCCAAGTCAATATTTTAAAAGCACAACTGATCTTAATGTGGATAACATTCCTCTTAATGATGATGAAAATCCTTATACAAATGATGATCCAATGATGGAGATGTTTCCAAGAAATATTGTATTGAGGAGTAGGAGCAGACCTTTTCACATCAATGCAAGATGTTCTAGTTATAAAAGAGGTAGAGTAGAATATCTGACGAGAAGAAGTTCTATCAATGCACTCATTTCAAGTGAATGTTTCCAAAAAGATTGCTTGAAACATATGGATTTCAAATTTGCATTAGAGAGCAGGAAGAGGTATTTGTCAATGAATAAAAGCATGCAAAATTCATATTTAGTTGGGTGCATGCAATCTACATTGTCAGGTTATGATTATCATATTAGGACTTTATTTATTTGTAGAAAAGCTTTAAAAATGTTTCATTCAATTGGGAATTTTCGTCTCTCGAGAATTCAAGAAAATTTGGAAAAGGATCCCACATTTTATTCAAAAGTATGTCATAAAAGATAGTTTGGGCCATTTTCAAATACTGCAATGTCATGGATGAAAGATTTCTTTTCAAAGCATGGAGAGTGTATGTCAAATAGAGAGACAATACATATTCTAGATAATTTTTCAAGACGAGAAATCTACAACTTATACAAAGAATATGCAGAAGGTGCTGAGGGACATGGCCGGTTTATTACATATCAATATTTTGTGAAGGTATGGAAGAAAGAATTCAACAATGTCCATATTCCTAAGAAGACAAGGATGGGGATTTGCAGTACATGTGCTTCTCTTAAATAAAAAAGGGACAAATGTGAAGGGTCAGAAAGAGGTAAGAATTCATAAATTTAACTTTTAAAATTGTAAATTCATCAAGTATGAAAACATATTTCTTAATGGCTTTCTTTTATGTTGTGTAGATTCAATTGTCAAAGAACTTCAGGAGCATCGTGAACAACAAACAAATGAAAGGAAAAAGTTGTACAAGCATCAAAAGAAGTGTTATGATAATCCGAATAAATATTTGGGTTTGATAATTGATGGTATGGACCAGAAGAAAACACTTTTACCACATTTTGTTCGCACACCCAAAAATTTATAGGAGGAAAATTTTATTCAGTATCACTTGGTCGATTGTATGGTCTTCAATGGGAAAATGTTGCCAAGGGTGTACTTCACAGCTCCAAATATTCATAATGATGCAAATATGACCATAACCATAATTCATGATGTGCTTTCTCATTGGTCTGGTAATCTTCCTGAAGTTTTGTATCTACAATTGGACAACACTTGCCGTGAAAACAAAAATCAGGTTGTTTTTGGATATCTAAACATGCTTGTTGAATTGAGAATTTTTCAGAAGGTAAAGGTTGGTTTCCTTCTTGTTGGGCACACTCATGACCATATTGATCAGATGTTTAGTCATTTTTTAGTCACATTGAGGAGGAAGGAAGTTGGGAGCTTACCATCATTAATTGAATGTATTAAGAAATCATACATGCTAGAGCTTACTTTTGATGTGTTGGAAGAAACTGTTGACATGCAAAGGTTTATCATGGGATCATATGGTGAGGGGAAATGCATTGAACAACTTAATGACATTAGCTTCCAACATCAATTTTGTATCAAAAAAATTGATAGGAAAACACTAATATGGGGCAAGAAGTATTCAACTACTGTAGAATGGGCACCGTCATTAGGTTTGCAATTTTTGAAGTTCATTCCATATCATCCAATATTTGCATCAAAAATATTGTTATTACAATCAGTTGGTGAAGTTCATAATGCACGTAGACAAAATAGAGATATAAATTATTCTGATTTCCTAGAAGAAATTAAAAAATGTATTAGATATACATACGAGTACTTTGACATTGCTGATTCAGTTTGGTGGGAGTCATTTTTCAATAATCAAAGTGATATCATTTTAACAACAACAAATGAAGATATACCTTTGAAAAATCCATTTATTTGGCCACAAAATGTGTCGAATGCACATGAGGAAATAAACATTGTTGAACAGCAACAATCTCAAGGTATTATTAATTCTTCACAGGCAGAGGAAAGAGAGATGTATATTGGTTCCAAAAGATCTTGTGCACAACAAGAAGCCATGGAAGATCTTTATAGGGGTTCAGTACAGGATATTAAGGATGGTTGCATGATTGCAGTGCTAGCAGATGGAGATCCCAATGGCTATCCATTCTGGGTTGATAAAGTTATAAAGGTCTTTACAGAAAATGAGGATGTTACAAGTGTTTAAGTACATTGGTATGCCACAAATACACACCCATTCAATGGTGTGTATAAGCCAGAGATGGTAGTTGACAAAAAAAATGGCAGAAAGAGAAAAAGAAAGGATACGAATATAAATCATCACCGCACAGACATATTAAAATTGGAGGATGTTGACATACTTGTTTATGAATTCAATTTAACAAAGAGAGGAACTCTTCACTTCAAGACGATAGAGATTCTGAAAAGGTTGTTTCCAGAAGGAACAGTGTTGAGATGGGAGTCTGCTGAAACTAGTCGTAGATCTAGAAGAATTTTGAAACCTGAAATGATGGGCATGAATGTGGACTTAGATGAGGCGCTAGTTGATGGAAGAGAAGAATATGGAACATCTTCGTCAGCATCCAGTCCCTCATCTGAAGATGTGAATTCTGATGGTGTGCAAGAAAATATGAGTAATTTTGAATAATTGTTTAAGACAGTTTATCTAACTGATGTATGCATCATATCTTGAAATAAAATTTTTAATTTCCATATGGTGTTAAATGAGAAGTTATGAGTCATTTTTATGTTGCTGGATTATATGTCTTAATTATGATAATTTTTATCATTTAGAATATCTACAATGAAACATTAAATTAGAGATATAATGTATATTTCATTAAATATACAAATAATGACTTTTGAATTCATTTAGTGATGTAATTTTTTCATAATGTCATGTTTTTTTATTTTATGGTTGAAACAATTTCAATTTCTTTTGTATCTAGCATGTTATGGTTGAGAACATGTTGAATTTATACTTGGAAAAAAAAATGTTATTCTACCAAAAACATTAGTGTGTTTTTTTCCTCATAAACAACTTTTTTATCCACACTAGAAACTTGTTTTTACTAGCATTTTCTTTTAAATTTGAAGGTTGACCCTAAAAAAAAAATCATCATTCCAGTATCATCACTTTTTCGTTTTCAAGCTGTATTTTGCACGAAAATTTCATTCTCACTGCCATTTTTAAAACATGTTCAAAATTGTCCCTAAAAAAAAACCATCGTTCCAGCATACACACTTTTGTTTTTAGCACTGTTTTTTATGTTTTTTTGGCGTTTTTTGGCCAGAGTTCCCGTTTTGAGTTTATAGTTCCCGTTTCCAAGTTTACATTGTTCTAAGGAAACAACATCAGGGCCTAGGAATAAGCACAAATCAGACAAGAAAACATGCACTGACCTAACGGTCCTCACAGAAGGGGACCTCGATGAAATTGGGGATAAGGTCAGAGACACCACAATGGAACTATGGCAACAGTTTGAAAAAGAGTACATGCAGAAACTAGCAAGAGTCCAGAAGGATTTGTCTGAATTGCAGATCTAGACAGGTAGAATTCAGGTGAGCGTTGCACAAGCAAGCAAGGTTCAAGCGAGCCTACACTAAGCAAGTGAGAGTGTGTTGGAGACAAAGGACTCTGGACCTTAGAGTCATTTCCTTACCAAAAGGTACAGTCCGTGTAGAATCAGAGAAAGACTACACTCAAAGGGGAATGATCAAAGGCTTGGGGTTAAACTTAGTTGTGTTTCCACTTCAAATCCTCCATGTGCCTCATCAAGGGGTATTGGATGAACTTCGAATCAGAGAACATTGCAAGCTAGTAGTGATCAGCAAGGTTAAGTTGAACAATGAAAAAATATTCACTGAGAAGGATTAGGCTCTTAAAGAAAAAGAATAGCTCACGACACGTAGTGAAAGTCTAGAAGTCGCAATAGCATAGGGATGCAATTTAGTGCCAGAATTACACATTTCGAAAGATGCTGCAGTAATGGAAAATATTAGGAAATTGGATGCTACAGTACATGAATTGAAAGCTGAAATAGGAAAAGTCATTTTTGACTTCCAAATGAAGATATCATAACTACAGCTGAAACTGGAACTGACCACTCCACCAAAGGTCAGGGAGTGGTGCAACGTAACCATCAAGGAGCACATGAATACTCTAAAGAATGTCATCAAAGGTTGTCAATTCATTTTTAACAACCCCATGGAGTTATGGGACACTTTGTAGGAGGACCCAAACTTGCAAACATTGGGTACGTAAATGAGATGGGCCGATCAGAAAAATGATGAGATCAGGGCGACTGCACGCAGATGGGCGCTAGTCCAGCGCTTTGCACGCCTACAGGAAGGGAAGATGATACAGGCACAAGTTCAGGAATTGCAAAAGAAAGAATCATTGTTAAAGGCTCGGCTTCAACCTTGGACAAAAGGGGCCAGCTAGATTTCTCAAACTATTTAGGAGAAACTAAAAGCTTTGCAGCAGAGTCATAGGACCATGCATCTAGCAGTAAAGGGACTAACTATAGAAAATATAGTTGAAGAGGTCAAGTAGGTTGCAGTACAAGGCATCATGGAGCTAGAAGCATTGAAGCAGGATTTTAGTGAGATCTGCCACAAAGTAGAGAAACCAGTTGAGTGACTCAAGCTTGAGTCACCATATTTGTGTTGGGGGCCTATTGAGATAGGGTTCCTAGGGTCAATTTTTGTTAGTTTAATTAGTTCTTTGTTAGAATTTTGTAAAGAATGTAAAGTCTCTGTGAAATGTGAAAGCGGAGCACGAAGTCAAGTAAGATTCAAAAGGGTATTAGCCCCTTGTATGGGTAGGGGATAGGATGGTTTTGAGACTCACCCATGGGTCACGGGCCATGGTATTGTATTGAAAAATCTAGATATATTCAATTCATAGTGATTCTAAGTAGTTAATGAGTTTTTGAACAACAAGTGTAAGGGAAAGGTGCTAAGGATGGGAAGCTTTGTTTCCTGTACTTAGGCAAAAGGGGAAGGCTCCTGCAGCTGAGTGCATGGAGACCTTGGCAAGTCCGCAGTTGAGTGAGCAGGCCCCTGTAGCTAGTTGCGTAGGCTAGAAGAGTCTGTAAATTGAAATTTGAATCTAAAAAAGATAATTTTGGGTTGAATCAATTGCATAAGTGTTTGTTCTTGATATATTCTTGAGTTAATATATCTTCTTTCTGTAAGTTGTTTCCTATAAATAAATGTGTACTACTACATGAATCTATTGAATCGTTAATATCTATGCATGAAATGAGTCATGAATTGTTTTCATTAAGACAGTAACTAGATATGTTATGATAAATGTTGGGATGAATAGATCTGTAGGAAAGCAAACCTAGGGTCACTATTTACTAAGACAAATCATGAATCTACCTCTTTTATGTCTAATCAACACAATCATATAACTTCGCGAAGACGTCGAGGTCAAGTGGATAGAGATGCAGTAGTGGACAGTAGGAAGGCATAGATCTACGTGAAGGAAGATATGAGTTATAAGGGCTTCAGAATACACATCACATGGTCTCTAAATGCAGAAACCTGGTTCTAGCATCCTCCAATAATGCTTCAGGTGAGACTGCAGCCTGTGCTACGTAGGTTGTTGCTGAAAGGGCCAACAGTGTAGGGTTTTTTTGGTTAGCGTGAATAAATTTGAACCTGGGTTAGGACCCCTTAAGACAACACTCGCTATAGTCTGAACACATGTGACTCCCTATTGAATATCTCAAATCCTTCCAAATGCTCAATGCACACATCTTCCTCAATCAATCCGTCGAGGAATGTTTTCCTCACATCTATCTGATGTATATTTCATCGTATTTGTGTTGAAAGTGATAGAATATATATGATTGAAGAGTACCTTGTTAATGGAGAAAAGGTATTCCTGTAATCAATTCCCTCCACTTGAGAAATTCCTTTGGCAACAAATTTAGCCTTATGTTTCTCCACACTCCCATATGTTGCTTCCTTTACCTTGTAAATCCATCTGGAACTTGCCACTAACTTGCTTACTGGTCTTGGGACCACTTCCCAAACACTATTTCTGATAATGGAACCTTACGCCTCTACCATGGCATCCACCTATTTTGGTTTTTGCATTGCTTCCTCAAATGAGGATGGCTCAATCTCTACACTTCCGCTCATTAGATCCATGTAGCTAGTGTACTCATTTGGTGACCTCCTTGTTATAGACATTTTTGGGCACTACAACCCCAAGCATGAAATTTCCATAAACCAAGGGCTCCTAAGTCCATAAAAGTTTTGTTCTAACCCCTAAAGCAACAAGGTCAACTGATTACAGCTTCTCCCAGAAGTTCTCCATGAAAAACTGCTCAGAATTGGTCAAAACAGGATCATTTCAACGGCTCCACAGGCCAGGTGCGTTGCATCTCACCTAAATACACTGTGTGGGTGCATTTCATTTCAAAAAGCCCTTCTATGGGGTGCGATGGGTGAGAAATGACAAATGGCAGTGTCATTCCGCGAGGTGGAGAGGCAATGGAAGCTTCCAGAAACTTCTCCTGTGACACTTGCCTCTCTAAATTCAACCAAGGATGAGTAAGAGATCATCAATCTCCAAGTGGAAGCAAGAACTATCATAGGGAAGACACTAATCAAATCATAAGCTGAATCATCTCCCTTACAGATATCTATATATGGATCCCTCATCCCAGAGATCCAAGGGCTGGAATTTTGCATATTGTAAGGAATTGTTGTTGGTTTCTTGAGACAAACATCAGATTGTTGGGTGATCTAAGCTTTGTATGAGGTGAAGAGGGGCTTCCTTGCTGAGAGGTTGATGCTGGTTCAGAACAACTGGTTGTAACTCCTCTTGGCTTTTTCTTGTTTATCAATAAAAGCTATTCAAGTTTTCCTCCATACTCTTGTGTCATTTATGTTTGCTACATTTGTATGGTCAATTTACATCTGATCCTAGATTGTTTATGATTATAGATCCATGTATTTGTATAGTGTTATGCTACTGTGTTCTTACAGGTATTCTATGAAGCTGGGCGTGTAAGGGAACAAGTAGCGAAAGACTATCAAGGAAGAGAGGAATCAAACCAGGAGATTAGTGCAAGACAGAGGTTGGTCTTCTTTGTTCCTCTCTATCTATACTTTTTAAAGGAAAAACAAAAGTAGATTTATTGTGTTTGTTTCTAAGGTAGCTATCACACCTTAGTGGGATAAGCAGTTTTGAGTAGACACTTTTCCCTGTAACGAAATGGCGACTCCGCTGGGGACGAATTAGTTTGTTTGTTTATCTTCCTTGTTGTCTATTTCATAAACTTACAGGTAGCATTCGAACTGCATTTGCCATAGCAAATTCAAAGTGGATAAATGCCACTTCAGTCCATCTATGGGATCTGTTTATGATTTAAACAACTGATTCACAAACTCTCTGATTTCCCTTGTGATAGCTCTTAGATCCTCCTTAGATCTACCCCTGATTGTTGAATTACTAATTACCTTTTGCTCGGCCAAAACCCATGAACTGAACTACAAACTGTGACCTAGAACCCAAGAAAAGTCTCGTTTCTGGCCCAGCACAGGTACTGTTCTGAGAATCTGAAATTCAGCGCACTTCCCGAGTTTAGAAGGTGCGCTGCATTTCAAATTCCCTGTGTTACAGGTGCGCTGATCAGGCTAGGCTTTGTGCAGTTTTGGTTTCTGTGATTCATTCTTTCCAGTTCTATTCCTGAATTTTGCTGTCTCTGATCAATATATGTCTGTTTGAAACCCCTTTTCCTTGTTGTTATTCTGCCTCCTTTGTACAAAAGAACTGTAAATGTTTTTGTGTATTTGTTGAGTCATTTTCAGTTCTCCTTTGCAAAAGTAGCGTAATCGTACTGTCGTCCTTTGATTTGAAACTGTTGCAAGTGTCGATTTCAATCATAGGAAAGAGTTTGATTGTTGTTGATAGTCGATTATCCTGTTATTGTTGTTTTTGGTCTGAATTTGTAATTTTTCTAGTGTCAAAACAAGTATTCATTTGAAAATCGTAACGTGTTGTGATCGTCTCCATTTTTTATTTCGAAAAGAAACTTGTTGATATTTGTCGCTTGAAAAGAAATTCAGATTCGTGCATCAACTTTCTTTTTATCATTCATATACTAAGAAAGTCAAAAACAAATACATGCATGTGCATTTGCATTTAGACAGTCTGATTGGTTTGATTTAGGAAAGTTCATTTAGAGTGTGCTCTTTTCTCTTTGTGAAAGAATTATGTCTTTCTTTCCATAGTAGCTAGGATTTTCATTGCACAAAGAAGATAAAAAGATTGTTTATCATCTTAGATTGCATTTTAGGAATTACATCTACATCTTGCAGTGAACCTGAAAAGCAAACTTCATAAACAAGATCAACTATAAAATAAATTCAATGAATCTAACAACACTTTGGAATCTAACGCACAACATTTAGAAGTCTAGGCTAGAGACGTATTCCGGCGTCGTAAAGCCTGGTAACTGTTGTTCTCACTGATGGTTGGGCGATTCCTCCACTTTGAGACGATAAGTGCCAGTATGGACTTGTGCTCCCGCGTACCGTCGAGTATATTTTGGGAGACCACAATAGGCTTAATCCTTTATCCATAGGAAGCCATGTCTGTCGCCCTATCGATCGCAATGCACTGAACACAACATTCGAGAAGATTGACTGCCGTACCATAAAAAGTATTCTGCAGTTTTGCGATTGGTTTGGTAATTGTTATAGACATTCTTGTGCCTTACAGCATGAAGCATGAAATGTCCATAATCTAAGGGATCCAAAGTCCCTAAACATGTTGTTCCTACCCCTAGAGGAACAAGGTCAGCAAACCACAGCACTGAATATCAGTTCTCCACCTGAAAACACTCAAAAACAAGCAATTTCTGGATCATGTCAACTGCTCCACTGAGCATCTGTGCTGAATGTCAAGTGCTCCACTCTGTACCTGCGCTGAATGTCAATTGCAAAGAAGGCCACCTGCGCTGAATGTCAACTGCAAAGAAGGCCACCTGCGCTGAGCGTACTTGGACAAGTGGCACAGTTATTCCTCAAGGTGTCAATGCCCAAGAAGCTTCCAAAATGACACTTGGATTAGGGAATTCGACTGGTGATGAGTAAGAGGTTCCAAATCTCCAAGTGGAAGTTAGAATCTCCAAGTGGACTTAAGAACTGAAGTGAGAGAGGACACTAGTCAGCTTCATGCCAGCCTCAAGCTGACTCATCCTTTCTCCAAAACTCCTATATATAGAGCTCTCTCATGAGGTCTAGGGAGGTTGGAATCTTGTGAATGTAAGGAAGTGCTGTTGGTTTGAGTTTAGAGCTATTGGGTGATTTGCTTTGAAGGAGGTGAAGAGGAGATTTCTTTCTACTGGGAGGTGATGCTGGATTGGGCCTCTTATGGTTTTATCACTTCCTGAACTTTACTTCTTCCATTAATAAAGCATTTGAGGTTCTTCTATATGCATGTGTCTCAATGATGTATTGTCATACTTGTGTATTTGATTTATTCTAATCCTTGAATCAATTATGAAAGTATGCTTCTTGTAGTTTCCCTCTCTTGCCATTTTTGCAGGATCTTTGTGTAGCTAGGCCAGTGAAAGAGCAAGGAGCTGGGAGCAAGCAGCAGGGAGAGAAGATTGGATCAACCATTAGCGAAAGACATCGGTTAGTGGATCTCTTTCTCCCCTATTTTACTTTCATAAAGAAGAAATCTTAAATAGCTTTGCTTCGATTGTTGCTGAGGTACTATCACCCTTAGAGTGGGATAGGGTCATTCCATATTGGATACTTTTCCCAACAAAAAATTGGCGACTCCACTGGGGATCGTATCTTGTTGGTTGTTTGTGTTTTTTCTATTCATTTCATAAACACAGGGAGTACCGAATCGAACTGCATTTGGATCTTTCAAATGCAAAGTCGAGGGCAGCTACTCTAGCTCAGTTCTGGGCATGTTTATGATTTGAAGAGCTGATCCACAAGGACTCTGAACAGCTCTTAGTGATAGCTTTTCATCCTCCTAATTACCCTTTAGTGTGTACTTGATTGATAGCTTCTGATTTGGCCAAAAACTGTGAATTTTTGAGCAATCTGTGACCCGGAAACCAAGAGAAACGAGAGTTTCTCTCTTCATTGCAGACACTGTGAAGGCAGTCTGCATTTCAACACAGGTCCCGAAGGGGCTACCTGCGCTGAATGTCAAACTGACAGTGTACTACCTGCACTGAACCAGTTTTTCCTTGTGCTACTGGGGTTCCCTGCTGTTTATTGCCCTGTTTTCATCCTTGTTTTTGCAGCCTGTTATCAGTCAATGTACCTATCTGAAACCACCTTTCCTTGCCACTATTCCGCCTTGGTTGTATAAAGAAACTGTGTTTGTTCTTTGTGTATTTCTTACATCATTTGCAGTTTCCCATAACGAAAAGTGAACTAGTCTTGATGTGGCCTCTTAGATCTAGACCTATGATAAGTGTCGTATTGATCTTAAGAGTTAGTTTGTTTGCTGTTCATAGCTGATTGAGCTTTTGCTTTCATTATGTTGTTTGAATTTATGTATTTCTAGTGTCGAAACAAGTAAATCTTAAGCTGTCTTAATTTTGGACAAAGCTTGTGTGCTTTCACAGGAAATTGAATTCAAAATTATACAACAGCTTTCTTTTTGTAATACATCAACATTAAGAAAGAGAAAAGAAATACCTGCATTTTGCATTTGCATTTTTGATAAGTTTGCATGCTGATTTAGGAGAAAGTGCATTAGCGTGTGCTTTATAATCTGTGTGAAGAGATGATGTCTTTCTTTTCCCTCAGTAGTTAGGATTTTCAAAGTTAAAAGATTATAAAGCTTGCTTATCATCTTAGACTGCATTTAGGAATTTGTACCAATACATCTCGTGGTGATCTTGAAAGACAAACTTTAAAAAGATCAACTTAAAATATATTGAATGAACCTAACAATGCTTTGCAACATAACGCTCACAGTAGAGGTCTAGGTAGAGACGTGTTCCGGCATCGTTAAACGTAGTGACTGTCGATCTCTACGAAGGTGGGTGATTCCTCCTGAGGGACGATAGCACTAATACGGACTTGTGCTCCCACGTACCGTCGCGTATATATTGGGAGACCCCTATAGGCATTTATCGTTTATCCTTAGGAAGCCGTGTCGACTGCCCTACTGATCGCGATGCAGTGAACACAGCATTCACGAAGATCGACCACCCGTACCGTAAAACGTATTCTGTGGTTTCGCGAAAGGTTTGGCACACCCTCTACCTAGATCTCCAGAGCAGTTTCTTTTGGCCTTTTTCAAACTCTATAACTGAAAAAGTCCATCCGAGCATTTGTCACTTCGGGCTCGTTAAAACATCGAAGGAGACTAGAGTCATCTTTAGATTTTTCTCAACTCTTTAAAACTGAAAAAGCAAGTTGTGTCTAAAAGCGTCTAATAAAATTCATTCAATTCGGAAACATAATTCCCCTTTTGTATTTTAGTTGATCGAGTAATCCGCAACCGTGGAAGAAAGTCAATTGAAACCCCGTCATTCGCGGAGGCTTGCGAGTCAACCGTCTTTGTCTCCGGAATCGAAAGTAGTACGGACGAAGCGAACTCGCTTGATCGGGTCAAAATCTCCCATCAAAGTTAGAGCAACAGTTCCAACAGCATCTGAGATCCCGGTCACTCCAAGCATTTATGGAACCCCTGCCTCTATTGAAGAAGTTCAACCGCCACAGAGGGACAGTAGCACTGATCCTGGTCTGAGAACAAGTACTTGTATTACTGAACCAGTTCCATCTGTAACCGGTCCAGAGAGTCTTATTGCTCAAACAACTGTCACTGTCGAAACAACCCCTTCTTCGGCACCAGAAATCTTTTACGGACCTGACGGTCTTCCTCTTCCACCTGGTTTGATTGCAATAGAGGAAATCGTAGAGGACCCGCAAGCAAATACTCCAACTCATTTTAGAGTAGGTGTCACTCTTTTTCCTTCTGCATCAGAAGTTTGTCCATCACCAGTGGAAGTTCCTATAGAATCGCTAGGCAGTTTATTGGATAGACTTAAAATGTCTAAGCAACCGTCGACATCTAGGACTGTGTCCGATGACACAGCGACGACAGAGCTCCTTGCCACCACTCCGACGATGTTCGCCGGCGTACCAACTGTCCCAACTAGCTCTCAACAGCTAGAAGGAGTCCACCCAGGGACTATTTCGACAGTGTGGTCTGTTCCAGTTTGTTCTTCCGGTATAATACCCGGTAATTCTTATGTTGAAACTAGACAAATTGATCCCTATGGAGGTCAATTTGGGCCATCCAGTCCTCAAAGGCAAGCCATACCCTTGAGCTCCGGATTGCTAACGTATGGGGGGCAATATGCCCTTTCATTACCCCCTCTGGGAGGATACCCATACGGCAGTTCTCAACAGTGTTCAGGTTTGACTGGAGTTACGACAAGTGGTTGGGTACCTATGTTACCCCAACAACCAAGAGTTGTGTATTCTATGCAACAATGTGTACCTATGTCTAGCATCCCGACGACGCCAGCTATTGTAACCGTGTTGCAAGTTCAAACGATGCCTGTTGTATGTCAACCACAGGTTGTAATGCAACAGCCCCTTGACCCTGCAACACAACCACAATCGCCAACTGCCGGGACAGCACAGGTCCAAACGGGTACAATTACCCCGCATCTTGGTCCGTCGGTTAGTATAGCACAGCAAAACATGGCTTCACAGCCATGGATGGTGCAGTACCAACAACCACAGTTCCAGCAGGTGTACCAAGGATCTGAGCAACAGATTTTTGCGAATAGTGGACAACCCTATATTCAAAACGGGTTAAATCAACCACTTTACAGTGGTCAAGTCCACCAGCCGTATCAGTCATACCAGCATCAATTGCATTATGCTGGTATGCAAAGGCCTACTGCTTAGGCGATTCCATCGTATCCTGGGTACGCCTCGCCAAACCTGAATCAACAGTTACCATTCGTGGCAACTTTAGAATTACCAGATTTACATCGATTGACGAACGATCCAATTGCCTATGCCCATTGGTGGCCAGCGATTCCTCACAAGCTTCCGTCGGACATTCCTAAATTCAATGGAAATCCTGGCGAAGACCCGTCGAATCATGTGATGACTTTTCATCTGTGGTGTTCGTCGAACACCTTGAATGATGATTCGATAAGGCTTCGCCTTTTTCAGAGGACATTGACAGGTCCGGCGGCTAAATGGTATATTG
This sequence comes from Pinus tabuliformis, assembly GCA_031772625.1. Lineage (NCBI taxonomy): Eukaryota > Viridiplantae > Streptophyta > Pinopsida > Pinales > Pinaceae > Pinus > Pinus tabuliformis. The sequence continues at coordinate 120,853,726 of CM062812.1, read as the reverse complement.
AATTACCTAGAGCCTCTTTCGACAATTTCAGTTCCCTAGCCACGACTTTCTTAACCCATTTTCAGTTACCTATAAGGTACGAAACTGGAACAGAGATCTTAACCAATTTCAAGCAGACAACGGCCACACATATATCCGATCATATACATGAGTGGCGTCATCGTCGCAGAATGGTAAAGACTTATGTTCCAGATCAGATATTAGCTGAGTGGTTTATAAAGTCGCTTCTTCCTACTATAACAGAAGATGTGGCCAAGGGAGGGGTCGTAACAGAGGAGTAGGTTATTGCTCGTGCCCAGTATTTAGACTTAGTATATACTCAGTCTAGCACGCTCTATGATAAGATACCTGACGCCCCCATACCGGAATTTTCAATTCCTCCTCCTCCTGGATCAAATAATGACTCTCATGCCGGCGACGGTGTGATTGGCACTGCAAACGCAAAGTCGACAAGGGATTCGAATAAGAAAGCCCGTAAGACTTCGAATCAAAAGGCAAATCAAGAAATTCTTGCTTCGGAAATAAATGCCGTATCAACAGATAAAGGCAAAAATTCCAATCAACCAGGAAGCAAGAAGAAGCAAAACAAAGGGAAGAAGAAGAAACAGGGTGAGTCATCCCCTCAAAAGACTTCTTCAAACCCTCCTGGGCAAGGGAAACAAATTTATCCATGTCAGATATGTGATGAAGAGGATCATTTCACAAAGAATTGCCCATTCAAAGCTGAGTTAAATAGGTTCTTTAAAAGTTCCCAAACCTCAGCTGTGTTAACTGATCCATTTCCCAATCCAGGTCAAAATATGGTTGATAGTGGAAATGCTTCCCCATCGCAAGTGCTAATGTTGTCGATCTCTAAGCAACACAATGATGCTTTGATTTCGACAAGGAGTAAAGATTACGGGAATCCACAGGTGTCGAACGACAGAGGTAAAGATCAACCTAGTAGTTCGACAACAACTTCGGCAGAAGTTGTACCCCCCATCACGCATGAGTTAACAATAAAACCGCCAAAGGGAGTAGTACACAAGTCGACATTTAATCCTCGCGCCAAGGCGGCGCAGCATTATAACATAGTGGAAGATTTGGCCCAATCGCCATCCGCTATGTCGACTCTTGAGGTACTGCAAAATTGCCCATCCCAAAGGCAGGCGTTGTTATCAGCTATTGGTGGAGTGGATCCTAAGGATTCCAATCTTGTATCCTTTGATCACAAAGGATATGATCCTCAATTACCAGCTCAACTAGATTTCCTTATTCAAGTGAAAGCACTCAACAAAACTGTTCACAGAACAATTATTGATGAGGGGGCATCGACATGTATCATGTCGCTGAGTTGTTGGAAAACTCTCGGATCTCCAACCTTGTCGCGATCTTCGACGACATTAAAAGCATTCGACGGAAGGACGTACACCCCGTACGGCATCCTAAATAACTTAAAGGTTGAACTGGGGGGAAAAACAGTAGAAATAGATGTTGAAGTCATCGATGGCAATCTTGACTATAACATCCTACTGGGAAGACCATGGATATATGCCATGGCAGCTGTAGTGTCGACTTATTTTAGGAAGATCGCATTCCCATTTGAAGGAGGGATTACGATCGTCGACCAACAGAACTTCCTCCCTAATGGTTCACAAGTTATAGGAAGCATTCCCATGATCCATGGGAGCGACCATTCAATTCAAGATATCGGAGTAGGCCTATTGAAAGACCCCACAATGATGGGAGCTTTCGCGTTGCCACCTCCTATCCATATAGGAAATATCCCGTTTGTAGCAACATGCAACATGATATCTTCCCTGAAGGTTGCAGAAGACAAAGTCGTCATGGATCATCCGATGGTTTTGCCACCAAGCCCTATAGAAATATTGTAGCAATCAATGTTTCGGGCATGGGAGGCAAACCCAAGTCAACGCTCGTCAAGCGTTTGGGTAGATAGGTCTGGAGAATATGGTACCCCATTAGATCCTTGGTCGAAAGTGCATGGGACTGACGAAGGAATCTTACAATCAATGTTGATTGAGGGGACGCCCTGGAATGATCACCACGATCGTTCCCTTCTTCCTGAATGTGAAGAAGATACTCAACGAGACCTTTACCACCCTTCAGTTTTTGAATTCCTAACAAATACTGTAAATACGGTGGATTCCGAGCGAAACTTATCCAATATTGAAGAGACTATAGCCATAAATATCTCGACAAAACCTGATGTTGTAGAGAATATTCATGTCGGCAAAAGTTGTTCCCCTTCAGAACTGGAAATATATGACGCTCTTTTTCGCGAGTTTAGAGATGTCTTTGCATGGTCATATGATGAAATGCCAGGCATTGACTCGAGTATTGTTGAACATGAAATGAAAATGTATCCTGATGTCAAACCAGTAAGACAACGGCTTCGACAGGTGCACCCGAAGAAAGCCACTGCCATTAAAGCAGAAGTTTAGAAACTTCTCCATGCTGGTTTCATCTACCCGGTTCCTCTAACCGATTGGGTATCGAATATTGTCCCTGTTATGAAAAAACAAAGGACAATAAGAGTGTGTGTCGACTATAGGGATGTAAACCAAGCTTGTCCAAAGGAAAACTACCCTACACCCTTCATCGACTAGATAATTGATGAATGCGCCGGATGTGAAATCTTTTCCTTCATGGATGGATTTTCCGGGTATAATCAAATAAATATCCGCCCACAGGACCAGTCTAAGACGGCATTTATTTGTCGTGGGGCACGTTCGCTTATCAAAAATTACCCTTTGGTTTAAAGAACGCAGGGGCGACGTTTCAGAGGGCAATGAATTATGCCTTCCATGACATCAAGAACATCGTTCAACCATATCTCGATGACCTTCCGGCTCATTCGCGAAAGCAGACTGATCATCCGCAGCATTTGAGAGCGATATTTCTACGTTGCCGACACTACAAGATAAGACTCAATCCGCACAAGTGTGTGTTTTGCGTCGGTTCAGGTCGGTTGCTTGGCTTTGTAGTCTCTAAGGATGGGATTCGTCTCGACCCTTGCAAGGTTCAGGCAATCATTAATTTGCCTCCACCTTCAAATGTGCTTCAAATTCAGAAACTCCAAGGGAAAGCAAACTTTCTGAGGAGGTTCATTCCAAATTACGCAGAACTTGCTAAAGGTTACACTCGTCTTTTGAAAAAGGATGTACCTTTTGTCTGGGACCAGGTCGCGCAAGCTTCCTTTGATGCTCTGAAAGATTCTCTAGTAAGAACGTCATTAATGTATGCCCCAGACTATCAAAGAGATTTTAACATGTATCTAGCTGCAGCAGATACAACCATTGCGATGGTTTTAGTGCAAGAAGTCGATGGAATTGAACATCCTATATATTATTTAAGTAAAAACTTAAATGATACAGAGAGTAAATATTAGTATGTTGAAAAACTAGCGCTTGCGGCTGTTCAAGCGATTCAAAGGTTTCGACATTATGTCCTCTTTCGGAAAACTACCATTTTATCAGATTGCAACCCCATGACTTATATACTGTCGCGACAATTGCTGGGGGGAAAATATTCAAAATGGATAGCGATCCTTCAAGAGTTTGATCTGGAATTTTTGAAATCCAAATCAAAGAAATCTCTAGTTTTCGCGGAATTATTGTGCGATCTCCCATCGTCGTCCAACGATGAAACATCAGAAGAGTCAATCGTGGACGAAAGTTTGTTTCTGATATTTACAAGCGATGAGTGGTATGGAGATATCATAGTTTATCTCCAAACCCAAAAATTCAGGCCTAACACCTCACACTCTGAACAAAAATGTATACGATACCAAGCTAAAGGCTACATGATCGTCGGTGATACGCTTTACCGATGCGGTATCGATACAGTTCTGAGGAGGTGCCTTACCCATGAGGAGGCCGAGAAAGCCCTGAATGATTGTCATTCAGGCGCATGTGGGGGGCATCAATCTGGATATGCAACAGCACAAAAAATCTTACGAGCGAGATACTTCTGGCCAACCATGTTCAAAGATTGCATAATCGCAGTCAGAAGTTGCCATGCATGTGAGATTTTTGATAGCAAAACCAGAAGACCACCCGCACCTTTACAGCCAATAGTTGCTGTTGGGCCTTTCGCCAAATGGGGCATCGATTTCATGCAATGTAACCCCACCTCGACCGGGGGGCATGGGTATATTATAGTCGCCGTTGACTATTTTACCAAATGGGCCGAGGCGATTCCTACATTGGATAACACTGGTGAAACAGCTGCCCTTTTCTTTTTCAATCATGTTGTCGCTAGGTTCGGCGTACCGCAGGCTATAGTCACAGATCATGGATCGCATTTTCGCAATCACATGATGGTTGAATTAGCTGCCAAGCTAGGGCTATCTCACGACAGCTCTACCCCGTATTATCCGCAAGCCAACGGACAAGTTGAGGCAATCAACAAGGTCCTGAAGCGTATGTTGCAAAGGATGATCGGAGTTCACAAAAGAAGGTGGCACCTAATCCTGTACTCAGCCTTGTGGGCTTACCGAACATCGGTAAAAAATGCCACTGGGTTCACACCGTTTCAACTGGTGTATGGCCTGGAGGCAGTCTTACCAATCCAGTGTGAAATTTTGTCTCTTAAACTCGCAATTGACCTCCTCCCCGGAACTTCAGAAGAAGAGGCCCGTTTCTTGGAATTAATCCAGTTGGATGAAACCCGTCGTGATGCCGCTCTGGCTAACAAAGCCCATAAGAAACGAGTCAAGACACAGTTCGACAAGAATGTCAAACCCCGTGTTTTCTCTGAAGGTGACTTGGTCTTGCTTTACGACCAAGAATCCGACAAATTGGGAGCAGGAAAATTTAATTCTTTATGGATGGGTCCCTACATTGTTAAACGAGTGTTAGCAAAAGGAGCCTACGAGTTAATGGATTATGACGGAATACCACTGGCGCAACCCCGCAACGGGTTGTACCTCAAGCGTTACTATGCCTAAGTAGTAACCTGAGTGCTTTTGTTGTATTTTGTTTTCGCTAAAGTGTTTGTTTCGGTTGAGTAATCCACCTTTTTCATTTGTTGCAGATGTCGAACTTTTCTGAGACATATGTGGGATATGCCGACGGAGCGAGTCGTAGTTCGCGGAATCTATCCTCCGCAGCCTGGGCCATTTTTGATCCAAGTGGCGAGTTAGTGAGTTTCAGAGGTGTGTGTATTGGGCAATCAACGAATAACATCGCTGAGTATAGCGCATTGATAGAACTCCTCTCTGATACCATCGCCCATGGTATACGCCGACTAATCGTCAGGCTAGACTCACAACTTGTAATACTACAACTCAATGGTATATATTCGGTCCGCAATCCAGCTATTTATCAAATGTTTCTAAGGGTTAAGATTTTGGAAAGACAGTTTGATTCAATTCAATACCAGCATATTTCCAGGAACTTAAACACATTAACCGATTCATTAGCAAACTATGTATTAGATAGACATTTACGACATTTATAAAAGGAAATGCATCAGTGCTATGTAAGTGGATCACATAAATCAACCAGAATAAACCTCGAAAATCAAAATATATAAAGTTGTTTATCGTTTATACGTAATTTTCTGTAACCAAGACAAAAATCGGTCATATGACCCAAAAACTCAAAAGTACTAGGGGGCACCCTAGCCTAATGGTGCTCATGATAGCACGTCACGGCCTGTGCGATCATGCGCAAGAGACGAGTCCATCGTCTAGGTACGCCAGTAGTATGCCGCTGCAACTGTAAAGGTAACTCATCGATCCGTACATCCGGAATACCAAGAGTAAGGCTCTCAACCTACTCCTGCACAGCTGTAAGGGTCTCAGTGTCGTCAAGGTCGCGAAGGATAACTCTCCTAGCAGGCTCCACTGCCGGGGCAGCAACGGGCGATCGCGGACGAACTACTGGACGAACAGGACCAACATCTGCATGCACCCAAGAGTTTGATTAAAAGTCTTGATAGAATAAAGCACAACAACATTATGAATAAGAACAGTAAACAGTGATATGCTCAAAGATTTTACCAATAGCGCCCCACTGTTCGCCATCCGGTAGCACCAAATCCGGATCACCTCGGAAATCCATACCCACATATGGATACTCGGAAAAGACCATCTCCTAGCGCTCGAACCACCTGAAGAAGGCATCAGTAAAAGTAATCTGAGGTTGACCAACGTGCCTAGACATGTGATCGACCCACCTCTGCATGCGTGGCTCGGTCGGAGAAGGCAAGTCGAGTATAATATACTGAGGCTGCATCAGTGGAATTTTCTCCAAGGCGAAGGCAGTCAGAATAGAACCAAATCCAAAGTTCTTCAGCTTCCCGTCCTTCACCTTGGTCAACTGACTTTTCATCTGAACAAGTACTGCATCACACCAGTTGAATACTTTCGGTTGGAGACACTCCAAGGCGTGCTGCACATAAGATCTGTTGGCAACATGTAGAGCTGCGCTATCGGCCATCCTACCAATGGTATATAGAATGGACCTGAGAGACCTGTTAGTAATCTCACGGATAACAACCTTGCCGTCTCTGCTCGGCTGGGAACCTTCCTTGCAATACTAGCGGACATAATCTCTCACGGAATCAGTCCCCCGGGCCGTACCTGACAAGGAAATGGGGGCACCTCGACTTGACAATCCAGTCAAGAAGTACATGTCCTCTATGGTCAAGGGGATGGACTTTCCCCTAATCTGGAATACTTGGTTAATAGGATCCCAAGCATCAAGCATATACTGCAGCAAAGTGATCTGTGCTCTCATGCTAGAGATACGGAAAAACTTCAGCAAGCCACAGTTCCGTAGCGCGTTCACCGTGACAGGGTCATGGAGGGCAATCATGTCCTCCTCTTCATGTTCTCGTTCTCGCCATGTAAGGGACATTTTGTTCAAAGTTCCCTGCAAGGCAAACAAAAGAAGGAGTAAGTTCCTGAATTTGGTGAAAAACTGGCGAAAATTCATCAAAAAATGAGCCAAAAACTCAGTTTTCTGAGCCCAACGCAGGTAGAGAGTGTCCCACCTGCGTTGAAGGTCAGGCTGCCTTAAGGCAGCTTGACATTCAACGCAGGTTTCGAAGGGGGAACCTGCGCTGAAGTTAGGGCGCCCTGGCAAAACCCCTGAGGCTCAGAAAAGTTTGAAAACAGGCACAAAATAGGGAAAGGAAACCATGAAAAGAAAGAGCTAGTGTTTAGCTCCTACCTGGTCTAGACGGCGCCGAGAATCGTCCACAGAATCTCCCGAAATCAGCTGGTGAAAATCAAGGGGGAAGAGGCACCTCCAGAGCTCCAACAAACAAAATGCAAATGAAATGGTAAAATGAGAGGTAAAAACTCTTTTTAATGACTTTTTACGTAGTTCAAAGCAAAATATTAAGGTTTTCATCTCATGATTATGTATTTCTAACTAAGTTTGATGCAACAATTGAAAATGCAGTACTATCTTTGAAAAGAGAAAAGCTAGTAATGGTAAAAAATCAAAATTTGACCATATAATCGAGCAGTTTTAGCATAAAGTTCATGCTCGTTAAAAAATAAACGCAAGATCCGAGCAGTTTTAGCACATAGTTCATGCTCGTTAAAAAATAAACATAAGGTTGAGCAGTGTTTTGGCGCATTCAAGCTCGTTAAAAAAATGAACCCATACCGGTAAATAACTATTGAGTATGTAACCTGATCAACCATAAAAGCCTTGGTCGTGTTTGCACCTGCCACCTCCACCGTCATTTGGCCGATCGTTCACCTCCATATGATTGTTTACCCATTTTGAGGAACAGCTGCGAAGAGTGATTTCACCTAGCCATCCCTGTGACACTGCCGTGATTGGAAAATTCCAACCTGTACCTGGAATCAGTTGCTATCCCTGTTTATCACTCGTTCCTCAAAAGACGAGTCTTCTTTAAGCTCTTTTCATCTGACTCGTAAAATATGAAAAGTTTGCCGAGTTTTCGCCTTCCAGCTCGTTAAAGTGACCGGAAGAGCTATCCCTCCTCTAGATTTTAATCTTTTTGGACCTGAGGGATTATTGCACAAAAAGGTCGAGCGCTTGTTTTATTCGGCTCGTTAAAGTTATCGAAAAACTCATCCCTTCTGTATTGTTTTACACTTTTTCAGACTTAAGGGATTAGATGACGAAAAAGGAATTTCGGAGTTAACTTTCTGTACCTTTTCAGACTCTCTAAAAATGAAAAGGACCGCGTTTTCCTTGTCGTTAGACTCGTTAAAATGATTAAATAGCGACAAACTTGTCTTTAGACGAGAACGAGTTTCCCTATCGCTAGGCTCGTTAAAACATAGCGATGGGCTTGCCCGAAGGGCAGGTTATAGAACAAGCATATGTTATCCTCCTCAAGCTTGACAAAAATAAAGAGGTACTGGTCAGAAATGACTGGGGAAAAATTGGGAGAACCTCAAAGCTTTAATGGTAGCAAGTCGCTCTTGAACATGACACTTTTCCTCCGTACTACATCGGGTTGGGTTGTTTCATTCACCGGTCTCATCACCATGGTCTCGCCAAACCATCCACATTTGGGGTAATGCTACCGATCCGTCGCATCAGTGTCGTTATATGTTCAAGAGATGTCGTTCAGAAAGAGTCAACCGTGTCCCATCCACTGCCATACATTATCCTTCATCCATTCATGACCGCCTCCCTGAATCATATGTCACAGATTGTTTTCACCTCCACTAAAATCATTAGCTCCGTTCCGTGTCACTGATGTGGGATTCATTAAGGCCCTCCTTTGACGGATCGCTTCTTGTCGACTTTAGCTCATTATCCAAGGAGTTGATCTAGGAACAAAACCCCCAGTACTTTGAAGCTTGCATGCCTCAATGGCAATTTTCTCACTTCCGGCGACAGGTATACATCAATGACCTTCGACCGAAAGATTTTACGTGGTGTTCGACGCCAAGTCCTTTATTCACACCACGTGAATTGTACTGCAGTACCTTGAGGGTCATTATCATTATCGGTGATTCCTCTCGCGCTTGTTAACGATTTACATCATTGACCGGTAATCAAACAATGTCTTTCCATGTTCGACTTCAGCGCAATTCTCACATGGATCGACTTGTACTTAGAGTGAAGATCGAACGAGTTTGAAGACCCCGGATCTAGTTTCATCCATCCGGGCTGCGATATATATTCAGGAAATATAAAGACATTTGACATGTACATCATTGCAGCAGATGATCATCCTACTCAAAGGATGATAATTTCAGCAGAGAATTATCAGTCTACCATCAGACGATCGTCTGTTCTATGTACCAAAATGAATTTATAAAGCTGAGCATGGGAATTCCCGCCTCAGCTAGATCATGAAAGCAGAATGAAAAATAATGTATTGTATTGTATTTTATTACAGGTCACCTCTCAGGGATTGAATGAACTTCGGATCCTCCTGATAAAGCATTTCACCCGATAAACGACCTCATACTTTAGGGGGCAACTGTTATAGACATTCTTGTGCCTTACAGCATGAAGCATGAAATGTCCATAATCTAAGGGATCCAAAGTCCCTAAACATGTTGTTCCTACCCCTAAAGGAACAAGGTCAGCAAACCACAGCACTGAATATCAGTTCTCCACCTGAAAACACTCAAAAACAAGCAATTTCTGGATCATGTCAACTGCTCCACTGAGCATCTGCGCTGAATGTCAAGTGCTCCACTCTGTACCTGCGCTGAATTTCAACTGCAAAGAAGGCCACCTGTGCTGAGCGTACTTGGACAAGTGGCACAGTCATTCCTCAAGGTGTCAATGCCCAGGAAGCTTCCAAAATGACACTTGGATCAGGGAATTCGACTGGTGATGAGTAAGAGGTTCCAAATATCCAAGTGGAAGTTAGAATCTCCAAGTGGACTTAAGAACTGAAGTGAGAGAGGACACTAGTCAGCTTCATGCCAGCCTCAAGCTGACTCATCCTTTCTCCAAAACTCTTATATATAGAGCTCTCTCATGAGGTCTACGGAGGCTGGAATCTTGTGAATGTAAGGAAGTGCTGTTGGTTTGAGTTTAGAGCTATTGGGTGATTTGCTTTGAAGGAGGTGAAGAGGAGATTTCTTTCTGCTGGGAGGTGATGCTGGATTGGGCCTCTTATGGTTGTATCACTTCTTGAACTTTACTTCTTCCATTAATAAAGAATTTGAGGTTCTTCTATATGCATGTGTCTCAATGATGTATTGTCATACTTGTGTATTTGATTTATTCTAATCCTTGAATCAATTATGAATGTATGCTTCTTGTAGTTTCCCTCTCTTGCCTTTTTTGCAGGATCTTGGTGTAGCTAGGCCAGGGAAAGAGCAAGGAGCTGGGAGCAAGCAGCAGGGAGAGAAGATTGGATCAACCATTAGCGAAATACATCGGTTAGTGGATCTCTTTCTCCCCTGTTTTACTTTCATAAAGAAGAAATCTTAAATAGCTTTGCTTCGATTGTTGCTGAGGTACTATCACCCTTAGAGTGGGATAGGGTCATTCCGTATTGGATACTTTTCCCAACAACAGTAATCCCTCTACCTAGATTTCCAGAGCAATCCCTTTCGTTCCTTTTCAGACTCTTTAATAGAAAAGGTCCATCTGAGCACTTGTCACTTCAGGCTCATTAAAAATCGAAGGAGACTAGAGTCATCTTTTGTTTTTTCTCGACTCTTAAAAATTTAAAAAACAAGTTGTGTCAAAGCATCTAAAATTTATTTTAAACGGAATATTCATCACCCTTTCCTACGTTGATCCTGGGTTGAGAAAATGGAATCCACCAACCAAGGAATTCCCCTTGGAGGAAATCCTAGTCCCTTCTCCTCTTGGAGAGATGTTGGTGCACCCCATATGGCCACATTGTCACTTCCAGGACTGACAATCAGCTTGCCTGTATGGCTCTTCTCAAACTCTGTTGTTCAGAACACCGCAATTCCTAAACAATCGAGTCAGCAACTAGACGAGTCCAGAGTTACCCACCAACCTTCTACTTCCTCTAATTCTTCCTCTCCTCCTTCCTCTTCGCTTGATGGGGCTGGTAAAGCCAAAAGTCAAGTACTTGAGAAGAAGAAGGAGAAGAAGAAGAAAGAGAAGAAGAAGAAGGAGCCAAAAGCGAATGGGGGCAAACGAGCGTCGTCTAGCGAAAATCCACACACTGCACCGACCAGGCCTAAATCGCCATGTGTCATTTGCAAAGGAGACCACTATCATAGAGATTGCCCTTGCATCCCTCGGATCTTAAGGGAATGGTCTCCTCATTTGCACAACCCGGTGTCGTCAACCTCTGATGATCATGTTGAAAACACACCGTCGACTAGTGAAAGTGAAGCCCCAGGACAAAAAGGAAAATATAGAATTCCTTGTAAACTGTGCGAAGGTGATCATGCCGTCCATCGTTGTCCCTTCTTAGATGAGGCTAAAAGAGTTTTGGATGATCGTCCAGTTTCACCGTTACGACTTCCTCCTGGATATAAAAAACTCTTGCCAAGTCCATCACTAGTTGAAAATCCAGCTGGCCCGCTCAGGTGGTCAGCTGAAGCATCTATCATTGAAGACAAACCATCTGAACCCATACCAGACGAAAGTCAAAAGGTCAAGGCGGCAGTTGACCCGGTCTTGCCTTCAGAGGTTTCATCTTCAGATGATACAGTCACCGAAGAGAACAAGGATGACACTGTCCAAATTCTTTTCATAAGCACAAAATCCAATGAACATGGGGGCAATTTACCCGTTCCTTTACCGCAGGAAGGAAGTTCGTCAGAGTCATACCCAGCCGTCTATTCGGTCCCACCTCCAAGCAACCTAGTTGTCTCCTTTGATTGGAATCAACTAGGCAGACCCCGTTTACCAGCTAGTGTACCATTCCGAATCATTGGTCAAATATATAGAATGGTTATGGTTGGTACCATCATAGATGAAGGGGCTTCTATGAGTATCCTTTCCTCGACTGCTTGGAAAGCGCTTAGTTCACCATCGCCTTTGCCTAAGATGAGAAATCTAACAGGCTTTGATAAATGAACCAGTTGACCGTTAGGGATCCTTCCCAATGTACCCATAACATTGAGAGGAAAAACTGTTCAAATGAACGTAATGGTAGTTCAAGGACCCCTGGATTATAATCTACTCCTTGGACGAGACTATATTTATTGCATGGGAGCGATTGTCTCTTCACTCTTTAGAGTAATGTGTTTTCCGCACGAAGGAAGAGTGGTCAAGCTCGTAGACCAGCTTTCATTTCCCGGATCACATAGAGCAAATAGTCATTTACCATCCCTGAATGGTCTCTTCACACAAGGAATGTCTCATCAATCTCCAGTCCGTCCACCTGATGAGCGCGAGTGATTCGGGAGACATGACTGAAACCCAGCGGGCATGCACCCTGGTCTGCTTCGGCAGGAAAACTTCGGGTATAGGGTAGGTTTCCACGAGAGATATATGACTTGACTGTACTCCCTTCCGTGATTGGAAGAGGGGGTTAGACTGGAACAAGATTCTCTCGTCAAAGTTATGTGAGTGGATTGTCTCACCTTTGTCTATTTCGGTAGACATCGCTGAAGAAATGTTTTGTTTGCGCTGTGAATAGAACAATCTTTGGTATCCTGAAAGAGGATTACCTTTCCTGATAAAACAAATGTTTTGTCGGTAGAACAAAAGGTGGCCTTGAAACTTTATTTTATACCTGGGGGCATGCAAACCTTTTGGCATGCAAGCGAAGGGCGACTATTTATCTTTCTAAATTTGTAGGTCCTCTAACCCTTTAAACTCGTAGGATTGGTCGTTTCCTAACTTGCATAAAGAAAGGATGTGGGGTAAAACTCTAAAAGTTGCCGTTTTATATATGAGACATTCTTATCACACGACTGGATTAATCGAGCAGTTTTAGCATGAACTTCATGCTCCTTAAAAAATAAACATAAGCAATGAGCACATGTTCCTCCAGAGTTTAAGCTCATTAAAAAATGAATCGATTTCCGGTAAATAACCATCGTGAATGTAATACTTTAGCCTTTAAAGCCTTGGTCGTGTTTGCACCGTCACCTCCACTTTTGCATTGGCCGATCATTCACCTCCATTTGATTGTTTGCCCATTTTGAGGAACAGCTGTGAAGAGTGATCTCACTAGCCATCCTTGTAACACTGCCGTGATTGGAAAATTCCAAACCTTACTTGGAATCAGTTGCTACCCATTTTATCACTCGTTCCTCAAAAGACGAGTCTCCTTTAAGCTCCTTTCAATTGACTCGTAAAATATGAAAACATTGCCGAGCCATTGGCCTCTCCAGCTCGTTAAAGGGACCAGAAGTGCTATCCCTCCTCTAAATTTTAATCTTTTTGGACCTAAGGGATTATTACACAAAAAGATCGAGCGCTTGTTTTGTTCGGCTCGTTAAAAGTATCTAAAATTCATCCCTTATGTATTGTTTTATACTTTTTCGGACTTAAGGGATTAGATGACGAAAAAGGAATTTTGGAGTTTCCTTTATGTTCCTTTTCAGACTCTCTAAAATTGAAAAGGACCGAGTTATTTTTGTCGTTAAACTCGTTAAAATTTTAATAGTGACAAACTTGTCTATAGACGAGAACGAGTTTCACTATCGCTAGGCTCGTTAAAACATACCGATGGTTTTGCCCGAAGGGAAAATTATAGAACAAGCATATGTTATCCTCCTCAAGCTTGATAAAAATAAAGAGGTACTGGTCAGCAATGACTGGGGAAAAATTGGGAAGAAAACTTGAAGAAACTTTGTTGGTAGCAAGTCGCTCTTGAACATGACACTTTCACTCCGCATCCAAGTTGGGTTGGGTTGTTTCATTCACCAGTCACATCACCATGGTCCCATCATACCATCTACATTTGGGGTTAATGCTACCAATCCATCACGTCAATGTCGCCGATATGTTCAAGAGAAGTCATTCAAAGAATTCACCTGTGTCTCACCCGCTACAATACATTCATACTCCATTCTTTCATGACCGCCACCCTGAACCATATATCATCAGATCGATTTCACCTCCATTAAAATCATTTGCTCTGTTCCGTGTCATTTATGTGGGATTCATTAAGGCCCTCCTGTGGCGGATCACTTCTTGTCGACATCAACTAATTATCCAAGAAGTTGATCTAGGAACACCCCATTCAGTACTTTGAAGCTTGCATGCCTTAATGGCAAGTTTCTCACTTCCGACGACAGGTTTACATCAATGACCTTCGACCGAAAGATTTTGCGTGGTGTTCGATGCCAAGTCCTTTATTCACACCACGTGAATTGTATAACAGTACCTTGAGGGTCATTATCATTATCGGTGATTCCTCTCGCGCTTGTTAACAACTTACATCATTGGCTGGTAATCAAGCGATGTCTTTCCATGTTCGACTCCAGAACATCTCTCACATGGATAGACTTGTACTTCGAGTGAAGATCGAACGAGATTGAAGACCTCGGATCTAGTTTCATCCATCTGGGCTGCGATATATATTCAGGAAAATAAAGACATCAAATGTACATCATTGCTGCACAGATAATCATCCAATCAAAGGGACGATGGCTCTATCAGAATCATCAGTCTACACTCAGACGATTGTCTGTCCTATGTACATGAAAATGAATTTATAAAGCTGAGCATGGGAATACCCGCCTCAGCTAGATCATGAAAATATTATGAAGATAATGTATTGTATTGTATCTTATTACAGGTCTCCTCCCAGCTTGAAAGAACTTCGGATCCTCATAATAAAGCATTTCACCCGGCATCAAAAGTTTAATGACCTCATGCTTTAGGGGGCAACTGTTATAGACATTTTTGGGCACTACAACCCCAAGCATGAAATTTCCATAAACCAAGGGCTCCTAAGTCCATAAAAGTGTTGTTCTAACCCCTAAAGGAACAAGGTCAACTGATTACAGCTTCTCCTAGAAGTTCTCCATGAAAAACTGCTCAGAATTGGTCAAAACAGGATCATTTCGGCTGCTCCACAGGCCAGGTGTGTTGCATCTCACCTAAATACACTGTGTGGGTGCGTTGCATTTCAAAAATCCCTTCTATGGGGTGCGATGGGTGAGAAATGATAAATGGCAGTGTCATTCGCGAGGTGGAGAGGCAATGGAAGCTTCCAGAAACTTCTCCCGTGACACTTGCCTCTCTGAATTCGACCAAGGATGAGTAAGAGATCATCAATCTCCAAGTGGAAGCAAGAACTATCAGAGGGAAGACACTAATCAAATCATAAGTTGACTCATCTCCCTTACAGATATCTATATATGGATCCCTCATCCCAGAGATCCAAGGGCTGGAATTTTGCATATTGTAAGGAATTGTTGTTGGTTTCTTGAGACAAACATCAGATTGTTGGGTGATCTAAGCTTTGTATGAGGTGAAGAGGGGCTTCCTTGCTGAGAGGTTGATGCTGGGTCAGAACAACTGGTTGTAACTCCTCTTGGCTTTTTCTTGTTTATCAATAAAATCTATTCAAGTTTTCCTCCATACTCTTGTGTCATTTATGTTTGCTGCATTTGTATGGTCAATTTACATCTGCTCCTAGATTTTTTATGATTATAGATCCATGTCTTTGTATAGTGTTATGCTACTGTGATCTTACAGGTATAATGTGAAGCTGGGCGTGTAAGGGAACAAGTAGCGAAAGACTATCAAGGAAGAGAGGAATCAAACCAGGAGATTAGCGCAAGACAGAGGTTGGTCTTCTTTGTTCCTCTCTATCTATACTTTATAAAGGAAAAACGAAAGTAGCTTTACTGTGTTTGTTTCTAAGGTAGCTATCACACCTTAGTGGGATAAGTAGTTCTGAGTAGACACTTTTCCCTGTAACACTCCTCTCCTTGCATTGTGATGTGAGGTCTCCCACATTCTCGCTAGCATCATGCATCAATATGTCAGCTTCTCTAGTGCACTTCCTTCCATCTCTCAAAGTCTTTGCATGAGTGGATGCTCCCACTCTCTACTCCTCTACATGGGGTTGCTCCACATAATCCTAAGGTTCCTCCACTAGAGCTAAACATTACTCATTTGCATGCAATTGAAGCTCCCTCTCAAGGGAATATCTTGTGGCCTTCTCTTCATCAAACTTGACATCTCTACGAATCTATGTCATCCTGTGAGATTGAAGGTACACCCAACAGTTGTGAGGTGTATTAGTGTAGCCCAAAAATATGCCCAACTCATATGTTTGCTCTAGGTTTTTCTTTGCATCCTTAGTAACATGGTAATAAAAGGATGAACCAAAGATATTAAAGTGTGCCACATCTAGTCTCTTGCCTAAAAAATCTTCCTTTGGTGTACTAATCCTGAGAATCCGATGAGGAATTATGTTTTTCATATATACAACTGTGTTGCATGCTTCAAACCATGAGTACAATGGTAGGCCGTAATCATATAATATCTCCTGTGAATCTCCCACAATACCTATGTTATTCCTTTCATCCACCCCATTATGTTGTGGGTTATGGGGTGATATTAACTCTTCTTGAATGCTTTATGATGTACAAAAGTTATTGAATTCATTCGACACATATTCTCCATCGTTATTTCTCCTAAGAGCCTTCACTTTCCTACCAGTGTATTTCTTAACAAGTGCTTTAAATTCAAAAAACTTAGAGAATGTCTAATATTTATTTTGCATGAAAAAAATCCATCACTTACATGAGAGATTATCTACAAATATTACATCATACTTGTACTTGGTTGTGGAGGCTATCGAGAATGGTCCACACACATCTGAGTGAACTCTTTCAAGGATCGCTTGCGCTCGACTGTCCTTATCATGAAAGGTGTCTTTTGTTTACTTCCCCAACGTACACCCTTTGTGTGTATCTCTTTGCTCTAGTGCACCCATGGGAAGTATTGTAGAAATATTTTGCATGATCTTCAAAGCTTCGGGGTGAAAGTGGCCCAACCTTCTATGCCACAATTCATTGATGTATCGGATCTACACCTTCTCTGATTTTGTGATCAAAGAAAATTAGTCTTCTACATCTAATTTGTAGAGGTTTTTCACACGAACCCCAATATGCTTCACTTTTTCTAAGGCTATGTGATGAAGGAAAGCATTTCCTTTACTAAATATCACATTGTAGCCACAGTCCTTGAACATAGCAATTGAAACCAAATTCTTCTTCTAGCCCGGAACATACATGACATCTTTTAGTGTGAGAGGAGAATTAAACTTCCTCCAAAAAGTAATAGTATTTATGTCGGTCATGATATATGTTCCATAATCTCCCATTTCGATGTGAATATGGAGGTCCTTCTCCTCCAATTCATTGAAGAATTTTTTATTGTCGGTCGTATGGAATGATACCACACACTACCAATCAACGATGTCACCATGTAAGTAATGAGGGTGAAATCCAACTCAAGTTCTGAAGCAAGTGCTTCACCTACTGCTCCTCCTGAGGGACTCTTGCCACCATTCCTATGCGGAAACTTCATGGCATAGTGTCCCAACTCATGACAGTGAAAACATTTAATCTTCGACAAGTCCTTCTTCTTGTCTGTCTGATTAGAATCTGATTTGGAAAGGGATAAATTCCCTTTCCTTTTATTTTCATTTCCATCCAAGGGAAATTTCTCCTCATCATCATTCTTGGATGAGGATCCATCTCTAGGGTTCTATCGAATCTCTTCTTGCACCAAGTCAGACCACAAACACTCCCTCTCTAGTAGCTTCTCCCTCCCATTTACCGAATCCTAGTAGCTGTGTCGGCTCTTGGGAAGGCATAGAAGTTCTAGACTGACCAGATCATCTTCAACAACTATAACACCAACACTTTAAAGCTCATCCTTACATTGGGAAAAAATGATCCAGTACTTTGGCATTGTGTTTCCCTTCTCCATCTTTATTTTCCTAAGCTTTTCCTTTAGTGCCATCTTCCTATGGTCACTATTGTTATTAAATAGTTCTATCAAGGCATTCCAAATTACATATGGAGTCTCCTTCCAATGGAGGTTCAAGGAAATATGATCTCGAACTCCTTCTAGTATGATCCTTCTCACCTTTGCAACACATTTCCTCCACTCTGCCACATCTTAAGCATCAGTTGCTGGAGACTTAGGAATATCTTTGCCTATGAATTCCTTCAACCCATTGTCTTCCAACATTTCGTCCATCCTTTCCTTCCAAGCAATATAGTTTGAACTACCCTCAAGGGCATATTTGAGTCTCAATCCATAGAACGAGCTCCCGCTGGCTCTAAAGAATGTTACTGCAACTTTGATTTCACCTGCAAAAGACAAACTCATATTCTCCTCTTCTAGAGTGATTTATGTTGCGATACCATGTAGAAATTCCTTTTATATTTAAACTACTAATTGTAATTTACTAAAACAATAGACTTAAATATACTCTACTCATTATCAAAAACAATTAAACGATCATGAAATCACAAAGCATACAAGAGAAAGAATGAAATCAACACATTACACAATGATTTCTTAGGGAAGGACATATCTAAAAACCCTTACTATATGTATATTGCATTAGTTAGAAAATATGAGAAGATTATAATGCTTTTCTCAAGCCCGAGAAACCTCTACACTATCTATATCTATCTCACTGCTTCCTAGACAAGCTCTAGTTAATACTTAACCAAATTTTCGCTTGCCCAAGTCTCTATTTCCATGCACTATTTCCTTGGGAATTTTCCCCTTATCAATTAGGGAAATTCCTCAATATTAATTATGCAATCCTAATATCCCTTCCTTTGACTTCATGCACCACCTGTACAATTCATATGATTATACAATTAAAAGTACACTGCCATTAAACTCCAATCCCAACTGGGTAACTCTCAGATCTAACATGCATGAATTATTTATGAGTGAATCATCCATTAACTAGTTGAAAAAATGAAGCAACAACCCACTTTCTGGCCTCCTACTAGTTCCTCCATCAACTGGAACTAGTTTAACTAAGTTTAACTCAGTTAAAATGAATTAATTAATTACAACTCAAAATAAACTCAACCAGAGATCCTATAATGTAGGAGACACTCTACATGACTCTAGTTAGACCCTCAACTTGAATTAATTGATCCAACTAATTCAGTTTAACTTAGTTAACTCATACAAGTGTTCTTGTGATGTGGAATTACAATTTTATTCGTAATTTAAATCAAGGACAAAAGTAAATTAGGATTTTCTTATTGAATTTTCAATAAATTCCTCCCCACTTTACCATGATACCACAAATTTGGGGTCCCTGAAAACCATCAGTAGTAAATGAAGGAATTGACATGGTGTTAAAGTGAAGAAAAGAATAATGATCAGGTCTTATAGTGTGATTCCTACTCAAGACACGTAACCCCAATGTGCATTTCCCTGGGTGTTTTCAAATGTAGTGTGAGATAGCACACAGAGGTGTAGAACAGGTGTATAGATGGACCATTCAAATCTTAGCACAAATCATATGGGGGGAGTCCATGTGACACATCACTCTAGGGGTTATTCAAAGGGAGCTTCAAAGGAAGCTGATGTGAAATGTTCTAGGGAGAGGTGCTCTCTCACTCCAGTCATATGGAAGAATACTCCACGATCAATGAACCATGCATGGGAATATGTAACATGAGTATATAAAATGACGACTAATGCACACTCTGAATCAAATCTAGCTACAAAATCATCCACCTCAGTTGAAGCTACAACTTCCTGTTTCTTCTTACCCTTGTTGTTGGGACACTATACAACATATTGACCCATCTTTCCACAAGAAATTCATTTCACTTTTCTTATGTTCTTCTCCTTATCCTTCTACTTCCCATTCTCCTACATTTCCCCACTAGAAACCCCCTTCTTGGCCTTCTTCTTCTTTCCCTTTTCCACCAGAGAAACATTCTCCTCTTCACCTCCCCCACCACTCTTGTTGCCCCCCTTTGCACTCATCCTGGTATCCTCCTCTATGGAATTGTTCCACATCCTCCTCCAACCAAGAAAATTCTCTTTGGCCACCAAGCCATGGATAAAACTATCCCACATCTCGTGGAACCCATCCAAAGCAATCCTAACCAACTGCTCTTTTGCAACAAAATCCTTAATGGAATCTAACTCATCCTTCACCTATGAGATCGTAATAAGATATTAGGTCATACTATCGGTCTTGGTAATCATTGTGTTGCATAGCTTTTGATTCAAAACCATTTTTCCTATTCTCATTAGAACTCAGGCCTAAAGAGACAAAGGACTCCCACATATGATATGAAAGTATCATCTTGGACACATGAGGGAATAAATGGTCGTTGATGGCATCTAGAAGGATCCTCTTTGTATTCACATTTTTCTTTTTGAACTCTACCGACTGTGCTGGATTAGTGGGTGCTTTCACAACTTCTTCAACAACATCTGACACTTCAAATTCCTCCAATAAAAGCATGATTATCTCCTTCCATGGGCCAAAATTTCTGACCCTGCCAATTTTTCCTCTACTTTCAATGTTGTTGCCATGACCCCACAACTAACAATTTGGAGAAAATATGTGAACTAGACCCTTCCTCCCTCTGAATTGCTAAATTATTTGAGTTTCTAAAAAAATTTCAGAAGGTTTTGGTTCACTGTTAGCAGGATTTAATGCTTTCTTCCATATTTATCATTTGCATGGAATTTTTAGATCTGAGTCTTCATACTTCCTCTGATACCATGTGGAATATTTATATGCCGTGCACCCTTGAACCTGTTTACAATTTTACATATATTTGTCTAGGGCCAAAGCACATGTTTTTTCATGTCATATAAATTCTACACATATTTATTGCAAACATAAGGAGTGCATCTACATTTTTTTCACTTTCCTAACAACTGATAATTTAAAGCACATTAAATTCAAGCAATCACAACACATGAGGTGATTTTTTTTGTCAATATGACCCTAGAAAAACCCCACAACCTCTTGGGGAAAGCCAATATTCAAAGGAGGACTTTATGAGTAACTATAAATAAGTACATAAAAATTACACAATACGTATCTCCCTTTTGTTGTAGCATTAAATGTGTAGATTCTGGAATTTATTTCCCGTTGAGAGATCAAATTTACACAGAAGTTTATGCCAAAAAAATTCATATTTTTTCTCTTCCCATCTCCTCGAAATATATGCATAGAAATAGCCTTGAAATTTGTGTTTAAAACTACATTGAAATGTGTTCCCAATAGCTGATTGCATCTAGAATTGTTGACATATCCCTCAAATTTTGTTATGCATGTAATAGGAAGAATGCCAAAATTCATGCCTCAATTTTTGGGCAAGAACAACAGATTCCCTTCCTCGAAATTTGTCATGACTGCCTCAAATTTCGTGATGATAAATTTTTTTTTTTCTTCTTGAAAATCATGCTCGCTTCTCCTTGAAATTCGTTATGTTGTATGGTCCTCCTCTTTCAAATTCGAGCCCCTCTTTTACTGCTACAATTTATCCTCCTATCCTTAAAGTTTTCTCATCTCCTCTCTTCTCCTCATGTTCTCTCAAGTGTGAAGTGAAGAATGAGCTTCCCTTTTCCTCTTTTGTCTCCTTGGAAAATATTGAATCCTTAAACCTAGGATCCAATGGCTGAAATTTCATCCTCAAATATCAAGATGTGTGGTTGAGATCATTTCTCCCAAATGACACTGCTCATACATTGGCCTCATCACTTAAAGGTCTTCTGGTACCTTTTTTAAGTTGTGTACCTTTTCAATTTCTCTCATTAAATGATTTTTCTCCTCACTTCAATATTAGAAAAGTACACTTAGTACTTTTAAACATAAAGTCACTTTATAAACTACAAGTGACTTTAATATTAGGAAAACTATATGGTACAACACTTCTAAGTGCATTTTCCCGCCACGACAATAATATAACTCATAAATCCCATCAAGAAAAAAGCCATTGATCCAGGTGGATATTGGTGACCACCTAACTATTCCACTTGGAACACCAACACTCTCTCTTTCAGTTTTTCGGTTTCCTTAATTGTAGCACAATTTACTATTTTTGGCAGTTTTTCGAGTCGTGAACTTTGAGAGTCGTTTTGTGCCCATAAACGACAGTTTTAGGGGAAACAGAGAGACCAAAATCTTCCCAAATCAATTTTTTTCTTTGTTTTCAACCTTCTCTTCATGATCTTTAAAAAAAGGTATTATTATAGCCAAACGGAGATCGTATGCCAAAGTTATGACCCTGGGAAGTTGATGTACCAATTTACCCAAATGGGGCCCACAGTTTTGGTGCTTCATCACTGAGGGTTAGGTTTTTGGATGTTTAGGGTTTTCCATTATTTCTCAATACTAAATAGGAATTTGAACCTCATTGTAACATAGTTCAAATTCATGTAGCCGCCACATCTCTTCTCAGAGATAAGATACCATCATCCGAGATATCTTCTTTCCATTTTGTTTGTAAGCATAGTTCAACATTTTTCTGTTAATGAAATGAAGTGTTTTTCTGCTGCATCTCTATATTTATGATTATATATGTAAGTTGTTTCCTTCCTATTTAAGTTTGGATCAATGGTATCATAGCGCTCTTCTCTTTCTCTTTTTTTCTTTGCATGTCCCCAACGAGGTCAATGTATAAGGAGTTAGGGCTCAATCTAGTTGAAACGTTTCAAGATCAACCTCACAAAAATAAAAGACCTCCCATGGTGGAAGAAAAGAAATATGAGGGGACAAGAGACCCTTTCAAAATGTTTCTCGAGGAACCCATCGAGCAATAGAGGGACATGATGATGGATAACTTTTCCCAGATCCTTCGACGACTACCCACAGGTGATACATCTTCATCCAGCAGCCACTCTGAAGGCACCACTTGATAAGCCCCAGAAATGGGTAACTATATGGGCTCATTATGCCTATTATTTTCATTTAATCCACCATTCTCAATAGTTTTGTGCATTTTTTTGAATATATTTATGTCAATAGAGTGAATGGGGATGGTCACTTTGCCGTGTGGTCTAATGTGTGTTTATTGCATATTTTTTGGACAATTTTGGACAAGGACCAGGAATTTATGAGCAAAATGACAACCAAACTCGAGGAAACAGGGATGAGGACTTATAGGAGGGATTTCTCCTTCATTAAATGACCCCTTCCTTGAATTCTTCATTAACAACGCAGAGTGGAAAGGCCCACATTGATGATTCCAAGGGGTAGCCTAGCAAGTCAAGGAGGGATGCTATTATCTTCATCTCTAGGCAGCCAAGTTCCTTAAGTTTAGGAGGACTATTGGGAGCCCCAACTTGTATAAATAAGAAGGCTTCAAGCCTCAGTAGGTTAGCCATTTCATAGTCTATTTTTGCACTTTTGTGCAGCCTTCTACTCAGCTCATTTTCGAGCTCTTTTTGCAGACAATTTTGTGATGTAATTGCTATTTTTTTATCAATGAAGATGAATCCAGTTTTGAACCAGCACTGATCTTTTCTAGAGGGCTGAAGCCCAAGACCTCCTTTGTGTATTTATATGCTTTTACTTGCATTCATAAGCTAATTTCTGTTGTTTAGGGTAATCTTTCTTTGTTAAATTAGGTTGCTTTTGATGGTTAGAATAGTTGTTTTTGCTTCAAGTTGCTTAAGTAGTTTGCTGCAATAATAGGAAAAGATCCAAAAAGGCCACCAACAAGTCTTGATCTCCTTTCTCCCTCCTTGGGACCATGATTTTAGGTCAAGGCACTACTGCTGCCACCAAAAACAAAGTTTTTTCTCTCCCAATGCAATTGCTAGTGTGATATTTCGAGTTGGAGAAGTTGATATTAGTTTGGATTCACATGCTTAGCTCATTTCATGTTCATTTATCATGGTTTTCTCACATCATCTTCTGTTCATAAAGTTTTGTTCAGCATTTTTCTGGTTTTAGGTCAGAATTAGGTTAAGATAGACAAAACTCTATTTTTCGGTTCTTGCGTTGGTCAGTTTTGAGAAGTAAGTTTACAACTCTCTTGTAGAACATTCTAGCTCATCATTCCTCCATTAAACAACCAAAACCAACTCACTTCTCCAAGATTTCCCCACTCATTCGCCACATTTCACCAATCTGCCCTAATTTCTGGGTTTTTCCATAAAGTTGCTTTTTTTCCCTTTGAACAAATCCAACCATCTCATTCATCCCTGACCTTCGTTTACAAGTTATAGACCCCTCAACACCTTCATCCAGCCTTAATTTCCCCTTTCCCATCATTTTTCCACCTTCAAATCTCCAAAAACCACTTTCGGCCTCCTCCTGTAGATCCTCCTGTAGAATCTTCTGTAGATCCCCTGCAGCCTCCTATAGAATTTCCTGCGAGTGAATTTTCGAAGTCTGATCGCAATTGAAGTCTCCAGAAGGGTAATAGGGACTTCTTAGGACCCCTCCATACCTTCCTCACCCTCTGCAAAATCCAACTCCATCTTCCTTGGCCACCAAACCTCTGCACAGTCACAGCCAGTCAAACCATAAGCATAATAATTCCACATAAAAATACTCAAAAGTACAAAAAGAGGATTTGTTCTCATTTCTTGTCAGAAGTAGCTTGAATAAATGCAATTTACCTTTTCAGTAGTCAATGGCACCCATGTCAGTAGTTTCCCTCTCTTTTCTTGCACAACTAGGGTTTGTTAGGGTTTACATTTCATTTCAGTTTTCCTTCTCTTTCTGCAAGTAGAATAGGCCCTGTAGAGTTAGTTTCATTTCATCATAGTTAAAGCTTCTTCTGAGAACTCATAGAAGTTGGTTTAATCTCCTAGCGAACTTGCGCTAGCTGATCAAGTGACAACTTGCAGTAAGAGCTAGTACTTGTGCATACAACACCGTCGCTTCCAAGTTTGTTACGAACTACCGAGTTGATAAAAGTAAAGAAGGAAGCCCCAGGAGTTGCAACATTATTGCTGCAATACTGGAGCTCACCACTCTTTTTGGCACCTTTGCTGGGGAAGTGTCAGAGTATTTTGTGATTACTGCTTTTCTTCTATTTTCTACTACAACATTTTTCTAAGTAGTTTATTTAAGCAAAAGTAGAGTAGTTGTTTCATTTCCATTCTGCAATTTCAATTCTGCAAAAGTAGATTAGACATTTCCTGCTTTCATTTCAATTCTTCAATTTCAATTCAGCAAGTGTAGATTAGACATTTCCTACTTTAATTTCAATTCTGCAATTTCAATTCAATAAGCATAGATTAGACATTTCCTGCTTGCATTTCAATTCTGCAATTTCATTTCAGCAAGCGTAGATTAGGCATTTCCTACTTTCATTTCAATTCTGCAATTTCCATTTCAGCAAAGTAGATTAGTCATTTCCGTGCTTTCATTTCAATTCTGCAATTTCATTTCAACAGGTTTACTTCAGTTAGTTACAATTTGTTGTTCAACCCATTTTAGTTTTGCAGGTACAAGAAAAAACACAAAAATCACCCAAAAAGAGATTTCCTTTCATGCCTTGTAGGAACAGAGACAATTCAGGAAAATTCCTATTGAACGCCCCCACCACATCACTGAGTCATCCTTCCCTTTGTTGGAGGAACTACACACCTACATGTGGACACTTATTTAGAGCATGGGACTACATGCAAAATTCCTTCTGCATGATTTACTCCCTGATTTGCTCCTTCTTTAACTCCACAACTGGTTAGTTCTTCTGCATGA
The DNA here is from genome assembly GCA_031772625.1 of Pinus tabuliformis. Taxonomy (NCBI): domain Eukaryota; kingdom Viridiplantae; phylum Streptophyta; class Pinopsida; order Pinales; family Pinaceae; genus Pinus; species Pinus tabuliformis. The sequence goes on along the minus strand of CM062812.1, from coordinate 120,828,184 downwards.
TTTACTCCCTGATTTGCTCCTACTTTCACTTCGCAATTGGCTAGTTCTCTCCGGAACTTGTTGTAGGTGTTGAGTCCTCTCATTGATCACCACTATGGTGCATTACCTTGGGATCTTCACCCAGTAATGCTATATCATGAGCATTTTAACCTATTTTCTATGAATCATTCTTTTGTTCTTTCAATTTTCTTTTAGTGTTTTTGCTCTGCAAAGTTGTGTGTTCAACGTTTTACTAGCTAGATTCATCTGTGTAGGTTTTCTAACACATTTACATGGTATCAAAGCCCACAAGTTGCTAGATAAAAGGTGCACCAGTACTTTATTTTGCAGGTATTACAGCTTGGAGATCGAAGATTGACAAAAAAATGGAGTTTCCCAACGCATCGATCCTAACACCGTACAACTATCACGAATGGAAGGACCAAATTGATAGAGGGAAATGTTCCCCTAGGGCTTTTTGGGTTGAAACCCTAGCAGACTAAAAGTTATCTATTCAAAGAAACATGCATTCATACAGCCATTATGCTATTGTAAGCAAATTCTATGATAAGGGTACGTACCTTTGGTCCTACGTTTGAGAAGGCCCTTAGGGTCCAAACCCTTCTTGGAGTTCCCTGCTTCTCTTTTGTCCTGCAAAACAACCAATTCAAAGAACACAGCATTACAGGGACAAAACTTATAAAGAAACCATCTTCATGTTATAAATAAAGGTAGTTAGTTATGAAATCTAAACAACCATTTACATATGAATTCTAAACATGAATATCACTAACATAAAGAAGATTCATTTCGGGAACCAAGACATGTGTTTCTTTTATTATAGACAAATAAAGTACATAAAAAGGAATATTTTCACCTGAGTCACCTTCAGCAGGCTCCAAGCAAAGCTTCCTTCCGGATCCGTTCCAGCCTCAAGCCTCTAACAAACTCCTTCCATGACTCTCTCCATGATGTCATAAATAGTGGATGAACATCAACACACAAGGAAACAAAGGTTTCCTGTACAAAATGGGGGAAGTGCAGAAGGCACAACGGACTTCAGACCTTGTCAAGGGAAAAATCTCAGCATAATAACCTTTCTCTCTCTTCTCTCCTCCTTTAGGCCTTCCCTTTGAGGTCTTTTTATACCATTTCCAAAGTAGTTTTTTAGTTAGGAGTTGGTTGGGAACAATTGGGCCACGGGCACTAACAGGTGATCAGCAGGTAAAACACGCGATCTCCACTCGAAAATAAGGAGTCTTATATTTTTTAAAGTGTTTTAATACATACACGCGGGTTGGCTATACACATACCCGCGTATACACGCATTTAACTTAGGGCAATGTCGCGTATAAGGGATAAAACATTGTTTTTTAACTTTTAGGACCAGGTCTGGAAGGAGGGGTTGCCCTAGGCCATGAGTACAACATCACAAACCATAAGAGTGAGATTTGGAGCTATAACAGATGCCCCCTAATATATGAGGTCAGAAAGGGTACATGATGGCTGAAATATATTATGCGAGTACATGGAAAGGAAGTCTGTCAAAAACCGAGGAGGACTTCACCAGAATTCAGCCTGCCAAGCCACCAAAGGAGATCAGAAAGAAAAACTGTCTGAGGTGGGCATACCCATGCTCAGAAAACGTAAAGCATGTCCGCATATCAAGTACAAGCGGATCCACTAAGTATACAAGTATAAATGACTGAAAGATACATAATGGATCATCGGATCATAATGAACAAGTACATGTCTGAATATCACATATAATACTGTCAATGATGCTGAAAGATGCAACAGATCACTGATATCAAAGACTGATCCCCAAAAGGTACCAACCGAACATGATGGAATAGGATGGTACGACACTGCAAACTTAGGTGCCAGCATATAGAATGTCGCCATGACTGACTGCAACATATAAAGTGGAGTGGTATCAACTAGCAAGAACAGGAGCAACTATCAAGTGAACCAATGAATGCTGATACAACCTGAGGTCTTCACTGACCGTCGTGGTACATTTCTACACCATGGGAATAAATGATCTGAAATCGACCATGTGAGAAATCGTTTGATTACCGGTCATTGATGTATACCGTTAACAAACGCGAGACTACTCACCGATAATGATAATGAGCGTCAAGGTACCCAGTACAATCTAACAAGTGTGAATAGATGAGCTGGAGTCGAACACCTGTAAGAATCTATCGATCAGGAGACAATGATGGTTTCCCATTGTCGATAGCGAAGGATCTGCCACTAATGACTGCAAACCCCAAGGTACTGCCAAATGGACTCTAGATCTTTTCCCCAGAGCAATGAGTCGGAGTCGATAGGGAAAGATCCGCTAGAAGGAAGGCATTAAGGAATCCTTCATCAATCTAGCGCGAGTGTAACCCGTAGGCCAATAATGTGGAAGGAATCGGACGAAAAAGATGTAGTAACCCAACCGAAGTACGTTTCCGACGTACACAAGATGTGGCTAGCGCATGACAGAAACCCTCTGAACCAACCAATAATGAAAGCTGACACAGAGGCGAGGTATCCACCAATAGGGTCAAATGGAAACCAAGGTATTGCACGAATCCCAATGTGTGATAATGTAAGATGATGTCAAACACAAGGGAAACCACTCAGTCAAAGACCCATGATACTGATCGATGCTGAGCACAAGGTAACCTATCAATAATGAAAATAGGGCCAGGGTGCAGCTCTAGGCCTGTCCTCAGAGCAAGATGTCGTCGTCGATAAGGACAAGACCCGCCAGCAAGAAGTCAATGGGGACCTTCTCAAACCAGCACGAGTAAAGGACCAATATAACTGATGTGATGATAGACATGACACTGACAACCAGGGATGGCCGACTGAAAAATGAGTCAAGAGACACCTCAGAGAGGCCGACTCAGGCTAACTTCCCTTGAACAAAAGCATGACTCAATGTGACTATGTGGCAACATATGATGACTCTATATAAGTTCGCCATGCAGGAGGCACGAACGAACCCTCCATATGATTGGAAGAGATAACCAATCGGTGGAGAACTGACTCAATAACAAGGTTATGGCGTACCTAAGTCAAACTAAATCCCACCCATACAGAGGAGACTTTGTTGTGAGTGCTTTGTTCAAGGGCGACACGACTGACTCTAGCTGCCAACAATAAATGGAAATAATGTCCCATTCCCTCTCTTTTTGGGATATTTAATTTTTTTTGTCTTTTTCTGTTAAGCCGGAAAAAGAATAAAAGAATGCTATGGTACAGTGGAAAGAATGAGTGTCGGTGAAACAGATGATCTAGTTCCTGGGAAAGGAACGTTCCTATGCTCAATGCAGGGAGGTGAAAACTGGTCAGTGACACTCAAAGGTATGTTCCTTCCACGGGTCAAGGTGTGTCAAGCTGCAGAAGTCAAAGGTATGCAAGGTTGATTTTGCAGAGGTCATGGTCAAAAGTTGGCTTAAACATGAGTCCAAGTGAAGCCGGCTCTAGGCCAAAAGGTGCAAGTGGTCAACATGCAATGCAGTAGTACAACTCAACACAAAGGAGCCTCTAGGGTATAAGGCTAGAACGAAGCGAAGAAGCTAAGAAGAATGAGTCTTCATCACATAAGTCATGGCGGGGCTACAGAGGACTCCCGAGCCTAGGGATGAAAAATCAGCATGAGTGCCAAGCGTCAACAAGGTACTAACTAGGGCACCCATGATAGGGTAGGCTCTACCACACAAGTCATGATACTTCTAAGCAATGAGAAGGCTCCGCACCATAACTTGGTGGGGTCGATCCTAAGGCCAAAATGGGAAAGGAAACTGATAAATGCACAATGCAGGTGGAAAAACCTAACCTATATGCCAGTTTCGAGAACCAATACCTGTCAGAACGGACCAACCATAAACTTCCAAAGGAGACATCTTCCAAGTTCTGTAAACATAAATAGGAACACTAGACAAGAAGTTAATACATCCCACATATAAACTTCATATAAAATCTTTGTGTTATAGAATACAAAACTTGAAAATGCATACCTCTTATGTACAATATGGTACAGGGGACCACGCAGCCTTGCGGCTTACACATAATAGTTCTTCTAGACAAACCCTTTGCATGGATCGGACCAAGGACTCCTTTGGTAGTCATAACTCATGGCTTCAAAGAGTTCCTCCTGTGAAGGCAAAGCAAGATCTGAGAAATCATGAGAACTACAAGGATTAAAAGAGGGAATTAAAGGGTCCCATGTCCCTGTAGGAAGAATCTCTCGGTCAACCGCCGGGACCAAGTCCCAAGAAGGAGAATAATAAGTCAAAGGATCCTTCTCAGAAGCGATTGAACACTAAGGACTCAATGCCACATAATTCACCCATGGCAGGGTAGAGTCTACTTGAACACTTGGAACAAACCAAGGGGCATTCTGCAGTAAAGTCGAATTAGGGTGGTGATTATCAGATGCAAGCTGATCAATAGTGACAATATTCCCGTTATGAGGAAAGCACATTACTCGAAAGAGTGAAGACACCACAACATTCATAGCATAGACATAATCACGCCCAAGTAGCATATTAAAGTCTAAAGGGCTATCAACCACCATCATATCGATTAAAACAGTCTTCCCACCTAAAGTGATAGGCAATTGAGGAAGAACACCCATAGATTCACCAGGTCTTCTATCATAGGCTAACAACTGACTCTGAGCTGTCAACAACTTTGGGGAACCCAAAGCTTTCCAAATCAAAGAGGATATAATACTTGCAAAGGATCCTTCATCCACCATACATCGATAGACATTTGTGGAATTAACTCTGACCTTTATTTGGAAAGGTGCAGCGGAAGGAAGACGAGGCTCAACAAGACTATCCCAATCAAAGGAAACACTCTTAGAACTTGGAGGGGGAACATTAGAAGAAACCAGAATGCCCCCTATACTAGAAGACTCTGTACTAGAGATCAAACAGACTCTTTTGTTAGGCACTTCACCCCCCAAAAGAGGAGTGTAATCGGCCAACGATTGCACTGGATCTACCACATTATCAACCAATGGTTGATGGGATTGATGAGAAACCATATCAGGTTTAGGAGTAGAAGTACTTTCAGACTTAGACCATATCCTTTGAACCTCTGGAATACCAGGGCATAAATGAGTAAGATGGTCTCCCTTGCATATCTTACAAGGGAACTTAGGTTTAAAACTTCTACGTCCAGGTTTCTTATCAACCTCCATTCCGCCAACATGACTAGCAGTGGTTTGCGGAGAGTCCTGAACATGACTTGCAGAGGTCGGTGACTCTTTGCTAGTATGACTCGCAGTGACTAGACTCATGCCCCCAGCATGACTTGTAGCAGCTGAAGACTCATCTTCGACATGACTCGCAGAGGTTGATGATGAAGTGTTAGTGTGACTTGCAGTGACTAGACTTGTGCCCCCAGCATGACTAGCAGTGGCTGAAGACTCATCTTCAACATGACTCATAGAGGTTGATGATGAAGTGCTAGTGTGACTCGCAGTGACTACACTTGTGCCCCCAGCATGACTAGCAGTGGTTGAAGGCTCATCTCCAACATGACTTGCCGAGGTTGAAGATGAAAGGATAGAATTATTCTTCTTCTTTGACTTCCTCTTTCTCCTCTTTTTAGATTTCTTGTGACAAGAAGGAGAAGAAGAAGGAACCCCAGATTTCTCTTTGAGAGAAGATGAATAATTAGCACCCATGTGATGCCCTTGAAATAAAGCATTCAACTGAGAAGCTTCAAGAGCATTTGGAATATTCAGAGTGGACCACAGCGAAACGGGTAGTCCAACATTCAACCCAGGAATATTCAAAGTGGCCATCAAGGGAGTATCAACGTTTCCAAAGAAAGGAAAAGCACAAGGATCCCCTTTTGGGAGGGCACCTTGGTTGGTTTCCACAGGAATATTGGCCATATCTAACTGTTCCAAAGACCCTTCCCCTACTGGAATATAGAAATACCTTTTCAAGGAATATCGATAAGAAATCAAAACCTTTGCCCTTGAGGAGGTTGTTACACAGTAATTTGTCACCATTGGTCACCGTCCCTGTTACCCCTTTCCCGCACCTTGGAGGACTCATTCCGGGACTTGTGAGCAGTGACATAACTTGAAAACACTTGCATTATGTTCCCCTAAGTATGGACTTCATATGCCTTGAAGACATCTCCTGCAAAATATCCTTAAAAAGTCCCCTTTTTCCATTAGCGCGGATCCACAGTGTATCACCCGTGCCAATAAAGGAAATTCTCCAAAGAAGGTGCGCTCATTGGCGCTCTGTCTCAGAGTCTTACCCGCGCCAACCAAGTTTGGAAAAGTTTGTTCACAAACGCACGCCCGAGAGTTTTTTCCTTTCAACTCATATGGCTTTTCAGGGATAATGTCAATCTCATGGATGTCGAGAATCATCATCCACAATAGCTTTTCGAGGATAATGCTTATCCCATGAATGTCTGGATGCATTGTATCTCTTCCTCCTCCTCCATCTATAAAAGCTTGTTCTGGTGCATTTGACAAGCTAGTTTTGAGTATATGGAGAATGATACTGTCAGAAGTCTGAGAGATTGTTGTTGAGTCTTCTTTGCATTCATAGTCAGAGAGAGAGAGAGGCTTGTTCTTGATCCTGACAAGCTTTGCAAGACATGTGTAGCTGATCACCCAGCCAAAGGAGGATTTGACATCAGAACTTCGGTTGTATACTCCTTTGTTGATTATCAATAATAGATGACTATCATTATGGTTCCATTCTTGCTATTCATTATAATGATGATTGAATTATATCTTTTCTGACCGATATATAATTGCATCTATTGGATTTTATGCTTGTATTCGTATCTTTCTTTGCATGTGCAGGTGTCCATTCACGGAGATCGTGAGGATCGTGACCGGCCAGAGCAAAGGAACAGGAGCGTCAACTCTCCTACAACACTAGCGTTGGAATCCAAGTAGGTTCTCGTAATCCACCTTTAATTTGCAATTAGGAACCTGCATGATAGTATTGTTTGATTGTTGCTAGACCCATTTTGGGCTAGTGGGATCACCTCTGTCCGCAGAGGGGATTTACCTCTCCAACAATTTATTACCTCTCTAGTCTATTCTACCTCTTAATCCTCTAAGATTATGGGTATAGTTACCTATGGGAATACTCTATTAAAGGTGGATTACGAGAACCTACTTGGATTCCAATGCTAGTGTTGTAGGAGAGTTGACGCTCCCATTCCTTTGCTCCGGCCGGTCACGATCCTCACGATCTCTGTGAATGGACACCTGCACATGCAAAGAACGATACGAATACAAGCATAAAATCCAATAGATGCAATTATATATCGGTCAGAAAAGATATAATTCAATCATCATTATAATGAACAGCAAGAATGGAACCATAATGATAGTCATCTATTATTGATAATCAACAAAGGAGTATACAACCGAAGTTCTGACGTCAAATCCTCCTTTGGCTGGGTGATCAGCTACACATGTCTTGCAAAGCTTGTCGGGATCAGGAACAAGCCTCTCTCTCTCTCTGACTATGAATGCAAAGAAGACTCAACAACAATCTCTCAGACTTCTGACAGTATCATTCTCCCTATACTCGAAACTAGCTTGTCAAATGCACCAGAACAAGCTTTTATAGATGGATGAGGAGGAAGAGATACAATGAATCCAGACATTCATGGGATAAGCATTATCCTCGAAAAGCTATTGTGGATGATGATTCTCGACATCCATGAGATTGACATTATCCCTAAAAAGTCACATGAGTCGAAAGGAAAAAGCTCTCGGGCGTGCGCTTGTGAACAAACTTTTCCAAACTTGGTTGGCGCGGGTAAGACTCTGAGACAGAGCGCCAATGAGCGCGCCCTCTTTGGAGAATTTCCTTTATTGGCGTGGGCGATACACTGTGGATCTGCGCTAATGGAAAAAGGGGACTTTTTAAGGATATTTTGCAGGAGATGTCTTCAAGGCATATGAAGTCCATACTTAGGGGAACATAATGCAAGTGTTTTCAAGTTATGTCACTGCTCACAAGTCCCAGAATGAGTCCTCCAAAGTGCGGGAAAGGGGTAACAGGGACGGTGACCAATAATGACAAATTACTGTGTAACATATGCCCCCTAAAGCATGAGGCCCGAGAGAGAGAGAGGGGTGAAATGCTTTACAAGAACACATGCAGCTGTCGCCGGAGAATCTGCATAGAGAGATACAACTGATAGCTTAAGTACATGATATATGTGGTATGGTCGCAGCCATCCATAACAGAGTACATAATAATCTAGATCCATGGTATGGGCGCAACCATCCGGTTAGGATCGATGAATAGACTCAGGTATGGTCGCAGTCATCCAGTGAATGAGTCATGTAACAAGAATCCATAAAATCACAGCCTAGATTCCAATAGACAAAATCTAGGGTCTTGCGCTCCATCTCGACCCGAACAAAAGTACAAGTTCAAGCATGCGAATACATGAGCTGAAGTTGAACATGCATGAACATCGTCTGATTACTAGTCAATAAGGAAAACTGTTAACAGACGCGAGAGGTACCACCAATAATGACAATGACCCTCAAGGTACTATAGGTACAATCTACGGCGTGTGAATCAGTGAGCTGGCGTCGAACACCCGTAGAATCATTCGATCAGAGGCCAATGATGAAAACCTCACGTCGAACACGAAGAACCTGCCATTGAGGCATGCAGGATCCAAGGCACCGGAAGGGAGTCTCTAGATCAGCTTCCTGGATAATGAGCTGAAGTCGATAGGAAGTGACCTTGATCGAAGGTGGGCCATAGTGTTTCCCACATCATCGTCACGAGATAGAGAAAGAATGTTGTGGTGGATCAAAATTGTGTGAGCTATCAGAAGGAGGTTGTTATTCTGCAGAGGTAAACTTCTCTTGAACATATCGGCGGCACGACAGTGGAATTGGCAGTATTTGACATCAATGGATCAGATGTCATGATGACGAGGCAATGAGCAGATGAGAGGTCAAACAGGATTACCCAAATCCACGGAGGCAAGTGAAAAATTAGATGAGATATCCCCACCCAGACATGAAAGAAGACAAGTGCCATGTTCAAGAGCGACATACTGCCGACACGACAATAATTATGGTTCCATTTTTCCCCACCATTTCTGGCGAGTACCCCAGTTATTTTTATTAAAAAGCTTGACGGGGATAGCATATGCTTGTAACGTCATCTCGATGGACTCCAATGTCATCAAGTTTTAACGAGTCTGACAAAGGAAGAACTCTGCGTCTTTTCATGTTTAGAGAGTTTGAAAAGACTGCGGAAAAGAAAACTCCAAAGGTGTCCTTTTTCATAAAGTTGTGACTCTCAAGCCCGAAAAAGTATAAAACAATGCTTGAAAGAACCGCCCGACCATTACGATCGAGGAGTACTTTTCATAAGTAGTGATTTCGACCTGAAAAAGTAAAAAAGCGATTGAAACCACGTCGCTTCGTGACCGTTAACGAACCTAAAATGACAAGGGTCCGACGATCTTTTCGTTTTTACACGGTCGGAAAAGAGTTTAAAGACGACCGCCTCTTATTTACATTTAACGAGTCAAGAGGGGTAGCTCGGTGATCTTTTCGTCTTTAAACGGTCGGAAAAGAGCTGAAAGTAGACCTCCATTTTTATTCTCTTTAACGAGTCAAAAAGGGAAAAGTACTCGGCAATCTTTTCATCTTTTACGAGTCTGAAAAGAGCTTAAAGGAGACTCGTCCTAGAGGAACGAGTGGTATAAAGGGTAGCAACTGGTTCCGACAATGGTGGAACTACTCAAAACATGTAATGGTCAAGAGGCTGGCTAATAAAACCACTCATCGCTGCAATTCCTCAGGAAAGAATAAACAACCAAGTGAAAGCATATGATTGGCCAAAGAGATGGTAGCAATGGAATGAAACAACCAAGGCTCATCTAACAGAATTTAGCGAAATAAAAGGCAATCACGAGATGTAAATCAGGTATGGGTTCATTTTTACACAAGCTTGAACCATGGAGAACTCTGCTTAGATTCGGTTTCATGTTTACACAAGCTTGAAACGAAAAAATATGCTTGTTATCAGTTCGCATGACCCTAGCATAATAACGCAAATCGAGGTACATGCCCCCCAAGCTTCATTGCATTCAACAAAGTGGATGGAATGAAGGTTCACTCTCGAGATCTATGAAAGACTCAACTTGTATTTTATGAGATCTTAATCAAAGACTCGATTTGGAAAGGAGGAGATGTTTCATTTTTTAATGAGGTTGACCTAGGAAAAGAACTATCCTCATAACCTTTGTTTCATTTTTTAATGAGCTTGGCACAAGATCAGGAACTATGCTCGGCCAGACCTAGTTTCATTTTTTAAGGAGCTTGACATAGGAAAACGAACTATGCTCCGCCAGACCTAGTTTCATTTTTTAAGGAGCTTGAAATAGGACAGCGAACTATGCTCCGTCCAAGCCTAGTTTCATTTTTTAAGGAGCTTGACATAGGAAAACGAACTATGCTCCGACCGAACTTCATCATAATGAACAGGAAGTCGGGGCTTCCAAGAGTGCCACTCCCGATGGAAGGACAACATCTCGGAAGTCAGGACCCAATGCCCCTAGGACACTGTGCACGATGGCGGCATCGTTGGATACAGGCACGGGATAAGTGGCCACGTAGTTGATCTGTGGTGGGGCAGATGCAACTGGTGGATGAAAACCAGGAGGGGATGAAAACTACGCAGGGGGCACCCGGGGACAAACGAACGATAATTGATCTATAGTCACTATCCTTCCATCGTGTGGAAAGCAAACCACACGGAAAAGTGAAGAGACCAGGGCCCCCATGGCATAAACATAGTCACGGCCAAGGAGAAGATTGAAATCTAAAGCACCTTGGGTAACCGATACGTCTATATAGACGGTTTTGCCTCCCAAAGTAATAGGGAGCTTTGGAAGGATCCCTAATGGTTGAATAGTTCCTCCATCAAAAGCCGTCAGATTCGGCGCGACTGGCACAAGTTGTGGGGAACCCAAAGCTTGGCAAGTAGTGGCAGGCATAAGACTGACATATGCACCCTCATCCATAACAGTGCCAGGTATTGCTTTATTATAGGCGTGTACCGTGACCCAGAAAGGCACATGGGATGGGAGGCGGGAGGTAGTCAAATGACTCCAATCGAAGGAAACGACTGAACTACTTGGTGGGGGAATCGTATGATTGCCCCCCTACTCTAAAAGAATCGGAGCAGGACTCTCGGGAGCAGCTGGGATAGGAGAGTCATTTCTGGACGCAGGAGAATCTGAGGAGACGAGAAGAACATGGGAATGATGCTCTTCCGAAACAGAGTGGTTGACAAGTGGTGAACTCGAGTCGACACTCTTTCCGATCAATGGTTGGTCTGGAACAGGCTTGGCAGAGCCAGGTTCAGGAAGAGGAGGTTGGACAAGAGAGGAATCTTGGTCGATCTCTTTGTCAGCAGGGGGACGATCTGCGGCTGCAGAAAGACGTTGATAGCCAATGGGTAGTTGGGGTGAAGGAGCTGTAAGACTTTCCAAGACAACAGAGGCTTTATCCATGAGCAGACAAAGGTGAAGGGGATGATTACCTTCACAAAGTCTACAAGGAATTCAAATCTTCCCTTTTCCCTTACCATTTCCAGCTAATAGAGTAGCATCGCCGTGAGCTTCAGAGGACGATGAGGGGCAGGCTGGATCACGAGACCATACCCCTAAGACCCTGGGAATGCCAGGACAATTGCGAAGAAGGTGGTCATCCTTGCACAATCTACAAGGAAACTTGACCTTCCGCGGAGGAGCAGAAGGTGGCCCGACTTGAGGTGGACTCGGAGGAGTAGCGACACTTTTAGCCTCTCCCTTAGGAGACTTCTTCTTCTTCATCTTCTTCTTCTTCTTCTTAGCCACCTGGTTACTCGAATCGAGACTTTCACCAAGCGAAGTAGAAGATGAGGACGTAGAAGCGGGCGAAGAAGGGGAGAGGTCCACCTTAGAATCAACATGATGTTGTTCAGGTGGAGGGACTGATTGACCAGAAGTTGAGACGGCAAGGACTAAAGAGGTTGGGAAAAACCAAACAGGCAACCCAACAGTTAACCCTGGTGTTATCACTAAACAAATTTCAAAGAAATGGGTAATGTAAGGAAGATTTTCTCTTGGTCACTTTCGTGTTCCTTTCATGCATAAGAAGCACTTGGCAAAGCTCAGGGTCAGCATACATCAAAGTTTTCCATTTCAACTCAAGTAAGGCAGTTAGCACTCAAGAAGAAGAATGTAGCTTTAAGGAAGTCAAAAAAAAAGAAACTAATGTCTACCAACTTTGAGATTACCAAATTCAAGGAAAAGGATTACTTACAAGGTATAAACATCAAGCAGAGGCAAAACAAGGAAAGGAAAGACTTTTATGAACTCCAAAGTTTTATGTTATGAAAAGAGCAGTCAACTTCCAAGGGGATTACCAAGCAATGGAAAACTCATCTCTGAAAAGTAAAAGAGGTTTTCATTCTTAAGATACTAAAGTATAAAAACCTCTTCCACTTTCTTCAAATCCATTATGATTTGAGAGAAATGAATGATCAAACTTGCGCTACGAAACTGCTGTAGGTGCAAGTTTTCCACAGGCATATTTCTCTGTTTGACACCTGTTTTTCAAAGAAATATTCTGGGCGGTAGGGAAGGTGTTTCAAAAAACAAAGAGAGGTTTTTGTTAAGCATGGATTGGTTCACAAAAACCTCCTTCCGTTTCCTCAAATTCATTACGATCTGAGAGAAATTAATGACCAAAGTTGCGCTACGAAACTGCTGTAGGTGCAGTTTTTCATTTCCTGTTTTACACATCTTCTTCAAGGATCGATTCTGGACAGCTGGAGTAATGTTTAAAAAAACAAAAAGAGGTTTTTGTTCAGCATGGGTTATTTCACAAAAGCCTCCTTCCGTTTTTCCAAATACATGTTGTACGAGAAGTTATGAGCTCTGTCCCAAGACCTATTTTTCAGCCAGAACAGAGCAAGGGACAGTCTCCTAGTTTCTAGGAACACCAAAAGGATGAGTCATCAAGGGCCAGCTGGAAGGTTATGGGCTTCATCAAATTCGACTTCATGGAGTTTTGTGTGTCAAAATGAGTGTTTAATGCTTAGATAAGGTTGTTATAATCATGATAAGGAGATACACTCCTAGTTGTATTAGGTCTCTAGGACTGCTAATTAGGTGTCATTTGCATTTAATAGTTAGTTTTGAGTGTCATTAGGTGTCAGGTCAGGTAGAATTCGAATTTTCCTCATCCTAGAAGAGGAATCTAAGTTGTGTAAAGAGCTCTATATATAGCAGAACATCTGATGTACAAAGGGTTGGAAATTTTTATGAAAAAGCTTGTATTTGGCATATGTAAGACCCATTTTCAATAATGCATGCTTGACTTTACTTCTCAGGATTCATGAAGGGTTTTTTATGTTCAGAATATGTGATGTTGTCCTTTTCTTAATTCTTACAGTGGTATGGATGTATAATCACTCAGAATTCACTGAATGTGCTCTGACTTCCTGTATACATGCATAAACTGTGTGGTCCCATATGAGTTTATGTTCTGAATGTTTAAACGCTGAATGCCCTGACTTCCATGTAAGGTTGAGTTCATTGTTATATTGAGGTGTTGGGACTCCATAAGTCCAATGGATAGTTTTGTTTAATGTGTTTCCACCATTCATATTTTTCACAGTTGTTCTATAAGAGTTAGCCATCTTATCTTTAATCAAAATCATTAATCCATCAAGAGAGAGCCCTCTCAGGTTGAGGAGGCTAAGCCTCAGCCTAAAGTAGGTTGAAATAGTTACTTGAAGTCTTCCTGGTCTGCAGCCTTCCAGGGCCTGATTTTGAGATAACACCTGGAAGGGACAACGTTTCCATGTAAGGAGCACCAACATTCCCGAGAGGAGGGAAATGACCAGGAGTCCCGTCAGGAGGGATACTTGGGTTGGTGAACCCCGGAAAAGTTTCCATCGAAAAAGAAGCCTACTCAAGCTAACGCAAACAAGATATAACCGAGTAAATGTGAATCGTGGCTGAATAAATTTTAAGACGCAAGGACTTAACTTAACCTTTTCATGTTTTAAGAGTCGAGAAAAGGACGAAAAGGTGACTCTAGTCTCCTTCAAATATTTAGTGAGCCCAAAGTGACAGAATGCTCAGGTGAGCCTTTTCTCTTAGGGAGTCCAAAAAGGGTCAAAAGTGACTACTCTGGAGAACTAGGCAAAAGGTTTACCAAACAATCCGTAAAACTGATTATACACCTTGGCAATCAGATGAAAACCAAGGACTTCCCGTACGACAGTCAATCTTCCCGAATGCTGTGTAGTGTGCATTATGGCTTGTAAGGCGGCAGACACGGCTTCCTGTGGATAAAGGATGATAACCTAGTGGGGTCTCCACATATACTCGATGGTACGTGGGAGCACAAATCCGTGCTAGACCACTATCGAGTCACAAAAGGAGGAATCACCCAACCATAATGTGAAACAACAGTGACTAGGTTTAACGACGCCGGAACACGTCTCTAGCCTAGACCTCTAGAATGTATGCGTTAAGTTCCAATGCGTTTTTAGATTCATTCAGTTCATTTTACAGTTGATCTTTGATTAGGTTTCAGTTTCCAGGTCCTACCGTATGTACTCTCTCACAATTTCCTAAATGCAAGCTATATGCCAAAATATATCATTCCATTCGATGAATGCTAACTACAGAAGAGTTGAGAGCTTTCACACAAACAAAAATGACCATAAAACAATCAACAATAACTCTAATGCAGCTAATGGCAATTAACAAAACTTTTCTCTAAAGTTACTAATTGCTAATAACAACGAAAAGCTTTAATTTCCATTAACTAATGCAAAGCAAAAGAGATTGTTCGTTTTCTTTTTGATGGCAAAATGCACTAAACAAATTTTGAGAAACAATAACAAAGAGTAAAAATACAAATTTCACTCAATGAAAATACAATCAAGTCTCTCAATACCAAGGCAGTCCTTCAAAACCAAGCGAAGATCTCAAAGACCTCAATGGGCCATGTAATCTAAGCCCAAAACGAAGCCAAGCGAAATCCAAGCGAAAAGAAGAGAATCATTCGAATAACGCAATAAAAAGTTTAACAACCACTAAACGAGTGCAATGGAGTAATCAAAAAGTCGACTGGACTGATAGAAGACCAAAAACTCAACACGCAAAGCCACTAGATGTCCTAGGGCTAAAATGTGAAATTGATAGAAAATGGCAAACACCCAAAGTATGCAAATGTAATCTATGCACACTTTTCATTCATATCCTGAAAATGAGAATTCTAATTATGCAAGTGTGATCTATGCAAGAGAATTCTCAAACACACGATGATTCTAATGTAATCTAAGAACCAATCAAGTGCAAATCAAGAAAAACGGGTGAGAGTTCCAAAGATCATAAACTAAAAACACTCAAAGGCGATTAACACTCATACACAATTTAGCCCCCCCCCCCCCGGCGAATGAGGGGGAATTTTTTTTTGCAAAAACAAAAGCAAAAAGATGCAAAATTGCGAAAAGACCGAGACAAACCTCCAAGTAATGATCAAAAGAAATCAAATTAATAATTTGCCAAAAAAAAAGATTCAAAACCAGTCAAACAAGACTCTTACACACTCAAGTGATTGAAAAAGGTGTAGCTAGACACAAAACCCAAGCTTGGAAGGCTGCAAACAAGCAAACTGGAAAATTTCACAGGCCTGGCGTGACTGTCAGGCGGAAAATTGCACTAATTAAGGATTGGCGCGGGCTGTACACTGGCAAGTGGTGCCAATTGGCGCGACTGTCATGAAAAAAAGAGCGCCAATCAAGTTTGCTAGCTTAAAAATAAAAACAAGCAGTCCAAGGCTTGGTCGACAGTATCCAGACAGACCAGGCAGCAAGAGACAGCAAAGAATCCAAACCAGAAAGCTATCTAAGCAATCAAAACAAGAGAAAACCAAAGAGACAAGACAAACTCCAAGTTGTTTAGTTCGTAAACCAAACCGGAGATTGACTGAAGTGGCGTTGATCTACTTCGCTAATGCAAAGCAATAGCGTTTCGAAGGCCACCTGGCCGTACTTCAGGCTCCGTCCAAAGTTTACAAATCAAACAACAAATACCGTCCCCAACGGAGTCGCCAAATTGTTGGAGAGGTAAATCCCCTCTGCGGACAGAGGCGATCCCACTAGCCCAAAATGGGTCTAGTAACAATCAAACAATACTATCATGAAGGTTCCTAATTGCAAATTAAAGGTGGATTACGAGAACCTACTTGGATTCCAATGCTAGTGTTGTAGGAGAGTTGACGCTCCCGTTCCTTTGCTCCAACTGGTCACGATCCTCACGATCTCTGTGAATGGACACCTGCACATGCAAAGAACGATACGAATACAAGCATAAAATCCAATAGATGCAATTATATATCGGTCAAAAAAGATATAATTCAATCATCATTATAATGAAAAGCAAGAATGGAACCATAATGATAGTCATCTATTATTGATAATCAACAAAGGAGTATACAACCGAAGTTCTGACGTCAAATCCTCCTTTGGTTGGGTGATCAGCTACACATGTCTTGCAAAGCTTGTCGGGATCAGGAACAAGCCTCTCTCTCTCTCTGACTATGAATGCAAAGAAGACTCAACAACAATCTCTCAGACTTCTTACAGTATCATTCTCCCTATACTCAAAACTAGCTTGTCAAATGCACCAGAACAAGCTTTTATAGATGGAGGAGGAGGAAGAGATACAATGCATCCAGACATTCATGGGATAAGCATTATCCTCGAAAAGCTATTGTGGATGATGATTCTCGACATCCATGAGATTGACATTATCCCGGAAAAGCCATATGAGTCGAAAGGACAAAACTCTTGGGCGTGCGTTTGTGAACAAACTTTTCCAAACTTGGTTGGCGCGGGTAATACTCTAAGACAGAGCGCCAATGAGCGCGCCTTCTTTGGAGAATTTCCTTTATCGGTGCGGGTGATACACTGTGGATCCGTGCTAATGGAAAAAGGGGACTTTTTAAGGATATTTTGCAGGAGATGTCTTCAAAGCATATGAAGTCCATACTAAGGGGAACATAATGCAAGTGTTTTCAAGTTATGTCACTGCTCACAAGTCCCGGAATGAGTCCTCCAAGGTGCGGGAAAGGGGTAACAGGGACGGTGACCAATGGTGACAAATTACTGTGTAACAGAGGTAACTCCACAACTTTTGAAAGAACGACCAAAAACCTTTCAAGATCGGTAGAGTGGTAAGCCGGTCACTCAGAACACAAAGTCCAAACGTGACTAGACAAAAATACCTAAATCCAACTATATACAAGGAACAAAGAGCACACACTATAAAGTCCCTAAAGATATTAGCAAATCAAATAACTTCCAAGTATTTCCTCTCCGGGTGATGAGGACCGGACACCAAAATACAAGAAAGTGGAGTCAGGGGCCTTCCGAAGATAGTCTGGGATAATGACGGCCCAGTCCTATCAGCGAAGGTAACAGAAGAAGTTACGCTGACCTCCTAACAACAGCCTGCGCTGGTGCAAGCCCCCAAGCTTCGCAAGGGTGCCCTCCAATAGTACCGTTGAAAGTGATGCAACGTGGACCTCAGGTGCCACGGGATTCCCCTCCGCAGCCACCTGTGTAGATCCCTAGGAGTAGCAACTATGGATACCAACTCGTCGCAGAAGCCAGGCGGAACAGTCGTGAGGTAAGTATGGACAGGTAGGAGAGGAGGTATCTCTCTTCCCTGTCTTCAGAGACCCTCGTGCTTAACTCCCAAATCCGAAGCTTTCTTGGTCTTCCTAAGGCTATTGGATTTTCACTCACTATTCAGACTCCTATGTTTGACGTTTATATGGCCTTGGAGAGTTAACTCTCCACTCGCCTAATCCAAGGCCCTAAAATCCTAAACTTGTTGGTGTAACTGACTAAAACAAAAAGTTCTAGTGAATTTTAGTTAGCGCTTGATTTTAAATTAGGTTGTTCTTTAAGTCACAAGGTAACAGAAGTGAAACTAGTGGTGTTTTTTGACACAAAAGAAATTAATAAAAACTTAACTACATGCACTTGCACTTGTTTTCGTTTTTCGATGAAAAGTAATCTCTACAGGGTTCAGAGGAACTTCAAATAAACAAATTTTTCTTTTTCTTTTCAAACTCCACACTCACAAAAGTTAACAAAACTATGGATGCCTAAAAAGATATGCAAATCTATCCTAATGCAACAAATATATGCTGATGCAACAAAAAATGAAAGTTGCTTGCTTATCAATCTTTATCTTGCCACTTAAAATGTCTAGATGGAATATGAGATGTTACCATTCATTTCGTCTAAACACAAAAAACAAGTTCTAAGACAAACATAAAGCACTTTGACTTCACTAAAAGGAAACCAAATGAAAACCAAGTTCAAGAAAGCAAAAACTAAGTTTTTCAAAAGATTTTCTTCAAAACAAACTTGTCCTGACGATGAACCACACTGGTTGGTTCGAAACGCGTCGACAAAAGATTGGTTATGTGATTTTGCTAAAGATTATCTAAACAATGTTATGGATCACAGAAGTCTAAATTCCTTAACAAACAAAAGAGTCTTTTAAAAAAAAAAATGCTCTCAACAACACTGAAACTTGTGATTGAAGAATAGGCAATTAAACACTTTTGCGAATCGACACCACACAACGGATGAAAACTCAACAAAAATAAATGTGTTTGCAATCGCTCTTAACAATCAAAAGCAGCAATGAAAGCTTTGGCAATGAAAACCAAAAAGATCAAAAAGACAAATTCCAAGAAAGTGTCAATCAACAACTTTCATGAAACAAAGAAGTGGATGGTCACAAAAAGCGATTTTGTCAAGCAAACAAAAAGTCACCAAAAGCAAGATTAACACAAAAATTGTGATCAATCTTCCTACCCTGCTGAAACAGAGCAGCCAAGATTCCTAGCAAGAAATCTTGCGTGCTTTAGCAAAAAACGATGACGCTTGCAATCAACAAAAAAAACAAGACCAATACTCCTTATAATCAGAGAGAATTCAGAACAAGATGCTCGTTGTAAAACAAATAACTGATACTGGAAAATGACTGTTTCAGACTGACTCAAACCACCAGACAAACCTTCAGAGACTAAAAAGATTTATAAATCTTGAAAATTACAATATATACGCGACTGTACTGAAGTACAGATTGCGTGTATACGCGACTGTATCTGAGGAAACCTGCGTATACGCGGGTTCACTCAAAGAAATAAGCGTATATACGCCTCTGTATCTAAGAAAAACAGCGTATATGAAAAGCTTCAAGAAAAAAAAAAAAAAAAACAAGCTGAAGAAACTAGCAAAGCTTTAAAGTTCAAGAACAGACCAGACAGTAACAGCAAGCAGACAAGGCAGCTGAGCCCTGATTGGCTTGAAAAACACCCAAACTAGGAACAACAAGAGTGTTGTCCCCAGTGGAGTCACCAATTATGATAGAGGGAAATGTTCCCCTAGGGCTTTTTGGGTTGAAACCCTAGCAGACTGAAATTTATCTATTCAAAGAAACATGCATTCATACAGCCATTATGCTATTGTAAGCAAATTCTATGATAAGGGTACGTACCTTTGGTCCTACGTTTGAGAAGGCCCTTAGGGTCCAAACCCTTCTTGGAGTTCCCCGCTTCTCTTTTGTCCTGCAAAATAACCAATTCAAAGAACACAGCAGTACAGGGACAAAACTTATAAAGAAACCATCTTCATGTTATAAAGAAAGGTAGTTAGTTATGAAATCTAAACAACCATTTACATATGAATTCTAAACATGAATATCACTAACATAAAGAAGATTCATTTCGGGAACCAAGACATGTGTTTCTTTTATTATAGACAAATAAAGTACATAAAAAGGAATATTTTCACCTGAGTCACCTTCAGCAGGCTCCAAGCAAAGCTTCCTTTCGGATCCGTTCCAGCCTCAAGCCTCTAACAAACTCTGTCCATGACTCTCTCCATGATGTCATAAATAGTGGATGAACATCAACACACAAGGAAACAAAGATTTCCTGTACAAAATGGGGGAAGTGCAGAAGGCACAACGGACTTCAGACCTGGTCAAGGGAAAAATCTCAGCATAATAACCTTTCTCTCTCTTCTCTCCTCCTTTAGGCCTTCCCTTTGAGGTCTTTTTATACCATTTCCAAAGTAGTTTTTTAGTTAGGAGTTGGTTGGGAACAGTTGGGCCACGGGCACTAACAGGTGATCAGCAGGTAAAACCTGCGATCTCTGCCCGAAAATAAGGAGTCTTATATTTTTTTAAGTGTTTTAATACATACACGCGGGTTGGCTATACACATACTCGCGTATACAAGCGTTTAACTCAGGGCAATGTCGCGTATAAGGGATAAAACACTATTTTTTAACTTTTAGGACCAAGTCTGGAAGGAGGGGTTGCCCTAGGCCATGAGTACAGCATCACAAACCATAAGAGTGAGATTTGGAGCTATAACACAAATGGCTTGATACCTTCATCAAAAAGGGTTGTACAGGATTACCATGGCTACAAAAGTGGAACCCACTTCAGCCATAGAGAAATCCAAGTACCTCAACCGCATGGATGAGGCCCACAGATCCATATGCATGTGCATGTCCCCAGAGTTACAGTTTGATCTATCTGCCTACAATACTCCCAATGAGATTTGGAAAGGTTGAAGAACTCTATGGGAAACAGGATGAGATGAAAGGACATCTGCTCAAAGTGGAGTTGCTGTCATTGGATCCATAGAACTATGACAGAATTCAGGACTTCTTCACCAAATATAATGATCTATTGTTGCAACTCAAGGGTTGTGGAATTGACAAATCCAAGGAGGAGAGTCGCAAAGTTGTCTCTATTATGTCAAAGCTCAGACTGGAATACTCCATCTTTGTGTCTACATTTCATTTAGTAAGGCTCGCAACAGGTAAATCCTACGCTATGCCTTCTCTCAAAGAGTTCATGGAGTCCCTTACTTTTGAGCAAGATAAACTCATTGGCATGGGGAAAATCAAACCTCCAAAAGCATATGCACTTGCTGTGCATGATGGCAGCCACAATAAAAATCACAGATCTGATTCAAATGAGAAAAATCAGCAGCAAAAAGACAAGGGAAAAGCGCATTCCCATCCAAAAAAGGAAGGTTACACCAAGCCCTTTAATGACTCCTCTGGCTCGAGAAATGAGAAAGGGAAGAAAGGAAACAAATGCACCTACTGTCAAAGAGGATTCCATCTAGAATCCTCTTGCATGAAGAAACAAATTGACCAAATGGTAGAAATCCTTCAGAAGCACAACCTTGGGGAGCACATCCCTCAGGGTGCCAAGAAGAAAACTGAGGATCTGTCACATGGGAAAGGTAACAATATTCATGCTTTAGTTGCAATTAATTCTTCCCCTGATGCATGGATTATAGATTCTGGTACATCATGTCATATGGCTGCTATAAAGGAAGTCTATTCATCTTTGGATGCATGCAAAGGACCTCCCATCCTCATGGGAGATGACTCACCTATTGAGGTCACCGGAAAAGGTAGAGTGGAACTTTTACACAGAAGCTTTGAAGATGTGCTTCATGTTCCAAAACTTTTGGTAAACTTGCTTTCAGTTTATCAGATCACTCATTTCGGCACTGGAAAGAGAGTGGAATTCACTCCAGATGCAGTGAAAATATATGACCTACATAGCAGCGCCAAAATTACAACCGGTGAGGTAAACAATGGAGCCAGACTGTATACATTTTCTAAATTTATTGAATCTGAATCCTCCTTATTGCTTACACATGCTGATGATAGTAGTAGGCTTTGGCACGCGAGGTGTGGTCACTTAAATTATAGGTATATGTAGCAGCTAAGCAAACATTAGATGGTGGAAGGCTTGCCAAATATCAGTTTCTCCAAAGGAGTTTGTGAAGGGTGTGTCCTTAGCAAACATCCTAGAGAAAAGTTTGACACTAGAAAGATTCACAGAGCATCCTCTCCTCTATATCTGATCCATAGTGATCTCATGGGGCCTTTTCCTCATACTTCCATCAACAAAGTAAGGTATGTGCTTACATTTATTGATGATTTCTCATGGTATACTTGGGTGTATCTTCTTAGGGACAAATCTGAAGTTTTTGCGCACTTTGAAGATTTCAAAGCACTAGTTGAGACATAGTCAGAGAAAAAGATCAAAGCCCTTTGTATAGACAATGCGGGTGAATATGTTAACATATCACTTCAGAACCTTTGCCTTCATTCTGACATACAGTTGCAGCACATAGTTCCATACACTACGTGGTAGAACGGAGTTGCTGAGAGAAAGAACTGATCTCTCAAAGAGATGGCTTCCTGGATGCTGCATGCTAAGTCACTGCCTCATAAGCTATGGGCCGAAGCACTTAATTGTGCTAACTACATCTAGAATAGATCTCCTCATAGGTATGTCAAGTATCAGACCCCCTTTGAGGCTTGGAGCGGCACTAAATCAGAGGTTGCCCACTTCCATGTTTTCAGCTCCCGAGCATGGGACAGGATCCCCTCTGAAAAGATGAAAGCTCTTGATCCACAGAGCATTGAGTGCATCTTTGTTGGATACCCTGATGGTGTGAAGGGATACTGACTCCTGATTTCCTCTACGAACAAGCTCATCATTGAGTGAAGTGTCAAATTTGAGGAAAGTCTCTCGCATGCACCTCAATCGCCGCATGCAAACACCTTTTATCTACCTCATGTCCGAGATGATGACTCAGTACACTTAGAGGTAGATACAGAGCATGCATATGCCGAGGTAGAGCATGTATATGCAGAGACAAAGTCTTCAGATACAAATCTGGTGCATGCATATGATGATCCACATCCAAGCACAGATCGGGCTTCCCACAGTGAATCAATTTCCCTTGTCATAAATCAGAGAACAAGGAGCTTACGTGAGATATATGCACAAGACCACCCAGCTGCTAGAAATTGTCTTGTGGGGGATAATTCTAATCTATAGAGGACTAGCTCAAAGTTTATTGAGCCTCCTCTTGCCCTCACTGCCACTGAACCATTGCCATCCTGGCATTGTCATTTGGTTCATTCTTCTGATCCACAACCTTATGTTGAGGCTGCTGTGCATCCATCTTGGGAGTCCGCCATGGAGGAGGAGTATAACTCCCTCCTCGAGAACTAGACCTGGGATCTGGTCCCCCTTCCTTCAGGAAGGAAACTTGTTCGATGCAAATGGGTCTATAAGACCAAGAGTGCTGCAAATGGGCAAATCACTAGACGGAAAGCCAAGCTAGTAGCCAAAGGCTTCCAACAAATGCATGGCATTGATTATGATGAGACCTTTGCTCCAATAGCAAAGATGGATTCCATATGCCTTACACTTGCCATTACGGCTTCCCAGTGATGGGAAGTACATCAGATGGATGTGAAGAATGGCTTTCTTCACGAAGACTTATCAGAGGAGACTTACATGGAGCAGCCACATGGTTTCATTCAGGATTCATATTTGGTCTGCAAACTGAAGAAATCTCTCTACAACCTTAAGCAGGTCACGAGAGCTTGGTATGCGAAGATGGATTCTTTTCTCTTATCACAAAACTTCGAAAGATGTAAGTCTGATTCGAATGTTTACATGCTCAGGACACATGATTCTCTTTTTATCTTAGTTTTGTATGTGGATGATGTCCTGATCACCGGTAGCTCGGTTTCAGCCATTATAGTCAAGAGGGCCTTGCATGATAGGTTCTTGATGACGAACATGGGTCCATTACATTTCTTTCTTGGTCTTGAGATCAGCCAGGATGCCACAGGCATCAAACTCTCTCAGGCTAAGTATGCACGGGATCTCCTCGAGATATTTCATATGACTGACTACAAGCTAGCACTGACTCCTTTTCTGTCTGGGGTCCACCTTGAGGATGGAGGTGACACTCCACTAGTTGACAGTACTCTCTACTGACAACTAGTGGGGAGCTTATTGTACATCACCCACTCCAGACCAGATCTCTCATATGCAGCAAGGGAAATTTCCAGATACATGCAGGAACCACATGAGCTACACTGGAATGCTACCAAGTGCATCCTTTGATATGTGCAGGGCACCTTCACCTTTTGGATTCACTATGCAACAGACACTACATTGAATCTCCTTGGCTTCACAAATTCTGATTGGGTGGGTGAAAACATTGATCACAAGTCCACCTCTGAATATTCACTCAGTCTAGGATCTGGCCTTATCTATTGGTCGAGCAAGAAGTAGGTTGTTGTTGCTCTCTCTTCAGCTAAGGCCGAGTACAGAGGAGTGGTCAACATCACCATTCAGGCTCTGTGGCTACAACACTTCCTCACTGAGTTGGGCATCCAGTTCCACCAACCCACTGTCATCTGGTGTGACAACCAGAGCACTCTCAAATTTTGTAGGGATCCAGTACATTGGTAGCTGACGAAGCACATAGAGATCCATATGCACTACATCAGAGACATAGTACATGATCGGGTCATTGATTTGTAGTTTTGACCTTCTGTAGAACAGACTACAGACATCTTCACCAAGACATTCACTGAGCAAAAGTTTTGCTCTTTGCGCGATTGTCTTGGAGTGAAGGACATAGTTGCTTAGCAACTGTCTTTTATTCCTCTTTTCTTTTGATTACATTGTATTTTGAGGGGGGTTTTCCCACGAGGTTTTCCCTCTTTCCTCAATTTTAGTACAAGTTGCACTGTATTTTAGGTGACCTTTGGCCTTAGTTTCCAGGGCCCATTTTCTATTTTCCCCATAGTGGTGTTCAGGGGGGGTGTTGGAGGTACTACACACCTACATGTGAACACTTAGTTAGAGCATGGGACTACATGCAAGATTACTTCTACATGATTTACTCCCTGATTTTCTCCTTCTTTAACTTCGCAACTAGTTAGTTCTTTTGCATGATTTACTCCCTGATTTGTTCCTACTTTCACTCCACAATTGGCTAGTTCTCTTTGGAACTTTTTGTAGGTGTTGAGTCCTCTCATTGATCACCACTATGGTGCATTATCTTGGGATATTCACCCAGTAATGCTATATCATGAGCATTGTAGCCTATTTTCTATGAATCATTCTTTTGTTCTTTTGATTTTGTTTTAGTGTGTTTGCTCTACAAAGCTGTGTGTTCAACCTTTACTAGCTAGATTCATCTGTGTAGGTTTTGTAACACATTTACACTCTCTTCTTTGGTGGAAGTGATCTAGAAGAACCTATAGGTGAACCTCCAAAGATATATGAAGATCCTATAATAGAAGAAGAGCAAGAAACCATTCCTCCTGAGACCACGACTAAAAACATAAACGTTAGAGGAAATGGGGAAAGAATATAAGGTGCCTTTCCTATCTGAGAGACCAATGGGGACGCAAAAATGAAAAACATAAGCCCTTCAGCCTTACCTCACTTCCATGGATTGACTACCGAAGATCCTGATACCTTCTTGTTTGAATTCATTGTTCTCTGTCAAACCTATGACTATGCAGAAGACGAGCAGAAGTTGAAACTGTTTCCTTCTACCCTCAACGATGCAGCCTTGCGCTGGTTCATGCGGTTACCAGAAAACAATATCACAACTTGGGCTCAGATGTAGCAAGCATTTAACAACAAATACTGGGACTGTTGTAGGTCAAAGGATACCAAGGAAGAAATCTTCTGAATGACCATGGGAAGTGACGAATCTTTAGAAGACTATGAAGAAAGGTTTCAACTTGGTTATAAAAGGGCCAGGTGCACACTTGACCCCGAATATTTGAAGTTGGTTTTGCTCAGAGGAGTCCCTAAAGACATTCTAGATACCCTCCACTTGCTAGCTAGGGGAGACATCTATCAACTACCTTATGATGACATAAAGACTGTGTTTAGAAACCATTCTAGGTCAGCTAGAAAGAGAGGTAGGGCAAGTCAACCTTTAGCTAGTACATCCTCATCCAGTTCATCCCTTAGAAACGAACTTGAGAATCGACTAGAATATTTCAAGAGCGAGGTGAGGCAGACTCTTGCCATCCAAATGGATACCTTGCATATGAAAAGGAAACAAGAGGATGCCGAGAGGGCTTTGGCCATCTTTTGTCCCAAGTGCACTAGAAAGCATCCTAGGAATGAGTGTCCATTGCACTCTATAGAGGTATGTGTAGTTTGTGAGAAGACCATCCTATGAGTCAATGCCCTTCCTTGCCCAGAATCAAAGCTGCATATCAGGGGACTGAAGGAGGCACTGAACCACTCTATTTGATGAACCAAAGGATGCCACATGGACCCAGACCTTACCAGCAGGGAATGCAAGGGACATCCCAGAACTATTAGAACCCTAATCAAGCCACTTCCATGGCTTCTTGGGGTCCCCCTGCTCATCCTTCCTAGTCCACACCTCCTCTTTGGTCATATCCTCCTCAATATCAGTCTCCTCTAGTTGCTCATTTGTTTCACTCTTATACTCAGCCACAACCTCAGTGGAATGCACCTCATCAGGGGTGGAGGCCTCAGTATAACTCTCCTCCCACTCTTTCGCCTCCACCGCCTTCTCAACCACAACCATTACCTCCTGCTCCACCATGACAACCCCAAATACCTACTCAACTGAACCCGAACCCTAACAACGGAAAGGCCCAGCTGGTATATAGTGGAGAAACATCATGCCCGACCTATGCTGTGGAGATTTAGGAGATTAACCTACGATTTTGGAAGGTTCTTCCAGATAGCCAACCTCCTCCTAAGGAGAATGAGGAAGAAAAATAGGAAAGTGAACAAAAAGTCACTCCACCCTTTCCTGAGAGACTAACTGGAACCACACAATCGACCCCAGAAGAAACTGAACTTCTGGGAGAATTGAAACAGTTATGTGTAAAGATACTGCTTCTCCAAGCCATAAAGGATTTTCCTATATAAAACAAGATGATCAAGGAGAAGTGCTTCAGGCATAGAGGTAGGTGCAAGAGAGATGCTCTAACTGTCAATGTCATAGGACAACTATCCGACCTGATGTAGGGGTAGGTGATCTATCTGAAATACCTAGACCCTGGGAGTCCTGTAGTCGATGTCCACATCAATGGCACCATAATCTCCCGTACCTTGATTGATCTAGGGGCTGCCATTGATGTGATGACCAAGGACACTATGCTCAAACTAAACCTTCAGGGTTCCCTAAGAAAGACCTCAACAGTAATGTAGTTAACAGACCACTCCACCGTGACAAATGAGGGGATTGTGGAAGATGTAATGGTCTCTATTGATTCCTGGGAGTACCCTGCTGATTTCTTGGTTCTCCAGCCAAAGGCAAAGCTCACCGAGTATCCTCTCATCCTAGGAAGACCTTGGTTGGCTACTACAGATGCCTACATCAGTTTTCAAGCTGGGAACATGACAATCAAGAACGGGCGTATGTCCAAACAGCTAGTCCTATATCCTCCTACCCAACCTCTATTAGAACATGATATACCCCTCTGGTTGGAGGAGGAAGATGAGGATGAAGTCTATTGCGCACCATTGTGTATAGCAGAGGCTACCATGGGGGGCCCACAAACCAAGGATGACCTTATTGAAAACTTGATTCAGAATCCACTCCCTAGTGTGTTGCCATTAGAAGAGTTGGTGGAAGAAACCTAGGCCAATCTTGTAATTGATCTCTGTGTGGCTGATCCGACCTCTCTCCAAGTTAAAAATGTGGAATTCAGCCTAGAAAAAACCTTGAAGATCAACTCATCCCTTTCCACCTCTCAAGAGAAAGAATTGTGTAGCTTATTGAACAATCACTTGGATGCTTTTGCTTGGAGCTATAAGGAGATGAAGGGAGTCCACCCTTCAATCTGTACTCATCACATTTACATTAAAGAAGATTGTAAACGAGTCAAGCAGCTTGAAAGGAGGATGAATCCAGCCCTTAAGGACATTGTCAAAGAAGAAATTAAAAAGTTGCTGGATGCAAGATTCATCTATCCCATCTCTGATAATGAATGGGTTTCTCCTTTGGTGCTTGTGCCAAAGAAAAATGGGAAGTGGAGAATCTGTGAAGATTATCGGGAACTAAACAAGGCCACCAAGAAGGACCACTTCCCTTTGCCTTTCATATATCAAGTGTTAGATGGACTAGCAGGGAAGAAGTTCTTCTCCTTCCTAGATGGGTTTAGCAGGTACAACTAGATCCAAATCAGCCCGAAAGACCAAGATAAGACCACTTTCACTTGTCCTTGGCGTACTTTCACCTACTGGGTCCTTCCTTTTGGGTTGTGTAATGCTAGCGCCACTTTCCAGAGAGAAGTACTGAGCATATTTTCCGAACTGGTGCATGATTCAGTGGAAATATATATGGATGACTTTATCCCCTATGGTTCTAACTTCCAGGAAACTCTGACTAACTTGGGAAAAGTTTTAGCCAAGTGTATCGAAATGAACCTATCCCTCAGTCCTAAAAAATGTGAATTCCTAATGACTGAAGGGACCGTGCTAGGTGATACAATTTCTCAACAAGGATTACAGGTGGATCCCAATAACATTGCTATCATCCAAAGGGTCCCACCTCCTCAAAAGGTAAGAGATGTTTGGAGTTTCCTAGGCCTAGCAGGGTATTATTAAAGATTCATCAAGGATTTTAGTAAGCTAGCCTCTCCATTATTTGGTCTTTTGGGAAAAGATGCTGAGTTCATATGGACTGACAACTATCAAGAGGCTCTGGATGCCTTGAAAGGTAAGCTGGTAACTGCCCCAATTTTGAGAGGTCCAAATTGGGCCCTACCTTTCCACATTCACACAGATGCCTCGAACAAAGCAATAGGAGTAGCCTTAGAGCAGGTTGAGGAGAAGATGCATTATGTCATACATTTTGTCAGTAAAAACCTGTCCAAGGCCGAACTAAACTACACTGTAACTGAAAAGGAGCTCCTAGTTGTAGTCCATTCCCTAAATAAGTTCAGAAACTACATCATCGGCTATCAAACATTCATACACACTGATCATGCTGCAATTAGGTATTTGATGAATAAACCATATGTAAATGCTCGTATCATTAGATGGTTACTTTTATTGCAACAATTTGATTTGACCATTGTTGATAAGCCGGGTAAGGAAAATGTTGTCGCTCATTTTTTGTCTAGACTAGATCTGCCTACAGGTGAAGAAGGAATGGTGGATGATCAAATGCCAGATGAACACCTATGTGCTATTTCAATACTCTCTCCATGGTTTACTGATAAAGCAAATTATTTGGTTTCAACACAGTTTCCGCCACACCTGTCCTCAAAAGAGAAGAGCAAGATTGTGAGGAAAAATGCCCCATCCACCTGTATTGGGGGCAATCTTTTTAAACTTGGCCCAGATCAGATTTTGAGGTGATGTGTTAGGGAGGAGGAAGTTTTTTACATCCTCCTAACCTGTCATGATGGGCCATGTGGGGGCCACTTTGCAGCAAAAAGGACTGCCTTCAAAATTCTGCAACCAGGTTACTATTGGCCCACTCTTCATCAAGATGTCAGGAGATATATCAGCTAATGTGACCAATGTCAAAGGATGGGGAAACCTACTCCAAGGGATGAGATGCCCCTGCAACCATAAGTGACTTTCGAGCCATTTGAGAAGTGGGGCATGGAATTTGTGGGTCCTATCAACTCTCCTTCAAAACAAAAACCTTACATCACTGTGTGTACTAATTATCTGACAAAATGGGCAGAAACCAAGGTGATCAAGGCAACAACAAAAGAAAAAGTAGCTAAGGTTTTGAGGGAAAATATCTTCTACAAGTTTGGCTATCCAAGGGAGTTAGTCACAGATCAAGGGAGTCAATTTACCTCCATTCTAGTTGAAGAACTGCTCACACATCACAAGATTAAGCATAGAACTTCCACCCCTTATCATCTGCAAGAAAATGGATAGGTGGAAGTCACTAATAGAGCTTTGGAAGGAATTTGACTAAGGTAGTGAGCAGCAACAAAAAAGATTGGGCAGATCGACTGGTTGAGGCCACCTGGGCCTATAACACCACCAGGAAAACCACCACAAGGTTCACACCCTATGAGCTGGTCTATGGGAAGAAGGATCTGCTGTCAATATAATTTGAATATAACACATTAAGGATGGCAGCTCAACTGGACCTAGATCTCAACCATGCACAAAAGGAAAGATTGCTTTAGCTAAATGGATTGGATGAACAGAGATTGCAGGCCCTTCGCCACTCAGAGGTAGTCCAACTTCAAAGAAAAATATGGCATGACAGACACCTCAAAGAAAAACAATTCCAGTAGGGAGATTGGGTGCTGCTATATGATTCGAGATATAAATATTTCAAGGGAAAACTAAGGACAAGATGGCTGGGACGATACACAGTAGAAAATTTCAATGAAAATGGTTCAGTCCTGATCTGGACCATTGATGAAGAAGCCATCCCCATGCTCATCAATGGGAATAGGTTGAAGATCTATAGGAAGCCCCTTTCCAAGCAGGAATTCATTGAGAATCTGGGTAAGACAGTGTTGGTAGTGGAGTAGGTCCCTGCCTGCACTCCACCCACACCCTGAAAAAAAGAGGAAAAAAAAAAGATCCCTGGGTGAAAACCTCTTAGAGGTTCCCAGGGTAGGCAGTGAGGGTGAAAACCTTCTAGAGGCACCCCAGCTGTCTCATAACAAAAAAAAAAAAAATTGAAAAAAGAAACAAAAATAGAAAAAAAAACCTAACTTTTTTCTAATGCATTGCAGGTTGCAGGAGGGTTACAGAAGAGAAAACACATGGACATGCTGCATGCAACCTTGATAACTCATTCCTCCATCGCCATTGTCTTTTCCCAGGCCTTGGTTTTTGTTGTTCTGAAAATTTCGCATCCTACTGGAAACTCTGTGCATCCTATAGGAGGATCCTGTAGAAACTACAGAAAGCCCAAATTCAAGTTTAGAGAAGAATCTAAGGGCTGGAAATTTGCCTAAAAGGCCTGTGGACCTCCCTGCCACCATCCATCTTCCTAATGCTTCATTCCATCCCTGCACACCCACACTTCCATTTGCTTTTCTTTCCCTGCACAGACAAATATAGAAATTCTGTTTCTTTCATTCTCTTAGCGAAATAAAAAATATATAAATAATGATAAATAAGCAGCATCACTCTTCACTTGTTCTTACCTGATGCCTTCCAACTATTATTCCTTCCATTCAAAACCTCATTAGTTGTCTTTTTAGCCCCTGCTCAAGCACCAGCCTGAAAGTTCAGAGGGAGAAGCAACTACAGGTAATTCTGCAGGATTCCTGTAGTGCTGATCCCTTCAAAACAACAAGCTCTAGTGACAGGGTCAGCGCAGCCAAGAAGTCTGAACATGCAAGGAGCAGAGCCTGATTTAAAAATCACTAGCATAAGCTAGAGTCTGAGCATGTATAGTACCAATAGTAGCAGCGATGAGGAAATGAAGTGCCAAAGTCCAGCATGCAGAGTACAACAGCAACTAACAGGTAAGTGGCTAAGCCTATTCCTCGATTGCATGAATATTATTTAGAAACTGCATGAATTATTGGGATGGTCACGATCACATGAAATTGGTGGCTAGCTAATTGGCCACCCTCATTCAGTTCAAACCACCCTCGTGGAGTTCAAATGAGCCTCGTCCAATTCAAAGTACAGTTTAGATACGTAGTCATCATGTGTGGCCCGTCAACTTGGGAAGAAGAAACTCAGAATCGGTAGTGGTGGCAGCGAATGACAGGAATAAGGGAGGTGATGACAGTTAGGTGACATGAAAAACCATAATGACACTGGTGTAGGACCAATGGTCTGAATGGGGATAATGTACCCATCTGGCCACCTCACCTCGTCACCGCAGATTACGCCATCAGCTTAAGTACAGTGTAGTCTAAGACTCCACCACCTTTTGTTTGCATTTGCATCAATGATTTCTCGACTGCAGTACTCATCTACCACCTTCAGAACAGTGAACCAATCGTTTTTTGCCAGTTTTTCAAAACCCTCCTACCTATCGGGTTGTATAGGAGCACTATTGCATCCTACAGGAGTAGGAACACCATCTACAGGAGGCTTCTTATAGGAAGACCTGAGAGCAGCTCTGGGGCAGAACAATTCGGAATTTTTTCCAAATTTGAGCTTGAAACGAGGTAGGCTCAGAAACCCACTCTGCATGTGATACATCTATATAAGGTGGTGGAATTGGAAGCACATTATTGGGTTGAAAAAGGAAAGTAAAGAGAGCTTAAAAGTCTACCTGTGTTTTCTTGAATTCCATACAGTCCCTCCATTTTCTTCTTTGCACTCAAAAATTTGTTTTTTTCCTTTCCTTTCCCGTATTCTCCAAAAAAAAGGGAAGT
This sequence comes from Pinus tabuliformis, assembly GCA_031772625.1. Taxonomy (NCBI): domain Eukaryota; kingdom Viridiplantae; phylum Streptophyta; class Pinopsida; order Pinales; family Pinaceae; genus Pinus; species Pinus tabuliformis. Next base: position 120,795,887 of record CM062812.1, on the reverse strand, counting down.
AACCATAGAAACCAAGCCTATGAAAAATGAATTTGCAAGTCTATCTACCCTGTGAAAAAACATTGTGTTATACGTTCTTTGTTCTGTCAAAGTATTGATTTTTTCCAAAAAGCCGAGAAGCAAATTCAGGTTGAAAATAGTTTGAAGGGAGGGAAAAATTGCAAATTGATGTTGTGAAAAGAAGAAAACGGGAATTTCCCTCTTCAGTTTCAGAAAAAAACAAAACTCAGCTATCCCTCTATCTCCGATTTTGAAATTTGTTGCCTTCCTCCTCACCTTAGCATTTTTAGAAACCACTAAACACCATGCCAGGAGGTTTTATGAGAAAGGAGCCTTTGAACTCCAACAAATTTCATGAGCACCCTGAAGTGGTGGCCCTCTTCACCAGGGCAAACTATATGTCCTTCTTTGAGAGAATTCATGGTTATGACGAAGAGGTGACCAAGGAATCTTTACTGTCCTGAAGACCCCATTCCAAAAGACATGCTACAGTCAGCTTCAGGGGTCTAACCCTAGAGCTCACACCCAATTTTATCAGCAGAATCACAAGTCTTCCACTTGGGCTCCCTTGGAGCAAAGAAGAAAAACCATTAGGGAAGGTTGCTAAAAAGACATTTTTCTCAGCCTGATGAACATCCTGTAAAGGATAAGAATGGGGTCAGAAGGACAAGTTTACTTCCTCCATGGATTGAAGTCAGCTACCATATCATGAAGTATATCTCTTGTGAAGGATTCAGTGTAGTTTATGGGTATTAGATTAGGTTATTGCATGAATTAAGATATGGGATGGACCTACCAGCAACTAGGAAACTCAGTCTCCCATATTTCCTCCTTCAATCTTTGATAGAATGTGGCACCAAGTTGAATGTAGGGGTTCCAGACCAACTAGCCTGCCATGGGCTCATCAAATTGTTGGTAGAAGATGCCCTAGACACATACACCATCTCCATAGCTTGGGAAATTGTCCGGAACATGTCTAGAGTAGACGACATCTAAACTCTTACTGATGAACTTAGTCCATCTGACAGTGAAGTGGAGGAGCAGACAGAGGAACTTAAAAAGGAAATTCATGATGAGCAACAAAACATTAAAATAGAATAAGAAAAGAAGGAAAAATAGGAAGAAGAGGAGAAGCCAGACAAAAACACAGTTGCACCTAAGGCAAGAAAGAAAACAGCATCAAAAGCAGAGAAGAGGAAGAAAACAGAAGCTGAGAAAAAGAAGCCCGAGAAGGCTCAGAAAAAGACTGCCACAGGAGAGGCAGAGACTCAGCAAGAAAAAGAAAAGACACCACCAAAGACAGCAGAGACAAAAGCAAAAACAACAGACTCAGGAAAAATTGCAGAGGGTAAAGAAGAAAAACAGCAGGAGGAAATATCCCCTGAAACACTGGCAAGGGAAGTAGCAACTGTGCTTGCTGCATTAAGCACTCCAGCTAAGAAAAAGGGAAAAAGAAAAAGACAAACATCTATGTATTTCAAAGCCAGGAGGAGCACCAGGATTAAGGTGGGCAAGCCCCAGCCACCATCAAAAGAACCCATTACCATTGAGGATGCACCTACTGTAGCAAGGGAGGAATCTCCCTCAAAAATATCTATCACCTATGAGAGAGGGAGTCTGAAGACCTCCACCTAGAAGGAAAGGATCAAATTGATGGACTCCAAAGTAGTCCTACAAGAGGCTCAAACCTCTCTATAGGAGACACTGGCCGAGCTTAAAGAAATTGAAAAATTGTAAAAGAAAGTAGAAGAACAGTCATAAGAGGAGGGTAAAGAAAGAGAAATACCTGAGTCGAGCCCTCAGCCTAATTTAGACTCTTATTACAATCTTCTAGAAGGTGGGAAGATCAACCCAAAAAAACTCATTGTACCTCTTTTCTTCGAACTAGAAAAAGAAAGGGTCAGGACCCACACCTAGAGGCAGATTACTAAATCTAAAGGAGTTGAATATATAGGGCACATGGAAAATAAGTTGAGAGAGTTGAGCAGGGAGTTGGGCATGGTAAGGCAGAAAGAGAGAATTAGAAGAGCCCGACTACAGGAAGAAAATGAACTGCTGAAAAAGCAGTTACAAGAACGAGAACCTTAAGGGGGAGACAAGCTGCCAACCTTCGAAGGGTAGCAACAACAAGAAGGACCCCTAGCAGATAGTGAAGCAGCAGAGAAACAATAGCAAGAAGAAGAACCACAGATAGATGTTGAATTGCTGATGAAACAACAACAAGAAAGAGAATCTCAAGCAGCAATTGAAGTGCTGATTTTGAAAAAATAGTTACAGGAAAAGGAAGCCCAGATGGCCTGCATGGCCAGCTGGGCAATGGAGGCCTTACAATGCAGAAAGCCAACTAGATTCTATGCACTGTATCTCAAAGACCAGTGGCTCCAATTCTAGATTAAAACATTAGCCCAAAGGGGCACAATCCCATTTCAAGATTATGATCAGTTTATGGAGTTATGTGATCATAGTTCAGCTGAAGATAAAGCCAAGCTAGCAAAATTCTACCTACACAATATGGCACTTCTAGACATGAACTTATGGGATCCAAATGTTGCATTGGGAGACCTATAGCTCATGGCTATGGCTTAATGAATGAGCCATGAGGAAAAGAGAGCAGGGGAAATTCAAAAGATAGTGGCAAAAGAGCTAAGTGAGCCCCTGATGATAAGGGCAGAACTAGTAGAACCATTGGCTCTCATCTATTCCCATGAACACCTTGTAGACAACCCCCAAGTTCTCCCTAATTATGTTGATAGGCAAGCACAAGCCATTGCTCATTTTGAACATATGGAGAGATTATTTGGCGATGACTACCTTCATGCATGCATGAGGAGGTGGAATACATTTCCACATAGCTTAAGGATCAAGGAGTATCACTCCCCAATCAGAATGATAGAGGCCATGAGGAGAGTACCCCTATACAAATACTCAATGCAAACCTAAAATCCAACTAGATTGGTCTTAAGTTCAGTCCTCCACTACTGTTAGGACTATTGGAAGGAGTTAAGGAGGAGGAACAAAAGGAACAATGGGACGAAGTGGATAGGAAAATAGGTTTCCATGATAGAGAGGAAGACATCACATTAGAAGCTTGGGATGTCAGGGAAGCTGTTAAAGCTATTAAAGATGAGGAACTAGATTAGTTGCTCAGAGGATGAGCAACCAATTCAGCAGGGGGTGATGATGAACCCCAGAAATGGGTAACTATATGGGCTCATTATGCCTATTATTTTCATTTAATCCACCATTCTCAATAGTTTTGTGCATGTTTTTGAATATACTTATGTCAATAGAGTGAATGGGGGTGGTCACTTTGCCATGTGGTCTAATGAGTGTTTATTGCAGATTTTTTGGATAATTTTGGACAAGGACCAGGATTTTATGAGAAAAATGATAGCCAAACTTGAAGAAACAGGGATGAGGACTTATAGGAGGGATGTCCCCTTCCTCAAATTCTTCATCAACAGCTCGGAGTGCAAAGGCCCACATTAATGATTCCAAGGGGCAGCCGAGCAAGTCAAGTAGGGTTGCTGTTATCTTCAGTTCCAGGCAGTCAAGTTCCTTAAGTTTAGAAGGACTGTTGAGAGTCCCCACTTGTATAAATAAGAAGGCTTCAAGACTTAGTAAGTTAGCCATTTCATAGTCTATTTTCGCACTTTTGTGTAGCCTTGTACTCAGCTCATTTTCGAGCTCTTTTTGCAGACAATTTTGTGATGTAACTGTTATTTTTTGATCAATGAAGATGAATCTAGTTTTGAACCAGCACTGATCTTTTCTAGAGGGCTAAAGCTCTTGGGTTAGGGCCCAACCCAAGTTTCCCAACACCTCCTTTGTGTATTTATATGCTTTTACTTTCATTAATAAGCTAATTTCTATTGTTTAGGTTAATCTTTCTTTGTTAAATTAGGTTGCTTTTGATGGTTAGAATAGTTGTTTTTGCTTCAAGTTGCTTAAGTAGTTTACTAAAGTAACAAAAAAAGATCCAAAAAGGCCACCATTAGGTCTTGATATCCTTTCTCCCTCCTTGGGACCATGATTTGAGGTCAAGGCACTACTACTACCAACAAAAACACAGTTTTTGCTCTCCCAATGCAATTGCTAGTGTGATATTTCAAGTTGAAGTTGATATTAGTTTGAATTCACATGATTAGCTCATTTCATGTTCATTTATCATGGTTTTCTCACATCATCTTCTGTTCATAAAGTTCTGTTTAGCATTTTTCTAGTTTTAGGTCAGAATTAGGTTAAGATAGACAAAACTCTGTTTTTCGGTTCTTGCTTTGGTCAGTTTTGATAAGTAAGTGTGCAACTCTGTTGTAGAACATTCTAGCTCATCATTCCTGCATTAAAAAACCAAAACCAACTCAATTCTCCAAGATTTCCCCACTCATTCGCCACATTTCGCCAATCTTCCCTAATTTCTGCGTTTTTCCATAAAGTTGCTCTTTTTCCCTTTGAACAAATCCAACCATCTTATTCATCCCTGACCTTCCTTGACAAGTTATAGACCCCTCAACACTTTCATCCAACCTTCATTTCCCCTTTCCATCATTTTTCCACCTTCAAATCTCCAAAAACCACTTCCAGCCTCCTCTTGTAGATCCTCCTATAGAATCTCCTATAGATCCCCTGCAGCCTCCTGTAGAATTTCCTGTGAGTGATTTTTTGAAGTCTGATCACAATGGAAGTCTCTAGAAGGGTACTAGGGACTTATTAAGGCCCCTCCATACCTTCCTCACCTTCTGCAAAAGCCAACTCCATCTTCCTTGGCCACCAAACCTCTACACAGTCACAACCAGTCAAACCATAAGCATAATGATTCCACATAAAAATACTAAAAAGTACAAAAATATGATTTCTTCTCATTTCTCATCAAAAGTAGCTTGAATAAATGCAATTTACATTTTCAGTAGTCAATGGCACCCATTTCAGTAGTTTCCCTCTCTTTTCTTGCACAACTAGGGTTTGCGTTTCATTTCAATTTTCGTTCTCTTTCTGCAAGTAGAATAGGCCCTGTAGAGTTAGTTTCCTTTCATCATAGTTAAAGCTTCTTCTGAGAACTCATAGAAGTTGGCTTAATCTCCTAGAGAACTTGTGCCAGCTGATCAAGTGCCTACAGTAAGAGCTAGAACTTGTGCATACAGCACTGTCACTTCCAAGTTTGTTACGAACTACCGGGTTGATAAAAGTAAAGAAGGAAGCCCCACGAGTTGCAGCATTATTGTTGCAATACTAGATCTCACCGCCACTCCTTTCAAAATTTTTCTCGAGGAACCCATCAAGCGATAGACGGATGTGATGATGGATAGCTTTTCCTAGATCCTTCCATGACCACCCACAGGCGATGCATCTTCATGCAGCAGTCGCTCTGGAGGCTTCATACCGTAGATAAATGGTTAAATCTATTGGAAGGATATTTTTTAGTTCATGACTTTTCGAACCGAGGAAAGATTACTTTTGCACTTCTCAAAGATGCCCCACACATCAAGGACTGGTGGGAAACATACTATGAACAAAAGGACGAGAGTGAACCCTCATTGTTTTCAGCCACACCCACTTGGGATTCTTTCCGTGACACCATCAAGGAACAATACTGTCCTGTCGAGAGTTATGAAGATAAATACATAAAGTGGACCATGATACGATATAGAAGGGACCAAGATGTGTCGAAGTTCACAAATATTTTCCATACCCTTTGCACGAAGCTGGGTATCAAGGATATTGAGTGGCACTTGGTGCTCAATTACCGCGATTTCCTACACAAGTACATCTAGGACAAGATGGAGTTCCTAGACATTTTCTTTCTCTACATAACGTACCGGTATGTTGTCAAGATTGAGCAGAAGTTTAAATAGAAGTAGCGGGACTTTGGATCTGCGAATCCAAAGAAAGGAAAAGGCACTTCCAAACCGGATAACAAAGGACCAAGCTAAGGTAGGGCTACCTAGGATAACCCTTTGAAGCTGCAAGCAGAGAAAAACACAATTAAGACAAAGAAGGATATGCGAAAATGGTGTGAGTTCCATAATAGATCCACTCACAATACAAGTGAGTGTCGGGCCAAATAGTCACTGGTGGCCAAGCTGAAGGCTTCTGAATCAGACGCATGTTCCAACCCTAAATTAGAACTTGATAAGGGAATTGACAAAGGGAAGCAGATCATTTATGTGGAGCCTAGTGCCACTGTGGCCACCACTAAGGTCTAGAAGATTGAGCCTAAAAATCCAGAGGAGGGGGATGGCCTCTTTTGCTCACAGATGTGGGTGAAGGGTTCTCCACTGTAGTTCATTGTCGACAGCGAGAGCCAAAAGAACCTCATTTCAATAGAGGTCATGAAGTGGATGGGCCTAATGACATCCGCAACTGTACACCATAGGGTGGCTTTACCAAGGATGAGATCTTTGCGTCAACGAATAGTGTCACCTTCCCTACAACATCAAGCCCTTCACATATGAGGTATCATGTGATGTTGCTCCTCCTGAAGTTTGAGATGTATTGTTAGGACAACCATACTTGTGGAAGTGACATGTTCTATATGAGGCTAGACATCGCTCTATGATTATTACCTTGGCCAACAAGTTGTACAAGATACCGGAGGTAACCCCACCTACCACCATCTCTTTGGTCACTACAAAGCAATGTGGTTAGATCATTTCCTAGACTAGGAAATTTGTTTTTCTTATGATTCGCCCTCATGGAAAGAAGAAGGTTCTGGCCATGGCTTCTAGGCAGGGCTCCTCTGCATAGCAACAGTAGATGGACAAGGTTGTGGAGGAGTACAAGGATATTTTCACTTCACCTATAGGGGTACCTCTGCACTATTAGGTCAAGCACTCCATCGATCTGACCACAGGCATGATGCTTCCCAATCGGTCGATCTATTGGTGCTCTGTTCTGGAGAATGATGAGATTAGGAGGTAGATTCAGGAAATATTGCATAAAGGGAACATGAAGCCAAGCTCATCACCATGTGGGAGCCCTATTGTATTGGTACAAAAGAAGGATGAGGTCTGGAGGCTCTATATTGACTACCGGGCATGGAACAAGATCACTGTTCGGAATAGGCACCCAATCTATCGAATTGATGGCATTCTTGACCAACTCAAGGGGGCCAAATATTTCAGCAAGATTGAGTTGAAGTCAGGTTATCACCAGGTGCCTATCAAACCCTCTCATGTGTGGAAGACTATCTTCAAATCCAAGGAGGGCCTTTTCAAGTGGTTGGTCATGCCATTTGAATTGATGAACACCCTGCAACCTTCATGAGACTGATGGATGACATCTTGCAACCCTTCACCAATGCATTCATGGTGGTGTATTTAGATGAAATCTTGATCTTTAGCCAGATTTGGGACAAGCACCTCCACCATATTCGACAAGTCCTTCAAACCCTGCGACAACAAAAGTTGTGTGCTAACTTGGTGAAATGCACCTTTGGCCTAACCCAAGTTCAATAACTTGGGTACATAATTGATGAGTAGGGTGTACATGTGGACCCATCCATGATACAAGTCATTCGGGATTGGTCAGCCCCAACCACTCGAACAGAGCTCCATAACTTTTTGGGCCTTTCCAACTTCTACCGTAGGTTTGTGTTGGGGTTCTCTCATATCACTCAACCTTTAAGTCAAGTCACCAAGGGCAGAGTCACCGAGTTGAAGAATCACCTCTGTGCTGCCCTAGTTCTCAAATTACCAGACTTGAAACAACCATTTGAGATTGAGACAGATGCCTCCGACTATGCTATTGATATGGTTCTTACTCAGCATGGGAATCCACTGGCTTACGACAATGAGACACTTTCATACACAGTGCAAAAGTACCCCACTTACGTCAAAGAAATGTATTCCATTGTGCAGGCATGCTGTCAATGGAAACATTACATTCTAGGGACAGAAATGGTCATCCACACAGACCACTGACCTCTAGAGTTCATACAGACACAAGGGAAGTTGCAGAACGATAGCCATCAAAAATGGCCCACCTACCTGCAATAGTTCCATTTGACCATTAAGTATAAGAAGAGCAGTACCAATAATGTCGTTGATTACCTCCACCAACCAACGGTCATGGCGTTGATGACTGTGCTTGATTTGTGTGGGCATGAGACATCGGGGTGGCCACATCTTTACAAGAGCAATCCAGACTTCAGCAACACATGCCAGACACTCTTGGAAGGGAAGCAAGTTCCAAATTTTCACCTTCAGGATGCACTGTTATGCCACCTGGAACACATTTGTGTTCCTTTAAGAGAGTGTGCCAAGATGATTTGAGAGGTGCACTACGGTATGGTTGCTGGACATTTCGAAGTAGAGAAAATAATGGTGGTATTGCAAAAGTATTTTTATTGGCTAAAACTTCATCAGGATATTGGGAAGTACATTAGATCCTGCATCGCCTATGCCATTGCCAAAATAATCACAAAGAAGCAAGGCTTGTATACTCCTCTACCTACTCCTAGTCAACCTTGGGAATCTATCTCCATGGATTACATGTCGGCCCTTCCTTCTACTAAGCATGATAATGATTGTGTTTTCATGGTCGTTGACAGATTCTCTAAGATGGCCATCATGGCATCCTACAAGAAGAGTATCACATCAGAGGCCACTACTAAGCTCTTCTTTGAGCATGTATGGGTACACTTTGGGATCTCATAGTCTATTGTCTTAGACCAGGACAACAGATTCTTAAGTTCATTTTGGTCAAGTCTCTGGTTGATGCTCAATACAAAAATTACTATGTCCGCGGATTTCCACCCCAAAACTGATGGCCAAATAGAGGTTGTCAACAGGATGATCGTACACATTCTACACATGTACAACATGAAGCATCCATGCACATGGGATGAAAGCCTTCCCTATGTCCAGCATAGCTACAACAAAGCTCTCCACAACTCAACGGGCCACAACCCCTTTTAGGTAGTGCTCAAATTTCAGCCATTATGTCCCATTGATGTGGCCATACCATTTGCAGCTACCTAGGCAGATTCCGCTCATGTCCAGTCTAAAGTCAATAGGGCTAACAACTTCATTGAGCGCATTAAATACATCCACCAGCAGGTCCATGATATATTGGACAGAGTGAATGTTAAGTACAAGCAATGCCATGATCAACATTGGGTGCCGCACAAGTTCCAGGTGGGAAACAAAGTTTGGCTACATTTGCAGAAGGAGCGCCTCGCTAGACCCCACCGCAATCTTCGCCCACTCTGATATGGGCCATACACCATCACAAAGGCTGTAGGGGAAAATGGCCTTGAGCTTAGCATTCCATCGTTCCTTTTTCTGCACCCATTGTTCAATGTAGACCACCTTCAACCATACTTTCCACCATTGTTGGACACATCTGACGTTGCAGAACAACTCACACCAACAGAGCTAAACCCAAACAGCATGGAACATGCCACCACAGATCGGATCATGGAGAAATAGATCAAGAACACTCACCAGCAAAAGATCCAACTATATCAGGTTGTCAAAGCTGGCGAACTCCTTTAGCAAAGGAAGTGGCTCACCAGGGACCAAGTTCAGTAGAATTTTCCCCATCTCATGGAGGCACTCATCGCAATGGGGACCATTGCTTCCTAAGGGGGGAGGAATGATCCAGGTGGATATTAGTGGCCACTTGCCTATTCCACTTGGACCCCTAACACTCTCTCTTTTAGTTTTACTGTTTCCTTAATTGTAGCATATTTTACTATTTTTGGCAGTTTTTTGAGTCCTGAACTTTCGGAGCCGTTTTGAGGCCCTAAATGACGTTTTTAAGGGAAAGGGAGAGACTGAAAACATTCCAAACCAATTGCTATAATGTTTTAGGCCTTCTATATGAGATCTTCGAAAAGAGGTATTATGATAGCCAAACTGAGATCGTATACCAAAGTTACAACCCCGGGAATTTAATGTACCAATTTACCCAAATGCAGCCCATAGTTTTGGTGCTTCATATCCTAGGGTTAGGTTTTTGGATGTTTAAGGTTTTCCATTGTTTCTCAATAATAAAGAGGCCTTTGAGCCTCATTATAACATAGTTCAAAGGCATGTAGCTGCCACATGTCTTCTCAGAGATAAGCTACCATCACCTGAGCTATCTTCTTTCCATTATGTTTGTAAGCATAGTTCAACATTTTTCTATTAATGAAATGAAGTGTTTTTCTGCTGCATCTTTGTATTTATGATTATCTCTGTAAGTTGTTGCATTCCTATTTAAGTTTGGATTAGTGGTATCATATCAGTCTGCTCTTTCTCTGTTTTTCTTTGCATGTCCCCAACGTGGTCAGGGTATAAGGAGTTAGGGATCGATCTGGTCGAACTGTTGCAAGATCAGCCTCACAAAACGTGAAGACCTCCCATGGCGGAAGAAAAGAAAGTTGAGGGGATAGGAGATCCTTTAAAAATGTTGCTCGAGGAAGCCCTTAAGCAACAAAGGAACACGATGATGGATAACTTTTCCCAGATCTTTCGACGGCTACCCACAGGTGATGCATCTTCATCCAACAACCACTCTAGAGGCGCCACTCGTTTTAAGGTACAAGTTAACTTCGATATTCCCATATTCGAAGGCTTGAGAGATGCAGATGCCATAGATAAATGGTTAAATTTGTTGGAAGGATATTTTTTAGTTCATGACTTTTCCAACCGAGAAAATATTACTTTGCACTTCTCAAAGCCACCCCACACATCAAGCATTGATGGGAAACATATTGTGAACAAAAGGATGAGAGTGAACCGTCACTTTTTTCAGCCACACCCACTTGGGATTTTTTCCGTGATGCCACCAAGGAACAATATTACCCTGTCAGGAGCTATGAAGATAAATACATAAAGTGGACCATGCTACGGCAGGGAAGGGACCAAGATGTTCGACAGTTCACAAATATTTTCCATACCCTTTGCATGAAGTTGGGTATCAAGGATATTGAGTTGCATTTGGTGCTCAACTACCGCGGTTGCCTACACAAGTACATCTAAGACGCGTTGGAGTTCTTGGACATTTCCTCGCTTGGCACAGTGTACTGATACACTATCAAGATTGAGAAGAAGTTTAAATAGAAGAAGCAGGACTTTGGATTTGTGAATCCAAAGCAAGGAAAAGGCACCCGCAAACCACAGAACAAAGGACCAAGCCAAGGTAGGGCTACCCAGGACAGTCCGTAAAAGTTGCAAGAAAAGAACAACATGACAAAGACAATGAATGACATGGGAAAATGGCGTGAGTTCCATATGAGCTCCACTCACAATACAAGTGAGTGTCGGTCCAAACAGTCACTGGTAGCAAAGCTGAAGGCTTCTGAATCAAATGCATGTTCTGACTATGAATCAAAACCTAAGAAGGGAACTGACAAAGGAAGCAGATCATTGATGTGGAGCCCAGTGCCACCTTAGCCACCACCAAGATCTAGAAGATTGAACTTGAAGATCTAGAGGAGGGGGAACGCCTCTTCCACTCACAGGTGTGGGTGAAGGGTTCTCCGCTACAATTAATTATCGACAATGGGAGCTAAAAGAACCTCATTTCAGTAAAGGTCATGAAGTGGTTGGGCCTAAAGACTACATCAAATCCACAACCGTACACCATCGGGTGGCTTCACCAAGGACAATATCTTCGCATAAGCCTGCAGTAATGCCTTCCCTATAGCATCAAGCCCTTCACAGATGAGGCACTGTGTGATGTTGCTCCTCTTTAAATTTGTGAGGTATTGTTAGGACAACCATACTTATGGAAGCAACATTTTGTATATGAGTCTAGACCTCTCTTTTTTATTATTACCTTGGCCAACAAGTTGTACAAGATACCAGAGGTAGCCCCACCTACTGGTACTATGTTCTGGAGAACGATGAGATCAGGAGGCAGATTCAGGAACTATTGTAGAAAGGGCACATCAGGCCAAGCTCATCACCATGTTGGAGCTCGATTTTATTGGTATAGAATAAGGATGAGACCTCGAGGCTCTGTATTGAATAGCAGGCATTGAACAATATTAATGTTTGGAATAGGTACCCAATCCCATGGATTGATGACCTTCTTGACTAGCTCAGGGGTGCCAAATATTTCAGCAAGATTGACTTCATGTCAAGTTATCACTAGCTTCATATCAAACCCTTTGATGTGTGGAATACTTCGTTCAAATCCAAGGAGGGCCTTTTCAAATGGTTTGTCATGTCGTTCAAATTGATGAATGCCATGAAAACCTTCATGAGACTGATGGATACATCTTGCGACCCTTCACCATTGCATTCGTGGTGGTGTATTCAAATGACATCTTGATCTTCAGCCAGAGTTGGGATGAGCATCTCCACCATATTCGGAAAGTCCTTCAAACGATGTGACAACACAAGTTGTTTTCTAACTTGGAGAAATGCACCTTTGGCCTGACCCATGTTCAATATTTTGGGTACATAATTGATGATCAGGGTGCACATGTAGACTCATCCAAGATACAAGTCATTTGCAATTGGCCAGCCCCAACCACTCTAACAAAGCTCCAAAACTCTTTGGGCTTACAAAATTCTACTGTAGGTTCATGTTGGGGTTCTCTCATATCACTTGGCCTTTAAGTCAAGTTACCAAGGGTGGAGCAAAAGCAAAGTTTTTTTGGTCTAATACGCAACAACAAGCATTCTTCGAGTTGAAGAATTGCCTCTATTCTACCCCAATTCTCACATTACCAGACCCGCAACAACCATTTGAGATTGAGACAGATGCCTCTGACTATGCTCTTGGTGCTCTTCTTACTCACCATGGGCATCCAGTGGCTTACCACAATGAGACAGTTTCAGACACAGTCTGAAAGTACCCCACTTATGACAAATAAATGTATTACACTGTGCAGGCATGTCGTCAATGGAAGCATTACATTCTGGGGAAGGAAATGGTCATCCACACAAACCATCGACCTCTACAGTTCATACGAGGTCCATCAGAAATTGTCCGAAACAGTTCCATTTGAACATTACGTATAAGAAGGAAAGCACCAATAGTGTTGTTGATTGCCTCAACCGACAACCGGTCATGGTGCTGATCACTGTGCTCAACTCCTGTGGGCATGAGACATCGGGGTGGGAAATCTTTGCAAGAGTGATCCAGAATTCGACAGCACATGCCAGACACTCCTAGAAGGGAAGAAAGTTCCAAAATTTCACCTTCAAGATGCACTATTATGCCACCTTAGACACATTTGTGTTCCTTCAAGCAAGCGTGCCAAGATGATTTTGGAGGCACACTACAGTCAGGTCGTTGGAATTTTTAGAGTAGAGAAAGTAGTGGCAGTATTAGTATTTTTATTGACTAAAAATTCGTCAAGATGTTGGGAAGTACATTAGATACTGCACCACTTATGCAATTTCTAGACCAACAATCAAGAATCAAGGCCTATATACTCCTCTACCTACTCCTAGTTGGCCTTGGGAATATGTCACCATAGATTACATCTCGGGCCTTCCTTCTACTAAGCACGACAATGATTGCATTTTCTTGGTCGTCGATAGATTCTCTAAGATAGCCATCATGGCAGTTTGCAAGAAGAGTATCACAGTAGAGGCCACTGCTAAGTGATGAGTACCAATATTGTAGCAAGAATGTTGCAACTCCTAGAGCTACTAGCTTTACTTTGTCAACCTGGGGCGTACGAACTTGGCGGTGACAATGTTGTATGCAAAAGTAAAAGTGATGGTTCTGCCTTTTTTCACTGTTTAGCTCGCGAGAGACCACTAGGGATTTTAGGTCAGACTTCTATGGATTCAGAAGAAGCTTGATTGCTAAAGAAAGAAAGAGAAATCTACTCTAGGAGAATTCATGTCTACTGCAATAAGGAAAATGACTGAAATCTTATGCTAAAAACACACCATTCTCTAACTAACTGCTGAGAAATTATGCTTTACAAGAATTCAAAGCTAACATGTATGAAATGCTACTATCTAAAGCATGGAAATTCAAAACATCAAACATCACTGCTATGCATGTAAAGGACTAGAATAAATATGTTTTATCTTTTTGTTCTTTTTATGGAAAATCAAGTGTAAACCCTAATCTCTTTTGGTGATGTGGTAGGTGGCTTATTGATGTTGGTGGATGGTTTGGAGGTTTAGGAGATGCTTGGAAGGTTTGGGAGACCCTTGGGTGACCTAGCGTGGCTTCCTAGAGCTTTTCCCTCAATTCAGCCTCAAAATAGGCCACTACAGGAAAACCTACAGGATGTACTACAAACCTATAGGATTACTTGTATTTCTACATGATACAGCTGAGAGAAAAATGATGATTGATGGAGGTGATGGAAGGCTTAGGGAAGGTGGTGGATGGTTGGAATGGAGTGAGAAAATGCAAAGGATCAGTGAGAACTCAAAACCAAGTTTAGGAGATGGCTGGATTTGCTCAGCATGCTTGGAGGGATTTCTATGTAAAATGATGAGATTAGTGAAGGTCTTGGTGAAATCAAGAAATAATTATGGATGGATTAAGTTGGAAGGTGGTTGCATTCTATGATATCTCTTTATACTTCTGAAGCACCTACTTTTCATCGAACATTTATAATTTCCAAAAAGTCATGTAAACAAGAAGAATTCTAATAATCTAGAAAAAAAGAGTTTAATGGGCTAACTGTCTACTTCATGCACGAGGAAAATTGCAGAATGAAATGGAATCATTGATGAGATCTATTGTAAGATTGAAGATGGGAAAAGATCATAATTAAATCCTACATTTGCAAAACTGATCAAACACTGTTTCAGTTATAGTAAACTCTAAATATTATGAGGAAATGGAAATCTTTCGTTTTGGGGCTGCATAAGGGTCTTTTCCTCAAATCATGATCCTTGAGGGAATAGGTGTCGCCAAGACACCTACTAAAAACTTTGTGTTGCTCCTTTTATACCTTCTAACCTGTTACTGAATTAAAGCACAAATGGAAGCAAACTAATAAACAACTAATCAAATGTACATTACTTGCAATGAAATACTTCTAAAGACAATTTAACGATGAATCTATGAAACTAAGACAAGAATATGGATAGAAGAAGAGGAACTTTTTTTGTTATGGTTGGGCCCTAACCCAAGAGCTTTAGCCCTCTGAGTTAATTCAGTTCTGGATCAAGAAAAGCTCATTTTTATTATCAAAACATAAAATTACATAGCAATGTCTTCCACAAGTCTAGAGCTCAAAAATAACTAGTGTTTTTACAAAAAAAAATCGAATCCTAATGAGGTTCTAGGAGTCTCTACTTATACAATTGAAGTCCAAACAACTTCCTTAAATCTAGGGAGGCTCAGCTCCCAAACTTGAGATGAAATAACTCTTTGTCTATCACTTGCTCGGCTGTCTTTTGATCTTCATGACTTGGCTTATTGGACTTTGAGCTAGTTTGATTAATGGAGGAATATTCGAATAGGGGAGGAGTAAATGAGGAGGATTTAACTCCTACAATGTCTCTCCCTTGTCTCATTCTAGTTTCAAACCTTGGTCTTGCCAAAATTCTTAATTTTCTCTTCCAAACCTACATTCAATGCATATTAGTCCACTAGGCATAATATCCAACTTTAACTCATCTCATTAAAAAAATATAATCAAAACATGTAATAAATTGTGAGAAGAGTTGATTTGAATAGCTAGGAGGTGAATTACGACCCATATAATTACCCAATGATGAGGCTCATCATCACCCCATATTGAAAGTGTTGCTCATGCTCTGAGAAACTCAATCAATATCCATGTCTTTCATAGCTCTAGTGGCCTCCCTCACCTCCCATGCTTCTGCTGTGGTTTCCTCCTCTTGTGCATAGAATCCCACATTATTTTCTATCTCCTCCCACTACTTTCTTTCATATTCTTCCTTCCTTCCTTCTAACATCCCCACGAGAAGTGGTGGACTGAGTCTCCAACCAATCCAATTGACTTTGATCCTTTGGATGTATTGCTTGTACATGGGTTTCCTATTCAGTGCTTCTTTCATCCTTTGAGGAGAGTGGTACTCTCTGATATGGAAAAGTATTCCATCTCCTTAGGCAAGCTTGCATGTTGTCATCCCCTAACAATATAAACATGTCCTAAAACTGTGTAATGGCTTGCTCTTGGCCAACAAGATACCTTGGTGCAAGTTGAGGATCATTTGCAATTAAATTATGTGTGCTAATAACAACCATTGGATTTGACTGCTCAGCTTTGATCATAAGAGGATCTGTTTGTTCCCTTGCTAATATCCTCTTCATTTCTGCAACCCTTTCTTCCTCATGGTTCATCCATGATGCGAAAGCCATCAACTATAAATCCCCTAGATTTGCATTAGGGTCCCATACATTCATATCTGTCAAAGACATGATATGAAAGTAGAACTCAAACATATTAGCCCTATCTTCCAATGTGATTTGATCACAAATATCAACGAGCTGTCTATAATCCTGGAATGGCATAGTGCCTCTCTATGCTAAGATATTGATTTGGAACTGCAACCACTGTTCCTTAAGGTATAGTCCATAGGACTTAGTTGGCATCCTGCAATGGATTGCTTCCAAAGATAAACTGACCATGGATGCCAATTGATTCTCCCTTTCTTGTAGGTGTCCTTTCAACCATGCATTTTCTGCCTCCAACTTATTTTTCATTATGGCCTCTTTGTCCTGCAAGCTACTTAGTTCCCTTCCCATCTCTTTGATCTTCTCCTCCATGTGATCAATGTCCTCCACCCCCTTGGACTTGGAAATCTTCATCCATCTATGAGTTCTGACTCTTTCTTTCTCAAGCTCAAAGAATAATGGAATGGAAAATTTTTGTGGAATGACCATGCCCCCCTCAATAAATCTACAGTAGGATTCAAGGTTAGGTTGAGGACTAGGTTCCCTTAACTCTGTATCTTCTCTTTTTGTTTCTAGCTTCTTACTTCCTTCCTCATCCAATTTTTGAGCTTCTTGTAGGTTTATCAAAGTTTCCCGTAGGACTCCCTCTGCTTCCTATAGGTCCTGTTGTGTATCCTGTAGGATGTATTTTCCTTTGGATGAGGTAGATATGGTTGCAGGCCTTATCACATAGGTGATAAGAGACTTAGGGGAGGTTTGTGTTGAGGATCCTTCTTCTTGAGTTTTTATAAGAGGAGCCATATTCTCCTGCTATTTAGGTGAGTCCTCAATAACAATGGGAACCTTGGTTGGAGTTTGGGGTTTTCCCTGCCTTATCCTTGTACTTTTCCTTGTTCTAAACTATAATGGGGTTTTCCTTTGTCTTTTTCCTTTTTGTTTGATAGGGGTGTTGATGGTAGCGAGGGCAGTTACTACCTCTCTCTCATTGGGTTTTGGAGACACCCTAGGTGACTCATCCTTATCTTTTGCCTCCTCTTTTCCATTGTCATTTTTACCTATACCTTTCCCCTCTTCTTCTCCCTTTAGATTCTCATCTTATTTATCAATGTCCCAATTGACATCTTCCTTTGTTTCTTCATCACCTTCTTTCTCTATCTCTTCCTCTTCATCCTCATCTATATCCTATTCATCCTTCTTTGCTTCTTCTTCATCTGTTTTGATCTCTTCTTCATCCTTTTCACTAACAATAGGGCTAATATCATATATGAGGGCTTTGATATCCTCATATGTCTGCATGTCTCTGAACGTTTCCCATTGGATGGGAATTCTGAGGTTTTGGAGGGCATCTTCTATGATGATTCTAATTAACCCATAGTAGGCTAACTATTGGTAGTTTCCTTCCTGCACCTTTATGCTTGTATCTATCAATGATTGCAGAAGGAAGTATGGTATGCTGAGCCTATGGGGAGGAGGTGTTTCTACTCCAAACCTCAATTCTTCAAGGAGCCTAAAGTGATAACCATAAACCACACTATACCTACCTTCACATGATATGTATTTTATAAGGTGGTAGCTTACCTCATTCCAGGGGTATGTTAGGCTTGTTCTCCTTACACCATTCTTGTCCTCAATGGGATCCTCTCCCTCTAAAAATAATTTCTTCTTGGCAGTCTGGCTATCTCTATTTTGGGAAGTTTTAGTGTCTACAAATAAACGCTTAAACCCCTAGACTAGTAGCTAAGTCTAGAACAACAGTGCAAATAATTCTCTACCTTTTCTATAACCAATAGATTAAATAAGACAGTAAAGAAGCCTACCTGTAGCTTTCGCTTACTCCTTATCTTCCTTGACCAATTCTGTTGCTCCTTTTTATACTTAATCTGCTTGAAACGTACCTACACACATAAAGAAGACAAAAATTGATCAAAGAATATGATAATGATCTATTGATTAAACATAGAATGGAATCAAGTTCATAATACACATATGAAAGCATTAATGGACAATACAAACATATGCAAAAAGATTTGAACACTTTATTAGTAAAGGGAAGAGTTACAACCCAATTTTCTTGATTCAGTGTCACTCCTCCAGTTCAATCCCATCCTCTCCTCATAACAAGAAAGACATTTTGACATCATTACAATACTTGAAAGCAACTCCAGTCTCATATTAATGACATCTCCCTATAATTCAATGATTTCCAGCCCCTGATCACTTAGATGAGTGGTCTCTTTATAGGTGAATGAAGGAAGTTATGCCATAAATGGTGAAAATGAATGCCCTCCCAAAATTAGAATTTAATTCCATGGACAAAGGGATAAAGGGATTGATGTTCCTTAACTCCCTACCTCATCCAAATTCGAGCTCAAAGGAGTAGATAAAATTTGGAAGCTTCTAGATGCACCCAATGGATAAGGATATTCCCAAACCCTAATGGAATTTTGCTCAAATTTGCCCAGCGTAGGTCAAAGAGGGCTCAAGTGCGCTGCATAGCACTCAGACAGTGTACTGGACTGCACTGCAGTGCACCCTAATGAAGGTCTGCCTGCGATGATCTTCTTAGAGGTAGTTTTTTGATGATTTTAGTCATGGAATCTCTTGGGAAGGAGGCATTCTGAGGGTTGACTTCATTTAGGGAATGTAACAACTAAATTAGGGCTTGATGGACCCTAGTAGTACTGAACTGTAAGTTGGGTTTGATGTGCCCAAATGGATTTGTAACAATCTCCCTTGTCTTCATTTCTCCAAGGCACTCCTAAGGGAAGTGTGGTAATTCTTCTTATGAGTTTAGGGGTGAGATATATGGAGAGGCCTCTCACCACAACATTGGCATGTGTTCCGATTAGTGGAATGAGGGAAAGAGAAAAATCTTGGGTCACTTCATCATCATACCCCTTCAATTTCTGAAAATACCCCATAAAATTATGCCTCGTGAAGATTTCTAACATGGGAGGGTGTTGGTGAATCCTCACAGTGTTAATGGTCTCCCTTCTAATAAACCCCCCTGTCATTTTTTCTGGTGAATTTTTTAGCAGCAGAGATGGTTGATACAAATTTTAATGCAAGAGGAAATGGGACTGAAACACTTGAGGACATAATTCCCTTACACAACTATCAAATTCACTCAAACTAGGAGATTTTTCTATTCTATTCACTTGGAAAAGTGGAAGGAAATGCATAGCCTACTTCCTCATGGTGTTTTTTGTAGCCAACCCCTGTGTTTTCACCTCTGAAATTACTCTCGGCCAATCCTATAGACTACCTAACTGTATCTTGTAGGATTCCTTTGTGATCCTGTAGGAAGTCCTACATAGGAGAAAGATGGAATTTTTCTCTTCTGTAGGTTTCTTGGGTACAAGAGCGATTTTTCTAGAGTGATCCTTGAGAAGATGAATGCATGGGTACATGGGGATCAATGATTATTTCCTCTTATGGTCGCATTGAGTGAGGTGGTGTGCTGGCAACCGAGGTACGATTTTTTTCTATTTTTTTTACCATTGGTCCCACCTACCACCTCATCATTCCCCTCTCATCGTAATAAACTCCCACTTCAGGCATCCATAGCCTTAACTGTTTTCGTCCTCCTCCTTTTTTTACCTGACTATTGCTACATGTTAGAGGACCAACTGTTTTGTCTTTTTTGACTGAACGAAGGTGGTCAAGTTAATTGGCCACCTTTCTCTTACAAACCAACTCACTCACAACCTTTACATCTTTCGACTACATTATAAAAATGAGAGAGTGAAGTAAGATACTTACCTGTGGTGATAATACCTAGCTGCAGTTTGTTGAATACATGAAGTGCTTGTTGTGTGTTGGTTGCATGTTATTTTTCCTTCATTTTGTTTATTTCCCTTCGATGAGTCCCTTAATGTGCAAGTACCTGGTGTTGAAGACGATGGTGTTGCTGCTACTCTAGAGCTTCTTCTGTCCTTGGATATTCATGCTGGAAGCTTGCTGCAACTCATGAGTTATATTCTATGGGATAGGCTGCTACATGATGTCCTATAGCTGCTTCTCCCTTAGAATGTTTAATCAGTTCTATTGTTGGGACTTGGGGATGATGACATGGATAGAGAGGAGGTCTAGGAGTGTGAATAATGAGAAATACATTCAGTTGTTGCCCCTCTCTTCTCTTTGTTTCGTCTTTTCTCTATGTTTTCTCTTAAAGACTGAATTTTTTTGAAAATTGATTTTTATTTTTTATGTTTTTCCTTTTATTTTATTTTTTTTTATGATGGATGCAGGGGTGATCATGGTGGAGAGAGGTATGATAATGAAGTTGTGATGTATGGTATTTTATTTTTTTGACATGGGAAGGTCATTTCCTTTCCCTAGGGTTACTTACTTTAGGATTTCAAAGCCACTGTAATTCCTACAGGATCATCCTGTAGGTTTTTAGGGGATCCTATAGGTTTACATGGAATCTTGTAGAAAAAACATTACCCTTACAAACTGAGGAAAATGAGTGAAAAAAATGAAAAGAATGGTGGAATGATGAAGGAAAATACTTGGGGAAATAAAAATATGAGTGGAATAGGTCCCTTTTTGATTCTCCTTTGCTCTCTGATCATCCTCCTGCTGATCTACAAACAATTTTTCATGATTTTTTTTTTCTAAAACAACTAGCTTGCCTCCAAGAGGTTTCATTCTAGCTTCTTGCCCTCGGCACCCCAAGAGAGGTTTTCATTCTAGCCAATTTCCCTGGGTGCCTCAAGAGATGTTTTTACCCAGAGATATTTTTATTTCTTTTTTCTTTTGACACCATTGGGCCACCCCAAGAGGTTTTCAGCCCAATAGTGGGACTTAAGCACCTCATGGAGGCTTTCACCTGAGTCCTTATTTTTCTTTTTTTTTTTCTTTTCTTAGTGACTTGATGAGGTAGGAGTTGAAACTTGCTCCACCGCCATCACTTTTTTATTGATACCATCAATGAACTCTTGCTTTGACAATGGCTTTTTGTAAACTTTCAATCTGTTCCCATTAACAAGTAAAGGAATGGCCTTTGCATCTATGGTTCTGATCTGCACTGAACCATTATCATGACATCTATTTATAGCATAAGGCCCTAACCATCTTGTCCTTAACTTTCCCTTAAAGTATTTATATCTAAAATCATATAACAAACCCTAATCACCTTCTTGAAATTGCTTATCCTTGATGTTCTTATCATGCCATATCTTCCTTTGAAGTTGAGTTACCTCTATGTAGGAGGGCGGGCATTCTGAATTCATCTAAACCATTCAACTAGAATAATCTCTCTTTTTGTGCACTGCTGAGATCTAGATCTAGTTGAGCTGCCATTCTCAATGTATTATACTCAAATTCAATGGATAGTAGTGCCTTTCTCCCATAGACTAGCTCATAGGATGTGAATCTGGTGGTGGTTTTCCAGGTGGTATTATAGGCGCAGGTGGCTTCAACTAGTCTATCTGCCCAATCTTTCCTATTGCTGCTAACCACTTTGGTCAAGATGCCCTCTAGTGTTCTGTTGGTCACCTCGAATTTCCCATTAGCTTGTGGGTGATAGGGAGTGGAGGTTCTATGCTTGATCTTACGCTGGCTTCACAAGTCTTCAATCATGTTGGAGCTAAATTGGCTGCCTTGATCAGTGACCAGTTCTCTAGGGTACCCAAATTTGTAAAATAAGCTCCCTTAAGAACTAAACCACCTTCTCCTGTGTTGTTGCCTTAATTACCTTGGTTTCAACCCACTTAGTTAGATAGTCAGTGCTCACAATGATGTACTGATTCTTCTTGGAAGGAGGGTCAATAGGTCTAATGAAGTCTATGCCCCACTTGTCAAATGGCTTGAAAGTCACTTGAGGTTGCAGAGGAATTTTAGCTCTTGCAGTAGGCCTACCCATCCTTTGGCACCAATCACACTAACTAGTGTATCTTTTCACATCTTGATGAAGAGTAGGCCAATAATAACCAGCTTGCAACACTTTAAAAGTTGTCCTTTTTACTACAAAGTGACCTCCACAAGACCCATCATGACAGGTTAGAAGGATGTCAAAGACTTTCTCCTCCCTGACACAACTTCTCAGAATTTGATCTAGGCCAACTTTGAAGAGGTTTCCCCCAATCCAGGTGAAGGGGGCACTCTTCCTCACAATTCTTCTTTTCTCTTTGGAGGAAAAATTTGATGGGAAATGTGCAGATACCAAATAGTTTGCTATGTCAGCAAACCATGGAGAGAGAACTGAGATGGCGAATAAGTGCTCATCTGGTAACTTATCATCAACCATTCCCTCCTCACCTAAAAGAAAAGTTAATCTGGATAGAAAGTCCGCAACAACATTTTCCTTTCCAGGCTTATCAACAATAGTTAGATCAAACTGCTATAGTAAAAGGAACCATATAATTATCTAGGCATTCACATCAGTTTTATTCATTAAATATTTGATTGTAGCATGGTCAGTATGTACAAATGTTTGATAGCCTATAATACAATGCCTAAATTTTTTCAATGAACGCACAACAACCAGGAGCTCCTTTTTGATCACTTTGTAGTTCAGTTTGTCCTTTGACAGATTCTTACTGATAAAGTAAATGGTATAAATAAATTTCTCATTTATTTGGCCTAGGGGTTCTCCCATGGCTTTTTGTGAGGCATCAGTATGAATATGAAAAGGAAGGGCCCAATTTGGGCCTCGGAGAATCAATGCAGTGATTAACTTGTCCTTCAGGGTGTCTAGGGCCTCTTGACAACTTTTTTACCATATAAACTTAGAGTCTTTGGCCAAAAACCCAAATAGAAGAGAAGCCAACTTCCTGAAGTCCTTTATGAACCTTTGGTAGTATCCAGCTAACCCTAGGAAAATTCTGACATCTCTCTGCTTTTTTGGAGGTGGGACCCTTTGGATGACAACTATTTTGCTTGGATCCACCGCAGTCCTTGCTGAGATATTGAATGACATAGCACAATCCCTGCAATAATCAAGAATTCACATTTTTTTGGACTGAGGGAAAGGTTCGTTTCGATGCATTTGTGAAGCACCTTACCTAGGTTGGACAGAACCTCCTAGAAATCACATCCATTAAGTCTAAAATCATCCATATAAATTTCTACCACATCATGGACTAACTCTGTAGAGATACTCAGGACTGCTCTCTGGAAAGTGGCGGGAGTGTTGCATAGGCCAAAAGGAAGGACCTTATAAGTAGAAGTACCCCAAGGACAAGTGAAGGTGGTTTTATCCTGGTCTTCTGGGTTGAATTGGATTTGATTGTACTCATTGCATAGGAAAGAGAAAAAAAATTTCCCTACCAGACCATTTAGCACTTGGTTGATGAAAGGTAGAGGGAAATGGTCCTTCTTTGTGGCTTTGTTTAACTCCCTGTAATCAACTAAAATCCTCCACTTACCATTTTTCTTTGGAACCAACACCAAAGGAGAGACCCACTCACTATCTGTGATAGGGTAAATGAATCTTGCATCTAGTAGCTTTTGTAGTTCTTCTTTGAATATATCTTTAAGAGCTGGATTCATCCTCCTATGGGGTTGTCGGGTTGGCTTGTAAACTTCTTTGCTATAAGTATGGTGAGTACACACTGAGGGGTGCACTCCCCTCATTTATTTGTAACTCCAAGTAAAGGCATATAGATGTTTGTTTAACATGTTGCACAACTTTTCTTCTTGGAGAATAGAAAAGATGGATTGATTTTCAAAGTTCTCTTGGGGCCAAATTCTATGGTTTCGAGACGAATGGTTTCAAGATTAGCTAAGCATAAATCAATTTCATGGTTGTTTTGGGTTTCCTTTCCTACTTCTTCTAAGGACAATTTACTGGGAGTTGGACTTTGGAGTATGTGCTCGATCAAATCATCTTCATCCTGCTGCCCCCCTCCCATGCTTGTTTCTAAATTATAGATTTGGGCGAAATAAACTTCATCTTCCTCCTCCTATTCTAGCCACAAAGGTAATTCATGTTCTAGAGATGGTTGAGCAGGAGGGTATAGGACTAACTGCTTGGACATATGCCCATTCTTGATGGTCATATTTTTAGCTCTGTAGCTAATGTAAGCATCGACAGTGGCTAACCAGGGGCTCCCAAGGATGAGAGGGTATCTAGTAAGTTTAGCCTTAGAGTGGAGAACTAGGAAATCTACAGGGTATTCCCAAGAATCAATGGAGATCATCACTTGCTCCAAAATACCCTAAGGGGTCACTATGGAGCAGTCTAGAAGTTGTAGAACTATTGTGGTCTTTCTCAATGAACCTTGGAGGTTGAGCTTGAGCATGGTCTCCTTGGTCATCACATTAATGGCAACCCCAAGAATGATCAAAGCGTGTGGGACAATGGTGCGATTGATGTGCACATCTACTACAAGGATTTCAGGGTCCAAATTAGACAGATTACCTTCCCCAACATTAAGTCAGTCAACTCTCTAATGACATTAATGGTAGGGGCATCTCTTCTTCGCCTCTATGGATACTTGAAGAACTTCTCCTTAATCAACTTGTTGTAAATAGGTACATCTTTAATAGCTTGGAGAAGTGGAATTTTGACACATAGGTTTTTCAATTCTCCCATAAGTTCAGTCTCTTCTAGGGTAGGCTGGAGTGGTTGGGTTAATATCTCAAGAAAAGGTGGTGGATTTACTTTAAGCACGCTTTCCTCTCTTTCTTCCTCAACCTCCCTAGGTGGAGGTAGAGATTTTTTGTCTGGGAGTACTCTTCCATATCTCAAGTTGATTTCCTAAATCTTCACAACATAAGCTGGATATGATGTTTCTCCATTGTATAATTGTGGTATTTGTCTATTGTTTGGATTTGTATTTGGATGGGCAGGCATCTGGGGTTGTTTAGGTGGAGCAGAGTGTAAAATTTGTGGTTGGGCATGTGGTGAAGCCAATAAAGCTGGAACATTGTTGTATTGGGGCCTCCACCCCTGGGGTGGTGCATTCCACTGAGGTCGTGGTGGAGCATATTGTTGAAATGACTGGCTGGCTGCCTGGGAATGATAATGAGGTGCAAAGGACCAATGAGGAGGTGTAGACCAGGAAGGATGAGTAGGGGGGGCCCAAGAAGGTATGGGCATGGTCTATTTGGGGTTGTAATATGCATGAGATGACCCTTGCATGCCGTTGCTGGTATGGCCTAGGCCCATGAGGTCTCCTTTTGTTTATGTAGCACAACTGCTCAATGACCCCCTCAGCTCCTTCATATACAAACTTTGAGTCCAGGTAAAGAGGAGCACTTGTTTGTAGAGTGGTTTTCTTCATATACTGAGAAAATTTCAATAGAATTCAATGGACATTTATTCCTAGGGTGCCCCCTGGTGCATCTAGGATAGACAATGGCCAAAGCTCTCTCTGCTTCCTCCTGCTTTCTCTTAATGTGGATAGTGTCCATTTGTAGGGCAAGGGTTTTCAAAATCTCACTTTTGAAATCCTCTAGCATGTTTCCAATTTCACCCTTGATGGATGAATTGGAAGAGGATGGATTGACCATAGGTTGACTACCCCTACCCTTTTTCCTTGCTTCCCTAGAATAGTTTCTAAATACAGTCTTGATATCCTCATGGGGTAACTGGTAGATATCCCCTCTTGCTAACAAATGTAGGGTATCCAGAAGATCTTCCCTTACTCCTCTAAGTAGGACCAGCTTCAATGACTAAGGGTCAACTGTGCACCTGGCCCTTTTGTAGCTAAGTTGGAATCTTTCTTCATAATACTCTAGGGATTCATCATTTCCTATGGTCATCCTAAAAATTTCTTCTTTAGTCTCTTTAGACCTAGAGTAGTCCTGATACTTGTTGTTGAAGGCTTGTTGTAAATAAGCCCAAGTTGTGATGCTATCTCCAGGTAAACCCATGAACCAGCACAAAGTTGCATCCTTGAGAGTGGATGGAAATAGTTTCAACTTGTGCTCATCATTTGTATAGTCATAGGTTCGGCATATGACAACAAACTCAAATAAGAAAGTGTATGGGTCTTCTATGGTCAGGCCATGGAATTGAGGAAGGGCAAAAGGGATTATATTTTTCATCTTAGTATCCCCATTGGTTTCCCTGATGGGGATGTGCCCTCAACTCTTTGTCTATTTCCTTTGTCATTTCTGTTTTCAGCCATAGCTTTAGTAGGAATGGGTTCTCCTTCTTCTTCTTCCACTGTAGGTTCTTCAAATATCTCTGATTTCTCACCTAAGGGTTCCTCCAATTCACAGCCACTGAAGAAGAGGGAAGGTTGGTTTTTTAAAGCAGTGAGGGTATTTGACAAAAATTTCCCTAGGTTATCCCTATTCCCACGAGGCATGAAAAAAAATGTTTTTGTTTTGTTTTGTGGTTTTTTTCAAAATTTTAAATTAATTTCATAATTGAAATTGTACACTGAATGAAAAATACTGACTGAATGAAAAAATTAACTACTTGATTGAAATCTCACTTGCAGAATGGAAAGGAAAGAAAAGAATGCAAAATGAAAAAGGAAGCAACTAAATTACTTTTGCAGAAATGAAAATAATAGCGTAATATTAGAAACAAGAGATATATGAAAGAAAGTAGTAATCGTATATTACTTAGACACCTCCCTGGCAACAACACCAAAAAGTGATGAGCATTAGTCTTGCAACAAGAATGATGCAACTTCTAGAGCTACTATCTTTACTATATCAACTCAGGGTTCGTACAAACCTGGAGGTGACAGTGTTGTATGCACAAGTAAAAGTGGTGGTTCTGCCTTTTGTCACTATTCAGCTGGTGAGAGACCACTAGGAATTTCAAGCTAAACTTCTATGGATTTAGAAGAAGCTTGATTGCTGATGAAAGAAAGAGAAATATACTCTAGGAGAAAGCTTATCTACTGCAATAAGGAAAATGACTGAAATCTTATGCTAAAAACACTCCATTCTCTAACTACCTGCTGAGAAACTATGCTTTACAAGAATGTCAACCTAACATGTATAAAATGCTACTGTCTAAAGCATGGAAGTTCAAAACATCAAACATCACTGCTATGCATGTAAAGGACTGAAATAATTTTTTTTTTGTCTTTTTATTCTTTTATGGAAAATCAAGTGTAAACCCTAATCTCTTTTGGTGATGTGCCAAGTGGCTTAGTGATGCTGGTGGATGGTTGGGAGGTTTAGGATATGGTTGGAAGGTTTGAGAGACCCTTGGGTGACCTGGCATGGCTTCCTAGAGTCTTTCCCTCAATTTGGCCTCAAAAAAGGCCACTACAGGAAAACCTATAACACATACTAGAAACTTATAGGATTCCCTGTATTTCTACAGGATATAACAGAGAGAAAAATGATGATTGTTGGAGGTGATGGAAGGCTTAGGGGAGGTTGTGGATGGGTGGAATGGAGTGAGAGAATTCCAAGGATCACTGAGAACTCAAAAGCAAGTTTAGGAGATAGTTGGATTTTCTCAACATGCTTGGAGGAATTTCTATGTAAAATGATGAGATTGGTGAAGATCTTGGTGAAAGCAAGAAATGATTATGGATGGATGTAGTTGGAAGGTGGTTGCCTACTATGAGATCTCTTTATACTTATGAAGCACCTTCTTTGCATCAAACATTTATAATTGCCAAAATGTCATGTAAACAAGAACAATTCTAATAAGCTAGAAAGACAGAGTTTAATGGGCTAATTGTCTACTTCATGCATGAGAAAAATTGTAGAATGAAATAGAATCATTGATGAGATCTATTGTAAGAATGAAGATGGGAAAATATAGTAATTAAATACTACAGTTGAAAAACTGATCAAATGTTGGTTCAGGTATAGTAAACACTAAATCTTATGAGAAAATAGAAATTTGTCTTTTTGGGGCTGCATAAGGGTATTTTCCTCAAATCATGATCCCTGAGGCAAGAGGTGAGGCCAAGACACCTACTGATAGCTTTGTGGTGCTCCTTTTATCCCTTCTAACCTACTGCTAAAGTAAAGCACAAATGGAAGCAAACCAATAACCAACTAATCAAATCTACATTATTTGTAATCAAATACTTCTAAAGAGAATTTAACCATGGATCTATGAAACTAATCCAAGCATACAGATACAAGAAGAGGATCCTTTGCTGCTAGGGTTGGGCTCTAACCCAAGAGCCTCAGCCCTCTAAGTTAACTTAGTTCTGGATCAAGAAAAAGCTCATTTTTATTATCAAAACAGAAAATTTCATAGCAATGCCTTCCACAAGTCTAGAGTTCGAAAATAACTAGTGTTTTTACAACAAAAATTTGAATCCTAATGAGGTTCTAGGCCTCTCTACTTATACAACTGAAGTCCCCAATGAATTACTTAAATCTAGGGAGGCTTGACTCCAAAACTCAAGATGAACAAACTCTTTTTCTATCACTTGTTCAACTGCCTTTTGATCTTCATGACTTGGCTGATTGCACTCCGAGCTGGTGTGATTAATGGAGGAATATTCGAATGGGGGAGTAGTAAATGAGGAGGATTTACCTCCTACAATCTCTCTCCCTTCTCCCATTCAAGTTTCAAACCTTAGTCTTGCTGAAATTTCTTGATTTTCTCTTCAAAACCTGCATTCAATGCATATTCATCCACTAGGCACAATATCCCACTTTAACTCATCTCATTAAACAAAATATAATCAAAACATGTAATAAATTGTGAGAATAGTTGATTTGACTAGTTAGGAGACTGATGGATGACATCTTGCGACCCTTCACCAATTCATTCATGGTGGTGTATTTATATGACATCTTGATCTTCAGCCAGAGTTGGGACGAGCAGCTTCACCATATTCGACAGGTCCTTCAAACCCTGCGTCAACATAAGCTATATGCTAACCTAGAGAAATGCACCTTTGGCCTAACCAAAGTTCAATATCTTGGGTACATAATTGATGAGAAGGGTGTACATGTGCACCCATTGAAGATACAAGTCATTCAGGATTGGCCAGCCCCAACCACTGTAACAGAGCTCCACAACTTTATGGGCCTTTCCAACTTCTACTGTAGGTTCGTGTTGGGGTTCTCTCATATCACTTGGCCTTTAAGTCAAGTCACCAGGGGTTGAGCAAAAGAAAAGAGTTTTTGTTATGAAACCCAACAACAAGCATTTTCCGAGCTGAAGAATCACCTCTGTTCTGCCCCAATTCTCACATTACCAGACCTGCAACAACCATTTGAGATTGAGACAGATGCCTTTGACTATGCTATATGTGTAGTTCTTACTCAACATGGGCATCCAGTGGCTTACCACATTGAGACACTTTTAGGCAGAGTCTGAAAGTACCCCACTTACAACAAATAAATGTATTCCATTGTGCAGGCATGCCGTCAATGGAAACATTGGCCCACCACTACCAAACCAAAAACAAGATTTGCAATATCAAGGTCAAAAAATGCAAATCAAGTTGAAGGAAACCCAAAAAGGAGAAGATGAGAAGCAAAAATTGGAGATGCTTGCTGAGGCATCCATTATATCAAAGTAAACCTCATTTGGCACTTCTGGACCAATTTTGGGAGTTTTTGAGAATTTTTGTTTTTAGTGAAATTTGGTGCGAATTCAGGAAAATACATTAGTTGCAAAAACACAGTGCCTTGGAACTAATATTTTTCCTTAGAGCTCCAAATGACAAGTGGCTTGAATTTATAGAAAGCTTATGGCCTCCTCTTAAAACCCATTTCCTTAGATTTTTCAGACATGACTTAGATTTTAAGAGAAATGAGAAAAAGGGGTCAAAAATCAACATTCTACCCCTCTTTCTGACAAGCACTACGCTTCTAGAGATACCTTGGTAGAATGAGTTTGTGGAGGCTTACCCATTTGTCATTTTCAAAAATTCAAGATTTTATGGAAACTAGATAGACAGGGCTAGTTTACTATTCTTTCATATTTCAATGTTGACTTCAAGAAGGCACCTAAAAATGACCCCAAACTTGGTGTTGTGCTTCTGCAATTTTATGAGATTTTAGTTAAAAATTTAACTGTGTAATTTCTCAGAATTTCTAGTTCGATCTGGGCAAAGCTCAAATTACTAGAGTAAATGAATGATAGAGTGAAGTTAAATGTAAATATGATGTAGTAATGTATGGATAGTCTTTGTTTGATGTAAATTGAGATTCATTTATGAGGGAAGTTGTAGTCAAAGCTAATTGTAGAATTTGTTTCAACCTCCCTAGACATTAAGGTTTGGTTAAAACCATTCATGTAAGCACTCCTAGAGTCATGGATTCAACCCCTGAACCTAAGGAGAAGTTGTTTTTGGTCTTTATGTATCATTTTCTCAGTTATTGGACTGGTTGGACATCTGAGGAGAGAACCATTGTAGCCTGTATTTGACATTTTTGGAAATCAAAGGACACAATTTGCAGCTATTATTTAAGAATTATTGTGTAGTAAGTTTATGATGTTGTTTTCCCTATGTTATTACTTTATATGAATTTTATTTACCTTCCTTTTCCATTCACCATCTCTTCAATAGTTTTACTTGCAGTTAATAAACATAATTATTTGAAGCTCTATTTTGATTGAAAATTGTTATATCTTATTTTCACTCTTGCTTAATGAATTTATGTCTCATGCTGATTAAGACCTTGATTCTTCTTTTGAACACAATACTACACCGAAAAAACCTAAAATACATCACAAAAGTGTTGCTACCTTTCTCCCTCATATCTTTGTTGTTGTAATCCTTGACCCTATGACCTAGCTACTTGGTTTTTCTCCCTTATCCAACATCAAAAAACCCTAAATTTTCCGAAACCTACTTGAGCCTAGCTATCTAGCCTAAAATCCTTTACATCTCAATCATTTGTTTGTCGTGATTCCATAGAAATATCCCTCTCTGATTTGGTAGGGCTAGCTACCAAAATAAAAGCCTAGTTTGTGGTTACCTTCATAGATTCCTCTTAGCTTAGGACATTATGGGGGATAATACACTGTTGTCCTAGATTGCACAAATATGCCTCCCAGTGACATCTGTGTAGTTTTTCCTGACAGTGCTATGGAGCCTCGTATCTCAACTTGAGTTTTGCTTTGCGCAGTTTCAGTGCCTTATCCCTCTCCTGGTCACTGGCACTGAAACGAAAAACAATGCATCATGTTAGACTAGGAGATTTATAGATTTGATGTTATGTCATCATGAGTGATTGCAGGAACAGGTACACTTATGAAACATGGCACGATGATGAATGGGATGAAGAAGGAGTGCATCCTAGAAGACTTCCTCACAGTTGGACAAATGCACGAAGCACATTGAGAAGCAAGAGAAAGGGACACATACACATCTACCATCAATCAAAGATGAAGACCATCAAGTAACCCGCACACTTTTCCATGCGAAGGTGAAGACATGTTACACCAAGAGCACAAAACCACCACAACACCACAGTTAGCTAGTACATGTCAGTAGTGTCATTTTGAGTTGTGTCATGAGTTGACTCAGCCACATCACTACTATGGGCCATACTTGTTGTAATCAAATGTAATGTAATGTGAAATTCCAATAGACGCACATATGAAGTTAAAGAATCATGTAAGTCGAAAAGTCACAGGAAGTCAAACAATGATGAGGGAAGATGAAGAGTCACAAGGGTCAGTTATCCCCCCATGGCTATATATACCCCCGTCATTGTATGAGAAAAATAATTTTCACCTTGGCTCCTCCCTGTTACAGGGAAAAGTGTCTATGCAGAACTGCTAATCCCACTAAGGTGTGGTAGCTACCTTAGAAACAAACAAAGTAAAACTAATTTCGTTTTCCTTTATGAAAGATAGATGAGAGAAGAATAAAGGAGACCAACCTCTGTCTTGCGCTTGGTTCCTTGCTCGATTCCTCTCTCTTCTGATAGTCCTTTGCTACTTGCTTCCTTGTATACCCAGCTTCACAGAGTACCTGTAGGATCAAAGCAGCATAACACTATACAAGAACCTGGATCTATTATCATAAACAATCTAGGATCAGATGTAAATTGACCATACAAATGCATGAAACATAAATGACACAAGAGTATGGAGGAAAACTTGAATAGCTTTATTGATAATCAAAAAAGAGCCAAGAGAGTTACAACCAGTTGTTCTGACCCAGCATCATCCTCTCAGCAAGTAAGCCCTTCTTCACCTCATGCAAAGCTTAGATCACCCAACACTATGATGTTGCCTCAAGAAACTAACAACAATTCCTTACAAGATGCAAAATTCTAGCCTCTGGATCTCTGGGATGAGGGATCCATATATAGATATCTGTAAGGGAGATGAGTCAGCTTGTGATTTGAATAGTGTCTTCCCTTGATAGTTCTTGCTTCCACTTGGAGATTGATGATCTCTTACTCATCCTTAGCCGAATTCAGAATGGCAAGTGTCACAGGAGAAGTTTCTGGAAGATTCCATGCTTCTCCACCTTGCGGATTGACACTGCCATTTGTCTCTTCTCTCCCATCGCACCCCATAGAAGGGCTTTTTGAAATGCAACGCACCCACAGAGTGTACTTAGGTGAGATGCAATGCACTTTGCCTATGGAGCAGGTGAAATGATCCTGTTTTGACCAGTTCTGAGTGGTTTTTCATGGAGAACTTCTGGGGGAAGGTGTAATCAGTTGACCTTGTTCCTTTAGGGGTTGGAACAACACTTTTAGGGACTTAGGAGCCCTTGGTTTATGGACATTTTATGCTTGGGGTTGCAGTGCCCAAAAATGTCTATAACAGTTGCCCCCTAAAGCATG
The DNA here is from genome assembly GCA_031772625.1 of Pinus tabuliformis. Lineage (NCBI taxonomy): Eukaryota > Viridiplantae > Streptophyta > Pinopsida > Pinales > Pinaceae > Pinus > Pinus tabuliformis. Next base: position 120,762,959 of record CM062812.1, on the reverse strand, counting down.
AGGTCGTTAATCTTTTTGATGTCGGGTGAAATGCTTTATCATGAGGATCCGAAGTTCTTTCAAGCTGGGAGGAGACCTGTAATAAGATACAATACAATACATTATCTTCATAATATTTTCATGATCTAGCTGAGGCGGGCATTCCCATGCTCAGCTTTATAAATTCATTTTCATGTACATAGGACAGACAATCGTCTGAGTGTAGACTGATGATTCTGGTAGAGCCATCATCCCTTTGATTGGATGATTATCTGTGCAGCAATGATGTACATTTGATGTCTTTATTTCCCTAAATATATATCGCAGCCCGGATGGATGAAACTAGATCCGGGGTCTTCAATCTCGTTCAATCTTCACTCAAAGTACAAGTCGATCCATGTGAGAGATGTTATGGAGTCGAACACGGAAAGACATCGCCTGATTACCAGCTAATGATGTAAGCTGTTAATAGGTGCGAGAGTAATCACCGATAATGATAATGACCCTCAAGGTACTGCAGTACAATTCACATGGTGTGAATAAAGGACTTGGCATCGAACACCACGCAAAATCTTTCAGTCGAAGGCTATTGATGTAAACCTATCACCGGAAGTGAGAAGCTTTCCATTGAGGCATGCAAGCTTCAAAGTACTGAAAGGGGTGTCCCTAGTTCGACTTCTTGGATAATGAGTTGATGTCGACAAGAAGTGATCCGTCATAGGAGGGCCTTAATGAATCCCACATCAATAACACGGAACGGAGCAAATGATTTTAATGGAGGTGAAAACGATCTGGTGATATAAGGTTCAGAGTGGCGGTCATGAAAGAATGGAGCGTAAATGTATTGCAGCGGGTGAGACACAGGTGAATTCTCTGAGTGACTTCTCTTGAACATATCGGCGACACTGACGTGATGGATTGGTAGCATTAACCCCAAATGTGGATGGTGTGATGGGACCATGGTGATGTGACCGGTCAATGAAACAACCCAACCCGACTTGGATGCGGAGTGAAAGTGTCATGTTCAAGAGCGACTTTCTACCAACAAATTTTCTTCAAGTTTTGTTCCCAATTTTTCCCCAGTCATTGCTGACCAGTACCTCTTTATTTTTGTCAAGCTTGAGGAGGATAACATATGCTTGTTCTATAATTTTCCCTTCGGGCAAACCCATCGTTATGTTTTAACGAGCCTAGCGATAGTGAAACTCTTTCTTGTCTGCTATGGACAAGTTTGTCGCTATTAGGTTTTAACGAGTTTAACGACAAAGATAACTCGGTCCTTTTCAATTTTAGAGAGTCTGAATAGGGACGTAAAGGAAACTCCAAAAATCCTTTTTCGTCATCTAATCCCTTAAGTTCGAAAAAGTATAAAACAATACAGAAGGGATGAATTTTCGATACTTTTAACGAGACAAAAAAAACAAGCGCTCGATCTTTTTGTGTAATAATCCCTCAGGTCCAAAAAGATTAAAATCTAAAGGAGGGATAGCACTTCCGGTCCCTTTAACGAGCTGGAGAGGCCAATGGCTCAGAAATCTTTTCATATTTTATGAGTCAGTTGAAAAGAGCTTAAAGGAGACTTGTCTTTGAGGAATGAGTGATAAAATTGGGTAGCAGCTGATTCCAGGTAAGGTTTGGAATTTTCCAATCACGACAGTGTTACAAGGATGGCTAGTGGGATCACTCTTCACAGCCGTTCCTCAAAAGGAATAAACAATCAGATGGAGGTGAATGATCGGCCAATACATAGTGGAGGTGATGATGGGAACACGACCAAGGCTTTAAAGGGTGAAGTACTACATTCATGATGATTATTTACTGGAAATTGGTTCATTTTTTATTGAGCTTAAACGCTGGGGGAAACATTTGCTCATTGCTTATGTTTATTTTTTAACGAGCATGAAGTCCGCGTTAAAACTGCTCGATTAATCCAGTCGTATAATAAGAATGTCTCATATATGAAAACGACAATTTTTAGAGTTTTGCCCCACATCCTTTCTTTATGCAAGTTAGGAAACGACCAATCCTATGATTTTAAAGGGTTAGAGGACCTACAAATTTAAAAAATAAATGGTCGCTCTTCGCTTGCACGCCAAAAGGTTTGCATGCCCCCAGGTATAAAATAAAGCTTCAAGGTCACCTTTTATTCTACCGACAAACATTTGTTTTATCAGGAAAGGTCTACCTCTTTCAGGTTACCAAAGATTCTTCTATTCACACCGTAAACAAAACACTTCTTTGGCGATGTCTACCGAAATAGACAAAGGTGAGCGGTGCAGATGCCTCCACTCACATAACTTTGACGAGGGAATCTTATTCCAGTCTAACCCCCTTTTCCAATCACGGACGGGAGTACAGACCAGTCATATATCTCTCGTGGAAACCTACCCTATACCCGAAGTTTTCCTGTCGAAGCAGACCAGGGTGCATGCCCCCTGGGTTTCAGTCATGTCCCCCGAATCACTCGCGCTCATCAGGTGGATGGACTGGGGATTGATGAGACATTCTTTGTGTGAAAAGACCATTCAGGGACGGTATATGACTATTTTCTATGTGTGATCCGGGAAATGAAAGCTGGTCTACGAGCTTGACCACTCTTCCTTCGTGCAGAAAACACATTACTCTAAAGAGTGATGAGACAATGGCTCCCATGCAATAAATATAGTCTCGTCCAAGGAGTAGATTATAATCCAGGGGTCCTTGGACTACCATTACGTTCATACGAATGGTTTTCCCTCTCAATGTTATGGGCACATTGGGAAGGATCCCTAACGGTCGACTGGTTCCTTTATCAAAGCCTGTTAGATTTCTCATCTCAGGCAAAAGCGATGGCGAACCAAGCGCTTTCCAAGCAGTCGAGGAAAGGATACTCACAGAAGCCCCTTCATCTATGATGGTACCAGCCATAACCATTCTATATATTTGAGCAATGATTCAGAATGGTACACTAGCCGGTAAACGGGGTCTGCCTAGTTGATTCCAGTCAAAGGAAACAACTAGGTTGCTTGGAGGTGGGACCGAATAGACGGTCGGGTACGACTCTAACGAACTTCCTTCCTGCGGTAAAGGAATGGGTAAATTGCCCCCATGTTCATCGGAGTCTGTGCTTACGAAAAGAATTTGGACGGTGTCATCCTTGTTCTCTTCGGTGACTGTATCATCTAAAGATGGAACCTCTGAAGGCAAGACCGGGTCAACTGCCACCTCGACCTTTTGACTTTCGTCTGGTATGGGTTTAGATGGTTTGTCTTCAATGATAGATGCTTCGGCCGACCACCTGGGCGGGTCAGCTGGATTTTCAACTAGTGACGGACTCAGCAAGAGCTTTTTATATCCAGGAGGAAGTCGTAACGTTGAAACTGGATGATCGTCCAAAACTCTTTTAGCCTCGTCTAAGAAGGGACAACGGTGGACGGCATGATCGCCTTCGCACAGTTTACAAGGAAATCTATATTTTCCTTTTTTTCTTGGGGCTTCACTTTCACTAGTCGACGGTGTGTTTTCAACATGATCATCAGAGGTTGACGACATCAGATTGTGCAAACGAGGAGACCAGTCCCTTAAGATCCGAGGGATGCAGGGACAATCTCTATGATAGTGGTCTCCTTTGCAAATGACACATGGCGATTTAGGCCTGGTCGGTGCAGTGTGTGGATTTTCGCTAGACGACACTTGGTTGCCCCTTTTCGCCTTTGGCTCCTTCTTCTTCTTCTTTTCCTTCTTCTTCTCAGGTACTTGATTCTTGGCTTTACCAGCCTCATCAAGTGAAGAAGAAGGAGGCGAGGAAGAATTGGACGAAGTAGAGGGTTGGGGGGTAACTCTAGAATCGTCTAGTTGTTGACTCCATTGTTCAGGAATTGTGGTGTTCTGAATGACGGAGGTTGAGAAGAGCCATACGGGCAAGCCAATTTTCAATCCTATAAGCAACAATGTGGCCAAATAGGGTGCACCAACATCTCCCCAAGAGGAGAAGGGACTAGGATTTCCTCCAAGGGGAATTCCTTGGTTGGTGGATTCCATTTTCTCAACCTAAGACCAACGTAGGAAAGGTGATGATTATTCCGTTTAAAATAAATTTTAGACGCTTTGACACAACTTGTTTTTTCAATTTTAAAGAGTCGAGAAAAAATAAAATATGACTCTAGTCGCCTTCGATTTTTAATGAGCCTGAAGTGACAAGTTCTCAGATGGACCTTTTCCGTTAAGGAGTCTAAAAAGGAGCGAAAGGGACTGCTCTGGAAATCTATGCAGAGGGATTACCAAACCAATCGCAAAACTGCAGAATACTTTTTACGGTACGACAGTCAATCTTCCTGAATGCTGTGTTCAGTGCATTGCGATCGATAGGGCGGCAGACACGGCTTCCTATGGATAAAGGATTAAGCCTATTGTGGTCTCCCAAAATATACTTGACGGTACATGGGAGCACAAGTCCATACTGGCACTTATCGTCTCAAAGTGGAGGAATCACCCAACCAACAGTGAGAACAACAGTTACCAGGCTTTACGACGCCGGAATAGGTCTCTAGCCTAGACTTCTAGATGTTGTGCGTTAGGTTCCAAAGCGTTGTTAGATTCATTAAATTTATTTTATAGTTGATCTTGCTTAAGAAATTTTCCTTTTAGGTTCACCGCGTGATGTAGATGTACAATTCCTAAAATGAAATCTAAGATGGTAAACAGTCTTTTATCTTCTTTGTGCAATGAAAATCCTAGCTACTAAGGAAAGAAAGATAGAATTCTTTCAACAAAGAGCAAAGAGCACACACTATATGCACTGTCCTAAATCGAACCAATCAAACAGTCTAAATGCAAATGCACATGCATGTATTTGTTTTCAACCTTCTTAATATGTGAATGATAAAAAGAAAGCTAATGCGCAAATCTGAATTACTTTTCAAGCGACAATTACTAACAAGTTTCTTTTCAAAATAGAAAATGAAGACAATGACAACACTTTGCGATTTGGAAATGAAGACTTGCTTTCGACACTAGAAAAACTACTAATTCAGATAAAATACAATAGTAACAGGGTAATCGACTATCAAGAGAAATCAGACTCTCTTCTATGACTGAAAATGACACTTGTGACACTTTCAAATCAAGAAACGACAATACAATTACGTTACTTTTTTGCAAAGGAGAACTGAAAATGACTCAACAAATACACAAAAACATTTACAGTTCTTTGCACAATGGAGGCAGAATAACAGCAAGGAAAGGGGTTTCAAACAGAGGTGTACTGACCATAGGCAGCAAAACTCATGAATAGAACTGAAAAGAATGAACACAGAAACCAAAATTCAGGAAAAATGCCTAGTCTGATCAGCGCACCTGTAACACAATGAATTTGAAATGCAGCGCACCTACTACACTCGGGAAGTGCGCTGAATTTCAGATTCATAGAACAGAGAGTGCGCTGGGCTAGAGACGCGACTTTGCTTGGGTTTCGGGTCACAGTTTACAGTTCAGTTCAGGGATTTTGGCCGAGCAAGTGGTAATCAGTAAATCAACAATAGGGGTAGATCTAAGGAGGTTACTAGAGCCACCACAAGGGAAATTAGAGAGTTTGTAAATCAGTTGTTTAATTCATAAACAAAACTCGGAGATTGACTGACGCGACATTTATCTACTTTGCATTTGCATAGCAAACGCAGTTCGAAAGCTACCTGGCTCAACTTCAGGCTCCGTCTGTAAGTTTATAAAGTAAACAAAATGTAGATAAACAAACAACCTAGTCGCTCCCCAGCGGAGTCACCATTTTGTTACAGGGAAAAGTGTCTATGCAAAACTACTAATCCCACTAAGGTGTGGTAGCTACCTTAGAAACAAACAAAGTAAAACTACTTTCGTTTTCCTTTATGAAAGATAGATGAGAGAAGAATAAAGGAGACCAACATCTGTCTTGCGCTTGGTTCCTTGCTCGATTCCTCTCTCTTCTGATAGTCCTTTGCTACTTGCTTCCTTGTATACCCAGCTTCACAGGGTACCTGTAGAATCAAAGCAACATAACACTATACAAGAACCTGGATCTATTATCATAAAAAATCTAGGATCAGATGTAAATTGACCATACAAATGCATGAAACATAAATGACACAAGAGTATGGAGGAAAACTTGAATAGCTTTATTGATAATCAAAAAAGAGCCAAGAGAGTTACAACCAGTTGTTCTGACCCTGCATCATCCTCTCAGCAAGTAGGCCCTTCTTCACCTCATGCAAATCTTAGATCACCCAACACTATGATGTTGCCTCAAGAAACCAACAACAATTCCTTACAAGATACAAAATTCCAGCCTCTGGATCTCTGGGATGAGGGATCCATATATAGATATCTGTAAGGGAGATGAGTCAACTTGTGATTTGATTAGTTTCTTCCCTCTGATAGTTCTTTCTTCCACATGGAGATTGATGATCTCTTACTCATCCTTGATCGAATTCAGAATGGCAAGTGTCACAGGAGAAGTTTCTGGAAGATTCCATGCTTCTCCACCTTGCGGATTGACACTGCCATTTGTCTCTTCTCGCCCATCGCACCCCATAGAAGGGCTTTTTGAAATGAAAAGCACGCACAGAGTGTACTTAGGTGAGATGCAATGCACTTTGCCTATGGAGCAGGTGAAATGATCCTGTTTTGACCAGTTCTGAGTGGTTTTTCATGGAGAACTTTTGGGGGAAGGTGTAATCAGTTGACCTTGTTCCTTTAGGGGTTGGAACAACACTTTTAGGGACTTAGGAGCCCTTGGTTTATGGACATTTTATGCTTGGGGTTGCAGTGCCCAAAAATGTCTATAACACTCCCACATAGCCTTGAGTGTTTTTAGTATGTTCTTTGAGGAGCAAGGAGCAGCTCCAATATCCCGTTAGTGGGTCTAGTGATGTATGGTGTATAGATGTGTCTTGGAAATTTTGCTTAATTCAAAAGCTTGTCTCAAGCTAGCACGTTTTCACACATGATCTGAATCCATTTGTAAGACTATTCTTTAAACATTGTAATGCATGTTTGCTTAACTTATGCTAAGATAGTTGAACTACTTCAGTTATTTTAGTACTTACATTGTTGAAGATGTGTTGTATTGTTTATCTCTACTATCTCGTCTATGTGGTGTTAGCCTCCTATACCAATAGGTTTTCATTTCTCATGATTGACAGTGGAAGTGCCAAAAATGTTCATCTTCCATGCTACTAAGGTTCCATTTTTGTGAAAGAAGCAGACAGTTAAAAAATGTAAAGAGGGTATGCCTTAAAAGAAAAATCAAAGGGCAAGAAAATGAATTGGTCAAAGAAAAAATAAAAGAAATGAACCCCAAACAAAGACTATGAAAGTGGCTAGTCCAAATTGCCACTACTACTTTGATGGGTGGCTCAACAGCTCAAGTTGGGCCTCACCATGTTTTAAATTGCATGTTGTAGACTAGAGAGGAAGTACCTGTTCAAACAGTTCAAGCTTGACAGATGACTAGGTGGATAGAGAGAGAAAGGAGCCCAACTGCTTAATCTGGGCCCTTGGAAGTCATAAGGGTAGACTTAGACAGGAGGGCAACAAAAAGAAAAGAGAATTATCAGGGTTTGCAAGGCTAAGTGCACCCATCCAAAGGAAGAAAAAATGTTAGGCATATTAGGCAGGGTAGGCAGTTGAAGGTTGCAGAAAGCAAGATCTAAGCATATCACTTGGGAAAAATCACAATGATGTCACCAGCAGGAGAAAGGCAAGAGCAATGGCCTATTTGGTAAACTACTGAACCATCACTAACTTCCCTCATCCCCTTCAAAAGTTTCTTACTAACCTCCCCATGAGCACTGCAGGATCTGCTTGATCAGTCCTCCTTATATTCCTCATTTGTAAAAATTTCATGTCAGAAGTGACTTCTCTTTTTGAAAAGCAGCCACATTTCCTGTGTAAAAATTCTTTCCATTTTGATCTACTCCCTAACTAAGTTTGTTTCCTAAAAAGCTTAGTATCTATCACTTCCCATTCACATTCCCCTCCAATACTTACTACTAACTCTATCTACACTAAATCCCCTATATTCCCCTTTCCCTATTACTATAACACCATGGTGTATAAAACCCCAAGCAATGTATAAATATAACCCCTTTAGCATTATAGCTAAATAACACTTCTAAGGGAGACATTAGTCCGCTAGGGACTATAGTCAACCCTTGCTTTGGGATTACCCTAACCTCTGGTTAGAGTAATAACCTATACTAAACCCTCGTTTACCCTTTTTCCGAAAAAATTCATGAAAAACCCCTTCCCCCCCTCTCAAATCTAGCATTCAAAGGTTTTTCTAAACCCAACAGATTAACCTGCATATGCCAAAACCCACAAAAACCCCCTGACCTAAAGTTTTAAACCTGAAATATTTTAACGAATATTTTATTCGCTGGCAGGTCCCCACCCAAACTTGCACTATGGGTCGGGGCGCCCACCAGCCCTCGATCTCCCGCCTCCCTCAATCCAACGATGGGCGGGCGATTTCAGTTTTAAACCTGCCGCGGTTTAGCGTCCGGGGAGCGGGTGGTTTTGCTCACGTACACTGGACGCATGGCAGTCGGTGGAGGTGTTCGGAGCCCCCCTCCCCGATACCGCCTTCTCCCAAAAGCGGTGCAGGGAGACCGCTTATCACCTTCCCTCTTACCGCCTCCTCTGTCGCGTCACCCCCACTTCATCGTGACGTCATACCACCGTCCCCCGCCACCACGCCTCATGGCCCTCCACATCATCTTTCCACCCCACACATCCCCCATCGTGTCCTGCCATGTTGGCCTCCAGCTTAGCACCCACGTCACCTTCCGTACCCGGGCCCGCCATGACGTCATCGGCGGAAAAGCGCCAATAACCCACATTTTCCAAAATTGTCGTTAAAAACGCGCAAAAGAGCCGTTTTATGTCATTTTCACTCGAAAAAGACAGAGTCGCCGTTTTATTTGTTCATTGCGAAAATTGCCTCCAAGCCGCTAAATTCAAAGCTACGGACGCCGCGACTCACCAATTTAGCTTCATCATTCATCCACTGTTCAACCCAAAGGCTCTCGGCATCGTTTATCCAGGTATTTTCCAGAATTCACCTCTTTTACTCGTGTTTATGCCATTTCTCTGCAATATTGTCCATTAAACACCTGGTTATTCCCAAATTAAAGATTGTCTCTTAGTCAATTCTGGACTAAAACAACCTGCATTGCCCCCTGCTCCAAAATTCGATGTTACAACAATAATTCGCGGCCTTAAATTTGCAAATTGACCTCCCAATCGCCCGGCATTGTTCCCTTTTGCCGGGTACATACTTGAAGGACCAAATTTTACCAAATTATAATTATACCCCCTCCTCTGCAATTCATCTTCATTAGTCACAATCCCTGTGAATTTACCTAAGCAGAGCAAAGGCAAGCCTGCCTAACCTGCCTATTCCTCTTTGAAGAACATATCTAGCACCTGCATTCAATCTGCCAATTGACTTCTAGAAAAGCCTTGCAAGCTATTGCACTTACCTTGTAACATTCAGAAACTACACAATGGCTGCTCCTGCACCCACAGCTCTCAGTGTTACCCCCATGAATCCACCAAATAAAGAGCTTGAGTCCCTGCCTCTTGCTGACAGAGATTTCCTCATCCAAGACTTTGTGGGTGATAGGAACCATTTGCAGACCTTCCGAGAATTGAGGGATAGCTATTTGAACAACAATGATACATATGGGATATGGGAATCTAATCTACCTTATTACTTCCTCCCATCTGTCAACATTTTTCCAGAGATTATCCGCCTATGTGCTGAGAATTATGATCCAAATCACAGAGCTGTGAAGTCTCCATCTGGGAGCATCCTCTTCCACATTAATGTTGAGTCCATCAACCAGATGCTCAACTTCAAACAAACTCAGCTACTGTTTCCATTCTCCATGAACTATCTGCTGGATACAGGTGCCAAGCTTTCCACTGCTGACATTCAGAAGATCACCCAGACATTTATGAGAGCTGACCGCCAGCCCACAGGGCCACCTCCTTTCTTGCATGTCCATTTTACTGATGTGGGCCAGCTTCTGGTTGACATGATCTCTTATGTATTGGGCTATAAAACCAGTGAGTTCGTTGATGAGACAGTGCTGGTGTTATTAGCTGCTTACAGCCCAGGCCAACCTCCTGCCTACAAATATAATTTTGCTAAATTCATAGCCAACAAGATACATGACCAGTTTTTCAAAGTAGACAGGGAGGGCATATTCAAATATTCATCTTACATCTACCACTTGTTCATGTACTACCAGTCCGAGGCTTTTCAATGCCATTAAAGACAAAGGCAGATACTCCCCTAGGAAACAAACATGGCACCAGTTTTACTCAAATTGGACCCAACTATGAGCAAAAGACACTTGATAACTCAGCTGAAAAGGAAAAATCTGTTGCACTAAATGCCAAAATTCAAATGGAAAAACATTTTAACTTGGAAATAGAAATAAGTAAGCTAAAGATATCAGTTCCTCTTTCGGAATTAGCCAAACATGACATATACAGACAGCAGATCAATAAATCACTCCAAGTATCAGACAACAAAGATGCTGTGAATGTCCTAGATGACCAACCAGAGTTGTTGTTTGGACCTGGGGTTAATGGAAAAACAGAGAATGGAGGGGTACCACCCTTTTACATCAGTCTAAACATTCATGATAAGGTCCTACATAATGCAATGTTCGATTCGGGGGCCTCACACAACTTAATTCCCAAATCTGTAATGGAAAAACTTGACTTGGATATCACAAGACCTTACAAGGATCTATTCTCATTTGATTCAAGCCAAGTCAGGTGTTTAGGCCTGATTAAAGACTTATGTGTCTCCTTGGTTCAATACCCAACCAAAACTATCTTGATGGATGTAGTCGTAGCTGACATACCCCTAAGTATGGCATGCTCTTGTCCAGATCTTGGGGGGCCAAAACTTCAAGGATCTCTGCAATTAGATATATCCTATGCAACTATCTCAGTCTTTGGGCAGCCAAAGAGATTATACCGTGAAACTTTGATGAAATATGTGGTAAGCAGTCAAGAGAAGCCCCAAAACTTCCCAATCTATTCAAGACACTCTAACATGGATTCATTTATTCTCTACAATGCCGACATCTGTCACAAAGCTTATTCTGAACTATTAATGACAGTAGAGACCAAGGAGTTAGATGACCAATGTGTTTGCAAAGACCAAGGGACCGTGGGCATAGCTGATAAGAAGACAGAAGAACATGATGTATCAAGTTACTTGCAAGAAACCAACCTACCCATGATCCAACTTTCTAGTGATCCCAATCCAAATCTTGATCATGAAACTTTATGGTATCTAGAATTTGATGGCTCTGTAAACAAGCTGGGAGCTGGGGCAGGAGTCTGGATCCATAATATGCACAATGACCAAGCTGAGGGCCATGCATACAGATTAAACTTTCGATGCACAAACAACATGGCTGAATATGAGGCCCTTCTGTTAGGTCTGAAACTTATAAAAAATCTAGGTGCAACCAAAGTCTCAATCTTAGGAGATTCAGACTTGGTCATACAACAGATGAAGGGGAATTTTACCACAAATGATCTGAGGTTGAAAGCATACAAGGGAGCAGCTATTCAAGTACTTGAGAGCTTCTCACAATCACAGTTGACTAAAATCTCCAGAGAACTCAATCAGCATGCCCACAGCTTGGCAACTTTTGCCAGCACTTGTAAGTTGCCTTTCAAAACCAATCATACATTCACTGCTGAAATCAAACACAGACCTTCAGTTCCAGATAACATCAAGAATTGGCAAGTCTTCGAGAATAATACACAGATAAATAACTTTCTCACTTTAAAGGAAGAATTTTCTGGCATAAACATTGACACTAGCACTAGAGATGATCAACCACATATATGCGCAATTACACAGAAAATATCAGCGGAAACAGCTGATCGAGTTTTGCATCCTACCACTTTTGACAAGGAAACTATACGGGAGTTGAAACAATCGGATGAAGAGGAAATGGTTGAAACAGAAGATGAGGTAATTGAGCTAAAGGATAATTTTCTGCCCATAGGTCTAACCCCTTTGGAGGATCTGTTTGATTCAAATGATATCTCAAGAAAACCAAAAATGCAACCATTGAATGCTGAAATAGAAGATTGTAATATTGGGACCCCTGAAAATCCCAAAATGGTCAAATTATCCAAAGCATTACCACCTGAGCAGAAAATGAAATACATTGAGTTATTTAAAGAGTTTCAAGACATCTTTGCCTGGAGCTATGAGGACCTTAAATCTTATGATACATCAGTTATCCAACACACTATCCCTCTAAAAGAAAATCAAAAGCCTTTCAAACAGAAGCTTAGGAGAGTCAATCCAGTCCTCCTCCCCCTTATTGAAAAAGAGGTTAAACGTATGTATGAAGCTGGGATCATCGCCCCAATTAGATTCTCAGAGTGGATTTCAAACCTAGTGCCTACTAGGAAAAAGACAGGGGAAATCCGACTGTGTGTTGACCTAAGAAATTTGAACAAAGTATCTCTCAAAGACCATTACCCCTTACCAAAAATGGATCATATCTTGCAAAGGGTAGTGGGAGCTGCTAGGATCTCTTTACTAGATGGTTTCTCAGGATTCAATCAGATTCTAGTACACCCGGATGATCAAGACAAAACTGCCTTCACAACACCTTGGGGAACATTCAAATATGTCAAAATGCCTTTTGGACTTAAAAATGCAGGGGCCACATTCCAAAGAGAAATGGATATTGCCTTTGCCAAGGAAATTCATGACTTCCTAGTTGTCTATCTTGATGATCTAACTACCTTTTCAAAATCAGATCAAGAACACTTAGAACACTTGAGGCAGGTTTTCACAATTTGTAGAAAGTATGGCATATCATTGAACCCAAAGAAGTCACTATTTGGGCTGAAAGAAGGTAAACTCCTGGGGCATATAATCTCAAAAGATGGTATTAGGATTGACCCGGACAGAATTCAATCTATCCTACAAGTACCACATCCAAGAAACATCAAAGAACTACAAAGCTTTCTAGGAAAGATCAACTTCTTGAGGAGATTTATTCCCAATCTGGCTGAACTCATTAGACTGTTAAATAATATGCTGAAAAAGGATTCCAAGGTCAAATGGACCATGGAAGCTAGACAAGCCTTTGAGGATATCAAAAGAGCATTGACAAACACACCCGTCCTAACAAGCCCTAGATTTGATCAAGATTTCATTATTTTTTCTTTTGCTTCTGAGCATACAATTGTTGTTGTTCTGCTACAAAAAGATGACCAAGGCTGTGAAAAACCCATTGCATTTTTTAGCAGAGCCCTTAGAGATGCTCCTTTGAAATATCAGATCATGCAAAAACAAGCCTATGCATTGGTAAAATCCATCAAGGAATTCAGAATCTATATCCTTTACTCTCATATAATTGCCTATGTTCCTAATGCAGTGGTCAAAGACATTCTAACCCAAGAAGGAATTGAAGGCAAGAGGGGCAAGTGGATTGCCAATATATTGGAATATGACATTGAGATTAAGCCTACCAAACTGATAAAAGGACAAGGCCTAGCCAAACTAATGACTGAAACCAATTTTCAAGCCCTTGACATTAATGAACTGGACGATGAACAGGAGATGGCGACTCCACAGATCAACCAAGCCTTTATGAAATCTCCCTGGTATACTGATATATGTTTTGTATTATTGAACCTGCAAGCTCCTCCAGGGTTGTCCAGAACCAAGAAAAGATTCTTAAAAATGAAAGCATCAAAGTTTTGTATTATCGACAATGTTTTGTTTTGGAGAAATCATGAAGGAATCTTACTCAATTGCTTAACAATAGAAGAAACTGACAATGTCCTCAAAGAATTTCATGCATGTGACTGTGGAGGACACTTATACTGGAAGTCCACAGCTGATAAAATCCTAAGGGCTGGATTTTATTGGCCCTCCTTGTTTGCTGATGTAAAGAGATTTGTAATGTCTTGCCACAAATGCCAAATTTTTGAGGGCAAGAGGAAGCTGCTACCTTTACCACTCAAGCCAGTTTCAACTGAGAGACCATTCCAGCAATGGGGTTTAGACTTCATTGGTGAAATTCACCCTCCATCCTCTGGCCAGCATAGATGGATTCTCACTGCCACAGACTATTTTACCAAATGGATAGAAGCCATCCCTTGTAGGCAGGCCAATGACTCCATTATTATACAATTCCTAGAAACCAACATCTTGTCCAGGTTTGGCTGTCCAGACAAAATTATTACAGACAATGTTGCTGCTTTCAAGTCCAAGAAAATGATCAACTTTTGTCACAAATATCACATGACCCTAGGTCATTCCACTGCCTATTATCCTCAAGGTAATGGCCTAGATGAATCTTCCAATAAAAGTCTCATCAATATCATTAAGAAAGTTTTGGAAGTGAACAAAAAGAATTGGCATAAGAAGTTGGTAAATGCATTATGGGCAGATAGACTGACCACCAAGAGATCAATTGGCATGAGTCCATATGAACTGGTCTATGGGCTAGAAGCAAAGTTTCCTACATGTCTAGGAATTCCTGTGATCAAGTTGCTGCAAGAAATACAAGCTGAGCCAAATGACATTCAAAGAAGAATTAATCAGACAATTCATTTACAGCAAATAAGAGAAGAAGTCTATCAAAGAACCCAAGTTCTACAAGAAAAGCTCAAAAGAATATTTGACAAAAGAACCAAAGCTGAAGATTTCTTCATAGGAAACAAAGCGTTAAGATGGGATTCCAGGAGGGAGGACAAAGGCAAACATGGTAAGTTTGATTTTTTATGGAAGGGACCCTATGTCATCTATGCTATACAAGGAAACAACACCTACTTTCTAAGAAGTTTGGATGGCTCAAACACGGAGGAAGGCCCAGTCAATGGGAGAATGCTCAAGCATTATTTTGAATCCTTTTGATCAAACACTGAACAGGCATATATTGTACATAAATATTTGTATTTCCAGTATTTTCAGTTATAACAGATAAATAAAGCACCAAGTGCAGCATATTTTGAGAAGACCAGGATGCTACACTATGTTCTTTTTGGAAAATGTTGATCCTGGCATTTAGAAAGCAAAGAAAAACACAGGGTAACTATCAAGTGATGAGGAGAAATTCTGAGAAGCGGGTAAAAATAGATCTGCAAATTCACAGCAAATCAGCTCATTGGGTGCTGCCTGCAACTATCTAGGATCCTAAACAATGGTCTCCAGCAACAGAAAAATTCAGCCTACAGCAAGAAAGCAGAACTCAGGCAATCTGACCTGCTGTTCTTGGCTTTTCATCTGGAAAAGCGATCCCCAAGTGGAGCCACTTTTAGCCTCCTATACCAATAGGTTTTCATTTCTCATGATTGACAGTGGAAGTGCCAAAAATGTTCATCTTCCATGCTACTAAGGTTCCATTTTTGTGAAAGAAGAAGACAGTTAAAAAATGTAAAGAGGGTATGCCTTAAAAGAAAAATCAAAGGGCAAGAAAATGAATTGGTCAAAGAAAAAATAAAAGAAATGAACCCCAAACAAAGACCATGAAAGTGGCTAGTCCAAATTGCCACTACTACTTTGATGGGTGGCCCAACAGCTCAAGCTGGGCCTCGCCATGTTTTAAATTGCATGTTGTAGACTAGAGAGGAAGTACCTGTTCAAACAGTTCAAGCTTGATAGATGACTAGGTGGATAGAGAGAGAAAGGAGCCCAACTGCTTAATCTGGTCCCTTGGAAGTCATAAGGGTAGACTTAGACAGGAGGGCATCAAAAAGAAAAGAGAATTATCAGGGTTTGCAAGGCTAAGTGCACCCATCCAAAGGAAGAAAAAATGTTAGGCATATTAGGTAGGGTAGGCAGTTGAAGGTTGCAGAAAGCAAGATCTAAGCATATCACTTGGGAAAAATCACAATGATGTCACCAGCAGGAGAAAGGCAAGAGCAATGGCCTATTTGGTAAACTACTGAACCATCACTAACTTCCCTCATCCCCTTCAAAAGTTTCTTACTAACCTCCATGAGCACTGCAGGACTGATCTTCCTGATCAGTCCTCCTTATATTCCTCATTTGTAAAAATTTCATGTCAGAAGTGACTTCTCTTTTTGAAAAGCAGCCACATTTCCTGTGTAAAAATTCTTTTCATTTTGATCTACTCCCTAACTAAGTTTGTTTCCTAAAAAGCTTAGTATCTATCACTTCCCATTCACATTCCCCTCCAATACTTACTACTAACTCTATCTACACTAAATCCCCTATATTCCCCTTTCCCTATTACTATAACACCATGGTGTATAAAACCCCAAGCAATGTATAAATATCCCCCCTTTAGCATTATAGCTAAATAACACTTCTAAGGGAGACATTAGTCCACCAGGGACTATAGTCAACCCTTGCTTTGGGATTACCCTAACCTCTGGTTAGAGTAATAACCTATACTAAACCCTCATTTACCCTTTTTCCGAAAAAATTCATGAAAAACCCCTTCCCCCCCTCTCAAACCTAGCATTCAAAGGTTTTTCTAAACCCAACAGATTAACCCGCATACGCCAAAACCCACGAAAAACCCCCTAACCTAAAGTTTTAAACCCGAAATATTTTAACGAATATTTTATTCGCTGGCGGGTCCCCACCCAAACTTGCACGATGGGTCGGGGCGCCTGCCAGCCCTCGATCTCCCGCCTCCCTCAATCCAACGATGGGCGGGTGATTTCAATTTTAAACCTGCCGTGGTTTAGCGTCCGGGGAGCGGGTGGTTTTGCTCCCATATGCTGGACGCGTGGCAGCCGGCGGAGGTGTTCGGCTCCCCCCTCCCCGATACCACCTTCTCCTAAAAGCGGTGCGGGGAGACCGCTTACCGCCTTCCCTCTTACCGCCTCCTCTGTCGCGTCACCCCCACTTCATCGTGACGTCATACCACCGTCCCCCGCCACCGCGCCTCGTGGCCCTCCACATCATCTTGCCACCCCACACATCCGCCACCGTGTCCTGCCATGCTGGCCTCCAGCTTAGCACCCACGTCACCTTCCGTACCCGGGCCCGCCATGACGTCATCGGCGGAAAAGCGCCAATAACCCACATTTTCCAAAATTGTCGTTAAAAACGCACAAAAGAGTCGTTTTATGTCATTTTCACTCGAAAAAGACAGAGTCGCCGTTTTATTTGTTCATTGCGAAAATTGCCTCCAAGCCGCGAAATTCAAAGCTACAGACGCCGCGACTCACCAATTTAGCTGCATCATTCATCCACTGTTCAACCCGAAGGCTCTCGGCATCGTTTATCCAGGTATTTGCCAGAATTCACCTCTTTTACCCGTGTTTATGCCATTTCTCTGCAATATTTTCCATTAAACACCTGGTTATTCCCAAATTAAAGATTGTCTCTTAGTCAATTCTGGACTAAAACAACCTGCATTGCCCCCTGCTCCAAAATTCGATGTTACAACAATAATTCACGGCCTTAAGTTTGCAAATTGACCTCCCGATCGCCCGACATTGTTCCCTTTTGCCGGGTACATACTTGAAGGACCAAATTTCACCAAATTATAATTATACCCCCTCCTCTGCAATTCATCTTCATTAGTCACAATCCCTGTGAATTTACCTAAGCATAGCAAAGGCAAGCGTGCCTAACCTGCCTATTCCTCTTTGAAGAACATATCTAGCACCTGCATTCAATCTGCCAATTGACTTCTAGAAAAGCCTTGCAAGCTATTGCACTTACCTTGTAACATTCAAAAACTACACAATGGCTGCTCCTGCACCCACAGCTCTCAGTGTTTCCCCCATGAATCCACCAAATAAAGAGCTTGAGTCCCTGCCTCTTGCTGACAGAGATTTTTTCATCCAAGACTTTGTGGGTGATAGGAACCATTTGCAGACCTTCCGGGAATTGAGGGATAGCTATTTGAACAACAATGATACATATGGGATATGGGAATCTAATCTACCTTATTACTTCCTCCCATCTGTCAACATTTTTCCAGAGATTATCCGCCTATGTGCTGAGAATTATGATCCAAATCACAGAGCTGTCAAGTCTCCATCTAGGAGCATCCTCTTCCACATTAATGCTGAGTCTATCAACCAGATGCTCAACTTCAAACAAACTCAGCTACTATTTCCCTTCTCCATGAACTATCTGTTGGATACAGGTGCCAAGCTTTCCATTGCTGACATTCAGAAGATCACCCAGACATTTATGAGACCTGACCGCCAAACCACAGGGCCACCTCCTTTCTTGCATGTCCATTTTACTGATGTGGGCCAGCTTCTGGTTGACATGATCTCTTATGTCTTGGGCTATAAAACCAGTGAGTTCGTTGATGAGATAGTGCTGGTGTTATTAGCTGCTTACAGCCCAGGCCAACCTCCTGCCTACAAATATAATTTTGCTAAATTCATAGCCAACAAGATACATGACCAACTTTTCAAAGTAGACAGGGAGGGCATATTCAAATATTCATCTTACATCTACCACTTGTTCATGTACTACCAGTCCGAGGCTTTTCAATGCCATATTAAGAAGTTGGATTCTAGAGGAGAAAGAAGATCTGCTATCTTCTGGACATCTGTCTTTCACCAAGTCCAAGATTCACCATATTCATATTGTGAATTTATTGATCAATTTGTATACCCAGTCTCTTGCTTATTGATGAGGTCCCCTCCTCCCAGAGTCTCATTTGAAATCCAGAAAGCTCTGCAGCTGTCAAAAAACTATAAAATAGGTGGTTGCTACCTATACCAAGATCATACAGTCATCAGAATTTATGGCTGTGAGCTCTGTCCATACAGGCTCCCAAAATATGTGCCAATGAGACTGTTTGCCTTGGAGTACTATAGGCAGCTCATTCACTCGAACCTCACCCACTTTCACAGTGCCAAAAAGAAAGCTCATCTCAAATTTAAGCACCACCTGGGCCCCTTCATCATGAACAAAAAAGAGGGATGGCAAGATGCTGAGCAAATCCTCAAAGACAAGTACAAGCTCTCAAAAAGCTTCCGGTGGGTCCCTTATGACCCTGAAGGCTTCATCTATGCTAGGAGAGTTAAGTACAGGCTGCTAGGCTATGAGCATTGTAAATATCCACATATTGAGTAGTATGCAAATCAGCAAGAATGGCTGCAAGATACATTAATTGAGAAACTAACTGAAGAAGAGATAATGCAAAAGAATGTCAAGGATTTGGAAAAAACTCTTGACTTAGATTCTGTGCAGCAGGTAATCTTCAAGCAACCACATCCAGTGGGAGAAGGGACTTCAGCTACAACAACTGCACCAGCCACCCAGGCGCCTTCTGCAGCAGCATCAAGCACAGATAAGGGTAAAGGAATAATGGGTGCTGAAGAAGAAACAACAAAAGAACAACCTGCCTTCTCAATTGGGCAGCAACAAGAGCAAACCCCTCCACCGCAAACAGAACCACCAACAACACCTATATTGCAGACTCCTACACATGAGGAGAGGGGCAAGAAGAGAGACAGAGAAGAGTCCACTCCTGCTAGTGGATCCTCCCAGCAACCTGAGGCCAAGAGGCAAAAGGTTGACTCCCCAGTTATAGAAGAAATAAGTGAAGAAGTCCTTGACAGTCCAAGGAAAGAAGGGGGAGACAGCCAGCAGACGGGTACAAGCTCCTTTGAGCAGGAGCAGGGATTACAGCTTGGCTTGGAGGTGTCCTCCTCCACTCAGCAGAGCAAGAAGCCTTCAAGCACCAAGGCTTCCTTCAAACAAATAAAGGCACAGAATGATTTGCTGAGAATAGAAGTATACAAACAGTTCCTAAAAGCAACACCAGCCAAGCAAGAGAGACTGATGTCAGTGTATGACATTCAAGAGGAGAAAATGATCCTCAGCCACTCCAAACCCAAGGTGCCACAGCCTCAATCAGTTGCAGACTATGTAAGAACAAGGGTGGAAGTCATGGCAAAGGACATTCACCCCATGGACCAAATTGAACTGCACAAACAAACGGGGGAAATGGTCTATGCCACCTTGGTAGACAGGGCCACAATGGCCCATGAATTGAAAGAATCATTGAAGAATACCAACATTCAGTTGGATTTTGAGAGAATGTCCTCCATGGCCAAGGACAACATGATTAAATCACTAGAGGACATCATCATAGACCTAGGACATGATCCTAATGACCCAAAGGGCGTGAGGGCCCTCATGAAGAAGAAGGAAGATGATCTTAATGCATTGAAGAAAAGGTTGAAACTGCTGCCCACCGAGCACCCCCAAACAGCGGAATTGCAGAAGGAAAAGGAGGCTGATGAGCAACTAGATCTAATAATGCAGCTCAATCAAAAGGTCCTTGATTTGGAGAAGGAACTAGAAGGGGCGCTGCAAGACAAGCAGGGAGAATCCACATCCCAAGCTCCTCCAACTACCTCAACCACTGCCACAACTACAGAGGCAGCAGTAGCCTCTGTAACAACTACAACAACAACAGAAGCAGCAACAACAACAACAGCTCCAGAGTCCAGCTTAAACATGGAAGATTTGACAAAGCCTATCAAAGAGATGGAGCTCCAGGCTATTGAGATTAAGCAGGCCAAGGAAAGGTTGGCAGAACTAGAGGCCAAATATGACAAGTCAAAGATGACTGTAGCAGAGCAGTCTAGAGAAATTAAGGCCCTCAAAGACAAAATAAAGGCCTTAGAGAAGGAGCTCAAGCTAGAAAGTGCTCTGGCAGAAATAAAGAGAATTTTGTGGGCCCGAATTGACCAATCCATTACTAGACAATGGAAGTCAATTAAGACTGTGTATGAACAAATGGAGTTAATTGGCCAAGCACAAATTGAGATTCAGAAGGCCAGAACAATGCTGAGAAACAAGCCTGAGCAGGCTAATAGAATGATAAATTTTCTGAATAATCAAACTAAGGAGGAACTGGCAGCCATCAATATTGTTAACAGAACAGATGCTGTCCTTACAGCTAAAAAGGTGCTGACTCTCAGGAATTTTGTGCAGACTGTAGAGAGAAAATGCCATGAAATACAGGCTGAGGTAGATGAATACAAGCTCAAAATGGGAGCACTGCAAGCAAAAGGACTACCCACCCTACTAACCAGCACAGGAAGATTGCTCCCTCGTGAGCAATATGCCACCAGAATGTCAACTTTTATTGAAAATCAAATCACTGCATTTGCCAGCACTTCTGAGGAAATGGGGCCACCAACAGGGCAGAGCCTGTATGATAAACTTGAAAATCTGTTTTTCATAGAACATGAAGTCAATCACCTTTTTGAGGTTCCTCCTAATTTTTATAGATATACAGAGGCAGATGAAACATTGGTGAAAATTCGAAGGCACCAGCTGCCCAAAGAGGATTGGTGGCAGGCAATGCTACAACTCTTACCTCAATAATCTCAGCGGTTTTGTCCTAGTCAGCTTCCGCTCAGCCAAAAGCAAAAAGCAAAATCTGAACAGCATACAAGGCAGCCGAAAAGGGTGACTCAGCAAAAGACAGCGACAGCAAGCCAAAAGATAAGAAATGCGCAAATTTTGGGCAGCACATCTTCAGCCGACTCCAACGGTCACAAAGTCAACATTCTCTGACCATTTTGGACAGCTAATGCACTTAGGAGTTACTACAGCATTTACTTTCTCAGCTACAATGCTCCAGGAGTTGGCACGATATTAATGAAACATTTACTCATCAGCTAGATATTTTCTGATGTAAATTATGTATATATATACCTCCCCTGGCAACGTATGAGGGGTTGGTGATTTTCATTCTGAGGCAAATGTATTGTATATTTTCAGATAATCTAATGCAAGAGGCTGGAAAAGCTCAGTGATTTCCTGAATGTTTGATGTCTTGGTGATGCTATGCGTGCTGTTGCAGAATTCCTGTGCTGTCTAATGGAACAATAAGTTTTCTCAATCTATGTTTTGTCTTCTTATGTTTATTTGAATCATACACATGTTTCACCAATCTAACAGTAGAGAAAAGGAATAGTACAGGAAATGTTTGATTACACCTTGTGCTCAATCTCTATTGCTGAAAATGTTTTCTTCAGAATTGATCATGAACGTGAATTCTTAATTGCTCGTGTTTACATTAATTCTATAAATATGAATGTTATATAGGAATTCTTCACTGCTTCTAAATAATATTCCCACTATTCTCCATATCAGATTGTTGAAAGATCCTTAATTGCCTTTCATGCCCTGATTACATCACACCCAATCACAGATTTAAAGAATTGTTTCTTAGACACTTATCTGGCTCTGCAACATCATTGTTGTATCAACACAGACATATCAAGCAAATTAAGCATCACTGACTCCATGCCCAATGGCCTATAGCACCCTGGTAAACATATATATATCTTGACTGAAGTCATCATCCAGCAAATTTCAAAACAAAACCTTGAGCATCATAACTAGCCTAAAATATTATACAAACAAAGTTAAATCATAAAGAGAGAGCCCTCTCTGGTCATAGGTAGGCTAGAACCTGTGACCCAAAGATTGGTTAGTGGTTACCTCGGCCGTATTCCCTTGGGAGTCAAAGGGAACAACCTGAGTGATAACATGTGGACTACTCCGTCAGACATTAGATAGACCATTCTTTTTTTCCTTGGTTATAACGACCATGACCCCCATGTGGACTACTCCGTTGAAAGGTGTATGTGTTTTCCCTTATACTTTGTTTTCAACGAATACCACATATGTTGTGGACTACTCCGCTGGATGCTGGACAAACCTTTGTTATTTTCACATGTGTCTCTACCTAGGTGGTAGTACTACCTCTCAACTAGAGGCTCACTTTTACCCTCTCCTTTATAGTAAGAGAACCCAGACACAAAGTTACATTATGAACTCACCAGACATACTTACATCACCTTTTGAGGTTATAAGCATAATACTCTCATGTGTTGAACAATAAGAGCTAAGCAAAATCTCTAAGGTAATGGAAACCGGGCCATTGTACCGAATGGTTCTACTACACCAAACGGTGTGAGGTCTAGTTGGGACTGTTGGCATTATGATTCAGGTGTTGTCCTTGATGGCAAACTCTTTCAGGTGGTAAATCAAGAAGGACGCAGGCAATTTGTTCAGCAAGTGCGTCCCCGCAGGTATACCATACAGAACCGCGTCCAGGGACGCTGGCCAGCCGTTCAGAAGGTGCGTCCGCCCAGTGCACACATTTCAAGGTAGAGAAAAGCTCGTGGGGGTTTCTTGTGTGGTATCTAGCCGACGGTTGTGTGTTTCTATGGTGTCGGCTCGTGGTATTGTTCCACGCTTTGGGGAGAAGCTTGCCTATATAAAGCAAAGGAGTTCATTTGGATTATGCATCATCTTGGTTGATCATCTCTTGGTGAGATCTAGTCCATATCTTTAAGGGTAAATCTTCTAATGGACTACGATCTATATGGCGCATGATCAGATCTGTGGATCTGAGTGTTTGGGTTGGTTCTGAAGTCCTCTTATCTTCTATATCTAAAGGGACGCAGATTCAGTGAAGGGAAAGTGCGCCGGGACGCTGTACAGTAAAGGATCAGGTGCGTCTCTGAAGCGAAGGACGCGGCGCGACTGTGGTATTGGGTGCGTCTCTGAAGCGAAAGACGCGGCGCGATAGTGTTGATGTGTGCGTCGGTCGCAGACAAGCAAAAAGGAACAGTGCGTCTGCACGCAGAACAGCATAAGGTATACTGCGTCCAGTCGCAGGCCACAGAAAGAAAATATGCGTCCCTGTCTTAAGATGATCTGTTAACTGTATATTTCTGTTCATAAGGTGTTCTGGGTTGTTTCTGTAATAACTGATCTGATATCTGTAGTAGACTGTATCTGTTGTATACTTGTTGATCATTTGATTCTTCATGAAAAGAAGTAGGGGGTTGTAGCTCCCTTCCAGGAGAAGTCTGGAAAACGAGAAAGAGTTGTAGCTCTTTGCAGGTTGCAGCCTGCGTGCTGGTAAAGGACTGCACCAGTACAAAATCATTGTAAAAAGAATTTCTTGAAAGAAGATAGAGACATTATTGCAGCAGGTGGTTTTTCTCCCGCATTGGGTTTCCACCTTACATCTTGTGTTCTTCGGTGTGACTGTCTATTTTCTTTATTCATGCTCATTGTTTTATGGTACTGATATGCAAGAATATTTCAAAAGATCAAATAAGGAAGATTTGGTAAATTGCTAGATAATACTGATTCACCCCCCTCTCAGTATTATTTCCAACAATTGGTATCAAAGCAGGTCCTTCAGAACAGCTTGTTCGCTTGAAGGTAGATCGATCATCATGAGCAACTACGAGAGAGAAGCATCAATTAGGCCACCCGTCTTCGATGGAACAAACTTCAATTATTGGAAGGTAAGAGTTACCGCATATCTTCAATCTCTTGGTACAGAAGTTTGGAACATTGTAGAATCAGGCTATGCCTTTCCTTCAGTTACTCCTACAGATCCAGCTGAGAAAAAGCAGTATGAAACAAATGCAAAAGCAGTCAGTACTCTATTAGGAAGTATATCTCAAACAGAGTTCATGAAGGTCATGCACTTCAAATCAGCAAAAGAGATATGGGACAAAATGATCACCAGCTATGAAGGAGATGAACAGGTAAAAGAAGCTAAACTTCAAACTCTCAGGATTCAATATGAGACTCTCAAGATGTATAATGATGAAAGTGTGGCTAATTATTTTCTTCGGGTAGATGAGATTGTTAATTGTATGAAAAATTTGGGTGAAGAAATAAAAGAGACTATAGTAGTTCAAAAGATTCTAAGATCTTTATCTCCCAAGTTTGAATCTAAAGTATCTGCAGTAGAAGAAAAGGAAAATCTCCGTGTTCTCACTATGTCTCAGCTGCATGGAATTCTAACTGCTTATGAAATGAGAAAGGGAGGGCCATCAGACAGAAGGGAAGCTGCTTTTAAAGCATCAGGCAAAGAAGATCACTATGAAGCAAGTCATGTTCCAGAAGAAGAAGAAGAAGAATCAAACTTTGTCAGAAATCTTCAAAGGGGTTCTGGAAGGTTCAGAGGTAAGCTACCTTTCAAATGTTTTGCTTGTGGAAGAGTAGGTCATTATGCTGCAAAATGCTCTTATAAGGATAAAGGAAAGGAATCAGTTAGATGGAACAAGAAACAGGGTACAAATAAGAAAAGCTACTACACCCATGAAGATAGCGATGGCTTATCAAACAGTGATGAAGATGAACAAGGTAACAAATATAGATTGTTAATGGCATTTGAAGATGATAATTATGAGGATGCTATAGATGTGGATAACCTTTATGATGAAATTACTAGACTCAAGAGATGTATAGAAGAAAAGAACATGATTATTGATACTCTACAATTTCAGATTGATGAAAAGGAAAAACATCTTGAAAAATTAGAAGGTGAAATTGTTGGTCTTAGAAAAGAAATTGAGAAAACAAAAACTATTAATCTCAAGTTTGTCAAAGGATCTGAAACGTTGAATGAGATTATCAGTGTGCAGCGGTCTCCACTAAATAAGACAGGTCTGGGCTACAATGGAGAAACTTCTCAAGCTTCCACTTCAAAAAGTTATCTTGATGCTGCAAGAAGAAATGAGCAAGAACACAAGGAAGATCATCAGGTAAAGCAGGGACAAACTTCAAACTATCAGGGGCAATCCAGCTTAAGGGTGAACAAAAGCCAGCCACAGGTAAAATCTTCTCAATTTGGTTCAAGAATAGATGAAAATAGAAATTACAATCAGTCGGCTGGTAGATTCAATAATCGCAGAAACTTCTTCAATGGACAATGCTTTTCTTGCCATAACTTTGGTCACAAAGCAGCCCAATGTGTTGCGTATAAAACAATCATGACTAGGGAAGCTCAAAAACAAAGAAGCATGACAGGGATTACAAAAAGGACCTATAACAATTTTTCAGCTCTTGAAAATGAAGTTGAATGCTCTATTTGCAATAATTTTGGACATGAAGATGTTGAATGCAGAAGCAGGTTTCCGAAAAAAAAGGTACAAGAACAAAAAAGGGAACAAACCTCAGACACCAAAACATGGAAAATAAAGGAACCTCAAACAGAAAGATGTGGGATAGCATTCTATGCAGAAGGACAAGAAAATCTATGGTACATTGACAGTGGATGTTCAAAGCACATGACAGGTGATAAAGAAAAACTTGAATCTTATTCTAATTTAGAAAAGGGAAAGAAAGTCTCTTTTGGAAATGATACTCCTGCAACTATAAAAGGAAAAGGTATTGCTCCTTTAAAAGAAGATGTTAAGGCTGGAAATGTTTTGTTTGTTGATGGACTAAAGCATAATCTTCTAAGTGTAAGCCAGATGTGTGATCAAAGAACCGAGGTTATATTCAGATCAAATGGATGTCTTGTTCGTGATCTTGATACAGGTAAAACAGTTCTCAAAGGAAAAAGAACTTCAAATAATCTATACATTTTTGATGAAGAACAACAACAATGCTATCTAAGCAAGGATGAAGAGCACTGGTTATGGCATCGAAGGTTGGGACATCTAAGCTTCTCACAAATAAGGAAAGCTTGCAAATATCAGGCAGTTCGCGATCTTCCAGATATCAAAATTCCTGACAACACCATGTGCAGATCATGTCAGTTTGGAAAACAGACTAGAACTAACTTTCCAGAAAAAGAAGGATCAGCCAGCATGCCTCTTGAGCTAGTTCATACAGATGTATGTGGACCATTCAGAAAAAGAACACCTAGAGGAGAGGAATACTTGATATTATTTATTGACGATTTCTCCAGGTTTGTTTGGTTAGGACTTATGAAGCACAAAGATGAAGCTTTCGAAAAATTCAAATCCTTCAAAGCCTTGGCTGAAAATGAATCAGGTCACAAGATTAAGTGCCTCAGATCCGACAGAGGTGGAGAATTTACTTCAAATGAATTTTTCGATTTCTGTGATGAACATGGAATAAGGAGAGAATTTTCTACAGCTAGAACTCCTCAGCAAAATGGAGTAGTGGAAAGAATGAACAGAACAATCCAGCAAATGGCTCGTGCTATGCTTGATGAATCAGGAACTCCTGCAACCTTCTGGGGTGAAGCTGCACATGCGGCAGTTATTATTCTCAACAAGACAAATGTCCGAGTGAACAGCACTCAAACTCCTCATGAGCTCTGGAGTGGTAAAACTCCTTCGGTAAAGCACTTCAAAATCTTTGGGAGCAAATGCTATATCAAAAATACTGAGGAGCAGCTTGGCAAACTTGATCCTAGAGCAGATGAAGGAATTCTTCTTGGCTACTCTCCACATAGCAAAGCATACAAATGCTACAATAAAAGACTTGGCAGAATTGTTGAAAGCATTGATGTAGTGGTTGATGAGAAAGGATACATTCCTAGGCAAATACATCGTGAAGACATTGAAGAAGATGAAAGCTACCCTCAAAGACAGAATGATGAAGAAGAAGAACCGCAAGAACAATTTCAAGACGGACCTCACGAAGAAGCAGAAGAAAGAACAAGAATAGAAGAAAAGACTCCATCCAGATATGTTCAAAAGAACCATCCAGAATCTCAGATCATGGGACAAAAAGAAGCAGGTATACAAACTAGAAGAACTGTTGCAGAAGCTTCAAGTTATTTGGCATTACTCTCCTCTACTGAACCACAAAATGTGAAAGAAGCATGCAAAGATGAATGTTGGGTGAAAGCAATGGATGAAGAACTTGAGCAAATCGAAAAGAACAACACTTGGGAGCTGGTTCCTAGACCAAAGGATAAGAATGTTATCGGAACAAAATGGGTTTTCAAAAATAAATTGAATGAAAATGGAGAAGTAATTAGAAACAAAGCCAGACTTGTTTGTAAAGGGTATGCACAGCAAGAAGGAATAGACTTTGAAGAAACTTTTGCTCCTGTTGCAAGACTTGAGGCCATCCGAATGTTTCTTGCTCTCTCAAGTTGTCAGAACTTCAAAGTATTTCAAATGGATGTGAAATCAGCTTTTCTGAATGGAGATTTGGATGAAGAAGTGTACATTGAACAGCCAGATGGTTTCATTCTTGGAAACGATCCAAATCTTGTATGCCGATTAAAAAAGGCTCTCTATGGTCTCAAACAAGCTCCAAGGGCTTGGTACTACCGGTTGGACAAATATCTTCATCAACAAGGTTTTTCAAAAGGTTCAGCAGATAGCAATCTTTATATAAAAGTTGAAAATGACAAATTACTAATACTTGTTGTGTATGTAGATGACATTATTTTTGGCAGTAATGAAGAAGCTATGAGTCAAAGCTTTGCCTCAGTCATGCAGAAAGAATTTGAGATGTCCTGCTAGGAGAACTGACATACTTCCTTGGTTTGCAAATCCAACAAAAGAAAGGAGGAATCCTTTTATCTCAAACCAAGTATCTCAAGCAGATTTTGAAGAAATATGGCATGGAAGATGCAAAACCAGTATGTACACCCATGGTTACAGGATGTAGTCTCAGTGCAAATGACGAATCTGCAGCAGTTCATCAACCAACCTACAGATCTATGATTGGAAGTCTTCTATATTTGACAGGTACCCGACCAGACATCATGCATGCAGTTGGAATAGTTGGAAGGTTTCAGGCAAATCCAAAGGAGACTCATCTTCAAGCAGTAAAGAGAATCTTCAAATATCTTCAAGGGACTCAAAATTATGGCCTATGGTATCCTAGAGATACAGATCTCACTCTTCATGCTTATACAGATGCAGATTGGGCCGGAAGTGTGGATGACAGGAAAAGCACAAGTGGTGGTGCATTCTTTATGGGTCCCAGACTGGTATCTTGGTTCAGCAAGAAACAGAGTTCAATTGCCTTGTCTACAGCTGAAGCGGAATATGTTGCGGCTGCATCTTGTTGCACCCAACTTCTTTGGATGATGCAGACTTTGCAGGATTATCAAATCACTTGTACACCTCCTATTCCTATCTTATGTGACAACACAAGTGCAATCAGCATCTCAAAGAATCCGGTTATGCATTCAAAAACCAAGCACATACCAATCAAGTACCATTTTCTCCGGGAACAAGTACTTGAACAGAAGGTCAAGTTGGAGTATGTTCCTTCTAAGGAACAAGTTGCTGATATTTTCACCAAACCATTGCCCAGGGACACTTTTGAATACCTCAGGCAAAAGCTGGGGGTTGTTGATGCATCATCTCACTATTGATCATCTTCCTATTGATGGTATTGGCTCAGGGGGAGCACATAATGCATTGTTGGCATTATGGAGTAGGAGATCTTTGAAATAAGCTGCAATATGTCTCTGTCTCCTTCATGATGGATTTCTGGTTACAGATCTGGAGAAGCATGAGCATAGGGGGAGCATACCCTTTGCCCTTGATGTCAAAGGGGGAGAATGATGAAGCTGAAGATTATGTGGAATGATGAAGCTGAAGATTATGTGGTTGCCATCAAGTCCAAAGGGGGAGTTTGTTGGCATTATGATTCAGGTGTTGTCCTTGATGGCAAACTCTTTCAGGTGGTAAATCAAGAAGGACGCAGGCAATTTGTTCAGCAAGTGCGTCCCCGCAGGTATACCATACAGAACCCGCGTCCAGGGACGCTGGCCAGCCGTTCAGAAGGTGCGTCCGCCCAGTGCACACATTTCAAGGTAGAGAAAAGCTCGTGGGGGTTTCTTGTGTGGTATCTAGCCGACGGTTGTGTGTTTCTATGGTGTCGGCTCGTGGTATTGTTCCACGCTTTGGGGAGAAGCTTGCCTATATAAAGCAAAGGAGTTCATTTGGATTATGCATCATCTTGGTTGATCATCTCTTGGTGAGATCTAGTCCATATCTTTAAGGGTAAATCTTCTAATGGACTACGATCTATATGGCGCATGATCAGATCTGTGGATCTGAGTGTTTGGGTTGGTTCTGAAGTCCTCTTATCTTCTATATCTAAAGGGACGCAGATTCAGTGAAGGGAAAGTGCGCCGGGACGCTGTACAGTAAAGGATCAGGTGCGTCTCTGAAGCGAAGGACGCGGCGCGACTGTGGTATTGGGTGCGTCTCTGAAGCGAAAGACGCGGCGCGATAGTGTTGATGTGTGCGTCGGTCGCAGACAAGCAAAAAGGAACAGTGCGTCTGCACGCAGAACAGCATAAGGTATACTGCGTCCAGTCGCAGGCCACAGAAAGAAAATATGCGTCCCTGTCTTAAGATGATCTGTTAACTGTATATTTCTGTTCATAAGGTGTTCTGGGTTGTTTCTGTAATAACTGATCTGATATCTGTAGTAGACTGTATCTGTTGTATACTTGTTGATCATTTGATTCTTCATGAAAAGAAGTAGGGGGTTGTAGCTCCCTTCCAGGAGAAGTCTGGAAAACGAGAAAGAGTTGTAGCTCTTTGCAGGTTGCAGCCTGCGTGCTGGTAAAGGACTGCACCAGTACAAAATCATTGTAAAAAGAATTTCTTGAAAGAAGATAGAGACATTATTGCAGCAGGTGGTTTTTCTCCCGCATTGGGTTTCCACCTTACATCTTGTGTTCTTCGGTGTGACTGTCTATTTTCTTTATTCATGCTCATTGTTTTATGGTACTGATATGCAAGAATATTTCAAAAGATCAAATAAGGAAGATTTGGTAAATTGCTAGATAATACTGATTCACCCCCCCTCTCAGTATTATTTCCAACAGGGACTTTATACTAGGGAGATCCCCTTTGTTGGTGGGTCCATCTCTATCAACAAAATGGCGTTAAAAAGAGGGCCAGATGTTAGGTTGTGCTCGTAGAGTCTGGTTCCAATCTTTTATTTAAAAATGTCTCTTCCTGACATCATAATCTTGGGATGTATTTCTACAAAGTTTGAATGTACCATCCCCGTGAAAGTTATCCATGACCTATTGAAGTTAAAGTTTAGTGGTGAGGATGAAACATCTTTTCGTGCACATGTGCGTCCAGTTATAAACATTTTCCTTGGCCACAAGATAGAGTATGAAATGGTCTGGACTATATTACTCACCCTCACATTTGAAGGTCATGTTAAGAAATGGTGTCACACACTACCCTTTGCCTCTATAGATTCATTTGGTTCTCTTGGTGAAATGATGACTAACAGGTTCGATGAGTATAACCACTGGGATTTTCATTAATAAATTTCCCATTTAAGAATGGAGCCTAATGAATCAGTTGAGGTATTTGTTGATTGCCTCCTCCACCTTTGTTATGAAATTCTTGAACATCTTTTGAACTTCGATTTCTTGAGAGAAGATTTTAAATTCTTGGTTCATGTTTCTCAATACATTGAACCTCCTTATTTATCTCCCCCCACCAAATCGTGTGGATCATGGGGCACCTCAGATTGTAGAGGAGGAGCCCAACACCCCATTTGTTCCTTGTCGTCCTCCTTTTTCGGTCCAGATGTGGGTGCTCCTTTGGGTGATTGTAAAGTTTCAAAATATACATAGTACATTCCCAACCCATATTCTCATTTGTATCTTGATTCTATGGAAGAAGTTCAAAAATGGCTCAAGAATCCTATAGCCAAGACTCACTCCATTCCAGAAGAGGACATCACCATTCACAACTCAAGTCTCGAAGTTGATATGCCTCTTTTCCATCCTCCATCATTCACAAGCCATGACTCCTTGTACCATGAATCACTTGATAAATTTGTTTCACCATCAAGTTGTGAGCATTATCTCAATTCTCAAGCTACTGTGTCAAATTACGATTAGGCACAAGGAAATCACATTACACTAGCAAAGGAGAAGAAATTTGAGAACACTATCAATTCCCCCTCTCTGATTCAAAATTTCCTGCATCAAATCAATGAGTTTCAATTCTATAACAATTCTCAATCTACTAATCTGGGCGAAACACCTTGTACAATTAATTATTTCGATCAGCCCCTAGTCTTGGGAAGTCATCACTCCCATTCTTATATATGCTGTGATGAATGCCCAAGCACATCATGTCATCTCACATTTTCTCATGAAGACTCTAACTCATATCTAGAATGTGCTTCGGTCAAATAAGACATTCATATTGAAACTTCCTCTTAACCTCACTTTCCCGTGTGTCCTACCATTCACAACTCATCCACATGTGTCAAAGATACTCCATGTTCTCTTACTTCTTCATCCAATGTGTTATGTCCCCAATTGATGCAAGGCGGTGAGGTTTTCCATGATGAAGTTGAAAACAATTTAATCACAGAGCATATTTCGCATTCACCTTCATCTCTTCTCTTGCATGAAGACAACTCTTCAAGTCATCCTGTTAAAGATGAAAAAGCTAGTGCGACCTATGACAGAGATGGCTACCATCCTGAGAGAAATTTTGAAATCGGAAACAGCAACCATCCTCAAGCCATGCATGATCTGGTTCAGGCTTCAAAATACGTTTCTACAATTCTAAAAAGTTTCGGGATGTGCGAGGGAGTCGAGGCACTTCAACATCCGTTGATAGTTATATCAGGACCTCACAACTTTGGTAAGCCCCCAGAACCCAATCAGATATGGTTTCACATGCATAATCCATTTATCTTCATGGTTGCACTAAATGTGAATTCATGTGTAAAAAATGTTTTATATTCTTGATGTGATCTCTCAAATTTTCAAAATTTCACTTATGACTAAATTCACAATTCTCTCACAACACATTCATCTTCATGCACATCTCTTGCATCAAACTTGGGATGGGAATGTATGTCCCTCATGAAATCATGGAATTATGAAGTTGATCATCTTAAATAATGTATTTTCCCATGATCATACTTATCAATTTTTCCCTTTTACGACCAACTCCTTGGTCTTCTTGCAATCCTTGCACTACAAATATGTCCCCTCATCACATCAGAAATCTCCCTAGGTGATCACATGAATCAAGTTCCTCTCTATTCAACACATCCCAACTGGTCTCATGCATTCACAGTGTTGCCATCCTTTTTAAATTCCTATGATGACCATGATGCTTGTGCAATATTTTACCAGTTGCAGGAAGGTCGTTCATCATGTCTAGCTCACATCGAACTCAGTTCCATTATTTAAAGCATTCACAAGGTTGTTCAAATGGTTTTTTCTTTATTCATTTCAAATTAGGAATCTGGAATTTCAACCAGCTCATATGATGATTCCTCTATCTTGGGTGACTTTCATCCAGCTTATCATTTTCCCAACATCACATCTGATGACAGTTGCTTTGCCCTCTCTGATCTTCATTGTTTAGCATCTTTCTCCTCAGATTTCTGTCAAGCAAGTGAGGCACTTTGGCTTGCACTGATGGTTATGGCAGGTCCTCACTTTCTTGGCATGACTGTTGAGAATAATCAAACATATTTTTCCTTACAATATTCCCATCATGATCCCACCCGTCAAAGAAAAAATTCACCCTTTCACAGATGATGAGATTGTCCAAACAACCATCATGAATTTTATGATCCAATGGTTGGAACAATCTTACTTGGCAAGCCATTCTGTAGGTAGCAAGCTTCAATCCTTTGTCTCACTTACTAAGAATCTTGGTTCAGATGAAGAAGCACTCGCAAGAGGCTTCCAAGGTTTGTTGAATAACAATATCCATCATAGTGGTAAGCATGTGTATTGGGTGGTTGTGACACATTTTTTTGCCCACAGCCAAGACCTTCATTTCCGTGTGAAAGTTTTCAAGTTTTTGTATTTTATGTTGCACACTATTTTTTTGTCTATTTTAATTGTTTGTATCTTTGTGGCTGCAGGTCAAGAGAGACTATGGTGGCTTCACTGGAAATTTCATTTCACGTAACCTCGACTGTTTAACAGTTAGAATAGGAGTAGGATTAGTTGCATCTTAGTTTTCCTTTCCTTGCACTTGTTTTGAACTCACTGTACATCATGGTTTTCTTATTCCATTTGTACATCCTATTTGCCTTAACAATTTTTTGTTCTGGTCTTTTAGTTTTGTTTGCTTGTTGTGTACGCCTTTCCTTTCATCTTGTTTTTCTGTTTGTTTTCACTATGAATAAGTGTTGTGCCTGCACTATGTTCTACCTTTTGAATAAGTATGTCATTGAAGTATAGGAGTCTTGTGACATTGCAATGCCTGGCCAATCATGTGTTTGTCTTCTCTTTGCTTGGTTGTAACTTTTGGCTGATGAAGTCTTGACGGAAAATATGATCCATCTGTAAGGGAAGCTCTAGTCAAACAATGAACCTGTGTCCAAACTTGGAAACCCGATGGCTATAGTCAGTCTTCTGTTTTGTGTGTTCAAGCTTAATCCAAATAGTAGAAATGGATAAGGGGAAAATATAAATGAGAAAACCTAAATTAGAGGACTTACATGCTTCTCTGAAGGAGAAACCACTTCTTCTCTCAATAATTCGGGATCCCTCTTCCACCCCAAAAGTGAATAAGTGCTTATGCACAATCCTCTTTCAAAAAATATAAAGGCGAAAGAAGAGAAACACTTCTTGCACAGAGAGGTGAAGTAGGAAACACTACCAAGGTACTGATCAAGATCGTTGGAAGTGGAGCAATGCTTGTGTTCCTGCATGACTCCTCCAGGGTACTGTATAGGCCTACTGGTAGTGGAACAACACTAGAGATGAAAACTTATACTTTGCAAATCTTGAGATCAAGAACAAAACTACCCTTTCTGATTTTGAAACATTGTTATATAGCTGAAAATTTGGTTGTGTTTTACTGAAATGTTAGAAGGTAAACCATGTATATTCATGGGGTAATGGGGGAAGCCAAAGTAACCTACACAACAAATCAGTACACCCTAAAAGGCCAAGGGCATGTGCTGTAAAAGAATTGAACATAGACATTGGTATTCAACTAGTGTGTCGCCAACTATTGTAGCAGCTCCAACACCCTCCAAAATTTTGGCTTGCATCCAAATTTTGGAGTCTTCCTTGGTTTTTTTCCCTTGATGGTTGCAGACACTTAGGGTCATCCCATGATCTCTTTTCAAGTCTTGAC
Source organism: Pinus tabuliformis (assembly GCA_031772625.1). Taxonomy (NCBI): domain Eukaryota; kingdom Viridiplantae; phylum Streptophyta; class Pinopsida; order Pinales; family Pinaceae; genus Pinus; species Pinus tabuliformis. Next base: position 120,728,123 of record CM062812.1, on the reverse strand, counting down.
ACCCTTTTTTCTTGATCTACCACCATTCATATTTTGGCATGTTGATTGCTATGTCATGCTTTCAATTTTGTTCTGACAATTTTGAAGGTTTGTCTTTGTGTGCATGAGTTGTTTTTGCTCGGTGAACATCAGTCATACTTGTTATCACCTAGATTTGCCTCAGGCTGAAGAAAGGTAGTTTCCATGGTAACCACAAACCACTTTACCTTGTAGCTAGCCCTACAAGGTTGGGAGAGGGCTCTCTCCTTTAGGATCTCAGTCAAAATGACTGGATCAGTTAGGGCTTTTAGGCTAAGCAGTTTTAGGTCTGGGAAATTAGGTCAAAATGTAGGGTGTTCTATGGGGCAAGGTAGTTATAAGCATTAGAACTTGAAATTTAGTGAGGTGAGATGTCTAAGACCAGTGAGGAGCTAAGAAGGGCTTGAGAAAGTCAAGAATCCTTTCTAAATAGAAGAAAAAATAGAATACTAAATGATTTCCCAAGGTAGAGCACTACAAACAATGGATTATACCTATCTATCTTGATATCATTCAATTAGAAGCAGTGAAATAGATGATTACATACATAACACATGTAAACAACTAATAACAAAAGAAGAAACTATGCAAAAGCACCATACCATAGGTATCCCATAAAAATAGCTGTAATGCCTATTAATTTCCTTGCCAAACTGCTTACAATGGTGTACAATCAAGCTCAGAGCATCAAAGTGAGTCCAACCCTTGCAAATGAGAAAGAAAATACATGATATAGACATTGAAATCCCTCATCCTAACCATCAGGGGTCGAAACCATGAGAAGAGCAGTTGTTTCAATCATTTCCAAACATGGACCAGGAATATAGACAGTCAAACAACCTACCTCTAAAAGAAAGGAAACTGATTCATTTGCCTCAAAACCACCTCTAACTAATGAATATACCTACTAGCACTATTTTTCCATTACATTTACATGTCATGTCATCAATTACATCAGTGAAATTATCCATGAGGAGAGAGAAATCAAATTCACAGTCAAGAAAGGCGAATTTTAGTTTCTTGAGCAAAATGGTCCTAAGCGCAGCACCGCTAGTTCTAAGCACATTTCCACTTTCTACCTGATTTTGGAGGCCTCCCCCTTAGCCAAATTGAGCATATTATAGCTCATTGGAACGGTCTTCAAGTCTAGTTTCTGAAACACCTGGAATTTTTAAATTTCGAGATCATTGCCCCCCTCAAAACTTAAATCTCCCAAGACTTCTTCTGTGTGTCCAAAAAGAGGCAGAGAGGTCATTTTTTTGGTAGTTTTTGGACCTTTTGGTGAACCAGATCTACTCCAAAACTTCTGAAAATTTCCAGGGTGCATGTACTCATCATTCTAAATAAAAAAATGTCAACCTTTTATCCAATGGATTCCCTAGGAAAAAGCACAGTGCCGATAGCGCTAAGCTTCTGGGCAAAATTTTTGTGTTGTGAATTTCAAAATTTTCAAAAATGCAAAAACTTCTCAAAATTTGCCCAAATTTGGCATGGAACACCACCATTAGCTGATTTTATGGGCTAAGGAGGCTTCAGCCAACATATTCAATCTATCTTGCTCCTTTTCTTCCTTTCAAAACTCTCCTTAGCCTAGCATTTAACTTTCTAATCCTCATATTACAAATTTTGTTGTGGGTCATGTAATGGTAGACCATGTGTCGGAGCATTTTGTTATCCCTATTGGCCTTCTTAATTAGTCCTAAAAGATGTATGTTGACCCTCTCAAGCCAAGTTTCCCTATCATTTTCAATCTCTTTCTCATAGGAGTCAATGTGACATGAGCCTCTTTGCCCATTTTCCTATTTGCTTTGATCATTTCCAGCTCCATGAGGACTTGTTTGTCACTCAACTATTTGTTTTCATGTTCCAAGTATTTGATGATGAACTTGGCTCTCTGTAAGTTGTCTGCCAAAACTTGTATTTGAGCCTCCCTTTCTTGAATGAGAATGTCTTTGATGGTTTTTCCATCGTGGGCCTCCAAGTTGATGATATCAACTCCATGATGAGTATGATGTTGTTGCGGGTCCCCATGCTCAATCAAGTCAAAATCACTTTCCTCCTCATCACCAAGATCTTCATCCTGCACTTTTTCCTTACCTTTGCTCAACTACTCAACCTGTACTTGCTTTGTCGATGTAGAAGGCAAAGCCCCTTCCACACCTTGCAGAGATAACATTTGCCTGTGGACTGATGAAGAAGGCAAGGTCCCTTGCACACCTTATGGAGCAAACACTTGCCTAGCAGCTGCAAAAAGTCTCCGTGCACCTCTCTGATATGTCAAGTACACTGGAATCTTAGCAGTTTTGGTTTCCTTGACCTCTTTCCTTGTTTCCCCATGGCTAGGAGGCCCACCTTCTTCTTGATGCACTGCTGAAGGGATCCGTTGACCTTTGAACATCTCATGAGCAACACAAGTCTCCCAAGGAATGTTAAGAAGACTGAGATGGTGAAGAACAATGATTTTGATCAATGAGTAATGATAGATGTTGTTCAACTGCTGAGGGCATGGTTTCATCTACTCAAGGTAAGCTATTTTGTCAATATTTATAAACAGAAAGTATGGGAGATTCATCATCTTTACCCCGATGAAGTGCATGAGGAGTATATTATGGTAAGCATACAACCGAGAGAATTTTCCTTCACAAGTGAAATATTTTATGATAATCCTCATCAAAGGAGCATACCTTCTCTCCAAAAATTTAAAGGGGAAAAGCCTCCTCACCTGGTTTCTGTACTGAGGTTTGATGTAAGGCTCATAATAATCCTCATCAAGGTCCTGACCCTTGTACCATTTCTCACAAACATTAGGGATTCTAGTGGCCTTTTAAATGATAGCTGGTGATATTGTGAAGGTTAATCCGACATGTGTCAGCGCATATTTATGTAAATGAGCCACAAAAAGTCTGGCTAACTCATGGTGAAACTGAGCTCTTTCCACTAGTTCACAGAATTCAAAACATCCTTGGTGTCTAAAACAAGAAACTGATAGTGGGCAAGCTTGTAATTCTGTTAGACTGGTGGGCTCTTCTCTTATTATTTTTCCACCCTTTTGAGGCTTTCTCTGCCTATGTATCTCTATAGAACTATCATTGGTTGTCTCCTCCTCATAGCCAAAATCACTACCTTCGTCCATGATTTAGCTGACTCTCTTTGCACAGTTTTAACAATTGTATGGGATTAGTGGTATGTGTAATAGCTTGGAGGAATGGATGTAAGAGAAGCTATGGGTAAGGGAGAGGGTTTAGGGAGTAATAAATGGGTGGTAGGAGGTGATGATAGTAGAAGAGGTAAGGATTGAGTTTATGAGGTGAGTGATAAGAAGAATCAAAGAACTAGGGTTTTATAGTGGAGATTAGGGTTTTATAGTTGAGATTAGGGTTTTATAGTTGAGAAAGAAAAACCATGAAATTCTCCACATATGCAAATTAAATAACAAGAGGAGCAATGATACTTACTTGCCAAGTGTTAAATAGGATGAAATTTCACATAAATCGGAAGCTGGGAGCATTTTTGGGCTTGCTTGGCCTAAGCGCAGTGCCATAACCCAGAAGCGTAGTGCTAGGATGTGAGCGCAACACCCATTCTATTTTGAATGGTGCAGAAAGTCCAAGAGGGTAGCGTCGGGCTGTAAGCGCAATGCCACTTCTCAGGATCACAGTGCTGGGCCAAAAACTCCAAAAGCGCAACACTTTTCTCCCTAAGCACAACACCACCCCTGTTTTGCTCAAGAACGCTTAGAAAATCGATTTTTATTCTCTCCTTGGCTTTTTTTATTTTCAAAATGACACAATGGCATGAAAATAGAAGAGAATGAGTTTATATATGAACTTCCTTTTAATTTTTGCTTTTGAAAAACCTATTTTTGTAATGTCTCTTTGTCCTTTTAAATGCTCTGTTTTTTAGGCTTATTCTTTTTTCTCTTGAAAGTGGATTGATGCTCAAGATGACTTGATTGTTTGCAGTGGCATGTACTTGGAAACATCACAAGATGTCTAGGAGCAGTGGGGAACAAATATTACATATGAGAAGATAAAATTACATAATAAATGAAGATGAAAACAAAATACTCTGTTTTCACTTCAAAACAAGTTTCGAGGTGAGAACTACATTAGACTTTCAAATTAATAAATTATGGCTTTACCAATCATTATTGGCCTCCTCATGTCCTTTCTTGATCATTATTGGCATATAATCACTGAATTTGACCATGATAGGAATCTAAAACCTAATGAGACCAAACCCTAAGACCTAATGAAATAAACTGCAGAGTGAACATGAGCCATGACTAAGATATATGAAAGAAGATCAGCAAGTATAGATCATGAGGAAAAAATTGAAGTAAACCCTACCATCAATGAATCCATGACCTAATGGAATGCAAACTCATCAATATGGAACTCCTACTATGAAATGCAAAAGAGCATATTTTGATCACTGATGGTAGTATGAAGACACTGACACTAACATTGGCTCCAATGGGGATGGTAGCTCCTTGGAGGTGTGAAGAACACCATAGACCTCGTAGCCTTATCCATTGGGCAATGGAATCAAACCTCTTTAGAAACTGAAAACTGACACTATGCAAACTGAAACTGACTCACGACTCAAACTGTGACTAGAACTAAGCTAGAACCAACATACCTTACACATATCATTCAAACTTTATAGCCTTCGCCTCAGACCACAAGCTGAAATGACTGTGTACCTTGAAATATTACAATGAAAGGGAAAATGGTATGTACAATGATCATATCATGATTTCAGAAATCACCTCAGAAGTAGTAGTGCTTCAGGAGCCTACCATTAACTGGCCCTCCTGGACAATCTTGACCATCCATCTCCTTGAGCAAAAAGGCATTTTGTCCTTTGTATGCTGTAATATTATATGATCCTTTCCATAAGTTTTAAAACTTACCATGCATTCCTTTGTCCTCACTCCGAGCATCCCACCACAACACTACATCCTCTAGCTGAAATTTGTCTGCTTTAGTTTTCCAATCATATATTTTCTTGATCTTTTCCTGCAATCTGAAAGTTTTTTGGAAAACTGCATCCCTTGTTTGCTGCAGATGGATCATTTAATTGATTCTTTACTGAAATTCATCCTCTTCATTGCTATCCTCCTGTAACAGTCTCATAACCAGAACTGTAAGAGATGTTGGAAAAAATTTGTCAATGCCATAAACTAATTCAAATGGAGACATATCTATGGATTTCTTGTGACTCACTCGGTCAGCCCACACGGCATTAACCAACTTCTTGTGCCAACTTTGCTTATTTGTTTCCAGCATCTTCTTAATGATGTTCACCAAATACTTATTTGATGATTCATCCAAACCATTTCCCTGTGGGTAATATGTTGTAGAATGACCCAAAGTAATGTTATACTTGCTGTAAAATTCAATCATCCTCTTTGATTTGAATGCGACTGCATTATCTGTGATGACTTTAATAGGACAACCAAAACGAGATAAAATATTTGACTCTAGAAATTGGATGATTACCATATATGTGGCTTGTCTGGTTGGAATTGCTTCAATCCACTTGGTAAAGTAATCAGTTGATGTTAGGATCCATTTGTGCTGTGCTGATGATGCTAGATGGATTTCCCTAATGAAATCGAGTCTCCACTGCTGAAATGGTGCATTGACTTCAATAGGTTTCAGAGGAAGAGGCTACAGTTTTATTTTCCCTTGAAAGAGTTGACATTCATGACAGCTCATGACTATTTTTTAAATATCTGAAAATAGAGTCATCTAGTAATAACGCGCTCTTAGCACTTTGTTTGCCATTGTCTTCCAGAACAAGTCACCACCACAATCACCTTTGTGAAAGTCATATATCACCTGCTGAGCTTCGTCTTCAACCAAACAATTAAGTAACACACCTCCCAGATCTTTCCAATAAAGGGAATTATTTAGAATGTAGAATTTTGCAGCTTTGAGTTTAAGTGATCTACCTTTGTTCTTTGTCATTCCCGGAGGTGGTGAAAGGTGCTAAAGTACATACACTATGTCTGAATACCATGGTGACTGAAGAAACATTTCAGACACTTGAATTAGAGATCCTTATTCTTCATCTTCTGACATGGCTACAATAAGATTGATATCTAGAGCATATAGATTTGATTCAGCCATTAGTCTCGGAAAGCCTTGTCCTTTGATCGGCTTTGTGGGTTTAATTTCTAGATCGCGTTCCAACATTGCTGCAATCCACTTTCCTCGCCTTCCTTCCGGATCATTTTGTATCAGCACATCCTTTATTGCTGCATTGGGAACGTATGCTATGATATGTGAGTGCAAAATATACACTCTGAAATCCTTCAAAGCTTTGACAAGAGCAAGAGCTTGTTTTTCAATTATATTGTACCGTAAGGCAACATCTCTGATGGTCCTGCTGAAAAAAGGAATGGGAAACTCCAGCTAATCTCTATTTTGAATCAATACTGCAGCCATGGTATGCTCAGATGCAAATGAAAATATGATGAAATCTTGAGTGTAATCAGGCTAATCAAGACCAAGGCTGTAGATAGAGCATACTTTACTAGATTGAATGACTTCATGGCATCCTCCATCCATTTTACCATGCTATCCTTTTTCAACATGTTAGTTATTTCTCTTAAATGCTTAGCTAGATTGGATACGAATCTGCATAAGAAATCCATCTTACCATTAAAAGCTTGTATCTCCTTCTTGTTCCGGGGAAAATCTATTTGCTGAATTTCCTCCACCCTTGAAGGATCAATGCGAATGCCTTCTTTTGAGATAATATTACCAAGAAACTTTCCTTCATCCATGGAAAAAAGACTTTTCTTTGGATTAAGAGATATTCTGAACTTCCTACATCTCTGAAACACAATCTTCAAATGATGTAGATGCTCATCATCAAACCTTGAAAACATTGTCAAATCATCTAAATATACAACCAGAAATACATCCTTTTCATTAGCGAAAGCAATGTCCATTGCTCACTGAAATGTGGCTCTAGCATTCTTCAAACCGAATGGCATTTTAGAATAATGAAAAGTTCCCCAAGGTGTGATAAATGCAATTTTTTCTCGATCATTTTCATGCAATAGGATCTGATTATAACCTGAATATCCATCAAGTAGTGACATGCGCAATGCTCCCACCACTCTCTGCAGGATATGATCCATCTTTGGAAGTGGGTAATTGTCCTTCAAAGATACCTTGTTAAGGTTCCGGAAATCGATACACAATCTTATTTCTCAGTCTTCTTTTGTAGCAGAACCAAATTCAAAATCCAGTCAGAAAATCTGATTGGGACAATGAAACCAGCTTTAAATAATCTGTTTACCTCTTTCTCAATAGAAGGCAACAACTTGGGGTTCATTCTTCTCAACTTCTGTCTGAATGGCTTTTGATTTGGCTTGATGGGAATTGTGTGCTTAATTATATCTTTGTCATACACCTTCAAATCTGAATAATCCCAAGCAAACACATTAGAAAATTCAGATAAAAATCTAACATATTTAACCTTTACCTCTAGAGACATGCTCTGGACAATTTCACAAAATTGGGCTTATCTGTTATTACAAGATTGACATCTTCTACTCCTTTATCTGTAGGCACCAAGCTCGACTTTCTAGCCACATAATCTTGATCAAAAAGTTCTTCTAAAGGTATGAGACCTTTAGGAATAATGTTGTCTTTCAGCTGCAATATCTCCATCTGGTTCACTTCAATCTCTTGTTCATCGGTATCATAGTCATCATCTATAGAAGCATCCTTGTAAAATCTTTCGTTCTGTAAAAAGGTATTGATTTCATTATCATCCCAAAACACTTGCCAACACTTTAAATTATCCAGAACAACGGTCGGTGTTTGACATGAATTTCAAACTTGTTCCTGAAGTTCATTGGGATCTTAAAATTGCTTGCAGTGGTGGCGAGTGAATTTGCAATAATATTCTGATTTCGGGGTACATTTGTCAAAGTATAATTAGGAAGCATTCAAAAGATGTCTAGAACTGCATTTCTGTAGGCTCTCATTCGTGGGTGCTTGGCTTGATATTCTACTTTTACCTGTTTGATTACCATCTCTGAATCTCCATAAACTGAAATCCCTTTTGCATTTAACTTTTTCAAAATTTTCAAACCTACAATCAAAGCTTCATACTCCGCTTCATTGTTAGAGCATTCAAGACCCAGTTTGTAAGAACATACTCTAACATTACTAGGAACCTTGTCAGGTTGGAAATCCAAATCCCTATGCCAGCACCATCCTTACCCATGGATCCATCAAAATCCATGCTCCAAAGACCTACCTCTTCTTCTAGATGCTGAAATTGTGTTTCCTTCTCTTCCTTACCTTGACTAATCTCTTCATTTTTCTACTATCCACTATCTTTTTTCTACTACTGGTATGTGGAATGCTCATAAGAACTTTCTATTTTCTGACTTTCCTAATCAAGGGCTGCTCTAAAATTTTGTGAAATCTCTGGAACATCTTCTACTTCAACTAACTGACTATCAACATCATTCAAACCACTATCTGAATATAGTACAAATGATTATAAATCTGTATGTACAACGTTTATTGGATGATTGAGTGGTTTCTCCTTGCTATTAATCATGTATTTCATTTTCTTCTCCCTGTATAGCTTTCTCAATTGGCCAAACATGGGAATGGTAGCATAAGAGAAATCAAGTTGTAAATTCCCTTTAAGTTTTGCTCCCCACGATCTGGACAAAAGCATACCAAACCGTGGTGGAATGTCAGCAACAACCACATCCATTAGAACATTCTTGGCTAGAATTTTGTCTAAAGATACCACCAAGTATTTGATTAGACCAATACAATGGACCCTACTGGAATCAAAAGAATATAGGTCATGATATTTTCGAGTAATGTCAAGGCCCAACTTCTCCATAATGTCTTTTTTCATCAGATTATGAGAAGCTCTGGAGTTGAACATGGCACTATGGAGAACATACTCATGTAGGCTTATATAAAATGGAGGAACTTCACTATCCTCGGACTGAACTTCTAAGTCAGGGCCAAAAATGAGCTCAGGATGATCATCTTCTACATTAACCATATCAGATAAAGGATCTATATGCAAAATTTTGGACACTTGGTGTTTATAACTGTTGTTCTTAATCAATTCAGTCAAAGGAATTGAAACTTTTAATTTAGCAATTTCATTTTCTAAACTAAAAGTTGAAACTTTCTCTACCTCTTTGATAGGAAGGTCCTTCTTTTTTGCTCTTTCTTTTGCTGCACTTTGCTGATTGTTCTTCTCGTTTGCAACGCCATTTGTTGATGGTCCTTTGCTGGAAGTTGGATCAACAGGCTCTTTCCCTTTCTTCTGAATGTTTGTGGAGTCATTTCTGGATTGTGCTTCCTTTATCTTTTGAATTGGACTGACCGATACATCTCTGATTTTGCAATGAATATTGCTTTTGTTGTGCTGTTAGTGCATTCATATATCCTCACTGATAATCATCCAACTCATCCTCCAAAACTGCCTCATTTGCTAGTATGTAATCTTCATCTCTTTGGGTATCTGGAACCTCCGAATATTCTTCATCTTCCATCAGAAAAATGGGAAAACCATCGATAATAAAGAAATGATTTTCCTCAACCACCGGATCATCATCATCTTCATCCTCTATTCTGTGCACATAGTTTTGCTGCAAAGGAGTTCTGATCTGCTGCTATTGTGCTGATTGATCTTGTGCCTTTTGCTCCCTTTGTCTAATCTTGAATTAGGGCTGCTGCTGTCCTCTGAAGTTTGGATTCCTGATTGGTGTTTTAGGTTTATCTACAACAATTAACTGGTCAAACATCTTCTCAATTTTCTGGAGAAAATTATCTGCCTTAACATCTGAGGTAGATGCTTCTTCCTTTATAGTCACCTTCTTTTAAGATTTTATTCTCTCTCTTAGCCAATAGATTTTCTTCAACACTTACAATGTTCTTCTGCATATCTTCAAGTGTGGTTGGATCTCTTTCTCACAAATGATATGCCATATCAGCATCGAAACCATCTGGAAATTTGAGCAATGCTAACCCCATTGGTGGTTTAATGTTAGCCGGAATAGCATTATAAACTACAATGAACCTCACAAAATAATCTTGCACACTTTCACCTGCATTCCTTTTGATATTTTCATACTCAGATAAAATTTGGAGTGGGTTCTTCTTTACCTCCCACCAGTCTAGGAATTGTCTATGCAGAACCAACAAAGTGTTGATAGAGGCTGCTGGTAAAGTTTGAAACCATTTTTGAACCTCGCCACCAAAAATTTGCACAAATAACTTCATAGTCACATTTTTTGCATCTACCTCATGAAGGTCAAAAAATTCATTCATTCCGTCAACATGTTGTTGTGCTGTAATGCTTTGAGTGGCATCAAAAAGAGGTATCTTACTTTGGTAATCAGCAGGCATATCATCCAGATTCTGAGGTAGAACAACGGGTGCATATCGAACAACCATGACTCGAGGTGGATTTGAAACAATGGTTGGACTACTTGGGTTTAATGGAGTGGTTGATGGAGGAGTAGGGGTGATAATTTTTTGATCAGATATGATAGGTTGAAGGGGAAGGGTAGGTATAAAATTAGGTTGAAAATAGACTTCGGAAATTGATGGGAATACTACTGAACCGAGAGTATTGGAGGCTAATTCTAAAAGCTCAGGGATATTGGTAGCTACGATGGATGATTGAAGATAATTTAAGATATATTCATCAATTGATCTATTTTCCCTTTCTTTTTCGAGATTTGCAACAAATTCTGGATTTAGAACTATATTATCAAGTGCACTTTTAGATTTGGTTTCAAACAGAGAAAGATCAAAATACTCGTCAAAAGGGTGATCTTCAATAAACAAGCACTCACTAAGACAGGAGTTGGATATAAAAATAGGTCTAGTGCTTACTGAACTTTCTTGCTTGATTATTATTGTAATGAGATTGGGATTTTCAAATACAGGGGGAGGATTCAGATCAGGATTGGACCTCGTGTACCTTCTCGAAGCCTGTGTGTTTAAATTTTAAAATATTTATTTTTCTTTACACCTTTCTGTTTCAGCCTAGAAAATTCTAAAACTCATCATCCAAAGTTTAAGAATTTGATTGAAAGATATTACCAAGGTGATTAGTGTTTCGTTCCCTAGTATGGTCGCCACTAAATGTTATCGCCTAGATTTTCCTCAGGCTGAAGAAAGGCAATTTCTAGGGTAACCACAAACCATTTGACCTTGTAGCTAGCGCTACGAGATCAGGAGAGGGCTCTCTCCTTTACGATCTAAGTCAAAATGACTGGATCAGATATGGATTTTAGGCTAGGTATAGTAGCTCAGAATATTTTGATTGAATTTGTTTGATGTTTGTGGATTAGATGGAGCTAGGAAGTTTTAGGTTTGGGAAATTAGGTCAGAATGCAGGGTGTTCTATGGGGCAAGGTAGGTATAGGCTTTAGCACTTTAAATTTAGTGAGGTGAGATGTATAAGACTGGTGAGAATCTAAGAAGGGCTTGAGCAAGTCAAGAATCCTTCCTAAATAGAAGAAAACATATAATATCAAATGATTTCCCAATGTAGAGCACTGCAAACAATGGATTCTACCTATCTATCTTGATATCATTCAATTAGAAGCAGTGAAATAGATGATGAACTACATAACAAATGTAGACAACTGATATCAAAAGAAGAAACAATGCAAAAGCACCATACCACAGGTATCCCATAAAAATAGCTGCAATTCCTATTAATTTCCTTGCCAAACTGCTTACAATGGTGTACAATCAAGCTCAGAGCATCCAAGTGAGTCCAACCCTTGCAAATGAGAAATAAATACATAATATAGACATTGCAATCCCTCATCCTAATCATCATAGGTCGAAACCATGAGAAGAGGAGTTGTGTCAACCATTTCCAAAAATGGACCAGGAATATAAGCAATCAAACAGCCTGCCTCTAAAAGAAAGGAAAATGATTCATTTGCCTCAAAACCACCTTTAACTAATGAATCTACCTACTAGCACTATTTTATAATTACATTTACATTCCATGTCATAAATTACATCAGTGAAATCATCCATGAGGAGAGAGAAATCAAATTCACAGTCAAAACAGGTGAATTTTAGTTTCTTGAGCAAAATGGTCCTAAGCGCAGCACCACTGGTCCAAAGCACAACCCAACTTTCCACCTGATTTTGGAGGGCTTCCCCTTAGCCAAATTGAGCCCATGATAGCTCACTGGAAATTTGTTCAAGTATAGTTTCTAGAATAACTTAAAGTTTTGAATTTGGAGGTCATTTTCCCCCTCAAAACTTGAATCTCCCAAGACTACTTCTATGTGTCCAAAAAGAGGTAGAGAGGTCATTTTTTGGTAGTTTTTGGACCTTTTGGTGAACCAGATCTACTCCAAAACTTCTGAAAATTTCTAGGGTGCATGTAATCATCATCCTAAAGCCAAAAATTTCAACCTTTTTCCAATGGATGCCCCAGGAAAATGCACAGCGCCAGTGGCGCTGCGCTTCTAGGCAAAATTTCTGTGTTGTGAATTTCAAAATTTTCAAAAATGCAAAAACTTCTCAAAATTTTCCAAAATTTGGCATGGAACACCACCATCAGCTACTTTGATGGGCTAGGAAGGCTTCAGCCAACATCTTCAATCTATCTTGCCCCTTTTTTCCTTTCAAAGCTCTCCTTAGCCTAACCTTTAACTTTCTAATCCTCATATTACAAATTTTGTTGCGGGTCATGTAATGGTAGGCCATGTGTCGGAGCATTTTCTTATCCCTGTTGGCCTTCTCAATTAGTACTTCAAGATATATGTTAACCCTCTCAGGCCAAGTTTCCCTATCATTTTCAATCTCTTGCTCAATAGGAGTCAATGTCACATGAGCCTCTTTGGCCATTTGCCTGTTTGCTTGGATCATTTCTAGCTCCATGAGGACTTGTTTGTCACTCAACTGTTTGTTTTCCTGTTCCAAGTATTTGATGATAAACTTGGCTCTCCCTAAGTTTTCTACCAAAACTTGTATTTTAGCCTCCCTTTCTTGAATGATGATGTCTTTGATGGTTTTTCCATCCTGGGCCTCCAAGTCGATGATATCAACTCCATGATGAGTATGATGCTGCAGTGGGTCCTCATGCTCAATCAAGTCAAAATCTCTTTCCTCCTAATCACCAAGATCTTCATCCTACACTTTTTCCTTGCCTTTGCTCAATTTCTCAACTTGTACCTGCTTTGTCGATGTAGAAGGCAAAGCCCCTTCCACACCTTGTGGAGATAACATTTTCCTGTGGACTGATGAAGAAGGCAAGGTCCCTTCCACACCTTGTGGAGCAAAAACTTGCCTAGCAGCTACAAAAAGTCTCCTTGTGCCTCTCTAATATGTCATGTACAATGGCATCTCAATAGTTTTGGTTTCCTTGACCTCTTTCCTTGTTTCCCCATGGCTAGAAGGTCCACCTTCTTCTTGATGCATTGGTGAAGGGATCTGTGGACCTTTGAACATCTCATGAGAAATAAAAGTCTCCCAAGGAATGTTAAGAAGACCGAGATGGTGAAGAATAATGGTTTTGATCAAGGAGTAATGACAAATGTTTTTCAACTGCTAAGGGCATGGTTTCTTTTGCACAAGGTAAGCTATTTTGTCAATATTTCTAAACAATAAGTATGGGAGATTCATCATATTTACCCTAGTGAAGTGCATGAGGAGTCTAATATGGTAAGCATACAACCGAGAGAATTTGCCTTCACAAGTGAAATATTTGATGATAATCCTCATCAAAGGAACGTACCTTCTCTCCAAAAATTTAAGGGGGAAAAGCCTCTTAACCTGGTTTATGTACTGAGGCTTTATGTAAGGCTCGTAATAATCCTCATCAAGGTCCTAACCCTTGTACCATTTCTCACCAACATTAGGGATTCTAGTGGCCTCTGAAATGATAGCTAGTGATATTTTGAAGGTTTCTCCGGCAAGTGTCACCTCATAGTTATGTAAATGAGCCAACAAAAGTCTGGCTAACTCATGGTGAAACTGAGCTCTTTGCACTAGTTCACAGAATTCAAAACATCCTTGGTGTCTAAAACAAGGAACTGCTAGTGGGCAAGCCTGTAATTATCTTAGACTGGTGGGCTCTTCTCTTATGATTTTTCCTCCGTTGTGAGGCTTTCTCTGCCTATGTCTTTCTACAGAACTGTCACTAGTTGTCTCCTCCTCATACTCAAAATCACTACCTCTGTCCATGATTTAGCTAACTCTCTTAGTTTGCACAATTTTAACAATGGTATGGGATGAGTGGTATGTGAAATAGCTTGGAGGAATGGATGTAAGAGAAGCTATGCGTAAGGAGAGGGTTTATGGAGTAATAAATGGGTGGTAGGAGGTGATGATAGTAGAAGAGATAAGGGTTGAGTTTATGAGGTGAGTGATAGGAAGAATCAAAGAACTAAGGTTTTATAGTGGAGATTAGGGTTTTATAGTTGAGATTAAGGTTTTATAGTTGAGAAATAAAAACCATGAAATTCTCCACATATGCAAACTAAATAACAAGAGGAGCAATGATACTTGCCAAGTGTTAAATAGGAGGAAATTCGGTATAAATCGGAAGCTGGGAGTGTTTTTGGGCTTGGCTAGCCTAAGCACAACACCACAACCCAGGAGCACATCACCCATTGTATTTTGAATGGTGCAGAAAGTCCAGGAACGTAGTGTCAGGATGTAAGTGCAGTGCCACTTCTCAAGAGCGTAGCGTCGGGCCAAAAACTCTAGAAGCGCAATGCTTTTATCCCTAAGCACAACACCACCCCTGTTTTGCTCAAGAACGCTTAGAAAACTGATTTTTCTTCTCTCCTTAGATCTTTTGATTTTCAAAATGACACAATGGTATGAAAATAGAAGAGAATGAGTTTATATATGAACTTCCTTTTAACTTTTGCTTTTGAAAAAACTATTTTGTAATGTCTCTTTGTCCTTTTAAATGATTTTTTTTTTAGGCTTATTCATTTTTCTCTTGCAAGTGGATTGATGCTCAAGATGGCTTGGTTGTTTGTAGTGGCATGTACTTGGCAACATCACAAGATGCCTAGGAGCAGTGGGGAACAAATATTACATATGAGAAGATAAAATTACATAATAAATGAAGATGAAAAAAAAATACTCTGTTTTCACCTCAAAACAAGTTTTGAGGTGAGAACTACATTAGACTTTCAAAATAATAAAATATGGCTTTAACAACCATTATTGGCATCCTCATGTCCTTTCTTGATCATTATTGGCATATAACTACTGAATTTGTCCATGATAGTACCCTAAAACCTAATGAGACCAAAGCCTAAGACCTAATGAAATAAAATGCAGAGTGAACATGAGGCATGACTGAGATATATGAAAGAAGATCAGCAAGTACAAATCATGAGGGATAAATTGAAGTAAACCCTACCATCAGTGAATCCATGACCAAATGGAATGAAAACTCATCAATATGGGACTCCTATTATGAAATGCAAAAGAGTAGATTTAGATCACTGATGGCAATGTGAAGACACTAACACTAACAATACTCACACACAAGGTTGCATGCACTATCACACAAGTTTCATCATGGTCGTTAGAAGATACATCTCAAGTGTCAAGCTTGGAGCTCTTAACCTTTGAGTCAGTCTCACTGAGCACATGCTTGTCTTATTGGTTTGAGGTGTTTTTTCGCCATGTCATGCTAAGTATGTGATCACAATGTCATAAATGCACAAGTTCACTTGCTTTCACACTTAGCCATTTTTCTGAAAATCTATTGAGCAGACAACCCTCCTTTAACTAGACACTGACCTTAGTGACCTTCCTCTACTTCCCAGAACCACGTAGAGCTTGAGGTTTTCCTCTAGGGTAGCTTGGACTGCACAATTCTGAAAGAGAGTGCTAGGCACGGGATCCCCAAGGGAAGTTTTGGGGCTTAGAGCCCAGATTTTGGTCCAATTTTGTAATTCAAATGTAAAGAATCTACATTTTATGGGCGCAGCACGCATAGTTGGTAAAGAGTCATAGGGTTTTCTGACTTATTTTGATAATGTAATGTCAGCTATAGAAGATCTACCATAGAGCGAAGCTCTAAGTAGTCAAAGGCATCTAATATCTAATACAATATGGAAAAGTAATGAAGATATATGCAAGATATATCTGAAGTGTAAGTCTAAGTTTTGGGTCATAGCATAGGTAGAGGCTCTACAGTTGAGTGCACAGAGGCCTAGTAGTCCACCACTGAGTGCGCAAACCCCTACATCTGAGTACGCAGGGCAAGTCAAGTCTGTAATCATCTAGAAGTATTAATAAAGAGAAGTTTTCTATCATTTATGCATATTTATTTCCTATTTATGCATCTATTATATTGGGCATGAATTTCACTTCTAATGCTTCTATGATGTGCAAAAGTGTATAACTGTATTGGTTAAGTTAACGCAAGTAAGAACATCTATTTTTGCGAAGCTAACTAAGATCTATTATTAAGATAAGTAAGACACTTAACCTAGCTTGAGAGACAACGCGAAAGGACTACAACCCCTGGTTAGGGCTGCACAAAAGACGATTGTACCACTTTGCAAAGGTACTGAAGGATAGAGCAGAGAGTGAAGCTACCTATGCAAAGGTAGGAATAGTTGGAATAAACCAACATCACAACCATCTCAAGGGTATGGAAACTTGGTTCCAACATCCCCCCATACTACTTCGGGTGAGAACTAACGCTAAACCTGGGTCAGGCCCCCTCAAGCCAACAAATTGTTTTGTTTTCGGGACTGGAATCTGCATAGTGTGATTTTGTATCATTGGAATCCAACTAAGAAAGAAATCAAAGGCTGGTTGGACTGAAGAATTCACGATTTAGCAGAGCAGGAAAATAGAAACCCGCGATTGTCAAAAGAACATTGGTTGGATAACTACCTATATATGGAGTTCCATGAAATATTTTTCGCATCCTTCCCTATAGAGCTATACAAGTGGATCATGAAGCTAGCAGATAGCCAAGGAAGGTGGAAACATGACAGTCCTATTGTGTGGACCCAAAGCTAGCATGAATATTGGAAGCATCGGAGGATAAGATCGCCCGCACCGTCGATCATTGGCTCGATCGCATTATAGGAGGAGTTGTCACTGAGTTCACGGTCGACAACTCACTCAGCTACAAAGAGGCAGAGTGACACTTCCTTAAAGGACCACGAGGTAAGTACGTAAAATATTTGAATACTTGGATTAAAATGTTGTCGTGTGAAAAGCAGGTTATGCAATTACCTTGATGTTTGGGGCTACACGAAGCGGAAAGGTTTACAGGAACAAAGGAAATAAGGATCCATAAAATAGCCCCTTGATTTCACCTTTGCGAGGGGATGAGGAAGAGCTCGTGAAGGTCTCTCCATGAAGTGCTATTCATCTGGTAAGAAAAATAATTCCACGAATACCACCTCTGCCCACACCACTGCCTGCTTCACCGCCATCACCTCCATCTTCACCCGTACCACCCCCACCACCACCGTGATTCAGTATGGCAAACATAGTGAAGTTGCTTTGTTCAAAGGCTTGGGAAATGGGGATCTGAACCAATTCTAGTTCGTAGTGAAGGCTGTATGGGAAGCTCAAGGTGTTAAATATGACCATATAAAGAAAGCAACACTGGTTAGCGCCCTATAAGATCACGCGCTAACCTAGTATATTAAGTACTCCAACGATAACCTGAATGGGAGAGTAGAAGACATCGAAGCATCACTGAATAGGGAATTTAGCATGCCTAAATCTAAAGTGTTGTCGATTATTGGATTCAAAGAAATGATGACGCTACTAGGCGAGACACCTTGGGAAATGGATCAGAGGTTGAAATGTACAATTCGTGAAGCCAACATGAATTTGAAAATTGGATAGCATTGCGAGTGGTTTGTGGCTTCGCTACTACCACATTTAAGTAGTATGATGTCGTAGCAGAAGATAACAACTCAGGTAGAGGCCTTGGAGATTGCTATTAGACTACATGAGACCCCGCTACAAGATTCTAATCTAGGAGTCCAGCAGATCCATGCGTAGCTAAATAATTTGTGCCTTGAGAGGCAAAGCTTGAAGTAGGACAGGATAGTTCGACCAGAAGTGCATGAAGAAGTATGGTGCATGAAATGCAAGAGTCAGGGTCATGACAAAGACCACTACCTAGTCTTAAAAAATTACCTTGTAGGAGGAGGACCGAGGCCTCTAAGACCAGAAACTAAAGCAGGACATAGCGTGGTGCCTACTTTGTAGTGTGCTATCTGTCAAGTAGACAGAAAGCATGCCATGAATAACTGCCACTTGTTACAGAAGTATATGCAAGCTCCGCAACAGTTGTTCTGTAACTTTTGTAGGTCGGTGGGACACGATGAGCATACTTGTAGGAGCTATGAGTTGATAATGGATAAAAATCTTGCCTACAGGGTTCAGGCTAAAATGCGGCCCGTTGAACAAAATGTAGAGATGATGTAGACAGGATTTCATGGGTGCAGATGAGGCCGAGGTGGAGGAGGACCTGGTAGAGGTCGTGGATAGTTGATTTGCTACAATTACGGAGGGCCAGGACACTATGCCCGTGAGTGCACTAATCCAACGTGTTCATCGTGCAAGTATTGCAAACTGTTTGATCATGAGACAGAAGATTGTCCTATGCTGATAGCTAGGATATGTGACAAAGGAGCGGTACCACCTCCCTCAACTCAGAACCTGCAGATGATGAGGTCTAAGTCACACGAGGAAGATCTGAACATAAATATTGTGCTCCAAAGTGGAATCACGACGAGAGGTGACAAAGGGAAACAACTGGAAGATAGCACCTGGGTTCACAAAGCCCCGGTGAAAGAAGCTGAGTTTGATTTGGAGCGTTCTCAGGAAACCTTCATGGAAGCTAAGAAGAGCTTTGTTGAGGCCTACACGTTAGTAAGCAGAGATAAGCCTGAGCCAGAAATGGATCCCTCCATGCTCCAATTTTCCTAGAAAGCTGTATGAAGTTACTGCATGACAGTAAGGTTGTGAATGGGTTACAGGAACTCATCAATAGATGTGCTGGGACCGTGCCAAGAGAACCATGCATAGTATAGAAGATTGGAAAACATAAGAAAAGGACAAGACATGAAATGAGACTCACCACGTAGATTGGAGAATACAAGATGGATCAAGTCATTTTGGATTTGCGTTCAGATGCAAATGTTCTACTGAAACGGACATGGGATCAAATGGGAAGACATGTGCTGCAATGGTCTCTGATTCAGCTGAGAACGGTGAACCAACAAAAAATCATACCCATGGGGTGATTGCAGGGAATAAACATGGATATTGAGGGAGCGAACGCCCTGGAAAATTTTGAAGTAATAGAGATTGTTGATGACAACAATCCCTACCCCGTGCTCCTGGGAATTGACTGGGCCACTGATATGAATGGGGTAATCAATTTGAAGAAGTGAAAAATGATCATTGATAAGAAATCACCACACATAATCTTACCCCTAGACCTTGCTGAAGGATCGCATTATACAGTGCCGGTCCGCGACTATGAGAGTGATGATGATTTGGACTGCATATATAAGATAACCGTGTGAGACCAAGACTGGGTGAATCCCACTACATATGGGTGGATTACATTGGAGCGTGAGAGTTCCTACACTTTGGATTCTGATGAAGAAGTAGAACGATGGCAGAATCGGTTACACGAGGTAACTACGCTGAATTGCAACATGATGACCTAGTCGCTATGCTGCATGTCGACAAAAGAAATGAATCTGCCTACTTATGATGGCCTAAATGATGTAGATACCTTCTTAGATGCATTTGAAAGGGAGGTGCCAAAAAAACAACACTTCCAGGCCTTGGACTAGGTACTGTGCGCTATGCCCACAAGATGGTGGGGTACGCACAAAGGAGGCTTTGATGATTGGCGCGAATGTCAAAGAGTGATACGAGCACAATTTGGGAAGCCTAAGATGCGACTGACAGAAAAGTATGATAGAAAAGATGATCTATGTGTGCATCTGGCCAAGTGGATGCAGGCCTATGGAGAAAAGCCACAACCTGAGTGGGTGCACCTATTCTGTCATACCCTAGATGTTATACCAATGAACTGGTATATAGAAACAGAGCTCCACCATGGGACATGTGAATGGGATATCCTGTACGAAGGGATCATGATGACCATCAGTTTTGAGGATGGGTGGGATAGTATTGATGAAGTGCTAAAAGAGGTAAAAGCAGCCATATTTAGGATACCACAGGAGACTATAGATCTGATCCATCCTAAATGGGCTTCTTAGTTGTGTCACGCGATGGAATGCTATAATGTAACTACTGAAGAGGAGGATGAGGATCCATGGAATATTAACATTCCAGAAACATAAGGCCACCGCGAGGTTCAAGGGCCACAAATTGAGAACCCTGATATAATCATGCTGTGAAAACTAAGCATGTGAACATTGGTATGGAGGAAGAACCCAAATTCAAAAAGATCAAAGACTATTCGGATGACGTGACAGTGGATAAGGTCGCTGAATTACTCCACGAATATCAGGACTTATTCCCGACCAAGTTCATGGATTTGAAAGAAATCATCAAAGATATAGGAGTGATGAAGATCACGTTAAAGCACAATGCGAAGCCAGTTAAGTAGAGGCCTTACTGCTTAAATCCAAAATACAAGGAGAAGGTCCACATAGAACTAGACAAAATGCTCACAGTAGGCATCATTGAGCCTATGGAAGAATCTGATTGGGTAAGCCCAATGGTGGTGCAAGAAAAGAAGCAGAAGGACGAGATAAGGATATGCGTGGACCTCAAAAAATTGAATGATGCTTGTGTTCATGATCCATTCCCAACTCCATTTACAGATGAAGTGTTAGACAATATAGGTGGTCAGGAAGCTTATTCTTTCACTAATCAATTCTCAGGGTACCACGGGATCAAAATAGCGCCGAAGGATAGGAGCAAGAAAACCTTCATGGCTGAGTGGGGTTGCTTTTAATATACTATCATTCCGTTTAGATTGAAGAATGTTCCTACTATCTTTTCACGCATGGTTGTTGCGGCATTTAAGGAGTATATTCATAAGTTCTTGGAGGTCTATTTTGATGACTCAACTGTCTTTGGGCTGGTTAAGCACCACATAGCTAGTTTGCGCTTGATGCTGAATAGCTATCAAAGATACGAAATCGTGCTCAACCTCAAGAAGTGTCTATTTCTTATTCCTTTTGGGAACCTATTGGGGCATGTGGTTTGAAGACAAGGGCTGATGGTAGACCCCGTGAAGATCGCGGTGATTCTGAACTTGGAAGTGCCGAGAAGTGTGAAACAGTTGCGCACTACTCTGGGACATATGGAGTATTATAGGAAGTTTATCAAAGGCTATGCCTAGATCACCGCACTGAAGGAAAAATTGTTGAAGAAGGATGTCATGTTTTGTTGGAACGATGACTATAAGAAAAGCCTAGATATATTGCAAGAAAATATGGTTACTGCGCCAATTCTAGTCTTCTCGAACTAGAAGAAAGTGTTCTATTGGGCACCAAATCTGCTTACCTTTTCCATACATTTCCACTCATCTTTTCATCCGTTTTTCACTCATTAACATGTATTTACTATGCTAAACCTATGAGGTAACCTTTCTTTCTCTGTCTTTTGGAATATTTAATTAATAAAGTAAAGGCACGAGGGTTTTGCCTATGCAAACCACTAAAACTTGTTATTTCCACAGATTCTGGAGAATAGGTGTTGATCTCATAGCATATAGCGGCAGTTTCGTGATTCACAGCAGTCGTTCAACAACGCTGAAACAACATAACCAACTTGCAGCTATTTCCAATCTGTTTTGGATCATTTCTATTCTCACTCTCTTGGCACTAGTGTTGTTTTGAACAGATGTATATTTTTGGGCATGTAGTTGCTAGGTTTTGGGGGAAGATATGATCACCCCTGTATTGTATAAAATATGGATCATTCTTGTGCGAAAGGTTAGTCATACCAGGATATGTATAGTAACAGTTTTTCTTTAGATTAATAAAATATAAATGCTTTTTGTTCTATCTTCGATCATGAGTGAACGCAACCTTGATCATAGAGCTAGGCCCGCTCTTCTGATGATGTGCTGCGTGTTTCCTTTTATGTGTTTTGTTTTACTTGTTTAATTTATTTCCTTATTGCTTTTATAGATTTCCATAGATTTTTGTGAATGCCTTTTTAATTTCTACAATTTAATTCCCATTACTGTTACAACGATGCTTTGATTTCTTAATCATAAACCCTTGGTTAATGTAAGATTGTAACCTTGCACCTGCATATACCTTGTGCGTTACCTTGAAAAGAGTATGCACCCAAATTGATGAATTAATGTAGGAGAAGGGTTTACAAATTTTTTCATACCTGGACACCAACATTTTTAACGCTGTTACCGGGGAAGGCTAACAAGGTGTAAGACATGATTTGTATCGACCAGAGGGTCAATCTCTTGTCCTTGGGAGAGAAGGAGTTTTCTCACTCTGCTCCAGGTCCTGAGCGTAGTCATTTCTTCGTTTTGTTTTTTTTCTTTTGTTTTTTTTCCCTTTTTTTCTTTAGGCCCAATCTCTCGTCCTGGGGAGGGAATCGTCTTTTGATGCCCTGCTCTAGGTCTTGAGCTTAAATTTTTCGTGCATTTTTGTTTGTTTTGATTTTGGAAAGCCACTCTCCTGTCCTGAGGGAAGGAATGGTCCCTTGACGCCCTGATCCAGGTCTTGCGCTTTATATTTCCTTGTGTGAATTATTGTCTTATTTGGTTTCTTGTCTTGGGAGGGAAGGGTCCTTTGACACCCTGCTCGAGGCCCTGAACCCTAGGTTTCTTTTTCTTTAGTTGTTTTCCTTTCTGCTTGATCTCTCGTCCTCAAGAGGGAATGGTTTGTTGACACCCTGCTCCAGGTCCTAAGCATTTTGAAGGTATCGACATTTTCATCACATCATCATGCATGAATAGAGATCTGGATAAAACAGGCAGAGGAAGAGCCCTAAAGAAGGGAGGGCACAATTTGGGAAGGAATACTTATATCTAGCAAATCATCACGAAAGCTGAATCTGAGGCATATTCTCGTGCTACTATGAGGCTGGGTAAGTGGACAAGATTGGAAGGATAATTTGTAGATCAGCTAGTGCTATTCACAGCACCCCCTATTGATTCGATACGACAAACCCTTCCAGCAGCTGAAGAGACAAGCAATAGTATACCTGATGAAGGGGTACCATTGCTGGTAGCAGCAGAAGAAGAAGTTGCAAGAAAAACATCCTAGGGACCAACCCATTCCAGTAGGGAAGAAGAAGTTGTAGAGAAGGGGTCTGAAGGGTCAAGCCACGGTGACAAAGAGGAAGAAGTTGTAGGGGCACTTCTATCACCAAGGGATAGAGGGAGTGCTATTAAAGCAACTCAAACCCCTGTGATAAGATCCCTTCCATCATTTCCTATAGAGCCTGCTGAAATCCCCAGTGATTATTGGAGGATATTCATGGCACCTACAACCTCCACTATTGACTTCCCAATTGGGGATCTTGGGACTGGCGCACCAAGAAAGCCCATTCCTTTAATAGATCTACCTAGCTTTCATGGGCTTACTTCGGAAGATCCTGACATGTTCTTGTTTGAATTTGACATTGTGTGTCGGGGATATGATTATATAACAGATGCTCAAAAATTGAAAATCTTCCCTGCTACACTAAAGGGGACAACCCTGTGATGGTTTATGGGTCTTGGGGGAAGGACTATCTCTACATGGGAGGAGATGAAAACTGATTTCCTAGAGAAGTATCCAAATTACTTTAAATCACAAGATATTAAGGAAGAAATTTTCAAATTTATACAGAAAGAGGACGGAAATATGGAAGACTGTGTGGAACGTTTTAAATACACATTGCAGAGATCAGGTCACTTTGACCTGGATAAGGATATTTTGAAAATTATCCTTCTCCGGGCCTTTCGAGAGGACTCTTTGGAATTGTTAAACATAGTCAGAAAGGGAGATATATCAAAAGAGAACTTCAATACCATCTGTGAGCTATGCATCTAGTGCTCAAGGGGATCTGCAAGGAATCAACAATGGATTCGATCAACGAAAGTATCTGGTGGAGGTGTCACAAAAGCAGAAATTGGAAATCTGCTGGATAACTCGAGGACTGACATCTTGAGTACCATGTCTGAACAAATGGACATGCTACAAGTAAAACAAAAACAACTAGAATTGGAAAGAACTATGGTGATATTTTGGCCAAAGTGCAGGAAGAAGCACCCATAGAGGGAATGGCCATTGAAGTATTTAGAGGAATGTGCAATTTGTTAGTTGAATCATGCAACAAGTTCATGCCCATCCTTGCCAGGATTGAAAGCGATTTTTCAAGGGAAGGGCGAAGAGATGGAGCAGCTGTACTTTATGGGAACTAAAAATCCATGGCAACCTCGACCATCAATGGGAAATCAAGGGATGTTCCCAGATCCATCTCAATATTTTAGTAATTTTCACATGGGTCTTGGGTGAATCTGACGCAAACGTTGCCAGACGGGTTTAGCATTCGGGTAAGTTTTGATTTCATGAACAACAATTGCGGGGTCAATTCCTGGCATTTCATCATATGACCAGGAAAACACGTCACAGAATTCTTGAAAGAGGGCCTTATATGTTTGAATTTCATTTTCCGTACACGAGGCACCTATATGAATGTTTTCAACAATTCCAAGCTTAACCGAAATATCAATAGGAACAGTTCGAGAAATTTTTCCCAAATTTAACTCTGAATTAAGATTTTTCATGGGATTCTGAGGTTCCTTGACATATTCAGTCGTAAAAATTGATGAAAAATCATTTTCAAAACGATCACTCTCAGGTAAAAACGAAGATCTATGATGAAGATCTTCCCATGGTAAATCATCGACACATAGGATTTCACGAATTTGCTCATCAGTGTGAACAAGTTTGGAAAAAGTTGTTGAATCCGAGTTTGATGTTGAAAGTGATTCCTCATGGACCACATTCATTAAGTTAGTTTTGGTTGAAGATGGGTCGGAAAGCGACTGCATGACCTGATACGCAATTTCATATGGACTCAAAGGCATAACATCACCAAATGAGTCTATCTCAGATTCAGCAGGTACGATCCAAGGATCATCATAAACTATAGTGTCTGACGAAATCATATGAATGGTTGCAGTAGAATATGATGCGTTGATAGGAGGAAAAGGAAAAGTTCCCAGTAAACCAGCATCTTTAACTAGTCCTACTCCAACATCCTTATACGGGATAGTTGTTTTGCCGACATGCTGAATACTTTCAAAAGAGGCTGGGTTGGATGAAAAGTAAGTCAGGTGGCCTATAGTTACGATATTTCCATTATGAGGGAACTTTATAAGCTGAAAGACCAATGAAATGACAGCTGTCATAGCGTAAGACCAACTACGACCCAAGAGAAGGTTGTAATCTAGAGGGGCATCAACCACCTCCACATCTAGATTAACAGTTTTGCTTTCTACCCCTATAGGTAAATCCTGTAGAATGCCAAAAGGATGAAACCCACTGCCATCAAAGGCCTTTAGAATCGTCGGGGATTGATTTAGCGAAGGAGAACCAAGCGATCTCCAACAATGTATCGACATAATACACGTTGAGGCTCCCTCATCAATCACAGTCCTATAAATAGGTCTTTTTTTATGAACACTGGGATTTGGAAAGCCACTTGATGAAGTAAGCGTGGTATACTGTTTTCTAGATTGAAAATTATAAGGTTCGAGTCCTGAACCTCAACAGCTCCTATAGCCGACAATAGTAATTTACGCTGTGCTGGACATGATTGCAGCACTTCCAAAGCCGACATTTCTGAAGGTGAAACAACTAAATCTTCAACAATGTTATAGTTCTGAGCCGCTCTCGCATGTGGATTGAAAGCTGACTTTCAAAGTATACCGTTGGAGGGCGGTTTGATTACTAAGCCTGGATTAGGTTTCTCGATCTGTAGCGGATCGGAACCGGGAGCTGAGGTTGATGGATTAGAATGAGAAGATTATGCTTCTTTACCATCAACAGGACTTTTACTACCATAATCATGCGATCGAGTCACAATCCTAACATGGGACATCATCATTATGGGTTCTTCGGAGGCATTTGAGGAAGAACCTATCATCTTACTGTCTTGACTTGGAAAAGGATCCTTCAAAACAGCAGGCGTTTGGGAACCTTTGACAATTTTCGCAACCTCTGCACGATGAGGGCAATCTCTTGTAAAATTCTCTTCATCACAAATGAGACAAGGATAACGAGGTTTGCGTTTCTCATCATTTGATTCCACTTTTTCTGGTTTCTCTTTTGAATTTTTATCTGTTTTATTTTTCTTCTTCCCTTTCTTCTTACCGCCAGATTTTGATTTGGCTGTAGATGACTCTACAACATGAATACCGGCAGAAATTTCCGCGAAAGAATCTCCTGTCGGGGAATCTAGCAAGGTTATGATAGGAGAAGAATTCTTCCATTCTTACTTTTGGTATTAACCATACCAATCATACCGTCAGCGGCATGAGACTCTGAAGGAGCTGCAGCGATTTGATTTTTCTTAGGAAGATCGGGGATTTTCTCGTGTAACGTACCTGACTACGTATAAACTAAGTCAAGGTACTGTGCTTGAGCAATTACTTTCTCCTCAGTAACAACTCTGGCCTTAGCTACATCCTCAGTGATCTTCGGTAGTAAAGATTTTACAAACCATTCAGCTAAGATCTCATCTGGAATAAAAACCTTCACTAAACGCCATCGACGTCTCCATTCATGAATGTGATCTGAAATGTAAGTGGACGTCGACTGCTTTAATGAAGTTAATAATTCCGTGCCATTGTCATATCTGACTGGCAACTGAAAATGAATTAAAAACAAAGTAGCTAACTGAGTAAAGTTATAAAACGTGGCTCACGGTAACTCGATGTACCACTTGGCCGCAAGACCAATTAGAGTGCGCTAGAAAAGCCTTAAACGGATTGAATCATCTGAAATGGAATTAGAAGCACACCATAGGTGGTAAGTCATCACATGGTTTGACGGGTCCTCTCCTGATTTGACTTCAAACTTAGGAATATCAGTAGGAAACTTATTCGGCATTGGCGGCCAAAACGGAAGATAGTTAGTTGGATTGTTCGTAAGGTGCGACAAGTCAGGCAAGTCCAAAGTTGCGATAAACGGTAACTGACGATTAGGGTCCCTGAAACCCTGGGTCATGAGACCAGCCCCAGGAGGAGGATATCTAGGATAACTAGGAATTGGAATTGCATTTGGGATATTATATCCTCCCGGAAAACCAAGATTAACCAGATCGTACTCGGGTTGTTGAGGTTGTTGATATGTATACCTAGGGTATGGTTGATACTGATAGACTGGCTGCTGCACAGCAGGACCGAATTGATACTATCCCTGGTACGGTTGATAAGTAGATTGACGTTGACTTGTGACAACCGTACTTGGACCAGGTTGTCTTACAGGCATTTGAACCGAAGTTTGAATCGTGGATCCAGACTGAGGTAAAGATTTCTGAGGAGTTGATACAGGAACAGTAGAAACCGGAGATGTCGATACTCTAGAAGTAGGTGGGGTAGATTGAATAGATGTTGCAGCAGTTGCAGCAGCCGTTTGAGGCAGAGTACGAGGCATACTAGGCCCAGGTTGAGAAACTACAGAAGGTGCAGAAGTTTGAATAGCAGACTGGACGGGTTGCTGGGGTGAACCAGAAACCAAGGGTTGTCCTGTTTGAGATGACAACTGTACATTCAGTTGCAAGACCTGTTGAGATTGAGATGGATCCCACACTAATTTCATTCCGGGGTACGAACCCATAACAGGTTGAGAATATTGAGGACCATAACCGGGTTGAGGGTAGGGTTGATAATTCAACGATACATTCTAGTTCCTTGAACATATGATTGACCAGAAGGTGGTTGGTAACCTTTGTTCAAGTACTGACCTTGAGGCACGTACTGGTACTGGGGTTGACCTTGAAGTACATATTGATACTGGGGTTGACCTTGAGGTACATATTGAGTCTGGGGTTGACCTTGAGGAACGTACTGTCCCGTAGGTATGTCCTATCCTTGAGGTTGCCCCCCAGGCGCAAATTGGGTACCTTGAGGTTGTCCCCCAGGCGATACCTGAGGACTTTGAGGCTGCCCCCCAAGCGGTAACTAACCACCATGAGGTTGAGGATTAGGAATAGTACCTGACATCATGAGAATATCTTCTACACTCAACAGCTTAGTTCCATTATTTCCAGTTAATAACCCTTGTTCAATAGGTTGAGGGGATGCTCCCGAAAAAGTACCAGTAAGTGACTGATACCCAGAGGGAACAGAAGGACTGCCGTACAAAAAGGTTTCCATAGATTGCGAAAACATGGACGACACATATTTAATGGAGGATAGTAACCCCTAGGTGTTAGGTGATAAGGAATACGAGGTGGTGAAAAACTTAGTCCCAGGTTTTCCAAAAAGTTAGTCAATGAAAGATACCAAGCACTGCTCCTAGGTGGACTGTAAAAGATTGATTCACACTCCCTAAGTTCTATAACAGGTTGATTTTCAGGGATAGGTATGCCTTCTTCTTCTTCCGGAGTAGCAAGTTCTTCAATAGCTGTAAGTCCAGAAGGAAGATTTTGGGTAATTATCCTTTCTACCCTGGGTGAACCAGGACCACTAGAAGTTGGAGATGTAAACCCCGATGTTTGAGTAGCAGAAAATTCAGTTTCAGGTTCAGATATTTCAGGTTCCTCGCCTAAGTCACTAGTAGATGAAAAACTACCAGTAACTTCGGAAACAGACACCGATTATGGATTATAATATGCTACTAGACCTTGATAATCAAGATGTACCACCAAAGAAGACTCTCCTTCTTCAGGTGACCCAACTCTACTATCTCTAGGAGTTACAAGGGCTTGTAGCCCTTCAGGCTGGCTCGTTGAAAACTCAAGAGGTTGGCCCCAAAGTCTACGAGACTTCCTCGATAATTCAGCCACGATTAAATATTTTAACTACTTCACACGCAAACAAAGAAAGATCTCAATGAAAACCACCTAAAGTCTCTAAAGAACCAAACAAATTTGAATCACACACCTAAAGAATCTAGGAGATCAAACCACACACAACCAGTAACTATCCGTACTGAAAAAACTAGTTGGTGATGAAATCCAACGTCGCAGAGTTCAATACAGAAATGGTGGTTGGAACAGTTACCCCGGCAACCTGCTTAATGAATAGACTAGAACAAGTTCCTCCACTAAACCATCTTGAGTGAAGAGAACCCCCCAGAAAATCCAAGTGAGTCTAGCCAACGTCTGCTCCAGGTACAGTGGGATCTTCCCTCCACCGTCACCTTAGGAAGAATCCTATAGAATATGGTCACTATGGTTACCAACGGAAACAAATATACCTGGGGGAACAGTCTATGATCTGATACGCACGCAAGGGCATAGTAACAAGCTCAATCCCCTTGAAGGCTCCTTGACATAATCCAAGGTTTACCAACAAGTGACCCCAGGCTCCTCGACAATGGTTGATCCGAGGTTTACCGTTTTTAATAGGTGAATATCTGGCGTCTGGTTCCTAATGAGGAAGGATTGATTCCCACACTGGTTCGGACACGATCTCGTGCTTCTCCTTTAAGAGGATATTTCCCAGAGCATAGATGTAACAATTGGATTTTTCTTCTACCGCAAGATACAACTACTTGTTTGTTTTACTGTCTTGGAGAGTTAATTACTCCCTACTCCAAGACACTAGCCTAAGCTATGTTGGTGTAATAGAGCCCTAGAAATAAAAATATTACTAGATAGATTTTACTTTAAGCGTTATTTTTATTGGTTTTTCTTTAAGTCAAGAGGTGCGGAGATGAAACTTGTGGTGTAAAGACTCGACTCGAAATCACTAAAAAAAAATGCACTTAAGATGATTAAGCAATCTTTTCCCTTCAATGAATTTCTAGCTAGGAAAGAGTTTGAGAATGCAAATGCTTGTAAACACAAATCTTTCTTAACAAACAAATTAAAAGAAGAGATTTTTGTCTTTTCCAATGCACTCAAAACGAGACAACTAGTTATATTCACAAAAATTTCCCTTTTCTTTCAAACACTCAAATACTACAAAAACAAACTTTTTCCAAAAAAGTTTTTTTTTTATTTTTATAAAACACTCAAAACTATGGAAAAATCTAATCTTGAGATCTATAAACTATAAAAAACTATTTGAAGTAAAAGCTTACAAGATGTTTTTTTCAAGGATGTTTTACTTAGCTATAAGCAAACTAAGGACTAATTTGTCCAGAATCACAAATCAGTCAAAAAACAACCAATTTTTGTTTTCTTTTCTAAAAATGAAATCCAAACTTTTAACACAAGCCTTTTCGAAGTTTCGTAAAGAGAAAACACAAGATGGATTCCTCAACAAAGGTAGATTTTGCAAACGGTCAGACTCATAAGAAGGCCAGTAAAAACCAAGGTGATATGAGGCTTCTACAGCTTCTAAGCTTTGAGCTACTACAAGACCAAAATGAAAATCAATCCTGGTAACCAAAACTTCTAGGAATTTCACCTAAAACCCTAACACCAATGGAATTAACCTAAGGGAAGTTCATCACAAGTCACATGTAGGTTTGGGCAGGGGATAACAACACCTAAACAAAAAATAAACTGACTAAAAGAGAAAATCTTAAGTTTTTCAAAATTTTAGCAGGGTCCGCAGGCCCGCAGTTCACACAGGTGCTGGACCGCTCTGTGTGAAAAGGAAAAGTGCGGATAGGTCTGCACTGTGTTGCAAGCTGAGGGTGCGGTCCTCTCCCAAAGTTATGAAAAACAAAAAATAATCCTAGATCTACTAAATCTACCCAATTCTACACACAACAAGCGAAAAACAGAAACAA
The DNA here is from genome assembly GCA_031772625.1 of Pinus tabuliformis. NCBI lineage: Eukaryota > Viridiplantae > Streptophyta > Pinopsida > Pinales > Pinaceae > Pinus > Pinus tabuliformis. The sequence goes on along the minus strand of CM062812.1, from coordinate 120,697,186 downwards.
AAACACAGTTTCTCAGGTCAAAATAGAAACAAGGAAAAAATCAAGTCCCCAGTGGAGTCACCATTTTGTCACACGGAATGAGTTGTTCTTGCGGACAAGATCGACCTCCCTAGTATCTAAAGATATCTAGTGACAAGCAAGCCAATAAAATCCTATCTTTCTCTAAATATGCAATTCATAAACAAAGGCAAACAAGTGTTTTAGGCCTACCTTGGGTCCAATGCAAGTTTGTGGAAGCCTCACTCCTTTGATCCAAATGAGCTCCCTTGTAGCAAATCTGCAAACACAAACAAGCACACAAATTAAATAGCACCTGAAAAGCCAATGTAATAAAGCATACTTAACATGATGATCAAGGAATTCATGAAACAAATGACATAAGACAATTTGTTGAGAAAAATGAATCTGATTGTATTAATTCAAATCAAAGAAGAACTTTACAACCTGTGCCTTGATGCTGTACAAGCTCCTCCCAGGGTCCAGCAAGAAGTCTCCTCTACTTTGACAAGTTTCACTCTCTTCCCAATGAAGCCAAAAGGTATGTGATCTCTCGTCTCAAGCTTAACTAGGAAGTCTCAATTCCACCAGCATTTACCCTAAAAATGTTCAGCTTCTAACCTCCCTAGCAACCAGCCCAATGCCTTAATTTATAGTGCAATGGAGGGAAGTTACTAGGTCCTCCTTCAAAGGGATAAAGCCCTGCTTCAAAGGGATAGCTCCTCTCATCAAGGGATTAGCTCCTTCTCTTTTGGGATGCATGAACCACCTAAGAGCGAACCATCCACGTCAAAATTCCTTCTAGAATCATCTAGAATTAACCCAAAGTGAGTTTTTTAGAATAAACTTGCGCCTTTTTTACTTTCACAGGGGTCCGCACCCACTCCTTTAGAGACAGAGTGGGCAGGTTCACAGGTAATGTGAACAGGGGGTGCGGGTCCATAGGCAACAGTGAGAGAAAGGGCAGAACCAGAACTTTGTTGATTTTTAAAGGTCTTTCTCTCATTTTCAAAGTTTGACATGAAGAGCTAAGGTCTGAGACTTGCTTAGGAGGACAGTATAAGTGATGATAGACCCATACTGACTGCAAATAGTCATGGTGACAATATTTTTTGTAACAAGTAGAAAGTAAAAACAAGGTATTGGAGAATATCTTGACAAAAATTGTAGCAAGTCATCACCAGGATTTGTCTCATAAACTTCTAGAATCTCTTTGGGCATATAGGACAACATGGCGAAATACAACCAGGTTTTCACCATTTGAGTTAGTCTATGGGAAATACCCCTTGTTCCCAGTAGAATTTGAGATCATCATGCTTAGAATAGATTTGGAAGTGGGATTAGACTTATCAGAGGCCCAGAAACACTGGTTGGAATAGCTCAATGAGTTAGATGAGATCCATGTAGTGGCTGTCTAGAAAACTGCTACTATTCAACAACAAAGAATGAAGTGGCATGATAAATTTATCAAGAACAAGGGGTTTCATACAGGAGATTGGGCATTGCTATATGACTACCAATTCAAGGATTTTAAATGGAATCTTTGCACTTGTTGGATGGGACACTATGAAGTGGATGCTATGTTTGAAAATGGGACAGTCAGATTGATTACAATAGATGAAACTCGTACTTCCTTCCTAGTGAATGGAAATTTTCTGAAATTATACCACCATCTAGCTTCTAAGGATGCCTTCATCAAAAATCTCTCTGATAACTCTGGTTTGATGGTTGTTGGTGTAGAGAATGCTCTCCCTGTCGTCTATATATATAATATGTTGTTACTACTTACTTGTTTGTCTTTTGTAGGGATAATGATTGAATTATGACAAGGAGCAGAAAAAAAAAAAATTCCAAGGAATATTTCATGTTGTTACTCCATCGGTGTTATTACTCCACCATTGTTGTTACTCCATCAGTGGTGTTACTCCGTCGTTGTTGTTACTCCGTCGATGTTGCTACTCCGCTGTTGTTGTTACTCCATCGGTGATGTTACTCCGTCGTTGCTGTTACTCCATCGGTGTTGTTACTCCGCTGTTGCTCTTACTCCATTGGTGTTGTTACTCTGCTGTTAATTTTACTCTGTCAGTGTTGTTATTCCACCGTTGATGTTACTCCGCCATTGTTGTTACTCCATCGGTGTTGTTACTCTGCCGTTGTTATTACTCCATCGGTGTTGTTACTTCGCTGTTGTTGTTACTCCACTGGTTATTTTTGTTGTTACTCCACCATCAGGTAGGTCACCAGGTATGCCTCTGTTGACTCTTATGGATTTAATTAAAATATTCCATTAAAGAGACTAGTACGTGCCACAGACAGCCACATTTAAGTTGGGGGGGTTCCCATCATAAACAAATGACAACGTACTTTAATCGTATTTATACCACATCATTACCAAATCTAATGTGAATGGGAATAAAAAAATATTGTGATTTCACAATTATGATTCTTATGCATTGAGATTTGAATTCATACGCCAAAAACCTCATCGATCATTTCCCCAATATACTACATTTAATTACTGTAATCATTCAGTTGTACTGCCAGAACTCTCCATCATTCGTTGCGTTCTCCGAGAATTTATCCATCACTTTCACTACCCTTTTACCTCGCGGCCATCATGTTGTTACCATCACCACTATTAGTGTGGATTGCGGCTACTCTCCCCCTACCATCTAACTGTGTCCACCATGTCATTACCATTTCTACAATGATGGGTGGGTTGGCTATGCACCATGAGCCGAAGGATACAATAGTAGTCTGAAACAACTGGGAAGTATGGTAGACTTTTGTAAATGCAGGTTGGGACATCTATCTTGACAGGTTGCAAGGGTTTAATGAAGCAGTTGCAATTAAATTCGCACTTAATTTAGGTGAGGAGAGGTCTCGGGTTCGAGGGGTAGAAATCCTTGTCACACAGGAAGTGATCGTTGAGGTCAGCAGGCTACCCCATCAAGGATAGAGCTAGTTTTCATGAAGAACCTCCCTCTGGAGTTACCTGAAGCATTTCTGCAAGATGGTGAGAATGTCGTCTAGAAAGGTCGAGGGTATGACCAGAATTCATTACCACACCCATTGGGTGATGTAGCAAGTTTTGTATTGAGATGTATAACCTGTGAAGGGAGGTATACCACTATATTTAAATATCACTTTAGAGTGTTGGCTCACCTCTAGTTTACACAGTTGGAATCTTTTTCATTAAACATGCCTTTCTTCTTGTTAAAAAGCCTTTAGCTGATGGCACAATTTTCTCGGCATTCACGCCAAGTTGCGGCAGTTATCACCAACCATGGGCTAGTTCAACTATTGGTTATGTATTTAATTTCCTGGTATCAAATCCCGTGGGAAACATTTCGGGAATCTACAAAGGAAGAGGTAGCAGATATTATAGCTGCTAGAGAGGAAGAGATGGAAGCAATGGAGGAAGAACCGGTAGCGGAGGATGAATACATGGATCAAGAAGAACCAGAGGAAATGGAGATGGAGACCAAGGAGTCAGAACAAAAAGGAGAGCTTGCAGTGGAGACAGTAGTCGAGGTTGTTACATAAGAACCAACCTCAATATTGTGGAACCAATGGAAGAAGAAGTGTTGCAGCAAGAGAGAGCTGATATAGAAGAAGTCGTTAGCACCATGGCTGAGACTATCTCACAAGAACCAACCTCGAGTGTGGAGCCAAGGGAGCAAATCAGCAACACCATAATGGGAGAAGAGGTACCGCAAAAGGCTGAGGTAGAAGAAATTGTCAATATTATGGCTGAGGCTGCCCCATAAGAACCAGCCTTGACCATGGAGCCAATGGAGGAAGATGGACCAGGACAAGAGGGGCCTGAGGCTGAAGGAACCATGGGATCAACAAGAGGAGAAACTATGGACATAATGGACGGGGTGGGTCGACACGTTGATACAAGAGTCCACTTTCTTCAATTTCATGCTGGAGGAACCAATGCCAGCATCAACCGCTCAAGAAATGTTGGATACGGGTGGTGGTGTCACACAAGAACCACCATCAAACCATCTGGCTCCAGAAATTGTGGAGGAATTAAATCCTGAGGTTGACACTGTTCCATAAGAAGTAGTTTCAGTCGCAAGACAGGATATCACCCAAGAGGAAGTCTCGACCTAGAGCGAAGCTGTTGCTGATAGAGGAAAAGAGCTTGAGGTCACATTCGGGGCCAGGATAAAGTAGGCAGAAAACCTCTTTCAATCCAATTTTTATTTCTCCATCCTAAGAGGAGCGAGGGTGTCTCGTTCTCCCTGACATGCAAAGGAGGAGGTTGTCATTCCTCCTATTTTTAAATTTGATGGGTCCTTCAAAGGACTAGTTGCCACAGGTCTGTTGGCCACAGACTCCCAACGACACCTTCCTGAGGGACAAAGCAAAGAAGAACACCTTGTAGAACCACAAACAAAGAAATTCGGTGAGGAAAACATTGTTCGGGCAAGAAGCACCTTAGAACCCAGAAGAGAAGAAGGGGTAGGCGTTTTTGAAATAGGGGAACCAGGAGGGGAGATACCAGCGGAACCACTGATGGATATCCATCCAGTTGATCCACCACCTACCGAGACAGCTTCACAGCGGGTCGAGGTAGTGGTTAAGAAGGAAGAAACTACTCCCGAGGAAGAGGGACCAAGCAGAGCAGTGCCGACAATTGAACCTATGGATACTCCCTCAAGTAATCCATCACTTGCCAAACTAGCAGTAAGGCTAGTCGAGGTGGTCGTGAAGCAAGAAGTGATTGAGGAAGAGCAAACAATGGAGGAAAACATTATAGTAGGTCTAGTAGACATTCCTTAGGTGACCTACCTCCTGCTGAATTGGCTACATTACTAGATGAGGCGGTGGTCAAGCAGGAATGGATAGAGTTGTGCGAGCAATGAAGGCTTCCCATTAAGTAGAAATATCAGTTACAATTCAGGGATGCGATGCGGCTAAAAGAAGAGGTTAGGAGGTTGAGAAGGCAGGTGCACCAGCTAAAGAAATAGGTGAAGAAATATAGGCAGCGAGCTAAGCAGCCCAAAGCCACGATGGCCGAAGCAGAAACATGGGTGGACAATGTGGCGATAACCTCTGTTGCCATACAGATGGAACCTATCGAGTATTTATTCGAAAGCCATGAGTTTTCCTCGAAAAATGAAGTTCAAACATGGAAATCCACAACAAATCGATATCGGAATGAAGTGAAGAGATCCCGGGAATAGGTATCCAAGGCTATCATCAAATATGTGGAGCGCATAGACATATTGCGATTGAGGCATGCAAAGCAGCAACTCAAGGTGGAGTGGTTGGAGGGGAAATTAACAGAATTGAAGGCTGACAAAGAACAAATGTTCAATCTAGCACAAGAGGTAATGGCATGTCACCCTCCTGCTTCTAGCTATGCTTTGTTCTTGCATGAGCAATTTATTTTCTTCTGTTTGGAGAGAATTAAGAAAGAAATTAGTCACAAGATCAAGGATAGTGTACAGTTCCTATGGATATTGAGGACCCATGTTTTGGCAACTCAACATTTGATATGTGAGATTTATATGCATGGATATCTTTTGCATGTAGACAAAGAGTTAATCTGGTCCCATATGTGGGGGACATTCATTTAAGGGCTCTTACCTCTTATACTCTCAATAAGATAAGCTGGTAGAAGGCTTCTAATATGTTTGAGTCAAATCAGACCACAAAGCCTTTTATGATGAGAGGGGAGCATGAGCGGTTAGTAACTATGTACATAAGCAAAACACATTTTTAGAAATTGTGGGAAACAGAGAACGTATGTTGAGGACACAAAAGTGGTGCATTGTGTTATCACTATAAAAAAAAATTGGACAACTTGGATGGTTTCAAATTTGTAAGTCAATCTTGGTCAAGTCATTTCTATTGTTTTGTTTAGGGAGTCTAAAACATAGGATAGAGTCTTGTTTCCATTGTTAAATAAGGTCAACAATCTTGTTTTTAACTACCATTAGTCCCATATTGGTTCATAGGTGTCATGTGTTAAGACTATTTTAAAGTTGGCATGCGCTACGAAATCAACTAGGATTTTTCGTAGTGCAAACTCATAAAAATACACTATGTGCACTACGAAAATAGGGATTCGTAACTAGGAGATTTCGTAGCACAAAACCTAGAATTTGCACTGGTTGCACTATGAAATCAGGGATTCATGCCAAATCTTGTCTAACTATCTTTTCCATCAAAATCCGTTAATGTTTCATCACCATGTGTTAGTCCTTGAACCATGCCTATCACATGTAGCCATTCATTCTCATCATTAGATTCGTTAGATGTATTTTATGCATTCTTTCAAATTTCAAAAAAGTGAGGTGAGGTGAGTTAGTCTTGGTTTTTCCCGTGTTCCTTTCATGCATAAGAAGATAATTGGCCAGGTTAAGGATGACACTCATCAAAACTTTTTGAAAGCTCAAGTGAGGCAGTTCTCAATTTCAAATTCAAGTGAGGCAGTGTTCAAACCAATACAGTGCAGGTTTATCTTCAAGATTTTTTGCAGGGATTTCATAGACATGTCCAAAGAAAGGAAGAATCATATATTAGGTTGGTGTCTTAGAGCTAAGCCCGAAGATTTAGATGCAATCATGAGAAACAGAGAGGTTGAACATGCATTCAAACAGGTGGGCTGTTGGAGATTCTGCAAAAAACTTCAAGGTGGTCACGTTCAAGTAACCAAAATGTTTGCTTTCAATTTCACTGGTTTGAATTCAATAGTTGGAGTGCTAGAAATTCCAATTTCTCCTGAGGTCATATCTACAGTCATCGAGATACCAAGAGGCCAGGAAAGATGGTTCAAGAAATTTAAATTCGAAATGGCACCTTGCCAAGAATTTTTGAAGCCAGAATTCATAGGTTCGGACTCAACCAAATCTGTGCCCAGAAGCTATGTAAAGGATTCATATGCAAACCTGCTAACATGCATCCAAATATATTTTACATGTGAGGGGAGATACCATAAGGTGTACTCTTACCATTTCAAGCTCCTCCTACATTTCACTAGAAAGATATCTCTTGATTTACCTTTTTATTTGTTTTGAAGCTTAGGAAAAATGTCTGATAAGGTTCAATTGAATAAAGAAGCTTGTGAAACCTCCTTATTCCATCATGGGTTGATCAAGTTGATAGTTTTACATGAGCTTCATAAGATTGGAAGAGAATGGTCTACTTTCTTGTTTATGACAGGCTTTAAAACTGAAACAAGACTTAGCCCTAAGGCTAAGGAGATTTCTTCACCAGCAGTAAGTCATCAGGAGGAAACAAGATCAAGAAGATTTGTAAAATTGAAAGCCAGAAAGTAGGTGAAGGAGCCTATGACACCACTAGCAGTCCAAGACACCCCTCAACAGTCACAGAGGAAAAAGGTTCAAATCAATGAGGTGGTACAAGAGCAGTCTGTTGATAAAACTATCCAAAGAAGAGTAACAAGAAGTCAATTAGCCAAGGAGAAGGGGAAGATTGTGATTGATGATGAAAGCCCAACTTCAATGGGAAGTTTGAACGATCTCCTCTAGGCCATCAACATAGAAGAGACTCCTCTGGTCCAAGCAGAGCTACTTGAAGCCAACAAGAACAAAACCAAAAGAGTTAAATCTTCCAAAAAGCTTAAATTTGATGACCAAGTCTCAGAGTTTGTGTTCAAGCCGAGAAGACTTGAGACAAGGCATTCAAGAAGGATACAAGAGGCACAGCCAGAAGCAAGTGAGATAGGGGAGGTAGCAGAATTACATGAAGAACCTGTGGTTCCATCAGAAACATCATCACAACTACACAAAGATGACAGAGGTAAGGCAGTTATCACTCAACAGAAAGAATGTGGTTTTGAAGAGGTAAAAAAGAAATTGAAGCTTGCCAATCTTGAGATTGCCAAACTTAGGAAAAAAGCAAGGAAACATGTAGTTAAGGAAGCCAATTTCAACATAATGGAGGCTCTGTGGGAAGATAAAACAGTTTCAATACCCGAATTAGTTAGCTGTCATGCTCAATATTTCACTTGGATGGTCCTTGTAATAAAAGAGGCAAGATATATCAAAAGGGTCAATGTAAAATTGAGAACTGAAATTCGAATGACGCAAAGATAGATTGAAGATTTGAAGATTCAACTGAATGAAACAGAAGAACAACCTCATCATAAATGAACCTGACAGTAAGTGAAGAAAGTTTGACACAATTTTGATACAAAACTTACTTTTTCAAAGATTGAAGATTATTTTTGGATGGACAATGTCACTTTGGTTAGCTCATTAGAATATGGAGAAGTCACTAAAAATCCCAAGAAAGAGAAAAAATTTTGTTTTTGATTCACACAGTAGTTTCATAGCGTGCTACGAAACTGCCAAAAATGACATATAATGCATAGCAATTTCATAGCACGGTACGAAGCTGCTGAAGCTGCCAGTTTTTCTTTTTGAATCAATTTTGAAATGAAAGGGGGGAACCATTATGAAATAATGCTACTATAGGAGACACAAAAGGGCCACATCAGAAGTTTTGAATGCTAAGCAAAGGAAAATTCAAAGAATGAGAGGCATTTAATATCTCCAAAACTCTGCGCTAGGAAAACAACAGTCATTTTGTAGCTCAGACAGTTGTCATACTTCAACTAGCATCTAAGGGATTTTGTCTTACCACGAGTATATGAGCAGACCTTTGGTCTAATTCAAGGCATCACATATTATTAAAAGGATAATATGGTTAGCAGAATTTGAGGAACCACTTTGGAGACCAAAGCAGAAAAAACAGGGGCAGTTTTCCTAGTATCTAGGGACAGTTAAAGGACAAGCAATCAAAGGCCAACATGAAGCTTAAATTCATCACTAAAGCCAAAGATGAAGAGGGACAGATGTCAAATAATGAGTTTGTTTTCATAGCCAAGGTTGTTACCAGCATAGATAAGGAGTTACAGTCCTAGTCAAATTAGATCTCTCAGACTGTTAGTTTACAGTCAATTGTAATTAATAGTTTTTTAAAGTTCAATAGGTGTTAGGTCTAGAGAAATTCGAATTCCCCTCTTGCTGGAGGAAGGAATTCAAGCTTGTAAGGAAACTCTATATATGAGAAGAGTTGTAATGCACCAAGGGTTGGAAATTTTTAGAGAAAACACTCATATTGTGTCATTGTAGAAGATTATGTTTTTATGAATACAGACTTTGGCTTTACTTCTCAGGATTCAGAAAGAGTTCAATGGTGGCTTGTTTTATGTTTGTCCTCACTTCCTAATTTGCAGTAGTATGAATGTATGATACTTATAACTCATTGGCTATTCTCTAACTTCCTTCATGCATTTGTAGACTGTGTTTCCTACATGTTCCTATGTGTTAAATGATATATTCAACTTTTGATGCCCTGACTTCCATGTTCAGCTAATGTTGTTGTCATACTAAGCATTTTCTAACTCCATAAGCCCAATGGCTGTTTATTGATTGTATTTCAACCATTTACACTCCTTCATTTGTTTCATAGAGTTAGCCATCTAATTCATTATCAAAACCTTTAACCTAGTGAGAGAGCCCTCTTAGGTTGAGGAGGCTAAGCCTCAGCCAAAAGTTGGTTTGAAATAGTTACTCAAGGTCTACCTGATCAGTAGCTTGTCAGGGTTAGGTTTTGTGATAACACATTGATCTTTGTGTCAAACAAATAGTCACATTTCAATATGAAGCCTAAAAAGGTGGATGATTTCACCCACGTATGTCCAGAAGAGGGAACCATTTGGAGCACCAAATTTTTCATGGGCACTAAGCAGGGTGCTAAGATACGTGGCATGCATCCAAACATGTGGGGTCCGATGGATGGGAATCCACTTCCATTTCCCTGTCATTTGGTTGCCAGCAGAGCACTATACCCTAGAAATAATGTACCAAACAATTGGTGGAAGGAAGTTCTTCTTTTAGAAGGGTATAAGGTTCCAAGAACAAACATGGCAGAGGAATATGATCTTGCCCGGCTTCACGAGGCCCATAGCCTATCCAATCCAGACCTGCAGAGGCGATGAGCTTCATGAGGGCATGCAAAAGGATAGATGGGGGAAGATGTTGGGCATGAAATATGCTTACCTTTACACTCATCTTTTCATCCTTTTTGCACTCATTAACATGTATTTACTATGATAAACCTATGAGGTAACCTTCCTTTCTCTGTCTCTTGGAATATTTAATTAATGAAGTAAAGTCATGAGGGTTTTGCCTATGTGAACCACTAAAAATTGTTATGTTCGTAGATTCTAGAGAACAAGTGTTCATCTCACGGCATATAACGACAGTTCCATAATTCATAGCAGTTGTCCAACAACGATGAAACAACATAACCGACTTGCAGTTGTTTCCAATCCGTTTTGGATCATTTATGTTCTTGCTCTCTTAGCACTAGTGCTGTTTTGAACCGATGTATATTTTTGGGAATGCAGTTTCCTAATTTTGGAGGAAGATGTTATCACCCCTGTATTGTATAAAATATGGATCGTTCCCATGCGAAGGGTTAGTTGTACCAGGATATTGATAAAAAAATGGCAATGTTGTATTAAAAGAAATAAAACCCACTGGTCAGCTCTGTGAAAGAGAGTTTGAACCAAGAGAGTCTAGCTCTACAGAATAATATACATTGTTCATGTACATCACACATTATATAGTAATCATGGTTTTAGGGAAGTTAGAACAATAACCTAAGAAATATAAACTAATTTCTATCTTGAGCTCACGTGAACCAACTCACACTATTCTAGGATATTCTCCATTATCTTCAACACTCTCCCTTAATGGAGAAGGGGTTCAAAAATATGCCTAACATATCCTTAAACATTTCAAACTTAATCTTGCCTAGAGGCTTAGTGAAAATGTCTAAAACATTGTCATATGTATTACAATATACCAAATGGATTTCTTTAGATTGCACTTTCTCCCTAACGAAGTGGAATTGTGTATCAATATGTTTAGTGTTTTTGTGGAACACTAGATTATTAGAAAGCTTGTTTGAACTCTGGTTGTCGCATATGATTGTTGTTGTGTCTATCTATTCTTCCCCAAAATCTTGGAGAAGTCTCCTCAACCAAACTGCCTCAAACGTTGCTGCACACATGGCTTGATACTCTTCTTCCGCTGAGGACAAGGAGACTATGTTCTGCTTCTTTCTGCTCTATGTGATCACCCCGGATCCAATGTTGAATGCATAACCTATTATGGATTTGCGATCATCTACATTTCTAGCCCAATCTGAATCTGCAAATCCTGTCAATCTAACATCAGAAGAGTCAGTGTAAATAATATCGTAATCTACAGTAACTTGTAGATACCTCAAAACACTTTTCACTACATTCCAATGCCTTTCAAGTGGCTTGGACATATATTGGCTTAGCACACTGAGTGCATAAGCCAAATTTGGTTTAGTGGTGGTTAGGTAGATTAGACTCCCAACCAGTTGTCTGTAAAGTGTCGCATCTGCCTCCTTTGAGCCATCTTCACTATGCAGTTTGATGTTCTATTGTAATGGTACTGTTGCAGGCTCACATTGATCCATCCTAAATCTCTCTAATAGGCCTTTGACATGCTTTCCTTGGGACAAAAATGTTTGTCCTGAATCTCTCTAGATCTCAAGACGCAAACAATATCTTAATTCACCAAGGTGTTTCATTTTGAATACCTATGACATTTGTTGCTTGATTTCTTTGATCGAATATGTAGCATCACCTATAAAGATCAAATCGTCTATATACAAAGAAATCATCATATTTTCCCTTGTTTATTTTGCATGATGTAAAGATTAGGGTCATTTTTGCTTCTATTATAGCCAAATTGTAGAAAAAATGAATCAATATTTTCATACCAAGACCTGGGGTGCTTGCTTTAGTCCATAAAGTGCCTTCTTTAGTCTACAAACTAAATGTTCTTTCCATTTCTGGAAAAACCCTTCAGGTTTCTCTAAATAAACCTCCTCTTTTAGTTCTCCATTTAAAAATGCAGACTTTACATGTAGTTGGTGTATCTTCCAATGTTTCTTAGTAGCTAAAGCAATTAACATTATGATAGTGTTTAGTTTAGCTATAGGGGTGAAGGTTTATTCATAGTCTATACCTTCTTTTTATGAATACCCCTTTGCTACCAGTCTAGCTTTTAATTTTTCTATGCTTCCATCTAAATTGATCTTCGATTTGTATAATAATTTACAACCTATGGTTTGTTTTCCTTTAGGATGTTCAACTAGTTCCCAAGTGTTTTTCCTGATTATTGATTCATATTCCTATTCCATGGTTGTTTTCCATTCTCTACTTTCATTTGCTTCTTTATAACTATAAGGTTAAACCACATTCATCAAACTAGTTATAAAAGCATTTTCCCTATATCTTGCAAGAAATTGAGCTTTCCTACCTGATCCCTTGAGAGGTGTGGTAGATTCAAACCTTGTTTGATAATTATTTTCTTCCTGCTACTGTTGTTGCTATTGTTGTTGTTGTTGTTGTTGTTGCTATTATTGTTGTTGTTGTTGTTGCTGTTGTTGTTCATCTTCTACTTTTGTCTGTTGTTGATCCTGATTGTTTTCAACTTCTTCTTCCACCAAGTACATAATATCCCATTCCTCATTGTGCTCATCAGATTCTTCATGATCCTGTTCATGGAATTTGACATCTCTACTCACAAACATTTTTTGAGTAGAGGGATTAAATAATCTTTAAGCTTTATATTGTGAACAATACCCTATAAAGGTACATTTGATGGCTTTTGAATCTAGTTTTCTTCTATCTTCCTTTGGAATATGGGCAAATGCTTTAGACCCAAATACTCTTAAATGTTTTACCATAGGCTTAAATCCATATAGTGCTTCATAAGGAGTTTTAAACTCAAGACTCTTTGTAGGACTCCTATTTTTCAAATAAATTGCAGTATTCGATGCTTTAGCCCAAAAACCATTTGAAAAATTCTTACCTTTCAACATGCTTCTAGTGCATTCCACCAATGTTCTGTTCTTTCTTTCTATTACTCCATTCTGCATAGGAGTATGGGGTACTGTGAATTGTTGTAATATTCCATGGTATTTACAATACTTGATAAGCTCATCCTTCCTGTATTCTCCCCCTTGATCAAAGTGAAGAATTTTTATCTGGTTCCCTATCTTCCTTTCAATCATATTCCTAAATTGCTTAAAGTATTCAAATGTGTGACTCTTCTTACTCAAGAAATACACCCAAGAAAACCTTGTTCAATCATCAATAAACAGTAAAAAATATAGTGCACCTCCTAATGATTTTGTTTGCATGGGTCCACATAGGTCTGTATGCATTAATTCAAGTATCTCCCTCTGTTTCTTTTCTACTCGAACAGGGAATTCTTCTCTATGCATTTTTCCTAATGTACATGCATCACAATCATTATGTACTTTCTTTAGCATAGGAAGATCTCTTACCATTTCCTTCTTCTGTAGTAACAACAAATCATTGTAATTGATATGACCAAATCTCTGATGCCATAGCTCTTATGTAGTCAAACTGGCAGCTGTCAAGGCTTGAATCGGTGGAGGGCTTACATCCAACTTGTACAGACCTCATGTTCGGATTCTTGTAGCAATTGTCTTCATGCCATCTAGTATATCTCTAATATAATAGTTATATTTAAAAAATTCAACTTTAAGATCTTGATTTGTGATCATGGATACAAAAATAAATTTCTTTGTTACACTGGGCACATACATGACATTATGAATTTGTTTTATGCTACCATTAGGTAGAATGAGAGAAATTTTCCCACACCCTTTGATCTGATGGATTCTATCATCACCTGGGTAAATCTGTGCTCCTTAGTTGATTTCTTTAAAATCTTCGAATGAATGCTTGTTCCCTGTCATATGTGTTGATGCTCCAGAATCTACATACCAGATGTCTGCATGAACATTCTCATCAAAATCTACCATAAACAATATGAAATTCTAGACATGATTTTCATTCACGAGATGACTTTCATGTCGTTTCTGCTTCTGTTGTTCTTCATGATATTTCTTCTTCTTGCACTCCCTGGAAATATGGCTAAGTTTCCCCAATAAAAACATTTAATATCAGAGTTTTTTCTATTCGGATGCATACCTTGGGTCTGATTCAGTCTTTTCTGTGAATGTCCTCTATTTTGTTGTTGCGGATTTCCTTTCCCTTTGAAGAAGTTCTTCTTTTCCATCAATGCAATATGGTCACTCTAGGGCTTCAGATTCGATCTTATTTCTTCTTCTTGTATCAGTATTCCTATCAGCTCTTCAAACTTTGGGATTTTCTCTCTCACATTTATCCCAGTGATGGACATTTTGTAGTCATCAGTCACACCATTCATGGTAATTGTTACAAGATCTGTATCATCAACTGTATGACCAATCTCAGCCAATTTGTTCTTTAGATCTTTGATCCTTGCTATGAAGAAAAAAACTATTTCATTCTCCTCCATCTTTAGGGATAAGATCTTGCTCTTCAAAAACGGCAGACGATTTGTATTCCTGATCTCATACAGATCCTTCAGAATTCCCCAGATATCGTTAGCTATCTTACACCATTTGATGTGTGGTATGATGCAGTCTTTCACTGAAATCTTCAATAACATCTTTCCTCTACCTTCTCGCTTCTTCCAATCTGGGATCAATGCTGATTCAGCCGTTGGCTTCAGCTCATCCCTGTTTACAATCATCCAAGCACTCTGCACTTCTAACAGAGTCTGTATCTTGAATTTCCAATTTGCATAATTGGAACCATCGATATTATTCATCTTGGTGATTTAGACAAAAAAAAAATCGATAGGTAAAAGAAGATGTTAGATTTACGCTAGATCTGTGACAAAGATAGATCACTGATATTTAATGTTGTTTGATCTTGCAGCACACCCACAGATTACTGTGGCTTCCTTCACAACCTCCAAACAACCTTCTGTTGTTAGCCTCTACAACCTTCTCCAAGATGCAGCCTTTTCTCGGCCTCTATGGAGCCTTTTTGTTGTTTACATGATCATCGCAGATATACACCACTTATCTAAGACGTCGTCACAGATGTACACCACTTATCTGCGATGTCTCATAGCTATAGACCTAAAATCAGAGACAGTGAAGTTAAGTATGTTTGAGTAATTGTCGCATTTATTCTCCTGAAACCTACAATGATTTCGGTTTAGTTGCACCCTCCTCTCAGCGTACAAGATCCTCAACCCTGATGCTCTGATACCATGATAAAAATGGAAATGTTGTATTAAAAGAAATAAAACCCACTGGTCAGCTCTATGAAAGAGAGTCTGAACCAGGAGAGTCTGGCTCTACAGAACGCTCTACATTGTTCATGTACATCACACATTATAAGGTAATCATGGTTTTAGGGAAGCTGGAACAAACCTAAGAAATAGAAACTAATTCCTATCTTGAGGTCACGTGAACCAACTCACACTATTCTAGGATATTCTCCATTATCTTTAACAGATATGTGTTGTAACAATTTTTTTTCAGATTAATAAAATATAAATGCTTGTTGTTCTATCTTCGTTCGTGAGTGAACGTGGTCCTGATCAAAGAGTTGGGCCCACTCTTCTGATCAGATGTTGCATGTTTCCTTTTATGTGTGTTGTTTTACTTGCTGTATTTATTTCCTTATTGTTATTATAGATTTCCATAGATTGTTGTGAATCCCTTTTTAAGTTTTGTAGTTTAATCCCCATTACTGTTACGGCGATGCTTTGATTTCTTAATCACGAATCCTTGGTTGATGTAAGATTGTAACCTTGCTCCTGCATATACCTTTTACATTACCTTGAAAAGAGTACGCACCCGGATTAATGAATTAATGTAGGAAAATGGTTGAAAAATTTGTTCATACTTGGACACCAACAAGTTCCATGTACATATTGACACGTTGTGTATAGTGCTAGGGGCAATACTAACATAGGATGGCGAAGAAGGCTTGGATCACCCTATCGCATTCACAAGTGGTAGGTTATCCAAAGCAGAGAATATTTATTCCACGACTGACCGCGAGGGGCTAGCTATGGTGTGCGTTCCAGAAGTACCGACACTACTTGCTAGGAGGCCACTTTAAGATGTATAAAAATCACTCCACGCTAAAGTAACTGGTCAATAAGCATGTGTTGGGGGGGTGCATTTTCCAATTGATTTTATTGTTCCAAGAGTAAGATTTTGAAGTTGTCATGAAGCCTAGATAATTGAACACGAGACCAGATCACCTATCGCGCATCGAGATAGGGTAGGAACCTACTAGTTTGGAAGAAGGATTACCTAACGCGCAACTCTTTGTTGTGTGCATAGCGGATGGACATTTTGAAGATATAACACACTTCCTAACAACCGGAACTCTGTCGGAAGGATACTCTATCTACTAGAAGAAGGAATTAGTGGTACACGCAGAAGATTTCTCTGTCATTGTTGGGAATCTATACAAGATGGGGAATGATGAAATACTGTGAAGGTTGTAGGTTTTAACCCCATACAGAAATTACCTGCACATGAATTCTAAAACATAGAAAATAAACAATGCGAGAGCATAACACATAAAACACATATACATAGAGATTTTCCCCTGGATCCCAAAACCAAGACTACCAGCTTGATTTTTTCATTATGTTCCTTTCAATGTTACAATACATATTTATACATGCCGAAGCATCCAATACCATGGACCAAAAACCATTGTGTCCAAAACCGTATGCGAAAAATCATGCACAAAACCATAGGTAGGTGCGCCCAACCTAATATAGGGTCCAAAAACAAAATTTTCTGGGGTGATGCCTCGGACCCCATGGAGTGGGGTTACTTGCACCCCTCAAACCCCCTATGACCCCCCGAAATTATGCAATTGATGCAACGAAGGGGGAGCTCTGGCCCCCTTCTAACCCCCCGGTTAACCACGTGGGCTAGTCATGGAAAGAATATAACAAAACCCAACATTCTCCCACTTGTTGTTTTATTTCCACAGGGGGCCACAAGAGAGCTTATCCATTTGTCCAACCCTACAATGCCCATTCTTTCTCTACACCAAGAGAACCTCTCAGAGCTCAAAGATTTTGTCAACGCATCTGCAATATTCTTCAAAGTGTCCACCTTTACCAGCAACACCGTTTTGTCTTCTATATATCCCTCACAAAGTGATACTGAACATCAGTGTGCTTTGTCTTTGAATGATATGCAGGGTTATTTTCCAAGAAAATTGCACTTTGGCTGTCACACTCTATCCTTATAGCTCCTTGTACTAACCCCATACATGAACACAATCTCTGCAACCAAACTGCTTCCTTGCTTGCATGAGTGGTTGCCATGTATTCTGCCTCTGTAGTTGATAGTGCCACTACAGATTGTTTCTTACTCATCCAACTAACTGCACCTCCAAATAGGTTAAACACACACCCACTTTTAGATCTTCTTTGATCCAAATCTCCAGCCTAGTCTACATCAACAAAGACACAAATATCCAACACTCTGTCCAATCCTGGTCTTCCTTGGTAGCACAAACCATAATCAATAGTGCCACACAAATACCTGAAAACCCGCTTCACTACTGTCTAGTGCTCCTTCCCTGGTTTTTACATAAACCTTTTCATTACTCCCACTGCATGTGAAATGTTTGGTCTAGTAAAGCCCATCAGATACATTAGGCTACCCACTACACTTGCATATGGAACACGGGACATGTCCTCTTCCTCTTCTTGTGTCTGTGGAGACTATTTAGCAGATAACTTTACACCTATAGGAATAGGAACCTTCACCGATTTACTATCCTTCATAATAAACCTCTGCAATATTGTCTCGACATACTTCCTCTGGTTTAACCAGAGCTTCCTCTTTGTCTGATCTCTTTTAATTTCCATGCCCAAAATATAGTTTGCAACACCAAGATATTTCATGTCAAATTTGGAGGACAAATCGGTCTTCAAATACTGGATAATTTCTTTGTCATTTCCAACCAGCAACATATCATCCACATACAAGACCAGATAAATAACACGGTCACCAATTAATTTAAAATACACACAGTGATCTGCTTTGCTTCTGGTGAAGCCAAGTCCCCGTATAAATATATCAAATTTCTGATACCACATCCTTAGTGACTGTTTTAACCCATACAGAGACTTCTTTAACTTTCCTGCCGGTTCTTTCTTACCCTTCACCGAAAAACCTTCAGTTGGCTTCATGTAGATATCCTCTTCCAGATCCCCATGAAGAAATGATGTCTTCACATCCATCTGTTCTACCTCAAAATGAAAAACAACAGCAACAGGTAAAAGTAATCTAATAGAAACTACCTTGGAAATGGGAGAAAAAATATCACTAAAATCAATTCTTGGCACCTGGGAATAACCTTTTGCTACCAACCGAGAATTTTATTTCTCCACCTTTCCTTCTACATTTTTCTTCTTCTTGAACACCCATTTGCTACCAATGGGTTTCCTTCCAGCCGGCAACTCCACCAGATCCTAAGCCTCATTTTTGTGCAAAGATTCCATTTCATCAACCATGGCCTCTTTCCAGAGTTTTCCATCCTTTGAATCTACGTCTTCCTTCACAGTTATGGGATCATCATAAATAATAGATAAAGAAAAATTTGAACAGAAAGTAGATGGACTATACCTTTCTCACTACCTTCTTTCTTGAACTGATCTTCTCACACCCAGAATTTGTGGCTATTCATCTTCTGATTCCTCCTCTGTTTTAGAGTCTGATTCTTCCTCCTTTAGATCAAACTCTATATTCTCAGCTTCCTTTGGTTGGAATTCATGTTTAATAACATATTTCACCTCTTTGAACACCACATCTCAGTTGTGCACAACCTTCCTTGTTACTGGGTTCCAAAGCTTATAACCCTTTAAACGATCCTTATACCCAATAAAGATGCACTTTTCATATTTAGTATCCAACTTGGTTTGTTCTTTGGAGCATGTACATATGCATCACATCCAAATACCCTCAGATGTGAAAGAGAGGGTTTCTTACCAGTCCATACCTCTTATGGAGTCTTATCTTCCAAAGTTGATGAAGGTGATCTATTGACCAGGTAACATGCAATCTCCACCGCCTCTACCTAGAATTCTTGTCCCAACTTGGCACCACTGAGCATGCTTCTTTCCCTTTCCATCAATGTCTTGTTCATTCTTTCTGCAACGCCATTTTACTGAGGTGTATATGGAGTAGTATTCTATTGTGTTATACCATACTTCTTACATAATTTTTCAAATTCCTTATTGCAAAACTCTCCACCATTATCTGTCATCGGCACTTTTATCTTCTTCTTTGTCTGGTTTTCCACTAGAGCCTTAAATTCTTTAAACCTGTCAAAGACTTCACATTTCTTCTTAAGGAAATATATCCATGTATTCCTTGAGCAGTCATCTATAAATGATACATAGTACACAAACTTACCCAGTGATAGAACCTTAACAGGTCCAAACACATCACTGTGCACAAGCTCTAATATATGTTTCACCCTCTTACCACCAGAGGGGAACTCACCTCATTCTGCTTTCCATATACACAATTTTCACAGAAATCAAAATCCAGAGAGTTATTAATCATACCTTCTACAATACCTTTACCATGAAGTATTCAAAGGCCCTTCTCTCCAATCTGTCCAAGCCTTTGATGCCACAACATGGTATTCTCTCTATAGACCACTATATATTTTGCTCCACTTTCAGGAACCACAGAATTGTTGCACCCATCAATAACGGTGCTACCTTGTAGCTTGTACAAAGTTCCAATCTAAACTCCCTGCACTAATACCAGTTCTCCCCGAACTATTTTGCAAGTATCCTTCTTGAACATTGTTTTTACACTTACATCATCCAGCTTGCTTACGGAAATCAGATTTATGTCCAATGCAAGAATATGTAGAACACCCAGAAGTGTTCTAACCCTTCCACTTTGCAACTTCAACTTTACTTTTCCACGACCAACGATTCTAGATTTCCTGTCATCCCCCAAGAAGGCATCACCACCATCATATTTCTCATACTCACAAAACCACTCTCTATGGGGAGTGAAGTGAAAGGATGCACCTGAGTCAATCAACCATGCCTCATTATCTACATGTGTACTTGAAGAAACCAAGTACACATCCCCACCTTCATCTGAGGTGGTTTTTGCCTCTATAGAAGGAGCATCATCAGATCCCTTTCCTTTTTTAGGAGCTTTATATTCACAATCCCTTTTGTAGTGCCCTTCCTTTTCGCATTTCCAGCACACCACCTTTACAGGTTTCCTTGGAGATTTAGACCTCCCTCTAGATTTAGATCTCCCACTTGATGACTTATTTTTGTTTTTGTTATGGTACCGTTCTCTTACAGACAAGGCATCCCCATTCTAGCTTTCCATATTTTTCCGTCTCATCTCCTCCGTCAGTAAGGATGAGACTATTTCATCAAACTGCAAGGAAGTTGCATTGCTACCTATTGAAATAACCAGACTATCCCACGAATCTGGCAGAGAACACAAAAAACTGATGCACTTATCTTCATCTGAAATGTTAATATCAATAGATAATAACTAACTTACCACAGTATTAAATGCGTTCAGATGTTTTGTCACCAATTCAGCATCTTTCGTCCTCAGGTTATACAACTTTTTCTGTAGGAACAGTTTATTCACCAGACACTTAGATTTGTACAAAGTCCCTAACTTGTCCCACAAAGCCTTCACTATAGCATCCCCTGATCCATTCAGAAATACTGAATCTGAGACACACAATCATACTGTGCTCTTAGCCTTCCAATACAACTTCTTCCATTCTTCATCGGATACTCCCGTTTACACTAGTAGTATAGGGACCTAACATTCCCTTCTCCTTCAAAACGTGTTGTCCTCAATGCTTGAGTAGTTATTGATGCTTATGTATAAAATTCTTGTCCTCCCATGTGGAATCTTCATCGGGTAATTCTTCCACTTGATGATATACTCTAAAATTGATTGATTTCATAGCTGTCGGGTTCTTGTTTCTGTGACTACTGCAGGTTCCAATATGATTTTTCCTTCTTCATCATGTTCTGGCAATATTGTTTGAATTGGGACCTTTTGCAAATTTTGAATGAGTGGCCACACTTCTTCATCCTTCTTCCATTCATACCTTTATTTGTTTATCCAATCTGGTTGGATAATAGAAATAGCACAAAACAATGCTTCGACATCCTCATCCTTTCTTGAGAGTGCATCTGCAGCAACATTTTTTATCCCTTTTTTGTAGATAATTTCAAAGTCATAACCCAACATATTTGTGACCCATATTTTCTGTTCTTCTAAAAATAATCTTAGTTTTAAAAATTATTTAAGACTATCATGATCCATTTTTAATTTGAAGTGTCTTCCCATTAGGTAAGGTTGCCATTTCTTAAGTGGATGTAGTATTGCCAACATTTCCTTCTCATAAATAGCTTGCTTGAGATGTAGCCATAAAAATACCCAATCACCTACATAAAAACTTCTTTCATTGTGATGTTGATCTCCCTGTTGTTTCAATGGATTTTGCACCAAAGTGGCATTATCCTTTAAAAGTTAGAGAACTTGTTGTTGATGCCCGATGTGATCTTTCACTAGTTGAATCTTTTTCTTCTTGATATGTCCTTCTATCTTGAGAGTTTTAGGAGTGGTAATTTCTTCCAATGCATTACAAGATATTGTCGGATTAATTTCTTGATGCTTGATGTGATCTTTCACTTCTTGAACATTTTTCTTCTTCATATGCCCTTCTATATTGATAGTTTGAGGAGTGGTAATTCCGACCAATGCATTAAATGATATGGTCGGATTCATTTCTTCTTTCTTGATGTCATCTTTCATTTGAACCTTTTTCTTCTTGATATGTCATTCTATCTTGAGAGTTTGAGGAGTGGTAATTCTTGCCAATGCTTTACAAGATATGTTCGAATTCATTTCTTCTTTATCTGATGTTGGTTCTTGGTGTATATCCTCTCCTTTTGATGTTTCTTGATCCTTTTCTTCCTCCTCTTCATAATCTATGTAAAATAATTTCTTCTCAGCACACTTATGACCTTTAGTGTATTTTCTATCACAATTGTTACAAATCCCTTTTTCTCTTTTTTCTTCCAATTGTTGTGGTGTAAACCTTATAGGTTGTGCAAGGCTAGGAGAAAAAACACTTCCACAATTATAGTCGTGAGTGATGGGATTTCTTGTTTCCATAATTATGCTTTCAATTTTTCTTGCCAGCCTGAATGCCTTCTCCAATGAATCAGGTTCCCAAAGATGAACCTTATGTTGAATGTTATCCTTTAAATTTCCTATGAAGACAACAATCCTTTGCTTCTCTGTAATATCATTTACCCTTATATTCAATTTTCGAAAGTCCTCAATGTGCTCTGCCATTGAACCCCTTTGTTCAAGATTTATGAATTGGATAAAGAAGGTGTTACTCTTTGTATCCTCATAATGTGCTATCATTTCTTCTATGAAAATCGACCAAGTGACAAGTGCTTTATGAGAACAAAGACCTTTATACCATAAAAATTGATTTGGTTCTAAATATAAAGATGCAATATGTACCTTTTGTAACAGTTGAATCTCATGTAGATCAAAATATTGCTCCATCTGTAGTATCCAATTGACCAGATCCTTGCCACCAAACTTCCTCATCTCATTTTTTTTTGATTTTAGGAGCTCGATATTGAAACAACTGTAACTTTATAATTTCAGATCGTTAAGTTCTGAAATCTTGGCCTGTAATAGCCCTCTGAGTCCTCTTTCTAACTCTAGAAGTATGATCACAATTTGATTCTCCAAGAAAGAGTTATACCCAATCTCCTAAGATGACATGATTATATAATGTTTTAGTAGAGCGAACTTGTACGACATGCCACGTGTCACATTTTCGACCTTCAGATATGAAAAATATACACAAAAAACTATAGTTTGTCCTCTTTCTAAAACTTCTTACAAAATTGCAATTTGATGCTCAAAGAGAAAGTTATGAGGATTTTCCCAAGGTCACCTGTTTAGGATATAATTCAAGAGTCTGCAAAAATCCTAAATTCCTCAGATCATATATCTAAAAGTATAGTGTGATAAGATCTGAAATTCATACCCGAGGTTCAGACCAATCTCTTCTTAAATGGTTTTTTTTTTTTCATTCTGAAACTTTGTAGCAAAAAATTGATAGCGAACATTCCATAATGACCTGTTTTAGATGAAATTATGGATCTTGCAAAAACCCTAACTTTCTTAGATCATATATCCGAAAATATAGAGAAACAAGATCTGAAATTCAGCCCTGAGGTTCAATGTGATTTCATCTCAAATGGGTTGTTGTTTTAGCTTTTGAAACATCGCAGAAAAGAAGTTATAGTGAACATGCCACGATGACCTATTTGGAGTAGCGAAACCCTAGAATCCAAAGCTCTAATACCAAATGTTATGAAACCAACTCACAAAAAGATAGAAAGGATAGATCAACGCCTTAGAATTCAGCCTCTTCGAGGGGGAAACCTCCTTTACATTACATAAATAAAAAATTCTTGGATGATACAAATGAAAAGACCTCCTTTCTATATATAAGAGTCTAAGGGGTCATAATATAATCAGATCCGACATAACAATAATAACGTAAGCGCACAATAATAACAATAGTGGGCTTCTATGGGGTATAATAATAACAATATGAGGACTACACGGGCACAAAAATATAATAAGGGGGTTGTACTAATAACAATAACGGGTTACACTAGTAGTATAGGGACCTAACAGGGATGTCACCACGAAGGCCCTCCAGTAGTTTGGGGAACAACAACAGTTGGTACTGGGGGCTCTTCGGATAGAGTTGCAAGAGTTGTAGGTTCGCACTCCATAAGCTAGCACAGTGTCCACCAACCTCGCAATCAAAACTTCGGCTACCAAGGAAATGTTGTGCACAAGGGTGACCAACATGATAGTGCTACTAGATGGGGAACTCACTACAGAGAACGAGGTCGATAGGGCCACAGTTAGTAGTTTGAAAGGGGTCAGATTAAATATGGTTGCGCTCGCTCGAGAGACACTCTATCTCTTGCAGGATGGAGTCACCGCGGAACTTCGAACCAGGGAGAGTCATGCATTGCAGGTGATGAATGAGCAGTGCATCAATATTGAATAGTTGTCCCTACATCACAATGAGGCATTCGAGCAGAATCAATAGATTATGCAAGTGATAGAGGAAGCTTGTCCAATGGTCCCGGAGTTGGACATTCAGGCAGAAGAACTAGTGGAGGCACGAATCCACAAATTGGCCACAGGGGTGCATGATGCTAAAGAAGAGATGGCTAGGGTTCAACTAGAGCTAAACCTGCAGATCGCAGAACTACAGTTAAAGGCTCAGCATTCAACTCTACTGGAAATCAGGGAATAGTGAACCACTGCTATTATAGTAGCAATAACAGTAGTTGACAGCGTAGTGGCAGAATGCATGCAGCTGTTTGAGCAGTCATTCGAGGTCCTAACTACCCCGCAGGAGGACCCAAATGTAAAGCGACTAGAGATAGAGGTGCGCAAGCTAAAATAGAAATATGAAGAAGTAAAAGGGACCACGTAGATGGTTTCATTTACATAGAGGCTTGGAAGGATGCAACAGGAAAAGGCGCTCAAGGAATAGGTGGATGCCACTTGGCATAAGGAAGCAGTCCTAAAAGCATGCCTACAGCCATGGATCAATGAGGCTTATACAATTACAGTCTCCATTGAAGCAAAGCTCGTGCAACTGTAAGAAACTCAGCAGAGGATTGAGGGGAGTAGTTCAACAACAGTGGTCACTGAACAACGCATGGAGGAAGTTCAGCAGGTAGCCACTCAGTGTCCTGCCAAAGTTGTAGTGATCCAAGCAGATCTGGGAGGTCTTCACACTAAGATCTCCGCACCTATAGAGTGAATCAAGGGCAAGTCACGATGTTTGTTTTGGGGGCCTTTTGGGCACATGATCCCCCAAGGGCAGTTTTGGGGCTTAGAGCCTAGATTTTTGTCCAATTTTGTAATTCCAATGTAAAGACTCTGCATTTTATGGGCACGAAGCGCGTAGTTGTTAAAGAGTCATAGGATTGTCTGCCCTTATTTTGATAATGTAATATCGGCTATAGAAGATCTACCCATGGTTTGCGGACCATGGGATTGTATAAATAGAGTGAAGCTCTAAGTAGTCAAACACATCTAATATCTAATACAATATTGAAAAGCAATGAAGATGTATGCGAGATAGCTCTGAAGTGTAAGTCTATGTTTTGGGTCAGTAGAGGCTCTACAGCTGAGTGCGTGGACCCCTGTAGTTGAGGTGCAGGGTGAGTCGAGTCTGTAATCATCTGGAAGTATTAATAAAGAGAAGTTTTCTATCATTTATGTGTCTTTATTTCCTGTTTATGCATCTATTATATTGGGTATGAATTTCCCTTCTAATGCTTGTATGATGCACAAATGTGTATAATTGTATTAGTTAAGTGAACGCAAGTAAGAACATTTGTTTTCACAAAGCTAACTAATATATGTTATTAATATAAGTAAGACAGTTAGCCTAGTTTGAGAGATAGCGCAGATCGTTGCTCTAGCAATGCGAAAGGACTGCAACCCCTGGTTAGGGCAGCACGAAAGCTGATTGTACCACTTCGCAAAGGTACTAAAGGATAGAGCAGAGAGCGAAGCTACCTGTGTGAAGGCAGGAATAGTTGGAATAAAGCAACATCACAACCATCTCAAGGGTGCAGAAACTTGGTTCCAACATCCCCCAATACTGCTTCGGGTGAGACTTTAGTCTACGCTCTGGAGGCTAATGCTGAAAGGGCTAGTAGTGTATGGATTTGTTTGGCTAACTAACGCTAAACCTGGGTTAGGCCCCCTCAAGCCAACAGAGAGCCATCCGAAGGTCTCTCAGAATTGCGCAAAAGTTATCCAAGAACATGATCCAGTCTGCGCTTCCCGCAAGATCACCCATCAAGCCTCCATATGGTCAACCAAAAAAATTGACTTGAGTTGTCACCCAAGGTTGCACTAATCTCAAAAACTGTGCAAAAATTTCCGATCCTGCCTGCCTTGCACTTCCTGCAAAAACTATGCAAAAGTGTGGGGTAGGCCTCTGCTTCCTGTCACTGCACTATCCCTAGAAATTGTGCAGATCTGACAGGAAGGCCCCCTGTTGGCTTGCTCTTCTCTCCCTCAAGAAATTGTGCAGTTTTGACTATCACCTACCCTACTGCCCCACTTTGCACTCATCCCAGAAACTATGCAGCTACGTCTGGGAGCCCCTGCTTCCTGTCTCGGACTGTCCCGCAGAATTGCACAATTTTGACCCGCAGTTCCTGTAGCCTAATCCTGTCCTCCTTTAGAAAACTGCGTAGATTTTCCTATTAGTGGTTTTTGCTGTCCACACTGCCTTCCCCAAAGAAACTACACAGATCCCTAGCGAGACCCTTGGGTGACCTACCTAGTCCTCACCTTGAAAAATGCGTAGAATTTCCCTATAGTTCCTAGACACCCTACCTGGCCTTCCACCTGGAAACTGCACAATTTTTCCTCCCAGCTGGGTCTTGCCTTATAGCTGTCACTATTGTGCTGGATTTCACAAATCTGCCTCCTAGTAACATCTGCGCAGTTTTTCTCGATAGTGCTCTGGAGCCTCGCATCCTAACCTGAGCTGTGCTCTGCAAACTTTTAGTACCTTCTCCCTTTCTTGGTCACCTGCACCAAAACAAAAAACAATGAATCATGTTATACTATGAGATTTTTGGATTTGATGTCATCTCATGACTAGTGATTGCAAGAATAGGTACATTGATGAAACATGGTGCGACAATGAATGGGGTGAAGAAGGAGTGCATGATAAAATACTTTCTCACAGTTGGGAGAACGCACGAAGCACATCGAGCAGCAAGCCAAAGGGACACATACACATGCACCATCAAGAAAATACCAAGACCATCGAATACCCCACACACTTTTCCATGTGGAGGTGAAGACATGTTACATCGACAACACAGCATCACTCAGCAGCTCGACACAGACACCACATTCAGCAAGTACATGTCAATAGTGTCATGTCGAGCTATGTCATGAGTTGTCTTGACCACATCACTACTATGGGCCATACTTGTTGTAATCAACTGTAATGTAATGTGAAATTCCAAGAGATGCACCTATGAAGTTAAAGAGTCATGTAATTTGAATAGTCACAGGAAGTCAAATAGTCATGAGGGAAGTCGAAGAGTCACGAGGGTCAATTAGCGCCCCTTGGCTATATATACCCACCCATTGTATGAGAAAAAAACTTTTCACCATGGCTCCTCCCACATAGCATTGAGAGTCTCCAATATTTTCTTTTAGGAGCGAGGAGTGGCTCCAATGTCCCACTACTAGGGCTGGTGATGTATGGTGTATAGATGTGTCTTGGAAATTTTTCTTAATTCAAAAGCCTATCTCTGGCCAGCATGTTTTCATGCATGTTCTATATCCGTTTGTAAGACTATTCTTTAAAACTTTGTAATGCATGTTTTCTTAACCTGTACTAAGATAGTTGAACTACCTCAGTTATTTTAGTACTTACATTGTTGAATATGTTATGTATTATTTATCACTATTGTCACGTCTGTGTGGACTTCTCTGCCAGACATTAGACAGGCCATTCTTTTCTTCCTTGGTTATAACAATTGTCACCCTCGTGTAGACTACTCCGTTGGACGGTCTACATGTTCTCCCTTACACTTTGTTTTCAACGACTGTCACATCCATTGTGGACTAGTCCACTTGATGCTGGATAAGCCCTTCATGTTTTTGTGTGTGTCTCTCCTTGGGTGGTACTATTACCTCACATCTAGAGGCTCAATTTTTTCCTCTCCCTTACAGTAAGAGAACCTAGATACAAAGTTATATTACACACTCACCAGGTATACTTACCTCACTTTTTGAAGTTACAAGCATAACACTCTCATGTGCTGAATAGCAAGAGCTAAGGCAAATCTCTAAGATAATGGAAACCATGCCATTATACTGTATGGGACTCCTACACCAAACTATGTGAGGTATATTTGGGACTTCGTACTGGAAAGATCCCCTTTGTTGGTAGGTCCAACACTATCAACACTTTGTTAGATTACTTCACAATGAGTCACAAATATCATTACTTCAACCAATGTGGTAAGAACTAGGAAACCAATATATAACCATTATTAAATACCAACATTAGTCACTGAAAGTCACTATGCCCACATAGCATTGTCATCAAGTAAAATCATCATTCGTCAAATCAAAGCATTAATCATATGGTCAAATCCCAAATTTTCTATCATAGTGAGATCTATCGCCCATAACATATCTCAACATCATGTCAAAGTTCTAAGTCATTTTCAAGCGTCATGTCCAAACTCCAAACAATGGTTATCTATATTAAAAAACCAAATCATGTCAAAATCTTGTAGCACAAACTTCAAACATAATGACATATCTATATGCATGTCCTAGTCACCTACAAACACAATTTAGTCCATATATTCATATTATAGAAAGCATTCAAAATTTCCTACTCACATATATTTCTATTGTCTACTCCACATCTGTAAGACTGGCGCCCTTCAGGAGAGTACCACCTCATCTTAAATATAAGTTCTTCTGATTCATGATGCTTCTTTATGTCCTTAAATTTGTTTAAACATGTTTTTGGATCTTCTCTTGCTTCCATCAAAGGTGTCTCCATGGGGTGATCTCCATGGCGTTTCTTCAGCCCATCTCTGATAGCATGTTAATTTTTCATAGGGCTATATTGTTCTTTTCTTTGATAATTAAATTTCTTCATTAAACCATTAAGTTCACCACATAACGTCATAAAAATATTCATATTTTCATCATTATTCAGAAGCATATGAAACTATGTAGAAATAACAATATCATCATCATCAATGCAGCGGAACATAAAGGAAAAATAGAAGAAAATCATTCAAACTGTTGGCTTGAGGGGGCCTAACCCAGGTTCAACATTAACTAGCCAAAGAAATTTATACACTACTGGCCCTTTGGCATCAGCCCGCAAAGCGCAGATCGAAGTCTCACCTGAAGCAGTATGGGGGGGTGCTGGAACCCAGTTTCCGTACCCTGAGATGGTTGTTATGTCGTTTGATTTCTTCTGACCCTGCTTTCGTGCAAGTGATCTTGTTTTAGGGCTTGTAAGACAAAACCCTATTCCAGCTTTCAATACCTTCGCGTAGCCCTAACCTAGGGCTCAGGTACTTTCACATTGTTATGGCAACACGTTGTGTAGAGTCCTCAATTAACCTAAGTGATTTGCTTATCTTGTCGAATCCTTAAGGCTATTACCGCGTAATCAAACATTCGTAATTTTATTTAATTATTCAATGTAACTTTATTCATTCATGCATCATGGAAGCATAATAAAGGAAATTCATACACAAAATATCCAAATCCACCAACATAACAAATGCTCATAAATTGTAGAATAACTCCTTTTATTAATATCTTCCAAGTGTTACAGACTCTGTTCACCCCGCACACACAGTCACAGGGGTCCATGCACTCAATTGAAAACCTCTACCCTAGGCCTTTGCATACTTAGCTACAGAGCCTCTACCTACACTACAACCCAAGATTTAGACTTCTTGCTCTAAAGCTATGACTCTCTTACATGTTGTCTCTCAAACTACTTAGACCTTAGCTCTTTTTTTACAATCCTATGGTCCGCGGACCATGGGTAGATCTCTTACAGCCAAATGTAGTTTACAAAACTAAGCGCAGAATACCCTTTATGACACATAACACCTTCGCACTCCGCGACCACAAATTGCAGAGTCTTTACAATAATATTACAAAAATTGTCTTAAACTGGGGCTTTTAGCCCCAAAACGGCCCTTGGGAGAGACTACTCCCAACAAGCCCCCAACACAAACATCGTGACTCGCCCTCGAGTCACTTAGTAGGCATGGAGATCTTTGCGTGAAGCCCGTCTAACTCAACCCTCATGACCGAAGCTTTGGCTATGCACTGAGCTGCTACCCGCTTTGCATCTTCAACTCTCTTCTCGGTTACTGTCCCTGTGCTGTCAGCCTAAATCTTTTGTTGTGTCACTTGCAAAGTTGCAAGCTTTCCTTCAATGTTTCTTTTGACAGCATAAGCTTCCTCCAGTGAGGGCTTTAGTCATACCTTGAGCACTACTACCTTCTGAAGCACTACGTCCACCTATTCCTTCAGCTGCTTGGCTTCCTGCAGCTTGGCTAACCTTTGTGTCAGTGCAATGGTTTGCACTATGCCATTAACTTCATCATAGATCTGTTGGAGTTTGCTTGCTTCCGTCTCTAGCCTTTGGATGTTTGGGTCCCCCTACAAGCTGGTTAGGACCTCAAACAATTGTTTGAACAACTGTGTGCAATCTGCTACTACACTCTCCACTGCCACAACTACTTTTGTGACAGTGGCCACTTTCTATTCCTTTACCTCTAGTGGTGTTGAAGGCTGAGCCCTCAACTAGAGCTCTGTAATATTCAAGTTCAGCTCCAAATAAACCCACACCATCTCTATCTGAGTGTCATGCACCCCTATTGCCAATTTACGGATGCAGACGTCGACTGGCTCCTCCCTCAGAATGGCCAATTCCGAGACCATTCTGCAGGCCTCCTCTATGACCTGTGTGATCTTCTTGCTCTGGCTAGTCGCCTCGGCCTCAGTGCCGATGGAAGCATTCCTCTGTAAGGCCATCTACTCATTGTTTATTTTCTATTCACTGATCACTTGGAGGGCGCGGTGCTCACGGGTCCTCAGCTCTGCAATGACTCCATCCTACAAGAGGTGGAGTGCTTCGCACGGGAGTGCTACCAGGTTCAATCCCACTCCCTTCAAGGTGCTAACAGTGGTCTTGTGAGCCTCATTTTCTCTTATCAGTGCTCCATCTGGTAGCACTAGCGCATTAGAAGCCATCATGTGCAGCATATCGGAAACCTTTGATGTGTTGATAGCCAAGCTGGTAGACACCGTACCAACTTGCAACGCGTGGGTCTACAACTCCTGTAGTCCTATTTAGATGGGTCCTAGGATGATCTGCCACTGCTTTTCGAATTGTTGTAGGGCCTCCATAGTGACATCTCGGACTGTGTCCTCGATGTCATATAAGTCACCTTCCATTAGTGTGATAGGGTCCAATGAGGTCTTGGTTTCCTTGGATTTCTTTCTGGACCCTCCCTTCTATAGCTCTCTCAGGCAGTTAATGAAGTCGGATATCTCTTGAGGGTTCATGTTGTGCTTCTCTGTGTCCTCCTCTTCAGTTTTAGGTGAAGGTGACCACATGCCTTTGTCAGAGCCCCGCTCTGTGCCACCTATCTGTTTTCCTACCTCCTTTCCTGCTTGTTTCGCCTAGGCCTTCTCAGCGGCCTCCTTTTTCCTCTTTTCGACTAGCTGCGCCATCTTCAGCTTGGAATGTTCCTTCTTATTTTGTTCAGTGGAATTGCTTCCACCCACTACCAAGTCCGTTGAGGTACTCCACTTTGCCAGCCATTTATCCATCGCCACATCAATGGCATCATCTGTGGCTAGGTACGACAATTGTACCATTTTTGCACAGGGTCCTTCCACGCCCTGATTGAAATACAATGGAAATCAAACTTAAACTAGGCATATCTCTGGAGGTTAGCATATAATATGTGCAACAATCGTAGCTTGCAAATGATAGCCATCCTGATATTCATTTCCATCAAGATCCAGAAGATCTTGTTCTCTCGAACGCGCTCTGCGTCCTTGGTGGCCCACAGCAAAGCGTACTTTGCTGCTTCAGGAAGGTTTGGCACAACTGAGGGGAATTGGCTCTCCTCTGGTAGCTCCCACACTATGATCATAATCAATAGCAAGAGCCAAGTGTAGTGGAACATCTTGCTTTGCTCTTGCGCTTCACAACGGTTTGCTCGGAATTGTCTGTGAAGGTAGTCTGACCAATTAAATTGGACTCCTTCCATGTACTGTTGTGCGAGTGCACTGACAAGCATTGGTACCTCATTAGAGTGGCACTTCTGCATCACCTTCCCTACAAGGATCTATGTTACCACTATCACAATGGGGTCATAGATGCTGGAGATAGCATACCCAAGTGGCTTCTTCATCAGCTTGAAGTTTTCTTTCATTTATTCCGCGAGTGCCAACTCGCCACCCTTGCCGCCAGAGATCATAGCTGGATTTTCACCTGTATATGGCAGGTGATTTATGTGGTGAATCAACATATCAGTGATGGGTATCAGCTCCTCCATCCATAGACACCCATCATGCACCAAGAACAGCAGCTGCTTGATGACTAAAACTATCACTAGGGTGCAATTATAGTGCGAAACCCAGCGAAAATTGAGTAATATTTCCTTCTCCTCCACTGAGCCACTTCTACGGCTCTAGTGCAGTCATCCCTGTATTTTTGTCTATGATGTGGCGCATCAACTATTTGGTTGCTAGGTGTGGGAACTTCTCATGGTCCACCAAGTCCCAGTCTTCATGCTTCAAAATCGACACTCGTGCCAAACACGGACCGTCGAAAGTGATTTCATCTAGTAGCAAAGGGGTTTTCAGGGGAATCTTACTTTCATCAATGTCCTTTCGAACCTTGGACTTAGGCTTGCACGGAGGGACATACTCCAGCAACTGTGTAATAGGGTCCACACCCTAGGCTTCAACCTCCTCTATTTCCACTCCTACATCCTCATTGTCCATGGGGATGTCTTCAATACCCTCCTCTTCTTCTTCTAGGTTTATAGCCTTGCCTTTCTCCTGGGCAGTGGGCTTTGGTGGGCTTTGTCTTGGAGATTTAGAGTGCCTAATGTCACATTTTGAAATGAATACGTCAATTATGCGACAAACAGTTGATGGTGATTGGTCAGGTTTGTTGTGGATTGGACGGTAAGGAAATCCATGGGTATAATCTGATTAAGATGTGATTTATTAGCTTCCACATATATTATGCATGAATAAAGTGCTAAAGGAAATGAGAAAATGAGTGAGATCTTATTATAGAAAGAGAGTGATGGAAAAGGATGATGATGAAATGAACCAAGTACTGAATCAATAAAACAAACTCCAAAGCTCATGAAAGAACTAGAAATCTGTGTTTTTGGGGTTGTTGAAGGGTCTCTTCCTCAAGTCATGGTCCTAAAGGTAGGAGGTGAGGCCGAGACACCTGCTAAAAACCTTTTGGTGATATTTTTCTCCTTTCTAACTTGCTAATTGAAAGAAGGCACAAATGGAAGCAAACTAAAACACAACCAATCTACTCTACACTACTCTAATGGAAATGGAACTACTTTAGAAAATGAACAATTAAACCATGAATCTATGCTAGCATACATGTAGAATAAAGAGGATCCTTGGTTGCTAGGGTTGGGCCCTAACCCAAGAGCTTCAGCCCTCTGAGTTAACTCAGTGCTAGCTCAAAACAAAACTCATTCTTATTATCAAAACCATGAATTACATCAAAAATTGTCACAAGTCTTGCAGCTTGAAAATAGAGTCGAGTTTTTCAATCAAAAATCTGAAATTCTACTGAGGTCCTAGGCCTTTCTACTTATACATCTAAAGTCTCCAACTACTTCCTTAAAATTAGGGAGGCTCAGCTCCCAAACTTGAGATAAACTGGTGCTTTGGCTTTCACTTGCTCGGTTGCCTTCTAGTCCTCATGATTTGGTTGTTTGCACTCTGAGATAATGGAGGAATATTCGAATGGAGGGGTAGTAAATGAGGAGGATTTACCTCCTATAATTCCTCTCCCTTGTCCCATTCGAGTTTTGACCAAGGTCTTTGCCAAAATTCATTGCATTTATCCTTTAATCCTACATTAAATACACATTAGACCACAAAGCAAAATATCCACTCTAACTCATCTCATACACAAAATATAATCAAAAGTATGCAATAAGTTGTGAGAATAGTTGGTTTGACTAAGCTAGGAGGTCAATTAAGGCCCATATAATTACCCAATTATGAGGCTCATCATCAAACCCTACTAAAAGTGTTGCTCAGTCTCTAAGCAACTTAGTCAATCTCCATGTCCTTCATGGCTCTGGTAGCCTCTCTGACATCCCATGCCTCTGCTGTGGTCTCTTCTTATTATTCAGAGAAGCCTGCTTTCCTTTCTAATTCTTCCCACTGTCTCTTTTCCTCTTCTTTTCTTCTCCCTTCTAGCATCCCTATGAGTAGTGGTGGACTAAGTTTTAGGCCTATCGATTTGACCTTCAACCTTTGCATTGATTGCTTATACATAGGTGTCCTGTTGAGTGCCTCTCTCAACCTTTGAGGGGAGTGATATTCTATGATATTCAAGCTGTGTGGCAGTGTTTTCCATCTCCTTAAGAAGGTATGTATACTATCATCTTCTATCATCCTAAACATATCCTCAAAATGTGAAATTGCTTGCTCTTGGGCAACAAGATATCTAGGTGCCAGCTGAGGATCATTTGCAATTAGATTATGTGTGTTGATTAGGGCCATGGGATTTGATTGTTCAGCTCTGATGAAAAGAGGTTCATTTTTCTCTCTGGCTAGTATTGTCTTCATCTCTGTAGCCCTTAACTCCTCATGGTTCATCCATGATGCCAAAGCCATTAATTGGATTTCTCCTAGCTCAACATTAGGATCCCAAATATTCATGTATGTGAGGGCCATGTTGTGCAATTAAAACTCAACCATTTTGGCCCTATCCTCTAGTGTACATTGATCACAAAGATCAATAAAATTCCTATAGTCTGAAATGGCATGGTGCCCCTTTGTGCTAGTGTTTTAATCTGAAATTTCTGCCATCGTTCTCTGAGGTAAAGAGCATAGGATTTAGTTGGCATCCTACACTGGATGGCCTTCAAGGAGAGGCTAGCCATACATGCTAGTTGTTTTTCCGTTTCTTGTAGTTTTCTTCTCAGCCATGCATTTTCCCTCTCAAGTTGATCTCTCATTATTGCTTCTTTGTCCCTTAAGCCAGTTAGCTCTTTGCCCATTTCCTTAAGCTTCTCTTCCATGTGCTCAATGTCTTTCACCCATTTTTGAGGTCTCACCATGCCTCCTTCAATAAATTTGTAGTAGGAGTCTAGGTTAGGTTGGGGACTTAGTTCCTTTGTCTCAAGGTCTTCCTCTTTAGTTCCTTTGTCTCAAGGTCTTCCTCTTTTGTTTCTGGTTGCTTCCCTATCTTGCTTTTTAATTTTTGTGCTTCCTATAGTTTTTGCTCTAGATCCTGTAGGATGGCCTTACCCTTTAAGGAAGTCTATCTGGTACTAGGCCTCCATACATAGGTGATTGGTGACTTCGGGGAAGGCATTTTGTCTCTTGGTGTAGGGGAATCTTCAATTTCAATAGCGATTTTTGTTGATATTTGTGGCTTCCCTTGTTTGATTCTTGTTCTCTTGCTTGTTCTGAAATATAGAGGGGTTTGCCTCCTTTTCCTTTTTTCTTGATTGGGGTGCTGAGAGCAGTGAGGGTAGCTACTACCTCCCTCTCAGGGGCCTCTGGAGACACCCTAGGTGACTCCTCCTTGTGTTCTTCCCCTTCTGTTTCATTTCCTTCTTCCTCTCTACTTTTCTTATCTTCTTCCTCTTGTTGTTCTTTCTCATCTCCATCAGTTTCTTCCTTTGTGTCCTCCTCTGTTTTAGCATCATCCTCCTTCTCTTCTCCCCCTTCTTCTTTTGCTTCATCATGTTACTATGTATTAGTTTCTTCTTCATCCATCTCATCCCCATCTAGCTCTATATCATCTTCTTCTTGTTTTGCCTCCTCCTCACTGACACAAGGACTAACATCATAGGTGAGGGTTTTGATGTCATCCTCTGTTGGTAAGTCTTTGAAGACTGACCATGTTACATGGATCCTGAGGTTTTGGAGGGAATCCTCAATGAGGATCCTGATCAACCCATGGTGAGCCAATTGTTGGGAATTCCCTTCCTTTACTTCACTGCTGTAGTCTATGAGTGATTGCATCAAGAAATAGGGTATGCTGAGTCTTTGGTGAACTGGTGTTTCTACCCCAAATCTTAATTATTCAAGAATCCTAAAATGGCAGCCATAAAAAACGTTGTATATACCCTCACATGAGATATATTTGATGATTTGGTAACCTGCCTCACTCCATGGGTATGGCAGACTGTCCCTCCTTACTCCATTTTTATCCTCTATGGGTTATTCACCTTCTAAAAAGAATTTCCTTTTTGCCACCTGATTGTCTTCTTTGTCTTCTTTTCTCCATGGAATTCCTAGGGAAGTGTGCTGACCCTACTAATGAGCTCTGGGGTGAGATCTATAGTGAGACCTATTAGGCATGTCCCCCCACAACATGTTTTGGGGCTCAAAGCCCACTTTTTGGTCAAATGTATTGTAAGACTCCACGAATTGTGGGTGCGGAGCATGAAGCATAGGTTGAGTCATAGGGTTGTCTGCCCTAAAGTATTGTAATGTAATGTAAAGTCATGTCAGCCTACCCATGGTCCGCGGACAATGGGATTGTATAAATAGATCAAGGCTCTAAGTTGTAAAGATAGCAAATTGGAGAGAAGAATACGAATGGTTCAAGCATAGAGTAAGAGTCTAAGTTTATTGGATCATAGTAGTTGGAATAAGCTCTGCAGCTGAGTGCACAGAGGCCTATTAGAGTCTGCAGCTAAGTGTGCAAACCCTTGGAGCTGAGTACATAGGGTGGGGTTGAGTCTGTAATCTTGAAAAAAGAATAATAAAGAGAAGTTGATTCCAGTTTTTGTGCATCTTCTTGTGTATTGCATTCTTTACATTATGTTGTTTTGTTTGTCACGCGCACTTATATGATACTAGATATACTATTAATTATCATTAATCTTACATCGATCAGTTAAGTAATTGAGTAATAACATATTAAATAGAAAGGAAATTGAGTATAATACGGATTGTGCCTTGGGTAGGGCTACATGAAGGCAGCCTCACAGGTTGAAAAGGACTAATAGGTGTGCACAGTGTTAGTACCTAAATCTGCCTTAGGCTGAAGGAAGGCAAAAATTAGGGTAACCAAAAACCACGCTCAGTCTAGTAGCTAGCCCTACCAGAACAGGAGAGGGCTCTCTCCGAGTCACGCTTAGTGAATAGGTAAGAAAAAAACGGACTGAGATGACTTACAATGAAATATTTACCTTAGGCTAGTAAGTGAATAGGGATTCGAGAAACAATTTTCATGAATGACTGAGCTTCTGGGATGGTATGGAACCAATAGTCAGCAAAGAACATAGAATTTAATACGAAGGCACAGATTATTCCATGAGGCAAGGCAGGCGGAAAATGTAGCAATTTAGTTTGAGGTAATGCGGAATGAATAGATTGCTGAAGAAAGTGAAAAGGGCATAGTTACCTGAATCCTTTTCAACAGAAGAAAAAAAACACTGAACATGAAATTTTCCCACATGCAAAGCAATAAAATTGAATTCTACCTAATCTCACTCAGAAAATTTCACTGAAAATGAACATGAATTGAATTATGAAACATAACGAAATACATATGAAAACATAAGAGACACATTTGCTACACTCACAACCACAAGAATCTCATGAAACAGAGCCGTTGCCTTTCATTAATTCTCTGTCAAAAATACACAGTGAAGAAACAAAGTTTCTTTCCCACAGTCTCCCAGAAGTTACAAACTAACCAACCCTTTGAAAATAACTTGCATATAATATATAGAATGTGTAAGGAAGAGATAGAACACCCAAGGGTTGGGGAGTTACTCGAATCATTGCAAAATGGAGATGGAGAGCCAACCATCAGGTACAGGTGTAGCGTTACAAACATGACATTTGGCTTGGGTCACTGTTTGCCTTCCTTCGCCACTTGGATAGAAGCCCATCTAGAGAAAAAACATTTTAAATGCTACCTTTGGTGCCAGAAAACCAAAGTGTAGATGAGCAGGCCCACTTGGAGAAGTCGCGAACCGAAATTTCGCGAAATGGAAGCAAATTGGCAATTTTTCCTCTGTGCGTCGTGCTACTTTGGGGCCTGTTTTGGGGCACTTGCAGGTGTCCAAAATGTGCCCAAGTGGGCTTGCTAGAAAGCCTATCCTATATAATTTCTAACCCAACTAGAATATTTAAATGTGGTGCTCATTTTCCCCTCCAAATCTACATTCTCCCAAGACAGCTTTCTGTGTGTCAAAAAAGTGGCAGAGAGGCCATTTTTGGGTGTTTTTTTGACCTTTAGGAGACTCAGATCTTGCCCAAATTTCTTTCCTGGACACCAGTAGTCGTAATTTTCCATGCTGAATCCAAAACTACAAGCCATTCCTCATTTTGAGCTCTAGAATTTTAGCGTCGCGCCACTGGAGAAAATCCCTGTTTTTTGCCCAAAAATTTGTGAAGTGACCAAAAATTCCCCAAACTTCTTGAAATTTGGGCTGGAGGTTCTCTATGGGGTGTTATGATGGGCCAAGGAAGCCTCAACCAAGATTCAGAGCCAACCTTGCTCTTTTGCCTATTTTTCCTTTCTTGTTTCTTTCCTCAATTTCGCTTTCAAACTCTTTATTCGGGCCTTTGCACTCATGTTTCGTGCCCTGTAATGAAAAACCATGTGTCTCAGTAAAGCAAGGTCCTTGTCGGCCTTGTCTAGCAGCCTCTCCAGGTGGATGTTGATCCGCTCTAGCCAGGACTCACAGTCATTGTTGATTTCTTGCTCCAAGGTAGTGAGCTCAATCCTCCTTTGTTGGGCAGCTTGTCGATTCTCACGGATGTTTTGCAGCTCCATGATCTCATGCTGGTCCTCAAGCTGCTTGTTTCTCTGCTCCAAATACTTGATGATCCATTTGGCCCTCTCCACATTGAGTGACAAGTCTTGGATCTCCATGTTATCCTCCTCAATAGTCATCCTAAGTCGGGCGCTCTCCACATCTGCATCATCATCCTGAATGAGGATGAAATCGGCCTCCTGTTTCACCTGATGGCCTCTTGTCATGCATAGGCTTTCTTGTCCTTGTCCTGTATTGCTCTGAGGGAAGCATCAGCAAGCAAATCCAACTTAACCTTCTCTTTTTACCTGATTAGGGTTTCATGGAGTATTTTCTTCAACTGCTTGATTCTGACTTTGGAGACCTGATTCCTTGTGTAGCAATGAGTAGCCATGTGTCTTTGAAATTTGTTGTCTCTTTTGGCACTCTTAAGAAGATTGTTTAAATGGAAGTTTACTTTGTCAAGCCAAAACTCCTTATTTTCATTGATTTCTCCTGCAATTAGGTCAACTGAAGACATCTACTCCCTTTGTTGCTGAAGTTCCATTTTGAGTCCTCTAGTCTTTGGACTCTTCCTTGTCACTTGCTCTTGATGCTCATCTGAATCATCTGTGTCAACTAATTATTTTCCCTTTACATCTTCTTTGCTAACATCAACCTTATGCTTATTCATGAGTAGTTGATTTACCTTCAATTGCTTATTATCCTGCTCTAGGAATCAAACCATGAAATTGGCCTTAGAAAAATTGTCCCTAAGCTCTTTGATCTTAGCATCTTTCTCCATGATGACCTAATCTACTATCTTATGCTATTCATTAACATTCAAGTTTACTATATCAGTGTAAAGATGGAATTGCTCCTCATCTTGCAAAGGTGCCTTATGTTGTGATGGTGATCCCTGTTCTGCTGATGTAGGCTTGGACCCTTTCACAATGTTTTGAGAAAACAATGAGTTTTTAAACCCTTGAAGCAACAACACAATGGCACAACCCTAGCAAAATGGCCCTTTGTGTTTCTTGTGGTTGCTTTATGAGTTTGGTTTCATTTCAATCACAGGCATAAAACCACCATATCTTTTATCAAATTTGATGAACAAGCAATGTTATAGAGCCTACCTTGCAATTTTATGGGCTTCACAGGAAACTTGAGGCAATTTGGCACAATTTTAGGCCTTTTAGCCCTGTGCGCTGTGCCAGTGTAAATTAACACTGGAAATTTTCTCCCAATTCGCCGCGCTCCCTTTGTGCGCCGTGCCCTTTTATAGACGACGTTTGGAGGCGTTCCTAGTGTCCAAATTGGGTGTAGGATAGCTCGATGGAAAGGCCTTTGAGTCTACTTTCCAACCCAACTAGAATTTTTCACTTTGTAGTTCATTTTCCCTATCAAAAATCAAATCTCCCAAGACTGGTCAAAATGTGTCAAATGAGGCTGCCTCAAGGCAGAGTGCTGTTGCAGTCAAATTTTGAATGTCTTTCTCAACTCAAAATTGAGTTCATGATAGCTCATTGGAAATCTAGTTGTGTCGAGTTATCATTTGACTCATCAAGAAAGTCATTTAACCAACCAACCTAGG
Source organism: Pinus tabuliformis (assembly GCA_031772625.1). NCBI lineage: Eukaryota > Viridiplantae > Streptophyta > Pinopsida > Pinales > Pinaceae > Pinus > Pinus tabuliformis. Next base: position 120,656,977 of record CM062812.1, on the reverse strand, counting down.
AGAAAACTTGATTTTCCCAAGGTCACTTCAGAGATGCATCAATTCTCCCGAGGCAATTGTATTTTTGACATTTCTATAAAACCATGACACCTATGTAAAAAATGAAGGAGGTTTTTCTTCCTTGGCCAGTTTTGGAGAAAAACCTCTCTCAGTTTCTCCAAATTCATCTTTCCTTTCTCAGAAACAGAATTTGAGTGAAACCTACCCCGATGTTTGGAACAAGAGATTTGTCGAAATGAAGCGAAATGAAGGGGATAGGGAGCTTATAAATTCTTGAGGAAATTGTGGGAAGTAGGGAGGGATGTTAGGAAGTATGGGAGAGTGGAATATCAGAAATTGAGTGAGGGGAAGGGGTCCAAAATGGAAAAACACAGGTCCAACCTAGAAAATTGCCAGGTTGTAGAAAGAAACTAGGGTTTGAGTGAAAATGATGAATTTTGGGGATCTCAGTGATGGGAAGTGTTTGATAAGGTACTTTAAGGATAGGGGAAGGTGTATGAACATCAGGATACAAGTTTTGCCAATGATTTGACCATCCAAGAGAAATTGCCTTCAAAACCCTAAGAGAGGGAAATGACCTTACCTAGGCGCAACTGAAGCATGAACAAGGTGTAAAATGACCTAGTGGAACTTGACATGATAATGAAAACCCTGTAAATGATGGTACACTCAGCTGGATGGTGGAATGGACTGACATTTGGAAAACTTTGATAGGAGTAAAAGCAAACCTTAGACCTAGTACCTAATGACCAAATTTTGCTTGAAGACTTACTGAAATGACAAAATTTGACCTTGACACTCTGAGACCACTTTGTAAGAGCATATTTGATCACTGGAGGATGGCTGCAAAGACTGACACTAACATTTCCTCCAATGGGGGATGGTAGCTCCTTGGATGTTCCAAGAACAACAGATCTCTGGAAGAGGTAGACAGTGCCTTCGTCCATTGGGCTATGGAGTCATTATTTCGACAAACCAACATAATACTTCGACTCATTTATTGACTGAAACTTGACTGAAACTGACTCAATGCGAACTGAAATGACTGAAAAACTTGACTCAATGCAAAAGGAAATGACTCATGACTGACTTAACTAAAATAAGAACTGACAAAACTTATTCAATGGCAGCAGTCCATCAAGATTCGAGGGTTTCAAATCATGATGACAGCCACCTGCGTACTAATGCAATATGTACAATCATGTGTAATGTATCTTCCAATGTAACCAATCAAGTAGATGCCTCCTTGATTGATTCTCCGAATCAGATATTCTGGTCAACAACATATACTGGTAAGTGGGCCTCCAGAAACACTGACCATGATCTCCTTCATCATTGAATACTGCAATAATCACCTTCACTGCTGAGTGCAACAAATCCAGGGAAAATTTTAAGAACCCCCCCCTAAATTTATAAATATAATAAATGGGCGAATCTCCATGGTATATAGGAAAAATGGAAGGCGATTTTATGAATAATATAATATGTATATATAATTTTTTGGCGAATCTCTCACCAGGCATGGCGAATATTTTACTCAATTATAAAATCTTGTAAGATCTTGGCGAGTCTTTCACTAAATAATAAAACTTTGTAAAGTCCTAGTGAATCTTAGCATAGGCTACATGCTGGTTTAATTCCCCCATTTAAATAGGCTACATTCCAGGTGAATACCATGGGTCAATACCATGTGCCATTTTGGTGAATACCATGGGTCAATACCATGTGCCATTTTTTTTTTTTTTAATTCTAATATTAGGGTTAATAATGGTTTTTTGCATGGTATTAATAACAATCTAGTCCATGGTATTTGTCCCATAGTATTTTGGCCATAGGTTTCACCTAAATATAACCCATTTTTTGAGTGTTCATAAATATAAGGTTACTTATGGAGTAAATGTAAAAAAATGTTTAATTTGTTTACCATACCGCTCGTTTATTTATATTTTTATTAATTTACCATACCTCTTTTACAAATATGGTATTTGGCCCATAGGATTCACTTAAATAAAACCTCTTTCTTGAGCCTTCATAAATAGAACAAGGGTTATGGACTAAATATAAAAAGAGGTTTTATTTATTTACGATATGTCTAGTTTATTTATATTTTTATTTTATTTTTATTTTTATTTATTTACCATACCTTTTGAGTAAGTATAAAAAGACGTTTTATTTATTTACCATACCTCCACTTTACTTATATTTTTATTTGTTTACACCCTTACATGTATATAAGGTGACTTATGGAGTAAATATAAAAAATGTTTTATTTATTTACCATACCTCTCATTTATTTATATTTTTATTAATTTACCATACCTCTTTTATAAATATGGTATTTGGCCCATAGGATTCACTTAAATAAAACCTATTCTTGAAAATGGGCGAATGGATTCACTTAAATAAAACCTATTCTTGAAAATGGGCGAATGGAAGTTTGTAAGTCCTAATTTCAAGGGCTAAATTTACCTTTTTACCCTCTACCTTAAAATAAGGTGGGCTATTTGAGATGATTTGTAAAAATGTACTATGATACAAAATATTCGCCCACTAAAAATTTAAAACCCCTTAATTTCGCCAAAGGGCGAACATTCGCCCCTAAAATCATCCTTGAACAAATCTGCCATTGGATCCTGAAAAACATGAAGATTGTCCTCCTGTTGAAGAAACAAGGTGTCTATTTCTTGTGATGTTGATCTCTTTTCACAAATAAGAGTATGTTCCTGGTCCTTAAAAAATTCGGAACAAGTAGATGAGCAACTCTCCGTTTCAAAGAACATTTCAAAACATGAGACATATGAAGAAGAATCTGAAATGGAATCCTGAATGATCTACTCTTTGGTAGCCTGAATGTATTATAGGTCACCTTCATATGATATGACAGCCAGATTGTCTTTGCATTCATCAATCATGAGAAAAGAAACTTCGAATGATTCTTGAAACCCAAGCATGACATTTCTATCATCTACCAACGATTCATCCAAGGGACCTTTTTCACTTACTTGAACAAAGATCTCATCTCGTTGTTCATAGAGGGAATGAGCTACCTCCTCATGAAGGTCTAGTTTTGGTGAGATAAGGTCAATTAGGTATGTACCTCTGTTTTCTCCATTTGAGGCAGCCTCAACCATGCAACTCTCTTTTTCCTCCTCACCATTTGTCTCTTGATCTGATTTATCATCCCCATTATCTGAGATTAGAACATCATTTTCTTGCATATCATATTTTATTTCCACTAGATCTGAAACAAAACTTCTTCTTTCGTCATTTACAGCCATATGGAAATCTTCAGCCTGCTAATCTATAAAGCTGTTCACCAGACTGTCATCCTTTTCAAAAGAGGATGAAGTTTCACCAACACTTTCTTCACCATGTGTGCGCTGCAAATCCACTTTAGCTTGAGCTGGAACATAACCATGCAAGAGTTGACCTATCTCATCTTCAGACAAAGGAGATAATACCTTTTGTTTCCTTTTGCTCAAACAGTGATTGTCTTCATTAATTTCAAGTGAAGGTGTATATAAATATTCCTCATATTGTTGATCCATTTCATGTAATTCTTGTTGAATGTCAAGATGCAAAATTCTTTCCTCTTCCACTGTACTACAATCTTGATCATGCTGCAAATTTTCATGATCGTCTTTACGCTGCTGAAAGGGATTTTCATCCAGGGATTCCATGATCTCATCATCCATAAAATTATCATCCTGATAGTATTTTTCAAGGCTTTCAATAAAAGTAGAAGCATGTTTGCAACAGTCATGAACTAGATTTAATGATGGATAAGAGTCCTTATATCTTTCAATGAACATGGAATGAAAATCCTTTAAATAGTAAATACAAGCAGGCAGCAAACTTTCATACCAAGATTGGGCTTCACCTTCTAAAGTGGCCATGAATGTCTTCATTAAGCAATCTTCAGGAAAATCAACCTTCAACTTGCGAATATGCATGTGAAATCGAACTAGATGTAAAGCAGCGTCCTTCTTACCATCATCTTTAAACGTAGGCAAATTCCTGGACCAATCTACTTTCAGAATCTTATTTGGAAAGCCTGGAATGTGATCTCGGTTCATGGGAGTGTATCTTCTTGCAACCCGATCCATCTTGAAAATCTCAAAGCTACTGACCTCTTTGTAGTGGAGTCACCATGAAGCACCGATTGCTGGATTCTTCAGCCATATTCTTATGTCTGATCATTGTTCACCATCAAGCATCAGAACTGAGCTTGATAGATGTACTAGGGCAAAACAATCTTCAAGCAAACCATTTTCTTCCCCAGCGGAGTCGCCACTATGTTAGCACCTAAATCTGCCTTAGGCTGAAGGAAGGCAAAAATTAGGGTAACCAAAAACCACGCTCAGTCTGGTAGCTAGCCCTACCAGAACAGGAGAGGGCTCTCTCCGAGTCACACTCAATGAATAGGTAAGAAAAAAACGGTCTGAGATGACTTACAATGAAATATTTACCTTAGGCTAGTAAGTGAATAGGGATTCGGGAAACAATTTTCATGAATGACTGAGCTTCTGGGATGGTATGGGACCAACGGTCAGCAAAGAACAGAGAATTTAATACGAAGGCACAGATTATTCAATGAGGCAAGGCAGGCGGAAAATGTAGCAATTTAGTTTGAGGTAACGCGGAATGAATAGATTGCTAAAGAAAGTGAAAAGGGCATAGTTACATGAATCCTTTTCAACAGAAGAAAAAAAACACTGAACATGAAATTTTCCCACAGGCAGAGCAATAAAATTGAATTCTACCTAATCTCACTCAGAAAATTTCACTGAAAATGAACATGAATTGGATTATGAAACATAACGAAATACATATGAAAACATAAGAGACACATTTGCTACACTCACAACCACAAGAATCTCATGAAACAGAGCCGCTGCCTTTCATTAATTCTTTGTCAAAAATACACAGTGAAGAAACAAAGTTTCTTTCCCACAGTCTCCCAAAAGTTACAAACCAACCAACCCTTTGCAAATAACTTGCATACAATATATAGAATGTGTAAGGAAGAGATAGAACACCCAAGGGTTGGGGAGTTACTCGAATCATTGCAAAATGGAGATGGAGAGCCAACCATCAGCTACAGGTGCAGCGTTACAAACATGAGATTTGGCTTGGGTGACCATTTGCCTTCCTTCGCCACTTGGATAGAAGCCAATATGGAGAAAAAAAAATTTAAATGCTGCCTTTGGTGCCAAAAAACCGAAGTGTAGATGAGCGGGCCCACTTGGAGAAGTCGCGAACCGAAATTTCGCAAAACGGAAGCAAATTGGCAATTTTTCCTTTGTGCGCCGCGCCATTTTCTCTGTGCGTCACGCTACTTTGGGGCCTGTTTTAGGGCACTTGCAGGTGTCCAAAATGTGCCCAAGTGGGCTTGCTGGAAATCATGTCCTGTCTAATTTCTAACCCAAATAGAATTTTTAAATTTGGTGCTCATTTTCCCCTCCAAATCTCCATTTGCCCAAGACTGCTTTTTGTGTGTCAAAAAAGTGGCAGAGAGGCCATTTTTGGGTGTTTTTTGACCTTTAGGAGACTCAGATCTTGCCAAAATTTCTTGCCTGGAAACCAGTAGTCGTAATTTTCCATGTTGAATCCAAAACTGCAAGCCATTCCTCATTTGGAGCTCTAGAATTTTAGCGTCGCGCCAGTGGCACGGTGCACAGGGAGAAAATTCCTGTTTTTTGGCCAAAAATTTGTGAAGTGACCAAAAATTCCCCAAATTTCTTGAAATTTGGGCTAGAGGTTCCCTATGGGGTGTTATGATGGGCCAAGGAAGCCTCAACCAAGATTCGGAGTTGATCTTGCTATTTTGCCTCTTTTGCCTTTCTTGTTTCTTTCCTCAATTTCGCTTTCAAACTCTTTATTCAGGCCTTTGCACTCATGTTTCGTGCCCTATAATGAAAAACCATGTGTCTCAGTAAAGCAAGGTCCTTTTCGGCCTTGTCCAGCAGCCTCTCCAGGTGGATGTTGATCCACTCTAGCCAGGACTCATGGTCATTGTTGATTTCTTGCTCCAAGGTAGTGAGATCGATCCTCCTTTGTTGGGCAGCTTGTCGATTCTCACGGATGTTTTGCAGCTCCATGATCTCATGCTGGTCCTTAAGCTGCTTGTTTCTCTACTCCAAATACTTTATGGTCCATTTGGCCCTCTCCACATTGAGTGACAAGTCTTGGATCTCCGTGTTATGCTCCTGAATAGTCATCCTAAGTCGGGCGCTCTCCACATTTGCATCATCATCCTGAATGAGGATGAAATCGGCCTCCTGTTTCACCTAATGGCCTCTTGTCATGCATAGGATTTCTTTTCCTTGTCCTTTATTGCTCTGAGGGAAGCATCAGCAAGCAAATCCAACTTAACCTTCTCTTTTTTTTCTGATTAGGGTTTCATGGAGTATTTTCTTCAACTGCTTGATTCTGACTTTGGAGACTTGATTCCTTGTGTAGCAATGAGTAGCCATGTGTGTTTGAAATTTGTTGTCTCTTTTGGCCCTCTTAAGAAGATTGTTTAAATGGAAATTTACTTTGTCAAGCCAAAACTCCCTATTTTCATTGATTTATCCTACAATTAGGTCAACTGAAGACATCTGCTCCTTTTGTTGCTGAAGTTCCCTTTTGAGTCCTCTAGTCTTTGGACTCTTCCTTGTCACTTGCTCTTGATGCTCATCTGAATTATCTGTGTCAACTAATTTTTTTCCCTTTACATCTTCTTTGCTAACATCAACCTTATGCTTATTCAAGAGTAGTTGATTTACCTTCAATTGCTTATTATCCTGCTCTAGGAATCAAACCATGAAATTGGCCTTAGAAAAATTGTCCCTAAGCTCTTTGATCTTAGCATCTTTCTCCATGATGACCTAATCTACTATCTTATGCTATTCATTAACATTCAAGTTTACTATATCAGTGTAAAGATGGAATTGCTCCTCATCTTACAAAGGTGCCTTATGTTGTGATGGTGATCCCTGTTCTGCTGATGTAGGCTTGGACCCTTTCAAAATGTTTGGAGAAAACAATGAGTTTTTAAACCCTTGCAGCAACAACACAATGGCACAACCCTAGAAAAATGGCCCTTTGTGTTTCTTGTGGTTGCTTTATGAGTTTTTTTGCATTTCAATCATAGGCATAAAACCACCATATCTTTTATCAAATTTGATGAACAAGTAATGTTATAGAGCCTACCTTGCAATTTGATGGGCTTCACAGGAAACTTGAGGCAATTTGGAACAATTTCAGGCCTTTTAGCCCTATGCGCCACGCTCTCTATGTGCGTCGTACCAGTGTAAATTTACACTGGAAATTTTCTCCCACTGCGCCGTGCTCCCTCTGTGCGGCGTGCCCTTTTCCAGACAACTTTTGGAGGCCTTCCCGGTGTCCAAATTAGGTGCAGGATAGCTCATTAGCAAGCTATCTGAGTCTACTTTCCAACCCAACTAGAATATTTCAATTTAGAGTTCGTTTGACCTATCAAAAATCAAATCTCCCAAGACTGGTCAAAATGTGCCAAATGAGGCTGCCTCAAGGCAGAGTGCTGTTGCAGTCAACTTTTGAATACCTTCTTCAACTCCACATTGAGCTCATGATAGCTCATTGGAAAGATATTTGTGTCTAGTTATCATTTGACTCATCAAAAAAGTCATTTGGCCAACCAAGCTAGGCGAAAACTTGATTTTCCCAAGGTCACTTTAGAGATGTATCAATTCTCCCGAGGCAATTGTATTTTTGACATTTCTCTAAAACCATGACACCTGTGTAAGACGTGAAGGAGGGTTTTCATCCCTGACCTTTTTTGGACAAAAACCTCTTTTAGGTTCTCCAAATTCATATTTCCTTGCTCAGAAACATCATTTGAGTGAAACCTACCCCAATGTGTGGAACAAGAGATTTGTCGAAATGAAGCGAAATGAAGGGGATAAGGAGCTTCTAAATTTTTGAGAAAATTTTCGGAAGTAGGGAGGGATGTTAGGAAGTAGGAGAAAGTGGAATCTCAGAAATTGAATGAGGGGAAGGGGTCAAAAAAGGCAAAACACAGGTCCAACCTAGAAAATTGCTAAGTTGTAGCAAGAAACTAGGGTTTGTGCGAAAATGATGAATTTGGGGGATCTCAGTGATGGGAAGTGTTTGATAAGGTACTTTAAGGATAGGGGAAGGTGTATGAACATTAGGATACATGTTTTGCCGATGATTTGACCGTCCAAGAGAAATTGCCTTCAAAACCCTAGGAGAGGGAAATGACCTTACCTAGGCGCAACTGAAGCATGAACAAGGTGTAAAATGACCCAGTGGAACTTGACATGATAATGAAAACCCTCTGAATGATGGTACACTCGGATGAACGGTGGCATGGACTGACATTTGGACAACTTTGACAGGAGTAAAAGCAAACCCTAGACCTAGTACCTAGTGACCAAATTTTTCTTGAAGACTTATTGAAATGACAAAATTTGACCTTGACACTCTGAGACCACTTTGTAAGAGCATATTTGATCACTGGGAGGAAGGCTGCAAAGTCCGACACTAACAAACAAGGTCAAACCGTGGACCTCCAGAAGCTCATCAAACATCCCTAGGTTGTGGAAACCTAGTTCTAGCACCCTCCCATACTACTTCAGGTGAGACCTCAGTCTATGCTCCACAAACTCTTGTCGAAAGGGCCAGTAGTACCGGGATTTGTTTGGCTAAATCACCTCTGAACTTGGGTCAGGCCGATACAAGCCAACAAATGGTTCCGTTGCTAGGATTGGGATCTGCATAAGGGATGTCTGATGCCGTGCCACTGGAATTCAATAAAGAAAGAAATTGAATAGTGTTTGGACAAGAAGATTCACGAGTTTGCAGCATAGGAAAACATAAATCCATGAGTATCAAAGGAACATTGGTTGGAGTGCTACTTGTATACGAAAATCCATGAAATTTTCTTTGCATCCTTTCCTTCTAAGCTAAATGAGTGGATCACGAAGTTAACAGACAACCAGGGAATGTGTAGGCTCGACAAACCAATAGTGTGGACTTCGGAATTATTGCTCAGACTAGAAGCTTCAAGAGATAATAAGGAGCGAGCTATGGACCATTGGCTCGACCGAATTATAGGAGGATTTATCACTGTGTTCGTGGTAGAAATGACTGTCAACTATAGTGAGGCGGAGCGACATTTCCTCAAGGGACGACGAGGTAAGTATATTAAATATTTGAACACTTGGATTAAGATGCTATTGTGTGAAAAGCGAGTTATGCGAATAAATTAATGTTTGGAGCTATGCGAAGTGGGAAGATCTATATAAGAGGAGGTATCGAATAATTAGAAACCAGCCCCTTGATTTCACCCACGCAGGAAAGTGAGGAAGAGCTCATGAAAGTTTCTCCAAGAAGCGCAGTTAGTTTGATAAGGCAACACATTTCGCGTTTACCACCTCCACCCACACAACCACCTGTCTCACCCTCCTCACCTCCATCTCCACCCAGCCCACCTCCGCCACCACACAGTTCAGTATGACGAGTGTGATCAAAATACTGATATTCAGAGGAGTGGGGAATGAAGATCTAGAACAATTTTGGTTCATGGTAAGAGCAGTATAGGAAGCACAAGGCATCATGGATGACAATGTTAAGAAGGCTACTGGTGAGTGCACTGCAGGATCACACATTAACATGGTACATCAAGAATTATAATGACCATCCAAATGCAGGAATCACAGAAATCCAAGCCGTGCTAAATAGGGAATTTAGCAGGCCAAATTCAGAAACACAATCAATCATCAAGTTTAAGGAGATCATGATGCTTCCAAGCGAGACCCCTTAGGATTTGGACCAAAGGCTGAAGAGTATGATTCATGAAGCCAATATGACTTTGATAGATGGATAACATTGCGCATGGTTTATAGAGTTACTTATGCCGCACTTAAGGATGATGCTATCACAAAAAAACTTTCCACCCAGGCCGAAGCTTTGGAGATGGCGATGAGATTACATGAGACCCCTATACAAGACCCTGGGTTGGGAGTCCAACAAATCCATGCACAACTGCAGAATCTGTGTTTGGAAATGCAGAGTTTGAAACAGGACAGGACAGCTCGACGAGAGGTGCACAAGGAAGTATGGTGCATAAAATTCAAAGGCCAAGGGCATGACAAGGACCAGTGCCCGGTGTTCGTGAATTACTTGGCAGGAGGAGGGCTGATGTTGTTAAGACCTAAGGCAAACACACTATGAATAATTGTCATCTATTGCAGAAGTATACACAAACGTCCCAACAATTGTTTTGTAATTTCTGTAGGTCGGTAGGTCATGATGAACACACCTACCAAAGCTATGAACTAATGATGGATAAAACTCCTGCCTATAGGGTGAAAACCGAAATGCAAGCCCTCGACCCAAATGCAGGGATGGCGCAAGCTCGATTTCAGGGGCATGGTCAAGGTCAAGGTAGAATGGGACTAGGAAGGGGTCGCAGACCACTAATTTGTTACAATTGCAGAGGGCCAGGGCACTATGCCTACGATTGTACAAACCCGACAAGGACATCGTGTTTGTAATATACTCAGTTTGATGATGAGGAAGAAGACTACCCTTCGCTAATAGTAAGGATGCGTGAAAAAGGGGTACTCCATCCCCCTCTGACTCAAAATTTGCATATGATGAGGTCTGAGCCGCCCGAAGAAGACCCAAATGAAAACATGATGCTCAGGTGTGGTATGACCATGGGAGATGATAAAGGGAAGTAGGCAGAAGAAATTTCATGGGTTCACAAGGCTCCTAGAAAGGAACCCGAATTTGATTTAGAACATGCGAAGGAGACATTCATGGAAGCTAAGAAGAGCTTCACAAGGGCCTCCACTTTAGGTAGTAAGGATCAACTAGAACTAGGGATGGATCCTTCAATGCTCACTACCTTTTTGGAGACATGCATGAAAATGCTGCACAACAGCAAGGCAGTCAAAATACTACAAGAACTTATAACTAGGTGCGTGGGGTCAGGAGAACTGTGAGTGGTCCAGAAACTTGGAAAGCATGCATTGCGCATAGGAAGGGAAATGAAGCTGACTGTGCAAATTGGTGAGTATGAAATGGATCAGGTAATCCTAGATCTCGGATCATACATGAATGTATTACAAAAACAAACATGGGAATGCATAGGCAGACCCACGTGACAGTGGTCTCCTATCTAGTTATGAATGGTGAACCAACATAATATTTTTCCCATGGGAAGATTGCAAGAGGTAATAGTAGATATTGAAGGTGTGAGCGCGCAGGAGGATTTTGAAGTGATAGAGATTGTCAATGACAGTAATCCCTATCTTTCACTACTAGGAATAAATTAGGCCACCAATATGAACATAGTCATAAATCTAAAGAAGCGCAAAATGATCTTTCAGAAAAAGTCACTACGCATAGTAGTACCGCTAGATCCAGCCGAAGGAGCGCAATACACTGAATCAGTGCATGATGATGATAGTAATGATGATATTGATTGTATTTACAAGATAACCGCGTGAGAACAAGATCGGGTGAATTTGATTGCAGATGGAAGAATTTGGTGGGAGTGTGAAAGCTCCTGCACATCAGATTCAGACGAAGAAGTAGAGTGATGGCAGAATCAGCTACATGAAGTAACAACGATTAATTGCAACATGATGGTTAGATCACCATGTTGCATGACAATAGAGGCAAGGGAGCTACTGACATATGAGGATAGGCCAGGACTTGTCTATAGGATAGGAGGCAGACGACACAAACCTTGCAAAATAAAGCACAGACCCCGGCACAACTTCTACCCAACTGAAAAGGTTGCGCATCACAAAGAGATTGGGTCCACAGAAAAAGGTCAAGGCCTTCAAATTGACCTTCGACCCGATCACGTTAATAGAAAGCAACCTCTACGACATCGTGACACGGTTCATGAGGTCACCAAGGAAGCGCTCCAAGAATCCATGTCAAAGTAGCAGACTATGTTGGGGGCCCCAAGGGCACAACTACAAGAACTATAGGTGTGGCCCCTGCAGGAAGGAACCATAGCCACCTACGGCGCAGTAGGAACATCAACAGTAGAGCAACTACTACACGTAAAGATGGCCAACACCATAGTGCTCCCGGAAGGGGCGCTAGCAGTAGAGAATGAGACCAACAGAGTCGCGGTTGGAAGGATCAAGGGACTTGGACTTAATTTGGCTACTCTTCCATGCGCCACACTGTACCAGCTATAGGATGGCATAAAATCAGAGCTCCATGCTAGGGAAGGCCACAAAATTCAGGTGATGAATGAGAAAAATATCAACATTGAACAGCTCAGCCTGCAACATGATAAACTGATCTCACAGAACCGGTAGATAGTGCAGATAGTTGGCAGGTCCCAGAGTTTTCCATCGCCACAAACTTTCCAACAGAAATGCAGATCCACTATTTGGCAAGTGGAGTCTCAACCACGTGTAAGGAAACAACGCGAGTGTATCCAGAGCTGAATCTCCAGATTGTTGAGCTGCGGCTGAAGGAGAAACCTTCCACTCCTTCGAAAGTTAGAGAGCAGCGTGTTAGCGCTATTTAAATAGGACTGGAAGAAATTGGATGGGCAGTGCAGGATTGTACTAGTATGTTGGACCAAGCCTTTGGATTCCTCACATCCTTGCAAGAGGATCCCAACATACAACTTCTGGAAATAGAGGCGCACGAGCTTCAGGAGATGTACGACAATGTAAGGGGAATGGTGCAGATAGCCGTGCTCACTCAACATCTTGCAAAGATGTATCAAGCAAGGGCACTAAAAGAGCAGGTGGATCCCGCCAAATAGAGAGAGGAACTCCTCAAAGCATGCATCCAACCATGGTTTGATGAGCCTTTCACCATTACGGCAGATATCAAGGGAAATCTCACACAGATGTAGGGGCTTTATGTGCTAAGGCAAGGATTTGATCCCCACAAAGAAGCATCAGAAGAATGCATGTAGCAGGTCCAGCAAACTGTAGAACAGTGCGTCGCGGACCTCCGAGAAATTCGGGACCAATTGGAGGGACTTTGCACCAAGATTTTCACGCCTACTAAGTGACTCGAGGACAACTCACGATGACTGTGTTGGGGGCCTTTTGGGCATGGAATCCCCCCACAACATGTTTTGGGGGTCAAAGCCCAAGTTTTGGTCAAATGTATTTTAAGACTCTGTGAATTGCGGGCACGAAGCGTGAAGTATAAGTTGAGTATAGGGTTGTCCGCCCTAAAGTATTGTAATGTAATGTAAATTCATGTCAATCTACCCATGGTCTGTAGACCATGGGATTGTATAAATATTGAGAGGCTCTATGTTGTAAAGATAGTGAATTAGAGAGAAGAATACAAATGGTCCGAGCATAGAGTAAGAGTCTATGTGTATTGGATCGTAGTAGTAGGAAGAGGCTTTGCAACTGAGTGTGTAGAGGCCTAGTAGAGTCACAACTAAGTGCGCAAACCCCCACAGCTGAGTGTTCAAGGCGAGGTCGAGTCTGTAATCTTGAACAAAGAATAATAAAGTGAATTTGATTCCAGTTTCTGTGCATCTGCTTGTGTATTTCATTCTTTACATTATGTTGCTTTGTTTATCGCGTGAACTTATATGATTACTGGATATACTGTTAATTATCATTAATCTTACACCGATCAATTAAGTAATTGAGTAATAATAGATTAAATAGAAAGGAACCTGAGTATAATATGGATCGTGCCTCGGGTAGGGTTGCGTGAAGGTGACCCCATAGGTTGCAAAGGACTAATAGGTGCACGTAGTGACGTGCGCGCAGGGTCAAACCGCTAACCACTAGAAGCTCATCAGACATCCCTAGGGTGTGGAAACCTGGTTCTAGCACCCTGCCATACTACTTCAGGTGAGACCTCAGTCCACGCTTCGCAGGCTATTGCTAAAAGGGCTAGTAGTATCGGGATTTGTTTGGCTAAATCACCTCTGAACCTGGGTCAGGCCCATATAAGCCAACAAGCCTTGTAACTATAACAGTGGCATGGATTTTGTTGTGTGGAGTGAGGGAATGAGCAAATTCTTGAGCCACCTCATCATCATACTCTGTGAATTTTTAGAAAAACCCCATCCATTGGTGTCATATAAAGATTTCAAGCATACCAAATGTAGGTTTTAACCCCGTACAGAAATTACCTGCATACGAATTCTAAAACACAAAAAATAAATAATGCAAGAGCATAACACATAAAACACATATACACAGAGATTTTCCCCTGGATCCAAAAACTGGGACTACCAGCTTGATTTTTCATTATGTTCCTTTCAATGTTACAATAAATATTTATACATGCTAAAGCATTCAATACCATGGACTAAAAACCATCGCGTCCAAAACCATGGATCAAAAAACCATCACATCCAAAACCATGGACCAAAAACCATACGTAGGTCTGCCCAACCTAATATAGGGTCCAAAAAAAAAATTCTTGAGGCACTATTGTGGACCCCGTAGAGGGGGGCTACCCATCCCCCTCAAACCCCCCTGTGATCCCCCCGCTGTCCAATCGGTGCAATGAAGGGGGTGCTCTACCCCCCTCTAACCCATTGATTGACTACATAGGCTAGTCATGGAAAGAATATAAAACAACCCAACATTGGGGGTGTTGTGTTGTGTGTGGATCATGATTGTTTAGAGGTCATTTGTTTCAGCCGGATGTATACCCCAGGAAGTTTGTACACCCCTCCATGCGGGGGGGTGCAGGGGGGACTTGTCCCCCCACGGGGGTTAGGGGGGGGGGCGATCCCACCCAGCTGGGGGGTCCGGGGGTAAAATTTCCTTGTAAAAGTATAGTAATTTCTAGTCAATCTGGGCCATTCATTAGGCGGATGATCTGACAGTAGAACTTATGTTTAGTTTAGGGTTTTTTTCCCTAGAAGGAAACCCGTCTCTTTGTATGAGGGCATTTTATTTGAGGTTATGATATAGATGTGTATTCTCTGAGCAAGAAATAGAGAGGTGAGACTGTGAGAGAAAAAAGAGGATATTACAACGGATTTGTTGTAGGTTGTGTCTCTTCATTTTTCTAGATAATAGAAAGGAAGGACTAGCTGTTCAGGGTGAACGTAGCCCAAACTGGGTGAACCACGTATATCTATGTCTCTCTTGTTTTATGCGTTTTATATGTTTATATTTCTGCAGTATTTTATGTGTTCCATTGCTCCGTAATAAATAATTCTCTAACAACTAGTATCAGAGCCAAAAGTCTATTTGGCTGATAAACTCGCAGGAAGAAGGGTTCCTCGTTCGAGTGGGAGCAATGGCAGAAGATGGTAAGTTTAGGGTCGAGAAATTTAATGGCCAAAAATTCTCACTATGGAAGATGCAGGTGGAAGATTATATGTATCAGAAAGATGTGTACCTACCATTGAGCGGAAAAACAAAGAAGCCGATAGCTATGACAGATGAAGAATGGAACCTTCTCGATAGAAAGGCACTCAGAACAATACAGTTGTGCCTCACTGCATCAGTTTCCTTCAACATTTCAAAGGAAACAACGACAGAGGGTTTGATTTAGGCGTTGTCGAAACTATATGAAAAACCCTCGGCCTCAAACAAGGTATTTCTTATGAAACAGTTATTTAATATGAAGATGTCAGAAGGTGGATCTGTTGCAGATCATTTAAATGATTTTAATACAGTTACAAGTCAGTTAAGTTCTGTAGTGGTAAACTTTGAAGATGAAGTTAGAGCTCTATTATTCTTGTGCTCATTGCCAGAAAGTTGGAATGGTTTAGTAATGGCCATTAGTAACTCTATCTCTGGATCTAGTACTTTAAAGTTTAATGATGTTGTCGGTGCTATCTTAGCGAGGAAATGCGACGGAAAAGCTTCGGTGAGACATCGGGTAATGCTTTGAGTGCAGAGTCTAGGGGAAGAAAAATGGAAAGAGGAAAGAGCTCAGGATATCGCAGTAAATCAAGGAAAGGCAGATCCAAGTCCAGATCGGGGATAGTGTGCTAGAAATGTGGAAAGAAAGGACACCTAAAGAAAGACTGTAGATCTCGGAAGGGAAAAGAAGGAGATGCACAACAAGAAAAAAATCACGACGCAAATGTGACAGGTGAGGTGTTACAAGATGCTTTGATTCTTTCTTTCGAAAATATTACTAATTCCTGGGTGGTAGATTCAGAGGCCTCATTCCATGCCACACCTAATAAGAAATACTTTCATGACTATGTTCAAGGAGATTTTGGACAAGTTCATTTGGGTGATGATAAACCCTGTAAAATTGTTGGAATGGGTAAGGTTCTTGTAAAATAGCAGAATGGAAACCAATGGCTACTAAAGGAGGTAAGGCATGTTCCAGATCTAAAGAAAAATCCGACTTCAACAAGGCAGTTAGGCGGCAAAGGTTGTGTGACAACTTTCACAGATAAAGCTTGGAAGGTCACCAAAGGAGCCCTGGTAATAGCAAAAGGCAAAAAAGTTGGTACATTGTATTTATGTAATGGTATTTCTAACTCTGTTAATGCTTTAACTTCCAAAGGAGCAGATGCAGCATTATGGCATCATAGGCTCGGACACATGAGTGAAAAGGGGATGAAGATTCTTCGCTCAAGGAATTTGTTGTCGGGTTTGAAGAATGTTGATTTGGACTTTTTTGAAAATTGTATTTATGGAAAACAAAAGAGAGTCATATTTCTCAGAGTTGGGAAAGAAAAGAAGAGCGAAAAATTAGAGCTTGTGCATACAAATGTATGGGGACCTGCTCAGGTATCATCTCTTGGTGGCTCTCATTATTATGTTACCTTTATTGATGATGCAACTAGAAAAACTTGGATTTATTGTATTAAAAACAAATCTGATGTATTTGATACTTTCAAGAAATGGAAAGGTTTGGTTGAGATTGAGACAGGAAAGAAATTGAAGTGTCTTAGATCAGACAATGGAGGTGAATATTGCAACAAAGAGTTTGATAAGTACTATTCAGAGGATGGAATTCGCAGAGAGAAGATAGTTCCAAGGACACCACAAGAAAATGGTGTGTCGGAAAGGATGAACAGAACAATCATGGAGCATGCAAGGTGCATGAGATTGCATACAGGATTGCCTTTATAGTTTTGGGTAGATGTTGTAGATACTACTGTTTATCTAATAAACAAAGGGCCTTCAAGTTCCTTGGATGGTGGTGTTCCAAAGGAAGCATGGACATGTAAAAAGGTAAACTACTCCTTTTTAAAGCCTTTTGGTTGTGAGGCCTTTGTCCATATTGATAAAGAAAATAGAACAAAGCTTGAGGCAAAGTCAAAGAAATGTACCTTTATTGGATATGGTGTTAATGATTTTGGTTATCGCTTATATGATTACGAAAATCAAAAAATCATTAGGAGCAGAGATGTAATATTCAATGAAAAGGTCTTGTATAAGAATCAGTTGCAGGAAAAGAAGCAAGAAAAAGAAAACAAGGAAGATGCAGTTCTTGACGAAATCACTGAAAAAGTAAAGGTGCCTGAAAATAATAATAATCAAAAACCACAACAACAGCAACCACCACAACAGCAATAGGCACCCCAAACACCTGAAAGTGGTGTTAGAAGATCTACCAAGATAAGTAGACCCTCTGAACAATACTCTCCTTCATTATATTATTTATTGTTGACTGATTCTGGTGAACCTGAATGTTATGAAGAAGCAATGTAGGTTGAAAGCAGGAAGAAGTGGGAGGTAGCCATGGAAGAAGAGATGGACTCCTTAATGCATAACCTGACTTGGGACTTAGTCAGGTTGCCTGCAAGAAAAACTACATTGAATAATAAATGGGTTTACAGGCTGAAGGAAGAAGATGGAGGAAAACAGAGGTACAAAGCTATACTTGTGGTGAAGGGGTTTGCACAGAAGAAAGGTATTTATTTTGATGAAATATTTTCTCCTGTTGTTAAAATGACTTCAATCAGAACTATTTTAAGTCTAGTAGCAGCTGAAGTTTGCATATTGAGCAGTTAGATGTAAAGACAACCTTTCTCCATGGGGATTTGGAGGAAGAGATATATATGCAACAGCCACAAGGATATGAGGTGAAAGGGAAGGAGAAACTAGTGTGCAGGTTGAAGAAGAGCTTGTATGGCTTAAAACAGGCTCCAAGGCAGTGGTATCTAAAATTTGACAAGTTTATGTCTGAACAAGGTTATACTAGATGTCACTCTGATCATTATGTTTATCTGAAAAAGAAAAATGATGGCAGCTATATTATATTGTTATTATATGTAGATCACATGCTTGTTGCAGGGTCTAACATGCAGGAAATAAATGTGCTCAAAAGAAAATTGGCAAATTCATTTGCAATGAAGGGTTTGGGAGCTGCAAAACAATCCTTGGTATGAGAATCACTAGAGATAGGAGAAATCGCAAATTAACATTGTCTCAGAATGAGTACATACAAAAGGTGTTGAAAAGATTTAATATGCACAATGAAAAACCAGTTAGTACACCTTTTTCTAGCCATTTCAAACTTAGTAAGGAAATGTGCCCAAAGACCCAAGAAGACATGGATTATATGTCTAAAGTTCCATATGCATCAGCAATTGGAAGCTTAATGTATGCAATGGTCTGCACAAGGCCTGATATTGCACATGCAGTGGGAGTTGTAAGCAGGTACATGAACAATCTAGGAAAGGAACATTGGATGGCAGTGAAATGGATTCTCAGATATTTGAAAGGTACCACAAATAAAGCATTATGCTTTGGTGGTTCAAACATTTCTCTATAGGGATATGTTGATGTAGATATGGCAGGTGACAGAGATAACATGAGGAGCACTACAGGATATGTATTTATGGTTGGTGGAACAACTGCCAGTTGGGTTTCAAAAATCCAAAGTGTTGTTGCGCTTTCAACAACAGAAGCAGAGTACGTTGCTGCTACAGAGGCTAGTAAAGAAATGATTTGGTTACAAAGGTTTATGGGTGAATTGGGTAAGGAGCATGATATGGGCACGTTATATAGTGATAGCCAAAGTGCCATTCATCTTGCAAAGAACTCAGCATTTCATTCCAGGACTAAACACATATAGCTCAAGTACCATTTCATATGATCAGTGTTGGAAGATGGAGAGTTGAAGCTGGAAAAGATACACACTAGTGAGAATCCTGCAGACATGCTAACAAAAGTTGTAACCAGGGAGAAACTGAGAACATGCTCAGTTTCAATTGGCCTTCAAGGATGACGATGAAGATGAGAAACAGCCAGGTCCAAAGAGGAGTCATTGTCTAGCAAATGAGGCAGTGGTGGAGTTGCTACAATCATTCTCCAAGTGGGAGATTGTTGTGTGTGGAGCATGATTGTTCAGAGGTCATTTGTTTCAACCGAATGTATACCCTAGGAAGTTTGTACACCCCTTCACGCAGGGGGGTGCGGGGGGGACTTTTCCCCCTCAAGGGGGGTCCGGGGGGGCCGATCCCCCCCGATTGGGGGGTCCGAGGGTAAAATTTCCTTGTAAAAGTATAGTAATTTCTAGTCAATTTGGGCCGTTCATTAGGCAGATGATCTGACGGTAGAACTTATGTTTAGTTTAGGGTTTTTTGCCCTAGAAGGCAACCCCTCTCTTTCTATGAGGGCATTGTATTTGAGGCTGTGATATAGATGTGTATTCTCTGAGCTAGAAACAAAGAGGTGAGACTGTGAGAGAAAACAGAGGATATTACAGCTGATTTGTTGTAGGTTGTGTCTCTTCATTTTGTTGGATAATAGAAAGGAAGGACTGGCTGTTCGGGGTGGATGTAGCCCAAACTGGGTGGACCACGTATAGCTGTGTCTCTCTTGTTTTATGCATTTTCTGTGTTTATATTTCTGTAGTATTTTATGTGTTCCATTGCTCCGTAATAAATAATTCTCTAACATGTTGCTGTACCCTCACATTGTTTGTGGGTTCTCTCCTATTAAACCCTCCTGTCATCTTGCTTGTGGGGCTTGACACAAGAATTTTAAATTTAGGAGAAACAGATTTTCTTGTGTATGTAATTCACCTCCCGCAGTTGTTATATCCACTAGCTTTTAGAGCATTTCTAGTTCATTTTCTTGTAAATGGGGATGGATTTCTACATCCTACCTCTTTATAATGGTGGCAGTGGACAATTCTTGTGATATTCCCTCTTTAACCCCTCTCTACCTATCCTGTAGACTACCTTTGTGTATCTCGTAGACTGCTCCTATAGAATGTTCTTGTAGGAATTCCTATGCATGCTCCTGTAGAAATTCTCTTGCAGAATGATGGATCCTTGCTTCCGGTGGGTGGCCAGATTTATGAGAGCAACTTGAGCGAGGGGGTTTCGAGGAGGTGGAATGCATGAATGCATGCAAATGATGTTTTGTTTCCTTTTATGGCTTTTCTAGGTGAGGTGGTGTGTTGGCAGTAGAGGTATGTTACCATTTTTGGACTATTCATCCCCAATACCACCTCATCATTCCCACTCCTCGTAATTAGCTCCCACCTTGTATATCCATAGCTAACCACTTCTTGTCCTACTCGCCACATGTGAGAGGACACCCAGTTTTGTATGTGATGACTGAATGAAGGTGGCCAAGTTAACTGGCACCTTTTCACGCATAAACCAAATATCTCGTAACCTTTACAACTTTTGATCAAATTATGCATATGAGTGAGTGAGTGAGGTACTTACCTGTGGTCTCGATGCCATGTTGCAGTTGTCGAAGATCAGAGGCGTTGTGTTGTTTATTTCCTGCATTATTATTCTTCTTTTTCTTCTTGTTGTTTAATGATGGTTTCTTGGCTTTTGCAGGTGTTTGTGACTAAAGATATGATGTTTTTGCTGTTGTGGAGCTCCTGGATCATCTTAGTGAAGACTTGTAGTTGATGATTGACATTCTATGGGATAGGCTACCACAGGATTTCCTACAGGATGTCTTGTAGCTACTTCTCCCTTAGGATTTCTTAATCATGGTGTTGTTTAGGGCTGTAAGGATGGTGCAATGAATGGACAAAGGGAGTAGGAGTGTGTGTGGAGCAAGTGACATTCAATTAATGCTCTTACTCTCCTCTGTTTTCCCCTTTTTTTTTTCGTTTTCTTTTTTAACTGGCAGAAACTGATCTCTTTTTGATTTACATGGTGAGTGTAGGGATGATGATAATGGATTAGGTGAGGGGATATATCATGTTTAGGATGAATTTTAGGGACCTAACATGCCTACCATGTGCCCTCAGATTGCTTCCTGTAGGTTTTCGGGCCACTGTAATTCCTACAAGATCATCTTGTATGTTTGTAGGGGATCTTGTAGGAATATAGGGGATCCTATAGAAAACACAATCTACACATAAATTGAAGCAGCGGAGTCTAAAATGATATACATGATGGAGGGATGCATGTTAAGGAGTGGAGGAGATGGATAGGTGTGAGGTAGGGTTTCCTTTGGATCCTCTTTTTTCTCCTTGATTGTCTTTTTCACCCACCTTCAAATAATAATTATGTCTTTCTCTCTCTCTCTCTCTCTCTCTCTCTCTCTCTCTCTCTTTTTCCTTTTTTTTTTTTTGAAAAACACCTAGGCTGCCTCAGAGAGGTTTTCACCCTATATGTTTGCCTTGGGTGCCTCAAGGAAGGTTTTCACCTAGGGATATTCTTATTCTTTTTTCCATTTTTTTCATCATTGGGCTGCCTCACGAGGTTTTCAACCCAAATATGGGACTCAGGCGCATCATGGAGGTTTTCATTTGAATCCTTATTCTTTTTTCTCTTTTTTTAATGACCTAATGAGGGAGGAGCTGGAACTTGCTCCATCATCATCACTATCTTATTGTTATTTTCAATGAACTCTTGTTTTGGTAAAGGCCTCTTGCACATTTTCAATCAGTGTCCATTAACAAGCAATGGAATGGCTTCTTCATCTATAGTTCTGATTTGCATTGAACCATTATCATGGCATCTTTCCACCACATAAGGTTTGAGCCATCTTGTCCTTAGCTTTCCCTTGAAGTCTTTATACCTAGAATCATATATCAATGCCCAATTGCCCTCTTGAAATTGCTTCTCCTTAATATGTATATCATTCCAGATCTTCCTTTGAAGCTGAACTATATCTGTATGTAGGAGGGCCTACATTCTAAATTCATCCAAGCCATTTAAATGGAACAATCTTTCTCTTTGTGAATGACTGAGATCCAAATCTAGTTGGTCTACCATCCTCAATGTGTTATATTCGAACTCGATGGATGGCAAATCATTTTTCCCATAGACAATCTCATAGGGTGTAAATCCAGTGGTGGTCTTCCTTGTTGTATTATAGGCCTAGGTGGCCTCAACTAGTCTCTCTATCCAATCCTTCCTGGTGCTGCTCACTACCTTGGTTAATATGCTCTCCAATGCCCTGTTGGTCACCTCGACTTGCCCATTAGCTTGTGGATGATAAGGAGTGGAGGTCCTATGCTTGATTTTGTGATGGCTGAGCAGTTCTTCAATCATGTTGGAGGTAAAGTGGTTGCCTTGGTCTATGACTAGCTCTCTAGGGTAGCCAAATTTGTAGAATACATTCTCCAGTAGGAACTCAACCACCTTCTCTTCTGTTGTTGCCTTAATCGCCTTGGTTTCATCCCACTTAGTCAAATAATTAGTGCACACAATAATGTAATGTTTTTTCTTTGAAGGAGCGTTGATAGGCCCAATGAAGTCCATGCCCCACTTGTCAAACGAATTGAAAGTCACTTGAGGTTGTAGGGGCATTTCATCTCGTGGAGTAAGCTTTCCCATCCTCTGGCACTAATCACACTGACTAATGTACTTTTTCACATCCTAATGAAGAGTGGGCCAATAATAGCTCGCTTGTAACACTTTGAATGTTGTCCTCTTTGCTGCAAAGTGACCTCCACAAGGCCCATCATGACAGGTCAGAAGGATGTCAAAAAATTCCTCTTCCCTTACACACCTTCTCAAGATTTGATCTGGGCCAAGTTCGAAGAGATTTCCCCCAATCTAGGTAAAGTGGGCACTTTTCCTAACTATCTTGCTCTCTTCTTTGGAGGGCAAGTTTGGTGGGAATTGTGTTGATACCAAATAGTTTGCTATATTAGTAAACCATGGGAGAGAACTGAAATAATAAACAACTTCTCGTCTGGTAACTGGTCATCCACCATTCCTTCTTCACCTATAGGCAGATTCATCCTAGATAGAAAGTCTACAACAACACTTTCCTTACCAAGCTTATCAATAATAGTTAGATCAAACTGCTATAATAAAAGCAACCATCTTACAATTATAGCATTCACATATGGTTTGTTCATTAAATATTTGATTGCAGCATGGTCAGTATGCATAAATGTTTGGTAGCCTGTAATGTAACCCCTAAATTTGTTTAATGAATGGACAACAGCTAGGAGTTCCTTTTTGGTCACAGTATAATTTAGCTCAGCCTTTGTCAGGTTCTTATTGATAAAATATATTGAATAGGGAAATTTCTCCTCTACCTGACCTAAGGATACTCCTATGGATTTGTGTGAGGCATCAGCATGGATATGAAAAGGGAGGGCCCAGTTTGGGCCTCAAAGAATTGGTGCAGTGTTTAACTTACCCTTTAAAATGTCTAAGGCCTCTTGACAGCTTTTTGACCATATAAACTCAAAATCTTTGGCCAACAGCCCAAATAAAGGAGAGGCCAACTTGCTGAAGTCCTTTATGAACCTTCAGTAGTATCCATCTAACCCCAAGAAACTCCTGACATGCCTCTTCTTTTGCGCAGGTGGGACCCTTTGGTTGATTTCTATTTTGTTCAGGTCCACCTGTAGTCCTTGCTGAGATATTGAATGACCTAGCACCGTCCCTTTAGTCATTAAGAATTCACATTTTTTTGGACTGAGAGATGGGTTCATTTCAATGCATTTGTGCAATAATTTTCCTAGGTTAGTCAGGGCTCCTTGAAAATCATAGCCATAAGGTGTAAAATCATCCATATAAATTTCCACCGCATCATGTACTAATTCAGCGAAAATACTCAAGCCTGCTCTCTGGAAAGTGGCAAGAGCATTGCATAGGCCAAAACGAAGGACCCTATAGGCAAAAGTACCCCAAGGACATGTGAGTGTGGTCCTATCTTGGTCTTCTAGGTAGATTTGGATTTGGTTGTACACACTGAATCCATCTAGGAAAGAAAAAAACTTCTTCCTTGCTAGGCCATCTAGCACTTGGTCAATGAGGGGCAGGGGAAAATTATCCTTCTTTGTGGCTTTGTTCAACTCCCTATAATCGACACAAATCCTCCACTTACCATTTTTCTTGGAAACTAACACTAAAGGAGAGACCCACTCACTATCGGAGATAGGGTAAATGAATCCCATATCTAGTAGTTTTTGTAGTTCTTCTTTGACTATATCTTTAAGAGCTATATTCATCCTCCTTTGTGGCTGTTGGACCGACTTGCAACCTTCTTTGATGTATATGTGGTGAGTACACACTAAGGGGTGTACTCCCTTCATTTCTTTGTAACTCCAAGTGAAGGCTTCTAGGTTTTCTCTCAACATGTTGCACATATTTTCCTCTTCAAGAGCAGAAAGAGATGGATTAATTTTCAAAGTTTTCTCTGGGCCAAATTCTATGGTTTTGACATGGAGTGGGTTGCAATCGGCCATGCATAAGTCAATTTGATAATTGTTTTGTGTTTCCCCTACTTCTTCTTCTAATGGTAATGAACTAGGAGTTGGACTTTGGAGCAGGTGTTCAATTAAGTCATCCTCATCTTCTTGTCCTCCTCCTATGGTTGCTTCCAAAGCATAAAGTTGGGTGGAATAAACCTCATCTTCTTCCTCCTCCTCCAACCATAAAGGTAAATCATGCTCTAGAGAAGGTTGAGTAGGAGGATATAGGACTAACTGTTTGGACATATGCCCATTCTTGATGGTCATATTCCCAGCTCTGCAGCTAATGTAAGCATTTATTGTGGCCAACCATGGCCTCCCAAGGATGATAGGGTAATCAGTAAGCTTAGCCTTAGGCTAGAGAATTAGAAAATCTATAGGATATGCCCAAGAGTCAATGGAGACCATCACATCCTCCATAATTCCCTCAAGGGTGACTATGGAATGGTCTGCAAGTTGCAGAACTATTGTGGTCTTCCTCAATGACCCTTGGAGGTTGAGCTTGAACATGGTGTCCTTGGTCATCACATTAATGGTAGCCTTAAGATCGATCAGAGTGTGTGGGACGATGGTGCCATTAATGTGCACATCTACTACAAGGCTTCCAAGGTCCAAACATTTCAGACATATTACCTGCCCCAACATTAAGTTGAACAACTTCCTAATGACATTAATGGTAGGGGCATCCCTTTTTCTTCTTCCTAGATGCTTGAAGCATTTCTCGTTAATCAACTTATTGTAAATGCGAACATCTTTTATTGCCTATAGAAGGGGGATCTTACACAAAGATTTTTCAATTCTCTCAGAAGTTCAGCTTCTTTTAGGGTAGAATATAGTGGTTGGGATAATCTCTCAGGAAAGGGTGGATTTACTTTAAGGTTTCTTTCTTCGCTTTCTTCCTCAACCTCCCTATGTGGAGAGGGAGGTTGGTTATGTGGGAGAATTCTTCCAGATCTTAGGTTGATCTCTTGGATTTCTACAACATAAGCTGGGTATGATGTCTCTCCGTTGTATACTTGTTGACCCTGCCTATTGCTTGGGTTTGGATTTGGTTAGCTAGGCATCTGGGGTTGCGTGGGTGGAGCAGAGTGTAGGAGTTGTGGGTGGGTAGGTGGTGGAGGCAATAGAGATGGAACATTGTTGTATTGAGGTCTCCACCAATGGAGTAGGGTATTCCATTGAGGTTGTAATGAAATGTAAGGTTGAAATGATTTGCCGACTAGCTAAGAATGATATTGAGATGCATAGAACCAAGGAGGGGGTGTAAGCCAGGAAGGATGAGCAGGGGGTCCCCAAGAAGGTATAGTTGTGGTTTGGTTGGGGTTGTAATATGCATAGGATGACCTGTGCATACCCTACTGGTATGGTCTAGGCCCAAGAGGTCTCCTTTGGTTGATGTAGCAAAGTTGCTCAGTGACCCCTTCAGCTCCTTGATATACAACTTTGAGTCCGGGTAAAAAAGGGCACTTGTCTGTGGAGTGGATTTCTTCATAGATCGAGCAAATCTCAATGCAGTTCAATGGACATTCATTCCTAGGATGCCTCCTAGTGCATCTAGGGAAAAATATGGCCAAGGCTCTCTCTACTTCCTCTTGCTTCCTTTTGATGTTCATGCCTTCAATTGAAAGGCAAGGGTTTGCAACATCTCACTTTTGAAATCTTCTAGCATATTTCCAATTTCACCCTTGATGAATGAGTTGGAGGATGATGTGCTCGCCATAGGTTGACTACTTGTACCCTTTTTCTTGACTACCCTAGAATGGTTTGTAAAGATAGTCTTGATATCCTCATATGGTAATTGGTAGATATTTCCTCCTGCTAACAAATGTACGGTATCTAGAAGATCTTCCCTTACTCCTCTGGGCAGGACCAGCTTTAGTGACTCGAGGTCAAGTGTGCACCTAGCCTTTTTGTAACTAAGTTGTATATTTCTTTGTAGTCTTCTAAGGATTTATCCTGGCCCATGGTCATCCTGAAAATTTCTTCTTTAGTATCCTTTGACCTTTAGTAGTCTTGATATTTTTTGTTAAATTCTTGGTGCATCTGAGCCCAAGTTGTGATGCTATCTCCAGGTAAACCCATGAACCAGCGCAATGCTACATCCTTAAGGGTAGATGGAAACAGTTTTAACTTTTTCTCATCATCTGTATAGTCATAGGTTCAGCATATAATAACAAACTCAAATAGGAAAGTGTCGGGGTCCTCGGTGGTCAGGCCATGGAAATGAGGTAGGGAAGAGGAGCTTATATTCTTCATCTTAGTGTCCCCATTGGTTTCCCTTATGGGGAAGGCACCCTCAACTCTCTCTCTATTCCTTTTTTCATTTCAGTTTTTAGCCATTGGTTCAGCAAGAATGGGTTCCTCTTCTTCTTTTTCCCCTGTAGGTTCTTCAAATATGTCAGGTTGCTCACATAAAGGTTCCTCCAGTACATAGCAACCGAACAAGAGAGAAGGTTGGTTGTTGGATGCAGTGGGTGTATTTGGCAAGAATTTCCCTAAATTGTCCCTATTCCTACGAGGCATGAAAGGAAATGTTTTTGGGTTGGTTTTTGTAAGATCTTTTTAGCTGGGAAGTACTTTGCAGAAATGAAATTGCTGATTGAATGAAAACCACTGACAGAAAGAAAAGTTACTTGTTGAATTGAAATTCTACTTGCAGAATGGAAAGGAAAGAAGATAATGACAACTAAAAGAAAGGAAGCTACTAGATTAGTTTTGCATAAAAAAACTACTAGCAGAAAATTGAAGACTAGAAATAGAAGAAAAGAAAGCAATAATCACATTCTACTCAGACACCTCCCTAGCATTGGTGCCAAAAAAGTGATGAGCCCAGTATTGCAGCAAGGATGTTAGAACTCCTAGGCTACTAGTGGGCTCCAATATTGCAGCAATAATGCTGCATCTCTTGCGGCTTCCTTATTTACTTTTATCAACCTAGTAATTCGTAACAAACTTGGAAGCGACAGTGCTGTATGCTCAAGTACTAGCTCTTACTACAGGCTGTCACTTGATAAGCTGGCGCAAGTTCGCTAGGATCTTAAGCCAACTTCTATGAGTTCTCATAAGAATATTTTAAATTTGATGGAAGAAATCTAACTCTACAGAGGCTATTCATGTGCAGAAAGAGAATGAAAACTGGAATAAAACACAAACCCTAGCAAACCCTAGTTTACCCACTAACCCTACTTTTACAAGAAAAGAGATGGAAGCTAATGCAATGAGTGCCATTGACTAATGAAAAGGTAAATTTCATTTATTCAAGCTACTTCTGAAAGGAAATGAGAATAAATAATCTTTTTGTACTTTTGAGTGTATTTATGTGGAATTATTATGCTTGTGATTTATCTAGTTGTGACTGTGCAATGGTCTGGTGGCAAAGGAAGGTGGAGTTGGATTTTGCAGAGGATGAGGAAGGTGTGGAGAGGTCCTAAGAAGCCCTTAGTACCCTTTTGGAGACTTCCATAGCGATCAGACTTTGAAAAATCACTCACAGGAAGTTCTACAGGAGGCTGCAGGGGATCTTCAAGAGGATCTACAGGAGGAGGCCGAAAGCTGATTTTGGAGTTTTGAAGGTGGAAAAATGATGGAAAAATAGAAATGAAGTATGGATGAAGGTGTTGAGATGTCTAGAACTTGTCAAGAAAGATCAAGGATGAATGGTCTGGTCGGATTTCTTCGAATGGCAAGAAAGCAGCTTTATGGGAAAAAATGAAGAAATTAGGGCAGATTGGTGAAATGTTGTGAATCAGTTGGGAAATATATGAGAAGTGAACTAGTGCTAGTTGTTTTATGGAGGGATGGTGAGCTGAGATGTCCTGCAAGAGATCTGCACATTTACTTATCAAAACTGACTAGAGAAAGAATTAAAAACATAATTTTGTCTAGCTTGACCTAATTTCTGACCTATAAACATAAAATGTTGAATAGTACCTTATGAATAGAAAATCATGCGATAGAACTATGGTAAAAGAACAGGAAATGATCTATGCAATTGAATCTGAACCAATATCAACTTTTCCAAATCAAGTTATCACACTAGCAGTTGCATGGAAGAGCAAAAACTGTGTTTTTGGTGGCAGCAGTAGTGCCTTGACCGCAAATCATAGTCCCAGGAAGGGAGAAAGGAAATCAAGACCTATTGTTGGCCTTTTTGAATTTTATTTTGTCACTGTAGCAACCTACTTAAGCAACTGAAACAAAAACAACTATACTAACCATCAAAAGCAACCTAATCTAACAAACTAAAATGAATCTATGCAACAGAAATTAACTCATGAATTGAAGCAAATACATATAAGTACACAAAGGAGGTGTTGGGAAGCTTGGGTTGGGCCCTAACCCAAGAGCTTTAGCCCTCTGAAAGAGATCAGTGCTGGCTCAAAAGCTATTTCATCTTCATTATCAAAAAATAGCAGTTACATTACATAAACTATTCTCAAAAAGGACTCGAAAATGAGCTGAACACAGTGCTGCACAAAAGTGCGAAAATCTACTAATAACTGGATAACCTACTGAGGCTCAAAGGCTTCTTATTTATACAAATGGGTACTTCCAACAGTCTACCTAAAATCGAGGAACTCGGCTTCCTGGAATTGAAGATAAACAACAATCCTACTTGACTTTCTCGGCTGCCCCTTGGAATCATCAATGTGGGCCTTTGTGCTCCGAGTTGCTGATGGAGGATTTGAGGAAAGGGGTCATTAATGAAGGAGACACCCTCCCCTACAAGTCCTCTTCCTTGCTTTCCTTGAGTTTGGCTGCCATTTGCTCATAAATTCCTTGTCCTTGTCCAAAATTGTCCAAAAAATCTGCATAAAACACACATTAGACTACATGGAAAAGTGACTAACCCAATTCGCTTTATTAGCATAAATATATTCAAAAAAATGCAACAAACTAATGAGAATGGTGGATTAAGTCAAAATAAGAGGTAGAATGAGCCCATATAGTTACCCATTTCTGGGGCTCATCGTCACCCCCCTGCTAAATGGGTTGCTTATCCTCTGAGCAACTAATCTAACTCTTCATCTTTAATGGCTATGACAGATTCCCTGACATCCCAAGCCTCTAATGTGATGTATTCCTCTCTATCATGGAAGCCTACTTTCCTATCCACTTCTTCCCATTGTTTCTATTCTTCCTCCTCCTTAACTCCTTCCAACAGTCTTAGCAACAGTGGAGGACTGAATTTAAAACCAACCCAGTTGGCTTTCAAATTTTGCATTGAATGCTGATATATGGGCACTCTCCTCATGGCTTCCCTCATCCTATTTGGGTAGTGGTACTCCCTGATCATTAGGCTGTGTGGCATTGTATTCCACCCCCTCATGTAGGTGTGAATACAGTCATCGCCAAACAATCTCTCCATATCCTCGAAATGAGCAATAGCTTGTGCTTTCTTATGGACATAGTCAAGGAGAACTTGAGTATTAGTTGCAAGGTGTTGGTGCGCATAGATGAGAGCTAAGGGTTCTCCTGGTTCAGCTCTAATCATCAGGGGCACACTTAGCTCTTTTGCCATCGTTTTCTGAATTTCCACTACCGTTTTCTCTTCATGGCCCATCCAAGAAGCCATAGCCATTAACTGCAAATCTCCCAATGTAGCATTTGGATCCCATAAATTCATGTCAGTAAGTGCGATGTTGTGTAGGTAAAATTATGCTAGATTTGCTTTATCCTCAGCTGAACTGTGGTCACACAAATGCATAAATTGGCCATAATCTTGAAATGGTATTGTGCCCCTCTGGGCCAATGTTTTAATCTGAAATTGAAGCCACTGATCTTTGAGGTACAATGCATATGATTTGGCTGGTTGCCTACACTATAATGCTTCCATTGCCCAGCTAGCCATGCAGGCTAACTGGAGTTCATTTTCCTGTAGCTGCCTTTTCAACATCAGCACTTCAGTTTCTACCTCGGATTCTTTTTCTTGATGTTGTTTCATCAATGTCTCACTGTCAGTCTAGGGTTCTTCTTCTTGTTGCTGTCTCTCTGCTGTCTCACTATCTGCCTGGGGTCCCTCTTTCTGTTGTTGTCCTTTCAAGATTGACAGCTCATTTCCTCCTTGAGTTTCCCTTTCTTGTAGCTACATTTTCAACAATTCATTTTCTTCCTACAATTGATCTCTTCTGATGCTTCTGTATGCCTTACTATGCTCAATTCTCTACTCATCTCTCTCAACTTGTTTTCCATGTGCCCTATGTCTTTGACCCCTTTGGATTTTGCAATCTACATCCATGTGTGGGTCCTGACTCTTTCCTTTTCTAGCTCGAAGAAAAGGGGCACTACAAATTTTTGTGGGATGATATTCCCACCTTCCAAAAGGTTGTAGTAGGAGCCTAAGTTAGGCTGAGGTCCAAGATCTAGTATTTCTTTTGCCTTATCTTCTTCTTGGGACTGTTCTTCTGCCTTTGTTTCCAGTTTTTCAGTTTTTTTGAGCTTTGCCAATGTCTCCTATATAGAGTTTTGTGCCTCCTGTAGGGCTGCTTTAGAGTCCATTAATTTGATCCTTTCATTCCAATTAGAGGTCTTAGGACTCACTCTCTCGTAAGTGATGGATATTTTGGAGGGAGATCCCTCCTTTGTTATAGTAGGTGCATCCTCAATGATGATGGGTTCTTTCGAAGGTGGTTGGGGCTTGCCCACCTTGATTTTGGTGCTCCTTCAAGCTTTGGAATACATAGATGGCTATCTTTCTCTTTTCCCTTTTTGCTTAGCTGGAGTGCTAAGTGCAACAAGAACAGTTGCTGCTTCTCTTACTAGTGTCTCAGGAGACACTTCTTCTTGCTGTTTTTCTTCTTCATTCTCTGCAGTTTTGCCTATGTATACTATTTCTGATTTTGTTTCTACTGTCTCTGGCGTTTTCTTCTCCTCTTCTTACTGAGTTTCTACTTTTCCTGTTGCAATCTTTTTCTAAGCTGTCTTGGGCTTCCTCTTTTCAGTTCTTGTCTTCTTCCTTTTCTCTGCTTTTGATGTTGTTTTCTTCTCTTCTTTAGGTTCAACTGTGGTTGTGTCATGTTTCTCCTCTTCTCTCTGTTTTTCCACTTTTTCTTCTTCTAATTTACTATTCTGTGCTTCCTCATGGATTTCCTTCTCAAGTTCCTCTTTCTGCTCCTCCTCTTCACTGCCATATGGACTAAGATCATCAGTGAGAGTTTTTATGTCATCTTCTCTAGTCATGTTCCTAAAAATTTCCTAGGCTATAGGGATTGTGTATGTGTAGAGGGAATCATCTACTAGCAATTTAATGAGCCCATGGTGAGCCAGTTGGTCAGGAACCCCTGCATTCAATTTGGTGCCACACTCTATCAAGGATTGGAGGAGGAAATATGGAAGACTGAGTTTTCTAGATGCGGTAGGTCCATTCCATATCTTAGTTCATGCAATAATCTGAAGTGATAACCATCGACTATACTGTATCTTCCATCACAGGATATATATTTCATGATCTGGTAGTTGACCTCACCCCATGGATAAGGTATACTTGTCCTTCTGATCCCATTCTTATCCTCAACAGGATGTTCATCAGGCTAGAAAAAGGTCTTTTTAGCAACCTGTCCTAGTGGTTTTTCTTCTTTGCTCCAGGGCAGCCCAAGTGAAAAACCTGTAATTCTGCTGATGAATTCTGGTGTAAGTTCTATGGTTAGACCCCTAAAACTGACTGTAGCATTGGTTTTTGAATGGGGTCTTAAAGATATTAAAAATTCCTCTATAACTTCTTCATCATGCCCATGAAATGTCTCAAAGAAAGGCATCCAATTTGCCCTAGTAAAGAGGGCTACCACTTCTGGGTGTTCATGCAATTTGGTGGAGTTCAGAGGCTCCTTTCTCATAAAACCCCCTGTCATGATGTTCAGTGACTGCTAGAAATTCTCAGGTGAGGAGGAAGGCAGCAAATTTTCAAACCTGAAAATAGAGGAACAACTGAGGTTTTTTCTGGAACCAAAGAGAGTTTTTCGTGTTTCTTCTTTTCAAAAACAAATTTTAATTTTCGTGCCCTTCAAACTCTGTTTTCAACCTTACTTTACTTCTCAGGCTATTGGAGGAAAGCAATAGTTTTTCTTTTAAAAAACACAACACAGAGAGCAAGACAATATTTTTCTTTGACAGACCACCCAATGCAAATTCAGTGCTTTATAGGCTTAATTTCCCATGGTTGCATCACTTCTTCATATAGGATAATACCATGGAGGAGAAAGAGACAGACTTTTAGTGCAGAGAGTAAAATGGAGAGACTGTATATATTTTAGAAAAACACAGGCATACTTTTGTTTTCACTTTCCTTTTCTTTTTCAACCCAGTACTTTGCTTCAAATCCCACCACCTTTTGTAGATATATAACATGCAGAGTGGTTTTTTCCGAGCCTACCTTCTTTCGAGCTTGAATTTGGCACAAAATCTTGAATTTTCCCTCTGCAGAGCTGTTCACTGGCCTTCCTATAGAATAGCTCCTGTAGAGTGCGATAATGCTCTTGTAGAGCCCGATAAGCAGGAGGGTTTTGAAAACTGCCAAAGAGTGACTGTTTCAAGGTTCTGAAGGTGGTAGGTAAGTTGTTGCAGCCGAGAACTCATTGATGCAAATGAAAACAAAAGGTGGTGGAGGCTTCTACTGCAACGTACTTAAGCTTATGGCATGTTCTATGGTGACAAGGTGAGGTGGCAGGAAGGGTATGTTATTCCATCTAGACCGTTGGTCCCTACTCCAGTGCCATTATGATTTTTCATGTCACCTGCCCGCAATCACTTCCATCATTCCCGTTATATGCTACCACCACTACCTGTTTTGACTTTTTCTTCCCGAGTTGACAGACCACATGTGCTGATTGCACCTTCTGAACGTTGTTTGAATTGGATGAGGCTTGTTTGAACTAGACGAGTGTGTCTAGTTAGCTGGCCACCAATTTTTTTTAATTGTGACCATCTCAATGGTTCATGCAATTTCGAAATCATATTCATGCAACAGAGGAACGAGTTTAACCACTTACCTGTTAGTCTCTACCGTGCTTTGCATGCTCAGACTTTGTTCATGGATTGTCGCTGCTGTTGGCGCTTGTGGCTTCTGAACTAGTGATTCGGCTACTCCATGTTGGTGATCTTTGATCAAGAACCACTCCTTGCACATTGTATACACCTGGGGCTACACTGACCCTGCCTCTTGAGCTTGTTTCTTAAAGGGATCAGCTGTTACAGGAATCTTGCAGGATTTCTTGTAGCTGCTTCTCCCTCTAAAATTTCTGGCTGATGCTTGAGCAGGGACTGAAGAGACAGTTGAGGAAGGTTCTGAAGGAAAGGAAAATCAACTGGGATGCATCGGGTAAGAGACAAGTTAAGAATGCTACTGTTTTATTCTTCATCATTTAAAAAAAAAACAAAAAAAACAAAAGAAACAGAATTTCTAGGTTTTCTTGTGCAAGGAAGAAAGAAGCGAGTGAAAATGTAGGTGTGTAGGGATGAAATGGAGAATTAGGAGGATGAATGGTGGTAGGGAGGTCCACAGATCCTCTAGACAAATTTTTAGCCCTCTGATCCTTTTCTGAACTTGATTTCGAGCTCTCTGTGGTTTCTACAGGAGCCTCCTGTAGAATGCACAGAGCTTCTTGTAAGATGCAAAATTTCCAAAACCAGTGAGACCAGGGCTTGGGAAAAGACAATGGAAATGGAGAAATTAGCTATCAAGGGTGTATTCAACCTTGCCATGTCCTTTTTTCTTCTATGACCCTCCTGCAATCTGCAATGCATTCAAAAGAAGTTAGTTTTCCTGTTTTTTTCTTTTTTTCTCTCTGTTTTTTTCTCTTTTCATCTTTTTATTATTATTATTATTATTATTATGAGACAGTTGGGGCACTCCTAGAAGGTTTTCACCCTCACTTCTTGCCCTGGGTGCCTCTAGGAGGTTTTCACCCAAGGATCTTTTATTCTTTTTCTGTTTTTTTTTTTGTTTTTGTTTAGGGTGTGGGTGCAGTGGAGACAGAGACATGCTCCACCACCAACACTGTTTTACTCAGATTCTTAATGAATTCGTGCTTGGAGAGGGGCTTCCTGTAGATATTCAACCTATGCCCATTGACGAACATGGGGATGGCTTCTTCATCGATGGTCTGGATCAGAACTGAACCATTGTCATTGAATTTTTCTACTGTGTACGGTCTCAGCCATCTCATCCTTAGTTTTTCCTTGAAATCTTCATATCTTGAATCATATAGAAGCACCCAATCTCTTTCCTGCAATTGCTTTTCTTTGAGGTGTCTATCATGCCATATTTTCCTTTGAAGTTGGACTACCTCTAAGTGGAGAAGGGCCTGCAATCTCTGTTCATCCAATCCATTTAGCTAAAGTAACCTTTCCTTTTGTGCATGGCTGAGATCTAGGTCCAGCTGAGCTGCCATCCTTAGTGTGTTATATTCAAATTCTATTGACAGCAAAGCCTTCTTCCCATAGACCAGCTCATAGGGTGTGAACCCTGTGGTGGTTTTCCAGGTGGTGTTATAGGCCCAAGTGGCCTCAACCAATCGATCGGCCTAATCTTTTATGCTGCTACTCACTACCTTGGTCAGAATCTCTTCCAAAGCTCTATTAGTGACTTCCACCTATCCATTTACTTGTGAATGATAAGGGGTGGAAGTTCTGTGCTTAATTTTGTGATATGCGAGTAGGTCTTCAATCAGATTGGAGGTAAACTAACTCCCTTGATCTGTGACTAATTCTCTTGGATAGCCAAACTTGTAGAAGATATTTTCTCTCAAAAACTCAGCTACTTTTTCTGCGGTTGCTACCTTCATCACCTTTATTTTTCAGCCCATTTTGTTAGGTAATCAGTACACACAATGATGTAAGATTTCTATTTTGAAGGAGGGTTGATAGGACCCACAAAGTCCATGCCCCACTTCTCAAATGGCTCAAAAGTCACTTGAGGTTGCAGGGGCATCTCATCCCTTGGGGTAGGTTTCCCCATCCTTTGACATCGGTCACATTGGCTAATATATCTTTTGACATATTGACGAAGAGTGGGCCAATAGTAACCTACTTGCAGAATTTTGAAGGTAGTCCTCTTTGCTGCAAAATGGCCCCCACAGGGCCCAGCATGACAAGTTAGGAGAGTGTCAAAAACTTCCTCCTCCCTGACACATTACCTCAAAATCTGATCTAGGCCAAGTTTGAAGAGATTGCCCCTAATCCAGGTGAATGGATCACTTTTCCTCACAATCTTACTCTTCTCTTTTGAGGACAAGTGTGGCAGAAACTGTGCTGAAACCAAGTAATTTTCTATATCAAAAAACCATGGAGAGAGTACTGAGATAGAAAATAGGTGTTCATCTCACATTTGATCATCCACCATTCCTTCTTCACCTGCAGGTAGATCTAATCTAGACAAAAAATCAGCAACAACATTTTCCTTACCCGGCTTATCAACAATGGTTAAATCAAATTGCTGCAATAAAAGTAACCATCTAATAATACGAGCATTTACATCTGGTTTGTTCATTAAATACCTAATTCCAGCATGATCAATGTATACGAATGTTTGATAGCTGGTGATGTAGTGTCTGAACTTATTTAGGGAATGGACTACATCTAGGAGCTCTTTTTCAGTCACAGTGTGGTTTAATTCTGCCTTGGGCAAGTTTTTACTTACAAAATATATGGCATAAGGCAGCTTCTCGTCAACTTGCCCTAAGGCTACTCCTATCACTTTGTTCGAGGCATCTATATGAATGTGGAAAGGTAGGGCCTAGTTTGGACCTCTCAAAATTGGGGCAATCACCCGTTTACTTTTCAAGGTATCCAGAGCCTCTTAATAGTTGTCAGTCCATATGAACTAAACATATTTTCCAAAAGACCAAAAAATGGAGAGGCTAGCTTACTAAAATCCTTAATGAATCTTCTATAATACTCTTCTAAGCCTAGGAAACTCCAAACATCTCTTACCTTTTGAGGAGGTGGGACCCTTTGGATGATGGCAATTTTGTTGGGATCCACCTGTAATCCTTGCTGAGAAATTGTATGACCTAGCACGGTCCCTTCAGTCATCAAGAATTCGCATTTTTCAGGACTGAGGGACAGGTTCATTTCAATGCACTTGGCTAAAACTTTTCCCAGGTTAGTCAAAGCTTCCTGGAAGTTAGAACCATAAGGGGTAAAGTCATCCATATAGATTTCCACTGAATCATGAACCAGTTCAGCAAATATACTCAGTACTGCTCTCTGGAAAGTGGTGGGAGCATTGCACAACCCAAAAGGAAGGACTCGGTAGGCAAAAGTACCCCATGGAAAAGTGAAAGTGGTCTTATCTTGGTCTTTCAGGCTGATTTGGATCTGGTTGTACCTGCTAAACGCATCTAGGAAGGAGAATAACTTCTTCCCTACCAGGCCATCTAACACTTGATCTATGAAAGGCAAAGGGAAATGGTCATTCTTGGTGGCCTTGTTTAGTTCCTGATAATTGACACAGATTCTCCACTTACCATTTTTCTTTGGCACTAGCACCAAAGGAGAGACCCATTCGCTGTTAGAGATGGGGTAGATGAATCTTGCATCTAGCAAATTTTGTAGTTCTTCTTTGCAAATGTCCTTAAGGGCTGGATTCATCCTCCTTTGAGGCTGCCCAACTAGTTTACAATCTTCTTTAATGTAAATGTGATGAGTACAGACTAAAGGGTGGACTCCCTTCATCTCCTTATAGCTCCAAGAAAAAGCATCAAAGTGGTTTTTCAATAAGCTACACAGTTCTTTCTCCTGATAGGTGGATAGGGATGAGTTGATCTTCAAGGTTATTTCTGGGCCAAATTCCACATTCTTAACTCGGAGAGAGGTTGAATCAGCCACATAGAGATCAACTAAAGGATTGGCTAGGGTTTCTTCCACCAGCTCTCCTAATAGCAACACACTGGGGGGTGGATTCTGAATCAAGTTTTCAATAAGATCATCCTCAGTTTGTGGGCCCCCCATGCTAGCTTCTATTATACACAATGGTGTGGAATATACTTCATCCTCATATTCCTCCTCCAACCAGAGAGGTAAATCATGTTCTAACAAAGGTTGGGCAGGAGGATATAGGACTAGCTGCTTGGACATATGCCCATTCTTGATTGTCATGTTCCCAGCTCGACAACTGATGTAGGCATCTGCAATAGCCAACCAAGGTCTTCCGAGGATGAGAGGATACCCAATGAGCTTTGCCTTTGGTTGGAGAACCAAGAAGTCAGCAGGGTACTCCCAAGAATCAATAGAGACCATTACATCTTCCACAATCCCCTCAGGGGTCATTGTGGAGTGGGCTACTAACTGCAGTACTGTTGTGGTATTTCTCAGGGAGCCCTGAAGGTTGATCTTGAGCATAGTGTCCTTGGTCGTCATATTAATGGCAGCCCCTAAATCAATCAGGGTATGGGGGATTATGATGCCATTGATGTGGACATCGACTACAGGACTCCCAGGGTCTAGATATTTTGGACAGATCACCTGCCCCAACATCAGGTCGGGCAGTTGTCCTATGACATTGATAGTTGGAGCATCTCTCCTGTGCCTGCCTGGGTGCCTAAAGCACTTCTCCTTGATCATCTTGTTGTATATAGGCACATACTTTATGGATTGGAGAAGTGGTATCTTTACACATAACTGTTTCAATTCTCCCAGAAGTTTAGTTTCTTTTGGGGTCGGTTGTGTGGTTCCAGTTAGTCTCTTAGGAAAGGGTGGAATGGCTTTTGGTTCACTTTCCTGTTTTTCTTTTGTGATGTTGTTTCCAAGTAACCCCATGAACCAGTGCAATGCTACATCCTTGAGGGTAAAAGGAAATAGTTTCAACTTCTGCTCATCTTTAGCATAGTCATAGGTTCAACAGAGAACAACAAATTCAAATAAGAAGGTATCAGGATCTTCGGTAGTTAATCCCTGGAAGTGAGGTAAGGCTGAAGGATTTATGTTTCTCATTTTAGTGTCCCCATTGGTCTCTTGGATAGGAAAGGCACCTTCTATTCTTTCTCCATTTCCTCTAACGTTTCTGTTTTCAGCCATAGTCTCAAGAGGAATGGTTTCTTGCTCTTCTTCTGTTATATGATCTTTGTATATCTCTGGAGGTTCACATATAGGTTCTTTTGGATCACTGCCACCAAAAGAAAGACAAGGGTGACTTAATGATGTGGTGGGCGTGTTGGGTAGGAATTTTCCTGAATTGTCTCTATTCCTGTGAGGCATGAAAGGAAATCTCTTTTTGGGTGATTTTTGTTTGTTTTTTTTTTGCTTGTACCTGCAAAATTGAAATGGATTGAACAACAAATTGCAACTAACTGAAATGAATCTTGTTGAAATGAAATTGCAGAATTGAAATGAAAGCAGGAGATGAATAATCTACTTTGATGGAATGGAAATTACAGAATTGAAATGAAAGCAGGAACTGCCTAATTTGCTGAAATGAAATTGCAGAATTGAAATGAAAGCAGGAAATGCCTAATCTACGCTTGCTGAAATGAAATTGTAGAATTGAAATGAAAGCAGGAAATGCCTAATCTATGCTTGCTAAAATGAAATTGAAAAATTTAAATGAAAGTAGGAAATGCCTAATCTACTTTTGCAGAATTGAAATTGAAAAATTGAAATGAAACAACTACTCTACTTTTGCTGAAATAAACTACTTAGCAGAATGTTGTAGTAGAAAATAGAAGAAAAGAAGTAATCACAAAATACTCTGACGCTTCCCCTGAAAAAGTGCAAAAAGATGGTGGGCTCCATTATTGCAACAATAATTCTGTAACTCTTGGAGCTTCCTTCTTTACTTTTATCAACCCGGTAATTCGTAACAAACTTGGAAGCAACGGTGTTGTATGCACAAGTACTAGCTATTACTGTAGATTTTCACTTGATCAGCTGGCGCTAGTTCACTAGGAGCTTAAGCCAACTTCTATGAGTTCTCAAAAGAAGCTTTTAACTATGATGGAAGAAAGCTAACTCTATAGAGGCTATTCTATGTGGAGAAAGAGAATGAAAAATGGAATAAAACGCAAACCCTAGCAAACCCTAGTTTACCCACTAACCCTACTTTTGCAAGAAAAGAGATGGAAGCTAATGAAATGAGTGCCATTGACTACTAAAAAGGTAAATTGAATTTATTAAAGTTACTTCTGAAAGGAAATGAGAAAAAATCATCTTTTTGTACTTTTGAGTGTTTTTATGTGGAATTATTATGCTTGTGATTTATCTGGTTGTGACTGTGCAGAGATCTGGTGGCAAAGAAAGATGGAGTTGGCCTTTACAGAGGATGAGGAAGGTGTGGAGAGGTCCTAAGAAGCCCTCAGTACCCTTCCGGAGACTTCCATATCAATCGGACTTTGAAAAATCACTCACAAGAAGTTCTACAGGAAGCTGCAGGGGATCTACAGGAGGATCTACAAGAGTAGGTCGAAAGATGTTTTTTGAGTTTTGAAGCGGCAAAAGTGATGGAAAAATGGAAATGAAGGTTGGATGAAACTGTTGAGGTGTCTAGAACGTGTCAAGGAAGATCAGGGATGAATGGGATGGTTGGATTTGTTCGAATGGCAAGAAAGAAACTTTATGGGAAAAAACACAGAAATTAGGGCAGATTGGCGAAATTCTGTGAATGAGTTGGGAAATATATGAGAAGTGAATTG
This sequence comes from Pinus tabuliformis, assembly GCA_031772625.1. NCBI lineage: Eukaryota > Viridiplantae > Streptophyta > Pinopsida > Pinales > Pinaceae > Pinus > Pinus tabuliformis. The sequence continues at coordinate 120,616,775 of CM062812.1, read as the reverse complement.
GTGTTGGCTGTTTTATGGATGGATGGTGAGCTGAGATGTCCTACAAGAGATCTTCACATTTACTTATCAAAATTGACCAGAGAAAGAATTAAAAACAAAATTTTGTCTAGCTTGACCTAATTTCTGACCTACAAACATAAAATGTTGAACAGTAGCTTATGAACAGAAAATCATGCGAGAGAACTATGGTAAAAGAATAAGAAATGATATAAGCAATTGAATCTGAAACAATATCAACTTTTCCAAATCAAGTTATCACACTAGTAGTTGCATGGAAGAGCAAAAACTGTGTTTTTGGTGGCAGCAGTAGTGCTTTGACCTCAAATCATAGTCCCGGGAAAGGAGAAATGAGATCAAGACCTACTGTTGGCCTTTTTGAATCTTATGTTGTCACTTCAGCGACCTAATTAAGCAAATGAAACAAAAAAAACTATACTAACCATCAAAAGCAACCTAATCTAACAAAGTAAAATGAATCTATGCAACAGAAATTAACTCATGAATTGAAGCAAAAACATATAAGTACACAAAGGAGGTGTGGGTAGCTTGGGTTGGGCCCTAACCCAAGAGATTTAGCCCTATAAAAGGGATCAGTGCTGGCTCACAAACTGTTTCATCTTCATTATCAAAAAATAGCAGTTACATTACATAAAATTTTCTCAAAAAGGACTGGAAAATGAGCTGAACACAATGCTGCACAAAAGTGCAAAAATATACTAATAACTAGCTAACCTACTGACGCTCGAACCCTTCTTATTTATACAAATGGGGACTTCCAACAGTCCTCCTAAAATCAAGGAACTCGGCTTCCTAGAACTGAAGATAAACAACAGTCCTACTTGACTTGCTCGGCTGCCCCTTGAAATCATCAATGTGGGCCTTTGTGCTCCAAGTTGCTGATGGAGGATTTGAGGAAAGGGGTCATTAATGAAGGATACACCCCCCCTACAAGTCCTCTTCCCTATTTTCCTCGAGTTTGGCTGCCATTTGCTCATAAATTCCTTGTCTTTGTCTGAAATTGTCCAAAAAATCTGCATAAAACACACATTAGACTACACGCCAAAGCGACTAACCCGATTCACTCTATTAGCATAAATATATTTAAAAAAATGCAAAAAACTAATGAGAATGGTGGATTAATTCAAAATAAGAGGCAGAATGAGCCCATATAGTTACTCATTTCTGGGGCTCATCAGCTACCGGCTTTACTTATTGACCCAGGCTTCGTACAAACTTGGAGGTGACAGTGCTATATGCAGAAGTAAAAGTGAAGGTCCTGCTTGTTTTCATTGTTCATTTGGTGAGAAACCCCAAGGGTTCCAAGCCATACTTCTATAGAGTCAGAAGGAGCTTGATTCTTTGATGGAAGAAGAGCAAATCTATTCTAAGAGAGCTACTCTACTGCAGTAATGAAGAAAATAACATGTAATGCTAAATCACACCATATCCTAATTAACCATTTAAACAACTATGCTAAGGAGAATTGATAAATCAAAACTAACCTAATGTTGCTACCTAAGTTACAGGAGTAAAGAGAATCAAACCATACTAATGTGTAAGCAAGGAAACTACACTAAATCAGTTTTCACTTTTTTGGTTTTTTTGGTAAAATCAAGCATGCAATTTAATTGTTCTTGTAGATGTGATAGGTGGATGGAAGGTGGTTGAGGATGGCTATAAGGTCTACGGAGTGTTTGGATAGTGTGTTATGTATTGAGTAATTGAATTATAAACTTTGTGTGGATTAGAGTAATTCCGCATAATATAAGTGTGCAAGGAATTCAAAAAGAATCCGAGAGAGACAACAGTGCTCAGAGGAGTATTGTGATGATCAGACAGTGTTGGAGTCTAATTAAATAACCAAATCAAAGCTTAGGAGTGGTAGTGTTTAAATAATATGCAGAACAAATTTTGGGAAGGACTCAAGTGGAAGAGCAATTGAAGATCAAAATCAGTGAAAGGAAGAAGTAATGAAGCAGTAGTGCACAGGCACCACTGGATCAATCGGATCAACAAACAGTATTAATGGAGGATGAGCGGCGAAGATCTTATTGCAGGAGATTACATTAATAGATGGATGGATCACATCAAGTCACGTGTCAACAGAAGGGTTGAAAACGTGCAGAATGATGGAGCGGTCTTTGTAGGTGGTAAGCAGTATCTCGCGCACCCTAAGAGTTGTAAGAGGAATTCCTAAATTTTACATGATTAGTCTAAGTGGGTGACACGTAGCATGAAAAAACCACTTTTCTTGCGTGCTCGATTGGACATCGGTCGTGCAAGAATTCACGCGAGATCATGCGATAGCCGTTGGATCATATGGACTTGATCACTGGTGGAGATTGGCCAAGCTAGTTGGTGAGCGGGTGACGTGATAGCCATTGCATCAAGCGAGACAGACTGACAGTGGAGATTGGCCAAGCTGGTTGGTGGGCGGGTAACGCAATGGAGTGGTCTTTACAGGTGGTAAGCAGTATCTTGCGCACCCTAAGAGCTGTAAGCGATATTCCTAAATTTCACATGATTAGCTTAAGTGGGTGATATATAGCACGAGAAAACCACTTTTCTCACACGCTCTTGATCAAATATCGGTCTTCCAAGAATTCATGCAAGACTGTGCAATAGCCATTGGATCATGCATGATTGATCAACAGTGGAGATCAGCTAATCTAGTTGGAAAGTGGGTGACGCAATAGCCATTGGATCAAGTGAAACGGATCGACGGTGGAGATTTGGAGTGCCAAAAGTCAAATGTTGAAATAAATATGTTAGTTATGCGACATGTGGTTGACGGTGATTGGTTAGGTTTCTTGTGGATCGGATGGTAAGGAAATCCATGGGTATAATATAATTAAGATGTGATTTATTAGCTTCTGCATATATTGTGCATGAAGAAAGTGCTGAAGGAAATGAGAATATGAGTGAGATCTTATTAAAGAAAGAGAGTGATGGAAAAAGATGACGATGAAATGAACAAAGTACTAAATCAAGAAAACAAACTCTAAAGATCATGCAAGAACTAGAAATCTGTGTTTTTGGGGTTGTTGAAGGGTCTCTTCCTCAAGTCATGGTCCTAGAGGCAGGAGGTGAGGCCAAGACACCTGCTGAAAACCTTACGGTGATCTTTTTCTCCTTGCTAACCTGCTAATTGAAAGAAGGCACAAATGGAAGAAAACTAAAACACAACCAATCTACTCTACACTATTGTAATGGAAATGCAGCTACTTAAGCAAATGAACAATTAAACCATGAATCTACACTAGCATACATGTACAATAAAGAGGAGCCTTGGCTGCTAGGGTTAGGCCCTAACCCAAGTGCTTCAACACTTTGAGTTAACTCAGTGCTGGCTCAAAACAAAAGTCATTCTTATTATCAAAACCATTGATTAAATAAAAAATAGTCACAAGTCTTGTAACTCGAAAATACAGTAGAGTTTTTCAATCAAAAATCCAAAATCCTACTGAGGTCCTAGGCCTCTCTACTTATACATCTAAAGTCTCCAAAGACTTCCTTAAAATTAGGGAGGCTCGGCTCCCAAACTCGAGATAAACTGGTGCTTTGACTTTCACTTGCTCAGCTACCTTCTAGTCCTCATGATTTGGTTGTTTTCACTCTGAGCCGGCGGAGGAATATTCGAATGGAGGGGTAGTAAATGAGGAGGATTTACCTCCTATAATTCCTCTCCCTTTTCCCATTCGAGTTTTGACCAATGTCTTTTCCAAAATTCCTTGATTTTATCCTTTAATCCTACATTAAATGCACTTTAGACCACAAAGCAAAATATCCAACTCTAACTCATCTCATACACAATTAGAGAATAGTTGGTTTGACTAAGCTAGGAGGTGAATTAAGGCCCATATAATTACCCAATGATGAGGCTCATCACCAACCGACCTACATGATTTCTCCCTGGGTAGCGTAGCTCCCTTCGCGCTGTTGCGGACCTAGTGACATGTCCTCACTATGAACCATCTTCCAATCACGTAGCTCTCCAACCTAGGCAGTCTAGTTTATAGTCCCGCACCTTCTTTCAACTGCCTAGAGTGCTAAGACTATGCTAGTTTCATTTAGTCACATGGTCGTATTGCCAGTGTATGGCTTCAGGTGACTTCCATTCACCCTTCCTGGGAAGGGTTCTCCATTTAACTTGACCAGTTGTACCACTCCTCCATCGGTAATCTCCTTAATAACGTAAGGCCCTATCCATTGCATCCTGAATTTCCTCAAAAATTTATCAAAATTACTATCATATAACAAAACCAGGTCCTTTACCATAAATGTGCGTAGCTTGATGTGTCGATCATGACATGGCTTTTCACGCTGCTTTTGGACCTGCTTGTGAAATTCAGCCAAAAATCTTTCATCTTCAAGCTCATCCAACTGTGTGAGCCTCTCTTCCAGGGCTCTGAGATCCTTCATACCTGTGAGTGCTACTATGCGCAGACTAGGCACTATGTATTTCATAGGCATTAAGGCTTGCACACCATAGACAAGCCTAAAATGGGTTTGTCCCGTCAATTTCTTGCATGTCGTTTGATAAATCCACAATACTATAGGTATGCGTAGGTCCCAATCACTTCGTTGAGCATTGAAAACCGTGTTCAATGCATTTTCAAACACTTCGTTGAATGCATCCACTGTCCCATTAGCCTGTGGGTAATAAGGTGTGCTCTTTTAGCGATATACCTGAAATTCCTTTGTGAGTGCGCTGATCGTCTCATTCAGGAAATGTGTACCACGATCACTCATCAAGATACTTGGACATCGAAATCGCATCAGTACATGCTCAAATAGGAACATCACGATCGTTATGCCTGTGCAATCCTTCACTAGCTACACTTCTACCCAACGAGTCAAATACTCTGTCGCAGTGATAATGTACCTTGCTCCAGTCTTCCCTTGTGGTTGAATGGGTCCTACAAAATCTATTGCCCACTTCTCGAAGGTTTGCAACGTCATTTGCAAATTCAAAGTCATTTCATCCCTCCATGATGGCCTGCCCATTCTTTGACATACATCACACTCCTTGCAATATGCTTTTGGATCCTGATGAAGGGTTGGCCACCACAACCCTGCACGTAGAATCTTCTACACGGTTTCTTTCCCTATATAATGTCCTCCCATTGTGCCCCCATGAGCATCTGCAAGGATTCTGCTTCTGTCAAACTCAGGTATATATCATCGCAATATCTCATCAATACCCATTTTGTACAGATACCAAAAAATGACAGAGAAATCTATCACGCGCACCACTAATTCCTTCTTTTACTAGAGAGAGTATCATTCTGGTGCAGTTCATGTTGTTAGGAAGTGTATTATATCCTCAAAATGACCATTTGTGACACACACTGCAAATATCTACGCGTCAGGCAATCCTTGTTCCAAGATGGTAGGTTCCTCCTCTATTTCGATGCACGACAGATGGTCTGGTCCCGCATTCAATTTTCTAGGCTTCACAACAACTTTGAAATCGCACTCCTGGAATAATAAGATCCATCTGCAGATTCACCCTTGAACACAGGCTTATTAACTAGGTATTTCAGCACGGATTGATCCATATACATCTTAAAATGGTCTCTTAGCATGTAGTGCCTGTACTATACATCATAGATAGCCCCTCATGCTCAGTGGTAGAATAGTTCTTCTCTACTTTGGATAATTTGCAGCTTGCGAACACGATAGGATGGTCCAAGACTTCTCTGCCAGTCTATGTTAGTACTGGCCCCAACAATATACATGACACATTGACATGTACATGAAACTCTTTCTTCTAGTCCAGGAAGACTACAATCAGTGCGCTAACCATATTTTCTTTTAATATGTCCAGGATTTTCTTACATTCATCGTTCCAGCAGAACGTGACATCCTTCTTCAACAATTTCTCCATAAGCGCGATGATCTGGGCATAGCTTTTGATAAATTTTCTATAATATCCCATATGTCCAAGAGTAGTACGTAGCTGTTTCACACTCCTTAGTGCTTCCAAGTTCACTATCACTGTGATCTTCATGGGGTCTATTAGTGTCAGTCTTCGTAGTCTTCCTCCAGTGATCAAACATGCTCTTACAAAGTGATTTTAAGGTGTCAAGGTCAAATTTTGTCATTTCAGTGAGTATTCAAGTAAAATTTGGTCACTAGGTATTAGGTCTAGGGTTTTCTTTTACTCCTTTCAAAATTTGTCCAAATGTCGACCCATGTCACCATTCAGCTGAGTGCACCATCATTCAGAGGTTTTTCATCATCATGTCAGGTTCCAATGAGTCATTTTACACCTTGTTCATGCTTCAGTTGTGCATAGGTAAGGTTCATTTCCCTCTCCTAGGGTTTTGAAGGCAATTTCTCTTGGATGGTAAAAGCATAAAAAAAAAATGTATCCTAATGTTCATACACCTTTCCCTATCCTTAATGTACCTTATTAAACACTTACCATCACCAAAATCCCCCAAATTCCTTATTTTCGCACAAACCCTAGTTTCTTGCTACAACTTGGCAATTTTCTAGGCTAGGCCTGTGTTTTTCCCTTTTGGAACCCTTTCCCTCACTAAATATTTGAAATTCCACTTTCCCCTATTTCTTAACATCCTCCCTACCTCCCAAAATTTTCTCAAGAATTTAGAAGGCCCTTATCCCCTTCATTGAGATTCATTTCGACAAATCCCCTGTTCCACATATCGGGGTAGGTTTTACTCAAATGATGCTTCTGAGCAAGGGAAGATGAATTTGGAAAACATGAGAGAGTTTTTTGTCCAAAATAGGCCAAGGAATAAAAACCTCCTTCAATTTTTACATAGGTGTCTTGGTTTTAGAGAAACGTCAAAAATACAGTCGTCTTGAGAGAATTGATGCACCTCTGAAGTGACCTTGGGAAAATCAAGTTTTCACCTAGCATGGTTGGCCAAATGACTTGCTTGTTGAGTCAAATGATAATTAGACGCAAATATATTTCAAATGAGCCAGCATGAGCTCAATTTTTAGTTGAGAAAGATCTTCAAAAGTTGACTGCAACAACACTTTGCCCTGAGACAACCTCATTTGGCACATTTTGACCAGTCTTGGGAGATTTGATTTTTGACAAGGCAAATGAACTCCAAATTGAAACATTCAAGTTGGGTTGGAAAGTAGACTCAATAATATTTTCAAAAATATATCCCACACCCAATTTGGACCCCGGGAAAATCCTCAAAACGGGTCTGCAAAAAGGCGCTACGCACAGAAATTTTTAACACAGGGTTTTCCTCCCTATGCGCTGTGCCACGTGGCGCTCGCTTTTGCTAGAGGGCTCCAAATCCAAAAAACTTTGCATTTCTAGATTTTTCATGATAAATTGTGGTTTCTTGTGCATGGCCAAGAAATTTGGGTAGGTTTTGAGCCCTCAAAAGGTCAAAAAACACTCAACAATGACCTCACTGCCCCTATTTTGACATACAGGAAGCAGTCTTGGAAGATTGGAAATGTGGAGGGGCAAATGGACACCAAAACCAGAAATTCCACTTGGGTTCGAAAGTAGACAGGTAGGGCTTTCCAACGAGCTATCATGAGCTCAATTTTGACTTCAGGAAGGGCCTCAAAATCAGCTCCAAAGTTGTGCTATGCATAGAGATTTTGGGTGCGGCGCATAGAGAAATTTGGCCTCATTTTCACTCTTCAGCTCAGAAATTCGCCCAATTTTGACTAGTTTTACTTTTTGATGTAGCTATTGATCTACCATGATGTAATTTGATGACCATGATGTAATTTTGGCACATATTTACTTGTTTTAGTAGATTCATTCACTAAAAAGTGAAAAACAACTGAATGAATCAGTTTCCTAACATTAGAGGCAAGTTGTTTCATTGCCTATTTTTCAGTTCCTTGTTTAGATATGGTTGAAACAACTCCTAGAATGATGAGATCGACCCCTAGAGGCATGGTAAGGAGTTAGGCTTGTCTATGTCATGTAATTTCTCAGTCATTTTCAGGGTTGGACACTTGGGATTGCTTGACACTTCATTGTACTTCTCATTTCTGCATTTTTGGCAAAGGAAAGACTAGGGTTTTGCAGCACTTGTTGGGATCCATGTGGCTCTGTGTTTTGATGATGTTTTTCTCTAAGTAATTGTAAGTTCACTGATGTTTATGTGTATCATTTTCCCTTCTCTTTTCTTCTGAAATTAAACAAATGAGTGATTGAGGTAGAATTCATTGGACTGCTGTGCTCTGCCTTGTAATTTTGTTTAATTTTACATGTTTTCATCTGTTTGAGGAGGACTCTTGAGACCCTCTTGCCCTCCTTAGCCCCTCACTATTCTGATCCATCCATTCATTCAATCCAAAGCATCAAAACGATTGCCTTCCTTGCCCCAATCAGAACTCTGCAAAAACTAGGCCTCATCCCTGGACCCAAATTTGCCTTTCCCTTTTTCCAACAAAAAACCCTCAAAAATCAAATCAAATCCTTGCACTTCATACCTAGCCTAAAATTAGTTTGTATTTTAGTCATATCCAGCCCCATTGATTATCTTTTGCTGATATTGACCCGAAGAGAGCCCTCTCCTGTCCTCGTAGGGCTAGCTACGAGGCTAAGCGTGGTTTGATGTGGACTTAGAACCTTGCCTTTTCAGTCGAAAGAAAATCTAGGCTCTAACATAGTGGCGACCATACTGGGGAACTAAATTATTTGTTTGTTAGTGTTCTTCGTTTTATAGACTACAGACTGAGCCTGAAGATTAATAGGTAGCCTTCGAAACGCTTTTGCTTTGCATTAGTGAAAGTAGATAAATGCTACTTCAGTCATTCTCCGGTCTAGTCTTATAAACAGAACATCTAACTTGCAAATTGCCCCAGTAAATGTAATCAAGTTTAGATCTGATTGTTGATGGTGGATAGCAGTCAGACACAGGATGGCTGAAATCATTCACCTGGCGACTCCATGTCGAAGAATCTCAAGGTTCTGAATTTTTATGGCGACTCTACCCTTCAAGAATCAATAGACTGAAGAATTTCTTGGTCAATTCACTATGATCAAAATGGATTTGCTTGCTCGACGATATGCTCCCACAAGCCGAGATCACATTCTAGGTTTTTGAAATAAAATTCAAAAGGTAAATTGGCAAAGGAATTTGCCTATGTTTAACGATGATAATAGGAAGGATGCTACTTTACATCTGGTTAGATTTCACATACATATTAGCAAGTTGAAGGTTGATTTTCCTGAAGATTGCTTGATGAAGATATTCATGGCCACTCTGGAAGGTGAAGCCCGATCTTGGTATGAAAGTTTGTCGCCTACTTGTATTTACTGTTTAAAGGATTTCCATACCATGTTCTTTGAAAGGTATAAAGAATATTATCCATCATTAAATCTAGTTCAGAACTGTTGCAAACATGCTTATAGTTTTATTGAAAATCTTAAGTTTGTTGGGTCCCTATAATACTAGTGATTACCCCATTACTATTGTAGTTATACCCCTTATTTATATTGTTGTTCCCCCATTTCCCCCATATTGTTATTAATATGCCCATAGAATCCCTCTATTGTTATTTTTGTGGCTTTATATTATTATTGTTAGGTTGGCTGGATTGTATTGTGACTCCTTAGACTCCTATATATAGAAAGGAGGTTTTGTCATTTGAATCATGGAAGAATTGTTCATTTATGTAATGTAAAGGAGGTTGCCCCCTCGAAGAGGCTGAATTCTAAGGCGTTGATCTATCTTTTCTATCTTTTCTTGAGCTGGTTTCATAACATTTGGTATCAGAGCTTTGGATTCTAGGGTTTCGCTGCTCCAAACATGTCATCGTGGCATTTTCGCTATAACTTTTTTTCTGTGACGTTTCAGAAGTCGCAAATAAAACCCATTTGAGAAGAAATCACGTGGAACCTTGGGTCCAAATTTCAGAGCTTTTCGCGTGATATTTTCGGAGATATGATCTGAGGAAGTTGGTCTTTTTGCAGACTCTTGAATTACATTCAAAACAGGTGACCTGGGGAAAATCGTCATAACTTTCTCTCTGAGGATCGGATTGAAATTTAGTAAGAAGGCACAGAAATAGGATAGACTATAGTTTCTTATATGCATTTTTGAGATCCATAGGTCGAAACAATGACTCGTGGCATGTCGTACAAGTTTGTTCTACTGAACTAGTCTATAAGCAAGTCACTGTGGGATATTTCGTATAACTCTTCCTTGGAGAAACCAATTTGGGTCATACTTGTGGCATTGGAAAGAAGACTCAGAAGGCTACTACAGGTCGAAATTTCAGAACTGGATGATCTGAAATTACAGAGATACATCAAATTCAATATCAGGCTTCTACAAAGTGAAAAAAGGTGTGTAGTTTTCTTTTTTTAAATTTTTGCATAAGCTTGGTTTGAAGGAATTCAAAAGGCATAGTAAAGCATTATTATCGGTAACTAATGCCCCGAGGAAAGAAAATGCAAACACCTAGTAAGGAACCTGAAAGCTCTAGCATGACTCATGAAGAAGAGGAAGAATGCTACATGATATATCAAAATTACAAGAACAAGTGCAACAAATGTCACACTCACAAAAGCTAACAGAAGCTAAGATAAATGGCATGGAATCTAAGATAAATGGCATGGAATCTAAGATAAAGGGCATGGAAGCTAAGATGGATGATTTGAAGATAGATTTGAGGACAGATTTGAAGACAGACATGGTAGATTTGAAGACAGATTTGACAAATTTTCCATAAGAAATACTTACTAATGGTGAAAAGGTTGTAAAGGAAACTCATGATGTGAACAAAAGAAATGTTAATCATGATTCCATAGACTCTAATGTTGGATCAAAGACCCACCATATTCCAAAAATCGATATGAGGAAGTTTGATGGCAAGGATCCCGCCACATGGATATTACAGATGGAGCAATTCTTCGATCTCAATAATGTGCAAAACACACAAAAGGTACGTATGGAAACTTTATATTTGGAACCAAATCAGTTTGTATGGTATCAATGGCTTTGCTCTCGTAAACAATTTATCACTTGGGAAATTTTTACGGAAGAATTGATAGCACATTATGAGGATACAAAAAGCAACACTTTTTTTAGCCAATTGATAAGTCTCAAACAAAAGGGTTCAATAATGGAGCACATTGAGGAGTTCCAAAAATTGAACATAAGGGTAAAAGATATTCCAGAGGAGCATAGGATTGATGTGTTCATAGGGTCTTTAAAGGATAATATCCAACATGATGTTCGCCTTTGGGAACCTGATTCATTAGAGAAGGCATTTAGGTTAGCAAGAAAAATGGAAAGCAAAATTATGGAAACCAGGAAGCATACCACTCACAACTATAAAGACGGAAGTGTTGTTGCCCCTAGTCTTCCACAACCTATAAGGTTGACACCACAACAATTGGAAGAAAAAAGAGCAAAAGGGCTTTGTTACAGTTGTGATAGAAAATACACTAAAGGTCATAAGTGTGCTGAGAAGAAATTATTCTACATAGATTGTGAAGAGGAAGAAGAAAAGGAGCAAGAAAGGTCAAAAGAAGAGGATATACTCCAGGAACAAAGCCTAGATGAAGAACAAATAAATCTGACCATATCTTGTAATGCATTGGCGGGAATTACCACTCCTCAAACCATCAAGATAGAAGGACAAATCAAGAAGAAAAAGGTAATAGTGTTGATTGATTCAAGAAGCACCCACAATTTTATTCATTGTAGGGTAGAAAAAGAATTGAATTGCTTCCTATATCCAGCACCAGAGTGTCAAGTGATGATTGCAAATGGAGGAACAATAAATTGCTCTGGAAAGTGCCATAATATCAAGCTATCCATGGGAGAATATGTATTGACTAGCCCAATGCTTTCCATTCCAATGGGGGGTGCTGATGTTGTACTAGGAGTCCAATGGCTACAATCCTTGGGTACAATAGCTTTTAATTTTCAAGAACTTTTCATCAAATTTTCTACGGAAGGAAAAGAAGTTGAATTAAGGGGTATTGCAGGGAAACCAGGAAAGATAATCAGCTCTAATGGTATGACAAAGCTTCTAAAAAAGGAGCAAAGGGGTGTAATTGCACAATTATGTTCGCTAGATGTTTCCACATTAGAATCATCTATTTCTCCAGATCTCCAAAAAGTCCTGGACAATCATTCCAAGGTATTTGAGACTCCCAAAGGTCTCCCACCTATGCGTGATCATGATCATGCTATTCATCTGATTCCAGGAAGTGTTCCTCCAAACATCAGGCCGTACAGATATCCCTATGTCCAAAAAAGTGAAATTGAACGTATGGTTGCAGAAATGCTAGAGGCTGGTATAATTCAACCGAGTCAAAGTTCTTTCTCTGCTCCAGTAGTATTGGTGCACAAGAAGGATGGATCATGGCGCATGTGTCTGGATTATAGGGAGCTCAACAAGCTCACTATTAAAGATAAGTTCCCCATTCCTGTCATTGATGAATTACTAGATGAATTGCATGGATCAATTTACTTCACCAAGTTGGATTTTCGTTCAGGATATCATCAAATCAAAATGAAGATTGAAGACATTCCGAAAACGACATTTAGAACTCATGAGGGTCATTATGAATTTTTGGTCATGCCTTTTGGCCTTACCAATGCACCTTCAACATTTCAAGGTTTGATGAATTCAATTTTCAAACCATTCCTTAGAAAATTTGTGTTAGTATTTTTTGATGATATACTTATCTACAGCAAGTCTTGGAAGGATCATGTTGAACATGTTGACAGGGTGCTACAACTATTGGAGGAGAAAAAATTATATGCAAAAAGATCCAAATGTTTCTTTGGAGTCCAGGAGGTGGAATATTTGGGTCATGTTGTATCTCATGAAGGAGTTAAGGTAGACCCTAGCAAAATTAAAGCCATTAAGGAATGGAAAATCCCCACATCCATAAAGCATCTGCGTGGATTTCTTGGGTTGACAGGGTATTATCGCAAGTTTGTTAAGAATTATGGGAGAATAGCAGCACCTCTAATGACATTATTGAAGAAAGATGCATTTTCATGGACTCCGGAAGCAACAAAGGCCTTTGAACATCTTAAAGAGGCAATGTGCCAAGCACCGGTCTTAGCTACACCGGACTTCACAAAAACCTTTATTGTGGAATGTGATGCTTCAGGAAATGGAATTGGTGCTGTTCTAATGCAAGATGAAAGACCCATTGCTTTTGAAAGTCGTCCAATCAAGGGAAAGTTTTTAAGCAAAGCTATTTATGAGAAGGAAATGTTGGCAATACTCCATGCACTTAAGAAATGGCGACCCTACCTAATGGGAAGACACTTCAAGGTAAAAACGGATCATGATAGCCTTAAATACTTTTTAGAACAAAGATTATCCTCTGAAGAGCAACAAAAGTGGGTCACAAAGATGTTGGGTTATGACTTTGAAATCATCTACAAAAAAGGGAAGCAAAATGTGGTGGCAGATGCACTCTCAAGAAAGGATGAGGATGTGGAAGCATTGTTGTGCACTATTTCTATTATCCAACCAGATTGGATAAATGAAGCAAGGGAGGAATGGAAGAATGACGAAGAAGTTTGGGCACTTATTCGAAAGCTACAACAAGATTCCAGTACGTCTGATACATTTAGCTGGCAAAATGATTTGTTATGGTACAAAGATCACTTATACCTCTGTAAGAATTCCCAGCTAAAACAAAAGATTCTTATGGAATTGCACACTTCTCCATTAGGAGGGCACTCAGGATTTTTAAAAACTTACGACAGGGTTAAGAAGGAATTTTTTTGGGATGGCCTTAAATCATATATTCAAAAGTTTGTGGCAGAATGTTTGGTTTGCCAACAAAATAAAGTTGAAACAATTAAGACACCGGGTCTATTACAACCTTTATCCATTCCAAGCCAACGTTGGGAGGAGGTTTCAATGGATTTTATCACAGGTTTACCCAAGTCTGAGGGAAAGAGTGTCATCATGGTGGTAGTTGACAGACTTACCAAGTATGCACACTTTTGTGCATTATCAATCCATTTAAAGCCAGTACAGTTTCTACTGCATTTATGGAAACAATTCAAAAGCTACATGGAAACCCAAAGATTATTGTAAGTGACAGAGATCCCATTTTCACTGGAAATTTTTGGACAGAATTATTTTCTTGTCTTGGTACTCAGTTAACTCATAGCTCATCTTATCATCCTCAATCTGATGGGAAAACTGAGATAGTAAACAAATGTTTGGAAGGATATCTTCGTTGCTTTGTATCTGATAAACAGACACAATGGGTCAAATGGTTGCCTCTGGCTAAATGGTGGTATAACACTTCCTTTCATACAACAACAAAAATGACCCCATTTATGGCACTTTATGGGTATCAACCACCATCCATCACATCATATTTAAGAGAAAATTCTAAGGTTCAGGCAGTGGAACATCACATCGAACATCAACAACAAGTCCTCCAACTCTTAAAGGATAACCTCGTGTTGGCACAGAATAGAATGAAATAATAGGTAGATCAACATCGCAGTGAAAGAAGTTTTGATGTAGGTGATTGGGTATTCCTACGGCTACAACCATATAAGCAAATGTCCCTCAAGCAAGCTAAGAAGGATAATAAATTATCACCAAAGTATTATGGTTCGTACAAGGTGTTGCAAAAGATTGGTACTATGGCATACAAATTGGAGCTTCCTGCAGCTTCTCGATTGCACCCACTGTTCCATGTTTCATGCTTAAAGAAGGTTATAGGCAACAAGCTCCCAGTTCAAACAATATTGCCAGAACTTGACGAGGAAGGAAAAATTATATTGGAACTGGAAGCAATTATAGAAACAAGAACTCGACAGCTACGAAATCGATCAATTTCAGAGTACCTTATCAAGTGGAAGAACTTATCCGCTGAATATTCCACATGGGAGGATGAGAATTTTATGCAGAAGTATCCAGAACTACTCAAGCATTGAGGAAAACACTTTTTTGAAGGCGAGGGGCATGTTGGGTCCCTATAATACTAGTGATTACCCCATTACTATTGTAGTTATACCCCTTATTTATATTGTTGTGACCCCATTGCCCCCATATTGTTATTAATGTGCCCATAGAATCCCTCTATTGTTATTTTTGTGGCTTTATATTATTATTGTTAGGTCGGCTGGATTATATTGTGACTCCTTAGACTCCTATATATAGAAAGGAGGTTTTGTCATTTGAATCATGGAAGAATTGTTCATTTATGTAATGTAAAGGAGGTTGCCCCCTCGAAGAGGCTAAATTCTAAGGTGTTGATCTATCTTTTCTATCTTTTCTTGAGCTGGTTTCATAACAAAGTTTATGAAGATGATGACTTCATGGATGAAGAGATCATGGAAGCCCTGTATGAAAATCCATTTCAACATCATAAAGAGAGTGATACTTATCAAGATGATTAGGAAAATTTGCAGCAGGATCAAGATCTTAGTACGCTGGAAGATGATGAAAGAGAAGGTTTTATTTCAGATCTGTCCATAGAAGAAGACAGCATGCAGGAAAGTCAAGTTTCAATCTTAGAATCTGATAAAGTCAAGTCAGTTATTTTGAGATCTAGATTCAGATCATGATGATCAAGACAACCTTGTTCTGAATCCCATGAAGGAGAGCTCTGTTGTTGAGATCATCTGGAATGAAGAAGACAGAGTTGTTGAACAAAACCTTCATGAGGAGGTAATCCAGTCATTTGATGAAAAACAAGATGAAACCTTTGTTCAAGTAAGTGAAAAATCTTCTTTCAATAACTCAATGATAAATGATAATTTGATTGCCATGTCATATGAAGATGATCAACAATGTTTCCAAATTTCAGAAGATCAGGACTATCATTCAGATTTTTCATGTTTTGAAATGTTATTTCAAGAAGAAAAAAATCACTTGAGCAAAATAAAACAAAAAGTATTATCTCCTCTGTCTGAATATGAGATAGATCGACTCTTGAAAGGTCAGGTTACAGCCAAAGCTAATGCAGGTTTGCAGTGTGCACATGGTCAAGAAAGTGTTGGTGAAATTTCTTCCACTTTTGAAAATAATGATAGTCTTGAAATTAGCTTTATTGATCAGCAAACAGATAATATTTTCTTTCATGAAGATGATAAGGCTGTCATGTTTGATGATCTTGAAGATTGTTTTCTGTTTAAGAATGACCTAGGCCATGAAGTTGAGGAATATGAACTTGAGAGAGACAATATGCCAGAATTTCTCACGGTCAAGGAATTTACAGCTAACACTCAGATGGCAGAAGCTTATACCTCTCTGTGCCTTCCTATCACTCGGCAATCAATAGTTCTTTCAGATCATAATGAAGGGAGTACTTGTGTTTTTGCTGCTGGATCTCAAGACAAGATAGTGCTTCAAGATTATCAAGATCCCTTTGGTGTTCTTTTGCAAGCATTAGAGAAGATAAATGTTGCCTGGTTCGTTATCATAAGCCTTGGTTTCAATGGTTATTGTGAGTTGCCTACATGTACATCGTTCTGCCTGCTCGGGGAAAATGAGAGCAGAATTTCAGTATGTAGCCATCTGCTGGATTGGTTACATTGGAAGGCTCACTACACATGATTGTACATATTTCATCAGTAGGCAGGTGGTTGTCATCATGATTTGAAGCCCTCAAATCTCGATGGTCTGCTGCCATTCAAAAATCTTTGTAAGTACTTGTTTCAGTTAAGTAAGTCATGAGTCATTTTTTGTTTTAGTTAGTTCAGTATTAAGTTAGTTTGAGTCAAGTTTTAGTCAATAAATCAGTTGAAAGTCTTGTGTCAGTTTGTCAAGTTATCGATTCCATAGCCCAATGGATGAAGGCACTGTCTATCTCTCCCAGAGATCTGCCGTTCGTGGCACCTCCAAGGAGCTACCATCCCCATTGGATCCAATGTTAGTGTCAGTATTTACAGTCTTCCTCCAGTGATCAAACATGCTCTTACAAAGTGATTTTAAGGTGTCAAGGTCAAATTTTGTCATTTCAGTGAGTCTTCAAGTAAAATTTGGTCACTAGGTATTAGGTCTAGGGTTTTCTTTTACTCCTTTCAAAAGTTTTCCAAATGTCGATCCATGTCACCATTTAGCTGATTGCACCATCATTCAGAGGGTTTTCATCATCATGTCAGGTTCCAATGAGTCATTTTACACCTTGTTCATGCTTCAGTTGTGCATAGGTAAGGTTCATTTCCCTCTCCTAGGGTTTTGAAGGCAATTTCAATAGGATGGTCAAATCATCAGCAAAACTTGTATCCTAATGTTCATAAACCTTCCCCTATCCTTAATGTACCTTATTAAACCCTTCTCATTACTAAAATCCCCCAAATTTCTCATTTCTGCACAAACCCTAGTTTCTTGCTACAACTTGGCAATTTTCTAGGCTAGGCCTGTGTTTTGCCCTTTTGGACCCCTTCCCCTCACTCAATCTTTGAAATTCCACTTTCGCCTATTTCTTAACATCCCTCCCCACCTCCCAAATTTTTCTCAAGAATTTAGAAGACCCTTATCCCCTTCATTTCGATTCATTTCGACAAATCCCCTGTTCCACATATCGGGGTAGGTTTTACTCAAATGATGCTTTTGAGCAAGGAAAGATGAATTTGGAAAAAATGAGAGAGGTTTTTGTCCCAAATAGACCAAGGAAGAAAAAAATCCTTCATTTTTACACAGGTGTCATGGTTTTAGAGAAAAGTCAAAAATACAGTCGCCTCGAGAGAATTGATGCACCTCTGAAGTGACCTTGGGAAAATCAAGTTTTCTCCTAACATGGTTGGCCAAATGACTTTCTTGTTGATTGAAACGATAAGTATACATAAATATATTTCCAATGAGCCAGCATGAGCTCAACTTGGAGTTGAGGAAGATCTTCAAAAGTTGACTGCAACAACACTCTGCCCTGAGGAAGCCTCATTTGGCACATTTTGTCCAGTCTTGGGAGATTTGACTTTTGACAGGGAAACTGAACTCCAAATTGAAAAATTAAAGTTGGGTTGGAAAGTAGACTCAATAATATTTCCAACGAAATATCCTGCACCCAATTTTGACCATGGGAAGGTCCTCAAAACTGGTCTGCAAAAAGGCGCTACGCACAGACATTTTTAACACAGGGTTTTCCTCCCTATGCGCCACACCATGTGGCGCTCGCTTTTGCTAGAGGGCTCCAAATCCAAAAAAAATTGCATTTATAGATTTTTCATGATAAATTGTGGTTTCTTGTGCATGGCCAAGAAATTTGGGCAGGTTTTGAGCCCTCAAAAGGTCCAAAATTACTAGAAAATGACCTCACTGCCCCTATTTTGACACATAGGAAGTAGTCTTGGGAGATTGGACATTTGGAGGGGAAAATTTACACAAAATCTAGAAATTCCACTTCGGTTGAAAATTAAACGGGCAGGAATTTCCAACGAGCTATCATGAGCTCAATTTGGACTTCAGGAAGAGCCTCAAAATCAGCTCCAAAGTTGTGCTACACATAAAGATTTTGGGCGCGGCGCATAGAGAAATTTGGCCTCATTTTTACTCTTCAGCTCAGAAATTCGCCCAGTTTTGACTAGTTTTACTTTTTGATGTAACTATTGATCTACCATGATGTAATTTGATGAACATGATGTAATTTGATGACCATGATTTAATTTTGGCACATATTTACTTGTTTTAGTAGATTCATTCACTAAAAAGTGAAAAACAACTTAATGAATCAGTGTCCTAACATATAGAGGCAAGTTGTTTCATTTCCTATTTTTCAGTTCCTTGTTTAGATATGGTTGAAATAGCTACTAGAATGATGAGCTCGAACCCTAGAGGCATGGGAAGGAGTTATGTTTATCTATATCATGTAATTTCTCAGTCATTTTCAGGGTTGGACACTTGGGATTGCTTGGCACTTCATCGTACTTCTCATTTATGCATTTTTGGCAAAGGAAAGACCAGGGTTTTGCAGCACTTGTTGGGATCCATGTGGCTCTATGTTTCGATGATGTTTTTCTCTAAGTAATTGTAAGTTCACTGATGTTTATGTGTATCATTTTCCCTTCTCTTTTCTTCTGAAATCAAACAAATGAGTGATTGAGGTAGAATTCATTGGACTGTTGTGCTCTGCCTTGTAATTTTGTTTAATTTTACATGTTTTCATCTATTTGAGGAGGATTCTTGAGACCCTCTTGCCTTCCTTAGCCCCTCACCAGTCTAATCCATCCATTCATTCAATCCAAAGCATCAAAACGATTGCCTTCCTTGCCCCAATCAGAACTCTGCAAAAACTAGGCCTCATCCCCGGACCCAAATTTGCCTTTCCCTTTTTCCAACAAAAAACCCTCAAAAATCAAATCAAATCCTTGCACTTCATACCTAGCCTAAAATTAGTTTGTATTTTAGTCATCTCCAGCCCCATTGATTATCTTTTGCTGAGATTGACCCAGAGAGAGCCCTCTCCTGTCCTCATAGGGCTAGCTACGAGGTTGAGCATAGCTTGATGTGGACCTAGAACCTTGCCTTTTTAGCCTGAGGCAAATCTAGGCTCTAACAGGGTCTACCATCAGTCCTTGTTTGAAAACCACATGACCCAATAGGTTCCCAAAAGGAATGAAAAACAAGAACTTCTTGAGATTAAGCATGATCTGGTATCTTTGACAGGTATTCGACATCAGGCGCAAGCTTGCTACATGGCGCTTAACCAGCCGAAATATAGTCCAGTCATCAAAATATACCTCCAGGAACTTATGAATAAATTCCTTGAATGTCGCAACCACCACGTGAGAAAATATTCTAGGCGCATTATTCAATCCAAACAGCATTAGAGTGTATTTAAAACAACCTCACTCAATCGCGAAGGTGGTCTTTCTCCTATCCTCCAGTGTGATTTTCATTTGGTGGTATCGAGAGAACCCATCAGTGAAGGAATATGCTTCCTGGCTGCCTACATTGTCTAACAGTTCATCCATGAATGGAGTCAGGAAAGGATCATGCACACAAGCATCATTCAATTTTCTGAGATCCACACATATCCTTATCTCATCCTTCTTCTTCTTCTCTTGCACCACCATTGGGATTACCCAATCAGATTCTTCCACAGGCTCAATAATGCTTGTCACAAGCATCTTGTATAGCTCTAAGCGAACCTTCTCCTTATATTTCAGATTGAGACGGTAGTGCCTTTGCTTAATTGGCTTTGCATTAAGCTTTAACGTGATCTTCATCATTCCTAGGTCCCCAATTATTCCTTTTAGATCCATAAACTTGGTAGGGAATAAGTCATGGTATTCGCGGAGAAATTCAGCAACCTTATCCACTATCATGTCATCCCAATAGTATCCAATCTTCGCAAGTTTGGGTTCTGCCTCCGTACCAATGTTCGCATGTTTCGTTCTCAACGGTGTGGTTATATCAGGGTTCTCAATCTATGGTCTGTGAACCTCATGGTGGCCTTTTGTTTCTGGAATTTTAATCTTCCATGGGTCCTCAGCCTCTTCTTTAGTAGTTACATTATACATTTGAGTGTGCAACTCAGCTGAGTATCCCATTCAAGCTAAATCAGCTCTAAAGGATGCTGTGGTGTCCTAAAGATAGTTGCTTTCACCTCTTGTAGCACTTCATCAATACTGTCAAACCCATCCTCAAAACTAAATTTCATCATGAATCCTTCATGCAGGATATCACATTTGCTTGTCCCATGGTAGAGCACTATTTCTATATACCAATTCATTGGGATAACATCCAGGGTATGAAAAAGTAGGTGCACCCACTCAGGTTGGGGTTTTTCTCCAGAATCTTGCATCCATTTAGCACGATCTATGCACGGATTGTTCTGCCCATCATACTTATCTGTTAGTTGCATCTTAGGCTTCCTAAATTGTGTTCTTATCATCCTCATACGTTCACACAAATCATCAAAGCTTCCCTTGTGCGTACCCCACCATCTTGCGAGCATAGCATGTAGAGCCCAGTCCAAGGATTAGAAGCGCTGCTTTTCTGATACCTCCCTTTCAAATGCATCCAAACAGATATCCACCTCATTCAAACCATCATAAGTAGGCATATTTTTTGCCTCCGATGACACACAGCGCAGTGACCAAGTCATCATGTTGCAATTCAGTGTAGTTACTTCATGTAACTGATTCTACCAGCATTCTATTTCTTTGTCGGAGTCCGAAGTACAAGAACTCTCACGATCCCATGTAATCCATCCATTCGTGGTGGGATTCACCCAATATTGGTCTAACACTATTATCTTATAGATATAGTCCAGGTCGTCACCACTCTCATAATCACAGACAAGTTCAGTATAGTGCGATCCTTCAGTAGGATCGAGGGGTCACAGACGAGGTATTGTGTGATGTTACACCTCTGGAAGTTTGTGATGTATTATTAGGCCAGCCATACTTGTGGAGGCGACATGTTGTGTATGAGTCCAGGCCT
This sequence comes from Pinus tabuliformis, assembly GCA_031772625.1. Taxonomy (NCBI): domain Eukaryota; kingdom Viridiplantae; phylum Streptophyta; class Pinopsida; order Pinales; family Pinaceae; genus Pinus; species Pinus tabuliformis. Next base: position 120,595,415 of record CM062812.1, on the reverse strand, counting down.
CGTGCTGTCATTATTTCTTTGAATAATTAATTATAAAAGATACCGAAGGTAGCCCCACCTACCGCAACATCTTTGATCACCGCTAAGAAAGGTAGCAAGCTCATCTCCCAGACCAGGAAATTCATCTGTCTGGCTCACTCCCAAAGTAAGGGGAAGATTGCCATCACATCCATGACCCCCGCGAAGGGTTCCTCCATGCAGCAACAGCAGCAAAGGGATACAGTCATGACAAGACACAGGAACAACTTCTCCTCACCCATAGAGGTACCACACAAGTTTCAGGTGGGCGACAAAGTTTGGTTACATCTGCAGAGAGAACGCCTTACCAGAACCCATCAGAAACTCAGGCAACTCTGACATGGTCCTTACACCAATACCAAGGCTACGGGCAACAATGCTTTGAAGCACAGCATTCCTCCATTCCTTGGCTTGCGCCGAGTGTTCAATGTGGACCGTCCTCGACCATGCTTCCCATAATTTCTCGACACATCAGAGATTGCAGAACAACTCACCAGAGACCCAGCTCAGCAGAAGCTTCCTCATCTCAGGGAGGAACTCAATGCAACGGGGACCATTGCTTCCTAAGGGGGGAGGAATGATCCAGGTGGATGTTGGTAGCCACCCACCTATCTCATTTGGACCCCCACAACTGTCTCTTTCAGCTTTTTCATTTTCCTAAATTGTAGCACAGTTTACTATTTTTAGCAGTTTTTCAGGTCCTGAACTTCCGGAGCCATTTTGAGGCCCTAAACGACATTTTTTGGGAAATTTGGGGCAACAAGGGTCCATGGACTAATGTTGCCTCCCAAAGTGGTAGTGCTCAGATAGATCTTTCTAACGAGCTATTGTACGCGTCAAACGGAGATCGTATGCCAAAGTTACAACCCCGAGAAATTGATGTACCAATTTACCTAAACGGGGCCCACAATTTGGCGTTTCATCTTCTAGGGTTAGGTTTTGGGATGTGAAAGGTTTTCTATTGTTTCTCAACAATAAATAGGCCTTTGAGCCTCATTGTAACACAGTTCAGAGGCATGTAGCCACCACATCTCTTCTCAGAGATAAGCTACCATCGCCCTAGCTGGTTTATTTCCATTACTGTTTGTAAGCATATTTCAGTATTTTCCATTAATGAAATGAAGTATTATTTCCGCTGCATCTTTGTGTATATGGTTATCTCTGTAATTGGTTGAGTTCCTGTTTAAATCTGGATCATACTATTACGCGCAACGATTTCTTCTCAAATATCATCTTTCGCTTCTTCAGATTGATTACCCCATTCATATCAGTAGCCCAGTAAATTCCCAGGAGCACAGGATAGGGATTGTTGTCATCCACTATCTCTATTACTTCAAAGTCATCTAGTGTGCTCGCTCCCTCAATATCCACGGTCACCCCCTGCAGCCGCGCTATGGGGATGATTTTCTATTGATTCACCATCCTTAGCTAAATCGGAGACCATTGCAGTGCACATCTCCCCATTCACTCCCAAGTCTATTTTGGTAGTACATTCGCATCTAACCCCAGGTCCAAAATGGCCTGATCCACTTCATACTCCCCTATCTGTGCAGTCAATCTCATCTCCCATCCCATCCTTGTTTTATGCTTGCCAATCTTTTGTACGACATGTAGCTCACTTGGTGTGGTTCCAGCGCATATATTGATGAGTTATTGTAACCATTTCACAGCCTTATCCTTGCTTCCTAATGTTGAGGCCTCAGCGAAGCTCTTCTTAGCTTCCATGAAGACTTTATGAGCACGCTCCAAATCGAACTCAGCCTCTTTTTCAGGGGCTTTGCAAACCCATGTACTGTCTTCTGGTTGTCTCCCCTTGTCATCTCCTATCATGATTCCACTTCTGAGTAATTTACATTTGGATCTTCCTCGCGTGGCTTAGATCTAATCATCTGCAGGTTCTGAGTCAACGGAGGTGGTAGTGCCCCTTTATCACATATCCTAGCTATCAGTGTAGGAAAGTCTTCTATTTCATGATCAAATAGCATGCAATACTTGCATGACGGACACGTTGGATTAGTGCAATCGCAGGCATAGTGTCTTGGTCCTCCACAATTGTAGCAAATCAACTATCCTCGACCTCTGCCAGGTCCTTCTCCACCTCGGCCTCGTCCGCGCCCCTGAAATCCTGTCGGAACCATCCCTGCATTTTGTTCAATGGGCCACATTTCGGCCTAAACCATATAGGTGGGAGTTTTATCTATCATCAATTCATAGCTCCTATAAGTACACTCATCATGTCCTACTGACCTACAAAAGTTACAGAAAAACTGTTGCGGTGCTTGTACATACTTCTGTAGCAAGTGATAGTTATTCGTGGCATGTTTTCCAGCTACTTGACAGATAGTGCACCATAATGCAGGCCCCACGCTAGGTCCTGCTTGAGCTTCTAGCCTTGAGGGCATTAATCCTCCTCCTGCAATGTAGTTTGCAAAGACTAAGAAATGGTCTTTGTCATAACCCTAACTTGCGTACCTCTGGTCGGACCGTCCTGTGCTGCTTCAGACTTTTTATCTCAAGGCACAAATTCTTCAGCTGTGCATGGATTCGCTAAACTCCTGGATTAGGATCTTGCATTAGAGTCTCATGTAGTCTCATGGAAATCTCGAAGGCCTCTACTTGAGTTGTTATCTTTTGTTGCGACAGCACACACCTTAATTGTGGTAGTAGTAAAGCCACAAACCACTCGCAATGTTGTCCATTGGTCAAATGCATTTTTTCTTCATGAGTTGTGTATTTCAGCCTCCGATCTAGTTCCCAAGGAATCTCACCTAGTTGCATCACGATCTCTTTGAATCCCACAATAGACTGTACCTTAGATTTAGGCCTACTAAATTCCCTATTTAGTGCTACCAAGATGTTTGCTACTCCAACATTCGGGTTATCATTAGAGTACTTAATATACCAGGTTAGCGTGCGATCTGGCAAAGCACTAACCAATGTCACCTTCTTTATATGATCATCTGCAACACCTTGAGCTTCCCATACAGACCTCACAATGAACCAAAATTAGTCCGGGTCCTCATTTCCCAAGCCTTTGAACAAAGGCAACTTCACTATATTTTCCATACTGAACCGCGGAGGAGGTGGAGGTGGTACAGGAAAAGTTGGAGGTGAGAGTGGTGAAGTTGGAGGTGATGTGGGTGGAGGCGGTATTCGCAGGAATCCTTGTCTTATTAACTAAATAGCACTTCATATAGAAACCTTCGATATTCCTTCTTCATCACTTCGTGGAGCTGAAATCAAAGTGCTATACTCCAGACCCTTTTTCCCTTTATTCCTATAAGTTTTTTTCGCTTCGCATAGTTCTGAACATCAAGGTAGCTGCATAACCCATTTTTTGCACAACAACATTTTAATCCACTTATCAAATATTTTACGTACTTACCTCGCGGTCCTTTGAAAAAGCGTCACTCTGCCTCACTATAGCTGACTGAGGTGTCAACTGCGAATTCAGTCACAAATCCTCCTATGATGCGATCGAGGCAATGATCAACAACATGGATGATCTTATCCTCTGATGCTTGCAACCTTCACACTAGCTCTGAGGTCCACACAATAGGACCATCTAGTTTCCACCTTCCTTGGCTATCTGCTAGCTTATTGATCCACTCGTATAGCTCAATAGGGAAGGAGCAAAAAAAGATCTTGTGGATCTCTGTATACAGGTATCTGTCCAATCACTCTTCCTTTGTCAGTCATGGATTTATGTTCTCTTACACCATGAATTTGTGGATCTTTATATCCAACCAATATCAAATCTCCTTCTTAGTTGGATTCTAGTGATATGACATCACACATCTCTCATGCAGATTCTGGTCCCGACAACAAACCATTTTTTGACTTGATGGGGCCTTACCTAGGTTCAGTGTTAATTAGCCAAACAAATCCTTACACTACTAGCCCTTTCGGCATCAGCCCATGGAGCGTGGACCAAAGTCTCACCCAAAGCAGTATGGGGGGATGCTAGAACCAAGTTTCCACACCCTGAGATGGTTGTGATGTCATTTGATTTCTTCTATCCCTGCCTTCGCGCAGGTGATCCCATTCTAGGGCTGTAAGACAAACCCCTAATTTGAGAATTCAATACATTCATGAAAGTATACAATTGACCTTCGTGTAGCCCTAACTTGGGGCTCAAGTACCTTCGTGTTATTATGGTAGTGCTTTGTGTAGATTCCTCAATTACCCTAAGTGATTTTCTTATCTTGCCGAATACTTAAAGTTATCACCACGTAATCATATATTCGTAATTGTGTTTAATTATTCAATGTAACTGTATTCTTTCATGCATCATCGAAGAATAATAAAGGAAATTCATACACAAAATATCCAAATCCACTAACAGAACAAATACTCAGAAATTACATAATAACTCCTTTTATTAATATCTTCCAAGTGTTACAAACTCTGTTCACCCTACGGACACAGCTGCAGGGGTCTGCACACTCAGCTATGGACTTCTACACTAGGCCTCTACACACTCAGATGTAGATTCTCTACCTACACTACAACCCAAGATTTAGACTTCTTACTATAAAGCTATGACTCTCTTACATGCTGTCTCTCAAACTACTTTTATACAATCCATGGTCCGCGAACCATTGATAGATCTCTTACATCCAACTTTACTTTACAAAAATAAGGGCAAAATACCCTTTATGACACATAACACCTTTGCACTCTGTGACCACAAATTTCGAAGTCTTTATAGTAATATTACAAAAATTGACTTAAACCTAGGCTTTTAGCCCCAAAACCGCCCTCGGGGGATCCTGCTCCCAACACACACATAGAGACACCAGGATTGGTCGGAGACCATGGAAACACCCACTACGGGGAAAACACTTTCAAATTATCCTTCTTAATAGATCATCATCAAATGATTCAACAAAATAGAGTACAATGATGCTTATTTTTATCTATGGAACTAACCATCAAAAACAACTATAACATCCATAAATGAACTCAATAAATCTTATACTCAAAAAATTGATTATGATGTCTATAATGAACTTTCACAGTGTGCAGTCACCTGTTGAACCTACATTCTATTATCACTCAAATTTTCCTTAGAAGTATTTAAAAGAAGGAAAGGATCCAAGATAACTACAAACCAATCTTTAAAGTATAGATCCTAGCCAATCTACACTCATAGAAGGCTCTCTCTTTCTGATTTAGCTTTGTTTTGATATGATGTTAGGCTATTTATTAATGTTCAGGGTTGTTTGTTTTGTTTGAGAGTGGTGGTGTTCTGAAACAAATGGGCAAACAAGGCTTTTAGGCCATTGGGCTATGGAGTCAATCAGGGATAATTCACTGGATCAAGTCAAATTGCTGAGGTATAAGTTCAACAGGCAGGATAACAGAATAAAAACAAACTTTGGGACTTGAATGGGTGATAGTTCTGCTCGAAACTAGAGGGCAATCAAGAATCTTCAAGTTAGGATAGAAAGAGGAAAGGAAGATAGGTCAAATAGCAGAGAGCAATTAAGAATCCTATACCAGGGAATTATTAGAGAAAAACTACGGGGATAGAGGAGCAATTAAGAATTCCCTTATCGAGATAGCTTAGAAGAAAACATATAAATAGTAAATTGTTGATAGCAGAGAGCAATAAAGCTAATTCTGATACACTTTGACTATTTTACCATTTAGATTTAAGATGCATGGAACATTGAAACATATAGGAAACACATAAAATCACAAGGATAGAATACGTATTTGTACTTATACTTCACGAGAATCTGATGAAATGTCCTCAGCTTTCATTCCTTTTCTAGCAAAAATCCAAATTTGAGTACAAAAGATTTCTTAGCTTGACATCATGGATTTACAGAAAATCTATAGAATCCACCCTCAATACTTCGAATGGCGAAGTATTTATACAAAAATTACATCAAAAATATCTCATAAGCATATGAGATTTATTATAAGGAATACAAAATATCTTTTATGAAAAGATAGAGACAGATGGAAAATAGATTGTTGTTGTCCCTTTATTTATGAATGAGTTGGAGGTTGAAACTTGGATTTGCCTCTTGATATTGTTGTAGTAATTATGTGCTAGATCTTTGCTTACATTTCCATACTGATACTCTTTACCTGTTCTTGGTACTCTTTCCCTGTTTACTAGCCTTTATCTCCCTAATTGTTTTCTGTTTACCTCAGAGTTACCATAGTAAATTATAGGATATCGGTCATATTGGTCTAACATTCTTCACTTGGTATCTTCATACTAATCAATTTCCTGTATACTTCGTCAGCTTCAGTGTATTTATCAAAGTTGGGCTGAACAGTAAACACGTGTTTAACTTCATGCTCAATAAAGAAAAGTTTTTCCAAACCATCATACAACGCTTTTCCTGTAGGCATTGCTTTCACTGTGGAGGAGCTAGCATGATTTATGGCTTGTTTGTGCAGTTTCTCAATGTAATCCTCCTGAGTCATCAACTTGTCATTTATGAACATTGGACTTGGAAGGCCTTTCTCCCTTAGAATTCCATATTATACCACAAAATCATCTATGTCCTCTTGAATACTTTGACATATTATTTCTAGGTTAAGCATTAAGTTCTTTTTAGTAAGAACTTTCTTAATTTCAAGGATAGTAGCAGTTTGATCCTCAATATCCCATTGTTCCAACTGGTGCTTGCTTTTGCTATTCAAAAAATTGATCAATTGGGTTTCCTCTTCAGGTTTTTCTCCCAATTCTTCCCTGGTCTTCTGTATAGCCTCTGTAGTTAGTTTAACTAACTCAATCTATTCAAAAATTATCTGAATAGAAGACCAAATATCATTGATGGAATCAATGATATTGGTCCATAAAATCTCTCTAATGTCTCTCAAAGGATTTTCCATTGTTAAGTCATTCTCTAATGCTTTGATTCTTTCAGTCATTCTTCTATTTTTTCTCTCTTCTTTAGTGTAATTAATCTGTGATAGCTCATAATTATTTTCCAAGCTACTAACCATTTCTTTCAGTTTCTTTATTTCAATTGCTTGGATTTTCATTTCCTCCATGGACTTTATCAAGTCCTCTATTTTCTTTGTTGAAGTTGCTACTGCTTCTGATGTACTTGCTGGTGTTGTTACTAGAAGAGCTGGTGCTAGAGGAATCTTGGGTGCCAAATATGTTTCAATAGTAGATGGCACTACTGTAGAAATTATAGGTATTACATTCTGAGGAATGGTGGTTGGCTCACCCTATTTGGACTACAAAGCTTTTTCCAGTTCTTGCTCTATTTCTTTCAAATACTCACTTAACTTAGGGATCAAGTCCATAAGTTCTTCCTCGTTTTGTTTTTCAATTACTTCTGTTGTTTGTGGATGTACAAGGGGAGGAGGTTTGAGTTATTTCCTTAGTGAAGCAATGTCATCATTCTTTTTCTTTATCAATCTTTCAGTTTCTTTAACATCTTTGGGATCACGTACCAACTCAATCACTAGGTCCTCTAAATATTTTATTCTGGTGTCCTTAGCTTGAGAAGAGGCTTTTTCCAACTGTAACTGTGTTGTAGTATTACTCAGAGAATTCTGCAACTGATGTGTAGTGATGGCTTTACTGGTCAATGTTGAATAGACCATCTCACCCATTTTCTTATGGAGTTCAATATGATCAATTGGGTGGATGTCTCTGGCAAGAACTTCAAAACCTATATTTAAATAATCAGCCATGGACTTTGGCTATTGTACTATTGGTTTCAAAATGCTCATCTGCATCTTTCCCTCTTTGATGTCAAAGGCTGAAATCAACCTTGTTTGATTTGTAGGTGCCATTTTCAGATAGTGGGCATAGGTTTGAGCTTTGAGCTTCTCATTCCTGTTGGCATTATGATTCAAGTGTTGTCCTTGATGGCAACTCACTCAGTGGATGGTACAGGTGATGGAAACTCAATCAGAAGACAGATCTCAGTACAGCATGCCAAGGAAGCTCATACACGCCGTTTCGTTAAGCCCAAGTCGCGTGTACACGCTAGTTCGATTCAGAAAAAGCGCGTGTATGTGGAAAGGTTCCTTTGGTTCATGGTGGTTAGTCCTTGGAAGTTGTGCCTATGATTTCGGACCATTATGTCTCGACGAGCGTGTCGATCCCTAGTTTTAAAGTTGATGGTATTATGTTACTATGGTTTTGGCTCTTGGTATTGAGAAAGGCCTAAGGCTATATAAGGAGAAGAAGATCATTAGGCAAATATCATCTTTTGACAAGGCTTGAATATCTAAGAGAGAAAGAGATCTGATATGCAGGTTCTGAGTTGCTTGATCTAAGTCAAGGAGAGATCACATCGGTTGATGGAAGACTAGATCTAAGGATAGATCGGGATCTAATGGTTTGAAATGCACTATCATGATATGGTTGATTATGCGTATTTCTAGATCTGCATATTGTCGCAATGTTACGTTCTGGGTCTAACTAATATCTGGTACAGCTGCAAATTGAGAAAGTTTATTTTTAGATCTGTACGCAGGTTGGCTTCGGTAAAAGAGCGTGTACACGCGGGTTCGGCTCATTAAAGTAGCGTATATCTTTTGAAGCTTGATTTTGGGTTTACAGTGGGGTCTGACTGTTATTGCAGAGTTCTGTAGTCTGCTCTGTGTTCTGGTAACTGGTGTTTGACAGGGTTCAGTGGTTCAGTGACTCAAAGTTTGGTTGTCTTATGCTTCAATGATCTGTTGTGGAAATTGAATGAATTGTGGTCTTCAGATTGTAATGTTGTGCTTCAGGAATATCCAAGTCTGAAAATGTATGAAAAGTGATACCTGGAAGAAGGAAGATTGTAGGTCAGCACCTACGTACTAGTATCTTGGCTAGTACAAGAGCAAAGGGGGTTGGAGCTCCCTTCCAAGGAAGTTTGGAGAACGAGAGAAGGTTGAAGCCTTCTGCAGGTTGTAGCCTGCGTACTGGTATAAGGCTGCACCAGTACAAAAGATTGTAAACTGAAGTTTCATATTAAAGAAAGATAGAGACAACTTGCAGCAGGTGGTTTTCACCCACATTGGGTTTCCACCTTATATCTTGGTGTTCATGTGTGTGGCTTTTTATCTGTTCTGTTATACTGCACATGTTTACTGTTAATATGATGAATAATGTCCTGATGCACTTAATTGAAGAATAAGCTAACTAAATTGTGAGTTTTCTGCTTATACGCTGTTTTACTTCGTCACAGTAGCGTGTACACGCTGGTTCACTTAACTGAAGTAGCGTATATGTTTCTGGGCATAGAAAAGTTTGATTACTCTGATAATACTGATTCACCCCCCCTCTCAGTATTATTTCCAACAATTGGTATCAGAGCAGGTCCTTCAGAGAAGCTTGATCGCTTGAAGGAAGATCATTCATCATGAGCAACTACGAGAAAGAAGCATCAATCAGGCCACCGGTTTTTGATGGAACAAATTTCAATTATTGGAAGGTAAGAGTTACTGCATATCTTCAATCTCTTGGTACAGAAGTTTGGGACATTGTAGAAACAGGCTATGCTTTTCCTTCAGCTACTCCTACAGATCCAGCTGAGAAAAAGGCATATGAAACAAATGCAAAAGCAGTCAGTACTCTATTAGGAAGTATATCTCAAACAGAATTCATGAAGGTCATGCACTTCAAATCAGCAAAAGAAATATGGGACAAAATTATCACTAGCTATGAAGGGGATGAACAGGTAAAGCAAGCTAAACTTCAAACACTCAGGATTCAATATGAGACTCTCAAGATGTATAATGATGAAAGTGTGGCTAATTATTTTCTTCGGGTAGATGAGATTGTTAATTGTATGAAAAATTTGGGTGAAGAAATAAGAGAAACTATAGTAGTTCAAAAGATTCTAAGATCTTTATCCCCCAAGTTTGAATCTAAAGTATCTGCAATAGAAGAAAAAGAAAATCTCCGTGTTCTCACTATGTCTCAGCTACATGGAATTCTAACCGCTTATGAAATGAGAAAGGGAGGTCCATCTGACAGAAGGGAAGCTGCTTTTAAGGCATCAGGAAAGAAGATTACTATGAAGCAAGCCATGTTCCAGAAGAAGAGGAAGAAGAATCAAATTTTGTCAGAAATCTTCAAAGGGGTTCTGGAAGGTTCAGAGGTAAGCTACCTTTCAAATGCTTTGCTTGTGGGAAAGTAGGTCATTATGCTGCAAAATGTCCTTATAAGGATAAAGGAAAAGAACCTACTAGATGGAACAAGAAACAAAGTGCAAATAAGAAAAGCTACTACACCCATGAAGATAGTGATGGCTTATCAAACAGTGATGAAGATGAACAAGGTAATAAATATAAGCTGTTAATGGCATTTGAAGATGATGATTATGAGGATGCTATAGATGTGGATAATCTCTATAATGAAATCACTAGACTCAAGAGAGGCATAGAAGAAAAGAATGTGATCATTGATACTTTGCAATTTCAGATTGATGAAAAGGAAAAACATCTTGAAAAACTAGAAGGTGAAATTGTTGGTCTCAGAAAAGAAATTGAGAAAACAAAAGCTATTAATCTTAAATTTGTCAAAGGATCTGAAACTTTGGATGAGATTATCAGTGTGCAGCGGTCTCCTCTAAACAAGACAGGTTTGGGCTATAATGGAGAAACCTCTCAAGCATCCACCTCAAAAAGTTATCTTGATGCAGCAAGAGGAAATGAGCGGAAGAACAATGAAGATAATCAGGTAAAGCAGGGACGAGTTACAAACAGAAACTATCAGGGACAATCCTCCTTAAGGATGAACAAAAGCTACAACCAACCACAGGTAAAATCTTCTCAGTTTGGCTCAAGAATAGATGAAAATAGAAATTACAATCAGTTGGCTGGTAGATTCAATAACCGCAAAAGCTTCTTCAATGGACAATGCTTTTCTTGCCACAACTTTGGTCACAGAGCAGCTCAATGTGTTGCATATAAAACAATCATGACTAGGGAAGCTCAAAAACAAAGAAGTATGACAGGGATTACAAAAAGGACCTATAACAACTTTTCGGTGCTTGAAAATGAAGTTGAATGTTCTATTTGCAATAATTTTGGTCATAAAGACTCTGAATGCAGGAGCAGGTTTCAGGAGAAAAAGGAACAAGCCACAAGCACCAAAACATGGAGAATAAAGGAACCTCAAACAGAAAGATGTGGGATAGCATTTTATGCAGAAGGACAGGAAAATCTATGGTACATTGACAGTGGATGTTCGAAACATATGACAGGTGATAAAGAAAAACTTGAATCTTATTCTACTTTAGAAAAGGGAAAGAAAGTTTCTTTTGGAAATGATACTCCTGCAACTATAAAAGGAAAAGGTATTGCTCCTTTGAAAGAAAAGGTCAAGGCTGGAAATGTTTTGTATGTTGATGGATTGAAGCATAATCTTCTAAGTGTCAGCCAGATGTGTGATCAAAAAACAGAGGTTATTTTCAGATCGAATGGATGTCTTGTTCGTGATCTTGATACAGGTAAAACAGTTCTCAAAGGCAAAAGAACTCCAAATAATCTGTACATATTTGAAGAAGGACAACAACAATGCTATCTTAGCAAGGATGAAGAGCACTGGTTATGGCATCGAAGGTTGGGACATCTAAGCTTCTCACAAATAAGGAAAGCATGCAAATATCAGGCAGTTCGCGATCTTCCAGATATCAAAATTCCAGACAACACCATATGCAAATCTTGTCAGTTTGGAAAGCAAACCAGAACTAACTTTCCAGAGAAGGAAGGATCAGCTAGCTTGCCTCTTGAGCTAGTCCATACAGATGTATGTGGTCCATTTAGGAAAAGGACACCTCGAGGAGAAGAATATCTGATATTATTCATTGATGATTTCTCAAGGTTTGTTTGGTTAGGGCTTATGAAGCACAAAGATGAAGCATTCGAAAAATTCAAATCCTTCAAAGCATTGGCTGAAAATGAATCAGGACACAAAATCAAGTGCCTCAGATCTGACAGAGGTGGGGAGTTCACATCAAATGAATTTTTCGATTTCTGCGATGAACATGGGATAAGAAGAGAATTCTCTACAGCTAGAACTCCTCAGCAAAATGGGGTTGTGGAAAGAATGAACAGAACTATCCAACAAATGGCTCGTGCTATGCTCGATGAATCAGGTACTCCTGCAACCTTCTGGGGTGAAGCTGCACATGCTGCTGTTATCATTCTTAACAAAACAAATGTCCGAGTAAACAGCACTCAAACACCTCATGAGCTTTGGAGTGGTAAAACTCCTTCCGTAAAGCATTTCAAAATCTTTGGGAGCAAATGTTATATTAAGAATACTGATGAGCAACTTGGCAAACTTGAACCTAGAGCAGATGAGGGCATTCTTCTTGGTTATTCTCCACATAGCAAAGCATACAAGTGCTACAATAAAAGACTTGGCAGAATTGTTGACAGTATTGATATAGTGGTTGATGAGAAGGGATATATTCCTAGGCAAGTTCATCATGAAGAAGATGAAGGTTACTCTCAAAGGCGAAATGATGAAGAAGAAGAACCTCAAGAAGGAGAAGAATCTCAAGAAGAACCAGAGGAGCAGACAAGAATAGAAGAGAAGACTCCATCCAGATATGTCCAAAAGAATCATCCAGAATCTCAGATTGTGGGGCAGAAAGAAGCAGGAGTACAAACAAGAAGGACACTTGCAGAAGCTTCAAGCTACTTGGCTCTACTCTCCTCCATTGAACCACAAAATGTGAAAGAAGCATGCAAAGATGAATGTTGGGTCAAAGCAATGGATGAAGAACTTGAGCAAATCGAAAGGAACAACACTTGGGAATTAGTTCCTAGACCAAAAGATAAGAATGTAATAGGAACAAAATGGGTCTTCAAGAATAAGTTAAATGAAAATGGAGAAGTAATTAGAAACAAGGCCAGACTTGTTTGTAAAGGGTATGCACAGCAAGAAGGAATAGATTTTGAAGAGACCTTTGCTCCTGTGGCAAGACTAGAGGCCATCCGAATGTTCCTTGCTCTCTCAAGCTTTCAAAACTTCAAGGTATTTCAAATGGACGTGAAATCAGCCTTCCTGAATGGAGACTTAGAAGAAGAAGTATATATTGAGCAGCCAGATGGGTTCATTCTTGGGAATGATCCAAACCTTGTATGCAGATTGAAAAAGGCTCTCTATGGGCTCAAACAAGCTCCAAGGGCTTGGTACTATCGGTTGGACAAATATCTTCACCAACAAGGCTTTTCAAAAGGATCAGCAGATAGCAATCTCTATATAAAAGTTGAAAATAACAAATTGCTAATTCTTGTTGTTTATGTAGATGATATTATTTTTGGCAGCAATGAAGAGACTATGAGTCAAAACTTTGCCTTGGTTATGCAGAAAGAATTCGAAATGTCACTTCTTGGAGAATTGACATATTTTCTTGGATTGCAAATCCAACAAAATGAAGGAGGTATCTTCTTGTCTCAAACCAAATACCTCAAGCAGATCTTGAAGAAGTATGGCATGGAAGAGTCAAAACCAGTATGTACACCCATGGTTACAGGATGCAGCCTCAGTGCAAATGATGAATCAGCAGCAGTTCACCAACCCACTTATAGATCCATGATTGGGAGTTTGCTTTATTTGGGGTACTCGACCAGATATTACACATGCAGTAGGAATGGTTGGAAGATTTCAAGCCAACCCAAAGGAAACTCATCTTCAGGCAGTCAAAAGAATCTTCAAATATCTTCAAGGGACCCAAAACTATGGCTTATGGTATCCTAGAAATACAGATCTCACTCTTCATGCTTACACAGATGCAGATTGGGCTGGAAGTGTGGATGATAGGAAAAGCACAAGTGGAGGTGCTTTCTTCATGGGTTCCAGATTAGTATCTTGGTTCAGCAAGAAACAAAGTTCGATTGCCTTATCTACAGCTGAAGCAGAATATGTGGCTGCAGCATCTTGTTGCACACAACTTCTTTGGATGATGCAGACCTTGCAGGACTTTCAAATCACTTGCACTCCACCTGTCTCTATCTTATGTGATAATACAAGTGCAATCAGCATTTCAAAGAATCCAGTCATGCACTCAAAGACCAAGCACATACCAATCAAGTACCATTTTCTTCGGGAACAAGTGCTTGAGCAGAAGGTCAAGTTGGAGTATGTTCCTTCTAAGGAGCAAGTTGCTGATATTCTCACAAAACCTCTGCCCAGGGAAACTTTTGAATATCTCAGACAAAAGCTGGGAGTAGTTGATGCTTCATCCTGTTGTTCAAATTTGTTTGTTCTACAGAAAAGTTGGTATACGCAGGTTACGGAAGGGATATGCGCGTATACACGCGGATTCATGCTGGGAAAGTTGCGTGTGTTCTGGACGCTTGTTGCAGAAAGAATATCCGCGTACATACGCTGTTTTATACAGGATAAAACGCGTATATGAAGTTCTGAACAACAAGGGAAAACTCTGAAGTTCTGAACAGCAATGGGAATGTCAGAGTTATTCAGGCACAGTTTCAGGGAGTGCAACAGGCACAGGTTCAGGGGGAGCAGCTCAAAAGTCTCATAAAGCATTGTTGGCATTCAGATGTTTTGGATTGTTGATTTCAGGAGAAGGAGCTCAGAAAGAAATTCTAGTTGCTGATCTAACAAGATGTTTATCAGATGCTGCTGGTGTCTTTCCTAAGTCTTGGTCTAGATCTGTTGTCTCTATGTCATGTATCTCTCTTGTCTCTTTTATGGTGTCAAGGTCATGTAACGACCTTTGTTGGTTTCCCCACTATGCCTGGGATGAATGCTGTAATATAAAGTGGTTGTTTCTGATATGTTATGGTTGTATGTATTGAGTCCTTGATGATAGAAAGGTCCCTTATGGTGTATAAGTCTTGGTTCTTGTTGAAGAACATCTTTTGCAGATCTGGCCTACTGTCAGGGGGAGCACGAGTCAGCACAGCCAAGCAGAGGTATCAGCATGTCCTCAGGGGGAGCATAGCCCTTTGCCCTTGATGTCAAAGGGGGAGAGTGACTTGGTGTGGTGGTTGCCATCAAGTCCAAAGGGGGAGATTGTTGGCATTATGATTCAAGTGTTGTCCTTGATGGCAACTCACTCAGTGGATGGTACAGGTGCTCAGAGGTTGGTACAGGTGATGGCAACTCAATCAGAAGACAGATCTCAGTACAGCATGCCAAGGAAGCTCATACACGCCGTTTCGTTAAGCCCAAGTCGCGTGTACACGCTAGTTCGATTCAGAAAAAGCGCGTGTATGTGGAAAGGTTCCTTTGGTTCATGGTGGTTAGTCCTTGGAAGTTGTGCCTATGATTTCGGACCATTATGTCTCGACGAGCGTGTCGATCCCTAGTTTTAAAGTTGATGGTATTATGTTACTATGGTTTTGGCTCTTGGTATTGAGAAAGGCCTAAGGCTATATAAGGAGAAGAAGATCATTAGGCAAATATCATCTTTTGACAAGGCTTGAATATCTAAGAGAGAAAGAGATCTGATATGCAGGTTCTGAGTTGCTTGATCTAAGTCAAGGAGAGATCACATCGGTTGATGGAAGACTAGATCTAAGGATAGATCGGGATCTAATGGTTTGAAATGCACTATCATGATATGGTTGATTATGCGTATTTCTAGATCTGCATATTGTCGCAATGTTACGTTCTGGGTCTAACTAATATCTGGTACAGCTGCAAATTGAGAAAGTTTATTTTTAGATCTGTACGCAGGTTGGCTTCGGTAAAAGAGCGTGTACACGCGGGTTCGGCTCATTAAAGTAGCGTATATCTTTTGAAGCTTGATTTTGGGTTTACAGTGGGGTCTGACTGTTATTGCAGAGTTCTGTAGTCTGCTCTGTGTTCTGGTAACTGGTGTTTGACAGGGTTCAGTGGTTCAGTGACTCAAAGTTTGGTTGTCTTATGCTTCAATGATCTGTTGTGGAAATTGAATGAATTGTGGTCTTCAGATTGTAATGTTGTGCTTCAGGAATATCCAAGTCTGAAAATGTATGAAAAGTGATACCTGGAAGAAGGAAGATTGTAGGTCAGCACCTACGTACTAGTATCTTGGCTAGTACAAGAGCAAAGGGGGTTGGAGCTCCCTTCCAAGGAAGTTTGGAGAACGAGAGAAGGTTGAAGCCTTCTGCAGGTTGTAGCCTGCGTACTGGTATAAGGCTGCACCAGTACAAAAGATTGTAAACTGAAGTTTCATATTAAAGAAAGATAGAGACAACTTGCAGCAGGTGGTTTTCACCCACATTGGGTTTCCACCTTATATCTTGGTGTTCATGTGTGTGGCTTTTTATCTGTTCTATTATACTGCACATGTTTACTGTTAATATGATGAATAATGTCCTGATGCACTTAATTGAAGAATAAGCTAACTAAATTGTGAGTTTTCTGCTTATACGCTGTTTTACTTCGTCACAGTAGCGTGTACACGCTGGTTCACTTAACTGAAGTAACGTATATGTTTCTGGGCATAGAAAAAGTTTGATTACTCTGATAATACTGATTCACCCCCCCCCTCTCAGTATTATTTCCAACAATTCCTAGCCTTAATCTCTTTGTATTTTTCTTTCAAATCCTGGCTTTACTCTGAAGCTGTTCTGAGTGATGACACTTCTACACTTTGTTTCCTACTTAGTGCCTGTGTTTGGAAGGTAGATGGTGTCTCCCCTAGTAGTGCTGTCTACATTGTGTCACTTCTTGTTTCTTCATATTCCTACTCAGACATAGGATTCAATCTCTGCCTCTTTACATATACCTGGTCCAACGGCACTGTAGAGGGGCTAGCCTCATTCCTGCTTCTTTTTTGAATTATTTCCTCCTTAAGAGGGGTCTGCAATACTGGAGGGTTGTTCATGTTTGTATTAGTCTAGGTCAACTCTTGAGAAATACTATGTGACCTTGAATCTTTTCCTTGTCCTGAAGTCTCTAGTTGTCCTGATGTTTGTGCATTGTGCTCCTGTGTTGACCTTTGTGAAGATTCTTCAGGCACATGTACAAAGTAATCTAGATCAAGTCTTCTTTCAAAATCTTTCATAACATTTTCTACCTCAACTTGTGTACTATCTTGTTCTATAAGTGCTCCTTCCACCCATTCATTTTGATTCACATACTATTCTATCTCTGGAATTCTATGATGGATGCAGGGAGATATTTTATGCTTCTGCCTTCTATCACAGATGAAGCTATGAGGATCATAAGGCTAGATGAAACTCTTTTTTAATATCAATTTCTCAAGGATTTCCTCTTCCTCTTTCCCTACTTTTCTGTTGTTGAAAATAAATGATCCTAAGTGATCTTTTATCCTTAACTGACCTTTCTTCTTAGCTTTCATAAAGTGGATTTCATTGGAGTTGATCATTTGCTTGTAGTACTCCAGGGCAAATAATCGCATGGGAAGGTACTTGGGAAGTTTGAAGGGAGGCAATTCACATCCATAAATTCTAATCTCGGTATGGTTCTGGTACAAGTACTAGTCCCCAACCTTGTATTGCTTGGATAACTGAAGAATTCTCTTAATATCATCACTGATTCTGGGAGGGGGACTTCCTATCAACATGGTAGTCACTGGATACACATATTTATCAATGAAATCTGTATAAGGATACGGAGAAGAAGGTGAATTGTGAAAATTGGAAGTCCAGAAGATGACTGACCTAGGATTCCCTCTGGTGTCAAGCTTTTGCATAGAGAAAGGGAATTTTTCAATTTGGTAGTAAAGGATAAGATGATACAGGACTAAAGAATATTTAAATACTCTCTCGTTCTCCAATCTCATGAATTGGTCATGCATCTTATCAGCAATGAATGTAGCATAGTCAAATTTGGCTGCAAGAGGTTGACTAGGGGTGAAAATAGACATGTAGGCTAAGGTCAGTTCATCAACATACTCGCTAGTAGTAAAACCTAAAATACAAGCAATCATGGTGATGACATCTTTACCCAGAGTTGTAAAGAAGCTTGACATATAAGGAGGGGGTTATTTCGGGCTGTAATTTTCTTCCATGAAAGTCTAACAAACTTGATTGATTTCGGAACTGGACAACCTTGAAGATTTCTCATGTAAATCAGTAATGGAAAGGGGAGTGAGGTCCTGGCCAGGCTGTAATTGCAACATTTCATTTATACACTCAGTTGTAATGGTAAAAAGGACTTTATGGTCAGGGGACATTACAACTTTCATATTGGAGTTGTAGTTTGCATGGCATTGGTGGACAATATCTAGGAAAATATGGACAGTGGGGAACTAATATTTATGTAGGTTTGACTCCCAAAGACCTATTTTATCAACATTGTTCAAATAATTGTCCTGATACCTACAATATAGCTTCAAGGGGGTTTCTTCAAAAGTAAGGTCCTTGATTTGAAAATCTCTATCAGCTAAGGGAAGGTGGTCCAAATCCCTATGGGGAGTAGTGATTGGTGTGAAATTTAGGGCAATAAGAGTTTCCATCCTTGGTTCTTGTGTGTATTCAAGGAAGAAATTTGGGGTTTTCAAGAATTCCAGGTAAAACAGGTGCTTGGGGAAACCTTGGGACTAAGAAACAACTTAATTGTACTGGAATACTTGAGCTTAGAGAAATTTGGCGGAGATTTCAGTACAAAAATAGGGTTTCTGAGAAGGAAATGCAGTAAATACCTAGTTATGGTGATTGAAGGGACAAATGGCTGTGGTGAAAGCTTTGCTGGATGCGCACAGTATTCTGCAGTGGCCTGGACTTTAGCGACTGATGGTGGTTGACGGTTGGGAGTAAGTTGTTGGTCTGGACGTACTCTGTGTGTACATGGAACATAAATTTTCTTTTCTCAGAAGGAGAGAAAAACAATGCACATTTTTTGTTTTTATGCACGAATTCAATGAAATTTGGCGAGTGAATGGGAAAACAACAGTTGGCATCAACTAACCGATGGGACACTTTGTCGTTTAGTGGAGGTGGTAAGCGAGATTGATCCCATGGCTTATGGGAGGTTGGTGGTTTTGGCAGAGGGTCGCTTGATTCCACAAATGGAATGACACATAGCATCGGTGAAAGGTCAAAACAACTTGTATCGCATGGTTACCATTCGACCAAAAGGCCCGCGCAATATGAACGAGGATCGTTGGATGCGAGAAGGCAGATCAAACAATAGTCGACAGAGGAAAGCATTAAGGAGTCAATGGAGGGGATCCGATGGCATAATTAACATAATTAAATGACTTTAATTACATCGGGGATGATTTTATTGGCAGAGAGGTTATTAATTAATCGAGGTGACTAACTAATCCCTTTTCAACATGTTGGGGTTTTTCGTTCATAATTAATCGCGGTTCGATTAATTAATACAATTTTATTAATTTTATTATGTTTTATGTTTCAAACCTCGGGTGCAGGATATTTATTTATTTTGGGATTTTTATTAATAATATATACGAGAAAGGGTAATTTGTTTCGGGATTTAAATAAATAATAATTAAAAGTTAATATGAGCATGGAAAAAGAAAATGTGTTAAGTAAATGTTTCCGAAAATACATTCATCATCCAACATTATGACTTAGGCTAAAATGTGTTTTTGGGGGTTTTTATGAAGAACCTTTCATTTTTCCTAAGTAAAAGAGTGGTGTTTACCCTGGGAAAAGAATTTGAAGGGAATAAATGAATTATGGAGGGGGTGAATTTTGATGAAGGGGTTTTAGCACTTAAGCCTTACAAGTTATTGGGCCAAGGGTCCGGTCCCTCCAGAAGTCAGAGAAATGCTCTGAGCCCCTTTAACTTTCAGGTTGTTGGTGCCTTTAGTACTTACGGGAAATTAGTAGAATTTACGGAAAAATGAGTGAGGAGGTTAATTAGTTTGACTTTTGTCCATGGTGTAAATGTCTTCATTATCATCCATATCTTTAAGTGCTTTTGATGATGAAAGTATATGACTTGATATCTAGATAATCATTTATCATACATAATTCTACAACAATTCATCTACTTACCCTACCTACTTATCCTACCATTTTTTCTTCTTTTGTTAGGGTGCACTTAAACTGGCAAACCCTTATCAAACTTTTATTTTCTTTTACAATGGAAATCTATCTAAGTCTATCTTTATTACATCCAAGGGCTCAAATTAAACTGTTGAGCTCCTTTTTTAATTTACTCTACCTATCTACTTATTTACCAAGATTAAATAGTTTGGTCATATTTTATTCTCTATCTCTAAGCATGAAATTTAAAACGTGGAATAATCAAGATTAAATTGTTTGGTTACCATGGACTATGGCAAAAGAAACAAGTTTCACACAATCATTATTGTACAAAAAGTAAAATAGCAGTGGCATTTGGACTTGCACACTTTCATGGTCTTTTTCTTTTTCTTGGGGTTCATGAAACATTTTCATCTTTTTTGACTTTTTTCATTCTTTTTGTCCTTTTATTCTTTTTCTAGGACATATCCTCTTTATATTTTTTAATTTTTTATTTTAAATATGGAAAACATTTGCAACAAGCAAAGGTATGTACATATTTCAGAGCTAAACCAAGTTAATCATGATATATGATACCCATTGGTATAGGAACATAACATTGGCTCCACTTGGGGATGGCTTTTCCTGGTGGAAAGTCAAGAACTGTAGATCAATGGCCTTCTAAAACACTATGATTATGCTCTGCAAATCTCCTTTTCCCTGCTGTTTTATTTTTATGTATGATAGTAACACTTCTAAAGCTTAGGGTATGTATGCTGAGCAGACGAGGGTGGATGGATTTCTCTAATGAAGTCAAGACCCCATTGTTGAAAAGGTTTTTCTGTTGAAATAGGTTTCAAAGGCAAGGGTAAAAGTTTTCTTTTTCCTTTAGAGATCTAGCATTTATGGCAAGAAGTTACAAATTTTTTAACATCTGCAAACAAGGTTGGCCAGTAAAACCCAGCTCTTAGAATTTTGTCAGCAGTTGACTTCCAGTAGAGGTTTTCAGCACAATCCCCTGCATGAAATTCTTGGATTACTTTGTCAGATTCTTCTTTTAATAAACAGTTCAACAAAATTCCTTCATGATTTTTCCAAAACAAAGTATTATCTATAATGCAAAATTTTGAAGCTTTCATTTTCAAAAACCTACTCCTAGTTCTGGATAACCCTGGAGGAGCCTGGAGGTTTCATAGAACATATATAATATCAGCATACCAAGGGGAGTCGAGAAAGGGCTACCTGATCTGTGGAGTCGCCATCTTCTGTTCGTTATTAAGTTTTGCAATAAGATTTATGTCTAGGTCTTGGCAATTTGTTTCTACCATAAGTTTGGACAATCCCTGACCTTTAATTAACTTGGTAGGTTTTATCTCTATATCAAATTCTAAAATATTAGCTATCCATTTTCCCCTTTTGACATCAACTCCATCCTGTGTCAGCATATCTTTGACTACAACATTGGGAACATAAGCTATTACATGAGAATATAATATATACACTATGAAATCCTTAATAGCTTTTACCAAAGAAAAAGCTTGTTTCTCCATTATTTTATACTTTAATGAGGCATCTCTAAGAGCTTTACTAAAAAATGCTATTGGTTTTTCACATCCTTGATCATCCTTTTGTAGTAAAACTACAGCTATGGTGTGTTCTGATGCAAAGGAAAAGATCATGAAGTATCTATCAAATTTTGGGCTTGTAAGGACTGGTGTTCGAGTTAAGGCTAATTTTATTTCTTTGAATGATTGTTTAGCCTCTACTTTCCACTTAATAGTCAAATATTTTTTCAACATGTTATTCAATAATCTAATTAGTTCAGCTAAATTAGAGATGAATCGTCTTAAAAAAATTATTTTCCCTAAAAATGCTTGAAGTTCTTTAATGTTTCTTGGGTGAGGTATTTGCAAGATTGGTTCAATCCTGGTTGGGTCAATCTTGATTCCATCTTTAGAGATAATGTGGCCTAATAGTTTTACTTATTCCAACCCAAATAAATATTTATTTGGGTTCATAGAGATGCCATATTTTTTGCATTTAAGAAAGACTTGCCTAAGATGATCCAGGTGTTCTTGATAATATTTTCTGCATTTAAGAAATACTTGCTTAAGATGATCCATGTGTTCTTGATCTGACTTAGAAAACACTGTAATATCATCAAGGTATATAAACTGGAAGTCATGGATTTCCTTTGCAAAGGCAATATCCATTTGCTTTAAGTCCTAAATATCTGTTTTTTGTGAATTTTGTAGGATGAAGTCTATCTTTTATTTGATTTCCTTCTAGCTCATTTATTTCTGTTTCATTAGAATAATTAAAATCTACTTCTAGGCCAGTATCTATGTTTGTATTTACAAATTCATTATCTAAAATTAAAAAATCATTGATTTGTTGATCATTCTCAAATACTTGCCAGTTCTTTAAATTGTCAAGAATTGCAGGTCTATGCCTGACCTCAACAGTATACTAACGAATATGCTCGAAAGGCAACATACAAGTACTAGCAAACATGGCTAGGCTATGAGCCTGCGTGTTGTGTTTTCTGGGGATAATAGCAAGTTTGGTTTCTAAAAAGGTAGTTAGTATTTCTATGACTATTCCTCTATAAATTCCTAAACTAGGATCCTTGGTCATGTAAATAGCTTTAAATTTTTTGATCACTAACTCAGAATCTCCCATGATATAAACTTTGATGGCTCCTAACCTTTTAACCAGTTTCAGTCCTAACAAAAGTGCTTGATACTCTGCTATATTGTTTGTAAATTTGAAGTTTAACCTATAGGCATGACCTTCTGCATGATCATTTTCTAAGTTGTAAACCCATACACCTGCTCCTACACCTAGCTTGTTTACTGAACCATTAAATTCTAGATGCCATAGGATTTCATGTTCATAATTTTCATCTGGGGTAGTGGAATCTTTCTTAACTAGGGCATCTAGATTTTCTTTGTTATCTGATATTTCATGAATTTGGACATCTGAATTTTCTTTTGCAATTTCTTTTGGTTATGTTGTTATATCAGTTGGAATATCTTCTTCATTCATTTTAGCATTGTAAAGAACAAAAAATCCACGTCAGAATGTATTGAATATATAGGAAAGTTCTGAGGCTTCTCCTGACTACTCACTACATACTTCATTAAAGTTTCTCTATACAATTTCTTGGGATGTCTGAAGACTGAAATGGTAGCATAAGACATATCTAATTGAAGAGATCCTTGGAGTTTAGCACCCAAGGATATGGACAACAACATGCCATACTTGGGTGGTATATCAGCAACAACAATGTCCATGAGTATAGTTTTGGCAGGATACTGAACTAGGGAGACACACAAATATTTTATGAGACCTAAGCATTTAACCTGGCTTGAATCAAAGGAAAAAAGATCTTTATAAGGTCTGGTGATATCCAAGTTGAGCTTTTCCATTACAGATTTTGGCATGAGATTGTGCAAGCCTCTAGAGGCTAGCATGGCAGTGTGTAGAGTTTTGCTATGGATGTTAAGGCTGATATAGAAGGGTGGTACCCCTCCTTCAACTGGATTTCCATTAACATCTGGTCCAAAAAGTAACTTAGGTTGATCATCAAAGAGATTCATAGAATCTTCATTCTCTATGACATTTAATGATTTGCTTATCTAAGATCTGTAAGCATCATGTTTTACCAATTTTGTCAAAGGAACTCAAATTTTAAGCTTAGCCACCTTTGCTCCAAGATTAAAGGGTAGGATTACTTTGTCTATTTGAACTTTTGGATTTCTGGTAGTAGTGTTTTCTATGTTTTCTTCTCTTTCAGGATTTGGGACATTCTTTGCTGATTTTTCTAACACGATTTTTGGAGACTCTTCCATTGTTTGCTTGGGGGAAGAGCAGTGGAAGGTTGTTTATTACTGGGCTGATTATCAAACACATCTTCTATGGTGGGGCTGGGGGGGTTCTGATTTGATCTAGACATGATTCGAAGGGTTTTGGTTACTGGAGTTGTTTTAATTTTATCAGATTTACTAGTAGTTGTTTTCTGGTTTTGTTCTAGAGCATCAGTTTTTCTTCTGCTTCTTAAATTGTATTGTTTATGTACCTCGAAAATAGCAGAACCATACCCCTGTTTAAGTTCAAATCATTCTCCTATTTGGGTTTGGAATTTTTGGAGCATTTATAATTCTTGATCATCCTTAGTCAAGAAAACTTTTTCCTCATCATCTAGACCCATTAAATTTATCTGAGTGTCTTGTTCAGGGTCTTCTGAGGGGGATGCCTCGACATAGTTTTCTTGGAAAGGTGGTTTGATGTTCTGGTCAGGAATATTCTTTCTAGCATTTTGGTTCTAATTTTTTCTAAAGTTAGGATTTCTCCCTGAATTAGCTTGTTAGCCATCCCAAGGAGATTTTCTTTCAATAATTTCAACTCTATCCAATAATATATCCATTCCTTTAACTATAGCATCCATCTTTTGTTGAAAGGGTGTGGTTTCCTCCTTCACAGGTGTCCTTTTCTCACTCCTAGCTCTAGCTCGTTTGGAAAGTAGGTTAGCCTCAACACTTACTGCTACACTCTGCATTTCTTCCAGAGTGGGAGGCTTCCTTTCTCTTAGCTAGAAAGCCACATCTGAATCAAATCCATCAGGAAATTTGATCAGTGCTAAACCAGGTGGGGGTCTAAGGTCGAGTGGGATGGCATTATAAACATTATTGAACCTAGTGCAATAGTCCTGAATGGTTTCATGAGGTCCCCTTTTAAGGTTCTCATATTTAGATAAAATCTGTAGGGGGTCCTTCCTTTTCTCCCACCTATTCAAGAATTGTTGGTAGAGAATTCTTAAGCTATCTATACTTTGGGCAGCTAAATATATAAACAAAGTTATAAATTCCCCAGTCAAACTCTGAACAAAAATTCTCATTTGAACGTCAGTTGTGTCAATTTCATATATCTCAAAATAGTCGGTCATTTTCTTAGTGTGCTGCTAAGCTGTGTAGGTTCCAATGCCATCAAAAGTAGTAATTTCACTCTGATAGTCTTGAGGCATGGCACCTAGAGGAGTAGGCATCACAAGGGGAGCATATCTATTCGCCATGATTCTAGGTTGGGTAGTAGTATGGATTGGAGTTGGGGTAACAGGAGGTGTTTGGGTTGTGGAGTAAGAACTGGAGGTGGTGATGGGATGTTGGGTTATGATTTGTGGGAGAGGAAGTGAAGGGATGAAAGGAGGGGTGGAATGGACTTCAGAAGAGTGGGGAAATAATGATGAACTAGCATAAAGTGATGTTGTTTCAGAAGTTTCAGGTGTTCTTTCAGGGTTAAGGGATGACTGAGTGGAATTCTACAGATATCAATCAATTGACAAATTGGCTCGTTGGGTTTCAAGTTCTCTGAGGAATTTTGGATCTTGGAATAGTTCCAATAGTTCACTTTCAGATGCGGTTCTTGTTATAGACATTCTTGTGCCTTATAGCATGAAGCATGAAATGTCCATAATCTAAGGGATCCAAAGTCCCTAAACATGTTGTTCCTACCCCTAGAGGAACAAGGTCAGCAAACCACAGCACTGAATATCAGTTCTCCACCTGAAAACACTCAAAAACAAGCAATTTCTGGATCATGTCAACTGCTCCACTGAGCATCTGCGCTGAATGTCAAGTGCTCCACTCTGTACCTGCGCTGAATGTCAACTGCAAAGAAGGCCACCTGCGCTGAGCGTACTTGGACAAGTGGCACAGTCATTCCTCAAGGTGTCAATGCCCAGGAAGCTTCCAAAATGACACTTGGATCAGGGAATTCGACTGGTGATGAGTAAGAGGTTCCAAATCTCCAAGTGGAAGTTAGAATCTCCAAGTGGACTTAAGAACTGAAGTGAGAGAGGACACTAGTCAGCTTCATGCCAGCCTCAAGCTGACTCATCCTTTCTCCAAAACTCCTATATATAGAGCTCTCTCATGAGGTCTAGGGAGGCTGGAATCTTGTGAATGTAAGGAAGTGCTGTTGGTTTGAGTTTAGAGCTATTGGGTGATTTGCTTTGAAGGAGGTGAAGAGGAGATTTCTTTCTGCTGGGAGGTGATGCTGGATTGGGCCTCTTATGGTTGTATCACTTCCTGAACTTTACTTCTTCCATTAATAAAGCATTTGAGGTTCTTCTATATGCATGTGTCTCAATGATGTATTGTCATACTTGTGTATTTGATTTATTCTAATCCTTGAATCAATTATGAATGTATGCTTCTTGTAGTTTCCCTCTCTTGCCATTTTGCAGGATCTTGTTGTAGCTGGGTCAGTGAAAGAGCAAGGAGCTGGGAGCAAGCAGAAAAGAGAGAAGATTGGATCAATCATTAGCGAAAGATATCGGTTAGTGGATCTCTTTCTCCCCTCTTTTACATCTCATAAAGAAGTAATCTCAAATAGCTTTGCTTTGATTGTTGCTAAGGTACTATCACCCTTAGAGTGGATAGGGTCATTCCATATTGGATACTTTTCCCAACAACAAATTGGCGACTCCACTGGGGAAGCATTTCCACTTTCAACCATATTTTCACCTGGATTAGGAAATGGATCAGTTAACACAGCTGAGGTGTGTGAACTTTTGAAGAACTTCTTAAGTTCAGCTTTGTATGGACATTCTTTCGTCCAATGATCCTCATCACATATCTGACACCCTGATGGGGGTGGTTTCCTATTTCCAGGAGGGTTTGAAGAAGTTTTTTAAGGGGATGACTCACCCTGTTTCTTCTTCTTCCCTTTGTTTTGCTTCTTCTTGCTTCCTGGTTGATTGGAATTTTTGCCTTTATCTGCTGATATGGCATTTATTTCTGAAGCAAGAATCTGTTGATTTGCTTTTTGATTTGAAGTCTTACAGGGCTTTCTTATTCGAATCCCTTGTCGACTTTGTGTTTGCAGTGCCAATCACACCGTCGCTGGCATGAGAGTCACTATTTGATCCAGGAGGAGGAGGAATTGAAAATTCCGGTCTGGGGGCGTCAGGTATCTTATCATAGAGCGTGCCAGACTGAGTATATACTAAGTCTAAATACTAGGCACGAGCAATAACCTGCTCCTCTGTTACGACCCCTCCCTTGGCCACATCTTCTGTTATAGCAGGAAGAAGCGACTTTATAAACCACTCAGCTAATAGCTGATCTGGAACATAAGTCTTTACCATTCTGCGACGACGACGCCACTCATGTATATGATCGGATATATGTGTGGCCGTTGTCTGCTTGAAATTGGTTAAGATCTCTGTTCCAGTTTCGTACCTTATAGGTAACTGAAAATGGGTTAAGAAAGTCGTGGCTAGGGAACTGAAATTGTCGAAAGAGGCTCTAGGTAATTCAATATACCATTTAGCCGCCGGACCTGTCAATGTCCTCTGAAAAAGGCGAAGCCTTATCGAATCATCATTCAAGGTGTTCGACGAACACCACAAATGAAAAGTCATCACATGATTCGACGGGTCTTCGCCAGGATTTCCATTGAATTTAGAAATGTCCGACGGAAGCTTGTGAGGAATCGCTGGCCACCAATGGGCATAGGAAATTGGATCGTTCGTCAATCGATGTAAATCTAGTAATTCTAAAGTTGCCATGAATGGTAACTGTTGATTCAGGTTTGGCGAGGCGTACCTAGGATACGATGGAATCGCCTGAGCAGTAGGCCTTTGCATACCAGCATAATGCAATTGATGCTGGTATGACTGATACGGCTGGTGGACTTGACCACTGTAAAGTGGTTGATTTAACCCGTTTTGAATATAGGGTTGTCCACTATTCGCAAAAATCTGTTGCTCAGATCCTTGGTACACCTGCTGGAACTGTGGTTGTTGGTACTGCACCATCCATGGCTGTGAAGCCATGTTTTGCTGTGCTATACTAACCGACGGACCAAGATGCGGGGTAATTGTACCCGTTTGGACCTGTGTCGTCCCGACAATTGGCGATTGTGGTTGTGTTGCAGGGTCAAGGGGCTGTTGCATTACAACCTGTGGTTGACATACAACAGGCATCGTTTGAACTTGCGACACGGTTACAATAGCTGGCGTCGTCGGGATGCTAGACATAGGTACACATTGTTGCATAGAATACACAACTCTTAGCTGTTGGGGTAACATAGGTACCCAACCACTTGTCGTAACTCCAGTCAAACCTGAACACTGTTGAGAACTGCCGTATGGGTATCCTCCCGGAGGGGGTAATGAAAGGGCATATTGCCCCCCATACGGTAGCAATCTGGAGCTCAAGGGTATGGCTTGCCTTCGAGGACTGGATGGCCCAAATTGACCTCCATAGGGATCAATTTGTCTAGTTTCAACATAAGAATTACCGGGTATTATACCGGAAGAACAAACTGGAACAGACCACACTGTCGAAATAGTCCCTGGGTGGACTCCTTCTAGCTGTTGAGAGCTAGTTGGGACAGTTGGTACGCCGGCGAACATCGTCGGAGTGGCGGCAGGGAGCTCTGTCGTCGCTGTGTCATCGGACACAGTCCTAGATGTCGACGGTTGCTCAGACATTTTAAGTCTATCCAATAAACTGCCTAGCGATTCTACAGGAACTTCCACTGGTGATGGACAAACTTGTGATGCAGAAGGAAAAAGAGTGACACCTACTCCAAAATGAGTTGGAGTATTTTCTTGCGGGTCCTCTACGATTTCCTCTATTGCAATCAAACCAGGTGGAAGAGGAAGACCATCAGGTCCGTAAAAGATTTCGCGATCTTCGACGACATTAAAAGCATTCGACGGA
Organism: Pinus tabuliformis; assembly: GCA_031772625.1. Lineage (NCBI taxonomy): Eukaryota > Viridiplantae > Streptophyta > Pinopsida > Pinales > Pinaceae > Pinus > Pinus tabuliformis. The sequence continues at coordinate 120,566,814 of CM062812.1, read as the reverse complement.
AGGACGTACACCCCGTACGGCATCCTAAATAACTTAAAGGTTGAACTGGGGGGAAAAACAGTAGAAATAGATGTTGAAGTCATCGATGGCAATCTTGACTATAACATCCTACTGGGAAGACCATGGATATATGCCATGGCAGCTGTAGTGTCGACTTATTTTAGGAAGATCGCATTCCCATTTGAAGGAGGGATTACGATCGTCGACCAACAGAACTTCCTCCCTAATGGTTCACAAGTTACAGGAAGCATTTCCATGATCCATGGGAGCGACCATTCAATTCAAGATATCGGAGTAGGCCTATTGAAAGACCCCACAATGATGGGAGCTTTTGCGTTGCCACCTCCTATCCATATAGGAAATATCCCGTTTGTAGCAACATGCAACATGATATCTTCCCTGAAGGTCGCAGAAGACAAAGTCGTCATGGATCATCTGATGGTTTTGCCACCAAGCCCTATAGAAATATTGTAGCAATCAATGTTTCGGGCATGGGAGGCAAACCCAAGTCAACGCTCGTCAAGCGTTTGGGTAGATAGGTCTGGAGAATATGGTACCCCATTAGATCCTTGGTCGAAAGTGCATGGGACTGACGAAGGAATCTTACAATCAATGTTGATTGAGGGGACGCCCTGGAATGATCACCACCATCGTTCCCTTCTTCCAGAATGTGAAGAAGATACTCAATGAGACCTTTACCACCCTTCAGTTTTTGAATTCCTAACAAATACTGTAAATACGGTGGATTCCGAGCGAAACTTATCCAATATTGAAGAGACTATAGCCATAAATATCTCGAAAAAACCTGATGTTGTAGAGAATATTCATGTCGGCAAAAGTTGTTCCCCTTCAGAACTGGAAATATATGACGCTCTTTTTCGCGAGTTTAGAGATGTCTTTGCATGGTCATATGATGAAATGCCAGGCATTGACTCGAGTATTGTTGAACATGAAATTAAAATGTATCCTGATGTCAAACCAGTAAGACAACGGCTTCGACAGGTGCACCCGAAGAAAGCCGCTGCCATTAAAGCAGAAGTTGAGAAACTTCTCCATGCTGGTTTCATCTACCCGGTTCCTCTAACCGATTGGGTATCGAATATTGTCCCTGTTATGAAAAAACAAAAGACAATAAGAGTGTGTGTCGACTATAGGGATGTAAACCAAGCTTGTCCAAAGGACAACTACCCTACACCCTTCATCGACCAGATAATTGATGAATGCGCCAGATGTGAAATCTTTTCCTTCATGGATGGATTTTCCGGGTATAATCAAATAAATATCCGCCCACAGGACCAGTCTAAGACTGCATTTATTTGTCCGTGGGGCACGTTCGCTTATCGAAAATTACCCTTTGGTTTAAAGAACGCAGGGGCGACGTCTCAGAGGGCAATGAATTATGCCTTCCATGACATCAAGAACATCGTTCAACCATATCTCGACGACCTTCCGGCTCATTCGCGAAAGCGGACTGATCATTCGCAGCATTTGAGAGCGATATTTCTACGTTGCCGACACTACAAGATAAGACTCAATCCGCACAAGTGTGTGTTTTGCGTCGGTTCAGGTCGGTTGCTTGGCTTTGTAGTCTCTAAGGATGGGATTCGTCTCGACCCTTGCAAGGTTCAGGCAATCATTAATTTGCCTCCACCTTCAAATGTGCTTCAAATTCAGAAACTCCAAGGGAAAGCAAACTTTCTGAGGAGGTTCATTCCAAATTACGCAGAACTTGCTAAAGGTTACACTCGTCTTTTGAAAAAGGATGTACCTTTTGTCTGGGACCAGGTCGCGGAAGCTTCCTTTGATGCTCTGAAAGATTCTCTAGTAAGAGCGTCATTAATGTACGCCCCAGACTATCAAAGAGATTTTAACCTGTATCTAGCTGCAGCAGATACAACCATTGCGATGGTTTTAGTGCAAGAAGTCGATGGAATTGAACATCCTATATATTATTTAAGTAAAAACTTAAATGATACAGAGAGTAAATATTCCTATGTTGAAAAACTAGCACTTGCAGCTATTCAAGCGATTCAAAGGTTTCGACATTATGTCCTCTTTCAGAAAACTACCATTTTATCAGATTGCAATCCCATGACTTATATACTGTCGCGACAATTGCTGGGGGGCAAATATTCAAAATGGATAGCAATCCTTCAAGAGTTTGATCTGGAATTTGTGAAATCCAAATCAAAGAAATCTCTAGTTTTCGCGGAATTATTGTGCGATCTCCCATCGTCGTCCAACGATGAAACATCGGAAGAGTCAATCGTGGACGAAAGTTTGTTTTTGATATCTACAAGCGATGAGTGGTATGGAGATATCATAGTTTATCTCCAAACCCAAAAATTCAGGCCTAACACCTCACACTCTGAACAGAAACGTATACGATACCAAGATAAAGACTACATGATCGTCGGTGATACGCTTTACCGACGTGGTATCGATACAGTTCTGAGGAGGTTCCTTACCCATGAGCAAGCCGAAAAAGCCCTGAATGATTGTCATTCAGGCGCGTGTGGGGGGCATCAATCTGGATATGCAACAGCACAAAAAATCTTACGAGCAGGATACTTCTGGCCAACCATGTTCAAAGATTGCATAATCGCAGTCAGAAGTTGCCATGCATGTCAGATTTTTGATAGCAAAACCAGAAGACCACCCGCGCCTTTACAACCAATAGTTGCTGTTGGGCCTTTCGCCAAATGGGGCATCGATTTCATGCAATGTAACCCCACCTCGACCGGGGGGCATGGGTATATTATAGTCGCCGTTGACTATTTTACCAAATGGGCCAAGGCGATGCCTACATTGGATAACACTGGTGAAACAGCTGCCCTTTTCTTTCTCAATCATGTAGTCGCCAGGTTCGGCGTACCACAGGCTATAGTTACAGATCATGGATCGCATTTTCGCAATCACATGATGGTTGAATTAGCTGCCAAACTAGGGCTATCTCACGACAGCTCTACCCCGTATTATCCGCAAGCCAATGGACAAGTTGAGGCAATCAACAAGGTCTTGAAGCGTATGTTGCAAAGGATGATCGGGGTTCACAAAAGAAGGTGGCACCTAATCCTGTACTCAGCCTTGTGGGCTTACCGAATATCGGTAAAAAATGCCACTGGGTTCACACCGTTTCAACTGGTGTATGGCCTGGAGGCAGTCTTACCAATCTAGTGTGAAATTTCGTCTCTTAAACTCGCAATTGACCTCCTCCCCGGAACTTCAGAAGAAGAGGCCCGTTTCTTGGAATTAATCCAGTTGGATGAAACCCTTCGTGACGCCGCTTTGGCTAACGAAGCCCATAAGAAGCGAGTCAAGGCACAGTTCGACAAGAATGTCAAACCCCGTTTCTTCTCTGAAGGTGACTTGGTGTTGCTTTACGACCAAGAGTCCGACAAATTGGGTGCAGGAAAATTTAATTCTTTATGGATGGGTCCCTACATTGTTAAAAGAGTGTTAGCAAAAGGAGCCTACGAGTTAATGGATTATGACGGAATACCACTAGCGCAACCCCGCAACGGGTTGTACCTCAAGCGTTACTATGCCTAAGTAGTAACCTGAGTGCTTTTGTTGTATTTTGTTTTCGCTAAAGTGTTTGTTTCGGTTGAGTAATCCACCTTTTTCATTTGTTGCAGATGTCGAACTTTTCTGAGACATATGTGGGATATGCCGACGGAGCGAGTCGTAGTTCGCGGAATCTATACTCCGCAGCCTGGGCCATTTTTGATCCAAGCGGCGAGTTAGTGAGTTTCAGAGGTGTGTGTATCAGACAATCAACGAATAACATCGCTGAGTATAGCGCGTTGATAGAACTCCTCTCTGATACCATCGCCCATGGTATACGCCGACTAATCGTCAGGCTAGACTCACAACTTATAATACTACAACTCAATGGTATATATTCGGTCCGCAATCCAGCTATTTATCGAATGTTTCTAAGGGTTAAGATTTTGGAAAGACAGTTTGATTCAATTCAATACCAGCATATTTCCAGGAACTTAAACATATTAACCGATTCATTAGCAAACTATGTATTAGATAGACATTTACGACATTTATAAAAGGAAATGCATCAGTGCTATGCAAGTGGATCACATAAATCAACCAGAATAAACCTCGAAAATCAAAATATATAAAGTTGTTTATCGTTTATACATAATGTTCTGTAACCAAGACAAAAATTGGTCATATGACCCAAAAACTCAAAAGTGCTAGGGGGCACCCTAGCCTAATGGTGCTCATGATAGCACGTCACGACCTGTGCAATCATGCGCAAGAGACAAGTCCATCGTCTAGGTACGCCAGTAGTATGCCGCTGCAACTGTAAAGGTAACTCATCGATCCGTACATCCGGAATACCGAGAGTAAGGCTCTCAACCTGCTACTGCATAGCTGTAAGGGTCTAAGTGTCGTCAAGGTCGCGAAGGATAACTCTCCTAGCAGGCTCCACTGCCGGGGCCGCAACGGGCGATCGCGGACGAACTGGACCAACATCTGCATGCACCCAAGAGTTTGATTAAAAGTATTGATAGAATAAAGCACAGAAACATTATGAATAAAAATAGTAAACAGTGATATGGTCAAAGATTTTACCAATAGCGCCCCATTGTTCGCCATCCGGTAGCACCAAATCCGGATCACCTCGGAAATCCATACCCACATATGGATACTCGGAAAAGACCATCTCCTGGTGCTCGAAAGAGCTAGGGTTTAGCTCCTACCTGGTCCAGACGGCGCCGAGAATCGTCCACAGAATCTCCCGAAATCAGCTGGTGAAAATCAAGGGGGAAGAGGCACCTCCAGAGCTCCAACAAACAAAATGCAAATGAAATGGTAAAATGAGAGGTAAAAACTCTTTTTAATGACTTTTTACGTAGTTAAAAGCAAAATATTAGGGTTTTCATCTCATGATTATGTATTTCTAACTAAGTTTGATGCAGCAATTGAAAATGCAGTACTATCTTTGAAAAGAGAAAAGCTAGTAATGGTAAAAAATCGAAATTTGACCATATAATCGAGCAGTTTTAGCATAAAGTTCATGCTCGTTAAAAAATAAACGCAAGATCCGAGCAGTTTTAGCACATAGTTCATGCTCGTTAAAAAATAAACATAAGGTTGAGCAGTGTTTTGGCGCATTCAAGCTCGTTAAAAAATGAACCCATACCGGTAAATAACTATTGAGTATGTAACCTGATCAACCATAAAAGCCTTGGTCGTGTTTGCACCTGCCACCTCCACCGTCATTTGGCCGATCGTTCACCTCCATATGATTGTTTACCCATTTTGAGGAACAGCTGCGAAGAGTGATTTCACCTAGCCATCCCTGTGACACTGCCGTGATTGGAAAATTCCAACCTGTACCTGGAATCAGTTGCTATCCCTGTTTATCACTCGTTCCTCAAAAGACGAGTCTTCTTTAAGCTCTTTTCATCTGACTCGTAAAATATGAAAAGTTTGCCGAGTTTTGGCCTTCCAGCTCGTTAAAGTGACCGGAAGAGTTATCCCTCCTCTAGATTTTAATCTTTTTGGACCTGAGGGATTATTGCACAAAAAAGGTCGAGCGCTTGTTTTATTCGGCTCGTTAAAGTTATCGAAAAACTCATCCCGTCTGTATTGTTTTACACTTTTTCGGACTTAAGGGATTAGATGATGAAAAAGGAATTTCGGAGTTGACTTTCTGTACCTTTCAGACTCTCTAAAAATGAAAAGGACCGAGTTTTCTTTGTCGTTAGACTCGTTAAAATGATTAAATAGCGACAAACTTGTCTTTAGACGAGAACGAGTTTCCCTATCGCTAGGCTTGTTAAAACATAGCGATGGGCTTGCCCGAAGGGCAGGTTATAGAACAAGCATATGTTATCCTCCTCAAGCTTGACAAAAATAAAGAGGTACTGGTCAGAAATGACTGGGGAAAAAATTGGGAGAACCTCAAAGCTTTAATGGTAGCAAGTCGCTCTTGAACATGACACTTTTCCTCCGTACTACATCGGGTTGGGTTGTTTCATTCACCGGTCTCATCACCATGGTCTCGCCAAACCATCCACATTTGGGGTAATGCTACCGATCCATCGCATCAGTGTCATTATATGTTCAAGAGATGTCGTTCAGAAAGAGTCAACCATGTCCCATCCACTGCCATACATTATCCTTCATCCATTCATGACCGCCTCCCTGAATCATATGTCACAGATTGTTTTCACCTCCACTAAAATCATTAGCTCCGTTCCATGTCACTGATGTGGGATTCATTAAGGCCCTCCTTTGATGGATCGCTTCTTGTCGACTTCAACTCATTATCCAAGGAGTTGATCTAGGAACAAAACCCCCAGTACTTTGAAGCTTGCATGCCTCAATGGCAAGTTTCTCACTTCCGGCGACAGGTATACATCAATGACCTTCGACCGAAAGATTTTACGTGGTGTTCGACGCCAAGTCCTTTATTCACACCACGTGAATTGTACTGCAGTACCTTGAGGGTCATTATCATTATCGGTGATTCCTCTCGCGCTTGTTAACGGTTTACATCATTGACCGGTAATCAAACGATGTCTTTCCATGTTCGACTTCAGCGCAATTCTCACATGGATCGACTTGTACTTAGAGTGAAGATCGAACGAGTTTGAAGACCCCGAATCTAGTTTCATCCATCCGGGATGCGATATATATTCAGGAAATATAAATACATTTGACATGTACATCATTGCAGCAGATGATCATCCTACTCAAAGGATGATAATTTCAGCAGAGAATTATCAGTCTACCATCAGACGATCGTCTGTTCTATGTACCAAAATGAATTTATAAAGCTGAGCATGGGAATGCCCGCCTCAGCTAGATCATGAAAGCAGAATGAAAAATAATGTATTGTATTTTATTACAGGTCACCTCTCAGCGATTGAATGAACTTCGGATCCTCCTGATAAAGCATTTCACCCGATAAACGACCTCATACTTTAGGGGCAACTGTTATAGACATTCTTGTGCCTTACAGCATGAAGCATGAAATGTCCATAATCTAAGGGATCCAAAGTCCCTAAACATGTTGTTCCTACCCCTAGAGGAACAAGGTCAGCAAACCACAGCACTGAATATCAGTTCTCCACCTGAAAACACTCAAAAACAAGCAATTTCTGGATCATGTCAAATGCTCCACTGAGCATCTGCGCTGAATGTCAAGTGCTCCACTCTGTACCTGCGCTGAATGTCAACTGCAAAGAAGGCCACCTGTGCTGAGCGTACTTGGACAAGTGGCACAGTCATTCCTCAAGGTGTCAATGCCCAGGAAGCTTCCAAAATGACACTTGGATCAGGGAATTCGACTGGTGATGAGTAAGAGGTTCCAAATCTCCAAGTGGAAGTTAGAATCTCCAAGTGGACTTAAGAACTGAAGTGATAGAGGACACTAGTCAGCTTCATGCCAGCCTCAAGCTGACTCATCCTTTCTCCAAAACTCCTATATATAGAGCTCTCTCATGAGGTCTAGGGAGGCTGGAATCTTGTGAATGTAAGGAAGTGTTGTTGGTTTGAGTTTAGAGCTATTGGGTGATTTGCTTTGAAGGAGGTGAAGAGGAGATTTCTTTCTGCTGGGAGGTGATGCTGGATTGGGCCACTTATGGTTGTATCACTTCCTGAACTTTACTTCTTCCATTAATAAAGCATTTGAGGTTCTTCTATATGCATGTGTCTCAATGTTGTATTGTCATACTTGTGTATTTGATTTATTCTAATCCTTGAATCAATTATGAATGTATGCTTCTTGTAGTTTCCCTCTCTTGCCATTTTTCAGGATCTTGTTGTAGCTGGGCCAGTGAAAGAGCAAGGAGCTGGGAGCAAGCAGCAAAGAGAGAATATTGGATCAATCATTAGCGAAAGATATCGGTTAGTGGATCTCTTTCTCCCCTCTTTTACATCTCATAAAGAAGTAATCTCAAATAGCTTTGCTTTGATTGGAGCATATCACCCTTAGAGTGGGATAGGGTCATTCCGTATTGGATACTTTTCCCAACAACAGTTCTAGACGGAGATAGTTCAAAATGTTCGTCAAAAGGAATACCTTCTAGGAAAAGACAGTCAACGGGACATGCTTGTGATCTCTACAAAGGTCTGGGGCTTAATGAACTTTCTTGTCTTCTAAGGATTCTGGGAATCAGGTTGGGATATTCAAACACAGGGGGAGGATTTGGATCAGGATTAGCCCTAGTGTAATGAGTTCTCCCTAAAACCAGATTTCAAGTCTTTTAAATTCTTTTCTTTTATGACTTTTCACAATAACTTCTAACAATCCTTTAAGATACTTTAAAATTAAACTTTTAGGTTTCTCAAAGGTTTGTTTCAACTGAGGATTTGTTCTTCCCTAGCGGAGTCACCAATATGTTATCACTCATATTCTCCTTAGAAGTTATTAAAAGAAGGAAAGGATCCAAGGTAACTACAAACCAATCTTTTAAGTATAGATCCTAGCCAATCTACACTCAGAGAGGGCTCTCTCTTTCTGATTTAGCTTTGTTTTGATATGATGTTAGGCTAGTTATTAATGTTCAAGGTTGTTTGCTTTGTTTGAGAGTGTTGGAGTTCTAAAAGAAATGGGAAAACTAGGCTTTTAGGCCATTGGGCTATGGAGTCAATCAGGGATAATTCACTGGATCAAGTCAAATTGCTGAGGTATGAGCAACAGGCAAGATAACAAAATAAAAACAAACTTTGGGACTTGAATGGGTGATAGTTCTTCTCAAAACTAGAGGGCAATCAAGAATCCTCAAGTTAGGATTAGAAAGAGGAAAACAAGATAGGTCAACCAGTAGAGGGAAATTAAGAATCCTATACTAGGGACTTATTAGAGAAAAACTATGGGGATAGAGGAGCAATTAAGAATTCCTTTATCAATATAGCTTATCTAAGAAAACATATAAATGGTAAACTGTTGATAACAGAGAGCAATAAAGCTAATTTTGATACACTTTGACTATTTTACCATGTAGATTTAAGATGCATGGAACAATGAAAAATATAGAAAACACATAAAATCACAAGGATAGAATACTTATTTGTACTTATACTGCACGAGAATCTAATGAAATGTCCTCAACTTTCATTCCTTTTCCAGAAAAAATCCAAATTTGAGTATAAAAGCTTTCTCAGCTTGACAGGATAGATTTACAGAAATGTTATAGAATCCACCCTCAATACTTCAAATGGAGAAGTATCTATACAAAAATTACATCAAAAATATCTCATAACCATATGAGATTTATTATAGGGAATAAAAAATATCTTTTACAAAAAGATAGAGACAGATGGAAAACATATTGTTGATGTCCCTTTATTTATGAATGAGCTGGAGGTTGAAACTTGGATTTGCCTCTTGTTGTTGTTGTAGTAATTATGTGTTGGATCTTTGCTTACTTTTCCCTGCTGATACTCTTTACTTGTTCCTGATACTCTTTACCTATTTACTAGCCTTTACCTCAGTAAGTATTTTATGTTTAACTCAGGGTTACCATAGTAAATTATAGGATATCGGTCATATTGGTCCACCATGCTTCATTTGGTATCTTCATCTTGATCAATTTCCTGGATACTTCTTCAGCTTCAGTGTATTTAGCAAAGTTGGGCTGAACAGTAAACAAGTGTTTAACTTCATGCTCAATAAAGAAAAGATTTTCCAAACCAACATACAACACTTTTCCTGTAGGTAGTGCTTTCACTGTGGAGGAGTTGGCTTGATTTCTGGCTTGTTTGTGTAGCTTCTCAATGTAATCCTCCTGAGTCATCAACTTGTCATTTATGACCATTGTACTGGGAAGGCCTTTCTCCCTTAGAATGCCATATTTTACCACAAAATCATCTATGTCCTCCTGAATACTTTGGCATCTTCTTTCCAGGTTAAGCATTAAGTTCTTTTTAGTAAGAACTTTCTTAATTTCAAGGATAGTAGCAGTCTGATCCTCGATATCCCATTGTTCCAACTGGTGCCTGCTTTTTCTATTCAAAAAATTGATCAATTGGGTTGCCTCTTTAGGTTTTTCTCCCAATTCTTCCCTGGTCTTCTATATAGCCTCTGTAGCTAGTTTAACTAACTCAGTCCATTAAAAAATGATCTAAATAGAAGACCAAATATCATTGATGGAATCCATGATATTGGTCCATAAAATCTCTCTAATGTCTCTCAAAGGCTTTTCCATTGTTAAGTCATTCTCTAAGGCTTTACTTCTTTCAGTCATTCTTCTGTTTTTTCTCTCTTCTTTAGTGTAATTAATCTGTGATAGCTCATAATTATTTTCCAAGCTGCTAACCATTTCTTTCAGTTTCTTTATTTCAGTTGCTTGGATTTTCATTTCCTCCATGGACTTTATCAAGTCCTCTATTTTCTTTGTTGAAGTTTGTTGTTGCTTCTGATGTACTTGCTGGTGTTGTTACTAGCAGAGCTAGTGCTAGAGGAATGTTGGGTGCCAAAGATGTTGCAATAGTAGATGGAACTACTATAAAAATTATAGGTATTACATTCTGAGGAATGGTGGTTATCTCACCCTGTTTGGACTGCAAAGCTTTCTCCAGTTATTGCTCTATTTCTTTCAACTGCTCATTTAACTTAAGGATCAAGTCCATAAGTTCTTCCTTGCTTTGTTTTTCAATTACCTCTATTGTTTGTGGATGTATGAGGGGAGGAAGTTTGAGTTGTTTCCTTAGTGCAACAATGTCATCATTATTTTTCTTTATCAATCTTTTAGCTACTTTAACATCTTTGAGATCATGTCCCAACTCAATCACTAGGTCCACTAAAGATTTTATTCTGGTGTCCTTAGCTTGAGAAGAGGCTCTTTCCAACTGTAACTGTGTTGTAGTATTACTCAGAGAATTCTGCAACTGATGTGCAGTGATGGCTTCACTCGTCAACATTGAATAGATCATCTCACCAATTTGCTTATGGAGTTCAATCTGATCAATTGGGTGGATATCTCTGGCAAGAACTTCAAATTTTGTTTTTAAATAATCAGCCATGGACTTTGGCTATTGTACTTTTGGTTTTAGAAATCTCATCTAAATTTTTCCCTCTTTGATGTCAAAGGCTAACATCAACCTTGTCTAATTTGTAGGTGCCATTTCCAGATAGTGGGCATAGGTTTGAGCTTTGAGCTTCTCATTCCTAGCCTTAATCTCTTTGTATTTTTCTTTCAAATCCTGGCTCTACTCTAAAGTTGTTCTCAGTGATGACACTTCTACACTTTGTTGCCTACTTAGTGTCTATGTTTAGGAGGTAGATGGTGTCTCCCCTACTAGTGTTGTCTTCACTGTCTCACTTCTTGTTTCTTCATATTCCTACTCGGACATAGGATTCAATCTTTGCCTCTTTACATATACTTGGTCCAATGGAACTATAGAGGGGCTAGCCTCATTCCTGCTTCTTTTTTGAATTCTTTCCTCATTAAGAGGGGTCTACAATACTGGAGGGTTGTTCATGTTTGTATCAGTCTGGGTCAACTCCTAAGAAATACTCTATGACTTTGAATCTTTTCCTTGTCCTGAAGTCTCTAGTTGTCCTGATGTTTGTGCACTATGCTCCTGTGTTGACCTTTGTGAAGATTCTTCTAGCACCTGTTGTTATCACTCAGGTTGTCCTTCTGGTCGGCATCAAAAGGATACGGCCGAGGTAACCACAAACTAATCTTTGGACTGCAGGTTCTAGCCCACCTGCAATCAGACAGGGCTCTCTCTTTCGGATTTAGCTTTTTTGATAATGTTTTTAGGCTAGTTATTGAGTTCAAGGGGTTTTGTTTTGTTTTTTGGTGGGAAGGATGATGCTTTCAAGTAAAGAGGCAGGGACAGCATGAAGGGTTTAGAACCATTGGGCGTGGAGTCAAGGAGTAGGACTGCTGGTGCGTTTTCTTGGTCACAAGAAGGAATATGGAGCAAGCTAGTTGTATATGAAACAATCATTCAAGGTAAAAGAGATGGATTCAAGGCTAAGGAGTGAGGGGAAATTAAGAATCTCTCATTCAGATTAGCAGAAAGAAGACAAATGAGCCCTATCTAGGAGCAGTTAAGAATTCCTAGATAACAGTCATTCATATATGAAAATAGGTCAAACATGAGCCATAACAGAATTCATATTTATGCCTAATTCAAGAGGAAAACATTAAGAAGCCACAAAAACTGAGCATAGAGTGCAACCAAGCAAATTATAAACCAATCCTTTGTTCTGTGACTTGAGCATATGTGAAATCGAAATAACAGAGGTAAGGAAAACTTATTGATTCATATAGCAGCACCATAATTCTGCATTCAATTCTTCAAACCATTAGACACAGAGCAGACAGTCATTCCTCCAAAGCTTTTCAGCAATCTTTGATTAAGTAAAACATCTCAAATATCCAGTGCGAGTCTCTAATGAGGATTATCAACCAACTAACCCTTTAAAAAATACAGAGGGTCGGTATAAATAGGGAAAATTATCCAACAATTAAACTATTACAGCCAACCTAAACAGGTCTGAAAGAAAATGATTACTTTAACCTAATCTTATCCAAAAATAAATGCATGAAAATATCTTTGAGCTGCGCTGAGGGCAGCTGTATCAAAACTGAGTTAATGTCTGTCCTGGGTGGCTCAATGCAGTCCTCCTGTAATAACTGTGATTTGTCCTTTATCTCCACCTCTAACTTGGTTTTGCTGTTGTTTGCTGGCATTAATGTGCACTAATCCCGACCAGATAGGCTTTTAAATGGCTTTAACTGCTTTGCTGACTTTGATGAAGGTTTTTAATTTTAACCTACTTTGATGTTGTTTCACTGATACTCTTTGTCGCTTCCTGATACTCTTTGGCGCTGATCCTGGAGTCTTTAATATCTTCTGAATGGTTTAGACTGTCCCATCGATCCTTCATGGCAGCTGCTCGGCCCTCTGTTGCTTTAAAAATTGTGTTTGCCCCTTTCTGAATGCTTCGCGAAGAAAATCGGGTCATTCTGCGCATTTCGGGCTTGCTGGGGGCCATGCGGTGAGGGGCTTTCCACTTTGGCCCATTTCCCGTAGCCATGCGCGATCAGCGCTAGGCGCTAATCGCGCATGAAAAACTGCCTCAGAATCTGATTCCGGGCTTCCTAGGCTACGATTTGTGCCTTTCGCACTTTTTGACGATGACGTCAGCCTGACGTCAGCAGTGGGTCCCAGTACGATGGTAACATGGCAGGATGACGTCAGCAGATGACATCAGCGGTACGGCCGGGTGACGTGGCGGTACAACGGAGGAGGTGACGTGGCAGTATGGTGGCAGCTACCTGGCAAGGACACGGTGGCAGGACGTGGGGAGGTGAGGGATGAGGTGGCGGAAATCGTGGGACAGCAGTCGAGGTGCGGAAGGTGACGCGTGGTAGAACATGGTGCTGATGTCATGCCGGTGAGGGTGGTAAGCGGTTTCGTGGCGCACCGCTTTAGCGCCTCAGTGGTTTGGGAGGAGGGGGCTCCACCACAGTCGAGAGGGCAGCGCATGGTGGGAGTACGGCAGGAAAACCGCCGATCTCCTGGGCGTTAACCCACGACGGCTTCGCTGGGGAAAGGACTCGCCCACCGTTGATCTACGGCGTGCCAGATCTAACGATTGGCGGCAAAGATGAGGCGGCGGAGGTTTAGGGACGGGGCCAACGAATATTCGAATCTTAATACAGCGCCGCGGGGGTCCAAAACCTTGGGTTTGTGGAGTTTGGGGGGTTTCTAATAGGTTTTTAAGGCATCGGAAGGGGTCTGAAAGCATAGAAAGGTAGATTTGTTCAGTTTCAGGAGGGTTTTAAGGCAAAACAAGGGGTTTATGCCTTGGAAGGGTGAAAATAAGTCAAATAAGATGGTTTTTATACACATGAAAGGAATTTTATGCTATTTGATGGAGTAATATGCATGAAGAGATAGTTTGAGGGTGGAGATGAGGGTTCTTGTTGAGTTTCAGATAAACTTAGCGATTCCCAATGAACTTATGGTTATGTTTCAACCAGGGGGAGGAGATAAGTATATAGGGGAGCTATTAACATAATTTTAGTAGGGGAAGGGGAACACAGATAGGGATTTACATAATAGAGTCAGTAGTTAATATGGAAATGACAAGAAAGCGCTAAGTATGTGGATCTTAGGCTATCAAAAGGGGGAAAAGTGAGTCATAGAGGAAGAATGGAAATCTTTGAGTGAGGCGGATCTTCACCAGGCAAATGATAAGGAAAATGATGAAACTAAGGGGAATGAAGCAGATCTTGACCTCTTCAGGGAAATTAGTGAGTGGTTTGGGGGAAAAGGAAGAAGGGGAGGTTAGAGATGTCCAGTTTGAGTTCCTCCAAACAAAAACTGCCTTGTAGCTGTGATCTGAAGTACAATATCACTTTAAAACACAAGACTGATCACATATCAACATTCTGCAACCTCAAAAACTACCTACCCAGCCTACTTACCTAGCATTTTTTCTTCTTTTTGGTTTGGGTGCACTTAGACTTGCAGACCCTGCTTTACAATTTTTCTTTTGGCTACCCTCCTATCTAAATTTATCCTTATTTCTTCCAAGGGCCCAAATTATGCAGTTGGACTCCTTTGTTTCTCTACCTATCTACAAATCTGCCAAGATTAAGCTGTTTGGACTTCCCTTAACAGAACATTCTTCAAAAATGGTTAAGTCATCAAAATTGGAATACAACAGTGGCATTTGGACTGGCACACTTTCATGGCCTCTTCTTTCGCCTTTTTCTGGAAATATGGAGCATTGCAGGATGCAAAGTATGACATATTTGGCATGTAAAACTGTCAATCATGAAAGATGAGCACCTGTTGCAACAGGAGGCTAACAGTGGCTCCACTTGGGGATGGATTTTCCTTGTGAAAAAGCCAAGAACAACAGGTCAGACTGCCTTGATCTTCTATTGTTGCTGTGGATTGAAAAACTTCTTTATGCTGGCTGTTAAAGTGTGAAACTTTGGAATATGAATAGCTCCCTCCTCAACTGAATTACTGTAAACTGCATAGCATCGCCTGCTTTCTTCTGAGTGCTCGATGTTATGTACAGTATTGCTTGAGCATTTTGCCTTTGAAAAACAGAGATCAAAACTGATGTGTTTCCTTTAGCTCTGGTCTAGAAACAGTTGTTGATGTGAAATTAAAAAATGCTCCTCTCTTATTGATACTTTTTGACTGAAGACTGCAAGCTGCCCACTGTTTGCTTTTACTATGAATTTCTGTGATATAAAAATGCTACTATTGCTATTTTACCGAGATTAATGCAGAGACAGAGCTTTAAAGAATGGAATACTGGCAATTGGCTGTCTTCACAAACATTGTTGCTGCTCCTCTAACGCTCAGATTGCTTACACAAAACTAAAAACAAAGCGCTGATATATACAAATATCAATGTACAAAGAGATATGTACAGAGCTGGATTGTATCCCTTTAAAAGGGATCATGGTAATGTTTCAGCATTTGGCCATTCACGGGTCCTTCTTCAGCCGTGCTGCCCTCTATAGAATTGAGAAAATATGTGTTATTTCCCTGAACAACAGAAATAACGAATGGCCCTTTCCATAAAAAATCAAATTTTGCATGTTTTCCCTTGTCTTCTCTCCATGAATCCCAACTTAGAACTTTGTCACCAATGCAGAAATCCTCAGCCTTAGTTCTCTTATCAAACATCCTTTTGAGCTTTTCTTGAAAAATATGAGCTCTGTCATAAACTTGCTCTCTGGTTTGCTGAAGATGAATGGTTTGGTTGATTCTTCATTGAATGTCGTTTGGTTCAGCTTGAATCTCCTGTAACAGTCTGATAGTAGGGATGCCCAAAGATGAAGGAAACCTGGCTTCCATGCCATATACTAGCTCAAAAGGGCTCATCCCAATGGATTTCTTTGTTGAAAGTCTGTCTACCCATAGGGCATTTGTGAGCTTTCTATGCCAGTTCTTCTTGTTTTCTTCTAGCACTTTCTTTATGATATTAATCAGGCTCTTATTAGATGACTCAGCCAAGCCATTACCTTGGGTAATAGGCTGTGGAATGCCCCAAGGTGATGTGAAATTTGTGGCAAAAATTGATCATTTTTTTGGATTTAAAAGCAGCAACATTATCAGTAATGATCTTCTCAGGGCAGCCAAATCTAAAAAGGATGTTGCACTTAAGGAATTGGATAATGATGGTGTCATTGGCTTGTCTGTAGGGGATGGCCTCAACCCACTTGGTGAAATAGTCGGTGGCTGCTAAAATCCAGTTGTGCTGCCCTGAGGAAAAGGGATGGATTTCTCCAATGAAGTCAAGACCCCATTATTGAAAAGGATTTTCAGTTGAGATGGGTTTAAGGGGCAGGGGCAACAACTTTCTTTTTCCCTCAAAGATTTGGAATTTGTGACATCAAATGGCAAACTTCTTTACATCTGCAAAAATAGAGGGCCAATAGAAACCAGCCCTTAGAATTTTATCAGCAGTGGATTTCCAATATAGATGTCCTCCACAGTCACCTACATGGAATTCTTTCATGACATTGTTAGTTTCATTCATGATTAAACAATTAAGCAATATACCTTCATGATTTTTCCAAAATAATGCACCATCTATGACACAAAACTTTGAAGCCTTCATTCTTAAAAATCTTTTCTTAGTTCTGGACAACCCTGGGGGAGCAAACAGGTTTAACAAAACAAAGCATATATCAACATACCATGGGGATTTCAAAAAGGTTTCACTGATCTGTGGAGTCGCCAGCTCCTGTTCATTGTCCAATTGGTTAATGTCTAAGGCTTGGAAGTTTGTTTCGGACATCAGTTTGGCTAAACCTTGTCCCTTTATGAGCTTGGTTGGTTTTATTTCTATGTCATACTCAAGGATGTTTGCAATCCATTTGCCTCTTTTGCCCTCTAATCCCTCTTGGGTTAATATGTCTTTTATAACAGCATTTGGGACATAGGCAATTACATGTGAATATAAAATGTACACTCGGAAATCTTTGATTGCTTTGACCAGGGCATAGGCCTGCTTCTCCATGATTGGGTATTTCAAAGGGGCATCTCTTAAGGCTCGGCTGAAAAATGCAATTGGCTTTTCAGCTCCCTAATCATCCTTTTGCAAAAGGATAGCAGTTATGGCGTGATCAGATGCAAAAGAAAATATGATAAAGTCCCTATCAAATTGTGGACTTATAAGGAGAGGGGCTTGGGTTAAGGCCGATTTTATGCCCTCAAAGGCTTGTTTGGTTTCAAGAGACCATCTTACCTTCGGCATCCTTTTTTAACATGTTTCTTAACAGTCTTATCAGCTCAGCTAGATTTGGAATAAATCTCCTTAGGAAGTTGATCTTTCCCAGGAATGCTTGCAACTCTTTTATGTTTCTAGGATATGGGATTTGGAGGATGGCTTGGATTCTTTCAGGATCAATTCTAATCATGTCCTTTGATATGATATGGTCAAGGAGTTTGCCTTCTTCAAGGCCAAAGAGGGATTTTTTGGGGTTCAAGGAAATGCCATATTTCCTACATGTCATGAATATTTGCCTCAAATGTTTCAGGTGCTCTTGATCGGATTTAGAGAAAGGGGTTATATCATCAAGATATACAACTAGGAAATCATGTATTTCTTTGGTGAATGCAATATCCATTGCTCTTTGAAAGGTAGCACCAACATTTTTAAGTCTGAATGGCATCTTCACATACTTAAATGTTCCCCACGGTGTGGTAAAGGCTGTCTTGTCTTGGTCATCCGGGTGAACCAGTATTTGAGTGAAACCTGAAAAGCCATCTAGCAAAGAAATTCTAGATGATCCCACTACTCTCTGCAGAATATGATCCATTTTTGGCAATGGGTAGTGGTCTTTTAGGGAGACTTGGTTTAAATTTCTTAGGTCTACGCATAGCCTAATCTCACCTATCTTTTTTCTTGTAGGAACAAGATTGAATACCCATTCAGAAAATCTGATGGGTGCTATGATACCTGCTTCAAATATTCTTTTCACTTCCCTTTCAATCAAAGGGAGAAGCATAGGATTGATTCTCCTCAGTTTCTGTTTGAAGGGCTTTTGGTTTGGTTTAAAGGGAATGGTGTGTTGGATTACTGAGGTGTCATAGGATTTCAAATCCTCATAACTCTAAGCATATAAATCTTGGAATTGTTTGAACAAATCAACATATTTGGGCTTCTGATCAGGTGGCAAATTTTTAGATAATTTGATCATTTTGGGCTTCTCTGTTGTCCCGATGTTATGTTCTTATATAGCAGCGTTTAGGGGTTGCATTTTTGGTTTCTTGGGAACATCATTAGCATCAAACATGTCTTCCAACAGAGTGAGGCTACCATGGAGTAAGTTATCTTTCAGATCAATGATCTCGACCTCTGTTTCGGCTATTTCCTCCAAATGCATCCGTTTCAGTTCTTCTATATTTGTATTATCAAAAACAATTGGGTTCAGCATTCGTTTGGCTGTTATAGGCATTACAGCCTGCTGATTTTCATTCGTTCGTTGTTGTTCATCTGTCATAGCATCCATGTCAATGTTAATATTTGAAAACTCATGCTCAAGGGTGAGGAAATTGTTAATCTGGGCATCATTCTCGAACACTTGCCAATCTTTAACATTATTTGGGACACTGGGCCTGTGTTTTATTTTAGCAGTAGAATGATGATTTGGCTCAAAGGGAAGCTTGCATGTACTAGCAAAAGTGGCTAGGCTGTGTGCATGAATGTTATGCTCTCTTGAAATTTTGGCAAGCTTGGATTCAGTAAATGTATTGAGTATAGTAGTGGCAGTAGTCCTATAGGCCCTCATTCTATTGTCATTGGTAACAAAATTACCTTTCATCTATTGTATGATTAAATCAGAGTCACCTAAAATGGATACTTTTGCAGCTCCTAGAGATTTGAGCAGTTTAAGGCCTAAGAGGAGAGCCTCATACTCTGCCATGTTATTAGTGCATTTGAAATTTAGTCTGTAGGCATGGCCTTCTGCATGATTGTTATATGTATTGTGAATCCAGACACCTGCCCCTGCTCCTAACTTGTTGACAGAGCCATTAAACTCTAAATACCATATGATTTCTTGCTTCTGGTTAGTGTCAACAGTTTCAGTCATTCTTGCAGCGGACAGATTTGAATTTTCTGTTTGGGGAGGTTCTTCTTGTAAGCTAGTTGCCTTGATTGTTTTGACAGTTTTATCAGTATGGGCAACCGATTCTTCATTTACGTGTGTGTTCATTTCTAAAGCCAACGGCTTGTCATCAATGGGAGGACTTATTTCATTATTAAATAAAATAAAAGAATCCATATCAGAATGGATTGAGTAAATGGGAAAATTTTCAGGCTTGCTCTCACTAGTTACCACATATTTCATCAGTGTTTCTCTATACAGTCTCTTTGGTTGCCCAAAGACAGATATAGTGGCATAAGAGAGGTCTAATTGGAGGGATCCTTGGAGTTTTTCTCCCCAAGATCTTGACAGTAACATGCCATACTTTGCTGGAATGTCAGCAACCACCACGTCCATGAGGATTGTCTTGTTAGGCAATTGGACTAAGGAGACACACAGGTCTTTGATGAGGCCTAAACACTTGACTTGACTTGAGTCAAAGGAGAATAGATCTTTGTAGGGTCTTGTAACATCAAGGTTCAACTTTTCCATTACAGCTTTGGGCATCAGGTTGTGTGAGGCACCTGAGTCAAACATGGTATTGTGTAGGACTTTGTCATGTATATGTAAACTGACATAAAAGGGCAAGACAGATCCATACGTTGATTTTCCATTAACTTCTGGACCAAACAGTAGCTCAGGTTGATCATCAAGAACATTGACATCATCCTTTACCTCCGGAATTTGAAGTGACCTTTGAATTTGTTGCCTATACACATCATGTTTGGCCAGTTCGGATAAGGGGATGGATATCTTCAATTTCCCTATTTCTGCCTCTAAGTCAAATGAATTTTTAGATTGGGTTTTAGTAATGTGAGAAGCAGGTTTCCCTTTTTCCATTGGAGTATCAGCAACTTGGTCTTGTTTATCAGTGTTATGGGAAGTGTTTGATTGCGGTTTTTCTGTTTTAGGAGGGCTTTTCGGAAAGCTGTTCAAATTTTCTTTCGAGGAAGAAGGTGGCCAAGGCTGGTCAATAGAAGGTTGCATTTGTGTTATGTCCTCTACAGTCACTTGATGCGGGTTTGGGACAGGTATATCAGCTGGTTCTGTTATGATAGCCTTGCCTTTAGTCTTGTTGGGCTGTTTGCCATCCTTTGATTTGTTAGGTTCAGGAATGTCAATGGTCCTAGTTCTCAGCTTATATTGTTTGTGGACCTCATATATAGCAGTATCATAGCCTTGTTTAAAATCAAAAGACTCACCAGACTTAGTCTGAAATTGATTAAAGTCATGCTCATCTTGGTCTTGTTGAGTTAGGAAAATTTGTTGCTCAGCCCTTGAATCCACCAGGTTCATGTGAGTGTCCTCTAGGGGTTCACTAGATGTAGATGCTTCCGCATAATTTTCATGAAAAGGTGGTCTTATATCATGGTCTGGACTAGACCTACTAGCATTTGTGTTCTGCGTTTTCCTGAAATTTGGGTTCCTTATGGTATTGGACTGTTGTCCTTCCCATGATGATTTCCTCTCAACACTTTCTACTCTGTCTCCCAGCCTTTGCATGCCATTGATAATAGCATCAAGTTTCTGATCTAAGGCTGTGGGTTCTTCTTTGAAAGTGGTTCTTCTCTCCATTCTAGCTCTATTTCTTTTGGCAATTAGGTTGGCCTCTACGCTAACAGCAACATTTTTCATGTCTGCAAGGGTTTGAGGCACTCTTTCTTTTAACTGGTAGGCCATATCTGGGTCGAATCCATCAGGGAATTTATACAAGGCAAGGTCAGGTGGAGGTCTCAGGTTCTGTGGTATTTCATTATAGACATTATTGAATCTTGCACAGTAATCTAGGACAGACTCTTGAGGGCCTCTTTTTATTGTATCGTACTTAGCAAGTATGTGCAAGGGGTATTTCTTTTTCTCCCATCTGTTGGTAAAGGATTGGTAAAGCTCATCCGGAGTGGTTATGGAATTTGCAGCAAGTGATCTGAACCAAGTTCTTACATCACTTGTTAAACTTTGAACAAAAAATTTCATTCTCACACTATCATCATCTATTTCGTAGTTCTCAAAGTAGTCTTGCATCTTCTTTGTATGCTGAAGGGCTGTGTAAGTGCCAGTTCCATCAAAATATGTAATTTTAGTTTGATAATCCTGAGGCATAGCCCCATGGTTTGCAGGTAATTGCAGGGGTGCATATCTATTGGCCATGTTTACGGGGACAACCAGAACAACAGGGATAAGTGGAACAACTGGGACAATTGGAACAACAGTAGTGGTAATGGTAGTATGTGCAGTGAATGGAGGTGTGGAAGGAGTTCTTTGGGAATTAGATGATGAACAAGGGGAAGTAGGGGTTGAACGAAATAAAACTTTGACAGGGGTTGGAACACTGCTTGGGTGAACTGCTTCAGGACTGTTGTCAGCAAAATCTTCTCTTTGTTCTTGCTTCCTAAGGATTTTTGGGATTAAGTTCGGATTTTCAAAAGCATCTGGTGGATTTGGGTCTGGATTTGACCTAGTATAACGAGAGTTCTTTTTGGGAGTCAGATTCTGAATTTGTTTTGGTATTTTCTGCGAATTTTTTTAGAATTAGCAAGGAACTGATCAAATTTCTGGGACAGCTATCTATAGTTTAAAACTAGCATGAAGATTGACTGAAGTAGCATTTATTTACTCCTGTAACTGCAAAGCAAGAACAGTTTCAAAGGCTTACTAGCCGACATTCAGACTTCATCTGTAGTTTTAAGGAATAAACAACACTGATTTTTGTTCCTATGGAGTTTTCCAACTTAATTTATGAAAATAACCGAGGATGTCCCCAGTTGAGTCACCATTATGTTATCACTCAAGTTGTCCTTCTAGTCGACATCAAAAGGATACGGCTGAGGTAACCACAGACCAATCCTTGGACTGCAAGTTCTAGCCCACTTGCAATCAGAGAGGGCTCCCTCTTTCGGATTTAGCTTTGTTGATAATGTTTTTAGGCTAGTTATTGAGTTCAAGGGGTTTTGTTTTGTTTTTAGGTGGGAAGGATGATGCTTTCAAGTAAAGAGGTAGGGACAACATGAAGGTTTTAGAACCATTGGGCGTGGAGTCAAGGAGTAGGACTGCTGGTGCGTTTTCTTGGTCACAAGAAGGAATATGGAGCAAGCTAGCTGTATATGAAACAATCATTCAAGGTAAAAGAGATGGATTCAAGGCTAAGGAATGAGGGGCAATTAAGAATCGCTCATTCAGATTAGCAGAAAGAAGACAAATGAGCCCTATCTAGGAGCAGTTAAGAATTCCTAGATAATAGTCATTCATATATGAAAATAGGTCAAACATGAGCCATAACAGAATTCATATTTATGCCTAATTCAAGAGGAAAACATTAAGAAGCCACAGAAACTGAGCATAGAGTGCAACCAAGCAAATTCTAAACCAATCCTTTGTTCTGTGACTTGAGCATATGTGAAATCGAAATAACAGAGGTAAGGAAAACTTATTGATTCATATAGCAGCACCAGAATTCCGCATTCAATTCTTCAAACCATTAGACACAGAGCAGACAGTCATTCCTCCAAAGCTTTTTAGCAATCTTTGATTAAGTAAAACATCTCAGATATCCAGTGCGAGTCTCTAATGAGGATTATCAACCAACCAACCCTTTAAACAATACAGAGCGTCAGTATAAATAGGGAAAATTATCCAACAACTAAACTATTACAGCCGACCTAAACAGGTCTGAAAGAAAATGATTACTTTAACCTAATCTTATCCAGAAATAAATGCATGAAAATATCTTTGAGCTGCGCTGAGGGCAGCTGTATCAAAACTGATTTAATGTTTGTCCTGGGTGGCTCAATGCAGTCCTCCTGTAATAACTGTGATTTGTCCTTTATCTCCACCTCTAACTTGGTTTTGCTGCTGTTTGCTGGCATTAATGTGCACTAATCCTGACCAGATAGGCTTTCAAATGGCTTTAACTGTTTTGCTGACTTTGATGAAGGTTTTTAATTTTAACCTACTTTGATGTTGTTGCACTGATACTCTTTGCCACTTCCTGATACTCTTTGGCGCTGATCCTGGAGTCTTTAATATCTTCTGAATGGTTTAGACTGTCCCATCGATCCTTCATGACAGCTGCTCGGCCCTCTGTTGCTTTAAAAACTGTGTTTTCCCCTTTCTGAATGCTTCGCGAAGAAAATTGGGTCATTCTGCGCCTTTCGAGCTTGCTGGGGGGCACGCGGTGAGGGGCTTTCCACTTTGGCCCATTTCCCGTAGCCATGCGTGATTAGCGCTAGGTGCTAATTGTGCATGAAAAACTGCCTCGGAATCTGATTCCAAGCATCCTAGGATGCGATTTGCGCCTTTCGCACTTTTTGACGATGACTTCAGCATAACGTCAGCAATGGGTCCCAGTACGGCGGTGACGTGGCAGGATGACGTTAGCAGATGACGTCAGCGGTATGGCCGGGTGACGTGGTGGTACAACGGAGGAGGTGACGTGGCGGTACGGTGGCAGCTATGTGGCAAGGACACGGTGGCAAGATGAGGGGAGGTGAAGGATGAGGTGGCGGCAATCGTGGGACAGCAGTGGAGGCGCGGAAGGTGACACGTGGTAGAACGTGGCGCTGATGTCATGTAGGCGAGGGTTGTAAGTGGTTTCATGCCACACCGCTTTAGCGCCTGAGTGGTTTGGGAGGAGGGCGCTCTGCCACAGCCGGGAGGGCGACGCGTGGCGGGAGTACGGCGGGAAAACCGCCGATCTCCCGGGCGTTGACCCTCGGTGGCTTCGCTGGGGAAAGGACCCGCCCACCGTTGATCTGTGGTGCGCCAGATCTAACAGTTAGCAGCAAAGATGAGGCGGCGGAGGTTTAGGGACGGGGCCAGCGAATATTCAAATCTTAATATAGTGCCGCGGGGGTCCAAAACCTTGGGTTTGCGGAGTTTGGGGGGTTTTTAACAGGTTTTTAAGGCATCGGAAGGGGTCCGAAAGCCTAGAAAGGTGGATTTGTGCAGTTTGAGGAGGGTTTTAAGGCAAAACAAGGGGTTTATGCCTTAGGAGGGTGAAAATAAGTCAAATAAGATGGTTTTTATACACATGAAAGGAATTTTATGCTGTGTGATGGAGTAATATGCATGAAGAGATAGTTTGAGGGTGGAGATGAGGGTTCTTGCTAAGTTTCAGATAAACTTAGCGATTCCCAATGAACTTATGGTTATGTTTCAACTAGGGGGAGGGGATAAGTATATAGGAGAGCTATTAACATAATTTTAGTAGGACAAGGGGAACACAGATAGGGATTTACATAATAGAGTCAGTAGTTAATATGGAAATGACAAGAAAGCGCTAAGTATGTGGATCTTAGGCTATCAAAAGGGGGAAAAGTGAGTCATAAAGGAAGAATGGAAATCTTTGAGTGAAGCGGATCTTCACCAGGCAAATGATATGGAAAATGATGAAACTAAGGGGAATGAAGCAAATCTTTACCTCTTCAGGGAAATTAGTGAGTGATTTGGGGGAAAAGGAAGGAGGGGAGGTTAGAGATGTTCAGTTTGAGTTCCTCCAAACAAAACCTGCCTTGTAGCTGTGATCTGATGTACAATATCACTTTAAAACACAAGACTGATCACATATCAACATTCTGCAACCTCAAAAACTACCTACCCAGCCTACTTACCTAGCATTTTTTCTTCTTTTTGGTTTGGGTGAACTTAGACTTGCAGACTCTGCTTTAAAATTTTTCTTTTGGCTACCCTCCTATCTAAATTTATCCTTATTTCTTCCAAGGGCCATGTTAAGCAGTTGGACTCCTTTGTTTCTCTACCTATCTACAAATCTGCCAAGATTAAGCTATTTGGATGGATATCAATTCTCTATATTCTAAAACAAGAAATTGAAACCTAGGGAAGCCAAGGTTAAGCTGTTTGGACTTCCCTTAACAGAACATTCTTCAAAAATGGTTAAGTCATTAAAATTGGAATACAACAGTGGCATTTGGACTAGCACACTTTCATGGCCTCTTCTTTGGCCTTTTTCTGGAAATATGGAGCATTGCAGGATGCAAAGTATGACATATTTGGCATGTAAAACTGTCAATCATGAAAGATGAGCACCTGTTGCAACAAAAGGCTAATAGTGGCTCCACTTGGGGATGGCTTTTCCTTGTGAAAAATCCAAGAACAGCAGGTCAGACTTCCTTGATCTTCTATTGTTGCTGTGGATTGAAAAACTTCTTTATGCTAGGTGTTAAAGTGTGAAACTTTGGAATATAGACAACTCCCTCCTCAACTGAATTACTGTAAACTGCATAGCATCACCTACTTTCTTTTGCGTGCTCGATGTTATGTACAGTATTGCTTGAGCATTGTGCCTTTGAAAAACAGAGATCAAAACTGATGTGTTTCCTTTAGCTCTGGTCTAGAAACAGTTGCTAATGTGAAATTAAAAAATGCTCCTCTCTTATTGATACTTTTTGACTGAAGACTGCAAGCTACCCACTGTTTGCTTTTACCATGAATTTATGTGATATAACAATGCTACTATTATTGTTTTACCGAGGTTAATGCAGAGATAGAGCTTTAAAGAATGGAATAATGGCAATTGGCTGTGTCTTCACAAACATTGTTGTTGCTCCTCTAACACTCAGATTGCTTACACAAAACTAAAAACAAAGCGCTGATATATACAAATATCAATGTACAAAAAGATATGTACAGAGCTGGATTGTATCCCTTTAAAAGGGATCATGGTAATGTTTCAGCATTCGGCCATTCACAGGGCCTTCTTCAGCCGTGCTGCCCTCTACAGATTTGAGAAAATATGTGTTATTTCCCTGAACAGCAGAAATAACGAATGGCCCTTTCCATAAAAAATCAAATTTTGCATGTTTTCCCTTATCTTCTCTCCGTGAATCCCACCTTAGAACTTTGTCACCAATGCAGAAATCCTCAGCCTTAGTTCTCCTATCAAACATCCTTTTGAGCTTTTCTTGCAAAATCTGAGCTCTGTCATAAACTTGCTCTCTGGTTTGCTGAAGATGAATGGTTTGGTTGATTCTTCATTGAATTTCGTTTGGTTCAGCCTGAATCTCCTGTAACAGTCTGATAGTAGGGATGCCCAAAGATGAAGGGAACCTAGCTTCCATGCCATATACTAGATCATAAGGGCTCATCCCAATGGATTTCTTTGTTGAAAGTCTGTCTGCCCATAGGGCATTTGTGAGCTTTCTATGCCAGTTCTTCTTGTTTTCTTCTAGCACTTTCTTTATGATATTAATCAGGCTCTTATTAGATGACTCAACCAAGCCATTACCTTGGGGGTAATAGGCTCTGGAATGCCCCAAGGTGATGTGAAATTTGTGGCAAAAATTGATCATTTTTTTCGATTTAAAAGCAACAGCGTTATCAGTAATGATCTTCTCAGGGCAGCCAACTCTAGAAAGGATGTTGCACTCAAGGAATTGGATAATGATGGTGTCATTGGCTTGTCTGTATGGGATGGCCTCAATCCACTTGGTGAAATAGTCGGTGGCTGTTAAAATCCATTTGTGTTGGCCTGAGGAAAAGGGATGGATTTCTCCAATGAAGTCAAGACCCCATTGTTGAAAAGGCTTTTCAGTTGAGATGGGTTTAAGGGGTAGGGGCAATAGCTTTCTTTTGCCCTCAAAGATTTGGCATTTGTGACATGAAATGGAAAACTTCTTTACATCTGCAAAAAGAGAGAGCCAATAGAAACCAGCCCTTAGAATTTTATCAGCAGTGGATTTCCAATATAGATGTCCTCCACAATCACCTGCATGGAATTCTTTCATGACATTGTTAGTTTCATTCATGATTAAACAATTAAGCAATATACCTTCATGATTTTTCCAAAATAATGCACCATCTATGACACAAAACTTTGAAGCCTTCATTCTTAAAAATCTTTTCTTAGTTCTCGACAATCCTGGGGGAGCAAACAGGTTTAACAAAACAAAGCATATATCAGCATACCATGGGGATTGCAAAAAGGTTTCACTGATCTGTGGAGTTGCCAGCTTCTGTTCATTGTCCAATTGGTTAATTTCTAAGTCTTGGAAGTTTGTTTCGGACATCAGTTTGGCTAAACCTTGTCCCTTTATGAGCTTGGTTGGTTTTATTTCTATGTCATACTCAAGGATGTTTGCAATCCATTTGCCTATTTTGCCCTCTAATCCCTCTTGGGTTAATATGTATTTTATAACAGCATTTGGGACATAGGCAATTACATGTGAATATAAAATGTACACTCGGAAATCTTTGATTTCTTTGACAAGGGCATAGGCCTGCTTCTCCATGATTGGGTATTTCAAAGGGGCATCTCTTAAGGCTCGGCTAAAAAATGCAATTGGCTTTTCAGCTCCATGATCATCCTTTTGCAAAAGGACAGCAGCTATGATGTGATCAGATGCAAAATAAAATATGATAAAGTCCCTATCAAATTGTGGACTTTTAAGGACAGGGGCTTGGGTTAAGGCCGATTTATGCCCTCAAAGGCTTGTTTGGTTTCAAGAGACCATCTTACCTTGGCATCCTTTTTTAACATGTTGCTTAACAATCTTATCAGCTCAGCTAGATTTGGAATAAATCTCCTTAGGAAGTTGATCTTTCCCAAGAATGCTTGCAACTCTTTTATGTTTCTTGGATATGGGATTTGGAGGATGGCTTGGATTCTTTCAAGATCAATTCTAATCCCGTCCTTTGATATGATATGGCCAAGGAGTTTGCCTTCTTCAAGGCCAAAGAGGGATTTTTTGGGGTTCAAGGAAATGCCATATTTCCTACATGTCATGAATATTTGCCTCAAATGTTTCAGGTGCTCTTGATCAGATTTAGAGAAAGGGGTTAGATCATCAAGATATACAACTAGGAAATCATGTATTTCTTTGGCAAATGCAATATCCATTGCTCTTTGAAAGGTAGCACCAGGGTAAAAGCATGTTAATGTGTAGCACTTTTTCTTTTTTTGTGGCAAAGAAGTTTTATAAAAATAAATGGAGTTGGAATGTTTACTCTTAAATTCACAAAATCATCAAAAACTAGGTGGTGGTAAAAGAAGACAAAACATGTCAATTTAAATTCAATTTCATGTCATATTTTTACTAAAATTTAATATATAATTTTTATCTAATTTATTCATTTTCTTTAAAAGGTATCATTAATATTTTACACAAATTTTTAAGTAGTGACAAAACCGCGACCCCCCATTTCTCTATTGATTTATTTTTTTAATTCCAATTTCTTTAAGAGATGTGTTGTAAAAATTCTAAAGATTGCTAAACAAATTTAAAAATAAAAAGTAAGCATATTTTTAATTATTATTAAAATACTAGTAAAAATGATCATATTTTCATATATATAAAACCGCGACCCAAGAAACTACCCTTTCAAGTTTATAAAATCATTTTTTTTAATAGAAATTTGAAAATAACATATAACAAAATGTTAAAATTATTTTTTGAAATTTTTTAAAATATATTTTATATTTTTTATAATAAAATTTTTAATTATGATTATAATAACGTATTTTATATTATTCAAAATATAATATATAAAATTATTTGTTTAGAAATTCTACTTCTATTTTTATATATATACTTAAAGAGTTTTAGCATTTCATTTAACTTTACATCAAGTTATTTATATTTTGTGAGTGATTAACCATAGCTTTTACCAATATTTACTATGAGTTGACTTATTTGCAAATTTAGTATTTACTTTTTATAACATTATTTATATTTTCTAAACCCATTAAATATGTTCACTATAGCTTTTACCAAAATTTATTGTGAGTTAGCTTTGTTACAAATTTAGCATTATTTTTTTATAATTAACAAGTATGAAACTCAACTCATTTAATTGATATTTTTATATTATCTTTTTTTATCTTTTTTTATTTGAGTACTTTTTTGCTTTTGCCATATAATGAGACACATTAACATGCTTTTACCCACCAGCGTTTTTAAGTCCGAATGGCATCTTCACATACTTAAATGTTCCCCACGGTGTGGTAAAGGCTGTCTTGTCTTGGTCATCCGAGTGAACCAGTATTTGATTGAAACCTGAAAAGCCATCTAGCAAAGAAATTCTAGATGATCCCACTACTCTCTGCAGAATATGATCCATTTTTGGCAATGGGTAGTGGTCTTTTAGGGAGACTTGGTTTAAATTTCTTAGGTCTATGCATAGCCCAATCTCACCTGTTTTTTTCTTTTAGGAACAAGATTGGATACCCATTCAGAAAATCTGATGGGTGCTATGATACCTCCTTCAAACATTCTTTTCACTTCCTTTTCAATCAAAGGGAGAAGCATAGGATTGATTCTCCTCAGTTTCTGTTTGAAGGACTTTTGGTTTGGTTTTAAGGGAATGGTGTGTTGGATTACTGAGGTGTCATAGGATTTCAAATCCTCATAACTGCAAGCAAATACATCTTGGAATTCTTTGAACAAATCAACATATTTGGGCTTCTGATCAGGTGGCAAATTTTTAGATAATTTGATCATTTTGGGCTTCTCTATTGTCCCGATGTTATGTTCTTCTATAGCAGCATTTAGGGGTTGCATTTTTGGTTTCTTGTGAACATCATTAGCATCAAACATGTCTTCCAACGGAGTGAGGCCAGCAGGGAGTACGTTATCTTTCAGATCAACGATCTCAGCCTCTGTTTCGGCTATTTCCTCCAAATGCATCAGTTTCAGTTCTTCTATATTTGTATTATCAAAAACAATTGGGTTCAGCATTCGTTTGGCCATTATAGGCGTTACAGCCTGCTGATTTTCATTCGTTTGCTATTGTTCATCCGTCATAACATCCATGTCAATGTTAATATTTGAAAACTCATGCTCAAGGGTGAGGAAATTGTTAATCTGGGCATCATTCTCGAACACTTGCCAATCTTTAACATTATTTGGGACAATGGGCCTGTGTTTTATTTCAGCAGTAGAATGATGATTTGGCTCAAAGGGAAGCTTGCATGTACTAGCAAAAGTGGCTAGGCTGTGTGCATGAATGTTATGCTCTCTTGAAATTTTGGCAAGCTTGGATTCAATAAATGTATTGAGTATAGTAGTGGCAGCAGTCCTATAGGCCCTCATTCTATTGTCATTGGTAACAAAATTACCTTTCATCTGTTGTATGATTAAATCAGAGTCACCTAAAATGGATACTTTTGCAGCTCCTAGAGCTTTGAGCAGTTTAAGGCCTAAGAGGAGAGCCTCATACTCTGCCATGTTATTAGTGCATTTCAAATTTAGTCTGTAGGCATGGCCTTCTGCATGATTCTTATATGTATTGTGAATCCAAACACCTGCCCCTGCTCCTAACTTGCTCTAATGGGAGGACTTATTTCATCATTAAATAAAATAAAAGAATCCATATCCGAATGGATTGAGTAAATGGGAAAATTTTCAGGCTTGCTCTCACTAGTTACCACATATTTCATCAGTGTTTCTCTATACAGTCTCTTTGGTTGCCCAAAGACAGATATAGTGGCATAAGAGAGGTCTAATTGGAGGGATCCTTGGATATTTTCTCCCCAAGATCTTGACAGTAACATGCCATACTTTGCTGGAATGTCAGCAACCACCACATCCATGAGGATTGTCTTGTTAGGAAATTGGACTAAGGAGACACACAGGTCTTTGATGAAGCCTAAACACTTGACTTGACTTGAGTCAAAGGAGAATAGATCTTTGAAGGGTCTTGTAACATCAAGGTTCAGCTTTTCAATTACAGCTTTGGGCATCAAGTTGTGTGAGGCACCTAAGTCAAACATGGCATTGTGCAAGACTTTGTCATGTATATGTAAACTAACATAAAAGGGCAAGACAGATCCATATGTGGATTTTCCATTAACTTCTGGACCAAACAGCAGCTCAGGTTGATCATCAAGAACATTCACATCATCCATTACCTCCGGCATTTGAAGTGACCTTTGAATTTGTTGCCTATACACATCATGTTTGGCCAGTTCGGATAAGGGGATGGATATCTTCAATTTCCCTATTTCTGCCTCTAAGTCAAATGATTTTTTAGATTGGGTTTTAGTAATGTGAGAAGCAGGTTTCCCTTTTTCGATTGGAGTATCAGCAACTTGGTCTTGTTTATCAGTGTTATGGGAAGTGTTTGATTGTGGTTTTTCTATTTTAGGAGGGCTTTTCGGAATGCTGTTCAAATTTTCTTTCGAGGAAGAAGGTGGCCGAGGCTTGTCAATAGAAGGCTGCATTTGTGTTATGTCCTCTACAGTCACTTGATGTGGGTTTGGGACAGGTATATCAGCTGGTTCTATTATGACTGCCTTGCCTTTAGTCTTGTTGGGTTGTTTACCATCCTTTGGTTTGTTAGGTTCAGGAATGTCAATGGTCCTAGTTCTCAGCTTATATTGTTTGTGGACCTCATATATAGCAGTATCATAGCCTTGTTTAAAATCAAAAGACTCACCAGACTTAGTCTGAAATTGATTAAAGTCATGCTCATCTTGGTCTTGTTGAGTTAGGAAAATTTGTTGCTCAGCCCTCAAATCCACCAGGTTCATGTGAGTGTCCTCTGGGGGTTCACTAGATGTAGATGCTTCCGCATAATTTTCATGAAAAGGTGGTATTATATCATGGTCTGGACTAGACCTACCAGCGTTTGTGTTCTGCGTTTTCCTGAAATTTGGGTTCCTTATGGTATTGGACTGTTGTCCTTCCCATGATGATTTCCTCTCAACACTTTCTACTCTGTCTCCTAGCCTTTGCATGCCATTGATAATAGCATCAAGTTTCTGATCTAAGGCTGTGGGTTCTTCTTTGAAAGTGGTTCTTCTCTCCATTCTAGCTCTATTTCTTTTAGCAATTAGGTTGGCCTCTACGCTAACAGCAACATTTTGCATGTCTGCAAGGGTTTGAGGGGCTCTTTCTTTTAACTGGTAGGCCATATCTAGGTCGAATCCATCAGGGAATTTATACAAGGCAAGGTCAGGTGGAGGTCTCAGGTTCTGTGGTATTGCATTATAGACATTATTGAATCTTGCACAATAATCTAGGACAGACTCTTGAGGGCCTCTTTTTATTATATCGTACTCAGTAAGTATGTGCAAGGGGTCTTTCTTTTTCTCCCATTTGTTGGTAAAGGATTGGTAAAGCTCATCCGGAGTGGTTATGGAATTTGCAGCAAGTGATCTGAACCAAGTTCTTACATCACCTGTTAAACTTTGAACAAAAATTTTCATTCTCACACTATCATCATCTATTTCGTAGTTCTCAAAGTATTATTGCATCTTCTTTGTATGCTGAAGGGCTGTGTAAGTGCCAGTTCCATCAAAATACGTAATTTTAGTTTGATAATCCTGAGGCATAGCCCCAGGGTTTGCAGGTAATTGCAGGGGTGCATATCTATTGGCCATGTTTACAGGGACGACTGGAACAATAGGGATAAGTGTAACAACTCGGACAATTGGAACAACAATAGTGGTAATGGTAGTATGTGCAGTGAATGGAGGTGTGGAAGGAGTGCTTTGGGAATTAGATGATGAACAAGGGGAAGTAGGGGTTGAACGAAATAAAACTTTGACAGGGGTTGGAACACTTCTTGGGTGAACTGCTTCAGGACTGTTATCAGCAAAATCTTCTCTTTGTTCTTGCTTCCTAAGGATTTTTGGGATTAAGTTTGGATTTTCAAAAGCAGCTGGTGGATTTGGGTCTGGATTTGACCTAGTATAACGAGAGTTCTTTTTGGGAGTCAGATTCTGAATTTGTTTTGGTATTTTCTACAAATGTTTTTAGAATTAGCAAGGAACTGATCAAATTTCTGGGACAGCTATCTGTAGTTTAAAACTAGTATGAAGATTGACTAAAGCAGCATTTATTTACTCTTGTAACTGCAAAGCAAGAACAGTTTCAAAGGCTTACTGCCCAACATTCAGACTTCATCTGTAGTTTTAAGGAATAGACAACATTGATTTTTGTTCCTATGGAGTTTTCCAACTTAATTTGTGAAAATAACTGAGGATGTCCCCAGTTGAGTCGCCATTATGTTATCACTCAGGTTGTCCTTCTGGTCGGCATCAAAAGGATACGGCCGAGGTAACCACAGACTAATCTTTGGACTGCAGGTTCTAGCCCACCTGCAATCAGAGAGGGCTCTCTCTTTCGGATTTAGCTTTGTTGATAATGTTTTTAGGCTAGTTATTGAGTTCAAGGGGTTTTGTTTTGTTTTTTGGTGGGAAGGATGATGCTTTCAAGTAAAGAGGTAGGGACAGCATGAAGGTTTTAGAACCATTGGGCGTGGAGTCAAGGAGTAGGACTGCTGGTGCATTTTTTTAGTCACAAGAAGGAATATGGAGCAAGCTAGCTGTATATGAAACAATCATTCAAGGTAAAAGAGATGGATTCAAGGCTAGGGAATGAGGGGAAATTAAGAATCGCTCATTCAAATTAGCAGAAAGAAGACAAATGAGCTCTATCTAGGAGCAGTTAAGAATTCCTAGATAACAGCCATTCATATATGAAAATAGGTCAAGCATGAGCCATAACAGAATTCATATTTATGCCTAATTCAAGAGGAAAACATTAAGAAGCCACAGAAACTGAGCATAGAGTGCAACCAAGCAAATTCTAAACCAATCCTTTGTTCTGTGACTTGAGCATATGTGAAATCAAAATAACAGAGGTAAGGAAAACTTATTGATTCATATAGCAGCACCAGAATTCCGTATTCAATTCTTCAAACCATTAGACACAGAGCAGACAGTCATTCCTCCAAAGCTTTTCAGCAATCTTTGATTAAGTAAAACATCTCAGATATCCAGTGCGAGTGTCTAATGATGATTATCAACCAACCAACCCTTTAAACAATACAGAGGGTCGGTATAAATCGGGAAAATTATCCAACATTTAAACTATTATAGCCGACCTAAGCAGGGCTGAAAGAAAATGATTACTTTAACCTAATCTTATCCAGAAATAAATGCATGAAAATATCTTTGAGCTGCACTGAGGGCAGCTGTATCAAAACTGAGTTAATGTCTGTCCTGGGTGGCTCAATGCAGTCCTCTTGTAATAACTGTGATTTGTCCTTTATCTCCACCTCTAACTTGGTTTTGTTGCTGTTTGCTGGCATTAATGTGCACTAATCCCGACCAGATAGGCTTTTAAATGGCTTTAACTGCTGTTGCTGCACTGATACTCTTTGCCGCTTCCTGATACTCTTTGGCGCTGATCCTGGAGTCTTTAATATCTTCTAAATGGTTTAGACTGTCCCATCGATCCTTCATGGCAGCTGCTCGGCCCTCTGTTGCTTTAAAAACTGTGTTTGCCCCTTTCCGAATGCTTCGCGAAGAAAATCGGGTCATTCTGCGCCTTTCGGCTTGCTGGGGGCCGCGCGGTGAGGGGCTTTCCACTTTGGCCCATTTCCCATAGCCATGCGTGATTAGTGCTAGGCGCTAATCGCACATGAAAAACTGCCTCAGAATCTGATTCCAGGCTTCCTAGGCTGCGATTTGTGCCTTTTGCACTTTTTGATGATGACGTCAGCAGTGGGTCCCAGTACGATGGTGACATGGCAGGATGACATCAGGAGATGACGTCAGCCGTACGTCCGGGTGACGTGGTGGTACGGCGGAGGAGGTGACGTGGTGGTACGGTGGTAGCTACGTGGCAAGGACACGGTGGCAGGACAAGGGAGGTGAGGGATGAGGTGGTGGCAATCGTGGGACAACAATGGAGGCGCGGAAGGTGACGCGTGGTAGAACGTGGTGTTGATGTCATGTAGGCGAGGGTGGTAAGTGGTTTATCAATCTTTCAGTTTCTTTAACATCTTTGGGATCACGTACCAACTCAATCACTAGGTCCTCTAAATATTTTATTCTGGTGTACTTAGCTTGAGAAGAGGCTTTTTCCAACTGTAACTGTGTTGTAGTATTACTCAGAGAATTCTGCAACTGATGTGCAGTGATGGCTTCACTGGTCTGTTGAATAGACCATCTCACCCATTTTCTTATGGAGTTCAATATGATCAATTGGGTGGATGTCTCTGGCAAGAACTTCAAAACCTATATTTAAATAATCAGCCATGAACTTTGGCTATTGTACTATTGGTTTCAAAAAGCTCATCTGCATCTTTCCCTCTTTGATGTCAAAGGCTGAAATCAACCTTGTTTGATTTGTAGGTGCCATTTTCAGATAGTGGGCATAGGTTTGAGCTTTGAGCTTCTCATTCCTAGCCTTAATCTCTTTGTATTTTTCTTTCAAATCCTGGCTTTACTCTGAAGTTGTTCTCAGTGATGACACTTCTACACTTTGTTGCCTACTTAGTGCCTATGTTTGGAAGGTAGATGGTGTCTCCCCTACTAGTGTTGTCTACACTGTGTCACTTCTTGTTTCTTCATATTCCTACTTAGACAGAGGATTCAATCTCTGCCTCTTTACATATACCTGGTCGAACGGCACTGTAGAGGGGCTAGCCTCATTCCTGCTTCTTTTTTGAATTATTTCCTCCTTAAGAGGGGTCTGCAATACTGGAGGGTTGTTCATGTTTGTATTAGTCTAGGTCAACTCTTGAGAAATACTATGTGACCTCGAATCTTTTCCTTGTCCTCAAGTCTCTAGTTGTCCTGATGTTTGTGCATTGTGCTCCTGTGTTGACCTTTGTGAAGATTCTTCAGGCACCTGTACAAAGTAATCTAGATCAAGTCTTCTTTCAAAATCTTTCATAACATTTTCTACCTCAACTTGTGTACTATCTTGTTCTATAAGTACTCCTTCCACCCATTCATTTTGATTCACATACTATTCTATCTATGGAATTCTATGATGGATGCAGGGAGATATTTTATGCTTCTGCCTTCTATCACAGATGAGGCTATGAGGATCATAAGGCTAGATGAAACTCTTTCTTAATATCAATTTCTCAAGGATTTCCTCTTCCTCTTTCCCTACTTTTCTGTTGTTGAAAATAAATGATCCTAAGTGATCTTTTATCCTTAACTGACCTTTCTTCTTAGCTTTCATAAATTGGATTTCATTGGATTTGATCATTTGCTTGTAGTACTCCAGGTCAAATAATCGCATGGGAAGGTACTTTGGAAGTTTGAAGGGAGGCAATTCACATCCATAAATTCTAATCTCGGTATGGTTTTGGTACAAGTACTAGTCCCCAACCTTGTATTGCTTGGATAACTGAAGAATTCTCTTAATACCATCACTGATTCTGGGAGGGGGACTTCCTATCAACATGGTAGTCACTGGATACACAAATTTATCAATAAAATCTGTATAAGGATACGGAGAAGAAGGTGAATTGTGAAAATTGGAAGTCCAGAAGATGACTGGCCTAGGAATCCCTCTGGTGTCAAGCTTTTGCATAGAGAAAGGGAATTTTTCAGTTTGGTAGTAAAGGATAAGATGATACAGGACTGAAGAATATTTAAATACTCTCTCGTTCTCCAATCTCATGAATTGGTCATGCATCTTATCAGCAATGAATGTAGCATAGTCAAATTTGGCTGCAAGAGGTTGACTAGGGGTGAAAATAGACATGTAGGCTAAGGTCAATTCATCAACATACTCGCTAGTAGTAAAACCTAAAATACAAGCAATCATGGTGATGACATCTTTACCCAGAGTTGTAAAGAAGCTTGACATATAAGGAGGGGGGTCTTTCGGGCTGTAATTTTCTTCCATGAAAGTCTAACAAACTTGATTGATTTCGGAACTGGACAACCTTGAAGATTTCTCAAGTAAATCAGTAATGGAAAGGGGAGTGAGGTCCTGGCCAGGCTGTAATTGCAACATTTCATTTATACACTCAGTTGTAATGGTGAAAAGGACTTTATGGTCAGGGGATATTACAACTTTCATATTGGAGTTGTAGTTTGCATGGCATTGGTGGACAATATCTAGGAAAATATGGACAGTGGGGAACTGATATTTAGGTAGGTTTGACTCCCAAAGACCTATTTTATCAACATTGTTCAAATAATTGTCCTGATACCTACAATATAGCCTCAAGGGGGTTTCTTCAAAAGTAAGGTCCTTGATTTGAAAATCTCTATCGGCTAAGGGAAGGTGGTCCAAATCCCTATGGGGAGTAGTGATTGGTGCGACATTTATGGCAATAAGAGTTTCCATCCTTGGTTCTTGTGTATTCAAGGAAGAAATTTGGGGTTTTCAAGAATTCCAGGTAAAACAGGTGCTTGGGGAAACCTTGGGACTAAGAAACAACTTAATTGTACTGGAATACTTGAGCTTAGAGAAATTTGGTGGAGGTTTCAGTACAAAAATAGGGTTTCTGAGAAGGAAATGCAGTAAATACCTAGTTATGGTGATTGAAGGGACAAATGGTTGTGGTGAAAGCTTTGCTGGATGTGCACAGTATTCTGCAGTGGCCTGGACTTCAGCGACTGATGGTGGTTGACGGTTGGGAGTAAGTTGTTGGTCTGGATGTACTCTGTGTGTACATGGAACATAAATTTTCTTTTCTCAGAAAAAAGAAAAACAATGAACATTTTTTGTTTTTATGCACAAATTCAATGAATTTTGGCGAGTGAATGGGAAAACAACAGTTGGCGTCAACTAACCGATGGGACACTTTGTCGTTTAGTGGAGGTGGTAAGCGGGATTGATCCCATGGCTTATGGGAGGTTGGTGGTTTTGGCAGAGGGTCGCGTGATGCCACAAATGGAATGACACATAGCATCGGTGAAAGGTCAAAACAACTTGTATTGCATGGTTAACATTCGACCAAAAGGCCCGCGCAATGTGAACGAGGATCGTTGGATGCGAGAAGGCAGATCAAACAATAGTCGACAGAGGAAAGTGTTAAGGAGTCAATGGAGGGGGGCCGATGGCATAATTAACATAATTAAATGACTTTAATTACATCGGGGATGATTTTATTGGCAGAGAGGTTATTAATTAATCGAGGTGACTAACTAATCCCTTTTTAACATGTCGAGGTTTTTCGTTCTTAATTAATCGTGGTTCGATTAATTAATACAATTTTATTAACTTTATTATGTTTTATGTTTCAAACCTCGGGTGTGGGATATTTATTTATTTTGGGATTTTTATTAATAATATATACGAGAAAGGGTAATTTGTTTCGGGATTTAAATAAATAATAATTAAAAGTTAATATGAGCATGGAAAAAGAAAATGTGTTAATTAAATGTTTCTGAAAATACATTCATCATCCAACGTTATGACTTAGGCTAAAATGTGTTTTTGGGGCTTTTTATGAAGAACCTTTCATTTTTCCTAAGTAAAAGAGTGGTGTTTACCCTGGGAAAAGAATTTGAAGGGAATAAATGAATTATGGAGGGGGTGAATTTTGATGAAGGGGTTTTAGCACTTAGGCCTTACAAGTTATTGGGCCGAGGGTCCGGTCCCTCCAGAAGTCAGAGAAATGCTCTGAGCCCCTTTAACTTTCAGGTTGTTGGTGCCTTTAGTACTTACGGGAAATTAGTAGAATTTAGGGAAAAATGAGTGAGGAGGTTAATTAGTTTGACTTTTGTCCATGGTGTAAATGTCTTCATTATCATCCATATCTTTAAGTGCTTTTGATGATGAAAGTATATGACTTGATATCTAGATAATCATTTATCATACATAATTCTACAACAATTCATCTACTTACCCTACCTACTTATCCTACCATTTTTTCTTCTTTTGTTAGGGTGCACTTAAACTGGCAAACCCTTATCAAACTTTTATTTTCTTTTACAATGGAAATCTATCTAAGTCTATCCTTATTACATCCAAGGGCTCAAATTAAACTGTTGAGCTCCTATTTTAATTTACTCTACCTATCTACTTATTTACCAAGATTAAATATTTTGGTCAGATTTTATTCTCTATCTCTAAGCATGAAATTTAAAATGTGGAATAACCAAGATTAAATTGTTTGGTTACCATGGACTATGGCAAAAGAAACAAGTTTCACACAATCATTATTGTACAAAAAGTAAAATAACAGTGGCATTTGGACTTGCACACTTTCATGGTCTTTTTCTTTTTCTTGGGGTTCATTTTCATCTTTTTTGACTTTTTTCATTCTTTTTGTCCTTTTATTCTTTTTCTAGGACATATCCTCTTTATATTTTTTAATTTTTATTTTAAATATGGAAAACATTTGCAACAAGCAAAGGTATGTACATATTTCAAAGCTAAACCAAGTTAATCATGATATATGACACCTATTGGTATAGGAACATAACATTGGCTCCACTTGGGGATGGCTTTTCCTGGTGGAAAGTCAAGAACTGTAGATCAATGGCCTTCTAAAACACTATGATTATGCTCTGCAAATCTCCTTTTCCCTACTGCTTTATTTTATGTATGATAGTAACACTTCTAAAGCTTAGGGTATGCATGCTGAGCAGACGAGGGTGGATGGATTTCTCTAATGAAGTCAAGACCCCATTGTTGAAAAGGTTTTTCTGTTGAAATAGGTTTCAAAGGCAAGGGTAAAAGTTTTCTTTTGCCTTTGGAGATCTAGCATTTATGGCAAGAAGTTACAAATTTTTTAACATCTGCAAAAAAGGTTGGCCAGTAAAACCCAGCTCTTAGAATTTTGTCAGCAGTTGACTTCCAGTAGAGGTTTTCACCACAATCCCCTGCATGAAATTCTTGGATTACTTTGTCAGATTCTTCTTTTAATAAATAGTTCAACAAAATTCCTTCATGATTTTTCCAAAACAAAGTATTATCTATAATGCAAAATTTTGAAGATTTCATTTTCAAAAACCTACTCCTAGCTCTGGATAACCCTGGAGGAGCCTGGAGGTTTCGTAGAACATATATAATATCAGCATGCCAAGGGGAGTCGAGAAAGGGCTACCTGATCTGTGGAGTCGCCATCTTCTGTTCGTCATTAAGTTCTGCAATAAGATTTATGTCTAGGTCTTGGCAATTTGTTTCTACCATAAGTTTGGCCAATCCCTGACCTTTAATTAACTTGGTAGGTTTTATCTCTATATCACATTCTAAAATATTAGCTATCCATTTTCCCCTTTTGACATCAGCTCCATCCTGTGTCAGCATATCTTTGACTACAACATTGGGAACATAAGCTATTACATGAGAATATAATATATACACTATGAAATCCTTAATAGCTTTTACCAAAGAAAAAGCTTGTTTCTCCATTATTTTATACTTTAATGAGGCATCTCTAAGAGCTTTACTAAAAAATGCTATTGGTTTTTCACATCCTTGATCATCCTTTTGTAGTAAAACTGTAGCTATGGTGTGTTCTGATGCAAAGGAAAAGATCATGAAGTCTCTATCAAATTTTGGGCTTGTAAGGACTGGTGTTCGAGTTAAGGCTAATTTTATTTCTTTGAATGATTGTTTAGCCTCTACTGTCCACTTAATAGTCAAATATTTTTTCAACATGTTATTCAATAATCTAATTAGTTCAGCTAAATTAGAGATGAATCTTCTTAAAAAAATTATTTTCCCTAAAAATGCTTGAAGTTCTTTAATGTTTCTTGGGTGAGGTATTTGCAAGATTGGTTCAATCCTGGTTGGGTCAATCCTGATTCCATCTTTAGAGATAATGTGGCCTAATAGTTTTCCTTATTCCAACCCAAATAAATATTTATTTGGGTTCAGAGAGATGCCATATTTTTTGCATTTAAGAAAGACTTGCCTAAGATGATCCAGGTGTTCTTGATAATATTTTCTGCATTTAAGAAATACTTGCTTAAGATGATCCATGTATTCTTGATCTGACTTAGAAAACACTGTAATATCATCAAGGTATATAAACTGGAAGTCATGGATTTCCTTTGCAAAGGCAATATCCATTTGCTTTAAGTCCTGAATATCTGTTTTTTTTGAATTTTGTAGGATGAAGTCTATCTTTTATTTGATTTCCTTCTAGCTCATTTATTTATGTTTCATTAGAATAATTAAAATCTACTGCTATGTCAGTATCTATGTTTGTATTTACAAATTCAATATCTAAAATTAAAAAATCATTGATTTTTTGATCATTCTCAAATACTTGCCAGTTCTTTAAATTGTCAGGAATTGTAGGTCTATGCCTGACCTCAACAGTATACTAATGATTAAGCTCGAAGGGCAACATACAAGTACTAGCAAACATGGCTAGACTATGAGCCTGCATGTTGTGTTTTCTGGGGATAATAGCAAGTTTGGTTTCTAAAAAGGTAGTTAGTATTTCTATGACTGTTCCTCTATAAATTCCTATACTAGGATCCTTGGTCATGTAAATAGCTTTAAATTTTTTGATCACTAACTCAGAATCTCCCATGATAGAAACTTTGATGGCTCCTAACCTTTTAACCAGTTTCTGTTATGAAACCAGCTCACAAAAAGATAGAAAAGAGAGATCCACGACTTAGAATTCAGCCTCTTCGAGGGGGCAACCTCCTTTACATTACATAAATGAACAATTCTTCGATGTTACAAATGACAAAACCTCCTTTCTATATATAGGAGTCTAAGGAGTCACCATGTAATCCAGCCGACCTAACAATAACAATATAAAGCCACAAAAATAACAATAGAGGGATTCTATGGGGCACAGAAATAACAATATGGGGGTAATAGGGGCACAACAATATAAATAAGGGGTATAACTACAATAGTAATGGGGTAATCACTAGTATTATAGGGACCCAACATGCCCCTCTCCTTCAAAAAAGTGTTGTCCTCAACGCTTGAGTAGTTCTGGATA
This sequence comes from Pinus tabuliformis, assembly GCA_031772625.1. Lineage (NCBI taxonomy): Eukaryota > Viridiplantae > Streptophyta > Pinopsida > Pinales > Pinaceae > Pinus > Pinus tabuliformis. The sequence continues at coordinate 120,525,058 of CM062812.1, read as the reverse complement.
CTTCTGCATAAAATTCTCATCCTCCCATGTGGAATCTTCAGCGGATAAGTTCTTCCACTTGATAAGATACTCTGAAATTGATCGATTTCGTAGCTGTCGAGTTCTTGTTTCTGTGACTGCTTCCGGTTCCAATATAATTTTTCCTTCCTCATCAAGTTCTGGCAATATTGTTTGAATTGGAGCTTGTCACCTATAACCTTCTTTAAACATGAAACATGGAAAACTGGGTGCAATCGAGAAGCTGCAGGAAGCTCCAATTTGTATGCCATAGTACCAATCTTTTGCAACACCTTGTATGGACCATAATACTTTGGTGATAATTTATTATCCTTCTTAGCTTGCTTGAGGGACATTTGCTTATATGGTTGTAGCCGTAGGAATACCCAATCACCTACATCAAAACTTCTTTCACTGCGATGTTGATCTGCCTGTTGTTTCATTCTATTTTGTGCCAACACGAGGTTATCCTTTAAGAGTTGGAGGACTTGTTGTTGATGTTCGATGTGATGTTCCACTGCCTGAACCTTAGAATTTTCTCTTAAATATGATGTGATGGATGGTGGTTGATACCCATAAAGTGCCATAAATGGGGTCATTTTTGTTGTTGTATGGAAGGAAGTGTTATACCACCATTCAGCCAGAGGCAACCATTTGACCCATTGTGTCTGTTTATCAGATACAAAGCAACGAAGATATCCTTCCAAACATTTGTTTACTATCTCAGTTTGCCCATCAGATTGAGGATGATAAGATGAGCTATGAGCTAACTGAGTACCAAGACAAGAAAATAATTCTGTCCAAAAATTTCCAGTGAAAATGGGATCTCTGTCACTTACAATAATCTTTGGGTTTCCATGTAGCTTTTGAACTGTTTCCATAAATGCAGTAGAAACTGTACTGGCTTTAAATGGATGTGATAATGCACAAAAGTGTGCATACTTGGTAAGTCTGTCAACTACCACCATGATGACACTCTTTCCCTCAGACTTGGGTAAACCTGTGATAAAATCCATTGAAACCTCCTCCCAACGTTGGCTTGGAATGGATAAAGGTTGTAATAGACCCGGTGTCTTAATTGTTTCAACTTTATTTTGCTGGAAAACCAAACATTCTGCCACAAACTTTTGAATATCTGATTTAAGGCCATCCCAAAAAAATTCCTTCTTAACCCTGTGGTAAGTTTTTAAAAATCCTGAGTGCCCTCCTAAGGGAGAAGTGTGCAATTCCATAAGAATCTTTTGTTTTAGCTGGGAATTCTTACAGAGGTATAAGCGATCTTTGTACCATAACGAATCATTTTTCCAGCTAAATGTATCAGAAGTACTGGAATCTTGTTGTATCTTTCGAATAAGTGCCCACACTTCTTCGTCATTCTTCCATTCCTCCTTTGCTTCATTTATCCAATCTGGTTGGATAATAGAAATGGCACACAACAATGCTTCCACATCCTCATCCTTTCTTGAGAGTGCATCTGCCACCACATTTTGCTTCCCTTTTTTGTAGATGATTTCAAAGTCATAACCCAACATCTTTGTGACCCACTTTTGTTGCTCTTCAGAGGATAATCTTTGTTCTAAAAAGTATTTAAGGCTATCATGATCCGTTTTTACCTTGAAGTGTCTTCCCATTAGGTAGGGTCGCCATTTCTTAAGTGCATGGAGTATTGCCAACATTTCCTTCTCATAAATAGCTTTGCTTAAAAACTTTCCCTTGATTGGACGACTTTCAAAAGCAATGGGTCTTTCATCTTGCATTAGAACAGCACCAATTCCATTTCCTGAAGCATCACATTCCACAATAAAGGTTTTTGTGAAGTCCGGTGTAGCTAAGACCGGTGCTTGGCACATTGCCTCTTTAAGATGTTCAAAGGCCTTTGTTGCTTCCGGAGTCCATGAAAATGAATCTTTCTTCAATAATGTTGTTAGAGGTGCTGCTATTCTCCCATAATTCTTAACAAACTTGCGATAATACCCTGTCAACCCAAGAAATCCTCGCAGATGCTTTATGGATGTGGGGATTTTCCATTCCTTAATGGCTTTAATTTTGCTAGGGTCTACCTTAACTCCTTCATGAGATACAATATGACCCAAATATTCCACCTCCTGGACTCCAAAGAAACATTTGGATCTTTTTGCATATAATTGTTTCTCCTCCAATAGTTGTAGCACCCTGTCAACATGTTCAACATGATCCTTCCAAGACTTGCTGTAGATTAGTATATCATCAAAAAATACTAACACAAATTTTCTAAGGAATGGTTTGAAAATTGAATTCATCAAACCTTGAAATGTTGAAGGTGCATTGGTAAGGCCAAAAGGCATGACCAAAAATTCATAATGACCCTCATGAGTTCTAAATGCCGTTTTTGGAATGTCTTCAATCTTCATTCTGATTTGATGATATCCCGAACGAAGATCCAACTTGGTGAAGTAAATTGATCCATGCAATTCATCCAGTAATTCATCAATAACAGGAATGGGGAACTTATCTTTAATAGTGAGCTTGTTGAGCTCCCTATAATCTGGACACATGCGCCATGATCCATCCTTCTTGTGCACCAATACTACTGGAGCTGAGAAAGAACTTTGACTCGGTTGAATTATACCAGCCTCTAGCATTTCTGCAACCATACGTTCAATTTCACTTTTTTGGACATAGGGATATCTGTACGGCCTGATGTTTGGAGGAACACTTCCTGGAATCAGATGAATAGCATGATCATGATCACGCATAGGTGGGAGACCCTTGGGAGTCTCAAATACCTTGGAATGATTGTCCAAGACTTTTTGGAGATCTGGAGAAATAGATGATTCCAATGTGGAAACATCTAGCGAACATAATTGTGCAATTACACCTCTTTGCTCCTTTTTAGAAGCTTTGTCATACCATTAGAGCTGATTATCTTTCCTGGTTTCCCTGCAATACCCCTTAATTCAACTTCCTTTCCTTCCGAAGAAAATTTGATGAAAAGTTCTTGAAAATTAAAAGCTATTGTACCCAAGGATTGTAGCCATTGGACTCCTAGTACAACATCAGCACCTCCCATTGGAATGGAAAGCATTGGGCTAGTCAATACATATTCTCCCATGGATAGCTTGATATTATGGCACTTTCCAGAGCAATTTATTGTTCCTCCATTTGCAATCATCACTTGACACTCTGGTGCTGGATATAGGAAGCAATTCAATTCTTTTGCTACCCTACAATGAATAAAATTGTGGGTGCTTCCTGAATCAATCAACACTATTACCTTTTTTTTCTTGATTTTTCCTTCTATCTTGATGGTTTGAGGAGTGGTAATTCCCGCCAATGCATTACAAGATATGGTCGGATTTATTTGTTCTTCATCTAGGCTTTGTTCCTAGAATATATCCTCTTCTTTTGACCTTTCTTGCTCCTTTTCTTCTTCCTCTTCACAATCTATGTAGAATAATTTCTTCTCACCACACTTATGACCTTTTGTGTATTTGCTATCACAATTGTAACAAAGCCCTTTTGCTCTTTTTTCTTCCAATTGTTGTGGTGTCAACCTTGTAGGTTGTGGAAGACTATGGGCAACAACACTTCCGTCTTTATAGTTGTGAACGGTATGCTTCCTAGTTGCCATAATTTTGCTTTCCATTTTTCTTGCTAACCTGAATGCCTTCTCTAATGAATCAGGTTCCCAAAGGCGCACATCATGTTGGATATTATCCTTTAAAGACCCTATGAACACATCAATCCTATGCTCCTCTGGAATATCTTTTACCCTTATGTTCAATTTTTGGAACTCCTCAATGTGCTCCATTATTGAACCCTTTTGTTTGAGACTTATCAATTGGCTAAAAAAAGTGTTGCTTTTTGTATCCTCATAATGTGCTATCAATTCTTCCGTAAAAATTGCCCAAGTGATAAATTGTTTACGAGAACAAAGCCATTGATACCATACAAACTGATTTGGTTCCAAATATAAAGTTGCCGTACGTACCTTTTGTGGGTTTTGCACATTATTGAGATCGAAGAATTGCTCCATCTATAATATCCATGTGGCGGGATCCTTGCCATCAAACTTCCTCATATCGATTTTTGGAACATGGTGAGTCTTCGATCCAACATTAGAGTCTATGGAATCATGATTAACATTTCTTTTGTTCTCATCATGAGTTTCCTTTACTACCTTTTCACCATTAGTGACCCTTTCTTGTAGCAACTTCTTCAATTCATCCATCTTATCATCCATGCCATCAATTTTAGCGTCCATGCCATTCACCTTAGCTTCCATGCCATCCATCTTAGCTTCCATGCCATCCATCTTAGCTTCCATGCCCTTTATCTTAGATTCCACGCCATTTACCTTAGATTCCACGCCATTTACCTTATATTCCACGCCATTTATCTTAGATTCCACGCCACTTATCTTAGCTTCTGTTAGCTTTTGTGAGCGTGACATTTGTTGCACTTGTTCTTGTAATTTTGATATATCATGTAGCATTTCTTCCTCTTCTTCATGAGTCATGCTAGAGCTTTCAGGTTCCTTACTAGGTGTTTGCATTTTCTTTCCTCGGGGCATCAGTTACCGATAATAATGCTTTACTATGCCCTTTGAATTCCGTTAAACCAAGCTTACACAAAAATTTAAAAAAAACTACACACCGTTTTTCACTTTATAGAAGCCTGATATTGAATCTGATGTATCTCTGTAATTTCGGATCATCCAGTTCTGAAATTGCTATCTGTAGTATCCTTCTATGTCCTCTTTCCAATGCCACAAGTCTGAGACAAATTGGATTCTCCAAGGAAGAGTTATGTGAAATCTCCCACAGTGACTTGCTTTTAGACTGGTTCAGTAGAGAGAACTTGTACGACGTGCCACGAGTCACTGTTTCAACCTTTGAATCTGAAACTCACCATAAAGAAACTACAGTCCGTCCTCTTTTTGTAACTTTTTACGAAATTTCAATCCGATCCTCAGAGAGAGAGTTATGACGATTTTCCCCAGGTCACCTGTTTTGAATGTAATTCAGGAGTCTGCAAAAAGGCCAAATTCCTCAGATCATATCTCCGAAAATATCGCGCTAAAATCTCTGAAATTCGGACCCAAAGTTTAGCACCAATTCTTCTCAAATGGGTTTTTTTTACGACTTCTGAAACGTCACAGAAAACAAGTTATAGCGAAAATTCCACGATGACCTATTTGGAGCAGCGAAACCCTAGAATTCAAAGCTCTGATACCAAATGTTATGAAACCAGCTCACAAAAAGATAGAAAAGAGAGATCCACGACTTAGAATTCAGCCTCTTCGAGGGGCCAACCTCCTTTACATTACATAAATGAACAATTCTTCGATGTTACAAATGACAAAACCTCCTTTCTATATATAGGAGTCTAAGGAGTCACCATGTAATCCAGCCGACCTAACAATAACAATATAAAGCCACAAAAATAACAATAGAGGGATTCTATGGGGCACAGAAATAACAATATGGGGGTAATAGGGGCACAACAATATAAATAAGGGGTATAACTACAATAGTAATGGGGTAATCACTAGTATTATAGGGACCCAACAGTTTCAGTCCTAACAGAAGTGCTTGATACTCGGCTATATTGATTGTAAATTTGAAGTTTAACCTATAGGCATGACCTTCTGCATGATTATTTTCTAAGTTGTAAACCCATACACCTGCTCCTACACCTAGCTTTTTTACTGAACCATTAAATTCTAGATGCCATAGGATTTCATGTTCATAATTTTCATCTGGGGTAGTGGAATCTTTCTTAACTAGGGCATCTAGATTTTCTTTGTTATCTGATATTTCATGAATTTGGACATCTGAATTTTCGTTTGCAATTTCTTTTGGTTATGTTGTTATATCAGTTGGAATATCTTCTTGATTCATTTTAGCATTGTAAAGAATAACAAAATCCATGTCAGAATGTATTGAATATATAGGAAAGTTTTGAGGCTTCTCCTGTCTACTCACTACATACTTCATTAAAGTTTCTCTATACAATTTCTTGGGATGTCTGAAGACTGAAATGGTAGAATAAGACATATCTAATTGCAGAGATCCTTGGAGTTTAGCACCCCAAGATATGGACAACAACATGCCATACTTGGGTGGTATATCAGCAACAACAATGTCCATCAGTATAGTTTTGGCAGGATACTGAACTAGGGAGACACACAAATATTTTATGAGACCTAAGCATTTAACCTGGCTTGAATCAAAGGAAAAAAGATCTTTATAAGGTCTGGTGATATCCAAGTTAAGCTTTTCCATTACAGATTTTGGCATGAGATTGTGCAAGCCTCTAGAGTCTAGCATGGCAGTGTGTAGAGTTTTGTTATGGATGTTAAGGCTGATATAGAAGGCTGGTACCCCTCCTTCAACTGGATTTCCATTAACATCTAGTCCATGTAGAGTTGTAACAAGGGTCTTTTTCACCTCTAGTTATCTCACATTACAATTCAATCCGGGAGCGTTTTGTTATTGTAAAGGGTATCTCAATTTGAGGCTATTTGTCAGAGTAATGCTCAGTAGTATAGGTCTAAGAAATACAAGAGTAAACGGATGCTAAGCTATGGCTAAATTACTTTTGCATAAAGAAATCACACGCGGCAACTTTATCAGTCAAGGGTACGGAAACAGTAACCCATCCCTCTAGAAACTGATGAAGAAAAAGGAATTAGAGTATGGATCATGGATCTGGGAGCATAATAGCGTCTGCTGTGTCTCACGACAGCCTTGATCCTCCTCCCACACCAAACCAATGAATGCAAGAAAAAAGGAACAGCAAGAAAGCAGAATGGAACGGCAATCCAGAAATGGAACAGTAGTAAAAGGAACGGCAGTAAAGAAACTAAATCTCGCGAGTTCAACACTCTCAATTCTTGGCATCAACTTACATACAAAGAAAGAGCAATCTTTTGTACAAGTAGACAGCTTAATCAAATGGAACAGCAAACCACCATAAACAGGAAACGTCAATCATATGTACACATAATCTGAAATGATCATCAGTAGTCCACACACAACATTAATTCCATCTTCTTATGATCGTCACTCCAACCATATGTAGCTAAAACATTCCACTTATAAATTCTGTAACAGAAGTGAACAACTCAGAACAATGTTATATGATCAATTCTGGAAATATGATGTAAACTTGTTACAAAGATTTACAAAAGGAAAACTATTGATGAACGAGTATGGAACAACATGTAAGTATATCAGATTATTAAGAACAATAAACAAACCACACAAAGCCAAACTGTAATGGTACAATCAGCCAGTGTCCGTTGGAGCCGGGCCCTTAGCTTCCAATGGCACACCGCCGTAACTTACTTCAGATGCAGGGGGAAAGTAACACCAAATATATTATATTAACACATCAATGATAGTACAGCAAAAATAAGTCTCAAAGAGACTCGATAGTCTGGGTTTAACCAACTGTGAAGTCTGTAAACAGAAAGTAAAGATACAAGATAATCCAAAGTCTCTGAAGTCTTCGATGCTGCCCCTTTTTATACAAGTAATGGCAGAGTTAACTAGACAACAAAATAATTGAAAGTAACGATCCCTCAGGATCAAAGATCCTGAGGGATCTGTTAAACTGTTAACTCCTCTCTTTTCTCTGCCTAGCCTTCCGAACTGACAGTCCTTCATCTCGTCCCGGATTGATCCGCCTTGATTTACTCGTCCTGGTCTGGATTTTATTTGGTTTTAGAGGGACAGCCGTTATCTCCTCATGGAACTCTCGTTTTGCACCGCGCCTTCCTACTTTTGTCTTTTCCTGCATAGAGAAGATAACTATTAGTGATTGGGTCATTCGTGCTCATTCTCATTACATTCTCCTTATTTTATAACAAAGAAAAGGTTACACTATTGCTTGAAACACCACTAAGTTATTCGTTAAAACATACCTTTCCAATGCTCTACACACCCCCCGGCTTACTCTGTTTCATGGCCTCATGAAAACGTTATAATTAACATGGAGAGCGGTAAGAGAATAGGCGGGAGAGGGCACCTCGTGAGGAGGTCTGCAACCATGGTGAGCAACCAGATTATCAAAGAATTGATTCAATTGATCTGCAGGCATATTATACAAGGCCTGGTACCCAGGTGCAGGGTGCCAAATAATTGGGCTACGGAACCGGTATCCTAACCAAGACGGCCCAACTTGCAGAATGCGCTGGCCATAAAGGTTCAACCGTTCAGCAGCCAGCTCAAAATTCTCGTATTTGAATGGCTCCCTGAGCTGGATGCTTGGGGTAGAAATCCGATATCGGAATTTGGCAGCATCCAGGGCAGAATCCTTAATAGCCAGAAAGTATTCCAAGCTATTTCGGATCAAATCCTCATGCATGGGTCCTAGCAGTTCTATGACGCCCGGGGTTCTCATAAGGCTTTTGTGTGATTTCCATAGGTGAACTGGGTCTCTAGGCTCGGCCCTGACCCATAGATCTAGGCTGTTCTCCTGCCTCTGAAAGGCATTGTAAGCCCTGAGCCACTTTAACTGATTGACCCCAAATGAAACAAAGGCTTGTAGCTGTATATCTCCCACGAAAGGGCCAGGGTTTAAATCAGTTTCCTGCTCAAGCACCATATTGTGCAAATAGAATTCACATAGTAACCGTTGGACCTTAACCCCATAATGTTTGCAACAATCAATAAAATCATTAACAGTATTAATCTAAATAGGGGCACCTGCCCTGACATCTTTTATTTTCAATCTTAAGTATCTTTCAAGGAGAAATAAAGCATAATTCTTTGCAGGGGCCCTGCAAGTCAAAACATCATTATACAGCGAACATACAGTGTCCAATTGTTTAATAACAGCATCTAGTCGACGTGTTACCTTGGCAACCTTTTCCTGTTCCTTCTGCCATCCTTCAAAGGCCTGACTCTCTGATTGACTCATGTTCCGCAGTTGCTGCTGCAGTTCTTCATGTTTTTCCCGAGGGATCATTTGTTCCTTTAACTGCTCAGCTTCCTGCTGCAACTCCTCGTATTTTTCCCAAGGGATCATTTGTTCCCTTAGCTGGTCAGCCTCCTGTCAGGCTTGCTTCATCTCGTGGTGCAAGGCCTTGGTTTTTGGATCCTTTTTCCATGATTTCTCAGAGGCAGGGAGTTTTACCTGGACCTTCACGTTTCGTTGCCTGGAATTCGTATCCCGAATTATCCCAAAAGGTGGTGCCTCAGTTTGGACTGCTTTGTTTTCCCTTTCTTTCTTAACACGAATAAAGGGGTACGATGGCCCCTCTGTAAATGGAATGTCGTCTTGCGGCTCGGTTTTGATTGGAACGGCAGTTGGTCCCAATGGGCTATTTGGAACAGCAGTCCATTCCTCAGCGTCAATAGGAACGACATTCTGATGTTCCATATCAGATGGAACGGCATTTTGTTCCTCAGTGTTGGTTGGAACAGTCGTAGGTCTATCAGCGGAGTATTGACCTACGAGACGCCTATAAGCCCCTTGCCTTCTCATCTGACAAGACCCTGCTGCATTTGTCCTTCTTTTTCTCCTTATGGTCCTTCTTATTCTCAGACTGGCTTTCAAACTTCGAATTTTCTGCCGAAGCTGGGCTATAATATTCAGCAGTCTCTGCTGTTTCTTTCTCAATTTCTTAATTTCTCTTGCCTCGGCAGTGGGCACATGAGTGGCCCTCAGTTCTGCTCCTCTTTCATCGAGGGTTTCTTCTGGCATTCTGGGAATGAACTGTTCCCGACAAGCATTTTCATTCTCCACGTCATCAGCAGGTGGGTTTTCTTCTGGTGTCTTGGGAACGGAGTGTTCCCGGTTGGTATTTTCTTTGTCAACAACAGGGAGGTTTTCTCCTCCTGCCATTTCTTCATGCAATTCTTCATGCGTCTCTTCCCCAGAGGGTCCTTCAGGAGGGTTTGCTGGACTGGAAGGTGAAGCATAATCTCCCAGGCTGGCCAAGATGGTGGCCAGCTCTTCTTCCTCCACGGCGACCTGTGGAGGGCTGTCCCCCAATTGTTCCATCTCCTCCTCCTGAATTGGTTGCTCAGTGGCTGCCTCCGGATAGTCGGCCTCGGCCTCAGAGTCAGAATGTTCATTTCCTTCCTCGGCTTCTGCTTCGTTCTCAATTTGTTCCACATTTTCCCTCAAGGGTTCCTGTTCTGGCACTGGTGGCTCATCTGTTATTTCGATCGGCTGGTCAATGCTTAGCTGGATTTTCTCCAGCCTGCCTCTTATTCTTGCCAACCGAGCTGACTTCCTAGGCCTCTCGGGCTATTCAGGTGTGCTGGCCACCTGCTCTTCCACCACCACCTTTCTGCGTTTTTCATATTGTTCTGGCGTGCCAGAGGAATGCCTACGTTTCGAGGCAGCACGCTCTTCTGTGGCCAGTTCCTTATGTTTTTCTGCATGTCCAGATGCTCTAGAGGAACGTTTTCGTTTTACTGACTTCGTGCATTTCTTAGGTTGCTCAGGTTTATCCGAGGGATGCTTGGGTTTTGGTGATTCTCTGGGCTCCTTGGGTGCTTCAGAGGTACTAGCGGGATGCTTAGCCTTTGGGGATGGTGATGCCACTCCCCCTCCAATTGTTGTAATAAGCTCCCCCCAGCTACTCCGCTGCTGAGTGAGACTGTAGCTCACTATCAGGCGGATCAACCCATGGTGGCTAACCATTGCGTCTTCATGGTGTGCCTTTTTCAGGCTCCGAGAGGCATCATGCAGTAATGAATTTAACAATGCAGGGAGATTCACAGAACATTTTCCTTTTAACACAGCCAGGAGCTTAAGGTGACGTGGTCTTACCACATCTTTTCGCCCCTCGCAAGTGATGTAGCTCTGCACCACCTTTGCCAATTCGCTTCAGGGTTCTCCTAGCGTTGCCGGCAGCACTCCTTTTCCCTTCACTGTTAGATTATGTCCTTCGTCTTGGAAAATTTCTATGATCTTTTGCAACCTCTCTTTCTTTATCGTCCATATTGGTCCTGAGGCTGGTAATCCTGTTACTTCCGCGATTATTTCCTTCGTGACCATTATCTGCTTCCCACCTACTACGGAGTGTTCTTCCTGCAAATTCTGCAGGAATTCCATGGCCACAGTTTCATTTGATTCACGCAGGCGGCTAAAATAAGTTAGCCACCCCGCCCTTTCTAGGATTTCCCGAGCAGCTTCGGAGACTACTAGCTCACTAGGCTCGCTTCTGATAGCCTTGCCTCCCATGGTTCTGTTTCGGGATCCTAGATGGAACAACAATTACCTGTCGCAAAGAACGTAATCGCAGCAAGAAAAAACACAGAGCATGCATGAAAATTGATTGTAAATAACAACTTATTGCAAAAAATAGCATTGTCATGCCGTTAACCCATATCGTACCTTCGTACCATATCATTTCCGAAATAATGTGCTAACACGTGGCCGGCGGAGTAATGAGGTCACCTCCCCCCTCGCAATATGATAGGCTGTCCCAGCCGTCAGATGGAGGAGGAGCCGTCGTCCCGTCACCAAGTCATAAAGGAACAGCATATAGAGTTTTGCCATGTTTCAGATTAGACAAAGAAATACCGAGATCGAGGCAAAAGGTAGATCGCGTTTTGCATAAGCCTGCGTGATGTGATGCAAAACAGGAGGATAGGACGTCTGGCACTCATATAAGGTCTGAGGTAGTCATAGTCAATACCTTTGCCATGATTGGTGGTGATAGATATTCATGCGACGTATCCATCAAAGTGTAAGATATAATTATTACGAGGATAGAAAGAAGTATTTGATATTATCCAAATTGGTTTATATATTACGACTCCGATACCATTAACAGAGCTCTGCTGCCGACAGGTGTTCATAACCTTGGCAGAGTTGTTTATTTCACCCTGGAACCATGGTCCTTTGTGTATTTTTGAAGAGAAATTCTTGTCAAAATGCAGGCCATCATGCTGGCTTGGTAACCAGATAACCATGATGCCATTCACCAGAGAGGCGCGAAACGTGGGCAGGCCGGCTCGTAATGAGACCCCCTGTTCCAAGGTTTGTTTATGTAGTGAACCCGTTGGACCATATCCCTGGTGTGGTGTCCATGATGGGAATGCCACTTCACTTCCAATCTTATGATCATAGTAGGCTGGTTCTTTAATGAAACCCCCTATCTTGCATTTGACAAATAATTTCTTTTTATTTTGCTTTTGCCTTTTTTTTTTTTTTTTTTGAAACAGACTTTGCTCTTGTGTAATTACACATAAGGGTGGTTCAGCCCTCCTTAAGAGTGGGAATGGCGGAATAAGTCTTGTCATCCCAATAGGAAGATATAAATCTTCTGTTCTTATTTCCAAGTAATAATAGAGAAAATTGTAGGAACTCAACATGATGAAATTTTCCAACAAGGCAGAGGAGGTGAGACCATGACAGCAAAAATGATGAGTGTGTGGATCCTTCCTTTGTTGTTGCATCAATACTAGGGCTGTTAAAGATAGCGATTTATGATATGCTGATCTCGATATATCCTGACTTTTATATTCATTGCATAAATGTATAGCTGCTACTTATGGCCTTGGTAAGAGGATGGACAACACATCCTTTATATGAAAGGGACAAGAGCATACTACTCCTTTTTGAAAGGGAGGGTGAGGAGGAGTTCATCTGATGCATTGCCTTAAAAAAAGGCAGCAAAAGCACACAAATGTTGTTTCCTTTGAAAAAGGAACATCCAAAAATACTCAAGTGCTGTTCCTTTTGTTCCTTTTGAAAAGGAACAACAAAAACACACAAGTGTTGTTCCTTTTGAAAAGGAACAGCAAAAACACTCAAGTGTTGTTCCTTTTGAAAAGGAACAACAAAAACACACAAGTGCTATTCCTTTTGAAGAGGAACAGCAAAAACACACAAGTGCTGTTCCTTTTGAAAAGGAACAGTAAAACACACAAGTGATGTTCCTTTTGAAAAGGAACAGCAAAACACACAAGTGTTGTTCCTTTTGAAAAGGAATAGCAAAAACACACAAGTGTTGTTCCTTTTGAAAAGGAACAACAAAAACACACAAGTGCTGTTCCTTTTGAAAAGGAACAGCAAAAACCCACGAGTGCTGTTCCTTTTGAAAAGGAACAGCAAAAACCCACAAGTGCTGTTCCTTTTGAAAAGGAACAGCAAAAACACACGAGTGCTGTTCCTTTTGAAAAGGAACAACAAAAACACACAAGTGTTGTTCCTTTTGAAAAGGAACAACAAAAACACTCAAGTGTTGTTCCTTTTGAAAAGGAACAGCACGCACAAATACTAAAAACATATATACAAAATTTACAATCTTATATACAAGATGTGGTAATAAAAGATGAATTTCTTACTGATCTATAGGTGAGGAAGTTTTTGCTTCCTCGCCCATAATCTCAATGTTAATATCTTGGCGTAGCTGCTGACAAAAAGATTCCCGAGTGAGCGGTTTGCGATACAGACGAACTCGATGGCCATTTACCTTAAATGTATATCCAGACCCATCGATTGTGATCAGAGTAAGGGTCCCATTGTCATGAACTTTTTGAATCTCGTATGGTCCCAACCAACGAGTCTGAAGCTTCCCCGGGAAATCCTGAAATCTAAAATCATATAACAGAGCCCAGTCTCCTTCATGAAATATCTTATTTTTGATAAGCGCATCATGCCATTTGGCTCGCTGCTGTTGAATGAGTGTTGTATTCTGTAATGCAGAGAGCCTTATTTCATCTAATTCATTAATTTGCTGTAATCGATTTTTCTGTGCTTCACTTAAATCCAATCTGACTTCTTGGGCCGTTCGCAGCGTTTGGATCTCGAATTCTATAGGAAAAATGGGGTGCTTTCCAAACACTAAGTGATATGGTGAATAGCCGGTGGTGCTTCTCCATGTGGTTCGATAAGCCCACAGTGCCTCGGGTAGTCGGGTGGCCCAATCACGCCGATGTGAGGCAACGGTTTTTGTCAAAATAGACTCTATTACCTTATTGCTGCTCTCCACTTGCCCATTTGCCTGAGGATGGTATGGGGTAGTAATTTTATGCTGGACACGATAGTTATTGAGTGTTGCAGCTAATTTATGCCCCACAAATTGTGGTCCCCCGTCTGTAATTACTTCCCTCGGAAGACCATAACGTACAAACAAATGGAACAAGAACTGTATTACCGAATCTTTTGTAGCTCTAGGCAATGCCTCCGCTTCAACCCATTTGGTAACATATTCAGTTGCCACCAAAATGTAGGTTCTTTGGTTTGATGGCGAGATGATGGGTCCGACGAAGTCCAGAGCCTAGCGTTCGAAAGGTTCGATCACTAATTGAGGCCGCAAAGGCATTTCGTCGGCTGGACCAGGTCGTCCTGCACACTGACAGCTATCACAGGCCTGGACAAATTTTTTCGCATCCTTGAAAATTGTAGGCCAGTAATATCCCGTTTGTAATACTTTATGTGCCGTTCTTCGTTCAGCAAAATGTCCTCCACATGGCCCGTCATGGCAGGCTTTCAAGATATCAAAGATTTCGTCCTCTCGAATACATCTTCTGATTTCCATATCAGCTCCTGTGTGAAACAAATAGCCCCCAACCCACGAAAATTGATTGCTTTTCTGAACAATCTACTTCCGTTCATTGGGGGTTAAATGTTTTGGAAGCTTACCTACTGCAAGATAGTTAGCAACATCAGCGTACTAGGGAGTTTGAACAGCGACAGCAAATAAGTGTTCGTCTGGAAATTGGTCCTCGACTGCTGCTGCTTCAACTGATTTTGGTATTCGTGAGAGGAAATCAGCTACAGGGTTCTCCTTCCCCGGTCGATCTCTGATTGTAATATCAAACTCCTGCAACAGGATCAACCACCTGGTTATTCTTCCATTTGTAACAGGCTTATTTGCTAAATACTTAATAGCAGAATGGTCTGTATACAAAATAACGGGATAGCTTGTGATATAGTGTCTAAATTTATTAACAGCGTGTATCACAGCTAAAAATTCTTTTTCGGTGACAGTGTAATTTAATTCAGCCAGAGCCAAATTTTTGCTGATGTAATAGATGGCGTATGGTCTTTTATCCTCTTCTTGGCCCAGAACTGCACCGATTGCTGTGTCTGAGGCGTCAGTTGAAATTTGGAATGGTAAATTCCAATTAGGTCCTCGGAGAACTGGAGCTGTAGATACCAGCTTCTTTAATTCTTTGAAGGCTCGATCACATTTCTCTGTCCATAAGAAGTCAACATTTCCAGTTAATGCATGTAAAGGTGCGGCAATATGTGAATAATGTTGTATGAATCGTCTATAATACCCAGAAAAACCAAGAAAACTGCGTACCTCTGTTTGATTAGTGGGGGTCGGAATAAGCAAAAGTATTTGAATTTTAGCCGGGTCTACCTGAATACCAGCTGCTGAAATATAGTGTCCCAGAATGAGTCCTTCGGTCATCATCATGTAACACTTTTCGTGACTCAAGCAAATTTTGGTAGCGATGCAGCGCTGTAGGACTTTTTCGAGAGTATCTAGAGCTGGATCAAAGTCATCTCCATATGGTGTGAAGTCATCCATGTAGAATTCCAATCCATCATTAATTAAATCTGCAAAGATGCTAAGAACAGCCCTTTGGAATGTGGCTGGAGCATTACATAAACCAAAAGGTAAGACTCGATAAGCGAACGTTCCCCAGGGACAAGTAAAGGTAGTCTTATCCTGGTCTTCAGGGGCAATCTGAATCTGATTGTATCCGCTGAAGCCATCCAAGAAAGAAAAGAATTTCTTGCCTGCTAAGGTGTCCAGTACCTGATCTATGAATGGAAGAGGGAAGTGATCTTTTTGTGTGGCTTTGTTTAATTCTCTATAATCCACGCAGATCCTCCATTTCCCGTTCTTTTTAGGTACTACCACAAGTGGAGAGACCCATTTGCTGTCAGAAATAGGATAAATAAAATCAACATCTAAAAGTTTCTGAAGCTCAGCTTTTACAACATCTTTTAAATGGGGGTTGAGTCTTCTTTGCGGTTGACGAACAGGTCTTGCATCTTTTTCGATATAAATATGATGTGTGCATAGCTGGGGATCAATCCCTTTCATATCGGGATAGTCCCATGCAAATGCCTCCTGATACTTTCGTAACAGCTGGATGAGTTTTGTCTCCTGATCCGGTGTCAGATTAGCGTTAATATTTAAAGTTTTCCCCGGTTCAATTTGCACTACTTTGCTATTAGCGACAAAAGTCACAGGTATAATTTGGTCATGTTTGTCTTTCAGAGGATCCTCCTCTAATTCGTTATCAAATGCCGCTTTTATCATAAAACATTGTGTATACGATGTGGATTCTTTTTTATTAATGAATTTATTGATGGCATCGTCTTCCGTTTGATCTTTGAAATCTAGCGCTTCCTGGACTGTTAATGGGGGTCTAATATTGTCAGTGATATATGAGGCAGGGCGCAGGTTGGTTCTCATCATCGTGATGCTTGGCTGCGCTGGAGGGTACAAGATTAAATTTTTGATATCCGGCCCTCTGGTTATGGTCATGTTTCCCTGTCGGCACCCAATGTAGGCGTCAGCAGTAGCGAGCCACGGTCTACCTAGAATTAGCGGATGTCCATCTAGTCGGGTTTTCGGATTAATTATCAGGAAATCAGTCGGGTATTCCCAGGAATCCACTGAAACCATGACATCATACAAGGTGCCTTCTGGTCTAATTACTGATCGGTCAGCTAGTTCTAACAAAGTGGATGTAGGTTCTACCGATGTAATTCCAAGCTTCTGGCAAGTCGATGTTGTCAGGATGTTAATTGCAGCCCCTAGATCAACTAAGACGTTGGTCAAGGTCTGCCCATAGATTTGAACAGTGACAATTGGGTTTCTAGGGTCCTCGTATTTAACTGGTGTTTCTTTTCCTGATAGGAGGTCGGATAAGGTGCCGACTACCTGGACTCTTGGGTTAGAGGTTACATTTCTTTTTGATTTTCTGCTACACAGGTCTTTTATGGTTTTTGCATATATGGGGATATCCTGTATAGCTTGAAGGAATGGAATTCTTATATACAAGTTTTGTAGTTCTCCCAGAATATCAAAATCTGGATATTGTGTTGGTCGTGGAATGGCCAATCATTCTAGGAAAGGTGGAGGAGATGTAATTACTTGCTGATGAGCCTGGTCTTTATTTACATCTTCCTGTTGTGACGGTTGTTCTATAGGTAACTGATCTTCAATGTGAGTTGTTCTATGTCCCTCAGTTTCTATTATTCGCCCAGATCTTAACTGAAGATCATTGCACTCCCGCAGATCAGATTCAATCTCTGAGGATTCTATAATTTGAAGAGATTGAACAGGTCTATTATTTGGATTGGGGTTGGGTTGGGCTGGGAGCTGCGGTCTCAGATTAGGCTGGGGATTTTGTTGTAAGGCTGGCAGAGTTGGTTGAGGGAGTGGAATTGATCCTGCTGGCTGATATGTCGATTTTGGCCAGCTTGTCTGCCAGGGTGAACCTTGCGAAGTAGAAGGGGTCCACTGCGGAGGATATGAATTATTCTGCCAATATGGTGGGGGATAAGGGAAGTTTGGCCAACCAAATTGGGTCATCCAAGGATTCGGAGTAGGAAACATTTGAGGTGACCAATTCGAAAATGGGGGCTGGGACTGGTTTTGCCACATATTCTGTTGCTGAGCATTGAACTGCGGGGGTTGAAAAGAAGAGGAGGGGTCTGAAAACATACCAGATTGCCTAGGCTGCCATTGACGACGCTGGTTAATAAAATATGCTGATTCTGGCTCCTCTTCTGCTTCTTTGTATACTACCTTCAAACCAGGAAGTGAGGGGCAGCTTTCAGTCAGGTGGTCCTTGGTACAGATAGCACATATTTGGACTGTATCCAGCGAGCATTCCTTGTGGCTATGTTTCTTCCTGCATCGAGGGCAGAAAACCGCTAGATTCTGTTCTGCCTCTGCTTGCTTCTGTTTAGCCTGCACAATATCAAGCTGTGTAGTTAATGTCCCCAGGATATCAGTTTTAAAATTTTCTAGCAAATTTCCAAGTTCCACACGTGTTACTCCCTCTGTTGATGTTCTGTTATCTCTGGTAAAGCGATCATATTCTGCTGGTTTTATCCTCGTGCTGCCTCTTGAGCTCCTGATACACAGATCAATGATATCAGCAAAATTTTCCTGATAAATGTCTCCTTTCCCCATAATATTCAACGTTTCAATCCATTGTTCTTTCATACCTCTAATTAATGCGGTTTTCAACACGTTATCAGGCAGATGTAACGATGCATAGGGAGATCTTTGCAAGTTATATTGGAAACGTTCCACATATTCTTCTAGAGTTTCGTTTGGTCTGGCTGACATTTGAAAAATTTCATCTTTTAGTTCTCTTGACCTACAGTAATCCTGTTATTTCTTTAAAAAGGCTTCTTTCATTTGATCCCAATTGTTAATAATCCCACCACCTATGCCCATAAACCATCTTAAAGTAGCCCCTTTTAATGTGGAGGGGAACAATTTTAATTTCTGGGGATCGGTGGTGTAATCGTATCCTCTACATAATACATCAAATTCGAACAAGAATGCATCCAGATCTTCTGATGTAAGGCCATGAAATGTGGGGATATGCTGGAGAGGGATAGATTTCATGGGCGCATTTGCTGCAGAATCTACTATAGGATATTGCAATGTGGAGGTCTGGGTGTTTGGCTGATTCTGCGCCATGGGATCGAATATATGCCAGTAATCTTCAGGAATTTCCAAGAGAGTGTTCCTCGGTTGAGAAGGGGTAGTCTTAACAGGGATTGTTTTGACAACACTCCCTTTATCAGGGATAATGATGGTCCCAACTGTCTGAGGTGAATGAATTCCTTCAACGAGGATTTTTGTAGCGCTTCCTTTATCTGGGCTATTTAAAGGCTGGTTTGGTTCAATAGGAGATCTAGGTTCCCCGATTTCCCCTGTTTCTCCTCCTCCTTCGCAAAGGTTACTAAGATTCCCTTCGTGCAATAGTCCAAGAGTCAAATTTTCAATTTCTTGAAAGTCCTGCTCCTCTGTTTGACTGTGCACTTCAGCAAAGGCTTCAGATGGTGATCCCGAGGCCTGAAGGGAACTAGTAGGCTGTTTAGAATTGATTTTCCTATAACCTACTGATGGCTGAGATTCGGCTTTCTTGTAGATTTCGTCTATGAAGGTCGTTCGTCCAAGGGTCACCGGCCCCTTGGCTTTGGATGGAGGCTTTTGATCTTTCTCTGGCTTTTTCTGCTTAGTCATGCACTCCAATTAAACTGCTAAATCCTATTTAACCAATCAATTCTACTAGGAAAGCGGACGGTGGAGCAGGGATTTTACATGCTCCGTACGCAGGTTCTTACCTTCCGTTTTTAAAATCCAACTCTCCCCTAGCAGATTCGTACACTACCCTGTTTAAAAGACAAATGGCTATACCCTTTCCCCGGCAACGGCGCCAAAATGTAGAGTTGTAACAAGGGTCTTTTTCACCTCTAGTTATCTCACATTACAAGTCAATCCGGGAGCGTTTTGTTATTGTAAAGGGTATCTCAATTTGAGGCTATTTGTCAGAGTAAGGCTTAGTAGTATAGGTCTAAGAAATACAAGAGTAAATGGATGCTAAGCTATGGCTAAATTACTTTTGCATAAAGAAATCACACGCGGCAACTTTATCAGTCAAGGGTACGGAAACAGTAACCCATCCCTCTAGAAACTGATGAAGAAAAAGGAATTAGAGTATGGATCATGGATCTGGGAGCATAATAGCGTCTGCTGTGTCTCACGACAGCCTTGATCCTCCTCCCACACCAAACCAATGAATGCAAGTAAAAAGGAACAGCAAGAAAGCAGAATGGAACGACAATCCAGAAATGGAACAGCAGTAAAAGGAACGGTAGTAAAGAAACTAAATCTCGCGAGTTCAACACTCTCAATTCTTGGCATCAACTTACATACAAAGAAAGAGCAATATTTTGTACAAGTAGACAGCTTAATCAAATGGAACAGCAAACCACCATAAACAGGAAACGTCAATCATATGTACACATAATCTGAAATGATCATCAGTAGTCCACACACAACGTTAATTCCATCTTCTTATGATCGTCACTCCAACCATATGTAGCTAAAACATTCCACTTATAAATTCTGTAACAGAAGTGAACAACTCAAAACAATGTTATATGATCAATTCTGGAAATATGATGTAAACTTGTTACAAAGATTTACAAAAGGAAAACTACTGATGAACGAGTATGGAACAGCATGTAAGTATATCAGATTATTAAGAACAATAAACAAACCACACAAAGCCAAACTGTAATGGTACAATCAGCCAGTGTCCGTTGGAGCCGGGCCCTTAGCTTCCAATGGCACACTACCGTAACTTACTTCAGATGCAGGGAGAAAGTAACACCAAATATATTATATTAACGCATCAATGATAGTACAGCAAAACTAAGTCTCAAAGAGACTCGATAGTCTGGATTTAACCAACTGTGAAGTCTGTAAACAGAAAGTAAAGATACAAGATAATCCAAAGTCTCTGAAGTCTTCGATGCTGCCCCTTTTTATACAAGTAATGGCGGAGTTAACTAGACAACAAAATAATTGAAAGTAACGATCCCTCAGGATCAAAGATCCTGAGGGATCTGTTAAACTGTTAACTCCTCTCTTTTCTCTGCCTAGCCTTCCGAACTGACAGTCCTTCATCTCATCCCGGATTGATCCGCCTTGATTTACTCATCCTGGTCTGGATTTTATTTGGTTTTAGAGGGACAGCCGTTATCTCCTCATGGAACTCTCGTTTTGCACCGCGCCTTCCTACTTTTGTCTTTTCCTGCATAGAGAAGATAACTATTAGTGATTGGGTCATTCGTGCTCATTCTCATTACATTATCCTTATTTTATAACAAAGAAAAGGTTACACTATTGCTTGAAACACCACTAAGTTATTCGTTAAAACATACCTTTCCAATGCTCTACAGTCCAAAAAGTAACTTAGGTTGATCATCAAAGAGATTCATAGAATCTTTATTCTCTATGAAATTTAATGATTTTCTTATCTAAGATATGTAAGCATCATGTTTTACCAATTTTGTCAAAGGAACTCAAATTTTAAGGTTAGCCACCTTTGCTCCAAGATTAAAAGGTAGGATTACTTTGTCTATTTGAACTTTTGGATTTCTGGTAGCAATGTTTTCTTCTCTTTCAAGATTTGGGACATTCTTTGCTGATTTTTCTAACACGATTTTTGGAGACTCTTCCATTGTTTGCTTGGGGGGAAGAGCAGTGGAAGGTTGTTTATTACTGGGCTGATTATCAAACACATCTTCTATGGTGGGGCTGGGGGGGTTCTGATTTGATCTAGACATGATTCGAAGGGTTTTGGTTATTGGAGTTGTTTTAATTTTGTCAGATTTACTAGTAGTTGTTTTCTGGTTTTGTTCTAGAGCATGAGTTTTTCTTCTGCTTCTTAAATTATACTATTTATGTACCTCGAAAATAGCAGAACCATACCCCTGTTTAAATTCAAATCATTCTCCTGTTTGGGTTTGGAATTGTTGGAGCATTTATAATTCTTGATCATCCTTAGTCAAGAAAATTTTTTCCTCATCATCTAGACCCATTAAATTTATCTGAGTGTCTTGTTCAGGGTCTTCTGAGGGGGATGCCTCTACATAGTTTTCTTGGAAAGGTGGTTTGATGTTCTGGTCAGGAATATTCATTCTAGCATTTTGGTTCTAATTTTTTCTAAAGTTAGGATTTCTCCCTGAATTAGCTTGTTGGCCATCCCAAGGAGATTTTCTTTCAATAATTTCAACTCTATCCAATAATATATCCATTCCTTTAACTATAGCATCCATGTTTTGTTGAAAGGGTGTGGTTTCCTCCTTCACAGGTGTCCTTTTCTCACTCCTAGCTGTAGCTCGTTTGGAAAGTAGGTTAGCCTCAACACTTACTGCTACACTCTGCATTTCTTCCAGAGTGGGAGGCTTCCTTTCTCTTAACTAGAAAGCCACATCTGAATCAAATCCATCAGGAAATTTGATCAGTGCTAAACCAGGTGGGGGTCTAAGGTTGAGTGGGATGGCATTATAAACATTATTGAACCTAGTGCAATAGTCCTGAATGGTTTCATGAGGTCCCCTTTTAAGGTTCTCATATTTAGATAAAATCTATAGGGGGTCCATCCTTTTCTCCCACCTATTCAAGAATTGTTGGTAGAGAATTCTTAAGCTATCTATACTTTGGGCGGCTAAATATATAAACAAAGTTATAAATTCCCCAGTCAAACTCTGAACAAAAATTCTCATTTGAACGTCAATTGTGTCAATTTCATATATCTCAAAATAGTCGGTCATTTTCTTAGTGTGCTGCTGAGCTGTGTAGGTTCCAATGTCATCAAAAGTAGTAATTTCACTCAGATAGTCTTGAGGCATGGCACCTAGAGGAGTAGGCATCACAAGGGGAGCATATCTATTGGCCATGATTCTAGGTTGGGTAGTAGTATGGATTGGAGGTGGGGTAACAGGAGGTGTTTGGGTTGTGGAGTAAGAACTGGAGGTGGTGATGGGATGTTGGGTTATGATTTGTGGGAGAGGAAGTGAAGGGATGAAAGGAGGGGTGGAATGGACTTCAGAAGAGTGGGGAAATAATGATGAACTAGCATAAAGTGATGTTGTTTTAGAAGTTTCAGGTGTTCTTTCAGGGGTAAGGGATGACTGAGTGGAATTCTACAGATATCAATCAACTGACAAATTGGCCCGTTGGGTTTCAAGTTTTCTGAGGAATTTTGGATCTTGGAATAGGTCCAATAGTTCACTGTCAGATGTGGTTCTAAACAGAGATAGTTCAAAATTTTCGTCAAAAGGAATATCTTCTAGGAAAATCCAGTCAACTGGACATGATTGTAATCTCTACAAAGGTCTGGGGCTTAATGAACTTTCTTGTCTTCTAAGGATTCTCGGAATCAGGTTGGGATATTCAAACACAGGGGGAGGATTTGGATCAGCATTAGCCCTAGTGTAATGAATTCTCCCTAAAACCAGATTTCAAGTCTTTTAAATTATTTTCTTTTATGACTTTTCACAATAACTTCTAACAATCCTTTAAGATACTTTAAAATTAAACTTTTAGGTTTCTCAAAGGTTTGTTTCAACTGAGGATTTGTTCTGCCCTAGTGGAGTCACCAATATGTTATCACTCATATTCTCCTTAGAAGTTATTAAAAGAAGGAAAGGATCCAAGGTAACTACAAACCAATCTTTTAAGTATAGACAAAGTTATAAATTCCCCAGCCAAACTCTAAACAAAAATTCTCATTTGTACGTCAGTTGTGTCAATTTCATATATCTCAAAATAGTCGGTCATTTTCTTAGTGTGCTGCTGAGTTGTGTAGGTTCCAATGCCATCAAAAGTAGTAATTTCACTCTGATAGTCTTGAGGCATGGCACCTAGAGGAGTAGGCATCACAAGGGGAGCATATCTATTGGCCATGATTCTAGGTTGGGTAGTAGTATGGATTGGAGTTGGGGTAACAGGAGGTGTTTGGGTTGTGGAGTAAGAACTGGAGGTGGTGATGGGATGTTGGGTTATGATTTGTGGGAGAGGAAGTGAAGGGCTGAAAGGAGGGGTGGAATGGACTTCAGAAGAGTGAGGAAATAATGATGAACTAGCATAAAGTGATGTTGTTTCAGAAGGTTCAGGTGTTCTTTCAGGGGTAAGGGATGACTGAGTGGAATTCTACAGATATCAATCAACTGACAAATTGGCTCGTTGGGTTTCAAGTTCTCTGAGGAATTTTGGATCTTGGAATAGGTCCAATAGTTCACTGTCAGATGTGGTTCTAAACAAAGATAGTTCAAAATGTTCGTCAAAAGGAATATCTTCTAGGAAAATCCAGTCAACGGGACATGATTGTGATCTCTACAAAGGTCTGGGGCTTAATGAACTTTCATGTCTTCTAAGGATTCTCGAAATCAGGTTGGGATATTCAAGCACAGGGGGAGGATTTGGATCAGGATTAGCCCTAGTGTAATGAGTTCTCCCTAAAACCAGATTTCAAGTCTTTTAAATTCTTTTCTTTTATGACTTTTCACAATAACTTCTAACAATCCTTTAAGATACTTTAAAATTAAACTTTTAGGTTTCTCAAAGGTTTGTTTCAACTGAGGATTTGTTCTTCCCTAGCGGAGTCACCAATATGTTATCACTCATATTCTCCTTAGAAGTTATTAAAAGAAGGAAAGGATCCAAGGTAACTACAAACAAATCTTTTAAGTATAGATCCTAGCCAATCTACACTCAGAGAGGGCTCTCTCTTTCTGATTTAGCTTTGTTTTGATATGATGTTAGGCTAGTTATTAATGTTCAGGGTTGTTTGCTTTGTTTGAGAGTGTTGGAGTTCTAAAACAAATGGGAAAACTAGGCTTTTAGGCCATTGGGCTATGGAGTCAATCAGGGATAATTCACTGGATCAAGTCAAATTGCTGAGGTATGAGCAACAGGCAGGATAACAAAATAAACACAAACTTTGGGACTTGAATGGGTGATAGTTCTTCTCAAAACTAGAGGGCAATCAAGAATCCTCAAGTTAGGATTAGAAAGAGGAAAACAAGATAGGTCAACCAGTAGAGGGAAATTAAGAACCCTATACTAGGGACTTATTAGAGAAAAACTACGGGGATAGAGGAGAAATTAAGAATTCCTTTATCAATATAGCTTAGAAGAAAACATATAAATGGTAAACTGTTGATAAAAGAGAGCAATAAAGCTAATTTTGATACACTTTGACTATTTTACCATGTAGATTTAAGATGCATGGAACAATGAAAAATATAGAAAACACATAAAATCACAAGGATAGAATACTTATTTGTACTTATACTGCACGAGAATCTAATGAAATGTCCTCAACTTTCATTCCTTTTCCAGCAAAAATCCAAATTTGAGTACAAAAGCTTTCTCAGCTTGACAGGATAGATTTACAGAAATGTTATAGAATCCACCCTCAATACTTCAAATGGAGAAGTATCTATACAAAAATTACATCAAAAATATCTCATAACCATATGAGATTTATTATAGGGAATAAAAAATATCTTTTACAAAAAGATAGAGACAGATGGAAAATAGATTGTTGATGTCCCTTTATTTATGAATGAGCTGGAGGTTGAAACTTGGATTTGCCTCTTGTTGTTGTTGTAGTAATTATGTGTTGGATCTTTGCTTACTTTTCCCTGCTGATACTCTTTACTTGTTCTTGATACTCTTTACCTATTTACTAGCCTTTACCTCAATAAGTATTTTCTGTTTAACTCAGGGTTACCATAGTAAATTATAGGATATCGGTCATATTGGTCCACCATTCTTCATTTGGTATCTTCATCCTAATCAATTTCCTGGATACTTCTTTAGCTTCAGTGTATTTAGCAAAGTTGGGCTGAACAGTAAACAAGTGTTTAACTTCATGCTCAATAAAGAAAAGATTTTCCAAACCAACATACAACACTTTTCCTATAGGTAGTGCTTTCACTGTGGAGGAGTTGGCTTGATTTCTGGCTTGTTTGTGCAGTTTCTCAATGTAATCCTCCTGAGTCATCAACTTGTCATTTATGACCATTGTACTGGGAAGGCCTTTCTCCCTTAGAATGCCATATTTTACCACAAAATCATCTATGTCCTCCTGAATACTTTGGCATCTTCTTTCCAGGTTAAGCATTAAGTTCTTTTTAGTAAGAACTTTCTTAATTTCAAGGATAGTAGCAGTCTAATCCTCGATATCCCATTGTTCCAACTGGTGCCTGCTTTTGCTATTCATAAAATTGATCAATTGGGTTGCCTCTTTAGGTTTTTCTCCAATTCTTCCTTGGTCTTCTGTATAGCCTCTGTAGCTAGTTTAACTAACTCAGTCCATTAAAAAATGATCTAAATAGAAGACCAAATATCATTGATGGAATCCATGATATTGGTCCATAAAATCTCTCTAATGTCTCTCAAAGGCTTTTCCATTGTTAAGTCATTCTCTAAGGCTTTACTTCTTTCAGTCATTCTTCTGTTTTTTCTCTCTTCTTCAGTGTAATTAATCTGTGATAGCTCATAATTATTTTCCAAGCTGCTAACCATTTCTTTCAGTTTCTTTATTTCAGTTGCTTGGATTTTCATTTCCTCCATGGACTTTATCAAGTCCTCTGTTTTCTTTGTTGAAGTTTGTTGTTGCTTCTGGTGTACTTGCTGGTGTTGTTACTAGCAGAGCTAGTGCTAGAGGAATGTTGGGTGCCAAAGATGTTGCAATATTAGATGGAACTGCTATAAAAATTATAGGTATTACATTCTGAGGAATCGTGGTTATCTCACCCTGTTTGGACTGCAAAGCTTTCTCCAGTTATTGCTCTATTTCTTTCAACTGCTCATTTAACTTAAGGATCAAGTCCATAAGTTCTTCCTCGTTTTGTTTTTCAATTACCTCTGTTGTTTTTGGATGTATGAGGGGAGGAAGTTTGAGTTGTTTCCTTAGTGAAACAATGTCATCATTATTTTTCTTTATCAATCTTTTAGCTACTTTAACATCTTTGAGATCATGTCCCAACTCAATCACTAGGTCCACTAAAGATTTTATTCTGGTGTCCTTAGCTTGAGAAGAGGCTCTTTCCAACTATAACTGTGCTGTAGTATTACTCAGAGAATTCTGCAACTGATGTGCAGCGATGGCTTCACTCGTCAACATTGAATAGATCATCTCACCAATTTTCTTATGGAGTTCAATCTGATCAATTGGGTGGATATCTCTGGCAAGAACTTAAAATTTTGTTTTTAAATAATCAGCCATGGAATTTGGGTATTGTACTTTTGGTTTTAGAAATATCATCTACATTTTTCCCTCTTTGATGTCAAAGGCTAACATCAACCTTGTCTGATTTGTAGGTGCCATTTCCAGATTGTGGGCATAGGTTTGAGCTTTTTGCTTCTCATTCCTAGCCTTAATCTCTTTGTATTTTTCTTTCAAATCCTGTCTCTCCTCTGAATTTGTTCTCAGTGATGACACTTCTACACTTTGTTGCCTACTTAGTGTCTGTGTTTAGGAGGTAGATGATGTCTACCCTACTAGTGTTGCCTACAGTATCTCACTTCTTGTTTCTTCATATTCCTACTCGGACATAGGATTCAATCTTTGCCTCTTTACATATACTTGGTCCAATGGCACTATAGAGGGGCTAGCCTCATTCCTGCTTCTTTTTTGAATTCTTTCCTCATTAAGAGGGGTCTACAATACTGGAGGGTTGTTCATGTTTGTATCAGTCTGGGTCAACTCCTAAGAAATACTCTGTGACCTTGAATCTTTTCCTTGTCCTGAAGTCTCTAGTTGTCCTGATGTTTGTGCACTATGCTCCTGTGTTGACTTTTGTGAAGATTCTTCTGGCACCTGTTGTTATCACTCAGGTTGTCCTTCTGGTCGACATCAAAAGGATACGGTTGAGGTAACCACAGACCAATATTTGGACTGTAGGTTCTAGCCCACCTGCAATCAGAGAGGGCTCTCTCTTTTGGATTTAGCTTTGTTGATAATGTTTTTAGGCTAGTTATTGAGTTCAAGGGGTTTTGTTTTGTTTTTTGGTGGGAAGGATGATGCTTTCAAGTAAAGAGGTAGGGACAGCATGAAGGTTTTAGAACCATTGGGCGTGGAGTCAAGGAGTAGGACTACTGGTGCATTTTCTTGGTCACAAGAAGGAATATGGAGCAAGCTAGCTGTGTATGAAACAATCATTCAAGGTAAAAGAGATGGATTCAAGGCTAAGGAATGAGGGGAAATTAAGAATCTCTCATTCAGATTAGCAGAAAGGAGACAAATGAGCCCTATCTAGGAGCAGTTAAGAATTCCTAGATAACAGTCATTCATATATGAAAATAGGTCAAACATGAGCCATAACAGAATTCATATTTATGCCTAATTCAAGAGGAAAACATTAAGAAGCCACAGAAACTGAGCATAGAGTGCAACCAAGCAAATTCTAAACCAATCCTTTGTTCTGTGACTTGAGCATATGTGAAATTGAAATAACAGAGGTAAGGAAAACTTATTGATTCATATAGCAGCACCATAATTCCGCATTCAATTATTCAAACCATTAGACACAGAGCAAACAGTCATTCCTCCAAAGCTTTTCAGCAATCTTTGATTAAGTAAAACATCTCAGATATCTAGTGCAAGTCTCTAATGAGGATTATCAACCAACCAACCCTTTAAACAATACAAAGGGTCGGTATAAATAGGGGAAATTATCCAACAATTAAACTATTACAGCCAACCTAAACAGGTCTGAAAGAAAATGATTACTTTAACCTAATCTTATCCAAAAATAAATGCATGAAAATATCTTTGAGCTGCGCTGAGGGCAGCTGTATCAAAACTGAGTTAATGTCTGTCCTGGGTGGCTCAATGCAGTCCTCCTGTAATAACTGTGATTTGTCCTTTATCTCCACCTCTAACTTGGTTTTGCTGCTATTTGCTGGCATTAATGTGCACTAATCCCGACCAGATAGGCTTTTAAATGGCTTTAACTACTTTGCTGACTTTGATGAAGGTTTTTAATTTTAACCTACTTTGATGTTGTTGCAGCGATACTCTTTGCCGCTTCTTGATACTCTTTGGCGCTGATCCTGGAGTCTTTAATATCTTCTGAATGGTTTAGACTGTCCCATCGATCCTTCATGGCAGCTGCTCGGCCCTCTGTTGCTTTAAAAACTGTTTTTGCCCCTTTCTGAATGCTTCGCGAAGAAAATCGGGTCATTCTGCGCCTTTCGGGCTTGCTGGGGGCCACACGGTGAGGGGCTTTCCACTTTGGCCCATTTCCCATAGCCATGCGCGATTAGCGCTAGGCGCTAATCGCGCATGAAAAACTGCCTCAGAATCTGATTCCGGGCTTCCTAGCCTGCGATTTGCGCCTTTCGCACTTTTTGACGATGATGTCATCATGACATCAGCCTGATGTCATCATGACATCAGCCTGATGTCAGCATGACGTCAGTAGTGGGTCCCAGTACGACGGTAACATGGCAGGATGACGTCAGCAGATGACATCAGCGGTACGGCCGGGTGACATGGCGGTACAACAGAGGAGGTGACGTGGCGGTACGGTGGCAGCTACGTGGCAAGGACACGATGGCAGGACGTTGGGAGGTGAGGGATGAGGTGGCGGCAATCGCGAGACAGCAGTGGAGGTGTGGAAGGTGACGCGTGGTAGAACGTGGCGCTGATGTCATGCTGGCAAGGGTGTTAAGCGGTTTCATGGCGCACCGCTTTAGCGCCTGAGTGGTTTGGGAGGAGGGGGCTCCGCCACAGCTGGGAGGGCAACGCGTGGTGGGATTACGGCGGGAAAACCGCCGATCTCCCGGGCGTTAACCAACGGCAGCTTCGCTGGGGAAAGGACCCGCCCACCGTTGATCTGCGGCACGCCAGATCTAATGGTTGGCGACAAAGATGAGGCGATGGAGGTTTAAGGGCGGGGCCAGTGAATATTTGAATCTTAATACAGTGCCGCGGCGGTCGAAAACCTTGGGTTTGCGGAGTTTCGGGGGGGTTTTAATAGGTTTTTAAGGCATCGGAAGGGGTCTGAAAGCCTAGAAAGGTGGATTTGTGCAGTTTGAGGAGGGTTTTAAGGCAAAACAAGGGGTTTATGCCTTGGGAGGGTGAAAATAAGTCAAATAAGATGGTTTTTATACACATGAAAGGAATTTTATGTTGTGTGATGGAGTAATATGCATGAAGAGATAGTTTGAGGGTGGAGATGAGGGTTCTTGCTGAGTTTCAGATAAACTTAGCGATTCCCAATGAACTTATGGTTATGTTTCAACCAGGGGGAGGGGATAAGTATATAGGGGAGCTATTAACATAATTTTAGTAGGGGAAGGGGAACACAGATAGGGATTTACATAATAGAGTCAGTAGTTAATATGGAAATGACAAGAAAGCGCTAAGTATGTGGATCTTAGGCTATCAAAAGGGGGAAAAGTGAGTCATAGAGGAAGAATGGAAATCTTTGAGTGAAGCGGAGCTTCACCAGGCAAATGATATGGAAAATGATGAAACTAAGGGGAATGAAGCAGATCTTGACCTCTTCAGGGAAATTAGTGAGTGATTTGGGGGAAAAGGAAGAAGGGGAGGTTAGAGATGTCCAGTTTGAGTTCCTCCAAACAAAAACTGCCTTGTAGCTGTGATCTGAAGTACAATATCACTTTAAAACACAAGACTGATCACATATCAACATTCTGCAACCTCAAAAACTACCTACCCAGCCTACTTACCTAGCATTTTTTCTTCTTTTTGGTTTGGGTGCACTTAGACTTGCAGACACTGCTTTACAATTTTTCTTTTGGCTGCCCTCCTATCTAAATTTATCCTTATTTCTTCCAAGGGCCCAAATTAAGCAGTTGGACTCCTTTGTTTCTCTACCTATCTACAAATCTGCCAAGATTAAGCTGTTTGGACAGGTATCAATTCTCTATATTCTAAAACAAGAAATTGAAACCTAGGGAAGCCAAGATTAGGCTGTTTGGACTTCCCTTAACAGAACATTCTTCAAAAATGGTTAAGTCATCAAAATTGGAATACAACAGTGGCATTTGGACTGGCACACTTTCATGGCCTCTTCTTTGGCCTTTTTGTGGAAATATGGAGCATTGCAGGATGCAAAGTATGACATATTTGGCATGTAAAACTGTCAATCATGAAAGATGAGAACCTGTTGCAACAGGAGGCTAACACCTGTACAAAGGAATTAAGATCAAGTCTTCTTTCCAAATCTTTCATAACATTTTCTACATCAACTTGTGTATTATCTTGTTCTATAAGTGTTCCTTCCACCCATTCATTTTGATTTGCATATTGTTCTATCTCTGGAATTTTATCATGGATGTAGGGAGATAGTTTATGCTTCTGCCTTCTATCATAGATGAAGTTATGAGGATCATAAGGCCAGATGAAACTCTTTCTCAATCTCAATTTCTCAAGGGTTTCCTCTACCTCCTTCCCTGCTTTTCTATTGTTACAAATAAATGATCCTAAGTGATCTTTTATCCTTAACTAAGCTTTCATCTTAACTTTCATAAAGTGGATTTCATCAGAGTTGATCATTTGCCTGTATTGCTCCATGGCAAATAATCGCATGGGAAGGTACTTGGGCAGTTTGAAGGGAGGAAGTTCACATCCATAAATTCTAATCTCGGTATGGTTTTGGTACAAGTACCAGTCCCCAATCTTGTATTATTTGGATAACTGAAGAATTCTCTTGATATCATCACTGATTCTGGGAGGGGGACTTCCTATCAGCATGGTAGTCACTGGATACACAAATTTATCAATAAAATATGTATAAGGATATGGAGAAGAAGGTTAATTGTGAAAAATGGATGTACAGAAGATGACTAACCTAGTCTTCCCTCTAGTGTCAAGGTTTTGCATAGAGAAAGGGAATTTATCAGTTTGGTAGTAAAGGATAAGATGATACAAGACTAAAGAATATTTAAATACTCTCTTGTTCTCCAATCTCATGAATTGGTCATGCATATTAGCAGCAATGAATGTAGCATAGTCAAATTCGGCTACAGGAGGATGACCAAGAGTGAAAATAGACATGTAGGCTAAGGTCAATTCATCAACATACTCACTAGTAGTAAAACCCAAAATACAAGTAATCATGGTGATGATATCTTTACCCAGAGTTGTAAAGAAGCTTGACATATAAGGAAGGGGTTCTTTGCACCAACATTTTTCTTCCATGAAAGTCTAACAGACTTGGTTTATTTCAGAACTGGATAGCCTTGAAGATTTCTCAAGTAAATCAGCAATGGAAAGGGGAGTGAGGTCTTGGCCAGGCTATAATTGCAACATTTCATTTATACAATCAGCTGTAATGGTGAAAAGGACTTTCTGGTCAGGAGACATTACAACTCTCATATTGGGGTTGTAGTTTGCATGGCATTGGTGGTCAATATCTAGGAAGATATGGACAGTGGGGAATTGATATTTAGGTAGGTTTGACTCCCAAAGACCTATTTTATCAGCATTGTTCAAATAATTGTCCCGATACCTACGGTATAGCTTCAAGGGGGTTTCTTCAAAAGTAAGGTCCTTGATTTGAAAATCTCTATCGACCAAGGGAAGGTGGTCCAAATCCCTATGGGGAGTAGTGATTGGTGCGACATTTAGGGCAACAGGAGTTTCCATCCTTGGTTCTTGTGTATTCAAGGAAGAAATTTTGGGTTTTGAAGAATTCCAGGTAAAATAGGTGCTTGGGGAAACCTTAGGACTAAGAAACAGCTTTATTGTACTAGACTACTTGAGCTTAGAGAAATTTGGAGGAGGTTTCAATACAAAAACAAGGTTTCTAAGAAGGAAATGTCGTAAATACCTGGTTATGGTGACTAAAGGGACAAATGGTTGTGGTGAAAGCTTTCATGGATGCACACAGTAGTTTGCAGTGGCCTGGACTTCAGCGACTGATGGTGGTTGATGGTTGGGAGTAAGTTGCTGGTCTGGACATACTTTGTGCGTACATGGAAAAGAAATTTTCTTTTCTCGGAAAAAAGGAAAAACAATGAACACTTTTTGTTTTTATGCACAAAGTCAATGACTTTTGGCGGGTGAATGGGAAAACGACAGTTGGCTTCAACTAAGCGATGGGACACTTTGTCGTTTAGAGGAGGCGGTAAGCGGGATTGATTGCACCGCTTATGGGAAATTGGTGGGTTTGGCAGAGGGTCGCGTGATGCCACAATTGGAATGACACGTAGCATCGGGAAAAAGTCAAAATATCTTGTATCGCATGGTTAACGTTCAACCAAAAGGCCTGCGCGATATGAGCGAGGATCGTTGGATGTAGGAAGGCAAATCGAATGGTAGTCGGCAATGGAAAGTGTTAGGGAGTTAATGGAGGGGGCCCGATGGCATAATTAACATAATTAAATGACTTTAATTACATCGGGGATGATTTTATTGGCAGAGAGGTTATTAATTAATCCAGGTGACTAATTAATCCCTTTTTAACACGTCGGGGGTTTTGGTTCTTAATTAATCGCGGTTCAATTAATTAATCCAATTTTATTAACTTTACTATGGTTTATGTTTCAAACCTCAGGTGTGAGATATTTATTTATTTTGGGATTTTTATTAATAATATATACGGGAAAGGGTAATTTGTTTCGGGATTTAAATAAATAATCATTAAAAGTTAATATGAAGATGGGAAAAGAAAATGCACTAAGTAAATGTTTCCAAAAATACATTCATCATCCAACATTATGACTTAGGCTAAAATGTGTTTTTGGGGGTTTTTATGAAGAACCATTCATTTTTCCTAAGTAAAAGAGTGATTTTTACCCTAGGAAAATAATTTGAAGGGAATGAATGAATTATGGAGGGGGTGAATTTTGATGAAGGGGTTTTGCACTTAGGCCTTACAATTTATTGGGCCGAGGGTCTGGTCCCTCCAAAAGTTAGAGAAATTCTCTAAGCCCCTTTAACTTTCAGGTTGTTGGTGCCTTTAGTACTTATGGGAAATTAGTAGAATTTAGGGAAAAATGAGTGAGGAGGTTAATTAGTTTGACTTTTGTCCATGGTGTAAATATCTTCATTGCCATCCATATCTTTAAGTGCTTTTGATGATGAAAGTATATGACTTGATATCTAGATAATCATTCATATACATAATTCTGAAACCATTCATCTACTTACCCTACCTACTTATCCTACCATTTTTTCTTCTTTTATTAGGGTGCACTTAAACTGGCAAACCCTTATCAAACTTTTCTTTTCTTTTACAATGGAAATCTGTCTAATTATATCCTTATTATATCTAAGGGCTCAGATTAAACTGTTGAGCTCCTTTTTCTTATTTACTCTACCTATCTACTTATCTTCCAAGATTTAGCAGTTTGGTCAGATTTTATTCTCTATCTCTAAGCATGAAATTTAAAACATGGAATAACCAAGATTAAACTGTTTGGTTACCATGGACTGTGGCATAAGAAACAAGTTGCGTACAATCATTATTGTACAAAAAGTAAAATAGCAGTGGCATTTGGACTCGCACACTTTCATGGTCTTTTTATTTTTCTTAGGGTTCATTTTCATCTTTTTTTTACTTTTTTCATTCTTTTTTTCCTTTTATTCTTTTTCTAGGACATATCCTCTTTATATTTTTTAATTTTTTATTTTAAATATGGAAAAATTTTGCAACAAGCAGACGTATGTACATATTTCAGAGTAAACCAAGTCAATCATGATATATGACACCTATTGGTATAGGAACATAACATGTTCATTGAGAGAAATATTCAGAAAAATGAGATTCCATCATCTAAATATTGATCGCATGAACGATGA
The DNA here is from genome assembly GCA_031772625.1 of Pinus tabuliformis. Lineage (NCBI taxonomy): Eukaryota > Viridiplantae > Streptophyta > Pinopsida > Pinales > Pinaceae > Pinus > Pinus tabuliformis. The sequence goes on along the minus strand of CM062812.1, from coordinate 120,490,754 downwards.
GTCATGCAAGCAACTATAATAGCCCATTCGCACCATTAAGCCTGGCATGCGAGTGACTAGGGTCTGCAACCGAGATTCATAAACCTTAACTCCCAGTCGTGTGGATGGATATTTTTCCATGTGACTGGAAGGCTTCAGTCACACAAATGATCTTCTGGGCAAGCGATTATGCTCAATTTCATAATATATTTTTCCAACGACTAAGTCACAAAACCCTAAAACTGAGATGCGAGCTCCAGACCTTGCAAATTCACCTCAGAGCAAACCGGATCCTCTGCAAATGAGCCTCAGATCTGTATGAGCCAAAAATAAAAATAGAAGAGTGTCTCATGATGGTTTCCAAATGAGTTAAATGTCACTTTTATTTATAGCCTTCCAAGGGTGTCCACTTTGCTTTAGGGCTGACCTTAACAAATGTGCACATGTGGGATTTTCTTCATAAGTACACTTTCACTTATCTATTTTTAGTGATATTTAGGTTGACTTTGGTCCTCGTAAAAAGAGGAATTCAATGAAATCATAACATCCATGAAGTTAATTATCCAATTTAGAATTTTATATCAGTTTCATATTTTAATAGGTGCAACATTATTTTTGCAAGATTATCTTGTGTCCTGGGTCCACAAAAATAGGACTCAAACTCATTATCTACAGTAGAAGTTGAGTACATTATTAATACCACATGTTGCATATGTATTATTTGGATGAATAAGACCTTAAAGTATGTCAAGGTAGAGTTTAATAATTCAATTCCAATAATGTGTGACAATACTAGTGCTCTCAACATCTCTAAAATTCCTATCATGCATTCAAAGACCAAGCATATTCCAATTAAGTTTCACTTCTTAAGAGAACATGTTGTTGCTAATGTTTTTGACTTGAATAGATTTCCAATAATGAAAATCTTGTAGACATATTCACAAAGCCACTAGCATGAGAACCATTTGAGTATCTAAGGTAGAAAATAGGAGCTATTTCTCCCACAACCAAATGACCCAATTTGAATGATTTTCAACAGTTATTGAGTTTGTTCATTCAATTAAAGAGTAGCATGCAAAGTTTTAGGGTGATTTTATTTCCTTTTGTGAATCCTTTCCATTGGTTTCAAAGAGGGATAAGAAATTTTTTAGTGAGATGATGATTATAGATGTTAACAGGAGTGGAGAGATGGAGAGAACCCTACTTGGTTTCAGGTGGAGTTGTTGCAACAAGGTTTGGAACTATGGTTTTCAATGCCAAAGGGGGAGATTGTTAGGTATAATGTTGGCATTGATTTCAAATGGGTAAGGATGGAAGATGCATGCTGTGTCGAGCTCAAGGTATTTCCTCTGGTAGATGCAGTCTTTAGTAGAGAAACATCATAGTAGCAGGTTAATTGAAGAAGCTATAAATATTAAAGCTGTTTTGGTTAGGTGGCTTAGTATTTGAAATCATTTTTTCTCAAGAAAATCAACTTAAATGTTCTTGGAAGTAGCATAGTTGGATATTTATCATAAATAGATTTCCAATGGTATGCTAAAGTCTGAGAAAGGCCTCCAGGATCAAAAGATATGTTTCATCAAATTTAGCTAAATGAAAGGCCAATTGATGCTAAGGTGTTAACTGGTGCTAATTTTGGGAAATTTCTCCAAATTTTCCAAAGGAGATGGTGGAGTCATGGTTAAATTATAGGAAAGTGTGTGATTGGATTGTGCACCATCCATCACCTCTAACACATCAGAGAAAGAGTGGGGGCCCAGGCTCACCCAAGCGTTAAAAAGCATGGGGGTTTGTGATGACCCACATCACCCAAAATAATGGTTGTGTGATTGACATTCCTTGTTAAAAGAATACCACATTCCCCCTTCACCACAAAACCACAAAGGTGGGTTCGTGTAAACCATCGGTGATAAATGGAGGAACTTGCATACTGTTGGAGTGGAGAGGCAATAGAAATCTTAATAATTATATTGTGGGTCCCACATAATACACAAAACCCTTGTAGGTATTTCCCTGGGTGTTTTCAAAGGTAGCACAGTACCAAAGTGGAAAATATCTTGGGTTTAGGTTGAAATGGCACATAAAGCTATAAAAATGGTGCACACATGGACCAATCAAAGCTGAAGATAGATCACATGAGGGGATCCCACAAGACATGTCACCCTAGAGAATCGTCCCCAGCAGTTTCAAAGGAAGCTCATGTGAAAGGCTATAGGGAGATGTCATTCAGGAAAAAACAATATTTCCATCTATTTCCAAAGGAAATTCCCATCTTATCAATTAAAAATTTATGACTCAAAAATTTTAAGTTTTACAAATAAATTGATAAAAAACATAAGCCCAAGGGCCCTCATATACCCTTCACAACATGGTCCAATGGTAGAAGGACACTTGGAATTATATGATTGGCTAACATAGACATTGTGGAGCCATGGTGGTATGTGACATCGATATCTTTAATTCCCAATATGGCATCAACTTGATGTCGATATATTAAAATCCTAAGGAAACATGGCACTCCTGTATAGTGACATGTGGCATGCAAATTTGACACTTTTAGGTGGCCAAGTTGGATGAACATGAGTGGCACATAGACCACTCACGAAGTGACACATGTCTTGTATTACATCACCCTAGAGGATTGTCTTTAGTGTTTAAGAAGTGAGGTGAATTTTAAACATCCAAAGTAACAGGTCTAGGGGATGGGAAAATCTATGAAACATAGCTCTCCATAAAGCCTCTTAAGGAGAGTCAAATGGGGCCCAAAAGTGGAAGGGTGTTTGGAGGACATGCTGGATGGTGTGGTAAGATTAGTGGCTAGGAAATGTAATCCTAGCCAATTTTAGATTGGTGCAAGAAGAAGACAGGGCTTAGTTGTGTGAGGTGGAAAGGCCACATATTCCCAGGAGGCTATAAATTGGTGTGAGATTGGAGAAGGGGCCCACAGCAAAATTTCATCTTATTTATCTTAACTTCGATATTTTTGAAGGTACACCATTGTGAATTACCAAGGTAATGGATTTGAGGGATGGAGATGTTGTTGATATTTAATAGTTTTGTCATGTGATATAAAGGTGTTATAGGGGTTCGTTTTATGGAATTTTTGTGCGTTAAAGAGACCAAAGGCCTATAGGCTTATGCAATGGAAAATATTTGTGGGAGTTTGAAAATATCATTGTAAGCTTTGATATATAAAGGCTTAGGCCTATGTGCTTAAGTGCTGAGGGATAAGTACTAGTGGGCTTGAATAAGTCAGTAGATGTTTTGGCATAAATTCCATATTTGGAGGATTTTGCTACATTTGGAAGATAGAAAAAATTTGGGTTGCAATTAGAGCCTCTCCCAAGTCTTATAAATTATGTAATTGAAAATATATCTTCAAGGATCTCACTCATGTAAAGGAGTTAAGGCCGATGACACTGCATTGTACTAAAACATAGAGCTTGGTCAATGAAGTTGGGGCAACACATTTATTCCTGTAATTGGCTTCCTTTGTGAACTGTTTAGGAAATAATCAAACTACTTTTGGTGTTACAATAAATTAGATGGAGAATCCATTCAAGCATTTTGTAGGAAAACAAAGACCCTATCGAGTGTCCTCTTCAGACACTACAATCATTTAACAAGAAATGGGAGCCATACTAAAAAGTAAAATGTCACTGGCATCATTAAAGAAACCACTATGAAATTGAATTCACTGATAGCGCCTTGCTTATGTTCTAATTGGATTTATTTTTTTCAATTAATGCAAGATATCAAAATAGGAGGTAGTGTAAAAGGTTATCCTTTGAATAGAGCTAATATGAGATTTATTTTTTTAAGTGTTAAATGTGTTGTGTGTGGGGTGTAACTGTGTACATTGGTGAGTCGTGGTTGAATTGAGGTGTGTCAATGTTGAGGTCATTAAGAGAAGAAGAGAGGGTGCAAGAGAGTTGAAGTAGCAAAGACAAGGGCAAATGAGTATGTGTATGCAAGGTAGAGAGGAAGGAGCTAAAAGAGACAATAGACCAAGTTATTCATGATTTTATGTAATAGAAGTAGGCCACTATTTTTAGAATGAAATTTGTATGAAAAATAGGAAAGTTTGTTGAGGCGAGTAGAGGCTTCAATTTATAAGAGGTTGGAGCCTCTAGGAAAGTTGTGGCTTGCTAATTTGAAGGGGGTTGGGGCCTGTTATGAGTGGGTGCTCACAAAAAAATGATGTAATCAAAGTTGTTGCATTGATTATCATCATAATATAAAACAAGCTTTGGTAGTTTTTCTCTTGAAAGGGTTTCCACATAAACTAGTGGGTTCCAGTATCTATGAATGGTGGAATCTCATGTGATGTTTGAGTATTTTTAATTTAAATTTTAGATATTCATCTTAAACATTGTTAAAAATGTTAATTATGACTCTAAAATTTTATGTTTTACAAATAAATCAATTAAAAACATAGGCCCAAGGCCCCTCATCTTCATACCCTTCATAACATGCTCTAATGGCATAAGGACACTTGGCATGATATGATTGGCTGAGAAATACATTGTGGAGCCATGGTGGTATATGACATCAATATCTTTAATGCCTAAAATGGTATCAACATGATGTCAACAACTTAAAATCACAGGGTGACATGGCATTCTTAGATGATGGCATGTGGCATTGAAATTTGGTACTTTTAGATGGCCAAGGGGTTTGAACATGAGTGGAACATGGAATACTCAGAAAATGACACATGGAACGCATGACATAACCCCATATGATTGTCTCCAACATTTAAGAATTGAGGTCAATTTGAAAAACCTAAGGTAATGGGGCTAGGGGATGTGAAAATATATGACACATAACATTCCATCAAGCATCGCAAGGAGATTCAAGTGGGACCCAATAGTGATAAGGTGTTGGGCGGACATGATGGATGATGTAGTAAGCTTAGTTGTTAGAACATGTAATCTTGGAAAATTTTGAATTGGTGCAAGCATAAGACAGGGCCCAGTTGTGTGAGGAGGCAAGGCCATATATTTATAGGAGGCTCTAGATTAGTGTGAGTTTAGATAAGAGGACCCACCAAGACATGTAACCCCATTTGTCGTAGCCTAGATATTTTTGAAGTTACACCATTGTGAATTATTGGGTTAATGGATTCAGGAGATGGAAATGTTGTTAATATTTGATATCTTTTTCATGTGATGTAAAGGTGCGCATAGGGGATGGTTTTGTGGAAGTTTTGTGCATTAAAGAGACCAAAGACCCACAAGCTTATGCAATGGAAAATATTGTGTGACTTTGAAAATAAAACTGTAGGATTTGATATATAAGGTCTTAGTCCTATGTACTTAAGTGTTGAGGGCTAAGCACTAGTGGGCTTGAACGAGTCAGTAGATGTTTTGGCATAAATTCCATATTTGGAGGTTTTCGCTAAATTTGGAAGATAAACAGATTTGGGGTTGAAATTAGAACCTCTACCAAGTATTCTAAACACTATAATTGACAATAGATCCTCAAGGAGCTCACTCACGTAAAGGAGTTAAGGTCGATGCCATTGCATTGTACTAAAACACAAAGCTTGGTTAATGAAGCTAGTGGAGCACATTTATTCCAGTGATGGGGTTCCTTTGCAAACTATTTAGGAAATAATCAAAGTACTTTTGGTGCCACACTAAGTTATATGGAGAATCCATTTAGGAATTTTGTAGGAAAACAAAGACTATATCGAGTGTCCTCTTTAGGCACTACGATCATTTAACAAGAAGGGGAGCCATACTAAAAAGTAAAATGTCATTTGCATCATGTAAGAAACCATTATGAAATTGAATTCAATGATAGTGTCTTACTTATGTTATAATTGAAGTACTTTGTTTCAATTAATGTATGATATCAAAATAAGAGGTGGTTTGAAAAGCTATACTCTGAATAGAGATGATATGAGAATTTTTTTTGTTTATTTGTTGAGGAATTGTTGAATTTGTTGTGTGTGGGGTGTAATTGTGTACACTAGTGAGTCATGGTTGAATTGAGGCGTGTCAATGTTGAGGTAATTAAGAGAAGAAGAGAGGGTTCAAGAGAACTAAAGTAGCAGAGATTATGGCAATTGAGAATGTGTATGCAGGGCACGGAGGAAGGATCTATAAGACACAATAGACCAAGTTATTCATGATTTTATGTAATGGAATTAGGTCATTATTTTTAGACTGAAAATTGTATGAAAAATAGGACAGTTGTTTGAGATGAGTACAGGCTTGAATTTATAAGAGATTGGAGCCTCTGGGTAAGTTGTGGGTTGCTAATTTTAAGGGGGGGCTCTTATTAGTGGGTGCTCACAAAAAAATGATGTAATCAAAGCTGGTGCCCTGATTATCATCGTAATATAAAAAAAAACATTGATGGCTTTTTTCCCAGAAGGGTTTCCACATAAACATTTGTGTTCCAGTATCTATGAATGAGGGTATCTCATGTGATGTTTGAGTATTTTCAATTTAAATTTTAGATATTCATATTAAACATTGTTAAAAGTGTTAATTACATATTCATTCCCCCTCTCAGTAATTCCTTATTCCAATAGCTAGAGGCAACAAGCTCCACAAATAATTTTGTGGCCACAACCAACAAGGAAACCCCAACTCCCTATATATTAAGCCACAACTTGTCGAAGGTACCAACCTCCACAAATAATTTGACTGACCATAACCAATAAGGAAGATCCAACTCCCTAAATAGTAAGCCACAACTTGCGGGATGCCCTAACCTCCTTAAATACTTCAGATTACCCTTTCATCTATTTCAAATTGGGTCCTATTTTGCAACAAAAGCACAACACAACCTTCCTAAACTAAATACAATTAGTAGTAGCAAAACTCACATAGTCAAATCAATATATCTTTATAATAATAATCAACAAACCATCACACAACCATCAGTTGTAGTATAATACAAAGCAACGTCCTGATACATGGGAACTCTAGTGGTGAACTAAGAATCTACAACATTAACATCAAAAATGATCTCTACTACACATATATTTAACTTCATTATGTATAGCAGCTAAACTAGTCTCCAAAAATAGAATATTATACATATGATAATTTTCCTCTCATCAATATAGATCAAGTCACAAATTAATTATTCTCCAGTTCCCTCAATGACCACATCAACTAAGACTTGATCAACATGTAAGAATTCACACCAAATATCATGGGAAAATCCCTTGCTCCATGCCCAAGGTTTTCTCTTTCGTACCTACAGTAGAGTTTGTAACAACCACAGGTTGATTTTCCACTTAAATAAATTAAACCAAGGTTATGGGGTACATATTCGACATCAATTATGGTTTATTATTGACTATGGAAATTGGCATTGGCAAAGGAAAAAGGAAATAAATGATAATTAATTAAAGAAATAAAGGAAAATTATAGAAAATAAAGATGAAGAGACAAGAATATGCATACAAAGGAAAATTAAGGAAATTGGATGAAAAGGAAAGGAAAAGGAAAGCAAAGGAGTGAGAGAAAATTCTATGCATCTCTTATCTACTCTTAATCAGTCTTGATCACTTCTTGGTTACTCTTGGAGAATTATGTCATTCACTTGGACGTTGAGGCATTCTCACTTGGGGCTTGGAGAGAGAGTGCACTTAGACAGAAGCAAGAAAACAAGTAAAGGAATCTATGGAAAGTGTAGAAGAAGGTTGGAAAAGTAACTAAAATAGGAGAACATTGCAGATAATAGGTTACATGTGTGATTTCCTTGCTAAGATTTGAATGCATGGTACATGAATTTGGTTATTTGGTTACCTGATGTCATTGGAATGATATTTTCATGGATTAATAGTGGTTTCATCCTTGCCTTTTCCATTTCGTAGATAGCCATGATGTAGTGGGTTCCCTATTTTGGTTAAGCTTTCGATGACCGATAGATTATGCATCCTGATTGAGGTGGTCTCACGAAAACCCCCAAGGGTTGAGGGTGGAGATGGTGTTTCTTTTGGAACTCTTAATGGATCAATGCAAATAGTAAAACTCCTCTGGGTATGGTGAAGAAATTCGAAAGGAATCCAGGCTTGTTTGGTGTTAGTGATTTATGTACCGGTTTAGGTGGAATCACTTTGTTTGAGGGTATAGGTGATTTAGCCTCTAGATTCCCTGTTTTTTTTTTTTTACTTGCTTTATCCCATGTGATACCACATTCATGCTTGCAATATGGCACAAGCGTGATCAGGCTAAAATAAAAATTTCGTTCAGTCAATCTATGTTTGGGTGGTACATATAAGTCCCTAACTTGGTTGGCTTTAAGCATATGTTACCATGTATTATTCTTTATTGATGATCAATGAGCATAAGTTTTGATTTACTATTGTTTATAAGATTGGTTTTTCATGGCCTCATCCTAGATAAATGCTAGTTACATCCATGGTATATTTCTTATTATATGATGTGCTCTTGCTTTATATCTAATTCATGGTTTGATGGATTGTTGTTTATTTATATGAATGCATATCCTAATATGTGTTTTACTATAGTTAGTGTGAGACTGAAACAAGCCTTCTCGATGATAATCTGATGAACTAATGAAAACAATGAACAAAATATGCATTCATGACCTACATGTACTATGTATAGAAAGCATTTGCATAAATGAATAATGTCGTAACTTTGGCACATAATCTCCATTTGGATATCATAATAGATCATTCCGAAAATCTTGATGATGAGGCCAAAAAGAGAACTTTTGAAAAATATTCTTATAGCTTTTTGGTCTCTCAGGTTTCGTCGAAAATGTCATTTAGGCCCTCAAAACAACATCAATAGTTTAGGACCTAAAAACTTCCAAAAATAGAAAGTTGTGTGAAATTTAAGGAAACGAAACTGAAAGGAAATAGTGTTGGGTCAATGTATGCGTATAAAAGTGTGATCATGTGACACTGGGTGTTTGCAGTTAGTTTTCGACATTTGGACCTGTTGAAGGCCCAAAATCATTGCTACAACATGGGGGAAAACCACCTAATCCAAACCTTTGTTAGCAGTGCCTTTTCCGTTTGGTGTAGTGGCTCCGATTGGGAATAATGGGACCAGTTTTCCAGAAGATATTTTGATAATGTTAATGGGGTGATATATGATGTAACGAGGGAATGATTAAGCTAAGTGTAATCTAATCTAAAATACTAAACACATGCATATATCCTAGTTTAAACACTATTTAAATACAAATATACCTGGGAATTCAATACAATATGTGATCTACAAAGATGTCCTACATCAATTGGTAATATAGATCATTCAACTGCAATAAGAAATGAAATCGTTTAACAGTAATCATTTTGGATAAATAGTTAGCCAAAACGATTGTGAAAGATATATCGCATATAAATCGTTCATGTATTCAAAATAAAGTCAAAGCCAACATCATATAAAAGTGCAACAATGCTATCTGTAATTCATATTTTCACACATAAAACAATTAAAAGAAGAAGTATTGCCTCATACATAAATAAAACAAGATCATAATATAAAGGTACCATATATGACGAGTCCTACTCATGTGATTCAGAAATATTCACCAACTTTCAATCAATCCAACATATTCTAAGAGTACAAAATTGCATTTTAGTAGAGCATGCTAGATATTTAAGAGAAAATAGATCTTGTTCCATTCATTCCATTAGAACCTCCTCAAAAGTACAAAAGTGAAATTTTTCAAAGAATGTTTCTGATAAAATTTCTCGACCCCTCTCTAAATGCATGAGAGGGGTTTAAATACTTAACTATAGGTCCTAAAATAGATTATTAAAAAAATAGTTGAGGAGGTTTAAACGACCTTCCTCAGATAATGGGAGAAAAAAAACTAAAAATAAAAATAAACTAAGTGACTAACTCCTTTTCATTTTATCTTTGACATCAAAAATATATGTCATAGGCTTGAGCTACGTCGATTGGCTGATCACAGATTTCAACTGCCCGGCAAAAATAGCATCTGTTAGTGCTGGCACCATTTTTTGTGTCAAAATTACTAAGCATCTCAAGGTCATCCACTGGCTGTATGGTTTTACCAAGACTATAAGTATGCTTCCCAGTTTAGCTTGCTCATCTGTCTCATCACCTCCTCCTTTTCCTTCGTTGCCTGCCTCCACTAATGTTCTAATTGTTTGACATTTAGAAGAAATACAGGTATGCTTTCTATAACTAGGTTGGCGCCATGTAAATTTTCATTGATGGATTCTATTATGCTGCTTGTTGTTGCTGTTGCGATCATTGTTGCCCTTTCTGCTTACTTGAGCCGAGAATCCCAATCTGTGAACAAGATGTCTTTATGCGATTCCTCCAGTTTTGGCAGATCAGCCTTTCTCCCTTCTTCTAATTTTTGCTAGGTGATAAAGTCGGAAATATTTTTTATGGATTTCATCATACTCATGTCTCATGTCGAAAACTTGGCTTGTTAGCTTATCACTGATCTCGCAATAAGGACTTATTTGTGAGATTTTCTAGCAAAGAATTTCCTTATGCTACATTAGTTGGAAGTTAATTCTGAGTGCTTCCTTTATGAACTCATCGATTTTCGGATTGTCTTTATACTTATATATCATAACTTGTACCTGTGCATCTCTTTCTACTAAGCTGGCCTGATGTTGTATTCACATCTATTAAAATTCTTGCTAGAGCTGGGCTACTTGTAATTCTACTTGTTGATTGGATTTCTCCTAAGCCAATTGTTGTTCCAATAGCAGAATTCTTTGTTCCTTTTCTTTAAGCAGCATTTGGACATATGTCACTTTGTTAATAGTTTTTGTTGCATAGGCTCCTGCGAATTGCCACAATCTTGTGAGATTTTAAGAGGGTTCCATGGGCGAGTCCTTCCATACAATGTCCATTAGTTATTTGACAGGAGTCGTAATAGCTGCAGCGTCTAACTTTCTTTTATTCCTCTATCTTTTGAAGACAAAGTTGTGGGTGGGACTATAAAATAGACCTAGTGGAGTAATTTCCTCAATTCTCAAAATAATTTCTAAAATGGGGGTGGCAGGAGTGAGCTCAACATCCTGAGTGACTACATTTTTCTCTACTGTTGTTTCTTGAGTTGACTTGTGGTGTGTTTGCTTAGGAGTCTGTATCTCATATGTTTGTTCATCTGTGTGAAGCTTCTTGTTGGAATGTTCCCATTCCTTTTCCAAATCAATAATTGGGGGTTTTGCTAACTGAGTGGATGTGGAGTGAACTTCTTCCTATTTCTTTGTTGTGGTTTGCTCGACCGTTTCCTCTATAGTTCCAATTTTTTCCATTACAGACTCTTTATTTTTATTGCCTCCCCCATTTTGAGACTAGTGCTCTAAGTCCTCTGACTCATGACTAGATCTCTCTTGGGTTTCTTCTTCAGAATTATCTTTGGAGCTATCCTCCAAGCTTACAATGGGAGTTGGCTCCCTTACTGGTTCAATTTGTAGTAGGTCCACTGAGACCTTCAATAATCTTCTCTTTCTGTATGCATGGAAAGCTTCAACATCATCATCTAGGGGAAAAAGTAGTGATGCCATATGCATCACTTCTGAAAATGTTTATTTTTGTAGGAAGAGGTCATCAAAAGCATCCTCTTCATGGGTGAATGGTTTGACTTTCACCATAGTAATGAAGTCCTTAGCAGTTCCATGTGGGTCATAATACCTTCCCGAGATTGTAGCTAATTTAAGAGACTTCATGATCTTTGGTTCTTTGCATGCATGTCGAAAATCATGTAGCACAAATGCACCACATTGCAACGGAAATGTAGGCCAAATGGCCTTCTTTTGCTCTTTCAATCCTTTGCTCAACCCACCTTTCCCTGCCATTTGGTAGGATATCTCCCTAGGAATTAACTTTTCGGGGACGTAGTATGGGAGAACATGTGGTGAAGCAATGCTCCCAAATACTCTGATATAGGTAAATGTTTCCTCCCCAAGCCATTTGGCTAAAAACAATATATCTACTTCAGCTTCTTTTAAAAACCTGGGGACGGTTGTGTTGTAGATTTGTTTATGGATGGGTAGCAAAACTCCTTGAAAAATATTATAAAAATGGGGGTGAAACTAAGACTCCCACAACATCTTACGGTACACATGGTAGGAAGTAGGTCATAAGCGATCCACTTCCATCCCATAGTGGGAAATTTGGAACTAAAACAGATTGTGTTTATTACAAAAGCGCTCATGAAAAATGGGAAATAAACCCTTAAAGAGGGACTTCTCTTTATCCTATATTCCATAATGTCTTTTGCCAAATTATCAAACAAAATTTGAGCCCAATTCATTATCATTGCATTCACAGCTACATCTAGTAATGGAAGCCATTCTGGGGAAAATTTGGTGCTATCGGGTTTACTAAACAATCTACACAGCATGGTTGCTGCAAAACTATAAGGGGAGAGATAGATGTCATAGAATACATACTCGTCTTATCCCATTTGAGCTTGCATTTTCTTGTTTTCCAGGTTCGCATGATGTCTGTCGGGTTTTCATTCTCCTTAGCAAATTACTCGAGGAATTGTTTATTGTAGAGCTTTTGTGGCTCTCATAAATGGTACATTAGTCGTAGGCTTTCTACTAAAAAAGATACCATAACCTCTTGCCTTTGATTCTTGAATTCTCTATCTGAGAGTCCACCACATCAATTATCCACTTGACCATATCTGTGTATAGGATTATCTTTGGTCTTGCAGTGTAGGAATGAGAATGTTTTCTCGAAGTAGGATATGTCAGAGGAATCATGAGCATTGATCATGGCCTTTTCTACCAACGGCCTTAGTTTTTCCTCTTCTAACAAATCAGACATGGCCTCCCAAGTTGAAGTTCCTTCATCAGTACTCCATGTAGTATCAGAGAAAAGAGGAACCATTTTTTACTTTTCAGACACAGTTGCCTTTCCCCTCTTTGTCATTTCTTCTGATGAATCTTCCTGCGAATTTATGCTAAAATGGAGTAGAGTGGAAGATATCAGATAGAAACGAGAAGGAATGAAAACGAGGATGAATGATACAGATAACCTTGAAAAGGTGATGTTAGTGTCAGTATATGCATACTTCCATCAGGGATCAAATTTGCTCTTTTCATTTTCATTTTAGGTGTCTCATTCTTAATTTTTTATCATTCCACTAGGTCATGCCAAAATGGTCCACTGATGGTTGTCTTCTTCTCAAAGAATCAAATTTTCCCTCAAAGGTACATTTTTTGACCCATCTCCATGTTGCATTCAGTTACGGTTCAATTATGATATTTCTAGGGCCAAGACAGTTGTGTTTTCATTAGGTCTTAGGGTTCATTTCCAAGGTCAAAATCATAGTTTCAAATGTAAATAAAGTGCAACAAAGATATGAGGAAGACCAATAAATAAAGAGTGATTGGTAGGAAGTCATGGTTATTGTACAAAAATCTTATTTCACTGATGTAATTTTCATCTCAAAAACATGTTTTTGAGATGAAAACATAGTATTTTAGTTTTTTTATATTTTTTGATGTAATTCAAGTCATTGTATATAATAATTGTTCCCAAGTTACCTAAGCATTTCTCCTTGTTGCAAGAAATGAGATATTGAAGAAATTAGCTCAATCAAAGCTTCATCCACTTAAAGTATTTGAAAACATAATAAAAGTTTCAAACAGACATTATAAAGTGGGTTTTTTTCTAATGAAAAATCGAAAGCATTCTCTATATAAAATTTTGCAGGGCATTTTTCATAATTCATTAGTTCCTTTGCATCCTAAGTTCTCCTTGGCAAAGAGGAGATTGAGTGGAGGGAAAAATCAAAAGGGTGCACTTGTTGAGGGTGTTGAACGCTGGGAGAAGTCGATGCATGCCTGTAGGGTGAAGGACATGTTTGCTAGTTCGAGGCAGAGTAAAATACAACGGTGTTGCGCGCCTATGAGGTGAAGGTCGTGCTTGCTGAGGGCACTGCGCGCTGGCACTTGCTGTTGCGCATTTGGCTAGAGGAGATTGGAAAACCCTAGGAGCACCAAAACACCACTTCCTTCATTTTCTCAAAGCCACAAAAGCCTCAACTACCTACATTCAACAAATAAGTCTCCTGGTATCTCTCTTTCTCCATCAATTAAACAAATTGGCACCCTAGAATTTGAAACCCTAGCAAAGCTCCCTAGCATGCTTCCAAAATTACTTCTTTGATCAGAGTTGCAGTGCTTCTTATACTTTGCCACCTTCCAATCATCCTGACTGTATTTCACTCCACCTCCTCATTCTTCACTCATCTTGGCATATATATATTAGTTCCTCAAGTTTTCATGGTCCTATAAAGCATGACAAAATATAGTAGTTCAGAATAGGGGAAAGACAACCCAGGAGGCCAACCAAGAAATGAGGGAGAATTATTAGATTTTAACCCACTAATACAATAGAACTTATGGCATCACCACTTGCAGTATCATGTTTCAGGCACATGGGTTGTTTAGAGTTTTGCCATAGGTTTGAGATGGTGAATTTTCATCAGTAGCGAACCAAGCAGTTCATCCTCAATTTGCAAAACAACCGAGTCACTTTAGCCAGGGTCACATTCACTATATCTTCAACCATCATATCAGAGGCCACTGAAATTCCAAATGCAAGAGAGAAATTGTTCAAGCAGAAAGAGCTGCATCACAGTTTTTATGAGCCATATCTTAAAGCAAGGTTCAGAAATGATAAGAAGATAATTTTCCATTTCTCTTATCTTTTGGACAAGTATGTGCCATTGATGAAGATAATCATGAGGTTTTTCACATGTGAGGGGACGTTTTCCCGACTATACTCATACCACATAAGGCTTCTCACGCACTTTACCAGCATAAGAATGCTCAATTTGCCATATTACCTTTTCAGGAGTATTGACAAGATGACATATATTGCTCAGAAAAGGGACCCATCTCATTAGATGTATAGTATTTTCCATCATTCTCTTATCAAAACGATAGTCCTACATCACTTAGATCAACTAAGCATTACTTGGGAGGCCTTCATAGCTAATGAGATATTCAATGAACCACCTACTCAGCCAGCTCCCCGCATTCCTGTTGGAAATAATACTGAGAGGGGGGGGTGAATCAGTATTATTAAGTCAAATATTTTTTATTTCACACCCAGATCATATATGCTACTTTAGTTAGAGAAAACCGCGTATATACGCAACTTCAGATAAGAAAACCAGCGTATACCATGAAGACTTATAATTTAATGTATTCTAAAGATGTTGATCATTAATCTGTGCATCAGAGTCATATAAATAGTAACTAGGAACAGTAAAAACAGAGTAGAAGACAATCACACCAGGAACACAAGATATAAGGTGGAAACCCAATGTGAGTGAAAACCACCTGCTGCAATTTGTCTCTATCTTCTTTTAATTAGAAACTTCTTTTTGCAATGATTCTGTACTGGTGTAGACTTATACCAGTACACAGGCTGCAACTTGCAGAGAGCTACAACCCTCTCTCGTTCTCCAGCTTCTCCTGGAAGGGAGCTACAACCCCCTTAGCTCTTGTACTAGCTAAGATACTAGTACGTAGGTGCTAACCTACAGAGGGCTACATCCTTCTCTTCTCTTCTAGGGACCATGTTTCATCAATTTTCAGACTGGATCCATGAATATCAAACAAACATAAAGTATATGTGCATCAACCAATCTCCTTTCCACAAACAACTACTGAGTCAACCAATAACTTCTCAGAATTCTGTAACCAGAAAACAATACTAGTAACCAGACACCAATGTTGAACCCAGAACACTACAGTAATCCACAGAAGCAGCTAGAACATATTTCAAGAGACGTACGCTACTTCACTATGTATAAACCTGCGTACATATGCAACTGAATCAAGGTCAACCACCGTATACGCTTTCTTCTCTTGCTGAACCTGCATGTATACACGCCTTTGCAAAGCCGAACCTGTGTATAGATCTATAAAAGACAATTCACCCTTTACACTTAAACAGACTTTAGTTATACTCAGATTATCAAATTTATAGATCTAATTATGCACCGATTATAACAGATCAAATCACAAAAATATATTACTATTCAAGCCTTGAGATCTCGACCCATCAATAGAACTTATCTATCTTGTAATGCTCAGGTTCCTCCTTGATTCAGATCCAACCACACAAACCAATCACTTGCACGTCTTCAGATATTCAATACATTAGGTGATCCTTGCCTAATGATCTCCTTCCTCTTTTATAGCCTTAGGCCTTTCACAATACCACGGTCCAAATCCATAACAAACCAATACCATGGACCCAATACTTGGGATCAACACATCTGACGAGATACTATGGTCCAAAACCATAGGTTCAAATACCAAGGACTAAATACCACGGACCAAAAATAAGTTCTCCCATATGTACGCGCTTTTCTTTGCGTGAAAGTGCGTGTATACGCATACGTGTCTTTGGAACATCTAACCCGTGTGTATATGCGTCTTGGTCAAGGTGAACCTGCGTATATATCTTTTTCCTTCATTCTGAGAACCTAAACTGAGATCTGTCATCAGAGTGAGTTGCCATCAAGGACAACACATGTGCCATAGTGCCAAACCTGAGTCATAATGCCAACAATCTCCCCCTTTGGACTTGATGGCAACCCCAAGATCCTCAAAGTCATTCTCCCCCTTTGTCATCAAGGGCAAAGGGTTATGCTCCCCCTGAGTACATGCTGAAATCTCTGCTCTGCTGTGCTGACCATGCTCCCCTTGACTATAGGCAAGATCTGCAAAAAGATGTTCTTCAAGAATAACCATGACTTATACATCATAAAATACCTTCCTATCACCAAAAGACTCTATATAAACATCCTTCACCCAACCAAGTGGGGATCATCCACCCAACCAAGTGGGGATACATCAGAAGTTTACATATGACAACCAAGTACATTACATCATTCATCCCAGGCATAGTGGGGAAACCAAAAATAGGTCGTTACATGACCTTGATAATAAAATATATACATGACATAGAGACGAAAAATTTAGAGCAAGACTATGAAGGTCACCAATAACTAATATCAGCAGCACTATTTAGATCAGCAACCATGTTCTCCTTCTGCAGCTAATCCAACTGAACCCAAAATAGTTGGTGTACTCGAACCAAGAGCTTCTAATGTAATGCCAACAATGCATTATTAGAAGATTATCTGCTCCCCCTGGATCTGTGCCAGATGGTCTCTCGTCAGACCCATATCAAACTCTCTTCAACCAGAGTCTATCCCCACCAATTTCCTTCAAACCACCATATACGCGACTGTATCTGCATAAATCGGCGTATGTACATGGATCCTCCTCATGCAACTCGTGTACAACCACCTTTCTTTGAAACAGACAGGTTTCAACAGCAAGATGACGCATCAACTACCCCCAGCTTCTGTTTGAGGTATTCAAATGTCTCCCTGGGCAGTGGTTTGGTGAGAATATCAGCAACTTGTTCCTTAGAGGGAACGTACTCCAACTTGACCTTTTGTTCAAGCACTTGTTCCCGAAGAAAATGGTATTTGATAGGTATGTGCTTGGTCTTTGAATGCATGACATGATTCTTTGAAATGTTGATTGCACTTGTATTATCACAAAAAATGGAAATAGGTGGAGTACAAGTGATTTGAAGATCTTGCAATGTTTGCATCATCCAAAGGAGTTGTGTGCAGCAAGATGCAGCAACTACATACTCTGCTTCAGCTGTAGATAATGCAATGGAACTTTGTTTCTTGCTGAACCATGATACTAATCTAGGACCCATGAAGAATGCACCACCACTAGTGCTTTTCCTGTCATCCATGCTACTTGCCCAATCTACATCTGTATATGCATGAAGTGTGATATTTGTATCTCTAGGATACCATAAACCATAGTTTTGAGTCCCTTGAAGGTATTTGAAAATTCTCTTGACTGCCTGAAGATGAGTTTCCTTTGGATTTGCCTAAAACCTTCCAACTATCCCTACTGCATGCATAATGTCTGGTCGGGTACCTGTTAGATAGAGTAGACTACCAACCATGGATCTATAGGTAGGTTGATGTACAGTTGTTGATTCATCATTTGTGATGATACTACATCCTGTAACCATAGGAGTACATACTGGCTTCAAATCCTCCATCCCATATTTCCTCAAGATCTGCTTGAGATACTTGGTTTGTGATAAAAAAATGCAGTCTTTGTTTTGTTGTACTTGTAAACCAAGAAAATATGTGAGCTCACCAAGCATGGACATTTCAAACTCCTTTTGCATTACCAAGGCAAAATTTTGACTCATGCCTTCTTCATTGCTGCCAAAGATGATATCATCAACATACACAACAAGTATTAGCAACTTTTCATTGTCAACCTTTATATATAGATTGTTGTCAGTTGGTCCGTTTGCAAAACCTTGTTGATGAAGGTACTCATCCAACCAAAAATACCAAGCCCTTGGAGCTTGTTTAAGACCATAGAGAGCCTTTTTGAGTCTACATGTAAGATTTGGATCATTTCCAAGGATGAACCCATCTGGTTGTTCAATGTACACTTCTTCATTCAAGTCTCCATTCAAAAAGGCAAATTTTACATCCATCTGAAATACTTTGAACTTTTGAAAGCTAGAGAGAGCAAGGAACATTCTTATAGCCTCAAGTCTAGCCACTGGTGCAAAGGTTTCTTCAAAGTCTATGCCTTGTTGTTGCGCATATCCTTAACAAAAAAGTCTTGCCTTGTTTCTAACCACATCTCCATTTTCATTCAGCTTATTTTTGAAAATCCACTTTGTCCCTATGACATTCTTATCTTTTGGTCTAGGAACCAACTCCCAAGTGTTATTCCTTTCAATCTGCTCAAGTTCTCCATTCATTGCCTTGACCCAACATTCATCTTTGCATGCTTCTCTTACATTTTGTGGTTCAGTGGAGGAGAGCAATGCTAGATTTGAAGCTTCTGAAATGGTTCTCCTTGTTTGTACACCTGCCTCTTTCTGCCCCAAAATTTGAGATTCTGGATGATTCTTCTGAACGTATCTGGATGGAGTCTTTTCTTTTATTCTTATTTGTTCTTCTGGTGCCTCATGATTTTCTTCATCATGAATCTGATTTGATGTTGAGGGATAGTCCTCATCATCTTTGAAAACTTCAGATCTTTCCTACCTAGAGGTATTTCCTTCTTCATCAATCACTACATCAATACTTTCAACAATTTTTCCAAGTCTTTTATTGTAACACTTATATGCTTTGCTATGGGGAGAGTAACCAAGGAGAATGCCTTCCTCTGCTCTAGGTTCAAACTTGCCAAGATTTTCATCAGTCCTTTTAATGTAGCATTTGCTTCCAAAAATTTTGAAGTATTTCACCATGGGAGTCTTACCATACCAAAGTTCATGAGGAGTCTGAGTGCCATTTACCCAGACATTTGTCTTGTTAAGAATAGTTACTACAGCTAATGCGGCTTCACCCTAGAAGGTTGCGGGAGTTCTAGATTCATCGAGCATAGCACGAGCCATTTGTTGAACCGTTCTGTTCATCCTTTCCACTACTCCATTTTGTTGAGGTGTCCTTGCAACAAAAAATTCCCTTCTTATAGTATGTTCTTCAAAAAAATCGAAGAATTAATTTGAGGTAAATTCTCCTCCTCGATCAGATTTGAGACATTTGATTCGTCGATCTGATTCGTTTTCAACTAAGGCTTTGAATGATTTGAACTTTTCGAAAGCTTCATCTTTATACTTCATGAGTCCTAACCAACAATTCCTTGAAAAGTCGTCAATAAACAATATGAAGTACTCTTCACCTCGAGGTGACTTCTTCCTAGTTGGACCACATATATCAGTGTGGACAAGTTCAAGTGGCCTGCTAGCTAATCCTTCCTTCTCAGGGAAATTAGTTCTGGTTTGCTTACCAAACTGACATGATTTGCATATTGTATTGTCTGGAATTCTGATGTCAGGAAGATCACGAACTGCCTGATATTTGCATGCTTTCCTTATCTGAGAGAAGCTAAGATGCCCCAATATTCTGTGCCATAGCTAGTGTTCATCATTCTTACTTAGATAGCATTGATGTTATCCATATGTATAGATTGTTTGGAGTTCTTATGCCTTTGATCACTGTTTTTCCTGTATCAAGATCATGAACACTACATCCATTTGATCGAAATATTACCTCAGTTCCTTGATCGCACATCTGACTGACACTCAATAGATTATGCTTTAAGCCATCAACATACATAACATTTCTAGCTTTGACCTTTTCTTTCAACTGAACATAACCTTTACCTTTTATGAACGCAAGGGTGTCATTTCCAAATGAGACCTTCTTTGCCTTTTCTAAGGCACTATATGATTGAAGTTTTTCTTTATCACCTGTCATATGTTTCAAACATCCACTGTCGATATACCATTGATTTTCCTGTCCTTCTGCATATAAGGCTATCCCACATCTTTCCAGTTGCGGTTCTTTCATTCTCCATGTTTCGACACTTGAGAATTGTTCCTTCTGAGTTGTCTGCCGAAACCTGCTCCTGCATTCAGAATCTTCATGACCGAAGTTGTTACAAATAGAACATTCTATTTCATTTTCAAGAGCAGAAAAGTTATTGTAGGTCCTTTTCATGATCTCAGTCATACTTCCTTATTTTTGAGCTTCTCTAGTCATGATTGTCTTATAGGCAACACATTGAGCTGCTTTGTGACCAAAGTTATGACAAGAGAAACACTGGCCATTGAAGAAACTCCTACGATTATCAAATCTACCAACTGAATGATTGTAGTTTCTATTGACATCCATTCTTGAGGCAAATTGAGGATGTTTTACCTATGGTTGGTTGTAGCTTCTGTTCATCCTTAAAGTAGATTGCCCCCGATTTACCTGGTAGTCTCTGTTCATTCTTGAGGTAAATTGTCCCTGATTTACCTGGTGATCTCCATTGTGCCTTTGTTGTCGATTATCAATTTGTTCACTCCTCCTTGCTGCATCAAGATAACTTTTGGAGGTGGATGGCTCCTGTGCTTGAGATGCTTCTTCATTATATCCCAGACCTGTCTTGATTAGTGGAGAACACTACACTTTGATAATCTCATCTAAAGTTTCAGATCCTTTAGCAAATTTGAGATTAAGGGCTTTTGTTTTCTCAATTTCTTTTCTAAGTTCCACAATTTCACATTCTAACTTTTCATTATATTTATCTTTTTATGCAAGTTGGAATGTTAGAGTATCTATAATCATATTCTTTTCCTCTAAACAAACTTTAAGTCTAGAAATTTCTTCATAAAGACCTTCTTCATTTATAGCATCCAAGAAATCATCATCTTCAAAAGCCATCAAAAGTCTTGTTATCACTGACAAAATTTTAATGCTAAATGTCTGCAAATAAGCACATGAACCCTTTTAGCAGTTTCGCAGTGCAAGATGTTTAGGTGGTTTCGTAGCGCATAATTCATAATTTGCACTGGCTGCGCTACGAAATTGGGAATTTGTCCGAAACCATTGCTCACCCATATCACTTTTGTCTCCTATGAGTTCTGTGGGAATATGATATATGCATAGAAAAGCTTGTTTCGGAAAATTGATGGTGAAGTTTGTAATTCATCTGAGTTATGGCTACAGGCTTGCTTGCCTTCTAGTGAGAATTTAAAGCTTGTTAACCAGGATAAAAGTCCTCAATCAGTTCCACTGTCAATGACAGCTGAGGTTAATAGAAAAGTGGCTTTTGAATAAGGTGCCAATCATAAGAAGGAAAGCATATCAAGATTTAGAAGATGGTGGTCGTGGTGTAGTGCTTTAGAAGATACATCATTGGAAAGAGAGGATTTTCAGACTTCTGCAAGTGATTACTTGAGATCTCTTTCTATATTAGAAGATGGCTTTTAAGAAACAGAGTTTATTAATATTAATCAAACTAATTAATATTAATATTAATAAAATCCAGCAACGTTGAAGTAATTGCAGAACGCTTTGCACCAAGCAATCATTGGTTCATTCAGATTATGAATAAAGTCTTTGAACACGATGGAGATCCGGTAAATATTAAAGTGGCACATAATTTAATGCGACGGATTGCTGAAGGTTCTGGTGAAGATAATGAGGATGCTGATAGCCAATTGAGATCTTCTGCTGTGGGTTCATATTTGCAGATACTTGGAGAGCCGAAACCTCCATCTATTCTTTTGCAAGTAATATGCTGGGTTTTGGGAAAGTATGGAACAGCTGATGGGAAATACTCTGCGCAATATATTATAGGAAAATTATGTGATGTGGCCGAGGCTCATTTGGGGAATAATGTGGTCATGGGGTATGTTGCAACTGCCATCATGAAGATCTGTGCTTTTGAAATCACAGCTGGAAAGAAAGTGACAAAACAAATGGAAGCAGAGTTAGTATTAAAAGAAATTGGGTGCCATCTGTTGCAAATTTTGGAGGCGGTGAATTTTGTTCTTTTTGATTTACGAGGCTTACTAGGTCATCTCTTCTTAACAATCCAAAACAGTCATACTTGCATCAAGTGCTAAAATCTGCATTTGGAAGTGGAATAATGCTAAGCATAATATATATTGAAGTTTGCCGAAGACTTGGAGTTACTATTGTAGGAGCTCTAGAACAAGACGCCGCTCAAGTCAACCAAAGCCGCTCAGATAGTCGATAAGAATTCCTCAAATCCAGAGATCCGACTCTAAGGCTATTTCCATATTTGAAGCAGGAAAATCCTGACACTAATCCTCTTCAGGTTTCAGCAAGATCCGATCCACGTCTGCTAATCTCTAATGAACTCGTACCCTTTCAGGAAGTGCATTCAAGAGATGCATCCTCATTGGAGTATGTTCCATGCAATGAAGTCTACAATCCCAGTGGAAATTATTTTGAAGAACTAGATTATGCCTCTGTTTCAGATCCCATTGTTGTACAAGAAAGTCCATTTAATGATTTATCAATGCCGAGAGACGTTTCAAGACGGGTTTTACCTTCTGTAGGGGCATTCACCGTCCAGTGTGCAAGGTGCTTCAAGTGGAGGTTAATTCCAACCAAGGAGCAATACGAAGCGATATGACAATACATTCTGGAAGATCCTTGGGTGTGTGAAAATGCTTATCCTTGGCGTCCAGATGCATCATGTGATGATCCAGCTGATATTTCTCAAGATAAGAGCAGACTTTGGGCAATTGACAAGCCAAATATTTCTCAGCTTCCCCCTGGATGGGAAAGATTGCTTGTCATTAGAGGTGAAGGTGCATCCAAGTTTGCTGATGTGTACTATGTTACTCCATCAGGGAAGAAGTTACGTTCAACTGGCAGAGGTTGAAAGGTTTCTGATAGAAAATCCAGAATATTTAGAGGCAGGAATAAATCTTTCACAGTTCTCCTATCAAATTCCTAAGCCACTTCATGAAGGCTATGTGAGAAAGCGCTCAGCTAGTGCTACATCTGGAGCTGATGTGGGTCCAACGAAGAAAATGAAAAGCATTAGCCTTATAATTACATGTGTGTAAGTACTCTGGCCTCTTTCGGCTAGAAAATTTGATTCATGTATATGTTGCCCTTGAAAGCATTTGATGCTTTTGTAATCTGTGAACATGGACGCCACTGGAGATTGGCATATGCATACAAAAGAAATATGGAAACTGAAAATTCAGTGGTTATTGAGGACAGCGAGGAATACTGCAGTGACTTTATGCTCCAGTTGGGATTTATGAAGCTGTTTATTGGTTTGATGCTAATCAAGTTTGCTGTGATATGTAATGACAGAAGCGAGCTTAATCTAAAATGATGTAGGAACACCGTGCAAACTGGATGCCTGACTATTCTAACAAGTATGTGGAACACGTTGAAGATCCAAGAAAATCATTACGAAAGTGGTTCACCAATTGATTAGTGATGCATTCTTTGCTGAAACGGGATTATAAGTGATAAGACTAATGCAATGTAAGCCTTTGGGCTAAAGTTTGCTGCAAGAAAGCATCTCCACAACATGATATGGCAGGTATTACAGTGAGGATGGTCACTGGTGACAATATTAACACAGCTAAAGCAATTGCAACGGAATGTGGCATTTTAACAGATGATGGTGTTGAAGCAGAAGATCATAAACCTTCTGAGGCAGTTATCTCTTGTTCAGGGATAAAAACCCAAGACAATGAACTTTGTTTTAGCCTCTTATGTCAGGCAGTTATTGAAACTCCAAGGATTCTTAATCTTTCAGGCAGTGAACACTTTAGTGGACCTTATGGGGAGGGTTTTGTTTTCATTGCCAATGATTGGCATACATTTCTTCTTCCTTCTTACTTGAAGACAGTCAGATTTTGAGTTGAAGCTGTGTTTTTGAAATTACACAGCAGTTTCGTAGCGCGCTACGAAACTACTGTAGCTGCATATTACAGTTCAGTTGGTCAATGATGATTAAAAAAGCGGCAAATCTTCTTTTGAAATGTTGTGTCATCACAAGGTACAAGAAATGGTGGACAGCACATACAGGATGCTCTATTTTGGTTAATTAAAGGATAAAAGCATACTCCTTTGGATTCGAATATGTTGAGGCAAACCAAAGACCGACAAACAGGAGCAGTTTCCTATATTTCAGGGTGTTGGAAAACATGTTACATTAAAGGCCAGCAAGCAACTACAGACACCTATCACAGCCAAACTAAAAAGAAGCCACTTGTCAGAGAATGAGCATGTTCTCTCCTTTTTCTCGTAGGAGCACCATCTCGGTTGTAATAAATGCTATTTCCAGCATGATGTAGAATTAGAGTTTTAATTGTTTTAGGAGTCCAGCGCTGTCAATTAATAGTCAGCTGTAATTATTAGTTAGTTAAAAGTTAGTAGGTGTCATCATAGGCAGTCATCGAGCTCCCCTCATGCTGGAGGAGGAAGCTCCAAGTAGTTAGAGTCATGTTTCTATATATGGCTGAATAATCTATGTAACGGGGGTTGGATGTTATTGAAAAAACAGAGTTTTATATTGGCTTATGTAAAAGACTTGTTGCAGTAATATAATAGACTACTTTTTCTTCTCAAGATTCATACTTTGTTCAAATGCTCAAGATGTATCTGGCTTTGTCTTATCCTTTGTGTTTTACAGCTCTATAGATATACAATCACTCTGAATTCACCTAGTTGCTCAGATTTCCTGTGTATATTTATGAGTTGAGGTTCATTTGCAAATGTTTTGAGTGTTTAAACATTACATGCCTTGACTTCCATGAATGAGTAGTTGAATGGTTTACTGAAATGGTGCTCGACTCCATGAGCCCAATGGAAGAAATCTTATGTTGTCTGTCCAACCAGCATGTTATTAAGTTTTCATTTCAAGAGTTAGCCCTCTTAGTGTTAATCACAATTAGTAGTTTGTTTTGAGAGAGCCCTCTCAGGTTAGGGAGGCTAATCCTTAGCCAAGAGTCTGGTCTGAAATAGTTACATAAAGTCTAACTGATTAACAGCCATCAGTACATGATTTTGTGATAACATTTTGGTGCGTCTGCCGGGAGCCTGAAGTCTATTCATTCCCGAAATTTAGAGGCTGAACTTCTGAAGGTAGCAGGAGCTCAGACATCTTTTTGAGGCTGCAAAACTACCTTGGCGACTCCACACAGCAAATAACAAATTAGAAGGTGACTCCACTGCTAGAAGATCAGTAGCTTGATGAAGTTACAAGATGAGTTCCACTGCAAGAATGAATGCCAGGTATGCTCCTATGAATCAGTCTCATATCCCTGGTTTTCCAAATCCTATGCCAAAGGTTGATTGGTTAGATGATCTTCCAATATTCAAAGATGAAAAGAAGGACAATGCTGCTCTTCATTTGGTTAGGTTTCATATGCATGTACGCAGTCTTAAGGTTCATTTCCCTGAGGATTGTCTCATGAGAATGTTTATGGCCACTTTAGAAGGAAAAGCATGGTCTTGGTATAAAAGTTTGGAGAAGGGTTCATTATCTTCTCTTGCTGATTTCCATGATGTGTTCTATGACATGTATAAAGAAGGTTATCCTTCCTTATTGCTGCTTAAAGATTGCTGTAGGCATTCTTTAAATCTTATTCAGTACTTGGAGGATTGTTATGGTGATGATGAATTTATGGATGAAGAAATTTTAGAGGCTCTCCATAACAATGCATTTCAGCACCAAGGAGAAAGTATATCATCCCATGAAACGCAACATGAGGAGCAGCAGGGGTTCACTTGTGAAAACCGTGTTTCATCCCTTGATATGAATGAAGAGATGCAGCAGTATTCTGAAGATGAAATCGACTGCAAACAGCAAGAAGAAGTGGGAGATAGCTTTTATGACCCTCAGGCAGAGGAAAAGATTGTTGATTGTTGTAATTTCTTGCAGCAACTTACACCAAAGAATGATGATAATAATGAGGAAAATTCCATTGTTTGTTGGAATGATTTAGAAAAGCAGTTGGATAGCTTGTCAAATAGCAAATTGGATAGCACATCAAAGGGGTCTTGTGTGGTTGAGAATCAGTGGCCTGAAAATGAAGAGTGTTATCATCATCATTATTTTCAGAAGCTTTCTATGGCAAAACACAAGGAGAGAGTGTTGCTTCCTTTCTCTTTCACGATTGAGGAAGAGTACATTGTTGTTGAAGATCAGTTTGCACAACCAGAAAGTTACAAGAATCATCAAGCTGATCATGTATTCTGGGATCCTATAGCTGATTACATGGAAGAGTTTTACTCTCCAGTGCTTCAGTTTACTTATAAAGATCAGAGACAATTTCAGTGGCAGCGGTCATCACACCATCATATTGGCTTTGAATTCCGATGCAGTCAAAGAAATCAAATATCGGATAAAACAGAGGATTGGCTACATTGGAAATTTCATATTGATTGAGCAGAAAGAAGTTGAAATTGTTAGGGTAGGTAGGTAGGTAAATACAAATAAGCTCAAGGTCAACTGAGCATTTTTCAGTAGATGTAGCTTTCTTTCTCCTACAGTCATGCTTGTCAAGCAAATTTCTGTTTGTCATAAATGGATAAGGCACTGGATCTGCATGTTCTTAGTGTACCACAAGGGCACACTATCCCAAGTGGAGCCACTGTTATCACTGAAAATTTTTTAATGCTAAATGTCTGCAAATAAGCACATGAACCCTTTTAGCAGTTTCGCAGCGCAAGATGTTTAGGTGGTTTCGTAGCGCATAATTCATAATTTGCACTGGCTGCGCTACGAAATTGGGAATTTGTCCGAAACCATTGCTCACCCATATCACTTTTGTCTCCTATGAGTTCTGTGGGAATATGATATATGCATAGAAAAGCCTGTTTCGGCAAATTGATGGTGAAGTTTGTAATTCATCTGAGTTATGGCTACAGGCTTGCTTGCCTTCTAGTGAGAATTTAAAGCTTGTTAACCAGGATAAAAGTCCTCAATCAGTTCCACTGTCAATGACAGCTGAGGTTAATAGAAAAGTGGCTTTTGAATAAGGTGCCAATCATAAGAAGGAAAGCATATCAAGATTTAGAAGATGTTGGTCGTGGTGTAGTGCTTTAGAAGATACATCATTGGAAAGAGAGGATTTTCAGACTTCTGCAAGTGATTACTTGAGAGTTCTTTCTATATTAGAAGATGGCTTTTAAGAAACAAAGTTTATTAATATTAATCAAACTAATTAATATTAATATTAATAAAATCCAGCAACGTTGAAGTAATTGCAGAACGCTTTGCACCAAGCAATCATTGGTTCATTCATATTATGAATAAAGTCTTTGAACACGATGCAGATCCGGTAAATATTAAAGTGGCACATAATTTAATGCGACGGATTGCTGAAGGTTCTGGTGAAGATAATGAGGATGCTGATAGCCAATTGAGATCTTCTGTTGTGGGTTCATATTTGCAGATACTTGGAGAGCCGAAACCTCCATCTATTCTTTTGCAAGTAATATGCTGGGTTTTGGGAAAGTATGGAACAACTGATGGGAAATACTCTGCGCAATATATTATAGGAAAATTATGTGATGTGGCTGAGGCTCATTTGGGGAATAATGTGGTCATGGGGTATGTTGCAACTGCCATCATGAAGATCTGTGCTTTTGAAATCACAGCTGGAAAGAAAGTGACAAAACAAATGGAAGCAGAGTTAGTATTAAAAGAAATTGGGTGCCATCTGTTGCAAATTTTGGAGGCTGTGAATTTTGTTCTTTTTGATTTACGAGGCTTACTAGGTCATCTCTTATTAACAATCCAAAACAGTCATACTTGCATCAAGTGCTAAAATCTGCATTTGGAAGTGGAATAATGCTAAGCATAATATATATTGAAGTTTGCCGAAGACTTGGAGTTACTATTGTAGGAGCTCTAGAACAAGACGCCGCTCAAGTCAACCAAAGCCGCTCAGATAGTCGATAAGAATTCCTCAAATCCAGAGATCCGACTCTAAGGCTATTTCCATATTTGAAGCAGGAAAATCCTGACACTAATCCTCTTCAGGTTTCAGCAAGATCCGATCCACGTCTGCTAATCTCTAATGAACTCGTACCCTTTCAGGAAGTGCATTCAAGAGATTCATCCTCATTGCAGTATGTTCCATGCAATGAAGTCTACAATCCCAGTGGAAATTATTTTGAAGAACTAGATTATGCCTCTGTTTCAGATCCCATTGTTGTACAAGAAAGTCCATTTAATGATTTATCAATGCCGAGAGACGTTTCAAGACGGGTTTTACCTTCTGTAGGGGCATTCACCGTCCAGTGTGCAAGGTGCTTCAAGTGGAGGTTAATTCCAACCAAGGAGCAATACGAAGCGATATGAAAATACATTCTGGAAGATCCTTGGGTGTGTGAAAATGCTTATCCTTGGCGTCCAGATGCATCATGTGATGATCCAGCTGATATTTCTCAAGATAAGAGCAGACTTTGGGCAATTGAAAAGCCAAATATTTCTCAGCTTCCCCCTGGATGGGAAAGATTGCTTGTCATTAGAGGTGAAGGTGCATCCAAGTTTGCTGATGTGTACTATGTTACTCCATCAGGGAAGAAGTTACGTTCAACTGGCAGAGGTTGAAAGGTTTCTGATAGAAAATCCAGAATATTTAGAGGCAGGAATAAATCTTTCACAGTTCTCCTATCAAATTCCTAAGCCACTTCATGAAGGCTATGTGAGAAAGCGCTCAGCTAGTGCTACATCTGGGGCTGATGTGGGTCCAACGAAGAAAATGAAAAGCATTAGCCTTATAATTACATGTGTGTAAGTACTCTGGCCTCTTTCGGCTAGAAAATTTGATTCATGTATATGTTGCCCTTGAAAGCATTTGATGCTTTTGTAATCTGTGAACATGGACGCCACTGGAGATTGGCATATGCATACAAAAGAAATATGGAAACTGAAAATTCAGTGGTTATTGAAGACAGCGAGGAATACTGCAGTGACTTTATGCTCCAGTTGGAATTTATGAAGCTGTTTATTGGTTTGATGCTAATCAAGTTTGCTGTGATATGTAATGACAGAAGCGAGCTTAATCTAAAATGATGTAGGAACACCGTGCAAACTGGATGCCTGACTATTCTGACAAGTATGTGGAACACGTTGAAGATCCAAGAAAATCATTACGAAAGTGGTTCATCAATTGATTAGTGATGCATTCTTTGCTGAAACGGGATTATAAGTGATAAGACTAATGTAATGTAAGCCTTTGGGCTAAAGTTTGCTGCAAGAAAGCATCTCCACAACATGATATGGCAGGTATTACAGTGAGGATGGTCACTGGTGACAATATTAACACAGCTAAAGCAATTGCAACGGAATGTGGCATTTTAATAGATGATGGTGTTGAAGCAGAAGATCATAAACCTTCTGAGGCAGTTATCTCTTGTTCAGGGATAAAAACCCAAGACAATGAACTTTGTTTTAGCCTCTTATGTCAGGCAGTTATTGAAACTCCAAGGATTCTTAATCTTTCAGGCAGTGAACACTTTAGTGGACCTTATGGGGAGGGTTTTGTTTTCATTGCCAATGATTGGCATACA
This sequence comes from Pinus tabuliformis, assembly GCA_031772625.1. NCBI lineage: Eukaryota > Viridiplantae > Streptophyta > Pinopsida > Pinales > Pinaceae > Pinus > Pinus tabuliformis. The sequence goes on along the minus strand of CM062812.1, from coordinate 120,460,880 downwards.
TTTCTTCTTCCTTGTTACTTGAAGACAGTCAGATTTTGAGTTGAAGCTGTGTTTTTGAAATTACACAGCAGTTTCGTAGCGCGCTACGAAACTGCTGTAGCTGCATATTACAGTTCAGTTGGTCAATGATGATTAACAAAGCGGCAAATCTTCTTTTGAAATGTTGTGTCATCACAAGGTACAAGAAACGGTGGACAGCACATACAGGACACTCTATTTTGGTTAATTAAAGGATAAAAGCATACTCCTTTGGATTCGAATATGTTGAGGCAAACCAAAGACCGACAAACAGGAGCAGTTTCCTATATTTCAGGGTGTTGGAAAACATGTTACATTAAAGGCCAGCAAGCAACTACAGACACCTATCATAGCCAAACTAAAAAGAAGCCACTTGTCAGAGAATGAGCCTGTTCTCTCCTTTTTCTCGTAGGAGCACCATCTCGGTTGTAATAAATGTTATTTCCAGCATGATGTAGAATTAGAGTTTTAATTGTTTTAGGAGTCCAGTGCTGTCAATTAATAGTCAGCTGTAATTATTAGTTAGTTAAAAGTTAGTAGGTGTCATCATAGGCAGTCATCGAGCTCCCCTCATGCTGGAGGAGGAAGCTCCAAGTAGTTAGAGTCATGTTTCTATATATGGCTGAATGATCTATGTAACGGGGGTTGGATGTTATTGAAAAAACAGAGTTTTATATTGGCTTATGTAAAAGACTTGTTGCAGTAATATAATAGACTACTTTTTCTTCTCAAGATTCATACTTTGTTCAAATGCTCAAGATGTATCTGGCTTTGTCTTATCCTTTGTGTGTTACAGCTCTATAGATATACAATCACTCTGAATTCACCTAGTTGCTCAGATTTCCTGTGTATATTTATGAGTTGAGGTTCATTTGCAAATGTTTTGAGTGTTTAAACATTACATGCCTTGACTTCCATGAATGAGTAGTTGAATGGTTTACTGAAATGGTGCTTGACTCCATGAGCCCAATGGAAGAAATCTTATGTTGTCTGTCCAACCAGCATGTTATTAAGTTTTCATTTCAAGAGTTAGCCCTCTTAGTGTTAATCACAATTAGTAGTTTGTTTTGAGAGAGCCCTCTCAGGTTAGGGAGGCTAATCCTTAGCCAAGAGTCTGGTCTGAAATAGTTACATAAAGTCTAACTGATTAACAGCCATCAGTACATGATTTTGTGATAACAAGTCTATCATCATTACCTCGTTCATCTTCATCACTATTTGACAATCCATCACTGTCTTCATGCGTGTAATAGCTCTTCTTATTCTGCTTTCTATTCCAATTGACGGGTTCCTTACTTTTGTCTAGTTTATCTTTATGAGGACATTTTGCAGCATAATGACCGACTCTTCCACAAGCAAAGCATTTGAAAGGCAGCTTACCTCTGAATCTTCTAGTTCTCCGTTCGAGGTTCTTGACAAAATTTGATTCTTCCTCTTCTTCTGACATGTGTCCTGACTCATAGTAATCTCCTTTGCCTGAAGCCTTGAATGTAGCTGCTCTCCTATCAGATGGTCCTCCTTTTCTCATTTCGTAAGCAGTTAGAATTCCGTGCAACTGTGACATGGTAAGGCTCTGTAGATTTTGCTTTTCTTCTATGTTAGAAACTTTTGATTCAAACTTAGAAGACAAAGATCTTAGAACCTTTTCAACCAAAACAACCTCTTTTATTTATTCACCCAAGTTTTTCATACAATTAGCAATCTCATCTATACGAAGGAAATAGTTAGCCACACTTTCATCATTGTGTATTCTAATATTTTCATACTAAATTCTGAGGGTTTGAAGTTTTGCTCGTTTTACCTGTTCATCTCCTTCATAGCTCAAAATGATCTTGTCCCATATTTCTTTTGCGGTTTTGAGCTGCATAACCTTGACGAATTTTGTTTGAGATAGACTCCCTAATAGAGTATTGATAGCCTTTGCATTTGTTTCATACTGCTTCTTCCCAGCCAGATCTATAGGAGTTGCTGATGGAAATGTGTACCCTGTATCTATGATATCCTAGACTTCTGCACCAAGAGATTGAAGATAGGCTATAATTCTTACCTTCCAATAGACGAAGTTGGTCCCATAAAAAATTGGTGGCCTGATTGAGGCTTCTCTCTCGTAGTTGTTCATGATGATAGATATTCCTTCAAGTGATCAAGCTTCTTCTGAAGGACCTGCTTTGATACCAATTATTGGAAATAATACTTATAGGGGGGGGTGAATCAGTATTATTAAGTCAAATATTTTTTATTTCACACCCAAATCATATACGCTACTTCAGTTAGAGAAAACCACGTATATACGCAACTTCAGATAAGAAAACCAGCGTATACCATGCAGACTTAAAATTTAATGTATTTTACAGATGTTGATCATTAATCTGTGCATCAGAGTCATATAAACAGTAACCAGGAACAGTAAAAACAAAGTAGAAGACAATCACACACAAGAACACAAGATATAAGGTGGAAACCCAATGTGGGTGAAAACCACCTGCTGCAATTCGTCTCTATCTTCTTTTAATTAGAAACTTCTTTTTACAGTGATTTTGTACTGGTGCAGAATTATACAAGTACGTAGGCTGCAACCTGCAGAGAGCTACAACCCTCTCTCGTTCTCCAGCTTCTCCTGGAAGGGAGCTACAACCCCCTTAGCTCTTGTACTAGCTGAGATACTAGTACGTAGGTGCTAACCTACAGAAGGCTACAACCTTCTCTTCTCTTCAAGGGACCATGTTTCATCAATTTTCAGACTAGATCCATGAATATCAAACAAACATCAAGTATATGTGCATCAACCAATCTCCTTTCCACAAACAACTACTGAATCAACCAATAACTTCTCAAAATGTTGTAACCAGAAAACAATACTAGTAACCAAACACAAATGCTGAACCCAGAACACTGTAGTAATCCACAGAAGCAGCTAGAACATATTTCAAGAGACGTACGCTACTTCACTATGTATAAACCTGCATACATACGCAGCTGAATCAAGGTCAACCAGCGTATACGCTTTCTTCTCTTGCTGAACCTGCATGTATAAGTGCCTTTGCAGTCGCAAACCTCCATATAGATCTATAAAAGACAATTCACCCTTTACACTTAAACAGACTTCAATTATACTCAGATTATCAGATTTATAGATCTAATTATGCGCCGATTATAACAGATCAAATCACAAAAAGATATTACTATTCAAGCCTTGAGATCTCGACCCATCAATAGAACTTGTCTATCTTGTAATGCTCAGGTTCCTCCTTGATTTAGATCTAGCCACACAAACCAATCACTTGAATGCCTTTAGATATTCAATACATCAGGTGATCCTTGCCTAATGATCTCCTTCCTCTTTTATAACCTTAGGCCTTTCACAATACCACGGTCCAAATCCATAACAAACCAATACCATGGACCCAATACTTGGGATCAACACATCTGACGAGATACTATGGTCAAAACCATAGGTTCAAATACCAAGGACTAAATACCACAGACCAAAAATAAGCTCTCCCATATGTACATGCTTTTCTTTGCATGAAAGTGCGTGTATACGCATACGCGTCTTTGGAACATCTAACCCACATGTATACGCGTCTTGGTCAAGGTGAACCTACGTATATATCTTTTTCCTTCATTCTGAGAACTTGAACTGAGATCTGTCATCAGAGTGAGTTGCCATCAAGGACAACACCTGTGCCATAGTGCCAAACCTGAGTCATAATGCCAACAATTCCTTCATCATCCTCCACTCATCCATCTAATTCTTCTCATCCACCATAACATACTTATCATTCATCTTCAACAGGTCATTCTTCACCAGACACCTCCACACCATCTACATCACCATTTCATGTAGCCATTCATTCACCCAATAGAGATGATGATAGTGATGAGGGACATGATGAGCATGATGACAGTGAGGAACATGATGTACACACTCAACATGGTCAGAGTAGTATACCACAGAGGAACAATTTGCAACCATTTGCTTTCACTTATCAGAGGGGAAAGAGGTAGGTGTTTTACCCCATGGAAAGTCATAGGGGCCTTGCCTTCGTCATTAGCATTACAAGTTAAAGGGAAAGAGAAAATGATAGAGGAAGAAAAGGTCAAATAGCAGCATGAAGATCATAACATTGAAAAGGAGTTTCTCCTTATGGACACTAGTGATGAGGAGGGAAACAAATCTTCTCAAGCTACCTTGAGAGCAAAGGATGCCAAAATCATGGAGCTTGAGGTTAATTTACAAAGAGCCCAATATGTTATCTCCTTCTATGAGCAAGAGAACAAGAAGGTAGAAGTTAAGTAGGAGTTGATGCATATCAAGTACATCAAGGCAAAAAGGGAAGTTGAGAAAGCCAAATTTCAGTGTTGGCTTATATGGGCCTGACCCAAGTTCGGAAAAATTGTTTAGCCAAACAAATCCCATAACTATCGACCCTTTCGGCAACAACCCATGGAGCGCAGACTGAGGTCTCGCCCAAGGTAGTAGAGGAGGGTGCTGGAACCATGTTTCCACACCCTTGGGATGTATAAATGTGGTCTGGAGGTTTCGCGCACCATTCTGCCGCTTCACGCTGCTCTGTTTCACGTAGTTATGAACCCAGAATAATCCTTACTACTTATTATTGCGTTATTTATGTATTCAATCTAGTTATTGTGATCTTTAAGCAAACATTTACTAGATTTAACCAGTTCACACACTTATAATAGCCACAAATTCAAGTATTTATAAGAATATGTGCATATATCAAATAGTTATAGTAAACATACAAAAACCAGATTCGCGATCATTCAGATTTAACACAGAATTTCAGAAACAACTTAGCTTTATTCAACTTCTTCACCAATACATCCAGATCCACCCTGCGCACTCAGCTACAGGGATCCGTGCACACAGCTGCAAACTCTTCTAGGCCTCTGCGCACATAGTTGCAAAGCCTCTATCCACTACCCAAACCCTTGACTCGGACTTACAGATGCTTCCAAACTTTCCTTCTCAAAAACCCATTACATATCAGATCCAAGATTACATACCAAAACTAAGCTACCTCTACCCATAGAGCCTCGCTCTATTTATACATTTCCATGGACCGCGATCCATGGGCAGGCCGACTCAACTTATATTTCTTTACATTATTTTTGGGCGGACTATCTTTCGACTCAACTTATTACAATTCACGCTCCATGCATCCTGCAGAGTATTTACCCTATCTTTACCCAAAATTTCAAACTTTGTGCCCCATGACCATTGCACGGGGCTTCTGCTACCCAACATTTGGCTTAATGAGGCTTATGGAGATTATGGAGAGCCGGATGATGAATAGGGACAAAGAAAAAGGCCAAGAACAAGAGGATTGAGAAAGGCCTTAGAGCTTGAAAGATAAAAAGAGGTAGAATTGGAGGAGCATCTCACTCTAAATGAGAAATTGGTCAAGGACATAGCTAAAAACAAAGAGTCTTGGCTTGAGAAAGTGAACACACACTTGGAGACCCTCTTGGACAAAGCAAACAGAGATGTTGAGTTGCAAAGGAAGATGGCCAAGTATTATGCAATGATAAACCAAGTGGAAAGGAGCAAGCTCAAAAGAGCTCATGAGAAAATTAACAAATTGACCAAGAAAGTGGAGAGGAGTAGACTTGACATTCTTTCTGAGGCATCCATACATGCCTCTAATCTTTGATTAGTCATAAAAACACATTTTTGGGCATGATCGATCATTTTTGAGTTTGAAAGAAGTTGCTATGTTTTTCGGTCCATTGTTTGCACAGTGATGGAAGACAAATGCATCCAATGAGGAAAAGGTTAACATTTTTGGGTTTCTAGTGATGAGTATATACACCCTGTACTTTTTCTAAGGATTTGGAGGAGTACTGGTTGGTCAAAAGGTCAAAAGACACCCAAAAAATGACCTTTCTGCCCTCTTTTTCACTTGGGCACTGCGCGCTGAGTAGTGTTGGGAGAATTTATTTTTGATAGAGAAAATGAACTCTAAATGCGAAAATTAAAGATGTTCCAGAATGTAGATAGGAATAGATTTCCAACAAGCTATTGTGGGCCCAATTTGGACATCGAAAAGGCCTCCAAAAGTATAATTGAAGTTGAAGGGTGCACCTAGCATTGGCATTGCGTGCCTAGCACTAGTGCTGCGCGTTTGACAAATTGTCCAGTTTTTCATTGTTTTGTCCCAGTCTTCACTTTCACCTTGGAAAATCATGATTCTATCCATGTAATTGATCAGTTGAATGTAATTATGATGCTTCTAGAGCTTAATAGGGTAGATTTATTAGGTAAAACAAGTTCATGAGGTGTAATGTATCAGTTTGTTTGGGTTAGGGATGAATTACTTTGACCACCATATTTTCTTGTTAGCAGTTCAGATCTTGTTAGAAACATCTCGTCTTCTCATGGATTCGATCGCTTGAGCTTAGGATGAGTCATTTGGGGTCTATATGATGCTTTTCCTCAGTCATTGTGTGGGTTGGACTCAGTTGGATGCTTATGCTTTGAGTAAACATCATTTTGTATCAGTTTTAGCAGGAGATTAATGAAAAATTATAGTTATTTCTTTGGGATCCATGTGGTATGATGTTCAGTTCAGTTTTTCTTATGTTTTCATGTGTTAAAATGTATTATTGACTCCATTTCATCATTTCATACTCTTTAAGTGGATGTTTTCAAGTTTATAGGTAGAACCCATAATATTTATGCTCTGTTTTGGGAAAATATTCACAGTATATGTTTTCTCTAGTTTAGGAAGAATCCATGTTCCTTACATTCTCTTTCTAGCTCCTCACCTATCTTGAATTGCCTGACCCATCAAACCCTAGAGTGCCGAGCTTTTTGCCAACCTTGCCGCATCAAACCCTTGCAATTTTGACCTAGCAAAACCCTTCAAAATCAAATCAAACCTTATGCTACTATACCTAGCCTAATATCAGTTTCTAGATCCAGTCAATTTGGCTGAGATCCTTATGGAGAGAGCCCTCTCCTGAACTAGTAGGGCTAGCTACTTGGCTAAGCATGGTTTGTGGTTACCCTAGCATTGCCTTCCTTCAGCTTGAGGTTCAATCCAGCTGCTAACATAGTGGCGACCATATTGGGGAATGAAGGATCAGAAGTTAATCACCCCAGTAAGATGTTTCATTCTAATTCTTAAGCTTGTGGATGATGAGTTTTAGAATTTAATAGGCTGAATTGGAAAGTTGTAAAGCAATATATTAAATTTCAAGATTATACATATTGGCTTCCCGAAAGTACACCAGATCCAATCCAAATCCAAATCCTCCAACCATTGTTAGTGATCCTCATAAAATTGGGTGAAAATATAAGAAAGCTACAAAGAAATCTAGTTTAGTTGGGGAAAAATCAAGTGAGGGTTTCATTCCTCGAGTTAATTCACTCCCGGGAAGGTTAGACACTTTGCAAGACATTGACTTTGATATTAATTTTGAGCAGAGTTTATTTCATAGTAAATATTTAAGTTAGATTGATCATAAAGTTGTTGATTCCTCTATACCTCTTTATAATCACGTTGAAGACTTGTTTTCACACAAAAAATCAGGTTCACAACTTATTCACACTCTTGATCATTTGCAGAACATCTCTTCAAACTTAAACACTTGGGTACAAAAAAAGACTCATAGGCCTTCTTTTGATTTTTGAAATACCTACTTTGCATCTACTGCCACTCAAACTATCTCTCACCCCCCGCCTTCTTCTTCATACATTGTTCACACTGCTCAAGCTATCGTTAATCCCCCTTTGAGTATACTGAATATCCCAATCCTTGTTTTAAATCCACCACTTCCCCCACCTCTAGTTATGGCTTCCCGATATGAACCCCTTATTTTTCCTTAAAATCCTGGTGCCATGCCCCCTGATTATCAAACCAAAATACCTTTCTTTGACGGCACCCAAACCATCATAGATCAAAAACACGTAGACAAGATGAATGATTTCTTTGACCTGCATGAAGTTGAAATTGAAGATGTGATGATGAGGCTGTTTGTACAAATTTTTGGAGGAGAAGTTTGAAAATGGTTCAGAGCCCTACTAGCAGCTTCTATCACTGCTCTACCCATCCTCCAGAGGCAATTTCTAGATCAACGGGAGGTCAAGAAGAATCCCCTTCAGATTTTGACTGAACATGAGAACATCAAAAGAAATTTTGGCAAGAGTGTGCAAGACTATTGTGTAAGATTTAATGCAGTGTACAATGCTATCCCTGCAAATATTAAACCATGAGAGGGATTGTCTTTGCTTAAGTTTCCAGATGGATTTGATGCCAATATGGCATATCAGTTGCGTGACCATGATCCTACAACTCTAGAAGACATGTAAAATAATGGTGTGAGCGTAGAAGTGAACTTGTTGGCCAAAAGAGCAAGAATGAGATCAAAGAAAAGAGTGACTGTGAAGGAAGAAGCATCTACTTCAGATGTAAAAATGGATACATTGATCCAAACAATGGAAAGGATGGTTGGCCGGTTCCATCACAGACAGACCTGAACCGCATATCCAAAACCCAAACTTTAGAGGGCAGCAGCAGTCCCCAATTCTGAATCAAGCAAAGAGAGCAAAAAGCACTGGAACAACGATGGTTTATTGGTTCTCCATCACAGACAAACCTGAACCATAGATCCAGAACCCAAACTTTAGATGGCAGTAGCAGCCCCCAATTCTGAATCAAGCAAAGAGAGCAAAAAGCACCGGAACAATGAGCGCAACAACAACAGCAGATCAGAACTCCCTTACAACAGAATTATGTTCAGCAAGTGGAAGAAGAAGACGATGAAGATCCAGTAATCGAAACAAATCACTTCTTCACTTCTGATGGTATGCCTATATTTCTGACTGAAGATGAGGAGTATGAAGAAAGTTATGACACTCTAAAGGATGAGAACTATATCTTGGCAAATGATGTTGTTTTGGAGGTTGAATTTAATGATTATTAGCATGGTTAAATGAATGCTTTGAGCACAGAGTAGAGACAATATCCTTTGAGGAGTAGAGATGTACCGGACAATCCTATTCAGAAGAGGAAGGATGTTCAATCAAATAATGATCCCTCAAAAAATCAGAAAAAAGGAAAGGACTCTTCATATCAAAATCCTAGCAAGGTAAATAATCCATCAACAAGTACAGCTGCAAATGAGAAAGACAATCAGAAAAAGGATGGTGCAATGAAGGAGAAAATAGATAAGAGGGACATTAGTGTCAAAGAGGTAGGAAAAGTCACATCTTTTAATTTAGAAAATGAAATTACTAAATTGAAAGTGTTTATTCCTTTGACTGAGCTTGTTAAGAATAGCCATCACAAACACCATGTGTCTATAATACTGCAAATTGATCCTTTTTTCGACATGGTGAATGTTGAGGATGATCATCCTAAACTTAATTTTTGGTCCAGCTATAGAAGGTCAGTTAGAAGATAGCGAAGTCCCACCCTTTTATTTGAGTCTTAGACTGCATGAGTATATTCTTCATAATGCTATTGCTTGATTCCAGAGCTTCCCACAATTTGATTCCCAAGGCTATCATCGAAAAGTTGATCCTAGATAGCACCCGAAAATATCATGAATTGTACTCATTTGATTTTGGTAGAGTTCACTGCATTGGTCTCATCAAAGATTTGTTGGTTTCCATAGATCAAATCCCGGCCAAGAATGTCTTGATGGAAGTGGTAGTAGCTGATATACCACCTCGAGTTGGTATGTTGTTGTCTAGATCCCGAGGAGCCAAACTTAAAGGAACTTTACAACTTGACTTCTCTTATGCTACAATCCATGTTTTCGTTCAATTAAGGAAGTTGTACCGGGAAAAGAGGATGAAGTATATGATCACTAGTAACGATAAGCCCATAAATCATCTGATAAATGATGTACATACAGATTTAGAGTCTTTTGTTTTGTACACTGATAGTGGATTGAATGATTTTGATATTCATCTTATAGAAGTAGATGATGTACCATAAATTTTTGAGAGTTTTAGAGAAATTCTTAAGCAAGAAAAGAAAAATATGGCAATTCCTTCTCAGAAGCCTCCACAGGAGCAGAAAGTCAGTGAAGAGCAAAAAAATGAAGCAACCAGCAAAGGTAAGATCGCAACTAAAGCAGAATTCCAACATTTGGAAGATGAAGACAACCTTTGGAGCATGGACTTCGATGGTGCTTTGGGTAAAGATGGTGCAAGTACTGGAATTTGGATTCGAAGTCCTCTTTTTCATCTAGACAAAGTCCCAAGTTATGTTAGAGTGTGTTCCTATAAATTAGCTTTCGATTGCTCTAATAATGAAGCAGAGTATGAGACATCGATTACAGGTCTAAAGATTTTGAAGAAGTTAGGTGCGAAAAGGATTTCTATTTATGGTGATTCAGAGCTAGTGATTAAACAAGTCAAAGGATAATATCAAGTGAGGCATCCGTGGATGGGAGCTTATAGGAACGCAATCCTTGATATCTTGAAAGTGTTTCCGAAATACACATTGACAGCGGTGCTAAGAAGTCAAAACATCATTGCTGATTCAGTTTCTACAGCAATGAGCAATCTCAAAATTCCAATGAATTATAGCAATAAATTTGAAATTCACGTCAAACATAGGCCTACTATTCCTAGTAATCTGAGATATTGGCAAGTTTTCTGGGATGACAATGAAATTGATTCCTTTTTGCAGAATGAAGGGAATTTTAAGAATGCTTTCATTGATGATGTTTGTGATTCTAATGAATAAGACATTGAGGCAAATCAGATGGATGTTTTACAGCTAAATGATAATGTTATTCCTAGAGGTCTTATACCTTTAGAGGAGTTGTTTGATCAAGATGATATGGCAAGAAAACCAACCTTGGTTCCTACTAACAAAGGAGTTGAAGATGTAAACATTGGAACAATAGACCAACCCAAGCTTGTTAAGTTGTCAAAAACGTTATCTCCCAAATCAAAAGCTATGTATGTTAAGTTGAATTTTCTGATGTTTTTGCGTGGGATTACTCAGAATTGAAATTTTATGAAAATAACATCATTCAGCATACCATTCTTATCAAGCTAGATCAAAACCATTTAGACAAAAGTTGAGGAGGATCAACCCAAAGCTGTTGCCATCTATCAAGAAAGAGGTAAATAGATTGTTTAAAGCTGGTATCATTGTTCCAATTAGATTCTCTGATTGGATTTCAAATTTGGTCCCGGTACAAAAAAAGACCAGAGAGATAAGGTTGTGCATTGATTTCTGGAATCCAAATAAAGTATCCCTGAAAGATAATTATCCTCTTCCTAAGATGGACCATATTCTACAAAGAGTGGTTGGAGCATCATGGATGTCACTACTATATGGCTACTTAGGTTACAATCAGATCTTGGTGCATGAAAAAGACCAAGAGAAAACTACCTTCACAACACCATGTGAGACTTTTCAGTATCACAAGATGCCATTTGGGCTGAAGAATGTCGAAGCCACTTTTTAGCAGGTCATGGATATAGATTTTTCTAACGAGAAGGATGTTTTCTTGGTGGTTTATTTAGATTAAATGACAATATTTTCTGGTTCTAACGACGAGCATTTACACCACTTGAGGATTGTTTTTCCGAAATGCAAGGAGTTCGGGATTTCTTTAAATCCAAAGAAGAGTATTTTTGCCATGGAGGAAGGTAAACTCCTTGTTCATATAATTTCCAAAGATGGTACTCGCATTGATCCTTATAGGGTGGAGGCAATCCAGAAAATAGACTTTCTACGCAATAAAAAGGAGATTCAAGCCTTCAACGATAAGATGAACTTCTTACACATATTTATACCAAATTTTACTGAGAATTTACGTGAGTTAACTAACATGTTGAAGAAGGATAGCACTGTGAAATGGATAGAAGATGCCATGGAATCCTTCAACTTGGTAAAGCTTGCTTTGACCACAGCCCCTGTTTTGATCAGTCCCAATTATACTCATGATTTTATTATATTTTCATTTGCATTTGGGCACACTTTGGTTGTGGTGTTGATGCAAAAGAAGGATCAGGTGGAGCAGCCCATTGAATTTTTTAGTCGGACTATCAGAGATGTTGCTTTGCACTATAACATTATTGAGAAACAAGCTTTAGCTCTTATAAAGGCATTGAAGGATTTTTGAGTTTACCTTCTACATTCACATACCATAGCATATGTTCCCAACACAGTTGTCAAAGATTTCCTCACACAAATTGATCTGGAAGGAAGAAGATGTATGTGGATAGCAGCGATGGTAACACTCATGGCTGAGTCAAATCTTCATGCTCTAGACATAAATATTATTGCAGCAATGTCAGATGACAAAGATGGTGGCACACTCATTCAAATATCATAGATGTTTCTCAACTCACCTTGGTATTCTGATATAGTATATGTTCTTCATCATCTTTCTCCTCCTCCTGGAATGTTGAGAAGTAAAGGTAGATCACTAAAACTAAAGTCTGCAAAATTCTACATTTTAGATAGTGTTCTCTATTGGAAAGACCCAGGAGGGGTTCTTCTTAATTTTTTGGCTGAAAATGAAGCTCAGCAGGTAATGAATGATTTTCATAGAGGAGGTTGTGGGGGTCACTTGTTTTGGAAAACAACAGCTAATAAAATCTTGAGAGTAGGGTATTATTGGCCATCTTTGTTTTCATATTTGTATAAAACAGTCATGAGCTGCCACGAATGTCAAGTTTTTAAGGGAAAATGGAAGTTGCTTCCTCTTCCTCTGAAACTAGTTGTGGTTAATGCACTGTTACAGTAGTGGGGGCTTGATTTCATAGGAGAAATTCATCCTACATCATCAGCACAACACAGATGGATTTTGACATCTACCGATTACTTCACCAAATGGATCGAAGCCATTCCTACAATGCAAGCTATGAACACGGTAATTATTTAGTTTTTAGAGTCCAATATCTTGTCTCATTTTGGTTTCCCTCATAAAATTATTACAGATAATGCAGCAACATTTAAGTCGAAAAGAATTGTTGAGTTTTGCAACAAATACAACATCACATTGGGTCATTCCATGACATACTACCCTCAGGGCAATGGACTAGCTAAGTCTTCAGATAAATCCTTTGTGAACATTATTAAGAAGATGTTGGAGGCAAACAAAAAGAGTTGGCATCGAAAGCTTGTCAATGCTTTGTGGGCCGACAGAGTGAGCAATAAGTAATCAATAGGTATGTTGCCTTTTGAATTGGTTTACGGTACTAATACAGTGTTCCCCACATCCCTTGCAGTCTCGGTCATGAGATTATTGCAAGAAGTTGATAGTGAAGAAGATGACATTCAGTGCCAGATCAATCAAATGATTCACCTTCAACAAACAAGAGAAGAGGTTTCTCAAAACACTTTCCGACTGCAAGAGAAGATAAAGAAAATTTATGACCACAAAACCAAGGTAGAAAAGTTTCAGCTGGAAGATGTAGTGCTTCGATGGGATGCACGAAATGAAGAAATAGGGAAACATGGTAAGTTTTACAATCTATGGAAAAGGACCTTATAAAATCTTAGCCTATCAAGGACATAATGCATTTTTATTAAAGGAAATTGGTGGTCAAGAATGTTTAGGATGACCAGTGAATGGTAGGCTCCTGAAACACTATTATTTCTGATGCAGCTTGTTGAAGTTGTTTCACTGTCATTGTATATACCAGTTTGCTTTCCTTGCAAGTTTTGAAGTACAATGTCATTTGAGCTTGGGGCCCGAAGTAAAGGCTATAAAGCTGAAATGCTTTGTGCTATCTTTAGTTGGTTTTTAAGTCATATTAGAGTTGGTTGTGAGTCAGTCCTCAGTTTGTATCGAGTTGCTTTTCAAAAGTTTCAAAAAGTTTTCAGTCTTTCATTTGTTTGACCGTATTGGCCCAATCAGCTAAGCACTTGTTCTACGGTGTTCTTGACACCTCCAAGGAGTTTCCATCCCCAAGAAGGCCAATGTTAGTGTCATTATATGCATACTTGCATCAGGGATCAAATCTGCTCTTTGTATTTTCATTTTAGGTGTCTCATTCTAAATTTTTGATCATTGCATTAGGTCATGCAAAAATGGTCCACTGATGGTTGTCTTCTTCTCAGAAAATCAAATTTTTCCTCATAAGGTACATTTGCTAACCCATCTCCATGTTGCATTCAGTTATGGTTTCAGTTATGATATTTTTAGGGTCAAGGCAGTTGTGTTTTCATTAGGTCTTAGGGTTCATTTCCAAGGTCAAGAGCATAGTTTCAAATGTAAATAAAGGGCAACAAAGATATGAGGAAGACCAATAAATAAAGAGTGACTGGTAGTAAGTCATGGTTATTGTACGAAAATCTTATTTCACTGATGTAATTTTCATCTCAAAAAGATGTTTTTGAGATGAAAACAAAGTATTTTAGTTTGCTTATATTTTTTGATGTAATTCAAGTTATTGTATGTAATAATTGTTCGCAAGTTTCCCAAGCATTTCTCCTTGCTACAAGAAATGAGCCATTGAAGAAATCAGCTCAATCAAAGCTTCATATACCTAAAACGAGACAAAGAAAGAGAAACATTAGACAAAGATTTGAAAACACAATAAAAGTTCCAAAAAACATTATAAAGTGGGTTTTATTCTAAAGAAAAATCAAAAGCATTCTCTATATAAAATTTTCAAAGGCATTTTTCAAAATTCATTAGTTCCTTTGCATCCTAAGTTCTCCTTGGCAAAGAGGAGATTGAGTGAAGGAGGAAAAAATTAGAAGGGCGTGCTTGCTAAGGGTGTTGCGCACTGGGAGAAGTCGTTGCACGCTTGTAGGGTCAAGGGTGTGTTTACCAGTTCGAGGTAGAGTAAAATACAACAATGTTGCGCGCCTGTGAGGTGAAGGGCGTGCTTGCTAAGGGCATTGCGTGCTAGCACTTGTTGCTGTGCATTTGGCCAAAGGAGATTGGAAAACCCTAGGAGCGCAAAACACCACTTCCTTAGTTTTCTCAAAGCCACAAAAGCTTCAACTACCTACATTCAACAAGTAAGTGGCCCTATATCTCTTTTTCTCAATCAATTAAACAAATTGGCACCCTAAAATTTGAAACCCTAGCAAAGCTCCCTTGCATGCTTCCAAAATCACTTCTTTGATCATATTTTTAGTGTTTCTTATACTATGTCACCTTCCAATCATCCTGATTGTATTTCACTCCACCTACACATTGTTTCACTCATCCTGGCATATATATTAGTTCCTCAAGTTTTCACCTATAAAGCATGGAAAAATACAGTAGTTCAGAAGAAGGGGAAAGACATCCCAGGAATCCAACCAAGAAAGGAAGGAGAATTATTAGATTTGAACCCACTGATACAATAGAACTTATGGCATCACCACTTGCAGTATCATGTTTCAGGCACATGGGTTGTTTATATTTTTGCCAAAGGGTTGAGACGATGAATTTTCATCAGCAGTTAACCAAGTAGTTCATGCTCCATTTGCAAAACAACCAGGTCACTTTAACCGGGGTCACATTCACTATATCTTCAGCCATCATATCACATACCACTGGAATTCCAAATGCAGGAGAGAAATGGTTCAAGTAGAAAGAGTTGCATCATAGTTTTTATGAGCCATATCTTAAAAAAAGGTTCAGAAATGATAAGAAGAAAATTTCCCCTTTCTCTTATCTTTTGGACAAGTATGTGCCATTGATGAAGATAATCATGAGGTATTTCACATGTGAGGGTAGGTTTTCCCAACTATACTCATACCACATCAGGCTTCTCATGCACTTTACCAGGGTAAGAATGCTCAATTTTCCATATTACCTTTTCAGGAGTATTGACAAGATGACATATATTTCTCAAAAAAGGGACCCGGCTCATCAAATGCATAGTATTTTCCATCATTCTCTTATCAAAATGATAGTCCTCCTTCACTTAGATCAACTAGGCATTACTTGAGAGGCCTTCATAGCTAATGAGATATTTAGTGAACCACCTACTGAGCTAACTCCCCACATTCCTCCATCATCCTCCACTCATCCATCTACTTCTTCACATCCACCACAACATACTTATCACTCATCTTCAACAGTTCATTCTTCACTAGACACCTCCACACCATCTACATCACCATTTCATGTAGCCATTCATTCACCCAATAGAGATGATGACAGTGATGAGGGACATGATGAGCATGATGATAGTGAGGGACATGATGTACACATTGAGCATGGTCAGAATAGTATACCACAGAGGAATAGTTTGCAGCCATTTTCTTTCACCTATTAGAGGGGAAAGAGGTAGGTGTTTACCCCATGGAAAGTGGGAGGGGCCTTGCCTTCATCATCAAC
Organism: Pinus tabuliformis; assembly: GCA_031772625.1. Classification (NCBI taxonomy): domain Eukaryota; kingdom Viridiplantae; phylum Streptophyta; class Pinopsida; order Pinales; family Pinaceae; genus Pinus; species Pinus tabuliformis. Next base: position 120,444,578 of record CM062812.1, on the reverse strand, counting down.
ATTACAAGTTAAAGGGAAGGAGAAAATGGTAGAGGAAGCAAAGGTCAAATAGTAGCATGAAGAACATGACATTGAAAAGGAGTTTCTGCTTGTGGACACTAGTGATGAGGAGGGAAAGAAATCTTCTCAAGCTACCTTAAGAGCAAAGGATGCCAAAATCAGGAAGCTTGAGGTTAATTTACAAAGATCCCAATATGTTATATCCTTTTATGAACAAGAGAACAAGAATCTATAAGTTAAGCAGGAGTTGATGCAAATCAAGTACATCAAAAGCAAAAAGGGAAGCCGAGAAAGCCAAATTTCAGCTTGATGGGACTTATGGAGATTATGGAGAGTCAGATGATGAACAGGGGCAAAGAAAAAGGGCAAGAACAAGAGGATTGAGAAAAGCCTTAGAGCTTCAAAGACAAAAAGAGGAAAAATTGGAGGAGCATCTCACTCTAAATGAGCATTTAGTCAAGGACATAGCTGAAAACAGAGAGTCTTGGCTTGAGAAAGTGAACACACACTTGGAGACCCTCTTGGACAAAGAAAACAGAGATGTTGAGTTGCAAAGAAAGATGGCCAAGTATTATGTAAGGAGAAACCAAGTGGCAAGGAGCAAGCTCAAAAGAGTTCATGAGAAAATTGACCAAGCAAGAAGAGAGGAGGAGACTTGACATGCTTGTTGAGGCATCCCTACATCCCTCTTATCTTTGATTAGTCATAAAAACACATTTTTTGGCATGATGGGTCATTTTTGACTTTGAAAAAAGTTGTTGTGTTTTTCAGTCCATTTTTTTCATAGCCATGGAAGGAAAACGCGCAACGCCATGGGTGTTGCGCTCTATTTTGGGGTATCCAATGAGGAAAAGGTTAGAATTTTTGGGTTTCTAGTGATGAGTACATACGCCCTGTACTTTTGCTAAGGATTTGGAGGAGAACTGGTTGGTCAAAAGGTCATTGTGTGGGTTGGACTCATTGGGATGCTTATGCTTTGAGTAAACATCATTTTGTATCATTTTTAGAAGGAGATTATTGAAAATTTACAGTTATTTCTTTGGGATCCATGTGATATGATGTTCTATTCAATTTTTCTTATCTTTTCATGTGTTAAATTTTATTGTTGACTCCATTTCATCATTCCATACTCTTTAAGTGGATGTTTTCAAGTTGATAGGCAGAACCCATAATATTTATGCTTTGTTTTGGGAAAATATTCACAGTTAGGAAGAATCCATGTTGCTTACATGCTATTTCTAGCTCCTCACCTGTCTTGAATCACCTCACCCATCAAACCCTAGAGTGTTGAGCTTTGTTCATACCTTTCCCCATCGAACCCCTACAATTTTGACCTAGTTTCCTTGCCCTAACTGTGTTGGCTCCTCCTGATTTAGCAAAATCCTTCAAAATCAAATCAAACCTTGTGCTACTATACCTAGCCTAATATCAGTTTTCTAGATCCAATCAATTTCGCTGAGATCCTTACGAAGAGATCCCTCTCCTGGCCTAGTAGGGCTAGCTACTTGGCTAAGTGTGGTTTGTGGTTACCCTGGCATTGCCTTCCTTCAGCCTGAGGTTCAATCCAGGTGCTAACAGGTGACAAGAAAGGAGTTTTAATTAAACGTAGATGAAAAGATAGTGTACCACATCAAGCTACTTTTCAACATAAATGCCATTAACCCATACTAAATATCCACTAATGGTTTGTTATCACTACCATTATTTCTCATTAATGTTTCACATCGTAAAACAGGAAGAAAATTTTTAAGGTGGCGAGCTTTAATTTGCGAGAATGTCGATTTTATGATTGTGATGCAATATCACAAATCAAATTATCACATATTTCATTGTGCACTTTCTTAGATTTCCTTAGTTTCCTGTGGTATGCGAGATGCGGGATGAGCGGTGTGTTCTTTATCATTTTTAAAGCGTAGCTTGTTTGATGGAATTTTCACCTTATAAAGAATTTTTTTATTGCACAGTAGATTTAAGTGCTACTTTATGACATAGGCTTTAATCAAGTCTGAGCTCTTATTGATGATCATTAGTATTGCAGCAAGGATGTGACAATTCCTGGGCTACCAGCTTTACTTATCAACCCAGAGTTCGTACAAACTTGGAGGTCACAGTGTTGTATGCACAAGTAAAAGTGAAGGTCCTGCCTGTTGTCACTATTATTTTGGCGAGAGACCCTAGGGGTTCAAAGCCAAACTTCTACAGAGTTAGAAGAAGCTTGATTCTTTGATGGAAGAAGAGAAAATCTACTCTAAGAGAGCTACTCTACTGTAGTAATTAAGAAAACAACATGTAATGCTAAATCACATGATATCTTAATTAACCAATTAAACATATATGCTAAGTAGAATTGCTAAATAAACACTAAACAAATGCTACTGTCTAAGTTGTAGAAGTAAAGAGAATCAAACCATACTATTGTGTAAGAAAAAATCTAAACTAAATCTGTTTTCACTTTTTTGGTTTTTTAGGCAAAATCAAGTATGTAAATTAATTGTTCTTATGGATGTGACAGGTGAATGAAAGGTAATGGAGGATGGCTAGAAGGTTTATGGAGTGGTTGGATGGTGTTGAAGGGTCATAGGAGGCTTTTTGTGACTTCCTAGAAGTTTCGCATCGATTCGGCCTCAAAACAGGTCGTTTCAGGAAAACCTGCAGGATGTACTAGAAACCTAGAGGATGATCCTGTAGGAATTAAACGAAACCTACAAGATACATCTGAGAGCTAATTGTAAGGTGTTGGAGGTTTTGGGAAGCTTTGGAAAGGTGTATGATGAGTGGAATGGGGTGTTAGAAGGTCTAGGAGCACTTAGGAGTCAATATCCAAGATAAGAGATGGCTAGATTCCTTCAATCTAACTAGGGGAATTTCAATGAAAAAATATAAAAAAAACTAGTGAGGGTGATGGTGGAACAAGAGATGGCTAAGGTGGATGAAGTGGAAGGTGGTTGCTGGTGATGAAGTTGGGATCTCCTCCTGAAGTACCTTCTTTGCTTAAAACATCTGTCTCTTCCAATAACTATGCAACAAGATACATTTTCATAAAATAGAAAAGATGAATCAATTACCTATATTATCCGTGAAGAAAATTGTTGAAAGGAATGAAAGCATGAGCGAGATATTATTACAGAAATGAGATGGAAAAATATGACAATGAAATCTGCCTTGCAATCATGAACCAAATACTGAATCAAAGACAACAAACTCCAAAGCTCATGCAAGAACTAGAAATCTGTGTTTTTGGGGATACTGAAGGATCCCTTCCTCAAGTCATGGTCCTAGAGGGAGGAAGTGAGGCTGAGACACCTATTGAAAACCTTTTAGTGATCCTTTTTCTCCTTGCTAACCTACTACTTGAAAGAAGGCACAAATGGAAGCAAACTATCAAACAACCAATCTAATCTACACTGTTGTAATGGAAATGCATCTACTAAGCAAATGAAGAATTAGACTATGAATCTATACCAACATACATGTAAAATAAGGAGGAGCCTTGGCTACTAGGTTTGGGCACTATCCCAAGAGCTTCAGCCCTCTGAGTTAACTCAGTGCTGGCTCAAAACAAAACTCATTCTTATTACCAAAAAAATGGATTAAATCAAAAACTGTCACAAGTCTTGCAGCTCAAAAATAGAGTAGAGTTTTACAATAAAAATCTGAATCCTACTGAGGTCCTAGGCCTCTCTACTTATGCATTTGAAGTCTGCAACGACTTCCTTAAAATTAGGGTGGCTCGACTCCAAAACTAGAGATAAACTAGTGCTTTGTCTTTCACTTGCTCATCTGCCTTCTAGTCCTCATGATTCGGTTTTTTGTACTCCGAGTTGATGGAGGAATATTAGAATGGAGGGGTAGAAAACAAGGAGGATTTAACTCCTATAATCCCTCTCCCTTGTACCATTTGAGTTTTTACCATGGTATTTGCCAAAACTCCTTGCTTTTATCCTTTAATCCCGCATTAAATGCACATTAGACCACAAAGAAAAATATCCAACTCTAACTCATCTCATAAACAAAATATAATCAAAAGTATGCAATAAGTTATGAGAATAGCTAGTTTGAATAAGCTAGGAGGTGAATTAAGGCCCATATAATTACCTAATGATGAGGCTCATCACTTGTCGCATTTCGCAACATTGCGCGATTCATAAGTTTTAAGACCTTTCTTAAGTGTTTCCAATGCGATGCGATAAGGTTGACCGCCTCATTGCAATATCACATTTCGCATGTTTCATGAGAGTGCGCCCTTTGTGAATGGCGATATACGATACTGGATTTTGTTTTAATAGGAAATGCCTTAGGCCTTAGTTTTAAATGAAAAAGCCTAATGATATTTAATTTAAGCGCGATTATTCCATTTGATCACTTTTTCATGTGTTTTGCTTGTTAACAAGGCTTTTGACACACTTGGTCTAGCGGTATGTGAAAAGGCGATTATTGCTCGATTTCAAAGGGTTTTGGCTTGCTATCTTGCTTTATTCTGAAAATTTAAAAGAAAGTTTCTAAACGCTAAATTTTTTTTTTGAAGGTTTTTATCAAGGGTCCCCATTTATTAATAGAATACTAGCTATTATATTAATAAATGGGGGGTTGTTGAATAGCACAACAATTGGTGATTCGCTGGAAGAACCAGTTATCTCTGATTGTCTTTTGAAATTTCTAAAAACTTCCAAAATAATTGTAGTTCAAAGAATAAAAACACATGAAATATAAGATAAGTAGCATTTCTCTGAATAATAAAAAGAAAATCTACTTAATTATCATCCTTTTGATTATCCTCTTCAATATGAAAATTTCTTTGTCTACATCAGCCATTATTGGGTTTTAAATATAAACACAAAGGAGTCTTACAAATTAGCTTTTAGATGTACTCAGTTGTCATAGGTAGAGCCTGCTGCCAACAGGCGTCCATAGCCTCGATAGGGTTACCTTTTAACCAACAATGATTCAGTATCCCATCTAGGTAAGAGTGCAATTTTTAAAGATAAATTCATATTCATATACTTACTTGCTTTCTCATTCTTTTCTAAACAATTCCTTTTTCTTAAAATTTTCATTTTTCTTCTTAAAGGTCATTGTCTTGGTTTGGTGGCCAAAATTGACAATGCCATTCACTGGTTGTAACTTTAACTGAACAAGTTGGCTTGTGATGAGACCCCTTGTCTTTTGATTAATCATAATCTCAAGCCATTACCCTATTTTGGTATGCAGTATTGGTAATGTCAGCTTGTTACTTCCCTATGATCATGGTAAGTCGGCTCTTGATGAGACCTCTTATCCTTTAAGTTTAAGCATATTTAAGAATTACACTCTAAAAAGTGAAAGCTCACTAGATGGGGAGAATCCTTGACTTCTTAATATTTTCTAGATGACAATTATAGAGTTAAAGATGCTTCTCTATAGAGAGTCCTTGCCTTGTTATAGATACTTTTCTTAGCTGATGGTAGAACACATTTTCTTTTACAAAGTTGAGTTTCATTAAAGGCCAACTAATTATGGTAGAGGACAAGCAATTTCAAAGAGATAGAACTTAAATTATGTTTCAAATGTAAAAATCATCTTCTTAATAATCTCTACTTATACAAGTGAAAAGTCAAAATATAAAAGAGATTATTATTATAAAGGATAAAAGTAAATGCTACTGAACTTTTATTTTCCTAAAAAGAAAAAACAATAATATACAATGAATAGAAGAGATTATCTTCTACGAAAAATATTTCTTCAGAATATGACCATTAATAGGCATAGAATCTCTCTTGCTTGATAGATCTTTCAATAAAAAGGTTGATGGACCTATTTGTTCCACAATCTGAAACGGTCTAAGCCACATATTTGGAATTTGGTATGCTTAGATTTTTCCTTGTGTGCTTTATCCCATTTCAATACCAAGACTCCGAGCTGAAAGGATTTTTAATTTACAAAATTTGCATCAAAAGAAGATTTGACTAACTGTTGATGATGTGAATGTGTGATTTTGGCCTTTTCCCTTTCTTCTTCGAGCTTAAGGATTTGTGATTGTCTCACTTGCATAGACTAGGAAGGGGTTTCTTCAATAAATTGAACTTGGGCTAGAAAGGGAATAGCTACATATGTAGAGAGGACAACTTATTTCCCTTAGAACAAATTAAAAGGAGAAGTGCCTATTGAGGTCTTCTATGTTATTCGATCCGCCCATAGACCAAATATTAAATATTTGTGCTAGTTTTTTTGACTTTGATCAATGGTTTGTTTGATAATTCTTATGATATTTGCTTTTGTAGATTCAGCCAAGCCATTTCCCTTAGGATAATAGTTAGCAAATTATTTAATTTTAAAACCTCTTTTAAGAGAAAATTCTATCATAGCATTGCTTGTAAAATAAGATGCATTATCAAACATGAGAGCAGATGGAAAACCAAATCTGGTAATAATAAATTGATCGATAAATTCAATGATGTTTTCATAATTGGCTACCTTAAGTGGAATTGCTTCCACCCATTTTGTAAAGTAATCAGTCGCGGTAAGGATATATTTATGATGCTTTGAATAGTGAGGAACGATCTCACCTATTATATCCAGTCCCCATTGTTCAAATGGTTGTTCAATGTTGACTAGTCGAAATGGTAATGTGGGTTTCCTCTGTCTCCCATCAACTATTTGACAAACTTTACATTTGCTTACATAATCGTATGCATCTCTAAATAAGGTTGGCCAATAATAGCCAGCATGCAGGGTTTTATGTGTGGTTGTGTCCCCTCCAAAATGTCCACCCGCTGGTCCATCATGGAGTTCCTACAAAACCATTTATGCCTCATATTTTTCAAGACATCTAAGAAAAACAGAATCATAATTTATTCTAAACAACACATACTTGATGACTTGATATTGTCTAGCTTTTAACCTAAAAGCCCTTTTTCTTTTGTAACTTAGTTGCGTAAGGGAATATCAATTTTTCAAATAAGAAAGGATATCAACATATATGGATTCAATATTGTTGATCTTACCTCATATACTTGTATATCATCACATAAATCTTGTAGTGTTGGTAAGTTGGATGCTCCTACTAACATTCTGCAAAAATTTTGACCTTTTACAATTTTGGTTGTTCTAATATCAATGTCATATTCTTGTAGTGTTTTTACCCAATTTTCCCTTTTCTCACCTAGATATCTTTGTATTAATATATTTCTCATTGCTAAGAATGTAACTACTACCTTGGTGTGGGTTTTGAGGAGAAAGGGTCTGAAATGATTTATTTATTTGAAAACATCAAAAGCTTGTTTTTTAGCATTTGAGTAGTTTAATTCACCCCCCTGCAAATTGGAGCTAAAGAAAGAAATCGGTGTTTTGGCTTTATCATCATTGACCTCTCTTAATATAGTTGCATATTATTTCTCGGAAGCAAAGGTATATAAAATGAAATGATTAGAAAAATTTGGGGTTGCTAGTGAGGGAGAATTTAAGATTTCTTGTTTAATCAGATCACAGGCTTCATGCTCAGCATGTCCCCATTTAAAAAGAGATTTTTTCTTAATCATAGATTGGACAGGTAAAAAAATTCATGAAAAGTTAGGGACAAATCATTTGAAAAACATTATCTAACCTAGGAAAGATTACATCTCTTTCTTGTTATGAGGTAAATGGATTCCATAGATTTCTTTTATCCTATCACGATCAATGTGAATTCCTTCTTTGGATACAATAAATCCAATGATATTTCCTTCACTCAGAGCAAAGAAAGATTTCTTGGGATTGAAAGAAATTCCATACCTCTAACAACACTCAAAGATTTGTTTTAAATCCTTCAAATGATTACCACACCTTTTTGAGTACACAGTTATATTATCTAAATAGATTACCACTGATTTATTAACCAATTCTTTGAAATCTATGTCCATGTCTCTCTAAAATGTCACACTAGCATTGATTAACCCAAATGGCATCTTTCGAAAGGTAGTCTTTAGTCGGTCATCTGGATTTACTAGAATCTGATTGTAACCTGAGAATCTATCCAGAAAAGACATTAGTTCTGAGCTTGCAACTGATTGTAGTATTTGTTTCATAGGAGGTAATGGGAAATTGTCCCTCTGACAAGCTTTGTTAAGATTGTGAAATTCTATACAGATTCGAATATCACCATTCTTTTTTCTGACAAGAACAAGGTTAGAAATCCACCTTGAGTGCCTGACAGGAAATATAATTTTGGCTTTGAGCAGCTTATTCAAATCAGATTTGATCTAATTTTCTAAATTTGGATGGATTTTTCTTAGCTTTTATTGCATAGGTTTCTCATCATATATCATGGGGATGGTATGTTGAATTATAGAAGTGTCATATGCCTTAAGTTTGTCATAGTTCCAAGCAAATACATTCTTTTATTTCTTCAACAAATGAATGAACGCTGATTTTTCATCACGTGTAAGATCAAATCCTAGATTATTGTTTTGAGGTTTAAGGTCAGTTCCAAGATTAACTAATTCAAACCTCAAAGTTGAACTTTGGAGTTTCGAATTAGTGGGTTTTTTGAATATGTCCTTGAGATCATATAAGTCCTCTAGCTTAACCATAGACTTAGGTATGGAATTCATAGTTGTTTCTTGCTTAAGATGGGAGTCATGTTGATATTCATCTATTATCTGGTCATCATAAGAGCCTTTAGATGTTAGAAAACTTATGATATCCGGATCATTATTAAAAACTCACCAATTAGTGATATTGTCAAGAATGGAAGGCCTAAAAATCAATTCAATAGGAAAGCGATCGGGGCTATAATATTCTAGTGGAATGAGATTGGATGCAACATTAGCGAGAAGATCATCACTTGAAATCTAGAGTCTTGATATAGGGGAAAATATTAAACACTGTAAAGTGAGAAGTGAGGCCCTAGACTAATCATTGATAATGTTTCAAATGTCTAGACAAACAGTGTATAGTATTTCTTACTTGTTTTATCACAATTTCTAAATCTCCAAATACTTGAAGGTGTTTGATATTAAGGCCGATAGCCTTATACAACCCTTGAACCAATGCTTCATATTCGGTAGTGTTGTTTGTGCATTCGAATTCAAGCTTGCATGCTAGCATAGTTTTTTCTCCTTTTGGGCTAACTAATATGCATCTTGCTCTAGCTCCATCGTTAGATTTGGATCCGTAAAAAAATAATTTCTAAAATAATGAACAAGCTACATGTTTATCTACAAAATCTATACACTTAGAAGTATTTGTTTGAGAAAAATTTTCAACTTGTGATATACCAAAATTTTCCAAGAAGGGTGAAGTATTTGCATTAAAATTTCCCAGAAATGATTCAACTGAATAGTTTTTGATGATATTGTTGCTATATTCGACTGGCTCATTCTCTCCATCTAGTTCTATAACGATATACTTTTGTTTTTTTTCACAGTCTACCCTTATTTTATTTGGCTTTCCATTATAGGGAAGCCACATGTGGGACCAATTAGTTGCAAAATAGCCATGAACCTTTTTTGACCAGTCTTTGCTAAGGATTAAACGTAGAACTTGGGGATATCAGCGACAAGAATGCTAATGACTTGACACAATTTAGGGTTTGATGAGAGTCTAATAGTGACTTGATTGAGCTCTCCTATAACTTTGACTTGGGATCGGCCTAACTGCACAATGCGCACAATAGACTTTTGGGGCTCAACATTCAATTTCGTACAAACTGTTCGTGGTAGAATATTAGATGAAGCTCCAAAATCAACTAAACAGTTGTGTAGATTCTTGTTGAAAACTCCAAAATTCAAAAGGAATGAAGGATTATGGGATTTGGATCTTCCTCCTATCAGAGTAATATCGATAGGACCGATTTTGTCTAATGAGGTATTAGGAGGTCTTCCTATTTCTTGGGAAGTTTGTGATATTACAGCAGTGGGAAGCAGAGAAATAGGGACTACTTTTAGATCTTTGAGTAATAGCTTATGTTGATGTTTCAACTTGCTAAGCTCATGAAAGGTAATTTTCACCCTAATAGTTTTCATATCTTCCACTATTTTGTATTCCGTTTCATCAGAGACTAACAGGGTTTTAGCTGAAGGTGAAGAATTTGTTTGAGAAGGAGTGGTTTGAGTGGATTTAGATGAATATTTATTACCTATTATTTTTTCTTTGGGAGCTGGAGTTGATACCTTCTATTTTGAATTTGTTTGTGGCAATTCAACAGGGCTTCTATTCTTGGTTGCAACAGGTAGTGCTTCTTCTACTTCTTCATCGGGAAGGATAAAATTCCACATTCCTTGTAACTCAACTACTTCATCATATGTTTTCTCTTCGGTCATTGAGACTTCATCTTCCTCCACATCTAATTCAGCATTTCATATGGTACTTGGAGGCTTAGTATCAATGGGTGGATTTCTTCTGTATGGTCTAAAAGGTTTCTTTGAGGAAGTCTCTGCTACCTGTTTCTTGATATCAACCATTTCATTGGACATGGTTTTACGGGCTTTTTGTAGACCTTCAAGATGAAAAGGATCTTTAGGTGGTTTTTTCTTGGACTCATCCCTAAAAGTTTACTTTCTTTGATTTGTGTTCTTCTAATGCATTTTTCTTGTCTAAGGCTAGAATAGGTTTTTCTACAGCTATGGCTTCTTTCATGTTTTCTGCCAAAGTTTGTTTGGCAGCCCTATCGAAAAAAATAGTTGTGTTTGAAGGAAGGGCAGAGATGTACCATTCATTTTGGACTTCATCACAGAGCTTAGATTTTGTTAGGATCTTATTCAATAACTTGTTAAAATATGAATTGAAGTCCTTAATCAGTTCTCTATGTTTGGCTTTCAAGTTGGAGAAATCATTAATAAGAGTAGTTGTTAATATTTCATCTTCAAAATTGGTTAGAAATTGCTCTTGAAAGGCATCCCAACTATTAATGGAATGTGATGGTAATGAAAAGTACCATGACCATGTTGATCCTTGTAAGGTATAAGGGAATAATCTCACAATTGCATCTTCTTCCACTACTTCATTTAGGTTTATGGACAACATAAAATTGTTTATGTGCTCTTCAGTTGGCAAACCATCATCAGAATTGAACTGCGGTAACCACTTTTCTATATGGTTTGGCAATGGATCTAAGGGTCCCGCCATCCATACAACTCCTAGATTTATCCATGGAATTTGTGGGTTTTGAGCCATCGTAGGTATCTATGTAGAGGAATATGTTCCCGTATTTGAAGATGATTGGGTAGAGGGGGCATGTGCTCTAGTACCTGTGTAAACCACGATCTGGATTTGTGAGGTGGATGGTTGATTTTGTGATGAAATGGATAGGATGAATGATCATTTCAGATAGACTTCTGAACCATATTTCCAACACCACTCTCAGTTTCTAATTCCAACTCCCGATGCTCCCAAAACACTGAAACCAAAATAGCCTCTAACCTCTAGAATCTGCATACAAAAACCCAAAACCACCAATCTATTATTCAATGATAAAAACTGCCTCTTATAGGCCTGCAAGTGCATTCAACCTCCATGACTACCTTTGAGGTGTATGAGCTAACTTCTGGGGTTGAATTAGGGTTTTCGGTTATGTTTTTCCACCTTGGTTCATGATGCCATGGTCTTCGAATTAATTTTTAAACAAACTAACAATCAAAACCCAAAAATGACTTTATAATAGCCCTGAAACTGCAAGTGGTTAGCTAACCAGGTGGAAAAAGTTGGACAGATCATGTGAGCGGGGCAAAGCTCGTGGTCAGCGCGCCAGTGGTTCCGCTGAAAATTCCCCGGCAATCCCCTGAACTGCGTGGTGAGCACGTTGTTGTTCACATGTACTATGGTTCCTGACATGGCTAACTGTTGTGGTTAGGGACTGCTAGCCGCTGTTTTCCTTCTCACATGGCCTTCTCTGCTGCAGTTTCCATACCCGCGTAGTTAAGGTCTATGGTTCTAACAACCCTGACGGCTATTCACCATGCGATCACATGAACCATCTTCTCCGGTGGTTCCGACACGGTTAGCTGCCAACGGTTAGATCCTGTTATATTACATTTGTAATGTTTTACATTGTTTATAAAGGTCCGAGGGTGTTTTATAGCATAGTTTTGAATGTTGTAATGTATTTTTTTAATACATAGTTTTTAGGCTAGGGTTTAGGTATAGGATTTGATGTGATACATCGTTTTAGGCTAGGGTTTAGGTATTGGACTTGATTTGATACATGGTTTTAGGTTAGGGTTTGGTGTTTAGCATAGGATTATGGTTTGTAAGGCATGAATTTGATCAAGGTTTTAGGTTTAGTTATAGTCATTAGGAGTTAGATGTAGGATTAAGGTTTAGGTCTAGAATTTAAAAAACCCTTTTACAATCTTTCGTCACAATGTACCATAAAACCACATGTCTATTGTCGGCAAATGACGATATTTACCTTTTTCCACGATGACAACCCTGATGACATATCAACTTCTACAATGGATGACCAACCATGTTGACACCAACCCTGCAAATTCAAACGACAAAACACATGTCATCAATCAATCCTGGCGGAATTATCAATGAACACAATTCAACAACTAGGTGCTAAACCATATTCGTTAAACACCGTGTAAACCTATGAACATTACCTAAAAAACCTGATCATAACCAACACTTTCGCAGCTAAATTAAAGCAATGACAACATTGAACACTGATGATGACACTTGAACACCTATGCAATTAAATTGACAGATCTTTCTAGATCATTCCTCTCCACTTGAAATCTTTTGGACCACAAAAGTTTGACTAATTAAATAGTCGATGAGGGTAGAACTCCCTCTCTTTCCATCTTGACCTGACGATGTTCCAACACATTTGATCAATCACCTGCAAATGATGACCCTGATGATGCTGACCATGGCACACCTCGATTCAGTGAATTTTTGCTTCTATCCATAGTATGCATAACTTGTGATGATAGGTAAACAACCTATTATAAACATTGAAATTGAATACTTTCCACGAAGAATCATGATTTAGTGATTCAAAAAAATCTTTGAAAATAGTATTTGTAGAGCTTTTTTCAATACATATGATGGGTATTAACAATCTACTTTCCGGAATAACTAAAATTCAAAGTCTCCTTTGATTTTGACTTCATATCAATTACTTGACTTGATTTACTTTCCTGTTGACTAATTACTAAGTGATCTTTCTGCATAGAACTCATCCAGCTGTGATGTACAAACTACTGCAACTTAGTTTGACTTTGAAAGTATCTAAGTAATTGTTGATTTACTTTAATCACTATTTATTCGTCTATTAACTGATATATCCATTGAATAACACTTTCACTTAATGCATTAGTTTTCAAATCATGATAAGGAAACTTTAGATCTGCTTTCAAAAATGCTTTGTCAAGAAAACTTATAGACTTCCTCTCCACTTGAAAAGGGGCTTCATTACTTTTTAAAGCATGAAATGATTATGCAATACTAAAGAAATGTAACATTGACTTTCCCCAATACTAACCTGCACCCTTGAAACTGAAAATAAACATACCATCTGAAATAAGTCTCTAATTAGACTCACATGTACCATTCCGTGCAATACACTACAGATGATGATAGTTTCTAGAATTCAGTTGAATGAATGAGTTGAGATTCATTCTATCTTTAAGAAGATGTTCATAGGACATTACATGTATCTCAAGTTTCTTATCATGTTTATGAATAATATTTCTTGGAAAATAATTAACCACCTTGACCAATTGATATATAAACTAAATCTCTCATTTTGAACAATCATCCTTATGTTGTTCCTTAATAAACATGAGTACATATTTACTTGAACTTATTAACTGCTTAACTTGATTTGTAACAATTAAATCCAAGTTTGATTTGGCCTTATGTGCCCTAACAATAAATTCAACCCCTTCTTTCTTTAGGTGATATTTATGTTCTCTTCTGTTAAACATTGCATCTCTATCATAAAGATAAGGACTTCCTAAGACAACTCCACATATGTCTACTGGGACCACACCTAACTCCACTTCATCAATGTACTTAGATGTAATTTCAAATTTTAATTGAAACTGTTTTGTGACATGTATCTGAGCTGATTTATTAATCCAACCTAATGGGTATGGTCTTGGATGATCCTGTGTCTCCAATCCCAATTTATTAACTATATATTCAGATATTAAATTTTCTTATGATCCAATGTCAAACATTGTGTCAATCTTCGTATGCTTAGAGGTTATCCTTATGTGGAAGAGTTCAACTCTTTTTATCCTCATGTGAAGGATTTATGTTTGAAGAAGATACATTAGTTTTCGAACTTGAACAAGTGTCAGAAGTTTTACCTATCGTAACCATGGCAGTTATCCTCATTTCATCACCTAAATCTGAACCTAGATCCTACTGGACTGCTGCAATGGCCTTCTTTTCATCCTTCAGCTTAAGGAACATTTTCAGCTTAAGTTCTAGATGAAGTTTCCAGCACTTTGATTCATCATGACCGATTCTCTAGCAATGAGAACAAGTAGGTCTTTCCTTCTGAGCTATTGCTGATTTCTTTCTCTTCGAAATGTTCTTACCCTTAGTATCTCTAGAATCTTTGGTCTCCATCTCTTTGGATGACTGAGATGAAAATTTGAATGGTCTACCACCTGATTCAATATGTATGTCCTGAACACACACCTCATCAAAATCATCAATATTAAACATCAATAATGTATGTGGCAAATATGAATGTAAATTGTCAATGTATTTTAACAAAGTTTCACATGTATCCATTGAGATACCAAGCGCTAATGCTTTCTTTCTAAAATCCTAAGTATGCTCTTGAACACTCTACCCTTTACCTTGCCTCAGATGCTCCCAATCAATAACATCTTGCTGCATGTATCCTAAAGGATAGAATTGTTTCCTAAGAGATTTTAAAAACTTAGACCATGACGAGATGACTTTTCCTTTATGCTTTACATCTATCTGATTTTTTCTTTCCCACCAGATTAAAGTTGTTCCCCCCATTCTAAGTGTAGCTAACTAAATTTTAGTTTTATCGCTAGAAATGTTCTGAATGTGGCAATACACTTCTAACTGCTTTATCCAGTTATCTATCTTTCCAAGATTCATTTTGCCATCATAAACAAGTAACTCAAATTTAACATCAAGTTTCAAAAGAGATGGTTTCTTAGGTTTATTTTCCTTTTCAGATTCTGCACTAGAAGAAGAAGAGGAGGAGGAGGAGGATGATGGAGATGATGGAGGTGAAGGTGGTTTATCAGTCTTCCCTTTACCTTTGTCCTTCTTCGATGGCTTTGAAAAAGAAGAATCTCTCGCTTTCTCGTCTTTGTACAATTCTCCCAACATCTGCTGGATGGTTAAGAATTCCTATTGAAATTATTCTTCACTCATTGTAGTTTCAGTGTTTTCACTTGCATCAGGTCCTGACATGGTCGATTTCTGAACAACTCGTCGCTTTCCAATCTCTAGATCGATCTGCTCAAGGATTCCTTCTCCTTATTGTGACTTTGACCTGGTTAACATTCAATGGCACATTCTACAAATGCAACTTGCTTTGATACCAAATTATATGATCTAAAATGATCATAAACTAAATATTGATGTAGAATTGATTAACCATTTATGATTTGAATGATAACTGAAAGCAAGGAAATCGAGGAAAACTTGTTATAGACATTTTTGGGCACTGCAACCCCAAGCATAAAATTTCCATAAACCAAGGGCTTCTAAGTCCCTAAAAGTGTTGTTCTAACCCCTAAAGGAACAAGGTCAACTGATTACAGCTTCTCCCAGAAGTTCTCCATGAAAAACTGCTCAGAACTGGTCAAAACAGGATCATTTCAGCTGCTCCATAGGCAAAGTGCGTTGCATCTCACCTAAATACACTGTGTGGGTGCGTTGCATTTCAAAAAACCCTTCTATGGGGTGCGATGGGCAAGAAGTGACAAATGGCAGTGTCATTCCACGAGGTGGAGAGGCATGGAATCTTCCAAAAACTTCTCCTGTGACACTTGCCTCTCTGAATTCGACCAAGGATGAGTTAGAGATCATCAATCTCCAAGTGGAAGCAAGAACTATTAGAGGGAAGACACTAATCAAATCACAAGCTGACTCATCTCCCTTGCAGATATCTATATATGGATCCCTCATCCCAGAGATCCAGGGGCTGGAATTTTGCATATTGTAAGGAATTGTTGTTGGTTTCTTGAGACAACATCAGAGTGTTGGGTGATCTAAGCTTTGTATGAGGTGAAGAGGGGATTACTTGCTGAGAGGATGATGTTGGGTCAGAACAACTGGTTGTAACTCCCTTGGCTCTTTCTTGTTTATCAATAAAAGCTATTCAAGTTTTCCTCCATACTCTTGTGTCATTTATGTTTTATGCATTTGTATGGTCAATTTACATCTGATCTTAGATTGTTTATGATTATAGATCCATGTTCTTGTATAGTGTCATGCTACTGTGATCCTACAGGTACTCTGTGAAGCTGGGCGTATAAGGGAGCAAGTAGCGAAAGGCTATCAAGAGAGAGAGGAATCGAACTAGGAGATTAGCGCAAGACAGAGATTGGTCTTCTTTGTTCTTCTTTCATCTATATTTCATAAAGGAAAAACGAAAGTAGCTTTACTTTTTTTGTTTCTAAGGTAGCTACCACACCTTAGTGGGATAAGCAGTTCTGTGTAGACACTTTTCCCTGTAACAAAACTATTGGAGCAGAACACTATACGACAGCTGATAAACCATAAGTAAGATGAAAAATAGAAGTGGAAACAACAAATACACAGATATACTAGACATCAATATTGATTATGGAGTTCGTCCCTAATGGACTACGTCTCCTGGTCCGCTTTCAATATGGGTGACCATTTTTATTAGGAATGAGAAGAAGGTGTTAATTACATAGAGAAAATACAAAACTGAATGTGCACACATGCACTTCTTATTATTTTCATCAGATAGCCCTCTAAACCCGCTTTCCAACATCACTTATAGTTTCTAATTCTGACTCTCGATGCTCCCAAAACACTGAAAACAAAACAGCCTCTAACCTCCAGAATCTGCATACAAAAACCCAAAACCACCAATCTATTCTTCAATGAGAAAAACTGCCTCTTATAGGCCTGCAAGTGCATTCAACCTCCTTGACTACCTTTGAGGTGTATGAGCTGACTTCTGGGGTTGAATTAGGGTTTTTGGTTATGTTTTTCCACCTTGGTTCATGATGCCATGGTCTTCGAATTAATTTTTAAACAAACTAACAATCAAAACCCAAAAATGACTTTATAATAGCCCCGAAACCGCAAGTGGTTAGCTAACCAGGTGGAAGAGGTTGGATAGCTCATGTGAGTGGGGCAAAGCACGTGGTCAGTGCATCGGTGGTTCTGCTGATAGTTTGTTGGTGGTCCCCTGAACTGTGTAGTGAGCACATTGCTATTCACATGTACTACAGTTCCCTATGTGGCTAACTACTATGGTTAGCGACTGCTAGCCGCCATCTGCCTTCTCACATGGCCTTCTCTGTTGTGGTTGTTAGCCTCCTGTTGCAACAGGTGTTCATCTTTCATGATTGACATTTTTACATGCCAAATATTTCATACTTTGCATGCTGCAATACTCCATATTTCCTAAAAGGAGGCCAAAGAAGAGGCCATGAAAGTGTGCCAGTCTAAATGCCACTATTGTATCCCAATTTTGATGAGTTATCCATTTTTGAAGAGGTTTCTGTTAAGGGAAGTCCAAACAGCCTAATCTTGGCTTCCCTAGGTTTCAATTTCTTGTTTTAGAATATAGAGAGTCATTACCTGTCCAAACAATTCAATCTTGGCAGATTTATATATAGGTAGAGAAACAAGGGAGCCCAACTGCTTAATCTGGGCCCTTGGAAGAAATAAGTGTAGACTTAGATAGAGGGACAGCAAAAAGAGAAAAGGATTATCTGGGTCTGCAAGTCCAAGTGCACCTATGCAAAAAGAAGAAAAAATGCTAGGTAAGTAGGCTGGGTAGGTAGTTTTGTGGTTGCAGAATCATGCTCTATAATCCATTTCATGTTTTCAGGTGTTATATCTTCACAGATCACAGTTATGATGCAATTTTCCATTCGGAGGAGCTCAAGTGAGGCATGTCTAACTCCCCCTTCTTCTCATTTCCCAAATCACTCACTAACTTCCCTGAAGGGGTCAAGATCTGCTTGATACCTCTTACTTTCATCATTTTCCATATCATTTGCCTTGGTAAAGATCTGCTTTGCTCAAGGCATGTTCATACTTCCTCTATGAATCATTTTTCCCCATAAATAGCCTAATATTCACATACTTAGCGCTTTCTGATCACTTGTCATATTAACTACTAATTTTACTATGTAGCTCCCTATCTATCTCCCCTTCCCCTACTAAAAATGTGTTAATAACTCCCCTACGTACATATTCCCACCCCTGGCATTTTTTAGCCACATTTATCAAGTCTCGGGAAATATTAGGTCCATATGGGACCTATATTTAACCCATCCGCGTTCATATTTTGTGATAAAGTTCGTTCAAATCACACCCATGCCGCATTAACCCAAAAACCCACTCTCCTAAAGTTTTCCCCCCCGCCGTATGAATAAAACACATAATAAAATATGCACGGGCCCCGTTTTTAACCATCCACCGCCTTGTCTCTCCCGTCGGCCGTCAGATCTAGCATGCCACAGATCAACGGTGGGCGGGTCTTCCCATACGCCGATGTGCCGAGGGTTAACGCCCGGGAGATGGGCAGTTTTCCCGTCGTACTCCCGCCACGCGTCACCCTCTCGGCTGTGGCGGAGCCCCCTCCTCCGAAACCACCTGCGCACAAAAGCAGTGCGCCCGAAACCGGATACCGCCTTCCCCCCTCCTGCGTCAGCGCCACGTCATGCTGACGTCACCATGCCACGTCGGCCTCCTGCCGCCGTGTCCTTGCCATATCACTGCCACGTCACCTCCTCCACCGTACTGCCACGTCACCCGTCGTACTGCTAACGTCACCCTGCTGACATCACCTTGCCACGTCACCGCCGTACTGGGACCCACCGCTGACATCATGCTGACGTCACTATAAAAAAGCACAAAAGGCGCAAATCGCAGCCTAGGAAGCCCGGAATCAAAATCTGAGGCAGTTTTTCATGCGCGATTAGTGCCTAGCGCTAATCGCGCATGGCTACAGGAAATAGGCCAAAATGGAAATCCCTTTCGTAGCTCGGCTTCAGCAGGCCCGAAAGGCACAGAATGACATGAATTTCTTTGCGCAGCATTCAGAAAGGGGAAAACACAGTTTTAAAAGCAAACAGAGGGCCGAACAGTAGCCATGAAAGGTCGATGCAACAGTTTAAAGAGTATCAGAAGTGAGAAAGGCGCACATTCAGTGCCAAAGCCTATCAAGGAAGCGGCAAAGAGTATCAGTCGAATGTTTTAAATGAAAACCTTTATTCCCAATGCAGGTGGACATTGAATGACCTCCAACAAAGTCAAAGAAAGCAGTAAAGGCCAATCAAGGCTCTCCCATCATAGTTAATGCTCCTCAGAACCACTCAAGAGCATGGATCAAAACCCAAAGCATAGTTATGGCTAAGTGATCAGCACAGAGCCATAAAGACAACACATTAAACTCCTTTTGGTACAGCTGCCCCAGCGCAGCTCGAGGATATTTTCCCGCATTTATTTCAGACATGTATTAGGTTAAAGACACTTATTACAGCAGATCTGTCTGAGATCTGATCTTTATAGATGTTTTACTTATAAAAACCACCCTAATTCATTGTTTAAAGGGTTGGTTGGTTGTATAGCTCCAAGAGAGACTCGCTCTGTATACCTGATGTTTTACTTAATCAAAGACTGCTAAAAAGCTTGGAGGAATGACTGTGTGTTGTGTATGAATGTTTTGAAGAATTAAATGTGGAATTCTTGTGCTGCAACATGACTCAATAAGTGTTTCTTACCTTTGTTTTCCATTGATGTACCATCCAAAATAGCAGAAAGAATGAATAGTTTAGAATTGGTTTAATTTCCCTTTATGCTCAATTTCTACTGTTTCTATATGTTTTCATCTGAATTAGAAATGAATATGAATTCCCTGTGGCTCATATTTCCCCTAATTCACTCATGTTTGACAATTATCTAGGGATTCTTCACTGCTCCTAGATAGAGCTCATTCACCTTCCCTCTGCTAAGTTGAACGAGAGATTCTTAACTGCCTCTCATTCCTAGCCTTCACTCCATCCTTTAGCTTGAAATATTGTTTCATGTGCAGCTAGCTTGCTCCACATTCGCTCTTGTGACCAAGAAAGCGCACCAGCAGTCCTACTCCTTGACTCCACGCCCAATGGTTCTAAAACTTTCATGCTATCCCTGCCTCTTTACTTGAAAGCATTATCCATCCCACCAAAACTAAAACAAAACCCCTTGTACCCAATAACTAGCCTAAAATCATCATCAACAAAGCTAAATCCTAAAGAGAGAGCCCTCTCTGACTGCTGGTGGGCTAGCACCTGCAGTCCAAAGATTGGTTTGTGGTTACCTCGGCCGTATCCCTCAAGGAACTAAGGGACAACCTGAGTGATAACATAATGGTGACTCCACTGGGGACCATCCTTGGTTAAATCTCACAAATCAAGTTGGAAAGCTCCACTGGGGAAAAACAATGAATTTTCCAATTACTGCATATTCCTTAAAACTACAGATGAAGCCTGAATGTCAACTAGGAAGCCTTTGAAATTGTTCTTGCTTTGCATTCACAGGAGTAAGCAAATGCTGCTTCAGTCAAACTTCGTGCTAGTTTTAAGTTATAGATAGCTATTCCAAAATTTGATCAGTTCCTTGCTAATTCTAAAAAAGCATTCACAGAGAATACCAAAACAAGTTCAGAATCCGGCTCCCAAAAGGAATTCACAGTATACAAGGTCAAATCCAGACCCAAACCCCCCAACTATTCTTGAAAATCCCAATTTAATCCCAAGGAACCTCAGGAAGCTAGAGCAAAGAGAAGATTTTGTTGACTTTAGCCCTGAAACAGTTCAGCCAAGCTGTGTTCCAACCCCTGTCAAGGTTTTATTTCGTTCAACCCCCACTTCCCCTTGTTCATCATCCACCTCTCAAAGCACTCCTCCCACACCTCCATTTACTGCACATACTCCCCTGACCGCTGTTGGTACAGCTGTTTCATCTGTTCCTATTGTTCCACTTATCCCCGTAAACATGGCTAATAGATATGCACCCCTGCAGTTACCTGCTAATCCACGGGCTATGCCTCAGGATTATCAAACTAAAATCACATACTTTGATGGAACTAGTTCTTGCACAGCCCTTCAGCATACAAAGAAGATGCAAGACTATTTTGAGAACTATGAGATAAATGACAATAGCGTCAGAATGAAGATTTTCGTCCAAAGTTTGACAGGTGATGTTAGAACTTGGTTTAGAGCACTCACAGCCAATTCCATAGCAAACCCAGAAGCCTTATACCAGTCATTTATCAACAGATGGGAGAAAAAGAAAGACCTCTTGCACATATTATCTGAATATGACACCATCAAAAGAGGCCCTCATGAATCTGTCTTGGACTATTGTGCAAGATTAAATAATATTTATAATGCAATACCACAGAACTTGAGACCTCCACCTGATCTTTCTTTGTATAAATTCCTTGATGGTTTTGACACTGACATGGCTTATCAGTTAAGGGAAAGAGCCCCCCAGACCCTTGCAAACATGCAAAATGTTGTTGTTAGCGTAGAGGCAAATCTAATTGCCAAAAGAAACAGAGCTAGAACTGAGAGAAGAACCACCTTTAAAGAGGAACCCTCAGCCTTAGACCAAAAGCTGGATGCTATTATCACTGGCATGCACAGGCTAGGAGACAGAGTAGAGAGTGTTGAGAGGAAATCATCATGGGAAGGACAACAACCCAATACCATAAGGAACCCAAATTTCCAGAAAACTCAGAATACAAATGCTGGTAGGTCTAGCCCAGACCATGATGTAAGGCCTCCTTTTCACGAAAATTACACTGAAGCATCTACATCTAGTGAACAGACGGAAGATACTCACATGAACTTGGTGGATTTGAAGGCTGAGCAACAAATTTTCCTAACTCAACAAGACCAAGATGAACATGACCTTAGTCAATTTCAGACTAAGTCTGGTGAATCTTTTGATTTTAAACAAGGCTATGATACTGTTGTGTATGAGGTCCACAAACAATATAAGCTGAGGACAAGAACCATAGATGTGCCTTAAGAGGTTAAGGCAAATGATACCAAGCAGCCGAAGAAAATTAAAGAAAAGGTTGCCTTCTTGGAAACTGCTGGTAAAAAAGTCCCTAATCCAAAGGATGTCACCATAGAGGACATAACAGAAATGCAATCTTCTAATGATCAGCCTCTGCCACCTTCTTCCTCCAAAGAGAATTTGAACAACATTCCAAAAAGCCCTCCTAAAACTGAAAAACCGCAAGCAATTACTTCCCTTAACGGTGACAAACAAGACCAAACTGTTGATACTCCAATAGAAAAAGGGAAGCCCACCTCCCAAAATACTAAAACCCAATCTGAAAAATCGTTTGACTTAGAGGCAGAAATAGGTAAACTCAAGATTTCCATCCCCTTATCTGAACTTGCCAAACATGAAGTGTATAGGCAAGAAATTCAAAGATCACTTCAAATGCCAGAGGTTAAGGATGATGTGAATGTCCTTGATGATCATCCTGAACTATTGTTCGGTCCTGAAGTTAATGGCAAATCAACTTATGGATCTGTTCTACCTTTTTCTGTCAGTTTACACATACATGACAAAGTCTTGCACAATGCTATGTTTGACTCAGGTGCCTCACACAACCTTATGCCCAAAGCTGTAATGGAAAAACTCAACCTTGACGTCACAAGACCCTACAAAGATCTATTCTCCTTTGACTCAAGTCAAGTCAAGTGTTTAGGCCTTATCAAAGACTTGTGTGTCTCCTTAGTCCAATATCCCAACAAGACTATCCTCATGGATGTGGTGGTTGCTGACATTCCACCAAAGTATGGCATGCTATTATCAAGATCGTGGGGAGCAAAACTCCAAGGATCCCTCCAATTAGACCTCTCTTATGCCACTATATCTGTCTTTGGGCAACCAAAGAGGCTATATAGAGAAACATTGATGAAGTATGTGGTAACTAGTGAGGATAAGCCCCAAAATTTTCCTATACACTCAACCCATTCTGATATGGATTCTTTTATTCTATTTAATGATGAAACAAATACTCTCGCTGATGAAAAGCCCTTGGCTTTAGAACTGAATACACACACCGATGAAGAATTGGTTGCCCATACTGATGAAACTGTCAAAACAATCAAGGCAACCAGCATACAAGAAAAACCTCCCCAAACAGAAATTTCAAATCTACCCAATCCTAAAATGACTGAAACTCTTGATACTAACCACAAGCAAGAAATCACATGGTACTTAGAGTTTGATGGCTCTGTTAACAAGTTAGGAGCAGGGGCAGGTGTTTGGATTCACAATACACATAACAATCATGCAGAAGGTCATGCCTACAGACTAAATTTCAAATGCACCAATAACATGGCAGAGTATGAGGCTCTCCTTTTAGGCCTTAAACTGCTCAAAGCTCTAGGAGCTGCAAAAGTGTCTATTCTAGGTGACTTTGATTTAATCATACAACAAATGAAAGGCAACTTTGTTACCAATGACAATAGAATGAGGGCCTATAGGACTGCTGCTATTAATATACTCAATACATTCACTGAATCCAAGCTTGCCAAGATTTCAAGAGATCATAACATTCATGCACACAGCCTAGCCACTTTTGCTAGTACATGCAAGCTTCCCTTTGAGCCAAATCACCATTTTACTGCTGAGATAAAACATAGGCCTGCTATCCCAAATAATGTTAAAGATTGGAAAGTGTTTGAAAGTGATGCCCAGATTAACAACTTCCTCACTCTTGAGCATGAGTTTTCAAATATTAACATTGACATGGATGCTATGACGGATGAACAACAGCAAACAAATGAAAATCAGCAGGCTGTAACCGCTGTAACAGCCAAGCAAATCCTAAACCCAACTATTTTTGACAATGCAAACATAGAAGAGCTGAAACAGATGCATTTGGAGGATATAGTAGAAACAGAGGCCGAGATCATTGATCTGAAAGATAACTTTCTCCCTGCTGGCCTCACTCCATTAGAAGATATGTTTGATGCAAATGATGTTCCCAAAAAGCCAAAAATACAGCCCCTAAACACTGTTGTAGAAGAACACAACATTGGGACAGCAGACAAGCCCAAAATGATCAAAATATCTCAAACTTTACCACCCGATCAAAAACCCAAATATATTGATTTGTTCAAAGAATTCCAAGATGTATTTGCTTGGAGTTATGAGGACTTGAAGTCCTATGACACCTCAGTGATCCAACACACCATTCCCTTAAAACCAAACCAAAAGCCCTTCAAACAGAAACTTAGAAGAATCAATCCCGTACTCCTTCCCTTAATTGAAAAGGAAGTGAAAAGGATGTTTGAAGCAGGTATCATAGCACCCATCAGATTCTCTGAATGGGTATCCAATCTTGTTCCCACAAGAAAAAAGATAGGTGAGATTAGGCTATGTGTAGACCTAAGAAATTTAAACCAAGTCTCCCTAAAAGACCACTACCCCTTGCCAAAAATGGACCACATCCTACAAAGAGTAGTGGGGTCATCCAGAATCTCTTTGCTAGATGGCTTTTCAGGTTTTAATCAAATACTGGTTCACCTGGATGACCAAGACAAGACAGCCTTTACCACACTGTGGGGAACATTTAAGTATGTGAAGATGCCTTTCGAACTTAAAAACGCTGGTGCTACTTTTCAAAGGGCAATGGATATTGCATTTGCCAAGGAAATACATGATTTCCTAGTTGTATACCTTGATGACTTAACCCCTTTCTCCAAATCCAATCAAGAGCACCTAAAACATTTGAGGAAAATATTCATGACATGTAGGAAATATGGCATTTCCTTGAACCCCAAGAAATCCCTCTTTGGCCTTGAAGAAGGAAAACTCCTTGGCCATATCATCTCAAAAGACGGTATTAGAATAGATCTGGAAAGGATCCAAGCCATCCTCCAAATCCCATATCCAAGAAGCATAAAAGAATTGCAAGCATTCCTTGGAAAAATCAACTTCTTAAGAAGATTTATTCCAAACCTAGCCGAGCTAATAAGATTGTTAAGCAACATGTTAAAAAATGATGCTAAGGTAAAATGGTCTCTTGAGGCCAAGCAAGCCTTTGAGAGTATCAAAACTGCCTTAACCCAAGCCCCTGTCCTCACCAATCCGCAATTTGACAAAGATTTCATCATATTTTCATTTGCATCTGAGCACACCATAGCTGTTGTCCTTTTGCAAAAGGATGATCAGGGAGCTGAAAAGCCAATTGCATTTTTCAGCCGAGCCTTAAGAGATGCACCTTTGAAATACCAAATCATGGAAAAGCAGGCCTATTCCCTTGTTAAAGCAATCAAATATTTCTGAATTTACATTTTGTATTCACATGTGATTGCCTATGTCCTAAATGCTATTGTAAAAGACATATTAACCCAAGAGGGGCTAGAAGGCAAAAGAGGCAAACGGATTGCTAACATCCTTGAGTATGACATAGAAATTAAACCAACCAAGCTCATAAAGGGACAAGGTTTAGCCAAACTGATGTCCGAAACAAACTTTCAAGCCTTAGACATCAACTATCTGGACAATGAACAGGAGCTGGCGACTCCACAGATCAGTGAAACCTTTTTGCAATCCCCATGGTATGCTGATATATGCTTTGTATTGTTAAACCTATTTGCTCTCCCAGGATTGTCCAGAACCAAGAAAAGATTTTTAAAAATGAAGGCTTCAAAGTTTTGTGTCATAGATGGTGCTTTATTTTGGAAAAATCATGAAGGTATATTGCTTAATTGTTTAAGCATGAATGAAACTAACAATGTCATGAAAGAATTCCATGCAGGGGACTGTGGAGGACACCTATATTGGAAGTCCACTGCTGATAGAATTTTAAGCGTTGGTTTCTATTGGCCCTCTCTATTTGCAGATATAAAGAAGTTTGCTATCTCATGTCATAAATGCCAAATCTTTGAGGGCAAAAGAAAGTTGTTACCCTTGCCCCTTAAGCCCATCTCAATCGAGAAACCTTTTCAACAATGGGGTCTTGATTTCATTGGAGAGATCCACCCCTCTTCCTTAGGCCAGCACAGGTGGATTTTAACAGCCACCGACTATTTCACTAAATGGATTGAAGCCATCCCATGCAGACAGGCCAATGACTCCATTATTATCCAGTTCCTTGAGTGCAATATCCTTTCTAGATTTGGCTGCCCTGAGAAGATCATCACTGACAACACCGCTGCTTTCAAATCCAAAAAGATGATCAGTTTTTGCCATAAATTTTACATTACCTTGGGCCACTCCACAACCTATTACCCCCAAGGTAATGGCTTGGCCGAGTCATCTAACAAGAGCCTGATTAATATTATCAAGAAGAACTGGCATAAAAAGCTCACAAATTCCCTATGGGCAGACAGACTTTCAACAAAAAAATCCATTGGGATGAGCCCTTATGAGCTGGTGTATGGCATGGAGTCCACGTTTCCATCCTCCTTGGGCACTCCTATCATGAAAATGTTGCAAGAGATCCAAGCAGAACCAAATGATATTCAAAGAAGAATTAATCAGACCATTCATTTTCAGCAAACCAGAGAGCAAGTTTATAACAAAGCTCAAATATTGCAAGAGAAACTCAAAACAATGTTTGATAAAAGAGCTAAGGCTGAGGATTTCTACATTGGCGACAAAGTTCTAAGGTGGGACTCACGAAGAGAAGACAAGGGCAAACATGCAAAATTTGATTTTTTATGGAAAGGGCCATTTGTTATTTCTGCTGTTCAGGGAAATAACACATATTTCCTCAAGTCTATAGAGGGCAGCACTATTGAAGAAGGCCCTATTAACGGTCGAATGCTAAAACATTACCATGATCCCTATTAAGGGGTACAATGCAGCTCTGTACATATCTCTTTGTACATTAATATTTGTATATATTAGCACTTTGTTTTATTTTTTTAGCAGTCTGAGTGTTAGAGGAGTAGCAGCAAAGTTTGCTAAGACACAGCCAGTGCAAGTACTCCATTCTTAAGGCTCTATCTCTGCATTAGTCTCAGCAAAACAGCAGGAGTAGCGCTGTCATATCACAGCAATTCATGATAAAAGAAAACTGGTTGTAGTTTGCAGTATCCAATCAAAAAGTATCAATAAGAGAGGAGCATTGTTTAGTTTCACATCAGCAACTGTTTCTAAACCAGAAGCTAAGGGAAATAAATCAATTTGGATCCATGTTTAGTTCTATTTCAAAGGCAATGCTCAAGCAATATGGTATATAATAGCAAGCACGCAGAAGAAAGTAGGCAATGCTATGTATTTCACAATATTTTAATGAAGGAGATGGCTGCTCCTATTTCAGAGTTTCACATTTTTAGCAGCTAGCACAAGGAAATTCTTCAATCCACAACAACAATAGAAGATCAAGGCAGTCTGACCTGCTATTCTTGGCTTTTCACAAGGAGAAGCCATCCCCAAGTGGAGCCACTGTTAGCCTCCTATTGCAACAGGTGTTCATCTTTCATGATTGACATTTTTACATGCCAAATATGTCATACTTTGCATGCTGCAATGCTCCATATTTCCTGAAAAGAGGCCATGAAAGTGTGCCAGTCTAAATGCCACTACTGTATCCCAATTTTGATGAGTTATCCATTTTTGAAGAGGTTTCTGTTAAGGGAAGTCCAAATAGCCTAATCTTGGCTTCCCTAGGTTTCAATTTCTTGTTTTAGAATATAGAGAGTCATTACCTGTCCAAACAGTTCAATCTTGGCAGATTTATATATAGGTAGAGAAACAAAGGAGCCCAATTGTTTATTCTGGGCCCTTGGAAGAAATAAGTGTAGACTTAGATAGAGGGACAGCAAAAAGAGAAAAGTATTATCTGGGTCTGCAAGTCCAAGTGCACCTATGCAAAAAGAAGAAAAAATGCTAGGTAAGTAGGCTGGGTAGGTAGTTTTGTGGTTGCAGAACCATGCTCTGTGATCCATTTCATGTTTTCAAGTGTTATATCTTCACAGATCACAATTATGATGCAGTTTTCCATTCGGAGGAGCTCAAGTGAGGCATGTCTAACTCCCCCTTCTTCTCATTTCCCAAATCACTCACTAACTTCCCTGAAGGGGTCAAGATCTACTTGATACCTCTTACTTTCATCATTTTCCATATCATTTGCCTTGGTAAAGATCTGCTTTTCTCAAGGCATGTTCATACTTCCCCTATGAATCATTTTTCCCCATAAATAGCCTAATATTCACATACTTAGCGCTTTCTGATAACTTGTCATATTAACTACTAATTTTACTATGTAGCTCCCTATCTATCTCCCCTTCCCCTACTAAAATTGTGTTAATAACTCCCCTATGTACATATTCCCACCCCTGGCATCTTTTAGCCACATTTATCAAGTCTGGGGAAATATTAAGTCCATCTGGGACCTATATTTAACCCATCCGCGTTCATATTTTGTGATAAAGTTGGTTCAAATCACACCCATGCTGCATTAACCCAAAAACCCACTCTCCTAAAGTTTCCCCCCCCGCCGTATGAATAAAACACATAATAAAATATGCGTGGGCCCCGTTTTTAACCCTCCGCCGCCTTGTCTCTCCCGTCGGCCGTCAGATCTGGCGCGCCACAGATCAACGGTGGGCGGGTCTTCCCATACGCCGATGTGCCGAGGGTTAATGCCCGAGAGATGGGCGGTTTTCCCGTCGTACTCCCGCCACGTGTCACCCTCTCAGCTGTGGCAGAGCCCCCTCCTCTGAAACCACCTACGCACAAAGGTGGTGTGCCCGAAACCGGATACCGCCTTCCCCCCTCCTGCGTCAGCGCCACATCATGCTGATGTCACCATGCCGCGTCAGCCTCCTGCCGCCGTGTCCTTGCCATATCACTACCACGTCACCTCCTCCACCGTACTGCCATGTCACCCGCCATACTACTGATGTCACCCTGCCACGTCACCACCGTACTGGGACCCACCGCTGACATCATGCTGACGTCACCGTCAAAAAAGCGCGAAAGGCGCAAATCGCAGCCTAGGAAGCCCGGAATCAAAATCTGAGGCAGTTTTTCTAATCGCGCATGGCTACAGGAAATAGGCCAAAATGGAAATCCCTTTCGTAGCTCGGCTTCAGCAGGCCCGAAAGGCACAGAATGACATGAATTTCTTTGCGCAACATTCAGAAAGGGGCAAACACAGTTTTAAAAGAAAACAGAGGGCCGAACAGTAGCCATGAAAGGTCGATGCAACAGTTTAAAGAGTATCAGAAGTGAGAAAGGCGCACATTCAGTGCCAAAGCCTATCAAGGAAGCAGCAAAGAGTATCAGTCGAATGTTTTAAATGAAAACCTTTATTCCCAATGCAGGTGGACATTGAATGACCTCCAACAAAGTCAAAGAAAGCAGTAAAGGCCAATCAAGGCTCTCCCATCACAGTTAATGCTCCTCAGAACCACTCAAGAGCATGGATCAAAACCCAAAGCACAGTTATGGCTAAGTGATCAACACAGAGCCATAAAGACAACACATTAAACTCCTTTTGGTACAGCTACCCCAGCGCAGCTCGAGGATATTTTCCTGCATTTATTTCACACATGTATTAGGTTAAAGACACTTATTACAGCAGATCTGTCTGAGATCTGATCTTTATAGATGTTTTACTTATAAAAACCACCCTAATTCATTGTTTAAAGGGTTGGTTGGTTGTACAGCTCCAAGAGAGACTCGCTCTGTATACCTGATGTTTTACTTAATCAAAGACTGCTGAAAAGCTTGGAGGAATGACTGTGTGCTGTGTATGAATGTTTTGAAGAATTAAATGTGGAATTCTTGTGCTGCAACATGACTCAATAAGTGTTTCTTACCTTTGTTTTCCATTGATGTACCATCCAAAATAGCAGAAAGAATGAATATTTTAGAATTGGTTTAATTGCCCTCTATGCTCAATTTCTGTTGTTTCTATATGTTTTCATCTAAATTAGAAATGAATATGAATTCCCTGTGGCTCAAATTTCCCCTAATTCACTCATGTTTGACAGTTATCTAGGGATTCTTCACTGCTCCTAGATAGAGCTCATTCACCTTCCCTCTGCTAAGTTGAACGAGAGATTCTTAACTGCCTCTCATTCCTAGCCTTAACTCCATCCTTTAGCTTGAATGATTGTGTCATGTGCAACTAGCTTGCTCCACATTCCCTCTTGTGACCAAGAAAACGCACCAGCAGTCCTACTCCTTGACTCCACGCCCAATGGTTCTAAAACTTTCATGCTATCGATGCCTCTTTACTTGAAAGCATCATCCATCCCACCAAAACTAAAACAAAACCCCTTGTACCCAATAACTAGCCTAAAATCATCATCAACAAAGCTAAATCCTAAAGAGAGAGCCCTCTTTGACTGCTGGTGGGCTAGCACCTGCAGTCCAAAGATTGGTTTGTGGTTACCTCAGCCGTATCCCTCAAGGAGCTAAGGGACAACCTGAGTGATAACAGTGGTCTCCATACCTGCACGATTAAGGTATGTGGTTCTCACAACCCTGACGTTTATTCACCATGCAGTCACATGAACCCTCTTCTCCGGCAATTTTGACATGGTTAGCCGCCAGCGGTTCGAGCCTGCTATATTGCATTTGTAATGTTTTACATTGTTTATAAAGGTCCAAGGGTGTTTGATATCATAGTTTTGAATGTTGTAATGTATTTTTTTTAATACATAGTTTTTAGGCTAGGGTTTAGGTATAGGATTTTATTTTATACATGGTTTTAGGCTAGGGTTTAGGTATAGCATTTGATTTGATACATGGTTTTAGGCTAGGGTTTGGTGTTTAGCATAGGATTATGGTTTGTAAGGCATGGATTTGATTAGGGTTTTAGGTTTAGTTTTAGTCATTACGACTTAGATGTAGGATTAGGGTTTAGGTCTAGAATTTTAAAAACCCTTTTACAATATTTTGTCACAATGTGACATAAAACCACATGTCTATCGTCAACAAATGACGATATTGATATTTTGCCATGATGATAACCCTAATGACATATCAACTTCTATAATGGATGACCAGCCATTTCGACACCAACCCTGTATAGTTGAATGTCCAAACACATGTCATCGATCAATCCTGGTGGAACTATCGATGAACACAATTTTACAACCAGGTGCTAAACCATCTCCGCTAAATTCCATGTAAACTTATGAACATTACCTGAAAATCCTGATCATAACCAACATTTTTGTAGCTAAATTGAAGCGATGACAACACTGAACACTGATGACAACACTTGAATACTTGCTCAATTGAATCGACGGATCCTTCTAGATCAATGAATGAGGATGCTTGAGGTGATAATGAGAGAACCTCACTACGGGATTCAAACTGTGTCTTCTTAGCTCTCTTACGGTTTGGTAGAGGGAATTCAAATTGGGATATCCCAAACTTTTCACTCTGTGCTCTAGTTAAATTCGAGATGAGGGGAACTTAGAAGAAACACTAGCTTCAGATAACTCAGATTCTTCTTGAGATATTGAAATCCCCTGTAACTTATGGATCAAAGACTAGACTTCAGGGGTTTCTATAGAAGAAGATTGATCTAACTTTTTTTAAATCACAGTAGCAGATTCTAAAGGGTCTTTTACAACTTCTCGCTTAGGATTTGGAGATTTGGAATGCATTCGAGAAGTTGGAGGATATGGTGATGGGGTTTTACTCTTATAATGGCATGTTGATTTGAATTTACTTGCCATTCATAGTTAGGCCCTCCTTCTAG
This sequence comes from Pinus tabuliformis, assembly GCA_031772625.1. Taxonomy (NCBI): domain Eukaryota; kingdom Viridiplantae; phylum Streptophyta; class Pinopsida; order Pinales; family Pinaceae; genus Pinus; species Pinus tabuliformis. Next base: position 120,412,714 of record CM062812.1, on the reverse strand, counting down.
CACCAAAATGTTGAAACCCCGAAAATCATTACTACAACATGGGGAAAAACCACCCAGTCCAGACCTTGATTAACAGCTTCTTTTCCGTTTTGGTGTAATGGCTCCAACTGGGGATAATGGGACTAGTTTCCTAGAATAAATTTTGATAGTGTTGATGGGGTGATTATATGATGTAATGGGGGAATGATTAAGCTAAGTGCAATCGTATCTAAGCTACTAAACACATGCATATATCCTAGTTTAAACACTATTTAAATATAAATATACCCAGGAATTCAATACACGATGTGATCTACAATGATGTCCTACAAAAATTGATGATATAGATCATTCAACTAGAATAAGAAATGAAATCATTTAACATTAATCGTTTTGGATAAATAGTTAGCCAAAACAATTGCGAAAGATATATCGCATATAAATCGTTCATGTATTCAGAAGAAAGTCAAATCCAACATCATAAAAAAGTGCAATAATGCTAACTGTAATTCATATTTTGACACATAAAACAATTAAAAGAAGAAGTATTACTTGATACATAAATAAAACAAGGTCATAAGATAAAAGTACCATATATGACGAGTCATGCTTATGTGCTTCAGCAATATTGACCAACTTTCAATCAATCCAACATATTCTAAGAGTACAAAAGTGCATTTTCAGTAGAGCATGCTAGATATTTAAGAGAAAATAGATCTTGTTGCATTCACTCCATCAGAACATCCTCAAAAGTACAGAAGTGCAATTTTTCGAAGAATGTTTCTGATAAAATTTCTATACCCCTCTGTAAATGCATGAGAGGGGTTTAAATACTAAACTATAGGTCCTAAAATAGATTATTACAAAAATAGTTGAGGAAGTTTAAATGACCTGCCTCAAATTATGCGAAAATAAAACTAAAATCTAAAGTAAACTAAGTGACTAACTCCTTTGCATTTGATCTTTGAGATCGAAAATATCTGTCATAGGCTTGAGCTGCATCGGTTGGCTGATCGAAGATTTCAACTGCCCAACAAATATAGCGTTTGTTAGTGCTGGCAGCATTTTTTTTGTGGAAGTTGTTAAGCATCTCAAGACCATCCACTCGATATATGATTTTACCAAGAACTTCCAGTATGCTTCCCAGTTTAGCTTGCTCATCTATTTGATCGCCTTTTCCTTCATTGCCTACCTCCACTGATGTTCTAATTGTTTGAAATTTGGAAGAAATCATGGTATGTTTTCTATAACTAGGTTGGTGCCATGCAGATTTTCATTGTTGGCTTCTATTATGCTGCTTCCTGTTGCTGTGATCACTATTTCCCTTTCTGCTTGCTTGAGCTGAGAATCCAAATCTATGAACAAGATTTCTTTATGTGATTCCTCCAATTTTGGCAGATCAGCCTTTCTCCCTTCTTTTCATTCTTGCCATGTGATAAAGTCAGAAATCGTTTTATGGATTTTGTCATACTCAAGTCTCATGTCGACAACTTGGCTTGTTAGCTTATCATTGATCTCGCAATAAGGACTTATTTGCGAGATTTTTTGGCAAAGAACTTCCTTCTACTACATTAGTTGGGAGTTAAGACTGAGTGATTCCTTTATGAACTCATAGATTTGCGGATTTTCTTTATACTTATATGTCATAACTTGTATCCACACATATCTTTCTGCTAGGCTAGCCTGATGTTATATTCACATCTGTTAAAATTCGCTAGAGCTGAGCTACTTGTAATTTTTCTTGTTGATTGGATTTCTCCTGAGCCAATTTTTGTTCGAACAACAGAATTCTTTCTTTATTTTCTTTAAGAAACATTTGGACATCTATCACTTTGTCAATAGTTGGTGTTGCATAAGCTCTTGCGAATTGCAACAATCATGTGATGTTTTTAGAGGGGTCCATGGGTGAGTCCTTCCATACAATGTCCATTGGTTCATTGTCAGGAGTCGTAATAACTGCAACATCTAAATTTTTTTCTTCCTCTGTATTTTGATGATAGCTTTGTGGGTAGGAATATAAAATACATCCAGTGGAGGAATTTCCTCAATTCTCAAAATAATTTCTGAAGTGGGGGTGGAAGGAACGAGCTCACCATCCTGAGTGCCTACAATTTTCTCTATTGTTGTTTCTTTAGTTGACTTATGTTGTGTTTTCTTAGGAGTCTGTATCTCAGATGTTTGTTCATCTGTGTGAAGCTTATTGTTGAAAAGTTCCCATTCCTTTTACAAATCAATAAATGGGGTTTCTGCTAACTAAGTGGATGTGGAGTAAACTTCTGCTTGTTTCTTTGTTGTGGTTTGCTCGATTGTTTCCTCTATAGTTACAATTGTGTCCCTTTCAGACTCTTTATTTTTATAGGCTACCCCATTTCAAGGCTGGTGCTCTGGGAGCTCTGACTCATGAGTAGATATCTCTTGTGCACCTTTTTCAGAATTCTCTTTGGAGCTATCCTCCAAGCTTATACTGGGAGTTGACTCCCTTATTGATTCAATTTGTAGTTGGTCCAATAGGACCTTCAATAATCTCCTCTTTCTGTATGCATGGAAAGCTTCAACATCATCTGGGGAAAAAGTAGTGATGCCATATGCGTCACTTCTGAAAATGTTTCTTTTTGTAGGAAGAGGTCATCGAAAGTGCCCTCTTCATGGGTGAATTGTTTCACTTTCACCATAGTAATGAAGTCCTTAGCAGTGCCATTTGGGTCATACTACCTTCCCGGGATTGTAGCTAATTTCATAGACTTCATGATTTCTGCTTCTTTGCATGCATGTCTGAAATCATGTAGTGCAAATGCACCACATTGAAATGGAAATGTAGGCCAAAGGGCCTTCTTCTGCTCTTTCAATCCTTTGCTCAACCCACCTTCCCTTGTCATCTGTTAGGCTATCTCCCTAGCCATTGGCTTGTCGAGGACGTAGTATGGGAGAACATGTTGTGAAGAAATGCTCCCAAATACTCTGATATACGTAAATGTTTCCTCTCCAAACCATCTGGCTATAGGTAAGATATCTACTTCAACTTCTTTTGAAAACCTAGGGGAAATTGTGTTGTAGAATTGTTTATGGATGGCTAGCATAACTCCTTGACAAATATTATAAAAATGGGGGTGAATCTGAGACTCCCACAAAATCTTATGGTACACATGGATAGGAAGTGGGTCATAAGAGGTCCACTTCAATCCCTTAATGGGAAATTTGGAACTAAAACAGATTGCATCCATTACAAAAGGGCTCATGAAAAATGGAGGATAAACCCTTCAAGAGGGACTTCTCTTTCTCCTATATTCCATAATGGCTTTTGCCAAATTATCAAACAAAATTTGAGCCCAATTCATTATCATTTCATTCACGGCTGCATCTATTAATGGAAGCCATTATGGGGAAAATTTGGTGCTATCATGGTTGTTGCAAAACTATAAGGGGCAGAGATAGGTGTCGTAGAATACATGCCCGTCTTATCCCGCTTGAGCTTGCCATTTCTTGCTTTCTAGGTTCGCATGACGTCTTTCGGGCCTTCATTCTCCTTGGAAAATTGCTCGAGCAATTGTTTAATGTAGAGCTTTTGTGGCTTTGGTAAATGGTACATTAGTTGTAGGCTTTCTGCTAAAAATATCCCATAACCTCTTGCTTGTGATTCTTGAATTCTCTGTTCGACACGTCCACCATATCAATTATCCACTTGACCATAACTTTGTATGGGATTATCTTCAGTCTTGCGGCTATGTGTTGTAGGAATGAGCATTTTTCTCAAAGTAGGATGCGTCAGAGGAATCATGAGCATCGGTCGTGACCCTTTCTACCAGTGGCCTTGGTTTTTCCTCTTTTAACAAATCATACATGACCTCCCAAGTTGAAGTTCCTCCACCTCTGCTACATGTAGTATCAGAGAACAGAGGAATCATTTCTGACTTTTCAGGCATAACTGCCTTTCCCCTCTGTCATTGCTTCTACCGAATCTTCCCAGGGATCTTTCCTAAAATGGAGTAGAGAAGAAGATATCAGATAGACACAAGAAAGAATGAAAATGAGTATGAATGATACAGATAACCTTGAAAAGGTGACAAGAAAGGAGTTTTAATTGAACACAGATGAAAAGGTATCATATCATGTCGAGCCACTTTTCAACATAAATGCCATTAATCCATACTAAATTTCCACTAATGGTTTGTTATCTCTACCTTTATTGCTCATTAATGTTCTGCATCGTAAAATGGGAAGAAAATTTTTAAGGTGGCGAGCTTTAATTTGCAAGAATTCTGATTTTTTATTGCGATGAAATATCGCAAATCACATTATCACATATTTGATTGTGAACTTTCTTAGATTTCCTTAGTTTCCTATGGGATGTGAGATGCGAGATAAGTGGTGTGTTCTTTATCGTTTTTAAAGCATAGCTTATTTGATGGAATTTTCACCTTATAATGTGTTTTTTTATTGCACGGTGGATTTAAGTGCTACTTTATGGCAAAGGCTTTAATTGGGTCTAGGCTCTTATCGCATTTCACAACATCGCGTGATTCATAAGTTTTAAGACCTTTCTTAATTGTTTCTGACCCAATGCAATAAGGTTTACTGCCTCATCACAATATCGCATTTCACATGTTTCAACATGTTTCATGAGAGTGTGCCCTTTGTGAATGGAGATATGCAATATGGGATTTTGTTTTAATAGGAAATGCCTTAGGCCTTAGTTTTAAATGAAAAAGCCTAATGATATTTAAGTTAAGCATGATGATTCCTTTCAATCACTTTTTTCGATGTTTTTCTTGTTAACAAGTCTTTTGACACACTTGGTCAAGCGATATGCAAAAAGGCGAGTATTTCTAGATTTCAAAGGGTTTTGGCTTGATATATTGCTTTATTCTGAAAATTCAAAAGAAAGTGTGTAAATGATAAATTTGTTTTTTTAAGTATTTTATCAAGGGTCCCCATTTATTGATAGAATACTAGGTATTATATTAATAAATGGGGGGATTGTTGAATAGCACAATAGGACCCCATTTTCCATAAGTGCATCCTAGAAATTGGGTCACACATAATAACTCTCATCTCATGTTTACCTTGGTATGAGGGTTAAAGTGGGTAAATGTGGGTTCGGGTGTTATAGGGTGGTATTAGAGCTAGGTTGTGTCACTAGACCTCAAGTTAAATGCAAATTGTTATGCATGCATGTTAGTTGTCTTGGTGTTTATCATTCATGCATGTTAGCTATTTATTCTTATGGTTATGATAACCATGTATGAATTTCCATGCTTGTGATGTTGTATTGTGCTAACCTGGATTGGCATGTTCAGATGAAATAGCCTCCCCTGAGATACACTGAGGTATGATTTTGATTATATTTTTACTTACATAACAATGACATATGGCAAGAAACAAAAGTCTAGGAGATGAATAGTTGAATAGTTTAATATAGTTCATATGGATATTCATACAAGCTGGAAGAGACATTTGTATGATGGGAGAGATAAATTAAACAACATGGAGAGGGATATTGTCATAGTTTGGTAGATACATTGAGAATTTTGAAGGCATAAATTGTGAGTTGCAAGGAAAACAATGAAAATTTGATTGAAGATCAGGAAAGGCTTGCCAAAGCTCAAGAAAACAAAGCTGAGGTTAATGCATTCCTCCTCGAGAGCCTTACATATTTGTAGAAGTAGGGACAACTAGGGATGAGTCATGAGGATAGACAAGAAGAAAATAATAACAATGCATATGGAAGTAGGTCTCAAAAAGGGTACATGATGGAAAAATATGATACAGTAAAGAGTGGAAAATCCTTGGATACACCTGAGAGGAGAGATAACACTCATGGATTTTATTCTAACTTTACTTCTAAGAGTGATCATCACCATCACTACCAACATCCTTATAAGAGGAGTGAGAAGGGACAATTTCTAGAGGAGTTTAAGAAATCCAAGCCTCTTACTTTTTATGGAGAAATGAAGAAATCAGAAGATGTAGAAGCATCACTGCTTTGGATTAAGAAATTATTTATATTTCATGATTACTCAAAGAACATGAAAGTCAAGATAGCTACCTTGAGTCTCAAGGGAAAATCATATATCTGGTGGGAAGATATTAAAAATGTGAGAGGAATCAGAGAAGAGGAGTTGATTTGGGATGAGTTTGAAAGACTCTTCAAAAAGAAGTACATGTATGATAGATATTATGATGGAAAGGCCAATGAGTTCTATAAACTCAAGATGGGTTCTAAGACACATGAAGAATACACAACCAAATTTATATAGTTGATGAGATATGTGTCCTATCACAAGGATGGGAAAGTGAAGATCCAAAGGTTCATCAAAAAATTCTCGTTATCAATCAAATATCAAATTAAGTTTGATGAGCCTCAATCATTGGAGGAAGGAATCAAAAGTGGAAACAGTGTTATAAGTAGTCAAAGTGAAATCTTGAGTTTAAGCGTGACTGGAAAGTTATGATAAGACTAAAGAAAAATGCCTCAAGAAGAAAGGAATATTATAAGATGCAGGTAACAAAGAAAATGTGGCACCTCATAAGAAGTCTAATGAAACTAATAAAGGACATGGGTCTCACCCTAAGGAGCAGTAGAATAAAGACGATGTCAGAAAACATTTGAGATGTTAGACCTATGGTAGAGGCCATCATAGGAGGGATTGTCAATATCACCATGGTGGTAGGCCTTAGATTTACAGTCCTCAGGAGGTGCAGGCAATTGGGGATCTAGGTAAAAATAATCCTTAGATCTATGCAACAGTGAATAACAGGCAAGTAGATCATGAGGCATCCATTATCAAGCACTTGTTCCCGGAGAAAATGATACTTGATTGGTATGTGCTTGGTTTTTGAATGCATAACCGGATTCTTTGAGATGCTGATTGCACTTGTGTTATCACATAAGATGGGGATAGGTGGTGTACAAGTGATTTGAAAATCCTGCAAAGTCTGCATCATCCAAAGAAGCTTGGTGCAACAGGATGCAGCAGCAACATATTCCGCTTCAGCTGTAGACAAGGCAATCGAACTCTATTTCTTGCTGAACCAAGATACCAGTCTGGAACCCATAAAGAACGCACCACCACTTGTGCTTTTCCTGTCATCCACGCTTCCGGCCCAATCTGCATCTGTATAAGCATGAAGAGTAATATCTGTATCTCTAGGATACCATAAGCCATAATTTTGAGTCCCTTGAAGATATTTGAAAATTCTCTTCACTGCCTGAAGATGAGTCTCCTTCGGATTTGCCTGAAATCTTCCAACTATTCCAACTGCATGCATGATGTCCGGTCGGGTACCTGTCAAATATAGTAAACTTCCAATCATAGATCTGTAGGTTGGTTGATGTACTGCTGCAGATTCATTATTTGCACTGAGACTACATCCTGTGACCATGGGTGTACATACTGGTTTTGCATCTTCCATGCCATATTTCTTTAAAATCTGTTTGAGATACTTGGTTTGAGATAGAAAGATTCCTCCTTCCTTTTGTTGGATTTGCAAACCAAGGAAATATGTCAGTTCTCCTAGCAAGGACATTTCAAATTCTTTCTGCATGACCGAGGCAAAGCTTTGACTCATAGCTTCTTCATTGCTGCCAAAAATAATGTCATCTACATACACAACAAGTATTAGCAATTTGTCATTTTCAACTTTTATATACAGATTGCTATCTGCGGAACCTTTTGAAAAACCTTGTTGATGAAGATATTTGTCCAACCGGTAGTACCAAGCCCTTGGAGCTTGTTTGAGACCATAGAGAGCCTTTTTCAATCTGCATACAAGATTTGGATCATTTCCAAGAATGAACCCATCTGGCTGTTCAATGTACACTTCTTCTTCCAAGTCTCCATTCAGAAAGGCTGATTTCACGTCCATTTGAAATACTTTGAAGTTTTGAAAACTTGAGAGAGCAAGGAACATTCGGATGGCCTCAAGTCTTGCAACAGGAGCAAAAGTTTCTTCAAAGTCTATTCCTTCTTGCTGCGCATACCCTTTACAAACAAGTCTGGCTTTGTTTCTAATTACTTCTCCATTTTCATTCAATTTATTTTTGAAGACCCATTTTGTTCCGATAACATTCTTATCCTTTGGTCTAGGAACCAGCTCCCAAGTGTTGTTCTTTTCGATTTGCTCAAGTTCTTCATCCATTGCTTTCACCCAACATTCATCTTTGCATGCTTCTTTCACATTTTGTGGTTCAGTAGAGGAGAGTAATGCCAAATAGCTTGAGGCTTCTGCAACTGTTCTTCTTGTTTGTACACCTGCTTCTTTCTGCCCCACAATCTGAGATTCTGGATGATTCTTCTGAACATATCTGGATGGAGTTTTCTCTTCTATTCTTGTCTGTTCCTCTGGTTCTTCTTGAGGTTCTCCTTGGGGTTCTTCTTCTTCATTATTCTGTCTTTGAGGGTAGCCTTCATCTTCTTCTATATCTTCATGATGTACTTGCCTAGGAATGTATCCCTTCTCATCAACCACTACATCAATGCTGTCAACAATTCTGCCAAGTCTTTTATTGTAGCATTTGTATGCTTTGCTATGTGGAGAATAGCCAAGAAGAATGCCTTCATCTGCTCTAGGTTCAAGTTTGCCAAGCTGCTCATCAGTATTCTTGATATAGCATTTGCTCCCAAAGATTTTGAAGTGCTTTACCGAAGGAGTCCTGCCACTCCAAAGCTCATGAGGAGTTTGAGTGCTGTTCACCCAGACATTTGTTTTGTTGAGAATAACAACCGCAGCATGTGCAGCTTCACCCCAGAAAGTTGCGGGAGTTCCTGATTCATCAAGCATAGCACGAGCCATTTGTTGGATTGTTCTGTTCATTCTTTCAACAACTCCATTTTGCTGAGGAGTTCTAGCTGTAGAGAATTCTCTCCTTATCCCATGTTCATCACAGAAATCGAAAAATTCATTTGAAGTAAATTCCCCACCTCTGTCGGATCTGAGGCACTTAATTTTGTGACCTGATTCATTTTCAACCAAGGCTTTGAAGGATTTGAATTTTTCAAAAGCTTCATCTTTGTGCTTCATAAGTCCTAACCAGACAAACCTGGAGAAATCATCAATAAATAATATCAAGTATTCCTCTCCTCTAGGTGTTCTTTTCCTGAATGGGCCACATGTATCTGTATGTACTAGCTCAAGAGGCATGCTAGCTGATCCTTCTTTCTCTGGAAAGTTAGTCCTGGTTTGTTTTCCAAACTGACATGATCTGCATATGGTGTTGTCAGGAATTTTAATATCTGGAAGATCACGAACTGCCTGATATTTGCATGCTTTCCTTATTTGTGAGAAGCTTAGATGTCCCAACCTTCGATGCCATAACCAGTGCTCTTCATCCTTGCTCAAATAGCATTGTTGTTGTCCTTCTTCAAATATGTACAGATTATTTGGAGTTCTTTTGCCCTTGAGTACTGTTTTACCTGTATCAATATCACGAACAAGACATCCATTCGATCTGAAAATAACCTCGGTTCTTTGATCACACATCTGGCTGACACTTAGAAGATTATGCTTCAATCCATCAACATACAAAACATTTCCAGCTTTGACCTTTTCTTTTAACTAAGCAATGCCTTTTCCTTTTATAGTTGCAGGAGTATCATTTCCAAAAGAGACTTTCTTTCCTTTTTCTAGAGCAGAATAAGATTCAAGTTTTTCTTTATCACCTGTCATATGCTTCGAACATCCACTGTCAATGTACCATAGATTTTCCTGTCCCTCTGCATAAAATGCTATTCCACATCTTTCTGTTTGAGGTTCCTTTATTCTCCATGTTTTGGTGCTTGAGGCTTGCTCCTTTTTCTGCTGAAACCTGCTCCTGCATTCAGATTCTTCATGACCAAAGTTATTGCAAATAGAACATTCGACTTCATTTTCAAGAACCGAAAAGTTGTTATAGGTCCTTTTTGTAATCCCTGTCATACTTCTTTGTTTTTGAGCTTCCCTAGTGTTATAGACATTTTTGTGCCTCGCAGCATGGAGCATGAAATGTCAATAATTACAGGGATCCTCAGTCCCTAAACATGTTGTTCTTACCCCTAGAAGAACAAGGTCAGCAAACCACAGCACTTCCCATCAGTTCTCCACCTGAAAACACTCAAAAACAGGCTATTTTTGGATCATGTCAGCTGCTCCACTGAGCATCTGCGCTGGAATGCAACTGTTCCTCCTTGTACCTGTGCTAAAAGTCAAATCTAATGAAGGCTACCTGCGCTGGGCGAGATTGGCCAAGTGGCACAGTCATTCTGCAAGGTGTCAATTGCCCAGGAAGCTTCCAAACTGACACTTGGTTCAAGGGATTCGCCCTGTGATGAGTAAGAGGTACTTGATCTCCATGTGTAAGCAAGGATCTCCAAGTGGACTCAAGAACTGAAGTTTAACTGAAGAAGGAGAGGACACAAGGCAGCTTTATGTCAGTCTCAAGCTGACTCATCCTTTCTTCTTCTATCCTATATATAGAGCTCTTCTATGAGGTCTAAGGAGGCTGGAATATTTTGCAAAGTAAGGAAGTGTTGTTGGTTTACAGTTAGAGCTATTGGGTGATTGCTTTTATAGAGGGGAAGAGGAGATTTCTTGCTGCTGGGGAGGTGCTGCTGGATTGGAGCCATTGATGGTTGTAACCTTCTCAGAACCCTTTTACTTCTATCAATAAAGCTTTGAATGTTCTCCTATATACTTGTATTGCATTGATGTATTGTATTTACTTGTATATCTGATTCACTCTAATCCATGCATCAGTTATGAGTACATGTTTCTTGTAGTTTTCCTTCTCTTGTTTGTGCGGGATCTTTGTGTAGTTGGATCGGCAAAGGGAGCAAGGAGCTGGGAACAAGAGACAAAGAGAGAGGATAGGATCGACAAAAGCGAAAGACACCGGTTGGTCAATCTTTTCTTCCTTCTCTGTACTTTCATAAAGGAAAATATCGAAGCTTTACTTTCAGTTGTTGCTAAGGACTGTCACCCTTAGAGTAGGGATAGGGTCATCCGAGTCGGATACTTTTCCCCACAACAAACTGGCGACTCCGCTTGGGATCTAGTATCTTGTTGGTTTATTGTGTTTCTTGCTATTCATCTCATAAACAAGGAGAGCACCAAATCGAACTGCAATTGAATCCTTCAATTGCAAAGTAGAGGGCAGCTGCTCTGGCTCAGTTTCTGAGCAAGTTTATGATTTAAAGAGCTGATCCACAAGGACTCTTGTGCTCTTTGTGATAGCTTTTCATCCTCTTGATCATCCCTTAGCTTGTACTTGACCTATAGCTTTTTATTTCAGCAAAAACAGTGAATTTTTGAGCTTTTTATGACCCGGAAACCCTTGTAAACGCAACTCTCGTGTCTCAGTGCAGGCTGTCCAAAGGCAGTCTGCATTTCAGCGCAGGTACTCCCTTCGGGAACTGCGCTGAGAGTCAGTTTGACAGACCAGAGCCTGCGCTGAACCAGTTAGGCTATGTCTTCCTGAGGTTTCCCACTGAGTCTTGGCCCTGTTTTCACTGTTGTTTTGCTGCTGATTGCTTGTCATTTGTACTTGCTGTAAACCAACTTTCCTTGACATTATTCCGCCTCAGTTGTGTGATGAAACTGTGATTGTTCTTTCAGTATTTCTTGTTTCAGTTACAGTTTCCCATTGTGAAAAGCAAACCAGTATAGCTGTGGCCTCTTAGATCTTGAACTGTAAAAGTGTCGTCGTGATCTTAAGAGCTAGTTTTATTACTGTTCATGGCTGTTTGAGTTTGTTTGTTCTTCATTTTATGGTTTGAATTTATACATTTTTAGTGTCGAAACAAGTACCTGTAAGGCGTCTTTTGATTTTAGACAAAACTTGTTTGTTTACGCTTCAAATTGAATTCGAAAATTATACGACAGTTTCCTTTTGTCTACATCAACATTAAGGGAAAAGAAAAGAAATACATGCATCTTGCATTTGCATTTTTTGATAAGTTTGCGTGATTGATCTAGGGGAAAGTGCATTAGTTTGTGCTTTGTGCTCTGTGTGGAAAGATAATGTTTTTCTCTCCCCTCAGTAGTTAGGATTTTCAAAGCTAAAAAGATTGTAAAGCTTGCTTATCATTTTAGCTGCATTTAGGAATTTGTACCAATACATCTCGTGGTGATCCTGAAAGACAAACTGCTAAACAAGATCAACTTAAAATATATTGAATGAATCTAAAAACGCTTTGTAACATAACGCTCACAATAGAGGTCTAGGTAGAGACGTGTTCCGGCGTCGTTAAACGTAGTGACTGTCGATCTCTACGAAGGTGGGTGATTCCTCCTGAGGGACGATAGCACTAATACGGACTTGTGCTCCCGCGTACCGTCGCGTATATTGGGAGAACCCTATAGGCATTTATCCTTTATCCTTAGGAAGCCGTGTCGGCCGCCCTACTGATCGCGATGCAGTGAACACAGCATTCACGAAGATCGACCACCCGTACCGTAAAACGTATTCTGTGGTTTCGCGAAAGGTTTGGCACACCCTCTGCCTAGATCTCCAGAGCAGTTTCTTTTGGCCTTTTTCAAACTCTATAACTGAAAAAGTCCAACCGAGCATTTGTCACTTCGGGCTCGTTAATACATCGAAGGTGACTAGAGTCATCTTTAGCTTTTTCTCGACTCTTAAAACATGAAAAAGCAAAGTTGTGTCTAAAAGCGTCTAATAAAATTCATTCAATACGGAAACATAATTCCCCTTTTTGTATTTTAGTTGATCGAGTAATCCGCAACCGTGGAGGAAAGTCAATTAGAACTCCGTCGTTCGAGGAGACTCGCGAGTCAACCGTCTTTGTCTCCGGAATCGAGAGTAGTACGGACGAAGCGAACTCGCTTGACCAGGTCAAAATCTCCCATTAAAGTTAGAACAACAGTTCCGACAACATCTGAGATTCTGGTCACTCCTAATATTTCTGGAATCCCTGCCTCTATTGAAGAAGTTCAACAGCAACAGAGGGACAGTTGTACTGATCCCAGTCTGAGGACAAGTACTTGCATAACTGAACCAGTTCCATCTGAAACCGGTCCACAGAGTCTTGTTGCTCAAACAACTGTCGCTGTCGAAGCAACCCCTTCTTCGGCACCAGAAATCTTTTACGGACCTGACGGTCTTCCTCTTCCTCCTGGTCTGATTGCAATAGAGGAAATCGTAGAGGACCAGCAAGCAAATACTCCAACTCATTTTGGAGTAGGCATCACTCTTTTTCCTTCTGCATCAGAAGTTTGTCCATCGCCAGTGGAAGTTCCTGTAGAATCGTTAGGCAGTTTATTGGATAGACTTAAAATGTCTGAGCAACCGTCGACATCTAGGACTGTGCCAAATGACACAGCGACAGCAGAAACTCCTGCTGTCACTCCAACAATGTTTGCCGGCATACCAGCTATCCCGACTAGCTCTCATCAGCTAGAAGGAGTCCACCCAGGGACTATTACGACAACTTGGTCTGTTCCAGTTTGTTCTTCCGGTATAATACCCGGTAATTCTTATGTTGAAACTAGACAAATTGATCCCTTTGGAAATCAGTTTGGGCCATCCAGTCCTCAAAGGCAATCTATACCCTTGAGTTCCGGATTGTTACCATATGGGGGGCAATATGCCCTTTCACTTCCCCTTCCGGGGGGATACCCATATGGCAGTTTTCAACAACATTCAGGTTTGACTGAAGTAACGACGAGTGGTTGGGTACCTATGTTACCCCAACAACCAAGAGTTGTATATTCCATGCAACAGTGTGTACCTATGTCTAGTATCCCGACGACGCCAGCAATTGTAACCGTGTCGCAAGTTCAATCGATGCCTGTTGTATGTCAACCCCAAGTTGTAATGCAACAGCCCATTGAACCTGCAACACAACCACAATCGCCAACTGCCGGGACGACACAGACACAAACGGGAACCATAACCCCGCATCTTGGTCCGTCGGTTAGTATCGCACAACAAAACATGGCTTCGCAACCATGGATGGTGCAATACCAACAACCTCAGTTTCAACAGGTGTACCAGGGATCTGAACAACAGATCTTTGCGAATAGTGGGCAACCCTATATTCAGAACGGGTTAAATCAACCACTTTACAGTGGCCAAGCCCACCAGCCATATCAGTCATATCAACATCAGTTGCATTATGCTGGTATGCAAAGGCCTACTGCTCAGGCGATTCCATCGTATCCTGGGTACGCCTCGCCAAACCTGAATCAGCAGTTGCCATTCGTGGCAACTCTAGAATTACCAGATTTACATCGATTGACGAACGATCCAATCGCCTATGCCCATTGGTGGCCAGCGATTCCTCACAAACTTCCTTCGGACATTCCTAAATTCAATGGAAATCCTGGCGAAGACCCGTCGAATCATGTGATGACATTCCATCTGTGGTGTTCGTCGAATACCTTGAATGATGATTCGATAAGGCTTCGCCTTTTCCAGAGGACATTGACTGGTCCGGCGGCTAAATGGTATATTGAATTACCTAGAGCCTCTTTCGACAATTTTAGTTCCCTAGCCACGACTTTCTTAACACACTTTCAGTTACCTATAAGGTACGAAACTGGAACCGAGATCTTAACCAATTTCAAACAGACAACGGCCACACATATATCAGATCATATACATGAGTGGCGTCGTCGTCGCAGAATGGTAAAGACTTATGTTCCAGATCAGCTTTTAGCTGAGTGGTTTATAAAGTCGGTTCTTCCTGCTATAACAGAAGATGTGACCAAGGGAGGCGTCGTAACAGAGGAGCAAGTTATTGCTCGTGCCCAGTATTTAGACTTAGTATATACTCAGTCTGGCACGCTCTATGACAAGATACCTGACGCCCCTAGACCGGAATTTTCAATTCCTCCCCCTCCTGGATCAAATAGTGACTCTCATGCCGGCGATGGTGTGATTGGCACTGCAAACGCAAAGTCAACACGGGATTCGTCTAAGAAAGCCCGTAAGACTTCGAATCAAAATGCAAATGAAGAACTTCTTGCCTCGGAAGTAAGTGCCGTGTCGGACGACAAGGGCAAACAACTGAAGCAACCAGGAGACAAGAAGAAAAAGAAAGGGAGAAAAGGGAAACCCCCTTCGGGGTGTCATATATGCGATGAGGATCATTGGACAACAGATTGTCCATGCAAAGCTGAGCTTAAAAGATTCTTTAAGAGTCCGAAAACCTCAGCTGTGTTGACTGATCCGTTTCCTAATCCTGGTCAAAATCTGGTTGCTAATCAAAATGCTTCCCGATCCCAAGTGCTTATGTTGTCTACCTCAAAGCAGCAGAATAATGCTTTGACAAGGAATAAAGATTACGGGAATCCATGGCTGTCAAATAACAAGGCTAATGAACAACCTAGTAGTTCGACGACAGCTTTGACCAAAGTTGTGCCACCCATCATTCCTGAACCAATGGTAAAGTTGCCAAAGGGAGTAGTACACAAATCGACATTTAATCCTCGTGCCAAAATAGCACAGAATTATAATATAATAGAGGACCTGGCCCAATCGCCGTCCGCTATGTCGACACTTGAGGTACCGCAAAATTGCCCCTCCCAAGAGCAAACTTTATTATCAGCAATAGGTGGGATTGGCCCAATGGATTCCAATCTTGTGGCCTTTGATCATAAAGGATATGACCCTAAGTTACCAGCTCAACTAGCTTTCCTTATTCAAGTGAAAGCCCTCAACAAAACTGTTCATCGAACAATTATTGATGAGGGGGCATCTACATGTCTTATGTCGATGAGTTGCTGGAAAAATTTAGGCTCACCACCCTTGTCGAAATCGTCAATGACCTTAAAAGCATTTGATGGACGATCATACACTCCCTACGGGATTTTAGGTAACTTGCAAGTTGAACTGGGGGGCAAAACAGTAGAAGTCGATGTTGAAGTAATTGATGGAAACCTCGATTACAACATCCTACTATGAAGGCCCTGGATATATGCCATGGCCGCAGTCGTGTCGACCTACTTCAGGAAGATTGCATTTCCCTTTCAAGGAGGGATTACAATCGTCGACCAACAAACTTTCCTCCCCGACAGTTCACAAGTTACGGGAAGCATTCCAATGACACATGGAAGCGATCATTCGATTCAAAATATTGGAGTAGGTCTCCTAAAAGACCCTGCCTTAATGGGTACTTTTTCCCTACCGCCTGCAAGTAATCTGGCGGAGGTGGCCACAGTGGAAACCTACAATATGAAATCTTCTATATCTAATGGATTCGGAAGATTCCTAAACATTTTGTCAGCATGGATCATCGCCCTAATAGAAATACTGTAAATACAGTGGGCTTCGAGGATAGTTCCTATCTCATGTCAACCTCGTTAAAAAATGAAACAAATCCCCTTTCCAAATCTCAAAGGTAAACCTTCATTCCAACCACCGAGTTGAATGCAATGAAGCTTGGGGGGCATGCACCTCGATTTTCATTATTATGCTGGGGGCATGCAAACTTATCATCGAGCAGTTTTAGCACATAGTTCATGCTCGTTAAAAAATAAACACAAGATCCGAGCAGTTTTAACGCGGTCTTCATGCTCGTTAAAAAATAAATAAAAGCAGTGAGCAATGTTCCCTCCAGAGTTTAAGCTCATTTTTATCTAAAAAAAAGAACCTATCCCGGTAAATAACCTTTTGAGATCATAAATCCATCAGCCATAAAAGCCTTGGTCGTGTTTGTGCACCGTCACCTCCACTTTTCATTTGGCCGATCATTCACCTCCATTTGTGTGTTTACCTCTTTTGAGAAACAGCTGCGAAGAGTGATTTCACCTAGCCATCCTTGTGACACTGCCGTGATTGGAGAATTCCAACCTGTACCTGGAATCTGCTGCTATCCCTGTTTATCACTCGTTCCTCAAAAGACGAGTCTTCTTTGAGCTCTTTTCATCTGACTCGTAAAATATGAAAAGTTTGCCGAGTTTTGGCCTTCCAGCTCGTTAAACGACCGGAAGAGCTATCCCTCCTCTAGATTTTAATCTTTTTTGGACCTGAGGGATTATTGCACAAAAAGATCGAGCGCTTGTCTTGTTCGGCTCGTTAAAAGTACTGAACACTCATCCCTTCTGTATTGTTTTATACTTTTTCGGACTTAAGGGATTAGATGACGAAAAAGGAATTTTGAAGTTAACTTTCTGTACCTCTTCAGACTCTCTAAAAATGAAAAGGACCGAGTTTTCCTTGTCGTTAGACTCGTTAAAATGATTGAATAGCGACAAACTTGTCTTTAGACGAGAACGAGTTTCCCTATCGCTAAGCTCGTTAAATCATAGCGATGGGCTTGCCCGAAGGGCAGGTTATAGAACAAGCATATGTTATCCTCCTCAAGCTTGACAAAAATAAAGAGGTACTGGTCAGAAATGACTGGGGAAAAATTGGGAGAACATCAAAGCTTAATGGTAGCAAGTCGCTCTTGAACATGACACTTTTCTTCCGTACCACATCGGGTTGGGTTGTTTCATTCACCGGTCTCATCACCATGGTCTTCGCCAAACCGTCCACCCTTGGGGTAATGCTACCGATCCATCGCATCAGTGTCGTTATATGTTCAAGAGAGGTCATTCTGAAAGTGTCAACCGTGTCCCATCCACTGCCATACATTATCCTTCATCCATTCATGATCGCCACCCTGAATCATATATCACAGTTTGTTTTCACCTCCACTAAAATCATTAGCTCCGTTCCGTGTCATTGATGTGGGATTCATTAAGGCCCTCCTTTGACGGATCGCTTCTTGTCGACTTCAGCTCATTATCCAAGAAGTTGATCTAGGAACAACCCCATCAGTACTTTGAAGCTTGCATGCCTCAATGGCAAGTTTCTCACTTCCGGCGACAGGTATACATCAATGACCTTCGACCAGAAGATTTTGCGTGGCGTTCGACGCCAAGTCCTTTATTCACGCCACGTGAATTGTACTGCAGTACCTTGAGGGTCATTATCATTATCGGTGATTCCTCTCGCGCTTGTTAACGGTTTTCATCATTGACCGGTAATCAAGCGATGTCTTTCCATGTTCGACTTCAGCGAAATTCTCACATGGATCGACTTGTACTTAGAGTGAAGATCGAACGAGTTTGAAGACCCCGGATCTAGTTTCATCCATTCGGGCTGCGATACATATTCAGGAAATATAAAAGCATTTGTCATGTACATCATTGCAGCAGATGATCATCCTACTCAAAGGATGATAATTTCAGCAGAGAATTATCAGTCTACCATCAGACGATCGTCTGTTCTATGTACCAAAATGTATTTATAAAGCTGAGCATGGGAATGCCCGCCTCAGCTAGATCATGAAAACAAAATGAAAAAATAATGTATTGTATTGTATTGTATTACAGGGCGCCTCCTCAGCACTGGAATGAACTTCGGACCCTCTAGATAAAGCATTTTCACCCGATAAACGGCCTCATACTTTAGGGGGCAACTGTTATAGACATTTTTGTGCCTCGCAGCATGGAGCATGAAATGTCAATAATTACAGGGATCCTCAGTCCCTAAACATGTTGTTCTTACCCCTAGAAGAACAAGGTCAGCAAACCACAGCACTTCCCATCAGTTCTCCACCTGAAAACACTCAAAAACAGGCTATTTTTGGATCATGTCAGCTGCTCCACTGAGCATCTGCGCTGGAATGCAACTGCTCCTCCTTGTACCTGCGCTGAAAGTCAAATCTAATGAAGGCTACCTGCGCTGGGCGAGATTGGCCAAGTGGCACAGTCATTCTGCAAGGTGTCAATTGCCCAGGAAGCTTCCAAACTGACACTTGGTTCAAGGGATTCGCCCTGTGATGAGTAAGAGGTACTTGATCTCCATGTGTAAGCAAGGATCTCCAAGTGGACTCAAGAACTGAAGTTTAACTGAAGAAGGAGAGGACACAAGGAAGCTTTATGTCAGTCTCAAGCTGACTCATCCTTTCTTCTTCTATCCTATATATAGAGCTCTTCTATGAGGTCTAAGGAGGCTGGAATTTTGTGCAAAGTAAGGAAGTGCTGTTGGTTTACAGTTAGAGCTATTGGGTGATTGCTTTTATAGAGGGGAAGAGGAGATTTCTTGCTGTTGGGGAGGTGCTGCTGGATTGGAGCCATTGATGGTTGTAACCTTCTCAGAACCCTTTTACTTCTATCAATAAAGCTTTGAATGTTCTCCTATATACTTGTATTGCATTGATGTATTGTATTTACTTGTATATCTGATTCACTCTAATCCATGCATCAGTTATGAGTACATGTTTCTTGTAGTTTTCCTTCTCTTGTTTGTGCAGGATCTTTGTGTAGCTGGACCGGCAAAGGGAGCAAGGAGTTGGGAACAAGAGACAAAGAGAGAGGATAGGATCGACAAAAGCGAAAGAAACTGGTTGGTCAATCTTTTCTTCCTTCTCTGTACTTTCATAAAGGAAAATATCGAAGCTTTACTTTCAGTTGTTGCTAAGGACTGTCACCCTTAGAGTAGGGATAGGGTCATCCGAGTCGGATACTTTTCCCCACAACACCTAGTCATGATTGTTTTATATGCAACACATTGAGCTGCTTTGTGACCAAAGTTATGACAAGAAAAGCATTGTCCATTGAAGAAACTTTTGCGGTTATTGAATCTGCCAGCCAACTGATTGTAATTTCTATTTTCATCTATTCTTGGACCAAATTGAGAAGATTTTACCTGTGGCTGGTTCACCCTTAAGATGGATTGCCCTTGATAGCTTCTGTTTGTAATTTGTCCCTGCTTTACCTGTAGATCTTCACTGTTCTTTTGCTCATTTCTTCTTGCTGCATCAAGATAACTCTTTGAGGTGGATGCTTGAGAGGTTTCTCCATTGTAGCCCAGACCTATCTTGTTTAGAGGAGACCGCTGCACATTGATAATCTTATCCAAAGTTTCAGATCCTTTGACAAACTTAAGATTAATAGCTTTTGTTTTCTCAATCTCTTTTCTAAGACCAACAATTTCTCCTTCTAGTTTTTCAAGATGTTTTTCCTTTTCATCAATTTGAAATTGTAGAGTATCAATGATCACATTCTTTTCTTCTATACATCTCTTGAGTCTAGTGATTTCATCATAAAGGTTATCCACATCTATAGCATCCATATAATCATCATCTTCAAATGCCATTAATAACTTATATTCATTACCTCGTTCATCTTCATCACTGTTTGATAGACCATCACTATCTTCATGGGTGTAGTAGCTTTTCTTATTTGCACTTTGTTTCTTGTTCCATCTAGCAGGTTCCTTTCCTTTATCCTTATAAGGACATTTTGCAGCATAATGACCCACTCTTCCACAAGCAAAGCATTTGAAAGGTAGCTTACCTCTGAACCTTCCAGAACCCCTTTGAAGATTTCTGACAAAATTGGATTCTTCTTCCTCTTTTTCTGGAACATGGCTTGCTTCATAGTAATCTTCCTTGCCTGATGCCTTGAAAGCAGCTTCCCTTCTGTCTGATGGACCTCCCTTTCTGATTTCATAAGCAGTTAGAATTCCATGTAGCTGAGACATAGTGAGAACTCGGAGATTTTCCTTTTCTTCTATTGCAGATACTTTAGATTCAAACTTGGGGGATAATGATCTTAGAATCTTTTCAACTACTATAGCCTCTTTTATTTCTTCACCCAAATTTTTCATACAATTAACAATCTCATCTACCCGAAGAAAATAATTAGCCACACTTTCATCATTATACATCTTAAGAGTCTCATACTGAATCCTGAGAGTTTGAAGTTTAGCTCGCTTTACCTGTTCATCTCCTTCATAGCTCGTGACCGTTTTGTCCCATATCTCTTTTGCTGATTTGAAGTGCATTACCTTCATGAATTCTGTTTGGGATATACTTCCTAATAGAGTACTGACTGCTTTTGCATTTGTTTCATACTTCTTTTTCTCAGCTGGATCTGTAGGAGTAGCTGAAGGAAAAGCATAGCCTGTTTCTACAATGTCCCAAACTTCTGTACCAAGAGATTGAAGATATGCAGTAACTCTTACCTTCCAATAATTGAAGTTTGTCCCATCAAAAATCGGTGGCCTGATTGTTGCTTCTCTCTCGTAGTTGCTCATGATGAACGATCTACCTTCAAGCGATCAAGCTTCTCTGAAGGACCTGCTCTGATACCAATTGTTGGAAATAATACTGAGAGGGGGGGTGAATCAGTATTATCTAGCAATTTAACAAATCTTCCTTATTTGATCTTTGAATTTTTTTTTTTTTGCATATCAGTACCATAAAATAATGAGCATGAACAAAGAAAACAGATAGTCACACCAAAGAACACAAGATGTAAGGTGGAAACCCAATGTGGGTGAAAACCACCTGCTGCAATATGTCTCTATCTTCTTTCAAATTAGAAACTCCTTTTACAATGATTTTGTACTGGTGCAGTCCTTTACCAGTACGCAGGCTGCAACCTGCAGAGAGCTACAACTCTCTACTTCTTTTCATAAAGCATCAAATGATCATCCAGTACATAACAGTTACTGTCTACTACAGTTATCAGATCAGTAATAACAGAATTAACCTAGAACACCTTATCAACAGATAAATACAATCAATAGAACAGAGACGCAGTTTTTCCTTCTGTGGCCTACGACCAGACGCAGCTAACCTTTTGCTACTCTGCGTCCAGACGCAGATATCCTTCTACTGTGCTGCGTGCCCACGCACTGTTCCTTCAACTGATCTGCGTTCTGTTGCTTCAGGGACGCACCAGAAACACTATCGCGCCGCGTCTTTCTGCTACAGAGACGCACCCAAAAACACTATCGCGCCGCGTCCTTTGCTTCAGAGACGCACCTGAACCTTGATCTCCCTGCATCCCCACGCAGATCTCCAGTTACTGAACTGCGTCCCAGACCCACCTGAACTTCGTCTGCCCTGCGTCCCCACGCAGGTCTCCAGATTCTGCACTACGTCCCGGCGCGCTGCGTCCCTTCGGGTATGAATGATTTCAAGACTTTAAGTGTAACCCAAACAGTCAGATCTTCAGATCTGATCTTGCGCCAAAGAGATCTCAGTCCTTCAGTAGATTCGCCTTCTTTAGATCTAGATCAGATCTCACCCAAAAAGATATTCAACCAAAGACATCCTTAGCCAAATGATCTCCTTGCTTTATATAGGCAAGCTCCTCCTCAAAACATGGAACAAAACCACGAGCCGACACAATAGAAACACAAAACCGTCGGCTAGATACCACACAAGAAACCCCCACGTGCTTTTTCTCTGCCTTGAAAGGTGTGCACTGGGTGGACGCACCCCCTGAACGGCTGGACTGCGTCTCTGGACGGGGATCCTGCATGGTGTACCTGCGGGTACGCACCTTCTGAACTGGTTTCCTGCGTCCTTCTTAAATTTTAACAAACTGAGAGCCTTGCCACGGGAGTTGCCATCAAGTACAACATCTGTAACATATAGTCATACCAGAAAACATAATGCCAACAGAATACACAACCAAATTTATATAGTTGATGAGATATGTGTCCTATCACAAGGATGGGAAAGTGAAGATCCAAAGGTTCATCAAAAAATTCTCGTTATCAATCAAATATCAAATTAAGTTTGATGAGCCTCAATCATTGGAGGAAGGAATCAAAAGTGGAAACAGTGTTATAAGTAGTCAAAGTGAAATCTTGAGTTTAAGCGTGACTGGAAAGTTATGATAAGACTAAAGAAAAATGCCTCAAGAAGAAAGGAATATTATAAGATGCAGGTAACAAAGAAAATGTGGCACCTCATAAGAAGTCTAATGAAACTAATAAAGGACATGGGTCTCACCCTAAGGAGCAGTAGAATAAAGAGGATGTCAGAAAACATTTGAGATGTTAGACCTATGCTAGAGGCCATCATAGGAGGGATTGTCAATCTCACCATGGTGGTAGGCCTTAGATTTACAGTCCTCAGGAGGTGCAGACAATTGGGGATCTAGGTAAAAATATTCCTTAGATCTATGCAACAGTGGATAACAGGCAAGTAGATCATGAGGCATCCATTATCAAGATGGAAGGTAATATTTGTGATCAAGTTGTTTCTATTTTGTTTGATCCTAGATCAAATTATATCTATATTAGTGCTGACCTGGTGGATCAGTGTGGGTTGAATAAGGAAGTGCATGCATAATCTTAGTTGTTTTGGTTGGATACAGGGGCCAAGAGAAGATTTCATCACTGGGTGAGATCATGCGCATTTGAGCTTAATGGCATGCCTACATCAACACATCTAAATGTGCTTCCTTTCAGTTCATATAGCATGCTTCTAGGCATGGACTGGTTGTTCATTCACAAGACCAAGGTGGATTTATATGAGAAGGCCATTGAGTGCCTAGATGATTATGGAGAAAAGAGAGTATTGCAGGGAAAGAAGAATCCTACATCAGTGAGAATAGTTACAATGACGTAAGATAGGTGTAGCCATAGGAAAGCATGTTTATTATTTGTAGTACACATTTCTAGCTATAAAGGGAAGGAAGATGGGGATGATGAAGTCTTGAGGAAGTATACTATTTTGTAGAAATTATAGGATTTGTTTCCTGTAGATATTCTAGAGTTGTTACTTCATAGGGAATTGGATTTGTTTATTGAGTTGATGCTAGAAGCAACATTGACATCTAAGGCACCTTACAGGATGAGTACTTCAGAGTTGGTGGAGCTAAAGTTGTAGCTTAAAGAGATGATTTATAAGGGATACATAAGGCCATGTGTATCTCCATGGGGTGAACCAGTGTTGTTTGTAAAGAAGAAGGATGGTACTCTCAAATTGTGTGTTTATTACAAGCAGTTGAACAAGGTGACTATTAAGAATAGGTATCTATTGACTCAGATTGATGATTTGTTTGATTAGCTAAAGGGAGAAACAATATTTTCAAATATTGATATGAGATCAGGATATTATTAGGTGCACATAAAAGAAGAAGGCATTTACAAGACTACATTTCATACAAGGTATATGCACTATGAGTTCATAGTGGTTCCTTTTTGTCTTACAATTGCTCCAACCACCTTCATTTGTTTAATGAATAATGTGTTGCGCACTTACCTAGATATGTTTGTGATAGTATTTGTTGATAATATATTGGTATATTCAAAGAATGAGGAGGAGCATGCAGAGCACTTGGTAGAAATGTTGATATTGTTGAGAAAGCATAAGTTATATATGAATCTCAGCAAGTGTAGTTTCTTTTTAGTCTCAAATCCATTACTTGGGACATGTTGTTTCCAAGGAAGGGATAGCAGTGGGTCCAGAAAATATTAAGGCTATCATGGAGTGGCTAACTCCAAGGAATGTGTACGAGGTCAGATCATTCATGGGACCAATAGGTTATTATAGGAATTTTATTAGGAACTTCTCTAATATTTGTTATGCTATCATATCCTTGTAGAGAAAAGGAAAGAAGTTTCAATGGAATAATGAGTGTGCAACTATCTTTGATTAGTTAAAGAAATTTCTTAGCAATACTTTAGTTTTAAAGATTGTAGACCCTAATAAGGAGTTTGTGGTTTGTACGGATGAATGTAAGGAAGGAATTGGTGGAGTCCTAATGCAGGAGGGTTAGGTGGTTTACTATGAATCAAGGAAGTTGAGTGAACATAAGCATAATTATGTGACTCATGATCTTGAATTGGAAACTATCATTTGTTCATTGAAGATGTGGAGACATTATCTCCTTGGTAGGAGTTTCATATTGATGAGTGATCATAGTGGACTGAAGTAATAGTTTGACTGACCCAATCTAAATACAAGGAAAGCTATATGGTTGACTACTCTTAGTGAGTTTGACTTTGAAATCGAATATATCAAAGGCAAGGAGAACCATGTTGTGGATGCACTTAGTACGAGAGAACATGTGAATCAAATTTCACATGTGGGCTCTTATGGGATAGATTTGAAAGAGAGAATCATGGATGTAGGAAAATATTATGAAATATAGGAGCAGTTGAAGCAGACATTGCAACAACAAGGTGATAAGGATGAGGACTATCACCTCAAAATAGATGGCTTGGCTAGATTTAGGAGTCACATCTATGTGTCAAATAGTACTGAGTTGAAGAAGCATATTTTGAGAGAGTTTCATGTCAAGCCATATTTAGGCCACCCAAGGTACCAGAAGACTTTGACAGTTGTTAATAATTTCTATTGGTCAGATCAAACTCTCCATTTCATCCGACCAATAGGCTTCCTAATGGGATCAATCAACATTGTATTCCCCCTTGTCATCATCTTGCATAAATCCCTAAACATGCATCTTTAATTCCCCAAATTTTATGCTTGAAACAACATCATCTGAGCTAGTTTTAGGACCAACGCACCCTAGCCTCTTGTTCAACCACATTTACCTACAAGTTGCTCCATTGTGGCCTATGTTGATCACCTACAGGTTTCTCCCCTTTGCACCTGCGTTGATTCTAGAAATTCAGGAAAAAAATATAAACTCCATATGCTTCCTCTTCCATAAGATTCCATAATTTGTTACGAACATTTACCTAGGATAAAATATTCAGATCCTATCCTAACCTAATTTGGATTTTGCATCCCTTATCCTTTAATCCCATCCTCCCATCAAACGTGGATCTAAAACCTTAGATTGGTAATTGGATAATAACTCACAACTTACCCCACTCCTCTATATATTTAGAACCTTCCATATGCAAGAGGTTGGCTTTTGGAGAGTGATTTTACCCTTATGATGTTGTGGTGAGATGCTTCATTTGATGTGTTTAGGGTGATTGGAGGTGCACATTGTGACAAGGAAAGAACAAGTTAGCCTTGGAGAAGCTCTTCTACAAGATCAAAACCTATTTATGGTTGTAAATTCCCTCCATTTATATTAATCCAAAGACTTATTTTTTTTCCTATCTTTGATGTTGTTATTTCATATATTTCAATAACATGTTGATACATTGAATAAAGTATTTAGATGATACTGCATAGATCTTGTAGTTTCTTGGCTTGTGTTCTCTAACTGTATAGGTTCTAATTTTGGCAATCGAAGCTGGAATTGGGGAATTCAAGCTAAAGAAGGAGCGAAGTTTGTGATAGATTCTAGGTAGGCTTCATTCCATCATCTATTTACTTTAAGGAAAATTGGGTTCCTTGTCTCTCTATTGTTCTAGGTTAGCCACCAAACCTAGGGGAGATACTAGTGTTCGCAATTGTAAATATCGTATACAAAATTGGTGACCAAACTTGGGAATGATGTATTCCCTTGGTCTTTCCTTTTTCCATTGTGTTTTATTACCTCTTTGATAAACCTTTTTTGCTTTACCCAGCCAAGAACAGACCTAGGAAGTGATTTAATTCTGTCTCTTTTGTAATTTTTGTGTTGGAATCCTCTATCGTTGGACCAACGCTCCCCTAATGCCTCTGACAAAGTGTAGCACCTCACATGGGCCCACTCTATACCAGCGTTGCAATGCAATGGTGCCTCTTCTGTACCAGTATTGACCCTTGTTTTTGCACAAAACTTGCCCTTGTCTTTGGGTGTCTCTTTGATCAGCCTACTTCCAACTGACATTCCCTGGGTCATAAGTGTCTTGTGGTCTCTCTAAAGCCTCCATCTAGTCTGCATTTGTGTTTGATTTCCTTTGGTAAGGATTTGTTTCTATTTTTCTTTGCTCTTATCATTAGGTCTCTTGCAAACTAATTTCATTTGGTCATTGGTCGCTTGGATGAATTGTTTTTCTAGTCCTCATTCTGAAAAGTGAATTTGAATTAGTTATTAAACTTTTTCATCTTAGTTTTCCTCATTTCAAAAATTAAGTGTGTTGAAAATAAAATCTTTGCATTTGCAGCTAGGGTTTTGTGTGTGAAATTGGAAATCCCTAGTGTGAAATTGCGCATTTTTTCTTTCATTTTTGCAACAAAAAAAGTTCCCCCTCAATCACCGACGAGGGGGTTGAATTGTGTATGAGTGTTAATCACCTTTGAGAGTCATCTCTTTTGATTTTTGAAATTTTCATGCAATTTCAGTTTGATTCCTCTTTTCATGAAATCTTAGATTATGTTTGATTTCATTAGAATCCTCTTGTGTATTTTTTGAATAATTCTCTTGCATAGATCACATTTTAATATTTAGAATTCTCACTTTCATAGAAGGAAAGGAAGTTTTATATAGATTACATTTGGATTATTTTCAAGGAAATTGTGCATATATTATATTGCATGGTTTGGCATCTTTTAATTATTTGAATTGAATTGGAATAGTGAAATTGAAAGATCTAGGAAGTTGTTGTTTGCTGCATATTTGATTGTTGCATCATTGTTTGCACCTCTTCCCTACACTAGATAGCTTTCATCAAAATTGAAAAGAGTTGTTTTTCTCGTATTAGTTGCATTATAGGTGTGTTTAGGTGACATCAAATTTTGAGCCTTGAAATCGAAATCTAATTCAAGGTAAACTCTAATATTCACCTTAATTAACCTAAGGATCATTTGTAACATTAACACAAACACTTAGATTTCTAGGCTAGAGATGTGTTCTGGAGTTGTTAAAAGTATGAGTTGTCGTTGTTTGCCATCGTTGCATCCCGGGGGTGATATCCCATTCCACATACATAAGTGTACATGATCGATCTCCATGTACCTTTGGTATATTAAATGAAACTCCACACACATAAGGTATATGGGAACACTCTCATTGAATAGTTATGCATTAGATGACACCAATATGGATTGCACTCCCACATACCATCAAGTATATTTTGGGTGTCCCCTATAGGTTTCTATCCATCCATAGGTAACCGAGCCCACTAGCTTGTATGTTGTGATACACCGAAAACAACATTCAGGGAGATTTCCTACACGTAAGTTAAGTCCTTGGTTCACCAATGTTATGAAACTAACTCACAAAAAGATAGAAAAGATAGATCAATGCCTTAGAAATCAGCCTCTTCAAGGGGGAGACCTCCTTTACATTACACAAATAAACAATTCTTCGATGATACAAATGACAAAACCTCCTTTCTATATATGGGAGTCTAAGGGGTCACAATATAATCGAAGCTAACCTAACAATAATAATATAAGGGCACAAAAATAGCAATAGTGGGCATCTATGGGGCACAATAATAACAATATGGGGATGATAGGGGAACAAAAATAAAAAGAACGGCTACAATGAAAATAGTAATGGGGGAATGACTAGTATTATAGGGACCTAACATTCCCCTCTCCTTCAAAAAAAATTTGTCCTCAATGTTTGAGTAGTTTTGGTTGCTTCTGTATAAAATTCTCATCCTCCCATGTGGAATCTTCAACGGGTAAGTTCTTCCACTTAATGAGATACTCTGAAATTGATCAATTTCGTAGTTGTCAAGTTCTTGTTTTTGTGACTGCTTTAGGTTCCAATATGATTTTTCCTTCCTCATCAAGTTCTGGCAATATTGTTTGTCACCTATAACCTTATTTAAGCATGAAACATGGAAAATTGTGTGCACTCAGGAATCTGTAGAAAGCTCCAATGTGTATGCCATAGTACTTATCTTTTACAACACCTTGTACAGTCCATAATACTTTGGTGATAATTTATTATCCTTCTAAGATTTCTTGAGGTACATTTGTTTATATGGTTGTAGCTGTAGGAATACCCAATCACCTAGATCAAAACTTCTTTCATTGCGATGTTGACCTACCTGTTGTTTCACTCTATTCTGTGCCAAGGTGAGGTTATCCTTTAAGAGTTAGAGAACTTTTTATTAATGCTCGATGTGATCTTCCACTGCTTGAACCTTAGAATTTTGTCTTGAATATGATGTGATGGACGGTGGATGATATCCATAAAGTGCCATAAATGGGGTCATTTTTGCTGCAGTATGGAAGGAAGTATTATACCACCATTCAATCAAAGGCAACCATTTGGCCCATTGTGTCTATTTATCAAATACAAATCAACGAATATATCCTTCCAAACATTTGTGTACTATCTCAGTTTTCCCATCAGATTGAGGATGATAAGATGAGATATGAGCTAATTGAGTACCAAGGCAAGAAAATAATTTTGTCCAAATATTTCCAGTGAAAATGGGATCTTTGTTGCTTACAATAATCTTTGGGTTTCCATGTAGCTTTTGAATTGTTTCCATAAACGCTGGTAAGCGCCAGTATTGAAGCAAGAATGTTGCAACTCCTGGGTTGCCAACTTTACATTTATCAACTTAGTAGTTCGTAACAAACTTGGAAGCGTCGGTGCTATATGCACAAGTACTAGTTCTCAATGTAGGTTGTCACTTGGTCAACCGGCATGAGATCACTAGGAGCTCAAGTCAACTTCTATCGATTTCAGAAAAAGCTCTATGTGTGATGAAAGGAAATAAATATTACTCTATAGATGCTATTCTAACTACAGAAAGGAGAAAGACTAGAATTAAAGCAAACCTAGTAAACCCTAATTAACAAGCTAATTTTACTTTTTCCAAAAACGCTATGAAAACCATGAAAGAAATGCCATTACCTACTTAAGGAAGTAAACAACATCTAGCCATGCTATTTCTGGAAGTAAATAAGCAAAAAACGTGTTTTTGGATGTTTATGTGTTTTTATGTGAATTCAACATGGATCTAATTTATTGTGTGTGAGTGTGGCAGCGAACAAGTGGTGTTAGAGGGCGGTTTTTGAGCTTGGGGGGATGTAGGATGGTGTGGATGGATCCTAGGAGGTATTGGGTGGCATTTTGGAGGCTTTTCCCACACTCGGCCTTCAAAAGACAGTGTACAGGAAAAACTACAGGTGTAAAATAGGGAAACTATAGGAGGCCTACAAGAGGAGGCCGAGAGCAGTTTCCATTGTTTTGAGGTGTGAGAGTGGGTGGAAAAGGTGGATGAAGGTTGGAATGAGGTGTTAGGGCACCTAAGGTCTACCATGACTCACCAAGAGAGAGAAAGATGATTGGGTTTGCTCAAGGAGAGAGGAAGAAGTTCTATGAAAAATGAAGGAAACTAGGGCAGAATTAAGGTGAGGTTTGGGAGACCTGTAGAGCATGGATCAGATGGAGGGTGTGATTGCTGGTAAGCTGGCCTACTACTGGAAGAGATCTTCTACATAGAAACTGACAATCAACCAAGAAAATCAAGCAACCAATGAAATGAGTGCATCTTAGGAAAAACATAGTTTTCAATTAAAATGGCCTAAACTATGATCTACAGAAGGAAATGCTGGTAAATGTTGTAAGAAAGAAAAGCATGCAAAATTACTTTTGCAAATCAGGAATTGAACATGATAAAGAAGATATAAAGCAAAGAAAAACTAGACTATCAACCTACTAGAGAGCTGCAAACACTAGAAGTCCTAGGAATGAGGAAAATCTGTGTTTTTGGGGCAGCAAGAGAGTCTTTGCCTCAAATCATGGTCCCAGAGGGAGGAAGTAAGGCCAAGGCACTGTTGCTAGCCTTTTGAATCTTCTTTGGTCACTGCTTAACCTACTATAGAAAGCACAAATGGAAGCAAGCTATTGAATCATCAAAAGCAACCTATTCTTAACCATAAGAGAAATACATCTAACCGCAAACTAATTTACAAACTGAAGTAAAGCATACAAATACAAGTAAAGAGGATTCTGGATACTTAGATTGGACCCTAACCCAAGAGCTTCAACCCTCTGAGGTAACTCAGTGCTAGCTCAAAAAGGATTCCATCTTCATTATCAAAAAAATAGCAAGATTGCATAAAACGGTCACAAGATAGTAAGCTCGAAATTTGAGCAGAGTTTACACAAGCAAAAAAAATCTGAACCTAGTGAGGCCCTAGGCCTCTCTAGTTATACATCTGAAGCTACCAACAGCTTCCTTAAAATCAGGGAGGCTTGGCTCCCAAAACTCAAGATAACTATCAATCATCTTCCACTTTCTCGGCTGCCTTCTAGTGCATGATTCGGCTACTAGTACTCCGAGCTGAATGAAGGGGAATTCGAAGTGACGAGAAATAAATGATGGGGATTCCCTCCTATAATTCCTCTCCTCTTTCTACTTCGAGTTATTGCTGCAATTTTGCCACTAGATCCTTGACTTTGACCTCGAAATCCATCACTAATCTGCATTAAATACATGTTAGACTACATGGCATAATAACTAACTCAACACACCCTATAATCATAAATATAATCATAAAATCATAAAATAAGCTAAGAGAATGGTTTATTTGACAAGTTAGGAGGTAAAATGAGCCCATATAATTACCCATTTATGAGGCTCATCATCACCCCCCTACTGAAGGTGTTGCTCATCCTCTAAGAAACCTAGTCAATATCTTCGTATTTTATGGCCCTGGTGGCCTCCCTAGCATTCCAGGATTCTGATGTGGTCTTCTCATGTTCTCCATAAAATCTTGCATTCCTGTCTATGTCCTTCCACTGCTCCTTCTCTTCTTCTTCTCTTCTGCCTTCCAGCATGCCTAATATGAGTGGAGGACTCTGTTTGAGGCCA
Organism: Pinus tabuliformis; assembly: GCA_031772625.1. Lineage (NCBI taxonomy): Eukaryota > Viridiplantae > Streptophyta > Pinopsida > Pinales > Pinaceae > Pinus > Pinus tabuliformis. Next base: position 120,381,369 of record CM062812.1, on the reverse strand, counting down.
ATCCAGTTGACCTTCAGCCTTTGTATGGAGCGCTTGTACATTGGCACTCTTTTCAATGCCTCCTTTAGCCTCATGGGGGAATGGTATTCCCTGATCTGCAAGCTGTGGGGTAGGGTGTTCCATCTTCTCATGCATGCCTGCACACAGTCCTCCCCGAGTAGCCTAAACATATCTTCAAGTGTGTAATGGCCTGTTCCTAATTGGCTAGATATTTAGGGGAAATCTGAGGGTCATTGGCAAGCAGTTTGTGTGTGCTGATGAGTGCCATAGGATCTGATGGCTCAGCTCTTATCAACAATGGTTAATTCTGCTCTTTTATTAACAATCTTTTCATTTCTACTACCCTCAATTCTTCATGGTTCATCCATGATGTCATGGCCATTAATTGCAGATCCCCTAGCTTGGCATTGGGGTCCCATACATTCAGTTCTATGAAGGCCATGTTGTGTAGATAGAACTTTGCCATCTTTTCTTTGTCCTCGAAGGTTCTTTGGTCACACAAATCCATGAACTACCGGTAGTCTTGGAAAGGCATTGTGCCTCTTTGTGCCAAAGTTTTTATTTGGAGTTGAAGCCTAATCCTTCAAATAGAGGCCGTAAGATTTGGCTGGTGTTCTTCATTGTAATGCTTCTATGGATAAGTTAGACATGTATGCCAAATGAGTCTCTTTCTCCTACAACTGCCTCCTTAGTAATTCATTCTCATTCTCAAGGTGGCTTCTTGTAAAGGCTTCTCTATCTTTGAAAGCACTCAATTCCCTGCCCATTTCCCTGAGTTTGTTTTCCATGTGGCCAATATCCTCAACTCCTTTGGAATTGGCTATCTATATCTACCTATGTGTTCTCACTCTCTCTTTTTCCAATTCAAAAAATAGTGGAATTGCAAATTTCTATGGGATTATCTTGCCTACCTCAAGTAGTCTGTAATAGGAGTCAAGATTAGGATGGGGGTCAGGTTCTTGTAGCTCTTGTGCTTCCTCTTTCACCTCTGGCTGTCCTCCTTTCTTTTCCTCAATTTTGTCTCCTGTAGTTTGGACAGTGTCTCTTGTAGCACTGTTTTAGCCTCCTGTAGGTCCATCTTGGGGTCCTGTAAAATTGTCTTTCCCTTGTAGAAGATATTGGAGTCCCCCTTTCATAGGTTATGGGTGTCTTGGAAGGAGGTTCTTTCACCTTGGCAGATGGAGAATCTTCAATGTTGATGGGAGCATTTGATGAGGACTGAGGTTTTCCTATTTTAATTTTGGTACTCTTCCTTGCCCTGAAATACATGGAGGTTTTTCTTTTCCTCTTCTTCTTCTGCTTGATTGGTGTGCTGAGGGCAGTGAGGGTAGCTACTACCTCTCTTTCCAAAGTTTCAGGGGACTCTTCTCTTTTCTTTGCCCCCCCTGCCCCCTTTTCTCCCTCTTCTGTCTCTTTGTCTCCCTCTTGCTCTGTCCCTTCAACTCTCTCCTCCTCTATTTCTTGTCTTTCCTCCTCCCTATCTTTCTTTGCTATGCCAGCACTAGATTCATCTTCGCCTCCTTGTTGTTATCCCTCCTCACTGATAGTAGGATTGGCATCATAGGTTAATGCCTTGATGTCATCCTCAGCTGTCATATTTTTGAAAAATTCCCAAGCTATAGGGATTGTAAGGGTATGGAGGGCTTCTTCTACTAAGATCTTGTTTAGGCCATGGTGAGCTAGCTGTTGTGAATTTCTTGCTTGTACCTTGGTGTTGCAGTCAATGAGGGAATGAAGGAGAAAGTAAGGGATACTGAGCTTTTGATGTGCTGGGATATCCATGCCATATCTCAATTCTTGGAGGATTCTGAAATGATATCCATAAACAATGTTGTTCCTACCCTCACAAGAAATATATTTGATCACTTGGTAGCTAACCTCATCCCAGGGATATGGTATACTAGCCCTCCTAATTCCATTTTTTTCTTCAGTAGGGGTTTCATTATCTTGGAAAAATTTCCTCTTGGCAGCCTGTCCAATTGGTTTCTCATCTTTACTCCAAGGCAACCCAAGAGGAAAGGTAGTGACCCTACCGATGAATTCAGGGGTTATTTCAATGGAGAGGCCTCTAATGGTTATAGTAGCATGAGTTGTTGTGTGAGGGACCAGAGAGAGAGCAAATTCAGGGGCAATTTCATCATCAAACCCTCTAAACTTCTCAAAGAAATTCATCATGTTTGCCCTTGTGAATAATTCCAGCACTTGAGGATGTGCATGGAGTCTAGTGGAGTTAGTGGGCTCTTTACTCATAAACCCCCCTATCATACTACCTATACTTATTTTGAAAAACCAAATATGGAGCTAAAGACAAAGAATTTTGAGTGAAATAGAAAAACAGAGGGGACTGTGTTTTTTTTTTTAAATAGGAAATTTTATTATGTATTTCTACCCTCTTAAAGACTCATTTCGTCTTCAATTTGAGATTAATTCTTTCACATTTTGATAGTCAACAAAGTGAATTCATGAACCCTACCTCTTCGAACTGGAATTCATGCCAAAAATCACGTTTCCTCCCTTCAAAATGACTCATTTCTCCTCTTGTAGAAGCCTGATGTCCCTCCTATAGATTTCCTGTAGGTGCTCCTGTAGAAAATGACGAGAGCAAAAATATGGAGGAAATCGATGGAGGATGGTGGATACGAGGTTGTGGGGCCATAAGAAGACTAATGTGTAGCTGAGTTACGAGGAGAAACTAAAGAAAAGGTGGTGAGAATGCGCGGGTAGGAGTGCTCATTACATTTTATGGCTATTTTTGGTTATGAGTGTTGAGCTAGCAAGGTGGACATTTCCAAGATTAAGACCATTGGTCCCCCACCTACTTGGTCATCATGACCCCCCCTTGTAATCATTCCCCTCATTACTACATTAGAGTTAACTCTTCCTCCCACTACCTTTCCTTCAAATCTTTTGCTTGAGTTGACTGTTCGCACGTGTGGGTGATATCTCCGTTAAGTGGATTCAACTAAATGAAGGAGGCCAAGTTAATTGGCCACCTTTCCCTCTTTTGATTTCAACCATCTCATTGCCTTCGTATGATTCCTAATTACACAAATGCAAATAGAGGAGTGACTTAGCTACTTACCTGTGATCCGAGTGTATTTGCTGCCATTAACTGTGAGGTGTTGTGGCTTTCTCTGTTGCATGCCTTCACTTTCCTCTATGCATGTCATCTCTGCTTGCTGATGTGTTGTTGTGTGTTGTTGCAGGTTCTTCTTTTGTTGGAGCTGAGCTGCGTGTGCCTTTTCAACCTACAGATGTGAACTCTCTTGCTACTGGTGCTGGACTTCTATGGGATTAGCTGCTACAGGAATTCCTACAGGAGCTCTTGTAGTTGCTTGTGGAGAAGATGAGGTGGATGCTGGTATGAATGTTAGGGTCCCCTTGGCACCTTCTTCTACTCCCCATAGTCCTCCTGCAAAACCTACAATGCAATAAAAAATCAAAATTTTTCTTTCTTTGTTTTTTTTTTTTGAAAACAACTAGGGCACCTCAGAGAGGATTTCGCCCTAATTTCCTGCCCTGGGCACCTCCAACGGAGGTTTTCACCCAGGGATCCTATCCTTTTCCTCTTTTTTTTTGACATCACTAGGCCACCTCAGCAGAGGTTTTCAACCCAATGATGGGACTCAAGCACCTCATGGAGGTTTTCACTTGATTCCTTATTTTTTCTACTTTTCTTTAGTGAGTGGGTGAAGTGGAAGCTAAGACATGCTCCACTACCATCACTGTTTTATTCAAATCTTCAATAAACTCTCGCTTGGAGAGGGGTTTCTTATAGACTTTGAACCGATGTCTATTGACAAGCATGGGGATGGATTCATCATCAATGGTTCTGATCAGAACTGAACCATTTTCATTGCATATATCCACAGTGTAGGGTCCCAGCCATCTTGTCCTCAGCTTGCCTTTGAATCCTTGTATATTGAATTATAGAGTAGTCCCTAATCTCCCTCTTGTAATTGATTCTCCCTAATATTTCTATCATGCCATATCTTTCTCTAAATTTGAACTACCTATGTACGGAGAAGGTCTTGCAATCTGTATTCATCCAATCCATTGAGCTGAAGTAATCTCCCCTTCTGTGCATGGCTGAGGTCTAGGTCCAGCTGAGCTACCATCCTTAGGGTATTAAATTCAAACACTATTGACATCAAAGCCTTCTTCCCATAGACCAGTTCATAGGGTGTGAACCCTGTGGTGGTCTTCCATGTTGTGTTGTAGGCCCAAGTGGCCTCAACTAATCTATCTGCCCAGTGTTTTCTGCTGCTGCTCACTACCTTGGTTAGGATCCCTTCCAATGCTCTATTAGTGACCTCCAATTTCCCATTGGCCTGTGGATGGTAATGGGTGGAAGTCATGCGCTTGATCTTATGATGTGTGAGCAGGTCTTTAATCAAGTTGGAGATGAACTGACTGCCTTGGTCTGTGACCAACTCTCTTGGATACCCAAACTTGTAGAATATGTTTTCCCTCAAAAACTCAGCTAGTTTTTCCTCTGTCACTGATTTGATTACTTTTTTCTCCACCCACTTTGTCAGGTAGTCGATGCACACAATGATGTAATGCTTCTGCTTTGAAGGGGGGTTGATAGGCCCCACAAAGTCCATGCCCCACTTCTCAAATGGCTCAAAGGTCACTTGAGGTTGCATGAGCATTTCATCCTTTGGAGTGGGTTTCCCCATTCTCTGACATCAATCACACTGGCTCGTGTATCTCCTCACATCCTGATGAAGAGTGGGCTAGTAGTAGCCTGCTTGCAATATCTTGAAGGTGGTTCTTTTTGCTGCAAAATGACCTCCACAAGGCCTGTCAGGAAAGGTCAGGAGGATGTCAAAGGCTTCCTCATCCCTAAAACATCTTCTCAAGATCTGATCTGGGCCAAGTTTGAAGAGATTGCCTCCAATCCTAGTGAAAGGGGCACTTTTCCTTACTATCTTGCTCTTATCCTTTAAGGATTGGTGTGGTGGAACTGTGTTGAAACCAAGTAGTTTGCTATATCAGCAAACCATGGAGAGAGTACTGATATAGAAAATAGGTGTTCATCTAGAATTTGGTCATCCACCATTCCTTCTTCACCTGCAGGAAAATTTAATCTAGACAAAAAGTCAGCAACAACATTCTCTTTACCAGGCTTATCAATAATGGTCAAATCAAACTGCTGCAGTAAAAGTAACCATCTAATAATGTGAGCATTTACATCTGGTTTGTTCATTAAATATCTAATTATAGCATGATCAATGTGCACAAAGGTTTGATATCCTATGATATAATGTCTGAATTTGTTTAAGGAATGCACAACAGCTAGGAGTTCCTTCTCGGTTAGTATATCGTTTAACTCTACCTTTGACAAGTTTTTTTTTATAAAGTATATGGCATAAAGTAACTTTTCATCAATTTTTCTTAAGGCTGCTCCTATTGCTTTGTTCAAGGCATCTGTGTGAATGTGAAAGGGTAGGGCCTAGTTTGGGCCTCTGAGAATTGGGCAGTCACTAGCTTGGTCTTGAAGGTATATAGGGCTTCTTGACAGTTTTCCGACCATATGAACTCAACATCTTTGCCTAGGAGGCCAAACAAAGTAGAGGCTAGCTTGCTAACGTCTTTAATGGATCTCTTGTAATATCCAGCAAAGCCTAGGAAACTTCAGACATCTCTCACCTTTTGAGGAGGTGGGACCCTTTGGATGATGGCAATTTTTTTGGGGTCCACCTGCAGTCCTTGTTGAGATATTTCATGATCAAGCACAGTCCCTTCAGTCATCAAAAATTCTCGTTTTTCAAGACTAAGGGACAGGTTCATCTCAATACACTTATCTAGAACTTTTCCTAGGTTAGATAAAGCTTCCTGAAAGTGAGAGACATAAGGAGTAAAATCATCCATGTATATTTCTACTGCATCATGAACCAGCTCAGAAAATGTACTCAATACCACTCTTTGGAAAGTGGATGGAGCATTGCACAAAGCAAAAGGAAGGACCCGGTATGCAAAGGTACCCCAAAGACAAGTGAAAGTGGTCTTATCTTGTTCTTCCGGGCTGATTTGAATCTAATTGTACCCACTAAACCCATCTAGGAAGGAGAAAAACTTTTTCCCTGCCAGACCATCTAACACTTGATCTATGAAAGGTAAAGGAAAATGGTCCTTTTTAGTGGCTTTTTTCAATTCCCAATAGTCGACACAGATTCTCCACTTACCATTTTTCTTTGGCACTAGCATGAAAGGAGAGACCCATTCACTGTCAGAGATGGGATAGATGAATCCTGCATCAAGCAATTTCTACAGTTCTTCCTTAACAATATCTTTAAGTTTTGGTTTCATCCTCCTTTGAGGTTGCCTGACTAGTTTGCAATATTCCTTGATGTATATATGATGAGTAAATACTAAAGGGTGCACTCCTTTCATCTCCTTATAACTCCAGGCGAAGGCATCTAGATGTTTTTTCAGTATGCTTCATAGATCCTTCTCCTGGGAAGTAGATAAGGATGGATTGATTTTCAATGTTCTTTCTGGGATGAACTCTACATTTTTAACCCGAAGAGAAGTGGGTTCAGCCACACAGAGATCAGTTGAGGGGTTATTTTGGGTTTCTCTTACTATGTCTTCTAATGGTGATACACTGGGAGGTGGATTATGAATCAAATTTTCAATCATATCATCCTCATCTTGCGGTTTTCCCCCCATGGCGATTTATAATGTGAAAAGTGGTGAAAAATAAACTTCATCCTCATCCTCCTCCTCCAACCAAAGAGGTAGATCATGTTCTAGCAACGGTTGGGCAAGAGGATATAGGATTAACTACTTGGACATGTGCCCATTCTTTATGGTCAAGTTCCCAGCTCGGTAGCTGATGTAGGCATAGGCTGTAGCCAACCAAGGTCTTCCCAGAATGAGAGGATACCCAGTGAGCTTTTTCTTTGGCTGGAGAACTAAGAAATCAGCAGGGTACTCCTAAGAATCAATGGAGACCATCACATCTTCCACAATCCCCTCAGGTGTCACTATGGAGCAGTCTACTAGCTGCAGCGCTATCGTGGTCTTCCTCAAGGAGCCTTGGAAGTTAAGTTTGAGCATTATGTCCTTTGTCATCACATTAATGGCATCTCCCAGATCAATCAAGGTATGTGGGACCATTGTTCCATTGATGTGGACATCAACTACTGGGCTTCCAAGGTCCAGATATTTTGGACAGATTATCTGCCCCAGCATCAAGTTAGACAGTTGTCCTATGACATTGATGGTTGGGGCATCTCTCTTGCGCCATCCTGGATGCCTAAAGCACTTCTCTTTGATCAACCTATTGTAGATAGGCACATCTTTTATGGCTTGGAGAAGTGGTATCTTCACACATAGATGTTTTAATTCTCCCAGGAGTTCAGTCTCTTCTAGGGTAGGCTAGATTGTCATGGATAGTCTCTCAGGAAAGGGTGGATTTGATTTAGGTTCGCTTTCCTCTTTATATTCCTCAACCTCCCTGGGTGGAGACTAGCTATCTGGGAGAGCTTTCCCGAATTGCAAGTTAATTTCTTGAGTCTCCACAGCATAAGTTGGGTATGATGGTTCCCCACCATACACTTGCTAAGACTATCATTTGTTCGGGTTTGGATTTGGCTGGGCAGGAATTTGGGGTTGCCTTAGTGGATCAGAAGGTAACAGTTGTGGTTGGGCAGGTGGTGGAGGTAGAAGAGTGGGAAGAGAGTTGTATAGGGGCCTCCACCCCTGATGAGATGTATTCCACTGAGGTTGTGGTTGAGCATAGGATTGAAATGAATGGGTGGCTAGTTAGGCATGATACTAAGATGTGAAGGACGAAGGAGGAGGTGTGGACCAGGAAGGATGAGCAGGGGAGCCCCAAGAAGGTATGGAGGTGACTTGGTTGGGGTTGTAGCATGCCTGAGATGTCCCTTGCATCCCCTGCTAGTATGGTCTAGGTCCATGCGGCCTCCTTTGGTTTATGTAATAGATATGTTCAGTGACTCCTTCAGCCCCTTGGTATACAACTTCAAGTTTGGGCAAGGAAGGGAACTTATCTGTAGAATGATCTTCTTCACATACTGAACAAACCTCTATAGAGTTCAATGAGCATTCATTCCTAGGATGCCTCCTGGTGCATCTAGGGCGAAAAATGGCCAAAGCCCTCTCTGCTTCCTCTTGTTTTCTTTTGATATGTAAGGTATCCATTTTCATGCCAAGAGTCTGCAACATCTCACTCTTGAAGTCTTCCAGCATGTTTCCGATTTCACCTTTAATGGATGAATTGGAAGAAAAGGTACTGGCTATGGGTTGACTCCCCCTATCTTTCTTTCTAGCTACTCTAGAATGGTTTCTAAAAATAGTCTTTATGTCCTCATAGGATAGTTGGTAGATGTCTTCCTCGGCCAGTAGATGGAGGGTGTCTAAAAGGTCTTCCTGAACTCCCTTGAGCAGGACCAACCTCAAAGACTCAGGGTCAAGTGTACACCTGGCTCTCTTGTAACTGAGCTGGAACCTCTCTTCATAGTCTTCCAAGGAATCATCACTTCCCATGGTCATTCGAAAGATTTCTTCTTTAGTATCTTTTGACCTAAAATAGTCTCGATAATTGTTGTTAAAGGCCTGCTGCATCTGAGCCCAAGTTGTGATGCTATTGTTAAGTAATCCCATGAACTAGCACAGTGCTGCATCCTTGAGAGTAGAAGGGAACAGTTTCAACTTTTGCTCATCTTCTACATGGTCATAAGTTCGACATATGATAGCAAACTCGAACAAGAAGGTGTCAGGACCTTCTGTAGTCAGACCATGGAAGTGAGTTAGGGCTGAAGGACTTATATTCTTCATTTTGGTCTCCCCATTGGTCTCCCAAATAGGGAAGGTACCCTCTATTCTCTCTCCATTTCCCCTAGCATTTTTGTTTTCAGCCATTGGCTCCAAAGGAATTCTTTCTTCTTCTTCTTCCCCTATAGGTTCTTCAAATATTTCTGGATGTTCACCTAAGGGTTCTTCTTGATTGCAGCCACCAAAGAAGAGAGAAGGTTGGTTGTGTGAAGCAATGGGGGTGTTGGGAAAAAAATTTCCTAAGTTATCTCTACTCCTACGAGGCATGAAAGGAAATATTTTTGGTTGGTTTTTTGTTTCTTTTACTCCACAGTGAAAGTACTTGCAGAAACTGAAATTGTGATTGGAAAAAACAAATTGCAACTAGCTAAAATGAACTTGTTGAATGGAAATTTGCATAATTCAAAAGGAAAGCAAGGAAATGCAGGACTGAAAGAAAAGAAATGACTAGTCTACTTTTGTCGAAATAAACTATTAGCAGAATGTTGCAATAGGAAATAGAAGAAAGCAGTAATCATAGAATACTCTGACGCTTCCCCAGCAATGGCGCCAAAAATTGGTGAGTGCCAGTATTGCAGCAAGAATGCTGCAACTCCTGGGCTGCCAACTTTACTTTTATCAACCTGGTAGTTCGTTAAAAACTTGGAAGCGTCAGTGCTATATGCACAAGTACTAGTTCTCACTGCAGGTTGTCACTTGGTCAGTCAGCACGAGATCACTAGGAGCTCAAGCCAACTTCTATCGATTTCAGAAGAAGCTCTATGTGTGATGAAAGGAAAGAAAGATTACTCCACATATGCTATTCTAATTACAGAAAGGAGAAAGACTGGAATGTAAAGCATAACCTAGTAAACCCTAATTAACAAGCTAATTCTACTTTTGCCGAAAACACTATGAAAACCATGAAAGAAATGCCATTACCTACTCAAGGAAGTAAACAACATCTAGCTATGCTATTTCTAGAAGTAAATAAGCAAAAAACATGTTTTTGAATTTTTATGTGTTTTTATGTGAATTCAACATGCATCTAATTTATTGTGTGTGAGTGTGACAGTGAACAGGTGGCATTAGAGGGCGGTTTTGGAGCTTGGGAGGATGTAGGATGGTGTGGATGGGTCCTAGGAGGTCTTAGGTGGCCTTCTGGAGGATTTTCCCACACTCGTCCTTCAAAAGAAAGCCTACAGGAAAAACTACAGGAGGTCACAAGAAAACTATAGGAGGAAAACAGGGAAACTACAGGAGGCCTATAGGAGAAGGCCGAGATAAATTTTCACTATTTTGAGGGTGTGAGAGTGGGTGGAAAAGGTGGATGAAGGTTGGAATGAGGTTTTAGGGTGCCTAAGGTCTACCATGACTCACCAGGAGAGAGAAAGATGATTGGGTTTGCTCAAGGAGAGAGGAAGAAGTTCTATGAGAAATCAAGGAAACTGGGGCATAATTGAGGAGAGGTTTGGGAGAATTCTAGGGCATGGATCAGATGGAGGGTGTGATTGCTAGTAAGCTGGTCTACTTCTGGAAGAGATCTGCTACATAGAAACTGATAGTCAACCAAGAAAATCAGGCAACCAATGAAAGGAGTGCATCTTAGGAAAAACATAGTTTCGATTAAAATGGCCTAAACTATGATGTACAGAAGGAAATGCTGATAAATGTTGTAAGAAAGGAAAGCACGCAAAAGGACTATTGCAAATCAGGAATTGAACATGATAAATAATATCTAAAGCAAAGAAAAACTGGACTATAAACGTACTAGAGAGCTACAAACACTATAAGTCCTAGGAATGAGGAAAACCTATGTTTTTGGGGTAGAAAGAGAGTCTTTGCCTCAAATCATGGTCCTAGAGGGAGGAAGAGATGCCAAGGCACTGTTGCTAGCCTTTTTAATCTTCTCTGATCACTACTTAACCTACTACAGAAACCACAAATGGAATCATGCTACTAAATCATCAAAAGCAACCTATTCTTAACCATAAGAGAAATACATCTAACCACAAACTAATCTACAAACTGAAGTAAAGCATAAAAATACAAGTAAAGAGGATATTGGCTACTTGGATTGGGCCCTAACCCAAGAGCTTCAGCCCTCTGAGGTAACTCATTGCTAGCTCAAAAAGGATTCCATCTTCATTATAAAAAAAATAGCAAGATTACATAAAACTGTCACAAGATAGTAAGCTCGAAATTTGAGCCGAGTTTAGACAAGAATAGGAAATCCGACCATAGTGAGGCCCTAGGCCTCTCTACTTATACATCTAAAACTACCAACATCTTCTTTAAAATCAAGGAGGCTTGGCTCCCAAAACTCGAGATAACTATCAATCATCTTCCACTTGCTCGGCTGCCTTCTAGTACATGATTCAACTGCTAGTACTCCGTGCTGAATGAAGGGGAATTCAAAGTGAGGAGAAATAAATGAGGGGGATTCCCTCCTACAAGTCCTCTCCTCTATCTACTTCAAGTTTTTGTTGCAATTTGACCACTAGATCCTTGACTTTGACCTCAAAATCCATCAATAATCTGCATTAAATACATGTTAGACCACATGGCATAATAACTAACTCAACTCACCCTATAAGCATAAATATAATCAGAAAATCATACAATAAGCTAAGAGAATGGTTAATTTGACTAAGTTAGGAGGTAAAATAAGCCCATATAATTACCCATTTATGAGGCTCATCAAATGCAGTAGAAACTGTACTCGCTTTAAATGGATGAGATAATGCACAAAAGTGTGCATACTTGGTAAGTCTATCAACTACCACCATGATAATTCTCTTTCCTTCAGACTTGGGTAAATCTGTGATAAAATCCATTGAAACCTCCTCCTAATGTTGTCTTGGAATGGATAAAGGTTGTAATAGACTTGGGGTCTTAATTGTTTCAACTTTATTTTGTTGGAAAACCAAACATTCCTGCACAAACTTTTGAATATCCGATTTAAGGCCATCCCAAAAAAATTCCTTCTTAACCCTGTGGTATGTTTTTTGAAATATTAAGTGCCCTCCTAAGGGAGAGGTGTGCAATTCCATAAGAATATTTTGTTTGAGTTGGGAATTCTTACATAGGTATAAGCGATCTTTGTACCATAACAAATCATTTTTCCAGATAAATGTATCATATGTACTAGGATCTTGTTGTAAATTTTGAATGAGTACCCACACTTCTTCGTCATTCTTCCATTCATCCCTTGCTTCGCTTATCCAATCTAGTTGGATAATAGAAATGGCACAAAGAAATGCTTCCACATCCTCATCCTTTCTTGAGAGTGCATCTGCCACAACATTTTTCTTCCCTTTTCTGTGGATGATTTCAAAGTCATAACCCAACATCTTTGCGACCCATTTTTGTTGCTCTTCTAAAGATAATATTTGTTCTAAAAAGTATTTACGGCTATCATGATCTGTTTTTACCTGGAAGTGTCTTCCCATTAGGTAGGGTCACCATTTTTTATGTGAATGTAGTATTGCCAACATTTCCTTCTCATAAATAGCTTTGTGTAAATACTTTCCTTTGATTGGATGACTTTAGAAAGCAATGGGTCTTTCTTCTTACATTAAAATAGCACCAATTCCATTTCCTGAGTCATCACATTCCATAATAAAGGTTTTTGTGAAGTTTGGCGTAGCTAAGACCGATCCTTGGATCTTTATTCAATAATGTTGTTAGAGGTGTTGTTATTCGCCCATAATTCTTAACAAACTTATGATATTACCCTGTGAACCCGAGAAATCCTCGCAGATGTTTTATGGATGTGGAGATTTTCCATTCCTTAATGGTTTTAATTTTGCTAGGGTCTACCTTAACACCTTCATGAGATATAATATGACCCAGATAGTCCACCTCTTGACTACAAAGAAACATTTAGATCTTTTTGCATATAATTGTTTCTCATCCAATAGTTTTAGCACCCTATCAACATGTTGAACATGATCCTTCCAATACTTGTTGTAGATTAGTATATTGTCAAAAAATACTAACAAAAAATTTATAAGGAAGGGTTTGAAAATGGAACTCATCAAACCTTGAAATGTAGAAGGTGCATTGGTAAGGCCAAAAGGCATGACCAAAAAATTCATAATGACACTCATGAGTTCTAAATGTTGTTTTTGGAATGTATTTAGTCTTCATTATGATTTCAAGATATCCTGAACAAAGATTCAACTTGGTGAAGTAAATTGATCCATGCAATTCATCCAATAATTCATCAATGACAGGAATGGGAAATGTATCTTTAATAGTGAGCATTTTTAGCTCCCTATAATCTGGACACATGCACCATGATCCATCCTTCTTATGAACCAATACTAATGGAGCAAAGAAAGAACTTTGACTATGTTGAATTATACCAGCCTCTAGCATTTTTGCAACCATACATTCAATTTCACTCTTTTGGGAATAGGGATATCTATAAGGCCTGATGTTTGGAAGAACACTTCCTGGAATCAAATTAATAGCATGATCATGATCACAAATAGGTGGGAGTCCTTTGGGAGTCTCAAATACCTTGGAATGATTGTCCAATACTTTTTGGAGATCTCGAGAAATAGATGATTTAGATTTGGGAACCTCTAGCAAACATAATTGTACAATTACACCTCGTTGTTCTTCCTTTAGAATCTTTTTCATTTTGTTAGAGTGGATTATCTTTCCCAGTTTCCCTGGGATACCCATTAATTCAACTTCCTTTCCTTCTGAAGAAAATTTCATGAAACGTTCTTGAAAAATAAAAGCTATTGTACCCAAGGATTGTAGCCATTGGAATCCTAGTACAACATCAGCACCACCCATTGGAATAGAAAGCATTGGGTTATTCAATACATATTCTCCCATGGATAGCTTGATATTATGGCACTTTCCAGAGAAATTTATGGTTCCTCCACTTGCAACCATCACTTGACACTCTGGTGTTGGATATAGGAAGAAATTCAATTCCTTGATTATCTTACAATGAATGAAATTATTGGTGTCGCCTGAATCAATCAACACTCTTACCTTTTTCTTCTTAATATGTCCTTCTATCTTGATAGTTTGAGGAGTGGTAATTCCGGCCAATCCATTGCAATATATGGTCAGATTCATTTCTTCTTTCTCTAGGGTTTGTTCCTGGTGTATATCCTCTTCTTTTGATGTTTCTTGTTCCTTTTCTTCCTCCTCTTCACAATCTATGTAAAATAATTTCTTATCATCACACTTATGACCTTTAGTGTATTTTCTATCAAAACTGTAACAAAGCCATTTTGCTTTTTTTTCTTCCAATTTTTGTGGTGTTAACCTTGTAGGTTGTAGAAGGCTAGGGGAAACAACACTTCCATCTTTATAATTGTGAGTGGTAGGCTTCTTTGTTGCCATAATTTTTCTTTCCATTTCTCTTGCCAACCTGGATGCCTTCTCTAATGAACGAGGTTCCCAAAGGTGAACCTCATGTTGGATGTTATCCTTTAAAGTCCCTATGAACACATAAATCCTACGCTCCTATGGAATATCTTTTACCCTTATATTCAATTTTTGGAAGTCCTCAATGTGCTCCATCATTGAACCCTTTTGTTTGAGATTTATCAATTGGCTAAAAAAAGTGTTTCTTTTTGTATCCTCATAATGTGTTATCATTTAATTCGTAAAAATTTCCTAAGTGACAATTTGTTTATGAGAGCAAAGCCATCGATACCATTCAAACTAATTTGGTTCCAAATATAAAGTTGCAATGTGTACCTTTTGTGTGTTTTCAACATTATGGAGATTGAAATATTTCTCCATTTGTAGTGTCCATGTTACGAGATCCTTGCCATCGAACTTCCTCATATCGATATTTGGAGCATGGTGGATCTCCGATCCAATGTTAGAGTCTATGTAATCATGATTAACATTTATTTTTTTCTCATCATGAGTTTCCTTTACTACCCTTTCACCATTGGTAAGCATTCACTGTAGAAACTTTGTCAAATATATCTTCAAATCTTTCATCCTAGCTTCCATGCCTTTCTTTAAACCATCCATCTTAGCTTCCACGCCATTCATCTTAGCTTCCACGTCATTCATCTTAGCTTTGATGCCTTTCTTTAAACCATCCATTTTAGCTTCCACGACTTTTTTTAAACCATCCAGCTTAGCTTCCACGCCATCCATCTTATCTTCCATGTCTTTCTTTAAACCACCCATCTTAGCTTTTGTTACTTTTTGTGACAGTGAATTTTGTTGCACTTTCAGGTTTGAATTTTGTTTGAATTTTTTCAGGTTGCGTACTAGGTGTTTCCATTTTCTTTCTTCAGGGCATCAATCAATGATAATTACGCTTCACTATGCCCTTTGGATTCCTTCAAACTAATTTTTCAAACCAAACTTATGCAAGATTTAAAAAAAAACTACACACCTTTTTTCACTTTGTATGAGCTCGATATTTTATTTGATGTATATCTCAAATTTTGGATCTCCAATGTCTAAAATTGCAAACTATGATAGCCCTCTACATCCTCTTTCAAATGCCACAGTCTGATCGAAATTGGATTCTCCACAAAATCATTATGCCAAATCTCCCAAGATGACTTGATTATACACTTTCCAGTAGAGAAAACGTGCACGAAGTGCTACATGTCACATTTTCAACCTTCAGATCTAAAAATGATGCAAACACAACTAAAATATGTTCTCTTTCTATAACTTCTTGCAAAATTTTGATCTGATACTCAAAGAGAAATTTGTGACAATTTTCTCAAGGTCACCAATTTAGGATGTAATTTGGGAGCTTGCAAAAAGCTTAACTTCCTTGGATCATATATCCAAAAAAATAGTGTGACAAGATATGAAATTCATAGTCGAGGATCACTGAGATTTCTACTCAAGTTGGTTTTGTTTTAATATTCTGAAATTTCTCAGAAAAAATGTTATAATGAAAGTTCCACAATGACCTATTTTGGAGCAGTGAAACCCTAGAATCCAAAGCATTGATACCAAATGTTATGAAACCAACTCACAAAAAGATAGAAAAGATAGACCAACGACATATAAATCATCCTCTTCAAGGGGGGGACCTCCTTTACATTACACAAATGAACAATTCCTGGATGATATAAATGACAAAACCTCATTTCTATATATAGGAGTCTAAGGGGTCACAATATAATCAAAGTCAACATAACAATAATAATATAAGGGCACAAAAATAACAATATTGGGCTTCTATGAGGCACAATAATAACAATATGGGGAAAATAGGGGCACAATAGTAAAAATAAGGGCTACACTCATATTAGTAATGGGGGAATTACTAGTATTATAAGGACCTAACAGCCAAAGTGTACATTGCAGTTCACGGTGGCTTGGTAAATCTTTTTCCTAGTTTAGCCCTTTGTTTCATTTTGTGTTATTAATTTATAAAATCAATTAATTGACCATAGAACAACATCCTACTTATGGAACAACTCCTTAGTGGATCTTAGGTTGAGGCTAACAGAAACATTTCCAAAGTCTACTAATCAAGGGAACCCCTCTGATGGGAATCCTGGTCCTTTCCCTTATTTTGGAAATATTGGTGCTCTTTATATGGCAACGTTGTCCCTTCCTCGATTTACCATTGGTTTTCCAATTTGGTTATTTTTGACACCTACAATTCCATATGTCCAAACTACTTCTCAACCGATTTCTCTTCCACCTTAACAACATGAAACTCATGTTGATCTTAAAGTTAACCCTTTTCCTTCTTCGCATGTTCTGTCTTCTTCCTCTTCTTCATATTCATATCATGAAAGATTCAATGTTAGTAACCAAGTGGATAAGAAGTGATCCAAAATCTTTTGCTTATAGATTTGTTAAAGAATTACATGCATAAATTGTAGCTTAACATAGAAAACTTAATGTGCACATGAGAGAAGAGGAGAAAACACATAAAGCATGAAAGAAGACAACAAGAATTGATAACAAAGTTCGCCTGACTTGGACTATGTCTCTGGGCCCTGCTCGATCAATGGGGAGGCATTCATTCATTAAGTGGCATGAAAAAGAAGAGTACAATCATCAGTTACAAAAAGGAGTCTTATACCTCCATACTGAAAAATGGCTAAAAAATTCAGAACTCTAATGGAGAAACGGACAGTTCATTCATGGCGTCGAGAAGTGCTAAAACCATATAAAAATTTTCAAATTCTGACAAAGTGAAATTTCGCCCCTCCTATGAAATTTGGTGTGTTGGTTATGAACCTGTTTAATAGGGAAGAGGTCGGGAGGTCAAACCCTACCTCCTCCTCTTTTATACAACATAAACCAATTTGTTTTTAAATTAAAATAGTGGTTGGGTCGGGCCTGCCTTGGGCAACCTACCCATCGTACCCATCTATGCCCACATTCTTTTCAACAGCCGCACCCCTCCATTAATGGTTAATGTGTTGTTGGTTTGGGTTGGGTCCGCACCCCAAGGGCTGGCCCACCACCCACTTTATACATAACGGTGTCAGGATGCGGTAGCTTCGTGGGAGTAGCCGAGGGCCTGGGGTCATGGCCTGTCCCTCCCATCTTATGTTGATAATTTCATGGTTGGGTGAGGGGCTGGGTGTCATGGCCCACCCCTCCTTTGGTTATGTGTTTGTTTTGGGGTGGCAGAGTTGGTGGCCCACCACCCCTTTTTTTTAATATTTTTTTGTTATAAAAAAACAGCCCGTGCATTTTTGAAAAATTGGTTTTGGACCGAAGGAGTCCTTTTAACGAGGCAATAATTTTGCCTAGAATATGGCCAGAGTTGGCCAAATTTCGTCTGCTCGAAAAATTCCAAATTGCGCCTTAATTAATCCTGCCGAGTCATCAAAAGTCAACCCAACATTGACTGCCTCTATCATCTTCATCTAGACTCAGATTGGAGTGTCATTCCCACCGTTGGAATCAGGCTGACGACCACTTCGTTCTGATGTCAACTTAATCTCCTTTCCAACACTTTGAATTTTGAGCTTTTCCCATGCCACTATGTCTGAATATCCACCTAGATCAATCCTCCCCATTGAGGAGCTTTTGGACCATCAAAAGCTTTATCAGTCAACTGGCAAGTGAGGTAATTGTTCCCTCACTCTTTCCTTTTCCAACCATTTTTCCTTGCTAGGGTGCATCCCCTTGAAGCCAACTCGAAGGTATTCCACATATCCCTGCTGGGAAATCCTGGTTCCTCTGTCAAGAATGATGTCTTCAGGTAACCCATCGAGATACTTTGGTGCAAAGTCATCAACTATAGGAACTGTTCCCACCTCTTCATTGTCCATAATCAATGGTGGCTCATACAGCTTTAAGTTCTCCACATTCACTACAGAGTACATCTACATAGATATCGGCAAATCGAGATGAAAGTTATTGTTTCCAATCTTCTCCAAAATGGTGAATTGACCATACCGGATTGGTCGCAACTTCTTCCCTTCTCCCTTCATCATCTCCTTGCTAATATGGAACCACACTTTATCACCCACTTGAAATTGATGGTCGACTCAGTGTTTGTCATGTCGAGCCTTGTACCGGGCTTGAATTTTCTCCAACTACTCCTATACCACTTGGTGAATCAATTGGATTTGCTAAATGAATTGGTGCACTTGTCCCTGTCAGCATGTCCACTGGAGTCATCTTCCCTTCCAAAGACCATATCAAAAGGGTCTTTTTGCAGGTGGCTAAAACATGTCTCAAATGGTGAACGATGCCTTGATGAGTGTACTTCTCGGTTGTAGGAATGTTGCACATATGGAAGATTCTCATCCCACAACTTAGGATGTTTTCAACAATAGCCTCACAAAAAGTGTACCATGATGCGGTTTACAACCTCTGTCTATCTGTCAATCTGTGGATGGAATGTCATGCTTCTTTTCAACATGGTGTCCATAATCTTCCACAAGTTGGTCCAAAACTCTCTGAGAAAGCGAGAGTCCCGATTTGACACAATCGATGTGGGCAACCCAAAATGAACCCAAACATGCTGAATGAAAGGATGAGTAGTCTGCTCTGCAGTGATCTACTTTTTACAAGGCATTAAAATACACATCTTACTAAAACAGTCAACGACGACATACAAATAGTCATGACTTTTTCTAGATAAAGGCAAACCTCCTACAAAATCCATTGACACACTTTCCCATGGACGACTCGGAATAGGGAGTGGCGTGTAGAGCCTGAGTTTTCTATTAGAGGGCTTTGAAACAGAACACACCACACACTCCTTTACATAGCCAGTCATAATGTTCTTCATATGAGGCCAAAAACAAAATCTTTGTACATGACACAAAGCTTTTTCAATACCAAAATGACCGGACACAAGGGAGGTGTGGGCCTCCCAGATTACATGTACCCTTTCTCCTATGGGTATGCACAATTTCCCAAGGTGATACAACAGTTTCCCCTGCAATTGATAGTTGTCCACTTGTGAACCATGGGTTAGTTTTTCATAAATCTCCTTAAAGTCATCATCATTAGCATATTGTTTAGCATAACTTTCAAAAGATAATGAAACATTATGAAAAATAACATAAGCAGAAATAGGAGGGCGAGATAGCATATCAGCCACTTTGTTGTTAGTGCCCTTCTTATACTTTATTACCAGATGAAACTGCTGCAGAAAACCCATCCACCTGAAATGAAGAGATTGCTGCAACTTGGTCTGTGACTGAAGATACTGCAAAGGCTAATGATCCTTATGGATGATGGTCTTCTTGCCAATCAAGCAGTGTTTCCACTTTTTCACACTCTGAACCAAGGCATATAATTCCTTGTCATAAGTGGGATAGTTTATCACAACCTCAGAGAACTCCTCTGAATGGTAACATATCGGCTTCTTTCGCTGCATCAGTACAGCACCCATGGCATATTCGCTGGAATCTGTCTCAATCTCGAATGGCTATTGGAGATCTGGTAAGGCCAAGATCGGTGCGGTGCTGAAATTTTCTTTCAATGTTTCAAAGGACTTCTGTTGCTTTTGTCCCCATTGAAAGACTTTCTTTACACTTGTCAATGCGTGTAAAGGTACTGCAATAATAGAGAAATTGGCAATAAATATCCACCAATACTGTATTGCACCAAAAATGTTGCGAACCTCAATTACAATAGTAGGTTTAGGCCAATTTACAATTGCTTCAACTTTAGAAGGATCAATTTTTAGCTGACCGTGACCAACAATATGACCTAGGTAAACCAAAGAGGTTTTCCCAAACTCACACTTTGACAATTTTACATATATTTTTTCATTTTTCAATACATCAAGCACTTTCTTCACATGACATACATGTTCATTCCAACTTTTACTAAAGACAAGGATATCATCTAGATATGCAAGAACAAATTCATCAATGAAAGGGCTAAAGAGATCATTCATGACCCTCATGAAAGTGGCTAGAGCATTGCAAAGTCTGAATGGCATCACCATCCATTCTAACAACCCCTGTTTGGTCTTGAAGGTGGCTTCCACACATCCTACTCTACAATTCAGACCTGGTGATAACCACTACACAAATCCAATTTGGTGAAATAGATAGCATTCTTTAACTGATCTAATAAGTCATCAATGCGGGGAAGAGGGTACCGATTTTTCGCTGTGATTTTGGTTAGTGCATGATAATCCACGCACATCCTCCATGTGCCATCCTTCTTTGGCACTAAGACAATTGGTGAGCCACATGGAGAAGTGCTCGGTCTGATGACCCCGTGGTTCAATAGTTCTTTCACCTTCTTTTTGATCCCCTCCATATCAATGGTCAACATCCTGTACATGCTAATATTTGGTAAAGGAGTGTCATGCTACAAATGGATATCATGTTGGATTTCCCTCTTCAGAGGTAATCCTCTTGGTTCCTAAAATAGCTCATCATAGTTAGAAATTCATTCACATAATTCCTTTTTATGTACATGATCACAACCCCGGAAAGCATCGGATAATTCTACATCTTTTTCCCTTACAATCATAAGCATGCAACCCTTACTAGAATTCACAAACCTCTTCGTTTGTCCTACACTTACAAGGTTGGCATTGATTTTAGTTTGATGAGCCCTTACAATATATTCTACCCCATCTTTTGTGATTTGGTATTTGTCTTCATGACGGAAGAAGATTGCCTTTCTATCATATAGATATGGACTCCCTAACACCATGCCACAAATATCCAACGGTATCACATCAAGTTTTACCTCATCCACTAACTCAAAAGCGATCACAAATTTAACCTTATACTGCTTAGTTACATTTAGTTTTGCTTTATCATGTATCCATCCAAGTGGGTAAGGTTTTGGATGTGGTTTGGTTTCCAAGCCTAGATTCTTTACCAAGGACTCTGAAATTGAGTTTTCTTGGGATCTAGTATCAAATAGAGTTTCCACTTTTGTATGATTTATTATAACTCTAATATGAAATAGTTCAATTCTCTTTCATTCATTAGGAAGAGACTCATCTATTGAACTAGTGCCTTCATGTGATTCAGAATTAACATGAGGTGTAAGAGTACCTTTTGTTCCTACTATTGTGATCAATGCTTCATCTCTCGAATCAAATCCAAGGTCTTGTTGCACAATTGCCACTATCACCTTCTTGCCTTTTCCTTCATACTTCTTTGGTCTCTTTTCCAAGTACTGCTTCTAACAATGATCATCATCATGACCTTCCTTTTTGTAGTGATTGCAATAAGGTCTTTCTCCTTCATCTTTCTTGGTTGATGTCATCCTCTTCTCCTTTCCTTTTCCTTCCACTTTGGGTTTTCCATTTGGAGATTTGAAAGGTGGTTTCTTGAAATGATCATCTCTTTCATTTTTTCCCATGTTCTCAACATGAATTGCCTTCACACTGGCCGAGTCAATAGTAGTTGGTTAAAACAATAATAATGAATGTCTAAGCTAACTATGTAATGATCCAATATACTTAGTTACTACTTCAGGTGAGTGAAGTGCAATGTCCAAATTAAGTGCCTATTTTCTAAATTCCTCTGTAAAGATTTGAACATCCTGACCTCTGCCTTGCCTTAAGTATTGCTAATCCATTAAGGATTTTTGTTTATAACCAAAGGGATAGAATTGTTCCTTTAATGTTGAAACGAAATTAGGCCATGAGGAAAGAAGATTACCCACACTCTTACTACTTCTCAATTTTCTCTCCCACCAAACGAGAGCGGTGCTACTCAACCGAAGAGAGGCTAGCTGAATCTTTGCCTCAACCTCATCGATCTGCTGAATCCTGTAGTAGATTTCAATCTTCCTAATCCAGTTGTTAAGCTTTTCTGCATTACTTTCATTGTTAAACATGGGAAGATCAAATTTGACATCTAATTTAAAGAAAGGTTTCTTAGATGCATCCCTTGAATTTATACAATTATGGTGATGAGAGGAGGAAGAACTTTCACTCATGGAAGGAGAAGGAGGGGGTTCTTCTCCACCATTTCCATGAACTGAACCTTGTTCTTCTGGATTTCTCTCTTCTACTTTATCCAACCTTGAAAAGCAACTAACTAACATTCTCTGCCATTGTATAGAAGAATTTGCGGAAATTGTGCTCCTCTTTATGACGAGCCTCTTCATCTGCCATGTTTCTCATTTGATGTCCACGCCCTACTTCGGGATCAAAAGACATTAGTTTCCCTTCACCTCTTCGGAGCCTGTTTCTTGTTAGCATATAAACATGCAATTCACATCTAAAAAAAATACCTACTCTTACATCACTTGATCCAAAATCTTTTGCTTATGGATGTGTTAAAGAATTACATGCATAAATTGTAGCTTAACATAGAAAACTTAATGTGCACATGAGAGAAGAGGAGAAAACACATAAAGAATGAAATAAGACAACAAGACTTGATAACAGAGTTCGTCCAACTTGGACTGCGTCTCTAGTCCCTACTCGATCAATGGGGAGGCCTTCATTCACTAAGTGGCATGAAAAAGAAGAGTACAAGCATTAGTTACAAAAAGGAGTCTTATACCTCCATATTGAAAAATGGCCAAAAAATGTAAAACTTTGATGGAGAAATGGATAGCACCATTGCTTTCATGGTGTTGAGAAGTGCTGAAACCATATAAAATTTGTCAAATTCTGACAAAGTGAAATTTTGCCCCTCATGAAAAATTATACCTCGAACCACGTGCATTGCTTCCTCTGCTATCAGTGCTCCTTCCTGCAACGTGACGGTGTTGGCCATTTTGGCTCACATCAACTACTCTATTGCCGATGTTCTCGCAGCACCGCAGATGGCTACCATTTCCTCTTGTGGGAGTCGCACCTGAAGTCCCTGTAGTTGTGCACTGAGTGCCCCCAACACATTCTACTACTCCGACATTGCCTCTTGTAGTGCCTCCCTGATGACCTCAAAAATGGTGTCGCTGATGTCATATAGGTCACCCTCTATTACTATAATAGGTTCCTCATCAAATTTGGAAGCCTTGGTCTTCTTTCGGGGCCCTGTTCGTTTCGTACCGTGCGGCCATTTCAGCTATGTCTATGACATGTTGGGGTCCATGCCTTTCGCTATGTCATCTGTCCCCTATCCTGTGGTTAGGTCCAGGCCTCTTCCCTCCTACATCGTGGTTTCCCTAGTTGTCGGTGTTGCTATTTCTTTTTCCGCGGCCTTGATCTACTCTGCAGTGGCATTCCCTACCTCGCAGGAAGCCCTTAGCTCCTCGGCAAACTGCTCATTCTACTTTTGTTGTGCTAGCAGCTTGGCAGCATCCTTTTGTCTTTGAATTTTCATCTCATCACACGCTTCCAGATCCGGGGCATGCAATTTGGGTGGCCATGATTCGAGCACTACGAAAACAGCGTCATAAATCGCTATGAAGGGGAGTGTGGTCCATTTCTGCTCTAGATCCTTCTGCGCCCTGATATAAACATTGTGCATATTGACGTTAAAGTCTACAAAACTCCGTAGACTGTCATATATTGTGGGGGATAGGTGTGGCCATTTGTTGATCCACATCCATACGCTCGCCTCCATGAGTATCCAGAAGATCTTGGTCTCGCGGATCAAATGTGGCATCCCTTGTCGCCCATAGCGACGAGTATTTCGCTGCCTCTGGCAAGTGCTCTTCAAGAGGAGGAAATTGACTGTCCTCATGCAATTCCCCTGCAACCAACAATATGGATAATAGCAACCACGCGTACTCGAAGGCCTTACCCTACTCCTAGGCCTCCTTGCAGTTCGTCTAGAACTCCTCGCAGAGGAATTGCACCGAGTTAAACTATACCCCCTCAACACATTGTTCAACCAATGCAATGACTGTTGCTAGTACCTCATTGCCACGAAATTTTCTCCTCACTTTTCCTGCCAGCAACTAGGTGGCTACATGGACCCATTTGTCTTGAATGCTAGTAATGGCGTAGCCCCTCTGCTTTTTCTCCAACTTGTATTTCTTCTTCATGGCCTCTGCGAGCGCTAAGTCTCCGCTTTTGCTTTTTATTTTCGTGGGGTCCCTTCCCATATAGGGAAGCCAAGAAATCCTATGAATAAGCTCTGCCTTGATGGGAATAGGCTCCTCCAGCCACAAGTACCCATCGTGTACTAAGCAAAGTAGTTGCCTGATGACAAAGATCATGATTAGTGCCCAGTGAAAGTGTGGAATCCATAGTAGGTGGAGTATCTCGGCATCCTCCACCTCGCACAGCCATTTCCATGACTGTAGTGCTGTAACTACCCCCTCCTTGCTTTGTTTCATGAGTTGGCTAGTCTCCAAATGTGGGAAATTTTCACTATCTGTGAGGTCCCAATCTTCAAATTTCATTGTGGGCACGCAGCCCGAAACCAAACCTTCAAACAAAATTCCCTCTGGGAGGAGCGGGATTTTGAGTGCCCTCTTAACGGCATCCAGATCTTTGGGTACTTTTACTCTCCCTTTCCGCAGAGGGACATACTTGAGCAGTTTTGCTACAATGCGCACTGGCTTAATGTCTTTCGCCATTTCTTCATCTGGTTCAATCTCTTCTATGAAGGCCTAGAGATCCTCCTCCTCATCATCTGTCTAAAGATTAATCGTCTTGCCCTTGTCTTCCATAGACAGTTTACCAAACTATGGATTTTGCGGGCACATGCGAACCACTCCTGCTGCTTGTGGATCCTTTTTGGGCCTCAGTGTCTGAGGCAATCTAGTAATTTCTCGTGCATCCCCCACCAGTGGCGTAGGGTTGAGCAACTCCTTCAGCTATTGACATCACTCTATTCAGGAAGTCCTGCGTCTCTTCCGACAATGTCTCAAACACTGAACTTGCTCTCAAAGCCTCTAAATTCATAAGGTCCATACACAATTGATAGCACACCAACTGAATTCTCAAGACACCAAGGGTTATTTGGTGGATAACCACCTGTGATTTAAAGGCATTTTTGAGTTCAAATTTGACTATTCCCCCCTCATTCAGCTCATTAATGCAAAATTGGTGTCAGATCATCCCAAATCTAGTTCTGACTTCATGTATTAATTTCCCACCACCTGCTCCTCATTGTCCTAACCTGGACATCTTGTCATGAATAGTGACACCAACAGTGACTTCCCATCCTACCCGTGCGGTAGCATATCCCCCCATGCGTGGGTGCAACCCCTGTGGCAGACTAATCCTGTGCACAACCTCCTTATCACACTGGTCCCATATAGACTTTTTTATAGTCTCGTGCTCTCTTTCAACTGATTGGAGTGTTGAGTCTGCGCTTTCCATGGTTAGTTAGTTGGTCGCACCACCTATGCAAGGCTTCGATGCACCTTCCAGTCTAGTCCGCGGGTACTCCTCAAATTCCTTCGTGTCAGTTAGTGCGGTGCGTTCTTCCTTATGTGATTTACTCCCCTAGTTACTTTGTCTGGTAAGGTGCGGTCACAGCCATGGTAGCAGGGCCACAAATTCTCAGCAGAAACCTTCTAATGCAGTAGAATTTCAGCTCATATCTTGTCTTGTCATTTTTAGTTTATTGATGCGGCATGCTTACGTAGATTCAATTTTCAGTGCTTTGATATTTGCATCCATTAACATGCTTTTCTTCCTCAGTCATACCCGATCTTTGAGTTTGTGAAACTTAAGGTTCCCCGGATCAATGGCTTCCTAAATCTGCCTATGTTCGACTTCACATAGCTCCATAATCCCTTCATCTTGGTCCCTACATATTGTTCCAACTATATGAGGATTCCTTCCTCCAAACTTATGGCCTCGACTCTACCCGCCATCTTTGTCTCCGCACTCAGATTCTTGTACATGGCCCTAGAGGCTCATCAAACCGCTAGTATGTGTAGGCCCCAATCAGTTCGTCTCGCCTGGTGAACTCTGTTCATGATTCCACATACCTTTTTGAATGCTTCGACATGGAATACTAGTGGTGTGCATCATTTTTCTTGCTACTGCATCTGGTTCTGATTTTTGATCCTTAGTCTAGGGTGTGCTTGTGTGGACTACACAGCACATGTCTGCACCCATTGACACAGGTGAGTGAGAAAGCTGCTTCAACCTGGCTTCCCAATGTTTGTTCAACACTGGGGTCTTCCAAACTGTAAGCGCATTTGCCTTTTACATTTGCACTAGTTTACAATGGTCTTCTGATGTGTACTCCACCATCGTGTGGGTGTTGCACGCAGTGCCCATTCCAGCACACCATACCGCTGTTGTTCTGGTACTTTGCTTTCAAATTTGTCAAGGAATTCATCCACCACTGTCACTCCATCCTATGTTGGCAGTTCCCTGGCCTCCGTCATCATGCAATGCAATGATCTAATCATCATGTTGCAATTCAGCGTTGTCACTTCATGCAACCAGTTCTACTAGCACTCCACTTCTTCGTCAGAATCCAAATTACAGGAGTTGTCGCACTCCCACGATATTCTCCCATCTATAGTTCGGTTCACCCCATCAAGATATATGTGACTGCATTGATGTGCAGTTGCATGTATATGCGACTGAGCCTAAGGAAACATGTGTATATGTGGGTTTACTTACGGAAACAAGAAAAACAATGTATATAAAACATTCCAAGAAAAAATAAAAAAAACAGTCTGAAGAAACTGACCAAACTTACAATTCAAGTTCCTACAGGAACAGACCACACAGTAACAGCAAGCAAACAGACAGCTGAGCCCTGATTGGCTTGATTAAACCCAAACTAGGAACAACAATACTGTTGTCCCTAGCGGAGTCGCCAATTCTGTTAAGGGACAAATTCCCCTAGGGTCTTTGGGTTGGAACCCTAGCAGTTCAGAGGTTTTCTATACAGAGAAACACACATTCCATACAACCATAATGCTAATATAAGCAAACTATACGATAAGGGGCGTACCTGGGGTTCCTACGTTTGGGAAGGGCCTTCCAGGGTCCAAACCCATCTTGGAGTTCCTTTTGCTCCTTCAACCTACAAAACAATCAATTCCAGAAAGTACAGCAGTATATATACTAAGAATTATAAAGAAATCATCTTCATAGTATATTGACAAGTAGTTAGTTATACAATTAAACAACCTTTCATATATGAATCATAACATGGATATCATAAACATGAAGAATATTTATATCAGGAACAAAGACAAGTGTTTCTTTTATTATAGACAAATAAAGTACAAAAAGGAATAATTTCACCTGATTTGTCCTTTCACAGGCTCCAAGCGGAACCGTCCTCTGGATTCGTCCAGTCTCAAGCCTTTAACAAACTCCTTCCATGACTTACTCCATGATATATCGAGTAGTAGATGGACATCATCACACAAGGAAACAAGGGTTTCCTATAAATGAGGGAAGTGTAGGAGGCACTAGGGTCTTCAGACTTGGTCAGGGAAATCTCAGCATAATAACCTTTCTCTCTCTTCTCTCCTCCCTTAGACCTTCCCATTGAAGCCTTTTTATACTTCTCCCAAAGAAGTTTTTTAGTTGGGAATTCGTTGGGAATAGTTGGGCCATGGGCACTAACAGGTGATCAGCAGGTAAAACCCTCAATCTCTACCCGAAATTAAGGAGATTTTATTTTTTTAAGTGTTTTAAGACATATACGTGGGTTGGGTATACACATACCCACGTATACACGCATTTAGCTCAGGGCAATGTCGCGTATAGGGAATAAAACACTGTTTTTTAAATTTTGGACCAAGTCTGGAAGGAGGGGTTTCCCTAGGCCATGAGTGCAGCATCACAAACCCCGAGAGTGAGATTTGGAGCTATAACAATCTAGTAAATACAATCCAGCTCATCGTCACTTTCATTGTCGCGCACTAGTTCAGTGTAGTGCGCTCCTTTGGCTGGGTGTGTTATATACCTAGGGGGGATAATATGGGGTACCAAGGGAGGTACCCAAGGTAATAATGTAATAATGGGATGGGCCATAGTAATAAATAAGGTGGTTAACCCATATCATGTAAGGGACCACAAGTAGTTAATAATAATGTAATGGGCCCATGGTATTAGTTGATGGTATGAGGGAACCATGGTAATGACCCATGGTAATGACCCATGGTATTGTATGTATGAGGCCTATATACAGGCTAGAGACTCCATGTGAAGGAATAGTGAAGGATTATTGTATGAATAGGCATATGGCTTGTGGAGTGTTCTCCTTCCTTAAGGAGTGAATGTATGGTGTTGCCCTACCTTAACGGTTTGATCAATAAAGAAGCATTTCTATCTATTTCTATCTTGTTATTTCTTTGGTTAATTCTATTATCATATATTTCTGGGTTAGATCTACAACAAGTGGTATCAGAGCTATAACAAGTGGTATCAGAGCTACAACAAGTGGTATCAGAGCACTTTCTTGGGCAAACAAGTGGAGAATTTTTTTTTAATTTTTGCAGGATTTCGGGGGCGGTGAGTTTGCAGATCAGATCTGTATGTTTTGGTGCAAGATATGCAAAATCTAATTCCAGATCTATATTCTTTGTGAAAAAATAGCCGATTTCAAAAAAAAAATCGGTTGAATCAGAGTCCGGATGAAGGAGATATCGCTGATCCAAAAATCAGTGGGGTTGCAGACAATTTTTCAGGGCAGCGAGTTTGTGGCGCAGATCTGGATGTCCTGGTGCACGATCTGCAAAATCTAATTGTAGATCTGGAATATTTGTGAAAAAATACCTAATTTCAAAAAAACAAATCAGTCGAATCAGAGTCTGGATGATGGAGATATCGCTGATTTAAAATCAGCTCTTTTTGCAGAAATTTTGGTGACGGCGGGAGAGTTGCAGCGCAGATCTGAAATTCTAGTGTCTGGATCAGGATTTCTATCACATGGGCAGATGCAGAATGATTGTTCCATTTCTGAAAACAGGTCATAATATGGATTCTGAGCAATATTGACGAAACTGTGACAATTTCAAATTTTCGCCAAGTAAGTAAATTTTTCTCAAACCCTCTTCATGGAGATGCTATATTTTACAGGGAAAGATGATGTTCCTACTATTGAAGAATACATACAAAAACACAAGTTATTATGGAATAATCATTGGAGAACTTTTGTAGTGTGTAATTTTGAAGATGAGGCAGCCACATGGTGGGGATTACTTAACCAAAAGAAGTGTTCCAACCTGTCCGATGAAGAATTTGAAAAATTACTTTTAGACAGATGGTCTCATGCCAGAAAACAAGATAAGGAGAAACATGTGGGGCTATTTCCTACTGGTATATCCTTATTGCAGGTTCATGGATTGATTCAGAAAGAGAAGATCATTGTTTCTATAAATCCTAGTTGCAAGCATAATTTTATCAATGTTAATTTGGTAAAAAAATTGCAAGTTCCAGAAAAACACATTGAAAACACACAGGTGGATGATGAGGATGTTCAATTGTATAAGGATTTGAAGATTTCTATGGATAAGTATGTGTTGCATGGTGATTTTTATGCTTCAGATATGGATAACATGGATGTTGTTTTGGGATACCCTTGGATGGAAACAGTGGATACTATCAATATTAATGTACAGAAGAAATTCCTGAAGCTCTGGTATAAAAAGAATAAAATTACATTACAGGATATTTCCATTAATAAACAGGTAGAGTGCAAGGAGGCTGAAGCAGAAGATGTTCCAGGGTCTGACATATTAGATGATGAGCCAATGATGATAGACAATCAAACACAAACAGAGGCGGAAGCAGAAAAGGTTACAGGTGCTGATACATCAGAGGAGGGTTCAGTGGTTGAAGTCATATTGGAAAAGAAGACACCACAACAGGCACCACAGCAGGGTGAATTAAAGAAAAAGACACCGTGGGTTAAAGCTTCAACATATCATCACCCACATCACCCGCAAGAAAACAACCAACAAGATGGCAACCAATTAGCCACAAGGACAACAACCCCCATATGACGGATAGTGAGGATCGAAGATCCACCTACTACACATCAACACAGAAGAGCTGCCATGGTCAACTTCCATCTCAAGCGAGCGAGGCACCAGCGAGATCGAGGGTTCACCTTTCTCTTGGATGGCTAGATGCACGTGCATGGTACCAGTGGACTACTCTTTTGAGTAGATCTTATTATTTGTGTTCTTCCCATGTTTCGGGGACGAAACATGCTAAGGGGGGTGGAATGTTATATACCTAGGGGGGATAATATGGGGTACCAAGGGAGGTACCTAAGGTAATAATGTAATAATGGGATGGGCCATAGTAATAAATAAGGTGGTTAACCCATATCATGTAAGGGACCACAAGTAGTTAATAATAATGTAATGGGCCCATGGTATTAGTTGATGGTATGAGGGAACCATGGTAATGACCCATGGTATTGTATGTATGAGGCCTATATAGAGGCTAGAGACTCCATGTGAAGGAATAGTGAAGGATTATTGTATGAACAGGCATATGGCTTGTGGAGTGTTCTCCTTCCTTAAGGAGTGAATGTATGGTGTTGCCCTACCTTAAGGGTTTGATCAATAAAGAAGCATTTCTATCTATTTCTATCTTGTTATTTCTTGGGTTAATTCTATTATCATATATTTCTGGGTTAGATCTACAACAGGGTGTAGCGGGACTACTACGCGTAGGGACTTTTTCTAGAATATCATCTTCTGCTTCTTTAGGTTGATGACTCCATTCATATCAGTGGCCCAGTCTATTCCTAGCAACGTAAAATAGGGATTGTTGTTATCAACAATCTCTATTACTTCAAAGTCCATGTGTGTGCTCGCGCCTTCGATATCAACTATTACACCTTGCAACCTCCCCATGGGAAAAATATTCTGTTGGTTCACCATTCATAATTGAATAGAGGACCACTGCAACGCGGGCCTGCCCATGCATTCCCATGTTTGCTTCAGTAACACATTTGCGTCTGATCCCAGATCTAGGATGACCTGATCCATTTAGTACTCACCAATCTGCACCGTCAATCTCATTTCCCTCCCGGTGTGCAATGCATGCATTCCCAGTTTCCAGACTATGCGCGATTCCCCTGTAGTCCCTTAACTTCCTTATTGTTGCGCAACAATTTCATGCATGTCTCCAAAAAGGTAGTGAGAATGGAAGGATCCATTCCTATCTCTGGTTGATCCTTACTACCTAAAGTGGAGGCCTCCATGAAGCTCTTCTTAGCTTCCATGAACATCTCCTTTGCGTGTTCTAAGTTAAACTCAGGTTCCTTTGCAAGAGCGTTGTGAACCCATGTATCTTCCTTAGGCTGCTTCACCCTATCTTCCCCTTTGGTCGCACTGCTTCTGAGCATCACATTCACATTTGGGTCTTCTTCGTGCGGTTCAGACCTCATCATTTGAATATTTTGAGTCGGAGGAGGCTGGAATACCCCCTTCTCACACATCTGTGTGATCAACGTAGGACAATCTATCATTTCATGATCAAATTAAGCACAGTATGAAAAAGATATTCTTGTTGGGTTGGTACAATCGTGGGCGTAGTGCCCTGGTCCTCTACAATTGTAACAAATTAACTGTCTGCGGCCCCTTCCTGGTCCCAGTCCTCCTCGTCCTTGACCTCGCCCCTGAAATCCAGCGCGCGCCATCCCTGCAGTTGGGTCGAGGGCTCACATTTCTATCTGCATCCTATAGGCTAGGGTTCGATCCATCATTAACTCGAAACTGTGACAAGTGCACTCATTTTGGCCTATTGACCTGCAGAAATTACAAAACAACTGCTAGGGAGTCTATGTATACTTATGCAAAAAATGACAATTATCCGTCGTGTGTTTTCCTCCTATCTGACAGATCATGCACGATAATGTGGGTGTTGCACTTAGCCCTGCCTGTGCCTCCGGTCTCAATAGAATTAGCCCCCCTCCTTCCAAGAAGTTCACGAATACTGGACAGTGGTCCTTTTCATGGCCCTGGCCTTTGCATTTTACGTACCATACTTCCTCGTGCACCTCTGGCCGTAGTGCCCTATCCTACTTCAAGCTCTGCATTTCCTGGAAGAGATTTTGTAGTTGCGCATGGATTTGTTGAACTCCCAACATAGGATCTTGTATCAGGGTCTCATGCAACCTCATCGCCATTTCCAATGCTTCAGCCTGGGTGGAAAGTTTCTGTTGTGACAACATCGTCCTCAAGTGTGGTGTTAGGGATGCCACAAACCATGCACGATGATGTGCATCCATGAGCATCATATTAGCCTCGCTGATCATACTCTTCAACCGCTGATCCAGATCCCATGGGGGTCTCGCCTAGAAGCATCATGATCTCTTTAAACCTGATGATTGACTCTGTCTCTAATTTCAGTCGGCTAAATTCTCTATTCAACGCATTCTGGATCTCTGTTGTCCTTGCGTTTGGGTGGTCATTAGAGTGTTTGATATATGATGTCAACGCGCGATCCTCTGGCACGCTCACCAATGTATCCTTCTTAATGTTATCATTTGTGATCCCTTGCGCTTCCCACACTGCTCTTACCACGAACCAAAACTAGTCCGGATCCTCATTCCCTACTCCTCTAAATACGGGTAGCTTGATTGCACTTACTATACTGAACTGCAGGGTTGGTGGAGGTGGAGTGGGTGGAGATGGAGGTGAGGGAGGTGAAGCGGGTGGTGGCGTGGGTGGAGGTGGTAACTATGGAATGTGCTGCCTTATCAAGCTAACCACACTTCTCGGAGAGACCCGAGCGAGCTCTTCCTCGATTTCTCGCAAAGGTGAAATTAACGGGTTGTTTGCTAATTCCCTGCTACCTTTGTAGATCTTTCTGCTCCACGTTGTCCCAAAAATTAATGTATTCGCATAACCTATTTTTCACATAACAACATCTTAATCCAGGTATTCAAATATTTAATATACTTACCTTGTGGTCCCTTGAGAAAACGTTGTTTTGCCTCGTTGTAGCTCACCATCGTGTCCACCGCAAACTCAGTGATAAATCCCCCTATTATCTGATCGAGCCAATGGTCCACAACTCGCATGATCCTGTCTTTTGATGCCTCTAGTCTGTGCACTAATTCCGAAGTCCACACTGTCGGTTGGTCAAGGTTACACCTTCCCTGGCTTTCGGCTCATCTCGCGATCCACTCATACAGTTCAGAGGGAAAGGATGCAAAGAAAATCTCGTGGATTTCCGTATACACATAATGATCCATCCACATTTTCTTAGATACTTGCGAAGTTCTATTTTCCTGTGTCGCGAACTCGTCACTCTTCTTGTCCAACCACTCTTCAATTTCCTTCTTTGTTGGGTTCCAGTGGCACGACATCAGACATCCCTTGGGCAGATCCCCGTCCCAACAACGAAACCATTTGTTGGCTATGTGGGGCCTGACCCAGGTTCAGCAGTGAGTTTAGCCAAGCAAATCCTGGTACTACTGGCCCTTTCGGCAACTGTCCGCGAAGCACAGACTGAGGTCTCACCCGAAGTAGTATGGGAGGGTGTTGGAACCAGGTTTCTGCACCCCGAGGATGTCTGATATGGGTGACAGGTACGCGATTCAACCTTCACGCTTACTAGATTATGTGCACCAGCAAGCTCCTTGCATCCTGTGGGACTGCCTCCACGCAGATCCAACCGCAATGCGACCAATATTAATTACCCAAGTCTTCCTTAGTTAGGTTCTATTTGTTAATTACTTAGAAAGTTTTCATACATAAACATACATACAAGTGCACGCATATAGATAAACATATACCATTAATGTTGAACATCAAAATATAGATCTACGAAACAGATGCACAATATGCCGAATCATCTTAGTTATATTAATGATCCTTTTCAAGTTCAGTTCAATATAGACCCGACTCTGCCCTGTGTACTCAGCTGTGAGGGTCCGCGCACTCAGCTACGGACTCTACTAGACCTCTACGCACTCAACTACAGATCCTTTACCTACTACTACAACCCAATACCTTCAGATCCACTTCTATCCTCTAACCATGCCTTCACATCTATCTATTATTTTCCAAAAACTCATAATTGTCTTTACACTTAGAGCCTCGCTCTATTTATACAATCCCATGGTCCATGGACCATGGATAGGCTGACACAATTTACATTCAATTTCATTGTTTTAGGGCGGACAACCCTATGACTCATCCTGAACTTTCATGCTTCGCACCCGCTTTTCGTGGAGCCTTTACATTACGTTGACCAAACTCGGGCTTTAAGCCCCAAAAACATGTTATGGGGGGATCTGCTGCCCAACACTGAGCGCATTGAGCAAATAGGTTCATATAACATTTGTTGGCTGGATTGACCAAGAATGTGGTTTTGTGTTTTGGTTGTGATCCGGTTTAATAGTGAGGAGGTCAGGAGGTCAAACCTCACCTCCTCCTTTTTTATACACCGTAAACCAATTTGTTTTTAAATTAAAATAGTGGTTGAGTTGAGACTGCCTTGGGCAGCTCACCCACCTTACCCATCTCTGCCCGCATTCTTTTCAACAGCTGCACCCCTCCATTAATGGTTATTGTGTTGTTGGTTTGGGTTGGGTCCACGCCCCAAGGGTCGGCCCACCACCCACTTTATACATAACAGTGTCGGGTTGTGGTAGCTCCGTGGGAGCAGTGGAGGGGCCAGGGTCAGGGCCTGTCCCTCCCATATTATGTTAATAATTCCATGGCCGAGGGAGGGGCCAGGGGTCGTGGTCCGCCCCTCCTTTTCTTATGTGTCTGTTTTGGGGTGACAGGGTTAGTG
The DNA here is from genome assembly GCA_031772625.1 of Pinus tabuliformis. Lineage (NCBI taxonomy): Eukaryota > Viridiplantae > Streptophyta > Pinopsida > Pinales > Pinaceae > Pinus > Pinus tabuliformis. The sequence goes on along the minus strand of CM062812.1, from coordinate 120,346,565 downwards.
GACGGCCACCCCTTTTTTCTAATATTTTTTTGTTATAAAAAACAACCCGTACGTTTTTGAAATTTTAGTTTTGGACTGAAGGAGTCTTTTTAACGAGGCAACATTTTTTCCCAGAATTTGGCTGGAGTTGGCCGGATCCCATTCACTGGAAAAAATTGCCAAATTGCACCTTCATTAATCCTGCCCAGTCATCAGAAGTCAACCCAACTTTGACTGCCTCTATATTCTTCGTCCGGACTTAGATTGGAGTGACGTTCACACCGTTGCAATTAGGGCCACGAGAACTTCAATCTGATGTTAAGTTAATTTCCTTTCCACCACTTTGAATTTTGAGCTTTTCCCATGCCATTGTGTCTCAAGATCCACCTGTATCAAGAAGAATAAGAAAAGGAAGATTAAGAAGAAAAGGAATATTAAGAGGAAGAAAAATAAGGAGGGGGAGAACCAAGTAACCATTGTTATGAATGCAACTAGTATGGGGGAACCTTCTGATCATCCCCACAAAGTTAACTTCCCTTAGATGCTTTGTAAGGGTGATCACCTTCTTAGATATTATCCTGGTATTCCCAAGGTATTAGAAGTGTGGTCCATAGGCTCGCATCGACCTTTGTCGTCAACTTATGGAGATCATGTTGGTGACAAACCCTCAACTAGCGATAGTAAGGTCCATGGGAAAAAAGGTAAATTCAAATTTCCCTATAAGTTATGTGAAGGGAATCATCCTATTCACCTTCATCCTTATATGGATGAAGCCTCAAAAGTGTTGGAAAATATTACAGCTTCTCAACCTCGTCTTTCGGCTAGTTATCAAAATATTTCTCGCAATCCTCCACTAGTTGATGAAGTGATTGACCAGAATCTGAATCCAATCAATCCCACTCCCTCTGAATGTGAATCCCAGGACTCCATTCCTAACCAACCATTGGTTGAGAAAATTATTGACTCGATTCCACCTTCAATTAATTGTACCTTTCCCATAGAGAGTAAGTCTCATACCACTTAGGTTCTTATTTCTTCAGATTCCAACGAACTAGGGGTAAATCCTCCCATTACCATGGTATAGGGGGGCAATCCTCCCATTTCCATAGTGTAGGGGGGCAGTTCTACCTTTCCCATGGCACCCCTTCCAAGTAGCATGGTCACTTTCTTTGATTGGAGTCGATTGGCAGGATATTGTCTTCCTCCTTATGTGCCCTTCTAGATCATAATACAGGCTTATAATGTGGATGTACCTAGCACAATCATAGATGAAGGTGCATATGTTAGTATTATGTCTTCAACTTCTTGGAAAGATTTAGGTTCTATGTAGCTTGTGCCCGTTACTCAGAATTTGTTGGCTCTTAATAGAGGAACTAGTCAACCATTAGGGATCCTTCTTAAGTTTCATATTACTTTAGGAGGAAATACTGTCTATATCGATGTGATGGTAGTCAAAGGCCCCTTGGATTTTAACCTACTCATTGTTCATGACTATGTTTATGTCATGGCAGCTCTTGTTTCTTAACACTTTTGTGTGATATGTTTCCCACATCAAGGAAGAATCGTGGCTATTGACTAGCTTTCTTTTGTTGGTCCTAATTTTAATCCCAATCAACCAACATCCCTAAATGGTCCTTATATGCAAGTGGTATCCTCCCTGCCACACGTTAATTATGTGACAACTTCTTCCATGCCCGCATCCATTCATGATCTAGTAGGTGATGTAGTGCGTCATTTACTGGGGGCATTGGGGCATGACCTTTCCATTGGATCCCTGATATATATCTCTTCTAGAGTGTTGTTCTCCCATCTGATTAGAACCTCTTGGAAGCCATGATCCGGATCAGAGCAAAGTTCCTTTTCTTGTGTCAATCTCGTTAAAAAATTAAACAAATCCCCTAGAAATTAGAGTCTTTGATTAGATCTCATAAATTCCCAGTCAATTCTTTCACTTGATCTTGTAAATGAACCTTCATTCCATCCATCTCTTAGTACACAGTAGTTTAATTAGGTGCATGAAATGAAGCTTCGGGGGCATGTATCCTGAATTGAGTCATTATGATCAGGGCATGCAAACTTATTTCAAGCATAGTTTCCCATGTTTCAAGCCCTGTAAAAATGAAACCATTCCCATTTTATCCCTCGTGATTTCGATTTTTATCAGCCTGTTTTTTCCAGATGAGCCTCAATTTTTTTCCATTCCATTGTCACCATTCTCTTGATTAATCATACACTTTCACTTCGTTTTTACCCTTTCTTGAGGAACCTCTGCGATGAGTGGACTTATTAGCCAACCTCTTGAACTGTGCGTGTTTTGAGCAATTCCATCATGACCAGAACCAACTTCTATCCTTTATACCACTCATTCCTCCAAGAGGAGTCCTCTTTTAGCTCTTTTCAGACTCCCAAAAAATGAAAAGATTGCCAAGCACTTGTATTTTCAAACTCGTAAAAGTAAATGAAAATACATCTACTGAGTATAAGTTTAACCCTTTTCTGGACTGAGATAGACTATCTACAAAAAATGATTGCCTTAGTCGAACATGGCTAAGAGGTTCTCTTGAGTATTGTTTCCTACCTTTTCAGACTTGAAAGACTATTTATGAAAAGGGCATCTAGATTTTTCTTTTTCACCTCTTTTTCAATCTCTTTAAGTATGAAAAATATGTCGAGTTTTACCTCCATTGGACTCATTAAAACATCAAACAATGATGGACTTGTCGAACATGACAAGGTCGGACCTCTCCTTCTTATGTTTTGTTAAATATACTCAGAGGTATTCATCTAAAGGGTGAACTTATAGATCAAGCATATGTTATCCTCCTCAATCTTGTAAAACAATAAAGAGGTGCTAGCCATTATGGTTTGGGAAATTGGGAAAACAGGGTATTACATTTGCTAATGGAATCAGGTCACTCTTGAACATGACACTCTCCATTTCATCTCCATGGTGTTTGGGTTGGGTAATCTGCTTGTCTTTTGGTTATCATACCATTTTCAGAGCCTCCATTTCGGATTTGGGTCAATGCTTCCAACTCCATTCAATGCCGTCACTGTGTTCAAGAGAAGTCATTCAGTTGATACCCATTACAATACGCTTAAGCCTTCATTCCATGTTTTCCATTCTTGATCTAGTTCCATATCAGAACCACTCCATCTCTATCATGATACCTATTTCATGGCGTTGATGGGGGATACATCAAGGCCCTCCTGCGATAGGTCACTTCCTATCGATGTCATCCCATTATCCAGGAAGTGGACTTAGAAAAACCCTTTGGTACCTTGGTGCCTGCATACATCAATGGAAAGTTTCCTCGCTCTCGATGACTGGTTTACATCAATGGCATTTTACCTAAAGACTTTGTGTTGTGTTTGACATCAACTCATTTATTCACACCATACGGATTGTACTATAGTACCTTGAGAGCCATTAACATCATCAGTGGTTTCTCACGCATTGGTTAATGAGTTACATCATTATCCGGTAATCAAATGGTGTGTACCATGTTCAACCTCAAATCATTGATTCACATGGTTAGATTTTTACATTGGTTGGTCGTGTGAAGGAGATAGAAGACCTTGAATCTAGTTTCATCCTTCCGGGCTATGATTTCAGGAGTTATACAGAGATCAGAATGTATGATGGCCATGATTGTATAGACAATCAGCTAGTCATGGGTCCACCAATTGTCATATGTGGATGCATATTTTGATCATTGTACTTGTTATGTTAGCTTATGTGTTGATTATGGGTATGCCTCCCTCAGTAATAAAGATGTCGTGATGAAAATGTATTGTAACAGATGAAGCTCGCCAATTTTTCTTGATCTCAACTTGTCACAAGGTAAATGATTTCAATCATCAGTCGTCATTTTTTACTTTACGCTTTAGGGGGAAATATGTTATACACCATTTTGTCACATCTGATAAATAAGCCTCCTAATGGGATCAAAATCATATTCCCCCTTGTCATCATCTTACACAAATCCCTAAGCATACCTCTTTCATTCCCCAGATTTTTAGCCCAAACCTACATCATCTAAGCTAGTTTTAGGACCAACATACCCTGTCCTCTTATTGGACTATGTTTATCTATAGGTTTCTCCATTCCAGCCTATGCTGGTCACCTATAGGTTTCTCCCCTTTTCACTTGCGTTAGTTCTAGAAATTCAGGAAAAAGAGAGAAATTTTGGAAGTTTCCTCTTCCAGAAGCTTCCAGAATTTGTTACAACCATTTACCTCAAATAAAACATTTGGATCCTATCCTACCCTACTTTTGAGTCTCCATCCCTTATCCTTTGATCCCATCATCCCATCAAAGGTGGATTTGAAACCTTATATTGGAAATTGGATAAGGACTCCCAACTTACCACACTCCTCTATATATTTACAACCTTCCATATACAAGGGGTTGGTTTTTTGAGAGTGATTTTACCCTTATGTTGTTGTGGTGAGAAGTTTCATTTCATGCATTTAGGGTGATTGGAGGTGCACATTGTGATAAGGAAAGGACAATTTAGCCTTGAAGCAGCTCTTCTACAAGATCAACATCTATTTATGGTTGTAAACTCCTTCCATTTATATTAATGAAAATAATTTTTTGTTTTCCTATATGTGATGTTGTTATTTCATATATTTCAATAACATTTTGATTTTTTGAATAGAGTATTTAGATGGTATTACATAGATATCGTAGTTTTTGGGTTTGTTTTATCTCACTGTGCAGGTTCTAATTTTGGCAATCAAAGCTGCAATTAGAGCATTCAAGCTAAAGAAGGAGTGAATCTCACGACGGATTCCATGTAGGTTCCATTCCATTGTCTATTTACTTTAAGGAAAACATTGGGTTTGTCGTATTTGTGTTGTTCTAGGTTATCCACCCAACCTAGGGGAGATACTTTTGTCCGCAATCATAAATCTCGTATAACACATATAGATCATCTATTGCAGCCTATTCCATAATAGAAATGGGAATTCATTTCCATGGAATTCAATACAAGATTTCCTAGGACATCAAGGAAACATAAATCCTGTTGGGTTGTGTTATATTCTTTCCACGTAGTTAATAGGGGGTTTGAAGTGCACCCATAACCCCACTTTATGGGGTCTAGGGCAGCACCCTAAAAAATTTGGTTTTGGACCCTATGTTAGGTTGGGCGGACCCACCTATGGTTTTGTGCATGATTTTCCCACATGTTTTTTGGACGCGATGGTTTTCAGTCCATGGTATTGGATGCTTCGACATGTATAAATATGTATTGTAACATTGAAAGGAACATAATGAAAAATCAAGCTGGTAGTCCCGGTTTTGGGATCCAGGGGAAAATCTTTGTGTATATGTGTTTATGTGTTATGATCTCACATTGTTTATTTTCTATGTTTTAGAATTCGTATGCAGGTAATTTCTATACAGGGTTAAAACCTACTTTTGGTATCGGAGCTATTTTGGCTTCAAGGGGACGCCTTTGTTGCTGAGGGGTTTCGCTCGGGCCTGTGGTAGACCTTGATCAGTGTGAGATCTATGAGATCGAATCTGGTGGTGAAAGAAGATGGTGAGCAGTGGAAAGATAGAGATAGAGAAATTTAATGGTCAGAGTTTTGAGTTGTGGAAACCAAGATGGAGGATCTATTGGTGGATAAAGACCAGTGAATCGTGATAGATCCAGGTACTAAACCAACGGGAGTGTCCGATGAAGAATGGAAGAAGTTAATCGGAAGGAAAAGAGCACAATACGATTGTGTGTCTCAGATTCAGTATTGTTGAATGTATTAGGGGAAGCTACGGCGAAGGCTTTGTGGGACAAGTTAGGGACTTTGTACCAATCTAAGTCTCTGGTGAATAAACTGTTCCTGTGGAAAAATCTATATAACCTGAGGATGAAAGATGGAGACTTGGTGACAGAGAATCTAAATGCATTTAATACTATGGTAAGTCAGTTAGCATCTGCTGATATTAAAATTTCAGATCAAGATAAGTGAATCAGTTTGTTGTGTTCTCTACCGGATTCGTGGGATAGTCTGGTTATTGTAATAGGTAGCAATGCAACTGCCTTGCATTTTGATGAAATAGTCTCATCCTTGTTGACGAAGGTGATGAGACAGAAAAATATGGAGAGCCAAAATGGTGATGCCTTGTCTGTATGAGGGCAAACCCAAAAAGAAACAAAAATAAGTCATCCAGTGGGAGATCAAAATCTAAAGGGAAATCTAAATCTCCAAGAAAACCTGTAAAGGTGGTGTACTGGAAATGTGGAAAGGAAGGGAACTGCAAAAGGGACTGTAAATCTAAAGCTGCTGACAAAGAAAAGGGATCTGATGAGGCTCCTTCTGCAGAGGTGAAAACCACCTCAGATGAAGGTGGGGATGTGTACTTGGCTTCTTCAAGTACACATGTAAGTCATGAGGCATGGTTTATTGACTCAGGTGCATCCTTTTACTTCACTCCCCATAGAGAGTTGTTCTATGAGTATGAGAAATATGATGGTGGTGATGTCTTCTTGGGGGATGATAGGAAGCCTAGAATCATTGGTCACGGAAAAGTAAAATTGAAGTTGCAAGGTGGAAGGGTTAGAATGCTTCCAGGTGTTCTACATATTCCTGCATTAGCGAGAAATCTGATTTATGTTAGCAAGCTGGATGATGCAGGTGTAAAAACAGTGTTCGAGAAGGATACCTGCAAGATGGTTTGGGGAGAACTGGTATTGGTGTGGGGAGTTTGGATTGGAACTATGTACAAGCTGCAAGGTAGCACTGTTATTGATGGGTGCAATAGCTTTGTGGTTCCTGAAAGTGGAGCAAAAAATCTAGTGGTCTCTGGAGAGAAGACCATGCTGTGGCATCAAAGGCTTGGACATATTGGAGAAAAGGGCCTTCGGATACTTCATGGTAAAGGTATGGTAGAAGGTATGAGTAATAGCTCTTTGGATTTTGATTTCTATGAAAATTGTGTATATGGGAAGAAGAATCGGGTGAGTTTCCCCTCTAGTAGTAAGAGGGCGAAACAGATATTAGAACTTGTGCACAGTGATGTGTTTGGACCTGTGAAGGTTCCATCACTGGGTAAGTCTGTGTACTATGTATCATTTATAGATGACTTCTCAAGGAATACATGGATATGTTTCCTTAAGAAGAAATTTGAAGTCTTTGACAGGTTTAAAGAATTTAAGGCTCTGGTGGAAAACCAAATAGAGAAGAAGATAAAGGTGTTGAGGACAGATAACGGTGGAGAGTTTTGTAGTAAGGAATTTGAAGAATTCTGTAAGAAGTGTGGTATAGCACAACAGAAGACTACTCCATATACACCTCAGCAAAATGGAGTTGCAGAAAGAATGAATAAGATGTTGATGGAAAGGGCAAGAAGCATGCTCAGTGGTGCCACGTTAGGACAAGACTTCTGGGCAGAGGCGGTGGATACTGCATGTTACCTAGTCAACAGGTCACTTTCATCAACGTTGGAGGATAAGACTCCAAAAGAGGTATGGACTGGTAAGAAACCCTCTCTTTCACATCTGAGGGTATTTGGATGTGATGCATATGTACATGTTCCAAAGGAGAAACAAACCAAGTTGGATAGTAAATCTGAAAAGTGCATCTTTATTGGGTATAAGGATGGTTTAAAGGGTTATAAGCTTTGGAACCCAGTCACACGGAAGGTTGTGTATAGCTGAGATGTGGTGTTCAGAGAGGTTAAAGATGTTATTAAACATGAAGTCCAACGAAAGGAACCTGAGAAGAGATATTTTGAGCTAAATAAGGAAGAATCAGACTCTACAGCAGAGGAGGAATCAGAAGATGAAGAGCCACAAACTCTGACTGTGAGAAGATCAGTTCGAGAAAGAAGGTAGCCTGAAAGGTATAGTCCATCTGCTTTCTGTTCAAATTTTGCTTTACCTATTACTGATGATGATCCCAGAACTGTGAAAGAAGCAGTAGATTCAGAGGATGGAAAACTCTGGAAAGAGGCCATGGTTGATGAAATGGCATCTTTGCACAAAAATGAGGCTTGGGATCTAGTGGAGTTGCCGGCTAGAAGGAAACCCATTGGCAGCAAATGGGTGTTCAAAAAGAAGACAAATGTAGAAGGAAAAGTGGAGAAATACAAAGCTCGGTTGGTAGCAAAAGGTTATTCCCAGGTGCCGAGAATTGATTTTGGTGATATTTTTTCTCCTGTTGTGAAGGTAACTTCTATTAGATTACTTTTATCTGTTGCTACTGCTTTTGATTTTGAGGTAGAACAGATGGATGTGAAGACAACATTTCTTCATGGGGATCTGGAAGAGGAAATCAACATGAAGCAACCTGAAGGCTTTCCAGCGAAGGGTAAGAAAGAACTAATATGCAAGTTAAAGAAGTCTCTGTATGGGTTAAAACAGTCACCAAGGATGTGGTATCAGAAATTTGATACATTTATACGGGGACTTGGCTTCACCAGAAGAAAAGTAGATCACTGTGTGTATTTTAAATTAATTGGTGACCGTGTTATTTATTTGGTCTTGTATGTGGATGATATGTTGCTGGTTGGAAATGACAAAGAAATTATCCAAGATTTGAAGACCCAATTGTCCTCCAAATTTGACATAAAAGATCTTGGTGCTGCAAACTATATTTTGGGCATGGAAATTAAAAGACATCGGGCAAAGAGGAAGCTCTGGTTAAACTAGAGGAAGTATGTCAAGACAATACTGCAGAGGTTTAATATGCAGGATTGTAAACCGATGAAGGTTCCTATTCCTGTAGGTGTGAGGTTATTTGCTGAACAATGTCCCAAGACACAAGAAGAGGAAGAGGACATGTCTCATGTTCCATATGCAAGTGCAGTTGGTAGCCTGATGTATGAAATGGTCTATACTAGACTAGACATTGCACATGAAGTGGGAGTATTGTGCAGCTTTATGTCAAAACCAAGAAAGGAGCATTGGAAAGCAGTGAAGTGGGTTTTCAGGTATTTGCGTGGCACTAGTGATTATGGTCTGTGCTACCAAGGAAGACCAGGATTGGACAGAGTGTTGGATATTCGTGGCTTTGTTGATGCAGACTAGGTTGGAGATCTGGATCAGAGAAGATCTACAAGTGGGTATGTGTTTAACCTATTTGGAGGTGCAGTCAGTTGGATGACTAAGAAACAATCTATAGTGGCACTATCAACTACAGAGGCAGAATACATGGCAGCCACTCATGCAATAAAGGAAGCAGTTTGGTTGCAGAGATTGTGTTCAAGTATGGGGTTAGTACAGGAAGCTATAAGGATAGACTGTGACAGCCAAAGTGCAATTTTCTTGGCAAAGAACCCTGCATATCATTCAAAGACAAAGCATATTGATGTTTAGTATCACTTTGTGAGGGATATGATAGAAGACAAAAAGGTGTCGCTGGTAAAGGTGGACACTTTGAAGAATACTGCAGATGCATTGAAAAAATTTGTGAGCTTGGAGAGGTTCTCTTGGTGTAGAGAGACAATGGGCATTTCAGGGCTAGGAAAATGACTAAGCTCTCTTGTGGCCCCCTGTGGAAAGAAAACAACAAGTGGGAGAATGTTTGGTTGTGTTATATTCTTTCCACGTAGTTAACAGGGGGTTTGAAGGGCACCCATAACCCCATTTTATGGGGTCCGTGGTAGAGCCCCAAAAAATTTTGGTTTTGGACCCTATGTTAAGTTGGGTGGACCCACCTATGGTTTTGTGCATGATTTTCGCACATGTTTTTGGGACGTAATGGTTTTCGGTCCATGGTATTGTACGCGATGGTTTTCAGTCCATGGTATTGGATGCTTTGGCATGTACAAATATGTATTGTAACATTCAAATAAACATAATGAAAAATCAAGCTTGTAGTCTCGGTTTTGGGATCCAGGGGAAAATCTCTGTGTATATGTGTTTTATGCGTTATGATCTAACATTGTTTATTTTCTGTGTTTTATAATTCGTATGCAGGTAATTTCTGTACGGCGTTAAAACCTACAAATCCATCATGGTTTTGGTTGACAAGTTGAGCAAGGTAGCTCACTTCACTACAGTGAATCTATTAACTTAGCTAGTGAAGTGGCTCAGATCTCCATCAGGGAGATAGTGAGGTTACATAGAGTTCCCAAGAAGATTATATTAGATAGAGATGCCAAGTTCACTTCCAAGTTTTGGAAAGAGTATTTTGCAAGATTGGGGACAAATTTATCTTTCAATACATCATATCGTCTACAAACACATGGATAGAAAGATAGGGTTAACAAGATTCTTTAGGATATGTTGAGGATGTATCTCATGCATCAACATAGGAATTGGAAGGGGTATCTTTATATGATGGAGTTTTCTTATAATAATGGGTATCAAGAATCCTTGAAGATGAGTCCATTTGAGGATCTCTATGGGTGGAGTTTTAATACTCCTATCATCTAGAGTGATCCAATGAACAAGGTGTTGATTCGACTGGATATGTTGGCTGAGATGGAGTAGGAGATGCAAGTTATTAAAAAGAATTTAAAGGAGGTATAGGATAGAGAGAAGACTTATACAGATAAATATAGAGCATTCAATTAGTTTCAGGTGGGGCTGTGTACTTGTGCATCAAGCCCAATAGAGGCTCCTTGATGATTGAGTCATGTGCCAAGTTAGCACCTCGGTATTGTAAACCTTTTGAGATCGTTGAGAGGATTGGACAAGTGGCATATAGACTTCCACTAGTGCCATCAATGAAATTTCATGATGTTTTCCATGTTTCATTTCTTAAGAGATATGTGCAGGATGTTGATCTTATGATTGATTGGTCTATATTGCACATGGAACTAGAGGGAGATTTCAAGCCAAAGCCACAATGCATATTGCAGTGGAAATAACTCATCCTCTAAATTAAGCAATAGAGCAAGTTACAATGTAGTGGAAGCACTTTGTGCTCAATGAAGCTACATGGGAGATAGTTAATCAAATGTACGAATTATATCATTCTTTATTTTCTGGTTGAGAAAATGTGTTTGGTATATATTTATGTATGCATATGTGTATTGTAAATATTACAACAAATTGTTTTATAAATCTCCAATAATTAGTATGTTTGCCTATTTTAGCAGTTGTCATTGTAGATACTACATTGAGTTGTGTTTATAAAGCTCCATAAGCAATATGTTTTTCTGGTCATAAGTGTCATATAACACCAAGGGCGGTGTTCCCCCGAGGGGAAGGGGTTTATAACACCCCAAGTTGATTTTCCATGTAAATAAATTAAATCAAGGTCATGGGACATGTAGTTCAAGCTGCATGGAGGGAAAATCATTATAGTGGGCATCACATGTGGTTTATTATTGGCTTTAGAAATTATCATTGGCATTGGCAAAGGAAAAAAACAATAAATAACAATTAATTAAATAAATAAAGGAAAATAGGAGAATATGAAGATGAGGAGACAAGAATATGCATACAAAGGAAAATGAAGGAAATTGAAGGAAAATGAAACAAAAGGAGATGGAGAACATTTTATGCCTCTCTTAGCTACACTTAGTCTTGATCACTTATTGGTTACTCTTGGAGAATTCTAGCATTCACTTGGACATTAAAGCATTCTTACATGATGCTTGGAGAGAGAGAGAGAAAGCTTGGAAAAAAACTAGTAAACAAGAAAAGGAATATGTGGGCGGTGTAGAAGAAGGTTGGAAAAGTAGCTACAACAGGAGAACATTGTAGGTAATAGGTTGCATGTGTGATTTCCTTGCTAAGATTTGAATGCATGGTACATGCATTTTTTTATTTTGTTACTTGTTTTCATTGGCATGGGATTTTCCTAGATTAACAATGGTTTCAACCTTGCCTTTTCCATTTCATGGCTAGCCATGATGTAGTGGGTTCCTTGTTTTTGATAAGCTTCAGATGGCCAGTAGATTTTGGATCCTAGTTGAGGTGGTCTCAAGAAAATTCCCAAGGGTTGAGTGTGGAGATAGTGTTTACCCTAGAACTCTTAACAGGTGGGTGGAGATAGGAAAATTCCTCTGGGTATGGTGAAGAAATTCGAAAGGAATCCAAGATTATTTGGTGCTAGTGATTTTTGGACTGGTTGAGGTGAAATCACTGTGGTTGAGGGTATAGGTGGTTTAGCCTATGGATTCCCTCATTGGTTTTGTTTATGTTTATCCCATGTCATTCCACATTCATCCTTAGAATATGGCACAGGGGTGATTTGGATGAAAGAAACATTGAGTTCAACCAATCTATGGTCAAGTGGTATGTGGAATTCCCTGACTTAGTTGGCTTTATCCATATGTTAACATGTGTTATTCTTCATATATTATCAATGGGCATAAGTGTTGATTTACTGTTGTTTATATGACTAGTTTATCATCGCTTCATCCTAGTTAAATGTTGGTTATGTGCATGGTATATTTCTTATTATATGAGGTGCTCTTGATCTATATATAATTCATGGTTTGATGGGTCATGGTTGATTTATATGAATTCATGTGCTAATCATTGTTTTATTGTAGTTAGTGTGAGAGGGAAACAAGCCTTCTTGATGGACATCTAATGAACTAATGAAAATAATGAACAAATTATGCATTCATGACCTACAAGTACTATGTACACAAAGTGTTTGTATAAATGAATAATTTGGACTTCAAAATTTCTTTGGTTGTAACTTTGGCATATGATCTTTGTTTGTCTATAATAATACCTTATTTCGAAGATCTCGACGAGGAGGCCAAAAAGATAACCTATGAATAAATTATAGCACTTTTCCAGTTTCTCCATTTTCCTTCATTACATAAATTTTCAGGTCTAAAATGGGCCTCCTAAGGAATATTATAAAATAATAGTGGAAACAATAAAATAACATTGGGTTACCTCATCAAATTTGGAGGAAAGAAAAATTACTTTTTTAACTCGTATTTTCAACTTATATCCCCACAGTTTAACTCAATTTAGAGCGAGAACACTCGTTGGATGAAAATTTTAATTCTTCATATTACGAGTGCCCGTGTTGCATTCTTTTGATGGACCCTGCTATATGAAAAATGTGAAATACATGAAAAAATGTGATTACAATAATGTTTTTTCATGTATTTCTCATTTTTCTCATAGTGGGTGTTGGTGTCCAGGTATGAATGATTTATTCACCCTATTCTGACATTAATTTATTAATCCGGGTGCATATCCTTTCAAGGAAATGCACAAGGTATATGTAGGGGCAAAAGCACAATGCGTTCTGACCAAGGGTTTGCGGTTAAGATTCAAAACATTGCTGTAAGATTAACTTAATTACAGAACTCCAGAAAACAATTACAAGAGTGAAAGAACTGTAACAACAAGAATAAACTAATAAATAACACACACAGAAAGACATAGCACCTGATCAGAAGAGCAGGCCCAACTCTCTGATCAGGGATGCATTAATCACAGCAAAGATTAGAATAGGAAAACATGTGACATTTTATTAATCTGAAATAGGCAATTACAATATCGATGGGGGAATCCCCATTTACAGGAAAATTCCATCTTTTATACACAACATGGGAGAACAACATATCTCCCTAAAACATGGTAACCGCATATTTAGAAATATACATTAGTTGAAATGGCACCAACACTAGATAACCAACATCAACAAGAGGTCCAAGAATAGTTTAAGGATCTGTGACTCCAGCTACGCGACCTCCCTATGGCTGGTAGTTGCCGGATCTGCTGCGAGATGTTGAAGCAATGGCTCCTGTTCTCCAGAAGTTGTGGTCAAACATACATTTTAGTGCTGCGAATAGGTAAGACTCCATGACTTTACTACATCAATAAAATATTCCAATAGACAAATCAAGGGTATTTACCTTGTAAGTTTAGCATAGAAAACATGGTTAAATAAGTACAAAAAGGTCAAAAAGGGTGATGGAAATGCAACAGAAAGATAGCCTGATTTGGTGCCCAACATCTCCCCTGAACTAGCCTTCTGCATGCCCTCATGTAGTTCGTCACCTCTGCAGGTCTGGATTTTGCATACTACAGGCTTCATGAAGCTGGCCGAGATCATATTCTATAGCCATCTCTATTCTTGGAACTTTAAAACCATTTGAAAGGAGAACTTCCTTTCACCAGTCTGCTGGAACTTTATATGCTGGAGTGTAATTTTCTGTAGGCAACCAAATAGTAGGAAGCTGAAACCGGATCCCCATCCACTGGACCCCACATGTTCGGACACATGCCACATATCTAGGCACTATGGGGAGCACTCGTGCAAAATTTGGTGCCCCAAAAGGTTCCCTATTTCGGACAGTTGTAGGCAACATCATCCACCGTTTCTAACAGCAATCAATGGCATCATCTTGAAATGTGGTTAATTGCCTGACAAAAAGATCAAGGCACCAATTCTATGTCCTCAGCATTCTGTCTCTGTTACCCTCAATTCCCAAAAAGGTGTTGTGTTTAGTGAACATTGTGATTGACCTCTCATGTTCTCCTCTTACCATAAATGGCTTTGTAACCTGATTGGATTCAAAAGTGTTAAAATCCTTCTACCATTTGATTTGATTGAAGGTGTAAGAGGGGAGGGCCCTTAAATGAATGTCCCCCACATATGGAACTGGGTTGAATTCTCTATCTAGATGTAGTAGATACCTGTGCAAGTAAAACTCACACATCAAATGTTGAGTTGGCACGTCATGACTCCTCATTATTTGAAGGAATTGTACACCATCTTCTATTTCATAACTAATCTCATTTTTTATGCTCTCCATGCAGAATAAAAGAAAACGTTCATGCAAGAATAAAGAATAACAAGAAGCAGGGGGATGACATGCCATCACCTCTTGCACCAAATTGAACATCTGCTCCTTATCGGTTTTCAGTTCTGCCACTTGCTTTTCCAGCTGCTCCATCCTGAGCTGCTGCTTTGCATGCCTTAATCTCATGATATCTATGCGCTCCACATATTCAAAAATGGTTGTGGAGGCTCTTTCCTGAGTTCTTCTGACCTCATTTTGATACTGGGCCACAGTAGATTTCCAAGTCTACACTTCGGCCATTAAGGCATACTCACAGTCTTCAAACAATCATTCGACTGGGTCTGTTTGAGTGGCAGCAGAGGTTGTGACTATCTAGTCTACCTAAGTCTCTGCTTCTACCCCTACAGCCTTAGAATTTTTAGCTTACCGCTTGTATTTCTTTATCCGTTTCTACATTTTGTGCACCTGCTTCCTTAATTTCCTGACCTCCATCTTAAGCGCCATTGTCTCTTTAAAGTGCAACTAATACTTTTGTTTGACTGGGAGTCTGCACTGTTCACACAGCTCTACCCCCTGCTTAACCAGAACTTCCTCCGTGCCGACAGTTGGGGGTAAATCCCCCGGGACATCTTTTGTTGTGTTGACTGTCAGTTTTTCCTCCACTGGCCGTTCTTCTTCAATTTTCTCTTGCTTCACGACCTTCTCACCTAGTTGTTCCATTGGCTCATCTATCAAGACCGCTTCGCTTGGTCCCTCCTCTTCACCAATGGCTACTTCCTCTTCATGTGTGCTCACCATGACTCGTGATGCCCTTGCAAGATGCTCTCCTACTAATGTGCCTATTGGAATCCTTTCCAGTTCCCCAGCCTCAGGGACCTCTGTCTCTTTTCTCCTTTCAGGCTCCGAAGTGCCTGTCGCCTGAGTAGCATCCACCCCACATGGTTGTGGCCTCCATGATAAATTCAAAGCTAGAGGAATGGCAAGATCTTCTTCTTTTCGCCAAGGGGAATGAGTTACCCTTGCTCCTTTTGGGATAGAGGAGAAAATGAGAACTGGAACAAATCTTCAACGTTTGGTCCCGAGGTCAATGCTGGTTCTTGTGGGTTAGTGCTGACCTCACGCCCTAGTTCCCCCAATGTTTCCTCCATGGGTCCCATGGCTTCCCTAGCTCTAGGCCCTTCTTGTCCCTATTCCTCTTCTTCCATGGGTTCTATGGTTGGAGTGGTCATGACCTATTCTTCAATCGAATTATCCTCCTCCATCAGCTCCATGGTGGCAGGAGGTCCTTGTGGGGTACCCTCGGTCGCACTATTGACCAATTCACCCATTTTTGCCTGTTGTGGATCTGCCTCTATGGTTACCATATTATCAACTTGCTCTGCTAGTTCCACGGGTGAGGTTGGTTCTTGTGGGATAGCCTCGACCATGGTACTAGTGGGCCTTTCTGTGTCAACCCCTATATCTTCCATTGGCTCCATGATTTCGGCTTGCTCTTGGGGAGCCACCTCTTCTTCAAGTTCTTCATCTTCCATATCCATCTCTTCCGACTCCTCCTGGTCAACATAATCATCTTCTTTTGCATTTTCTTCCTCCATGGCTTCTGGTTCATCTTCCCTGGCAACCACAGTGGCTGCTATTGCTTCCTCTGTGGAATCTCAAAATAGTTCCCACGGGATCGGGGTTCGTATGATGGCATTCATTACTAACAGTTAAACCAACCCATGGTGAGTGATGACCACCAATACCTGTCCCGACCCCTCAGCCGAGTGTGCCATTAAGTGAAGGCTTCTCAATAGGAAATAGGTCACATTCATTGAAAAAGCTTCCACTTGGGGAAATCGCAGGTGAGCTAGGATGCGGAGATGGTATTTGAATATGGTGGAGTATCTCCCTCCGCAAGTCATATATTTTATTACAAACTCAGATAATCCTCCACATGGATGTGGTAGTGAGCTTCGATTGTATCCCCGACCCTTCTGCGTGATACTTTCTCCCGCCTGTAAAAAGGCTTCGGGAAATTATGGAAGGGTAGTCCTTCTCAAAAACCATTGTTGTTCGTTTTGAGGGAGCCCACTAACTTCCATGATGGCTTCCTCTGTCACAGGGATTTCAATTCCGCGGACCTGAGAGCTTCCTCCTCCCAAGTTTAGTGCAAATTTTGTCGTAATTTCTTCATTCGACCCTCCCAACCTATCGAAGTAAACATTCCAACCTACATTCTTAAAAACCTGCCACACCTCCTGGTTGTTCCAAACTCTCGTTGTATCCTTAGGTTCATATCGCACAGATCGTCCACCCATCATTGTAGAGGCGGGATCAGCGCAATGACTGTAGTTGGCTGGCAGACAGAGTGACAAGGCTCGAAACCATTGGCAACTGAAATAACATCATGGTCGCTTTTGGGGACAACAAATGAAACAGTATTGGTACATTTGAAAATGATGACAGATTATGGTGGTACTATTAGATATTTTAGAAATTTAATGCAGCGTGTTGGGAGGGTGACTGATTATGACTCTACGCATAAGAATACTAATTCCAACACATCAAAGGTATGATTACAGAGTACCAAAATCATTAGATTATATTAGGTGAGGATCGTGTGTCATGAATGATTTTTCGAGGTATGCTGTAGTTTATTATGACGGTTCCCCCCAACTTAATTACGGCCGTCCACGACACGTTTTAATGTATTTTTGGAATATTTTAATTAAATCCATAAAATCAGTAGAGACATACCTGTGGACCTACCTTATGGTGGAGTAGCAGCAAAAATGTCTGACGGAGTAACAAGAACAGCGAGTAATAGCACAGGGAGTAACAACAACAGCGAGTAACAGCAATAGTGAGTAACAGCACAGCGAGTAACAACACAAGGAGTAACAGCAACAACAAGTAATGGCAGTTATGGAGTAACAGAACCAGTGGAGTAACAGCAACGACATAGTAACGACACTGGTGGAGTAACAACAATTGTGGAGTAACGGCACCGGTGGAGTAACAGCAGTTGTGGAGTAACAGCACTGGCCAAGTAACAACAGTTGCGAAGTAACATCACTGGTCGAGTAACAATATTTGCAGAGTAATAGCATCGGCAGTGTAACGGTAGTTGCGAAGTAACAGAAGCTACGGAGTAAGAGCAGTTACGGAGTAACAACACTTATTGAAGTAACAGCACTTAGTGGAGTAACAACACTTAGTGGAGTAACAGCACCGAATGTTACATTTATCCTAGCCATATTTCTTTGTTATTCTTGCAAAATACAAACAAGTAATTAATAACCATAGATATATATATATATATATATATATATATATATATATATATATATATATATATATATTATATATTTTATTTTATTTTTATATTTTTTTTCTTTTTTTAGATATATATATATATATATATATATATATATATATATATATATATATATATATATAGATATATAGATATATATAGATATAGAGCAGAGTGAGAGTGTCCTCTATTCCAATAACCATTAAATCAGATAAATCAAAAAGGTGTTTGACAAAGGCATCTTTAGAGGCTGGATGGTGGTATAGTTTTAGACGGTGCCCATTTACTAAGAACGAGGTATGATTCTCATCTATTGTAATTAGTCTAACCATTCCATTGTCGAACAATGCATCTACTTGATATGGTCCCATCCAGCAAGTGTGAAGCTTGCCTTTGAAATCCTTAAATCAAGAGTCATACAGTAATGCCCAATCCCCCACATGAAACACCTTAGTTTTGATAAATTTATCATGCCATTTCATTCTCTATTGTTGAATAACAGTAGTCTTTTGGACAGCTACTGATCAAATCTCATCCAACTCATTCAACTATTCCAGTCAGTGTTTCTGTGCTTCTAATAGATCTAGGCCTACTTCTAGAGCTGTTCTGAGTGTACTGATCTCAAATTCCACCGGAAACAAGGGGGATTACCCATAGACTAATACAAATGGAGAAAACCCAGTTGTATTCCACCATTTTGTTTTGTATGCCCATAAATCTTATGGAAGTTTCTGTGCCCAATTTCGATGATGACTTGCTACTGTTTTTGTCAAGATATTTTCGAATACGTTGTTTGTGCTTTCTACTTGCCCATTCGCCTGTGGATGATAGGGAGTTGTCACTCTACGTTTGACCCCATATTTCTGCATCAACTTTCCTATCATGTGAGATGTGAACTGTGATCCTCCATTTGATACAATTTCCCTTGGAGTACCGTATTGGGCAAAGATTTATTCAAAAAGAAAGTCTGTGAATATTTGCTCTGTTGCTCTCGTGACCGCTCTGGCTTCCACCCATTTAGTTACATAATCGGTGCAAACTAGGATGTTAGCTTTCTAATGGGAAGATGGGTTGAAGGGTCCAACAAAATCGATGACCCATTTCTCAAACGGTTCAAGGACTATCTGGGGCTGAAGAGGCATTTCATCTACCTTCCCAGGTTTTCCCATCCGTTGACAGCTGTCACACCTTCGAACATAATCCCGAGCATCACGAAAGATGGAGGGCCAGTAATATCCCATTTGCAGCACTTTGTGACCTATTCTTTTATCTGCAAAATGTCCTCCACAAGGTCCATCATGTGCAGCCTTTAATATCTCATAAATATCATCTTCCTCCACACAATGCCAAATTTGTTGGTCAACCCATGTATGGAAGAGATATTCTGCCATCCATGAATATCGGGTACTCTAGTGAATAATCTTCCTTTTCTCTTTATATGACAGATGATGAGGCACCCTTCCTGTAGCAAGATAATTAGCAATATCTACATACCACGGATTGTTAGCAGAAACTGCAAAAAGATGTTCATCTGGAAAATTATCTTCAATTGGTGTATTCTTACCATCATGTTCTATCCTAAATAAGAAGTCTGCAACCACATTTTCCTTCCTTAGTTTGTCTACTATAGTAATATCAAATTCCTGTAGTAGCAAAAGCCATCTTGTAATGTGACCAAGGGTAACAAGTTTATTCATTAAATACCTGATAACTGCATGATCAGTATGCACAAAAGTAGGATACCCATTAATGTAGTGTTGTAATTTGTTGATGGCGTAAATGACAGCAAGGAACTCTTTCTCAATCACTGTGTAGTAAACTGCGTATGGTACTCTATCCTCTTGCTGTCCCAATACTGCACCAATTGCTGTTTGGGAAGCATCCATATGAATATGGAAAGGTAATGCCCAGTCTGGTCCTCTAACGATCGGAGCACTACATACCAATTCTTTAATTTTCATAAAGGCTACATCACAGCCACCTACCCACACAAATTCTAATCTTTTGTTAGTAATTGAAAAAGTGGGTGAGCTACTTTCGCAAACTTTTCTATAAAACGCCTATAATAACCAGCACAACCAATAACGTTGCGTACCTATGTGGCCATTTTGGGTGTCGGGAAGTGCATAATTACCTTTATTTTCGTTGGGTACATCCAGATTCCTTCAGCTGAGAGCAAATGTCCTAGAATGATTTGCTCCTCCATCATCATATGGCATTTTACTGTACTCAAAGAGACTTGTGCTTGTATACACCTTTCAAGAACTTTTTCCAAATTTTTCAGCCCTTCTAGAAATGAATCCCCATATGGAGTAAAGTCATCCATGTAAATTTCAACACTATAATCTACCAAATCAGAGATGATCCCCAAAATTTCCCTCTGGAACATTGCAGGAGCATTACACAGGCCAAAAGGAAGGACCCAGTATGCAAATGTTCCCTAGGGGCATGTGAAAGTGGTTTCGTCTTGATCCTTAGGAGCTATCTCGATCTGGTTATATCCACTAAACCCATTTAGAAAAGAGAAGAACTTTTTTCCAGCCAATGTGTCCAAAACTTGATCAATAAATGGTAAAGGAAAATGATCTTTCTACGTTGGCTTATTTAGTTCTCTATAATCCACGCATATCCGCCATTTACCATTTTTCTTGGGGACCATTGCTAATGGTGAGACCCATTGGCTATCTGAGATAGGGTAAATAAAACCTACGTCCAGATATTTCTGAAGCTCTTCTTTCACAACATTTTTTAACGCAGGGTTCATTCTTCTTTGAGGTTGTCTCATAGGACGACAATATTCCTTAATGTATATGTGATGGGTACATAAATTACCAGGAATCCCCTTCATGTTTGATTAATCCTAGGTGAAGGCTTCTTTATGTTTCCGAAGGATGTCTACAAGTTTCTTCCTCTGGGATTCTGATAGGTTTGGATTAATATTCAGGGTTTTTCCCAGTTCTAATTCCATTGGAACACTTTCATGGGGTGCATCAATAGGTGGCTCCTCTAATCCTTCTGTTGTTTCAATAGTTTCTTGATTCTCACAGCTTAGGATAGATTCTAGGATTTGTTGATTTGGCTCTGAAATGGAGCAAGGATCAGCCATAAAGGAAGTGATTGCATCATCTTCCAATTCCATTTTCAACTGAAGGGCATGTCCAATAGTGAGGACTGGTCTCAATTCCTCACTTTCCGTTTCGGGCTCTTCCTAGATAAAGTTTTCTTGCCACCTGTTGGTTTTATGGATGGTTTGGGTTCTACAGGTGGGTATAACACTAAAGTATTAGTGTTATGCCCATTTGAAATAACTATGTTCCCTGAACGGCACCCAATGTAAGCATCTGCAATAGCCAGCCATGGTCTACACAAAATCAAAGGATGGTCGCCCACCGAAGATTACATATGTAATACCAGAAAATCTACGGGATAGTGCCATGAATCCACTGAAATTGTTACATCTTCCAGCTTCCCTACAAGTTTGGCTATAGACCGATCTGCTAATTCCAATGTTTGAAATTGCGAAGACCTAATGCATGCATGGTTTTAGTGGTGATGACGTTGATGGCAGCACCCAGGTCTACTAGCACATTTGGAATCTCTACCCCATTAATCTGTACTGTCAAAATCGGGTTTCCTGAATCTCCATACTTTATAGGCATTGATTTTCCCATCATGAAATCTAATAATTTTCCCATAACATGGATAGTGAGGGGGTCTTTGGATTTCTTTGCAGGTTTCTTTGAACAGTATTCCCTAAGAGTCTTTGCATATATTGGCAAATCCTTCATAGCTTGTAACAAGGGAATTTTAACAAATAAGTTCTGCAATTCTCCTAATAAATCAAATTCAACCTAAGGGATTGATTTACTCAGAATTAGTCTCTCTGGGTACAGTGGTTCAGATTGATTTTGTCTTACAGGAGGCATCTGGTTTCTATCAGTTTGTTTTGGCTCTTTATTAATTGGTTCTGACTCCTTACCTTCACTATCAAGTTGTTCAATGATAATTAGAGGAGGTTGAACATTGACTGTCCGCCCTGATCACAGATTCATTTCATACAACTCTGTAGTGGAGATGTTATATGAAGGTATGTTAAGAACGTCAGCTTGATGAGCTCCCTTATTGTTAGGATTAGGATTAGGTTGTATTGGAAGCTAAGGATGGGCAGGTTGATTTCCAGGAGGCACATTAGAGGGCAGTTGGAGTTGTTGTTGTGGCATCTGCTAAAGAAACTGCCTAGGAGAGGATCCTCGCCAAGTTGGAGCCCATGGGGAGCTCATACTAGCTTGAGGATTCCACTGCTGCCAAGGTGGAAACTGGCATTGCGGTCACATGGAAGGATAAGGCATGGTTTGAGGATTCATGTTAAAATTATTGAAATATTGAGATGGATCTGAGTACATACATTGATTTCCCATCGGTGGTCGAGGCTTCCATGGCTTCCTAGACTCCATGAGGTACAGTTTCTCCGTGTCTTCCCCCATCCCTTGAAAGATTGCTTTTAGGCCTGGCAAGGAGGGGCATGAGCTTCTCGCATGGTTTAGCTCACAGATTACACATTCCTCTATGGAGTTTAGTGGACATTCCCTTTCCGAGTGCTTCTTTCTACACTTTGGAAAAAATATTGCCATGGTCCTATCTAATTCTAGCTGCTTCTGTTTTACTTGAAGAGTATCCATCTGTGCCAACAGAGTGCTGAGGATATTTGTCCTCAAGTTGTCTAGCAGGTTTCCAATTTCTGCCTTTGTAACACCCCCGCCAGACCCCTTTGCTGAGCGAATCCCTTGTCTGTTTCTTGCAAGCCCCCTCGAGCACTGAATGCATAGTTCGCAAATAGCTTCGAAGCTTTCCTTAGAGATGTCTCCCTTTCCTACAATGTTCAATAGTTCCATCGAGTCCTCATGAAAAGCCCGAAGGAGGATAATTTTTAAAATTTCCTTATCCAGGTCAGAGTGACCTAACCTCTGTAAGGTGTACTTGAATCATTCCACACAATCTTCCAAGCTCTCATCTTCTTTTTGTGTGAACTTGAAAAGTTCCTCCTTAATGTTCCGGGATTTACAGTAATCCTGGTATTTTTCTAGAAAAGCTATCCACATATCATCCCATGTGGAAATAGACTTTCCTCCAAGGCCCATGAACCATCGCAGAGCCATTCCTTTTAATGTAGAAGGAAAATTTTTTAACTTCTGTTGATTCGTCATGTAGTCATACCCTCGGCACACTATGTCACACGCGAATAGAAATGTGTCGGGGTCTTCTGAAACAAGCCCATGAAAGTTTGGTAAGGCTGCTAATGGAATAGACTTTGTGGGTGCACCAACTCCTAGATCCCCGATCAAAAACTCGATGGTGGAGGTTGTGTGAGCCATAAATATCTTCCTATAACCACTGGGGATTTCAATAGGCTCTGTGGAAGATGGTTGAGGATTCCTTACTACTAGGACTCAAGTCACTTTAGCAGCACTTCCCCAGTCCCTTGGTGATGCAAGTACCTCCTCGTTTCCTTCTCCTATGTCCTTATGACTTGATCCCTATACTATAGCCTCCTTTCCCTTACTGGAATAGTCTGACCCTATCGATGTTCTGCTTGCGACCTCTTCCTCCACTATTACTAGCGTAAGATTTTCCTGGTCATGTCTACTGTTGGTCATTTCTTCCACTGCTAGAGGGACCTATTGTGTTGAATCACCAAATAATGTTGTAGACAACACTATTTGATCTATTGATTGTCCCTCGGACTTCACTCTTCATGCCCTAGTCTCACAGCTGCGCGAGAGGATGCTTTTGATTCAGCCTTGCTATGATTTTCTAGATATAAGTCTTTCTTCCCAGATCTGGTCCTCCCCTCTTTGGGGCTCTCCCTCTGCCCCTCTTATTTGGTTCTTTGTTCATACAAAATTTGATATGATGGAAGGTCTTGGTATGAACCTACAATGCTTCAATCTTGAAGTAAGGTGTCAAAGGACCATTCCTTCCCCAAGACGAAAGAACTTACAAAAAGAAAGGCGGCTAAAAAAAACAAAAATCCAAGGTTCAAGGTCCGAAGCAAGGTGTCAAAGGACTCCTCCCTCTCGAAGGCAAGAACCAGAAACAAACACACACCTCGAGAAGACCTAATACTTCCAGATCTGAAGTAGGGTGTCAAAAGAATCCTCCCTCCCTAGGGTAAAAGCTTAGGGTTTCCCAAAAAAACACACACAAGGGTTAAAAGAAAATAAATCTAACTCAGGGCCTGAAGCAGGGTGTCAAAAGACTCCTCCCTCCCCAGGACAAGAAAGTTGCCCAAAATCAACAGAAAATAAAAAATAAAAAAGCGGAAAGAACACCTATGCTCAGGACCTGAAGCAGAGTGAAAAAACTCGTTCTCTCCCCAGGACAAGAGATTGACCCTCTAGTTGGTCTGGATCGTTGTTTTGCACCTTGTTAGCCTCCCCGGCAATGGCACCAAAATGTTGGTGTCCAGGTATGAATGATTTATTCACCCTATCCTGACATTAATTTATCAATCCAGGTGCGTATCGAGGCAACACGCAAGGTATATGCAGGGGCAAAAGCGCAATCCGTTCCGACCAAGGGTTCGCGATTAAGATTCAAAACATTGCTGTACGATTAACTTAATTACAGAACTCCAGAAAACAATTACAAAAGTGAAAGAACTGTAACAACAAGCATAAACTAATAAGTAACACACACAGAAAGACGCAGCACCTGATCAGAAGAGTGGGCCCAACTCTCTGATCAGGGCTGTGTTAATCACAGTGAAGATTAGAACAACAAAATAGGTGATATTTTATTAATATGAAATAGCAATTACAATATCGATTGGGGAATCCCAATTTACAGTAACAATCTGTCTTTTATACACAGCGCGGGAGAACAACATATCTCTCCAAAACATGGTAACTGCATATTCAGAAATATACATTGGTTGGAACAACACCAACACTAGATAACAAAGATCAGCAAGAGGTCCAAGAATAGTTCAGGGATCTGTGACTCCAGTTGCGCGGCCTCCCTATGGCTAGTCGTTGCCGGATCTGCTGCGAGATGCTGAAGCAATGGTTCCTGTCCTCCAAAAGCTACGGTCAAACATACATTTTAGTGCTGCGAATAGGTAAGACTTCGTGACTTTACTTCATTAATAAAATATTCCAATAGACAAGTCAGGGGTATCTACCTTGTAAGTTTAGCATAGCAAACATGGTTAAATAAGTACAAAAGGTCAAAAAGGGTGATGGAAATGCTACATGAAAAATGAGAAATACATTAAAAAAACGTGATTGCAATCACATTTTTCATGTATTTATCATTTTTAGTCTAGCAGGATCCATAAAAAGTATGCAACATGGGTACTCCTTGGATGAGGAATCAAATTATGCATCCAATGAGTGTTTCCTCTCGAAATTTTAGTAAACCCATAAGGAGATAAGTTGAAAATACGAGTTGAAAAAATAGTTTTTTCTTTTTTCCCTCTAATGTTTGATGATGTAATATAATCTTATTGTATTATTTCCATTATTATTTTATAATTTTCTTAGGAGGCCCATTTTAGACCTCAAAATTCCCCTAATGACTAAAAATTAACATTGATCTCTCTTATTGATATTTAGACATGGTTTTCAACTTCTTCCTTGTCACTTCAATGTTGATTATGGTTGCTCTTTTGAACCCATTTTGTCATTATCCTATTTTAATATCTGCATTGATTTCTTTTATTCTTCCATGTACCTCAATCTTGAGTGATTTCTTAGTTCCATGTTTATTCATAGTATGTCTACTAATGTGCATGACCTTACTTTAATGATTATTGTTGGTTGTGGTGGTGTGGGTGTAGCATGAAAGGACCTTAATTCTTGGTTCTTATTTCTTTGATTCTTCACCTAGTGGTTGTGTTGTCACTCACTGCTTTATAAGGTTATTAGTTGAGTGTAGAAAAGCAATGAATTTTGAAGCCATTTCCCAAGCCCTAGAATCTCTCAAAGCTCCATCGAACCCTCTCCATTTCATATCTCTCATGATAATCTTTCCAACGGTATATGGAAGTCCAAAAATGGACTTCCGAATAAGAAGCTAGAACAGTTTGAATATGGGGGTTCTGTTGCCCTTAAATGAAAGAGAAAGAGCACATTGGAGGGCCCCAGGCAAAATGAATCCTGCACATTGGCGATGGGAAGACCCTACAATACCAAAATCATGCAATCTCGCAGTCTCGCATGGCCCCCGGAATACCCGATGGGCCATCCTTAAGGAATTGTAGGGGGAAAACATGCCAATAGTGTTAAAGAGTCGGGGAGGGTAGAGGTTGATTTACATTGAAAATCATTGAAAAACCAAGGGTAGGAGGACCCCCCTTTCCCTCTCCTCCAGGGGGCCACGTGGCAGAATACTTGTAGTCCCACAATCCCGCAATCCCGCAGACCTGCAGTCCCGCAACATCACACGATATTTCCGATTTGCGATTGAGTGTAAAAGCATTAGGGGAGGCTGAAAAACATTAACAAAGGAAATGCATGGAAAAATCAAGGTCGGGTAGACCCTTTCTCTCTCCTCCACGTGGCAGTACAGAAGGTGATGCGACAAGTACGAAGGACATGTGTCACTTAGAATCGGCATTTTTAGGGGGTCCTACAAGGGAATTTTCAGGTGACACATGTCATGACTCACAGGGTGACACATGGTAGTGGTGATGTCACCCCCACACAGATTGGTGATCAGCAATCGCATAGGTTAAACTGCGCCTACACCAAAGTCTCCCCGGTTTGAAATTGCGATATGTGAGAGTTTCTTCCCACATGCGATATTTCATGTGTTCCACCCTATAGGAATTTTATGTCCGAACAAGTTAGCCCATGCTCAAAAAGAAGTGAAAGGGTCTCCCTCTCTCGAGTTGCGATTGCAATATCTTTGGTGGGCCCAATCCCAGCGATCAGTGATCACCATGTCAAGGGGAAACACCAAAGGTAAAGCACATCAAGCACTAGGATGTGGTATTTGAGGTAACAAAGGAAAGGGCTCCTCGGATAGGAGCCTAAAGGCCTTAGTGCTCAAGGGTTAATCCCTTGGTTATATCCCCTAGCCATATGATAAGAAAAGTAGAAAGGGGCTAAACCATAGGGGGCCAGGGAGGACTAGAGCCCAACACTATGCAACGCTTTCAAGAGTAAAAGTCTCGCTACCCTACAACCTCGATAGTATGGTACATGACTCTTAAGGCGAATGGGTCGATAACTTAAGTGTTAAATGAAGGCATTACGTAATGGTAGACCAGTAAGGGGGGCTTAGGAAAACTTATTGGCATGACATGGAGCTCCACTCTAATACTCGGTAAAGGACTTCCGAGATAGACCCCCATTTCTACTCTACAAGAAGCACTTGCATCGAGCCACTCCCTACTCCAGAGAACAAGTCATTCACGTAGTAAAGGCAGAAGCAATAGGGAACCAGCTAAACAGTCATAGGGACGTACGATGACAGAGAATCGGCCTAACTAGAGGTTTCCACAGGAACAGTAGAGGACACTACTTCCATCATCTTTCTATTTTCCTTTTCTTTCTCTTTATTTCTGTTATTTCCATTTAATTCCAAGAAGGGATCGAATCCCAATTGTAATAATTTTGGGAAACAAAGCATTACATAGGCTGAATCAGCTAGTCTAGTAGACAGTTGGAGCTCTAGCTTAGATATTTTGTTACAACTCTAATCAAAGATCGCCCTCTTCTTATAAATAGGGGGAAGCAACACTTTGACAAAAGGGGGGGGTGGTTGGTTCCAGATTTTCTCACCCGATGGGTCTAAACTCAGTGATACCAATTTGGCTCATAAATCTATAAGAGAATGACTTTTATTTTAGATTTTATTAGTTTACACACGTAGATCTTTCAGACTAAGCAAATAATGGTGGTGATTCTCCCTTCTAGTTATTACAGTATGTTATCCTCCTGTTTAATTCCATTATGTTCTTATTCTTCTTTGCATTCATGCTATAATAGCTGCTAGAAATGCCTTCATGCTTCCTTATAGATCCATGTGTGTTGGTCCATTATATCTTTAAACTGCTCTATATGAATCATAGCACCCATCCTCTCTTCAGTCCATTATCTCTTCTTGTAACTCAAACAAGTGTAGAATTTACCATTTCTTACAGCTCTATGTGTTCACTATAGAATTATGTATGTTTTGGGCTCTATTTGATGAGTTATGCTTTCTCTTAATCCTCTCTCATTTACTCAACAAAGCCTATTAAGTTGTAATCCCCTTTGAAGTAATCGACCTTCATTGTTCTATGTGATACTTATGGGAACTGTGTGTGTGAGGAAGTACCTAAAATACATAACTCATACCTTTGGAGGAATGAACCAAGCCCCCTTATTATCTTTCATTATGTGACAATTGGAGTGCTGCAAACCCCTCACATATAACCTTTCACGCACTCCTCTATTTAAGATGTCTTAGGCACTGATCTACAATCAACCCAGAGGTTGTCTATATGAGGCTTTCTATCTCCCTTGCAGCACTTGTGTTATGGGTGCGATTTGAAGCGACACAATCTTTCTGGTGTCATTTTCGGGGAACGAATTGGAACATTTTTCCCTGGGTACGAAATTTTTTTACATTTCCTCTGTTAGGTGAGCAAGGGAAGTGTGGGTTGAAGATATCTCACCTTGGCGAGTCCACTATAAATTTTATGGTAAAAATCCTGGTGACTCCACTGTCCATATCTATTTTTTATCATCATGGCTTTCAAGTAGCCCCATACTCACCCTAATGCTACAACAGTCGAAAATTTTCCTACTTTGAAATTGGAATCACTCATATACGGAGGTTTTTGCAATGGCCCTTCTTACATTTTTGGTCAACAAATTTTCCCCACTAGATTTTTCTTCTATTTCTTGTTATCCAAATCATGTCCCTTCATTTCATGAATGGTATACCTATTTTCCTAGATTCGGTGGGAGCACAGATAGAAGGCCTGGCCAACACCTCAAAGAATTTCATGAATGCATGGAACAACAAGGTATTTTTCTTGAAGATGTACAAATGAAGTTGTTCATGTATTCTTTAGAGGGGGGTTCTAGAGTTTGGTTTAATATGATACCTCGTGGCAGCATATCTTCCTTGAAGATTTTTCATATGGAATTCAATCACTATTGCAAAAGACTATATCCCCTGAATGCTCTATTTGAAGATTGTTGCGCACATTTTAACGATGAAGACATTCCCGAGGTCGAAGACCCTGCTAAATATGTTCATGGAGCTCAACTCCAAGAAATCATCCTCTCGCATCAAGAAGCATCACCCAATGAGCAAGAAAGACAAGAAGGGAATGTCATCGAGCTGCCAACAAACCCTCAGGGGTTTGATTCGGTCGAATGTCTTGTTTCCACTTCCTATGATGAATCTGACTATAGTGAAGAGTCAAGTGATGCAGAACTACAACAGTCCTAGTCATGGGAAGATGCACAGAAAGAGGAGGCTCCAGTTTACAATGCACATCATTCACCTAGAGCACAAGTTCAAGAACCTCTTCCTATTTATGTTGCGTACAATTCTCAGGAGGATGAGATAGTCGCAGATTATCAAAGGGATCTACTTACAAACAAGTGGAGAGAGGGCTTCCAATGACATATTTTTCAAGAAGAGCCCAAAATTGATGAGCCAAGAAAGGTCTATGGCTACCTGCTATAGAAATATTCATCCCTAAAAACTATTCAAGAAAGGGAAACAACTACTAATTTTCCTCATAAGTTTCATGATCCAGTAGTTGACTACCTGGTAGATTTCTTGGGCCTGCAACAGTATACATCTATTCCAAGGTATGTATTAAGCCTTTGGTCTGGAACTCATATTTGGTGCATGGACATTTTTTCTGCTCATTATCGAAAACCCAACCCCATTAGAATGCTCATGAAGGAGATCAAAAGGGTCAACCATCAACTACCAAGGTGGAGGAAAATACCAAAACTTTTGTTCAAGGATTTTTTGTGGTGCATGTTGGTTGTAATTTTTTAACTTCAATAGCATGAAGGCATAACACCCAGTACTCTAATGATGGCCTAGCTCCATTGGAGGGTTGAACTCACTTAGGTGAATTTAGCCTTGTACATAACTAGGAATGTATATAAATAAGCTCACTAGCTGAGCATTTACTTTCCAGTTAGTAGGATTTATTTTTCTCCATTTTAGATGGATGAGGAAAGCCCCATGGAGATTTCATGGTTGCAAAGTTCCATTATATGTCTAACTCCATGCCCAATGTTGAAGGATACTGGTCTACAAGTTCTCAACACCTTGCCAACAAGGCACTATCCCCAATTGGAGCCAATGTTGTACTCACTGCTTTATAAGGTTATCAGTTGCCCAGAGTGCAGAAACAAAGTGAAGTTTGAAGCCATTTCCTAAGACACAGAGGCCCTCAAAGCTCATCGGACCCTCTTCATTGCATAGTTCTCATGATAAGCTTTACAACGGTATATGGAAGTCCAAAAATGGACTTCTAAATAAGAATTTAGAGGAGTTTGAAGATGGGGGTTTTGTTGCCTTGAAATGAAAGAGAAAGAGCACATTGGAGGGCCCTGGGCACAACGAATCCCACACATCAACCATGGGTAGACCCCGTAGGACCACAATCCCATAGTCCCACAGTCCTGCATGGCTCCCACAATATCCAATGGGCCATCCTTAAGGAATTAAGGGGGGAAACACATCAATAGTGTTAAAGTGTCAGGGAGGAGAGAGGTCGATTTACACTAAAAATCACTGAAAAACCAAGGGCAGGTGGACCCCCTTTCTCTCTCCTCTGAGAGGCCACATGGCAGACTACCCACAGTCCCGCAGTCCTGCAATCCCGTAGTCCCACAGTCCTACAGCATCACTCAATATCACCAATTTCTGATCCAATGTAAAAGCGTCGGGGGGGGGGGCAAAAAAGATTAATAACGAAAATGCATGGAAAAATCAAGGTCAAGCAGTTCCTTTCTCTCTCCTCCATGTGGCAGTGCAGAAGGTGATGTGGCAAGTATGGAGGACACATGTCACTCAAAATCAGCATTTTTCAGGGATCCTACGAGGGCGTTTCTGGGTGACACGTGTCACGACTCACAGGGTGACACATTGTAGTGGTGACATTGCTCCCCGTAGATCTGTGATCGACGATCGCACAAGTTAAACCACTCCTACACCAAAGTCTCCCCGTCTTGTGATTGCGATATGCAAGGGCTTCTTCCTGGATGCGATATTTCATGTGTTCCACCGTATAGGGGTTTCGTGTTCGAACAAGTCAGCCCGCACTATGAAAAGAAGTGAAAAGGTCTCCCTCTCCTGGGTTCTAATCGGGATGTCTTCAGTGGGCCCAATCCTAACGATCAGTGATCACCATGTCAAGGGGGAGCGCCAAAGGTAAATCATATCAAGCACTAGAATGTGGTATTCGAAGTAACAAAGGAGAAAGATCCCCAAATAGGAGCCTGAAGGCCTTCGCTCCTGAGGGCTAAGCCCCTGGTAGTCATATGATAAGAAAAGAAAAAAGGGGCTAAACCAAAGGGGGCTAGGGACAATCAGAGCTCGTTGTTCTGTAGCACTTTCAAGAGTAAAAGTCTCCCTACCCTACAACCCCGATAGTATGTTATAGGACTCTTAAGGGAGATGGGTAGTAACTGAAGTGTTAAATGAAGGTGTGGCGCAACAGTAGACCAGTAAGGGGGGTTCAGGAAAACTTAATGGCATGACATGGAGATCCACTCCGATACCTTGTAAAGGACTATCAAGACAAGCCCCCATCTCTACTCTACGACAGGCACTTACAGTTGACCCACTCCCTAGTCCATGGAACGAGTGATTCACGCAGTAAAGGCAGAAACGATAGGGAACTAGTTGAACATTCAGAAGGATGCATGATGAAAGAGACTCGGCCTGACCAGAGGTTTCCATAGGAACATCAGAGGGACACTTCATCCATCATCTTTCTGCTTTCCTTTTCTTTCTCCTTATTTATGTAATTTCCATTTATTTCCAAGAAGGGATCAAATCCTGATTGTAATCATTTTGGACAACAGAGCCTTACATAGGCTAGGTTAGCTAGTCTAGCAGAAAGCTGGACCTCTGGCTTAGATATTTTGTTGAAACTCTAGTCTAAGCTCACCCTCTTCTTATAAATAGGTGGAAGCAAAACTTTGACAAAACAGGGGGTTGGTTCTGGATTTTCTCACCCGATGGGCCTGAACTCTGTGATACTAATTTGGCTCATAAATCTATAAGAGAATGACTTGTATTTGAGACTGTATTACTTTACATAGGAATGTCTTTCAGACTAAGCAGAGAAACGATGGTGATTCCCCCTTCTATGTATTAAAAAATATTATCCTCGTGTTTAATTCCATTATGTTCATATTCTTCTCTACTTTCATGCTATAATAGCTGCTAGAAATGATTTCATGCTTCCTTGCAGATACATGTGTGTTGATTTATTAATGCATATCCCTAAATGAAGGGCTGAAATTGTATCTTTAAACTACTCTATATGAATCATAGCAGCCATCCTCTCTTCAGTCCATTATATCAGATTGTAACTCAAACAAGTGTAGAATTTCCCATTGCTTGCAGCTCTATGTCTTCACTACAAAATTCTGAGTGTTTTGGGCTCTATATGATGAGTTATGATTTCTTCTAATCCTCTCTCATTTACTCAACAAAGCCTATTAAGTTGTAATCCCCTTTGAAGTAATCGGCCTTCGATGTTCTATGTGATACTTCTGGGAACTGTCAGTGTGAGGAAGTACCTGAAATACATAACTCATACCTTTGGAGGAATGAATCAAGACCCCTTCTTATCTTTCATTACGTGAAAATTTGAGTGTTTCAAACCCCTCACATATAACCTTTCATGAACTCCTCTATTTAAGACGTCCTAGGCACTGGTCTACAATTAACCTAGAGGTTGTGTCTAGGAGGCTTTCTATCTCCCTTGCAGCACTTGTGTTGCTGATGCGATTTGAAGCCACAATAGGTTGATTCAAGGAATTGGGGATCTTCATGTCATTCGTCCTCTTCTTACCCTTCCAAGGGCTCTCCCATGGATGTTTATATGGGCCCATATTTGGATCTAGTCTTATAATCTTCATTTGATGTTTCTTTAGGTATTACAATTAGTTTCCATGTGAGGATTCTACATGCCTCATTAAAACTTTATTATTTAATAAGAGAAATAGCCTACATTATGATTTCCTTTTCCTTGTACTAAGACTTCATAAATTAGTTTTTGACATTAATATTATCAATACCCAATGAGACCATTCAAGTAAATTCAAGAATAATATCTACTTATTACTATCAAGTAACTTGAAAATAGGATTGTAAAACATATTTATCCATAATAATCTTCAAAAATTTAAAGAGCTAAAAATTCTCTCCCTCAACATATGTGCTCTAGATATTCTTTGCATGGACTTGCAATCTTTTATCCTAGTCAAAATTATCAAAATTATGTGTGTTGCTAGTATTTATAAAAGCAATGGCTTCTCTAGTTAAAGATATCATTGGACCTAGAATAAGAAGCTTTTGAATGAAAGCACACCTTATAACTCTTTTCATCCTTAGGCCATGACATGGGACCACCTACTTCAAATTTTATGGTTGTAAAAAGAGGAACATCGCATTAGGGTCAAACAACTTCAACTAGATGGTAGAATCATCATTTAAATTAAAAGCTAAATCAAATTTCCATTGAGTGGGAAATTTTAAATTCATCCAACTTATGTATTTTTAAATGATAGGACCAATACATTTTCTTGTAAATCACATATTTCTTTGAAAATCATTGCAAATAGAATTAGGGATTCAAAGAAATAACTTACTTTAAATATCACTTCTTTGGAAAAAAGGGTTTACAAGTGATGATTTACAAATATTGTAGTACGCCAAATATTTACTAGAAGTATATCATATAATATACCAAATTGAGTCTCTAGTACTCCATTTCTAAATGGTGTTGATTTGTTTGCAACCAAGGTGCCATGTTAAAATATATCTACTTTATAATACGTGTGACCATCAAAACCCTAAAAATATAGATATACAATTTGCACTATCTTCTTCAATAAACATATAATTCAATCATTATTTTTTTCAAATCATGTAAGATTGTGAGAATAATATTATTACGTAGTTGATTTCGTAAATTCTATGAAGAACACTTGGACACAATCTGAGTTTCTTGGCCTTAAATCTAGAGAAAATACAAGGATAACTTTTTTCCCAAGTTTTCCATTGAATATGCTCTATCACAATTTGTGGACATCTTGGATAGCTAAAAGATATAATCTCTTAAAATTTCGAATAGGAATTATATCCATAGAGTAATCAACACTAGAGTTGTAAACAATACCCTTAAGACATGATAACATCATAAATTACTCCTTATTGAAAGAGTCAATCCTTGACCAATCTGTGTTATAATATAATACCTAACATGTTTAATATAATGATAAACGTGTTTGAATATATATTCTCATTTATTTCTATGGACGTATGCCAATTAACCCTCATTACTACATTTATTACCCTCCAACTACAAATGAACCCTACTCGATGTAGGGTCCATTACCTTAACTTATGAGTTCAAACATCAACAATGTAAGGCCCTTATATCACCATATTACCTTAGTTATCCTCCTTGTGTAGCTTCCTACATGCTTGACATTACCATAACTATAATTTTAAGGTACATTACAAAAATAGATAGGTAAAATTGAGAGTTGTGTCATTAAGTCACTTTATATATGTGAAAATTTTGATAAAAAGTAATTTACATAAAAGAATGTTTAACCCAAATTAAAAACTTTATGCAGCCAAACAAAAATCTAAACTAAACTCACTAAACTAAATTAAATTCCATTAAATTAAACTTTAATTCAAAATAATTTTCAACCAAAAATTCATGACTATTATTTATTGAAAAACTCTTCACATTCCTACCATTTTTTACCAGTATTAATGACAATTTGCAAAGGCATAAACACTTACAAATATAGCACACCTCAAAATCATCACCTTATTATTAAGGTTTTTATATCTATATATATATATATATAATGATGATGATGATTAACGTCCACTGAGACCAAACTTTGGTCTATCGGACTTAAAAAAAACGAATTATTTAGTTCGATTTAAGATTTTATTCCTATGCTCAAAAAGCTTGGAGAGAAACCTCCCGAGCTCACTATAATTTTAACATCGTAAAAGGCTAGGAAGGTCAGTATTGCAACAAAGATTATGAAACTGAGATCTATTGTGGTTGTACGCAGGGCACTCTAAGAGGATGTGAATTTCATCCTCGATGTTCATATTCTCACAGAGATGACAAATCCTTTCCATCCATGGTGTTTTAAGAACTGCCCAAAAACCCGTTTCACTATGGAGCTCATGAGAGTTCGTTATAATCTTGGCTATATTAGTTTTCTTCTTTGATCTAGTTAAAACCAACAGATACTTTTGATCTTCTAGGGTGGGGTTGATGGCCTCCTTATAATATCTTAATTTTATTTTAGCTGATAAATCTTTCTCACACCACATTGTTTCTTTGAACTTAGAAGTAACAATATTTTTAATGTTATTAATGTTTTGCAATACAACATTCTCGTCGATCTCCCAATGGTTTAACCAGACCCTGGTATCTTTATACCAACCTCGTTTGAGCCTTAGGTGGTTTTGGCTAGAATTAAAAACTAGCTTAGGAAGTCTATGGTAGGATCTACCCAACAACCCGTTTCACTATGGAGCTCATGAGAGTTCGTTATAATCCTAGCTATATTAATTTTCTTCTTTGATCTAGTTAAAACCAACAGATACTTTTGATTTTCTAGGGTGGGGTTGATGGCCTCCTTATAATATCTTAATTTTATTTTAGCTGATAAATCTTTCTCACACCACATTGTTTCTTTGAACTTAGAAGTAACAATATTTTTAATGTTATTAATGTTTTGCAATACAACATTCTCGTCGATCTCCCAATGGTTTAGCCAGGCCCTGGTATCTTTATACCAATCTCATTTGAGCCTTGGTGGTTTTGGCTAGAATTAAAAACTAGCTTAGGAAGTCTATGGTCTCCTATGTTATTGAGTTTGTGCTTGTACAACAGAAGCCTAGTCATAGCTAGGCTATGGATAGGCGAAATACCCACTTCTATAAGGAGAATATGATAGGGTGTATTTCTTTTAATTTTTAGGTTATAGATTATAAAACACTTTTGGATTTTCTTAATCTTTCTCCAAGATTCTCTAGAGATGCTGCAACCCTAAACCATGCATCCATATAAGATAACAGGAGTTACTAAAGTTTTAAAGAGGAGCTTCTTTCTATCCCACATTACGAGGCTTGTCATTTTACAATTATTTTCAAGACCAAAATAATATGTCCACCCCCCATTAATCCTTTTCTAAATGCTATAGATCTAGTTGAGCTTGTGATGAATATCGATTCCTAAGTACTTGTAAGAAGACACTTCCTCCAAGTTACTATTGTCATACATAAAATTAGCGTAAGTGTCATTCTTGAATTTGATAATCATAACTTTTGTTTTGTCAATGTTAACAGTCATACCCATGGTAGAGCAGAAATCATTAAGAAGTCTAAGTTTCTTGTCAAGATCAGATGGGCACCTTGCGAGAAGAAAAATATCGTCAGCATAGAGAAGAGGATGATGACTATCCCAGCTAAGATCATGCCAGCACAACCTGCTTCCTCTAACAGCCGTCTAGCTTGTCGATGTAAATGCCGAATAGGGTAGGGGAGAGGGGGCAACCTTGTTTAACTCTAATATTACACTTAATATCTTTCGAACACCCCTCATTTCTCTTTAACTTGGCAATTACATTCTCGTATAACCTTATAGAAGCAACTCTCAACTCGAAAGGAACCTTTAGCTCTTCTAATCTATTCCATAGGTTTTTTATAGGAACCGTATCAAAAGCCTTTATAAAGTCCACAAAGCAGCAAAAGAGATTGGATTTATCATTGCGGCATTCCTCCACAATGATCCTAAGCGTAACGAGGTGGTCCATTGTTGAGTGTTGCCTTCTAAAACCCGCTTGGCCTTTAGCCTGCTTACCTTCACTTTCAAGCCATATGCTCAACTTATTTTCCAAAATAATACCATATAACTTGGATAAGATAGGGTTGATCATAATTGTCTGATAATTAGATGGGCTATTTGTATCCCCACTTTTAAAAATAGGGATAATGAGGCTCCAAGTCCAAGGTTTAGGGAACCCTTCTGTTCGGCAGCGGATCCCCTGCATAATGGTTTTCTGTCTTAATTGGGTATTAGTATGGTAAAGGTTCCATGAAGTGCGCGGAATGTGAATTGTAATGAGTCAAGTCAAAGGGATGTTTGCCCAAAAATAATATAAGATAATAGAAAGCAAGTCGGCCTACCCATGGTCCACGGACCATGGGAATGTATAAATAGAGCAGGGCTCTAGGTTTAGAAGTCAGTCTTTGGTAATTTTGATTAAGATCTAAAGTGTTATGGGTTTGTAAAGGCTAGATTTCTCTGAGTCTGTAAGTCCGCGTCATGGTTGGTAGTATTAGAGTAGGCTCTGCAGTTGTGTGCACAAAGGCCTGGTAGAGTCCACAGCTGTGTGCGTGCAGTTGAGTGCGCATGATGGAATTGGATTATACTGAAACAGAAGATTAATAAAGATAAGTGTTTCTGAATTATTGTGTATCTTGTCGCAGACCTGTATATTTGTTCTTATGTTATGGTTTTATGCATATCTTTAAGATTTATGGTTGCACACATTGATTATAACTATTGAATGCTTTATTAAAACCCCAAGAATTAGATTAGATCTATAATAACTGCAATAATAATTAGGCATCTAGGAAGTGCCCCATTGCAGAGCTACGCAAAGGTTAGATAGAGCAGTGTGAGTGCGCAGATTGGTTCGCGATCCCTCCAGACCTCATTAAGACATCCCTAGGATATGGAAACCTAGTTCTAGCACCCTCCCTTACTACCTCGGGTGAGAATTCAGTCTGCGCTCCACGGATTGTTGCCGAAAGGGCCGGTAGTGAAGGATTTGTTTGGCTAAATCACTTTCGAACCTAGGTCAGGCCCCAATAAGCCAACAAATGGTTCTATTGTCGGGACCAGGATCTACCTAAGGGATGTCTAATGTCGGAACACTAGAACCCTACGAAGAAAGAGATTGAATATTGGTTGGATCAGAAGCTTCAGGAGTTCGTGGTATAGGAAAACAAAACTCCGCAAATATATGAGAAGAGGTGTCTGGATCGCTACATATACATGGAAATCCACGAGATCTTCTTCACGACCTTCTCATCGGAACTCTATGATTGGATCGCGAGGCTAGCTGACAGCCAAGGAAGGTGCAAGCTTGATCAACCCATAGTGTAGACACCAGAGTTGGTGCGCAAGCTAGGGACATCTAAAGATAAGGTCGCACAGGCTGTAGATCATTGGCTGGATCAAATAATAAGAGGGTTTATCACTGAATTTGTGATAGACATGACTGTCAGATATAGCGAAGCAGAAAGACGTTTTCTCAAGGGATCGCAAGGTAAGTACATCAATGGGTTGAATACCTGGATCAAGATGTTTTTATGTGAAAAATGGGTGATGCGAATCCATTAATGAGTGGAACGACGTGAAGTGGGAGGGCCTACAAAGGTATCGAAGGGTTAGGAAACAGTCCTTTAATTTCGCCTCCACGAGAGGATGGGGAAGAGCGCACTCGGGATTCTCCAAGGAGTGTGGTCAGTTTGATACGCTAACACAACCACTCGCGTCACCTCCTTCACCCCCATCTTCGCCC
Source organism: Pinus tabuliformis (assembly GCA_031772625.1). Taxonomy (NCBI): domain Eukaryota; kingdom Viridiplantae; phylum Streptophyta; class Pinopsida; order Pinales; family Pinaceae; genus Pinus; species Pinus tabuliformis. Next base: position 120,307,771 of record CM062812.1, on the reverse strand, counting down.
ACACCACCTCCACCAAACCAGTGGTTTAGCATGGTGAGCGCGATCAAGTTTCCTGTATTCAAAGGAGTGGGGAGTGAAGATCCAGAATAGTTTTTGTTCGTAGTAATAGCAGTGTGGGAAGCGCACGGAGTTACGGATAATAACATTAAGAAGGCCACATTGGTAAGTGCACTACAGTATCATGCGCTGACTTGGTATATCAAGCCCTCGAATGATCATCTGAACGCTGGAATAATGGAAATATAGATTGCATTAAACAAAGAATTTAGCCGGCCGAAATCGAATACGCAGTCGATCATCGGATTCAAGGAAATCGCAATGCTTCCAGGTGAAACCCCTTGGGATCTAGACCAGAGACTGAAGAGTACCATCTGCGAGGCTAATATGATGCTAATGGATGCGTAGCACAGTGTGTAGTTTATGGCGTCTTTGACACCACATCTGAGGATGACACTATCCCAGCAGAAGCTTTCAACCCAGGCAAAAGCATTGGAAACAGCGATGAGGTTGCATGAAACTCCAATATAGGATCCTGGGTTAGGATCCATGGATAACTACAAAACCTATGCTTGGAGATGTAGAGTTTGAAATAGGATAGGGCACCCCGACCAGAAGCGCACGAAGAGGTTTGGTGCATAAAATGTAAAAGCCAGGGCCACGATAAGGACCATTGTCCTATATTTACGAACTATTTGGCAAACGAGGGGGACCAATGCCATTGAGACCAAAGGCACAGGCAGGGCCAAGTGCGACACCCACACTCTGGTGCGCGATCTGTCAGGTGGAAAGAAAGCATACGACGGACAACTGTCATCTATTGCAAAAGTTTACACAGACCCCCCAACAGCTATTTTGCAACTTTTGTAGATCAGTAGGCCACGATTAACGGAACTGTCAGAGTTATGAATTGTTGATGGATCAAACACCTGCCTATAAGATGTAGAATGAGGTGCGAGGTCAGTATCCAACAGCAACAATAGCGTGCGGTGGGTTCCAGTGACGGGGATGAGGACAAGGAGGAATGGGACCTGGACGAGGGCGGGGACAGTTAATCTGCTACAATTGTGGAGGACCTGGGCACTATGCACATGACTGTACGAACCCAACTAGAACATGTTGTCTATACTGTTATCAGTTTGATAATGAAGCAATAGATTGTCCCACTCTGTTCACACAAATGCGTGAAAAAGGGGTACTTCAGTCTACTCTAACACAGAACATCCAGATGATGATGTCTGAATAGCGCAAAGAAGACCCCAATGTGAACATGATGCTCAGGAGCGGTGCAACCACGGGGGAAGATAAGGGGAGGCAGCCCGAGGAAAATAAATGTGTTCACAAGGCCCCTACAAAGCAACCTGAGTTCAACTTAGAACATGCAAAGGAAACATTTATGGAAGCTAAGAAGAGCTTCGCGGAGGCCTCTACTTCAGGTAGTAAGGATCAACCTGAGCCGGAAATGGATCCTTCTATGTTGACTACCTTTTTAGAGACATGCATGAAGCTACTACATGACAATAAGGCAGTTAAGGGATTGCAAGAGCTTATAACTAAGTGTGCAGGGTCAGGTGAACCATAGTAATTTGTGTGCAGGGTCGGGTTACATAGTAATTTGTCACCGTTTGTCACCGTCCCTGTTACCCCTCTCCCGCACACTGGAGGACTCATTCCGGGACCTGTGAGAAGTGGCATGACTTGAAACCACTTGCATTATATTCCTCTAAGTATGAGCTTCATATGCCCTAATGACATCTCCTGCAGAATACCCATAAAAAGACCTCTTTTGCATTGGCATGGTTCCACAGTGTACTGCTCGCGCCAATGGGGGAAATCCTCTAAAGAGGGCGCGCCAGTTGGCGCTCTGTCTCAGAGTCGCACTCGCGCCAACCCAGTTGGGTAAAGTTTTTAACGAACAAACTTCCGAAAGTTCTCCCTAACCCATTCATCAACTGAATCTATGTTGAGCTAGGATGGTTTTGCTTCGAATCTCCATAGAAGGGAAGTGGTTTGCCACCTTTCATTGAAGCTTCTTAGTGATAAAGCCAATCACATGAATATTGTGGTTGATCCTATCTCCTTCCCCTCTATCTATAAAAGCTTGTTCTTTTGCCTTGAGCAAGCTAGTTCCAACAGAGTGCTAGTGATAGTGAGAATTCCAGGAGTTCAAGAGATTGAAGTTGCAAGAGCCTTCTTTGCATCCATAAGGCCAAATCTAAGTGAGGAGATTCTTGTCACCAAGGAGAGAGAGGCTTGTTTCCCACCCCAACAAGCTTTGCAAGACTTGTGTAGCTGATCACCCAGCCAAAGGAGGATTTGACGTCAGAACTATGGTTGTATTCTTCTTTGTTATTTATCAATAATAGATGACTATCATTATGGTTCCACTCTCATTGTCCTTTGTAATGATTGATGTTGAGTTATATCTTTTCTGACTGATATATAATTGCATCTATTGGATTTTATGCTTGTATTTGTGTTGTTCTTTGCATGTGCAGGTGTCCAATCACGGAGATCGTGGGGATCGTGACCGGCCGAAGCAAAGGAACGAGAGCGATGTCTCTTCTACGAATATTAGCGTTGGAATCCAAGTAGGTTCTCATCATCCACCTTTAATTTGCAATTAGGAACTTGCGTGATAGCATTGTTTGATTGTTGCTAGACCCGGTCTGGGCTAGTAGGGATCGCCTCTGTCCACAGAGGGGATTTACCTCCACAACAATTTGGCGACTCCGCTGGGGAGTTAGCTTGTTGTTTGATTTGTAAACTTTAGACGGAGCCTGAAGTACGGCCAGATAGCCTTCGAAACGCTATTGCTTTGCATTAGCGAAGTAGATCAAAGCCACTTCAGTCAATCTCCGGTTTGGTTTGCGGACTAAACAACTTGGAGTTTGTCTTGTCTCTTTGGTTTTCTCTTGTTTGGATTGCTTAGATAGCTTTCTGGGTTGGATTTCTTGCTGTCTCTTGCTTCCTGGTCTGCCTGGATACTGTTAACCAAGCCTTGGACTGCTTGTTTTTATTTTTGACCTAGCAAGCTTGATTAGCGCGCCTTTTTTCCTGAAAATCACACCAGTTGGCGCACGTTGCTCAAAGACAACCCGCGCCAATCCCTTAAAAGCGCGAGTTACAGCCTCACAGTCGTGCCAGGCCTGTCAACTTTTCCAGTTTGCTTATTTGCAAGCCCTCTAAGCTTGGATTTGTATCTTGCCACATATTTTTCAATTACTGGAGTGTGTTTGATCCTTGTTTGACTGGTTTTCGACCTCCACCCTTCGGGTGTTTACCTCTTTCCATTGATTTCACATTTCAGCCCTAGGGCATCTAGTGGCTTTGTGCATCGAGCCTTCTGTAGGAGTCTTGGGTTCTTTGATCGTCCAGTCGACTTTGTGATTACTCTTTTGCATTTGCTCAGTGGTTGTCAAAGTATTTTATTGCATTATTCGAGTGATTTACTTCTTTTTCACTTGGATTCCGCTCGGCTTCGTTTTGGGCCTAGATCACATGGCTCATTGAAGTCTTTGGTGTTTTTCTTCGTTTTGAAGGACTGCCTTGGTATTTCGGGGACTTGATTGTGTTCTCATTGAGTGAAATTTGTCTCTTTTACTCGGTGTTATTATCTCTCAAAATTTGTTTAGTGCACTTTGCCATTGAAAAGAAAACGAACAGTCTCTTTTGTGTTGAATTAGTTAATGGAAATTAGAGCTTTTCATTGATTAGTGACTTTAAAGAAAAGTTTCGTTTATTGCCATTAGCTGCATTAGAGTGGTTCTTGATTGTTTATGGTCGTTTTGTTTGATTGAAAAGTTCTCAACTCTCTCATAGTTAGTATTCATCGAACGAAATGATACTTTTTGGCATATAGCTTGCATTTAGGGAATTGTGAGAGATTACATACGGTAGGACCTAGAAATCGAAACCTAATTCAAGATCAACCATAAAATGAACTGAATGAACTTAAAAACGCATTGGAACATAATGCTCACTGTTTAGAGGTCTAGGCTAGAGACGTGCTCCGGCATCGTTAAACCTAGTCACTTTTGTTTCACTTAAGGTTGGGTGATTCCTCCTTCCGTGACGCAACAAGTGGTCTAGCACGGACTTGAGCTCCCACGTACCGTCGAGTATATGGGGAGACCCCACTAGGTTATCATCCTTTATCCACAGGAAGCCGTGTCTGCCGCCTTACAAGCCGTAACGCACCGAACACAGCATTCGGGAAGATTGACTACCGTACGGGAAGTCCTTGGTTTTCATATGACTGCCAAGGTGTATATGCAGTTTTACGGATTTGTTTGGTAAACCTTTTTGCCTAGTTCTCCAGAGTAGTCACTTTTGATCCTTTTCAGACTCCTTAAACGAAAAGGCTCATCTGAGCGTTTGTCACTTTGGGCTCACTAAACATTCAAAGGAGACTAGAGTCATCTTTTTGTCCTTTTCTTGACTCTTAAAACATGAAAAGGTCAAGTTGTGTCCTTGCATCTTAAAATTTATTTGGCCGCGATTAAAATTTACCCGGTTAGATCTTGTTTGCATTAGCTTGAGTAGGCTTCTTTTTGTTCTCAATGGTAACTTTTCCGAGGTTCACCAACCCAGGGACCCCCTCTAACGAGAACCCTGGTCATTTCGCTCCTTTTGGAAATGTTGGTGCTCCTTATATGGCAACGTTCTCCCTCCCAGGGTTAACTGTTGGGTTGCCGGTTTGGTTGTTCTCAACCTCTTTGGTCCCTACCGTCTCACCGTCTAGTCAATCTGTCCCTCCACCTGAACAACATCATGTTGATTCTAAGGTGGATCTCTCCCATTCTACGCCCACTTCTACGTCCTCATCTTCTACTTCACCTGGTGAAAGTCTATAATCGAGTAACCAGGTGGCTAAGAAGAAGAAGAAGAAGACGAAGAAGAAGAAGGCTCCTAAGGGAGAGGTTACAAGTGCAGCTACCCCCTCAAGTGCACCTGAAGTCGGTCCCCCTTTCGCTCCTCCGCAGAAGGTTAAGTTTCCTTGTCGATTATGCAAGGAGGACCATCTTCTTCGTGATTGTCCTGGCATTCCCAGGGTACTAGAAGTATGGTCTCACGATCCGGCCCGCCCCTCATCATCCTCTGAAGCTCACGGTGATGCTACCTTATCAATCGGGAATGGTAAGGGAAAAGGGAAGATTCGAATCCCTGTAGACTTTGTGAAGGCAATCATCCCCTTTACCTTTGTCCACTCATGGATAAAGCCTCCGTTGTCTTGGAAAGTCTTACAGCTCCTTCACCCCAACTTCCTGTTGGTTATCAACGTCTCTCTGTAACTGCAGATCGTTCCCCTGCTGACAAAGAGATTGATTCATATTCTTCTTTTGTCTAGCCTCCTCTTCCCGAACCTGGCTGTGCCTAGCCTGTTCCAGACCAACCATTGGTTGGAAAGAGTGTCGACTCGAGTTCACCACCCGTCGATCACTCTGTTTCGGAAGAGCATCACTCCCATGTTCTTCTCGTCTCCTCAGATTCTCCTGAGTCTGGAAATGACTCTCCTATCCCAGCTGCTCCCAAGAGTCCTGCTTCAGTTCCTTTAGAGCAGGGGGGCAATCATATGATTCCCCCACCAAGTAGTTCAGTCGTTTCCTTCGACTGGAGTCGTTTGACTACCTCCCCCCTTCCATCCCATGTGCCTTTCTGGGTCACGGTACATGCCTATAATAAGGCGCTACCTGGCACTGTGTTGGATGAGGGAGCATCGGTTAGTCTTATGCCTGCCACTACTTGGCAAGCCTTGGGTTCCCCACAGCTTGTGCCAGCCGCACCGAATCTGACGGCTTTTGACGGAGGAACTAGTCAACCATTAGGGATCCTTCCACAGTTCCTTGTTACTTTGGGAGGCAAGACCGTCTATATAGACGTATCGGTTACCCAAGGTGCTTTAGACTTCAGTCTTCTCCTTGGCCGTGACTATGTTTATGCCATGGGGGCCTTGTCTCTTCACTTTTCCGGGTGGTTTGCTTTCCACACGATGGAAGAATAGTGACGATAGATCAATTATCGTTCATTCGTCCCTGGATGCCTCTTGCGCAGTTGTCATCCCCTCCTGGTTTTCATCCACCAGTTGCATCTGCCCCATCACAGATCAACTACGTGGCCACCTATCCCGTGCCTGGATCCAGTGATGCCGCCGTCGTGCATAGTGTCCTGGAGGCATTGGGCCCTAACTTCCAAGATGTTGGCCTTCCATCAGGAGTGGCACTCTTGGGAGCCTCAACTTCCTATTCATTATGGTGAAGTTCCAATGGAGCATAGTTCGTTTCCCTGTGTCAAGCTCCTTAAACAATGAAACTAGGTGTCGGAGCACAGTTCCTTGTCTTGTGTCAAGCTCGTTAAAAAATGAAACAAAGAGTCCCGAGCATAGTTCTTGATCTTGTGTCAAGCTCGTTAAAAAATGAAACAATTCCCCCTTTCCAATCGCGTCTTTCAATTAAGATCTCGTGAAGCTTCATTCCATCCACTTTGTTGAATGCAATGAAGCTTGGGGGCATGTACCTCATCCTGCGCCATTGCACTGGGGGCATGCGCTTTTCCAACAAGCAGAGTCCTTCCTAGTTCAAGCTTGTTTCCCGAGGATAGTTTTGATCTTGTGGCGACCTCGTTAAAAAACAAAACAATGTGTCCCGAGGATAGTTTTTGATCTTGTGTCGACCTTGTTAAAAAACGAAACAAGGTGATTGAGCATAGTTCCTGATCTTGTGTCAAGCTCGTTAAAAAATGAAACAAGGGTTATGAGGATAGTTCTTTTCCTATGTCAACCTCATTAAAAAATGAAACAACTCCTCCTTTTCCAAATCAAGTCTTTGATTAAGATCTCGTAAAATCCAAGTCGAGTCTTTCCAAGATCTCGAAAGTGAACCTTCATTCCATCCACTTTGTTGAATGAAATGAAGCTTGGGGGGCATGTACCTCGATTTGCGTTATTACTTCGGGGGCATGCGAACTTATAACAAGTAGAGTTCTCCATGGTTCAAGCTTGTGTAAAAATGAACCCATACCCTTTTTACATCTCGTGATTGCTATCTTTATCTGCTAAATTCTGCTAAATGAGCCTTGGTTATTTTCATTCCATTGCCACCATCTCATTGGCCGATCATACGCTTTCACTTGGTTGTTTTCCCTTTCCTGAGGAACCGCAGTGATGAGTGGTTTTATTAGCCAGCCTCTTGACCATTACATGTTTTGAGCAGTTCCACCATTGCCGGAACCAGTTGCTACCCTTTATACCACTCGTTCCTCTAGGATGAGTCACCTTTAAGCTCTTTTCTGACTCATAAAATATGAAAAGATTGCCGAGTATTTTCCCTTTTTGACTCGTTAAATAGAATAAAAACGGAGGTCTGCTTTCAACTCTTTTCTGACCGTTTAAAGATGAAAAGATTGCCGAGTTATTCCTCTTGACTCGTTAAACGTAAATAAGAGGCGGTCGTCTTTAAACTCTTTTCCGACCATGTAAAGACGAAAAGATTGTCGGGCCCTTGTCGTTTCAGGCTCGTTAACGGTTACGAAACGACGTGATTTCGATCGCTTTTTTACTTTTTCAGGTTGAAATCACTACTCATGAAAAGTACTCCTCGATCGTAATGGTCAGGCGGTTCTTTCGAGCATTGTTTTATACTTTTTCGGGCTCGAGAGACACAACTTTACGAAAAAGGACACCCTTGGAGTTTTCTTTTCTGCTGTCTTTTCAAACTCTCTAAACATGAAAAGACGTCGAGTTCTTCCTTTGTCAGGCTCGTTAAAACCTGATGACATCGGATCCCGTCGGAATGACGCCTCACAAGCATATGCTATCCCCGTCAAGCTTGTTAAAAATAACTGGGGTACTCGCCAGAAATGGTGGGGAAAATGGACCCATAATTATTGTCGTGTCGGCAGTATGTCGCTCTTGAACATGGCACTTGTCTGCTTTCGTGTCTAGGTGGGGACATCTCATCTCACTTTTCACTTGCCTCCGTGGGTTTTGGGTGATCCTATTTGACCTCTCATCTACTCATTGCCTCGTCACCATGACCTTTGATCCGTTGATGTCAAATACTGCCAAGTCCACTGTCGTGTCGCCGATATGTTCAAGAGAAGTTGACCTCTGCAGAATTACAACCTCCCTCTGATACCTCACATAATTCTGATTCACCACAACATTCTTCCTTTGTCTCGTGTCAATGATGTGGGAAACACTATGGCCCACCTTTGATCAAGGTCACTTCCTGTCGACTTCAGCTCATTATCCAGGAAGCTGATCTAGAGACTCCCTTCCGGTGCCTTGGAGCCTGCATGCCTCAATGGCAGGTTCTTCGTGTTCGACACGAGGTTTTCATCATTAGCCTCCGATCGAATGATTCTGCGGGTGTTCGACGCCAGCTCATTGATTCGCACGCCATATATTGTACCTATAGTACCTTGAGGACCATTGTCATTATTGGTGGTACCTCTCACGTCTATTAACAGTTTTCACTATTGGCTGGTAATCAGACAATGTTCATGCATGTTCGACTCCAACTCATGTATTCGCATGCCTGAACTTGTACTCTGTTCGGGTCGAGATGGAGCACAAGACCCTGGATTTTGTTTGTTGGAATCCAGGCTGCGATTTGTGGCTTATTATGATCATTACATGACTCATTCACTGGATGGTTGCGACCATGCCTGAGTCTATTTATCGATCCTCACTGGATGGCTGCGCCCATACCTTGGATCTAGATTATTGTGTACTCTGTTATGGATGGCTACACCCATACCACATATATCATGTACTTGAGATATCAGTTGTACTTCTTTACGCAGGTTCTCCGGAGGTGGTGTTTTCAGTTACACATGTTCTTGTAAAGAATTTCACCCCTCTCTCTCTCTCGGGCCTCATGCTTTAGGGGGCATCTGTTACACAGTGATTTGTCACCGTCCCTGTTACCCCTCTCCCGCACGCTGGAGGACTCATTCCGGGACCTGTGAGAAGTGGCATGACTTGAAACCACTTGCATTATATTCCTCTAAGTATGAGCTTCATATGCCCTGAAGACATCTCCTGCAGAATACCCATAAAAAGACCTCTTTTGCATTGGCACGGTTCCATAGTGTACTGCTCGCGCCAATGGGGGAAATCCTCTAAAGAGGGCGCGCCAGTTGGTGCTCTATCTCAGAGTCGCACTCACGCCAACCCAGTTCGGTAAAGTTTTTAACGAACAAACTTCCGAAGGTTCTCCCTAACCCATTCATCAACTGAATCTATGTTGAGCTAGGATGGTTTTGCTTCGAATCTCCATAGAAGGGAAGTGGTTTTCCACCTTTCATGGAAGCTTCTTAGTGATAAAGCCAATACCATGAATATTGTGGTTGATCCTATCTCCTTCCCCTCTATCTATAAAAGCTTGTTCTTTTGCCTTGAGCAAGCTAGTTCCAGTAGAGTGCTAGTGATAGTGAGAATTCCAGGAGTTCAAGAGATTGAAGTTGAAAGAGCCTTCTTTGCATCCATAAGGCCAAATCTAAGTGAGGAGATTCTTCTCACCAATGAGAGAGAGGCTTATTTCCCATCCCAACAAGCTTTGCAAGACTTGTGTAGCTGATCACCCAACCAAAGGAGGATTTGACGTCAGAACTATGGTTGTATTCTTCTTTGTTATTTATCAATAATAGATGACTATCATTATGGTTCCACTCTCATTGTCCTTTGTAATGATTGATGTTGAGTTATATCTTTTCTGACTGATATATAATTGCATCTATTGGATTTTATGCTTGTATTTGTGTTGTTCTTTACGTGTGTAGGTGTCCAATCACGAAGATCGTGGGGATCGTGACCGGCCGAAGCAAAGGAACGAGAGCGACGTCTCTTCTACGAATATTAGCGTTGGAATCCAAGTAGGTTCTCATCATCCACCTTTAATTTGCAATTAGGAACATGCGTGATAGCATTGTTTGATTGTTGCTAGACCCGGTCTGGGCTAGTAGGGATCGCCTTTGTCCACAGAGGGGATTTACCTCCACAACAATGCGCATGACTGTACGAACCCAACTAGAACATGTTGTTTGTACTGTTATCAGTTTGATAATGAAGCAATAGATTGTCCCACTCTGATCACACAAATGTGCGAAAAAGGGGTACTTCAGTCTACTCTAACACAGAACATCCAGATGATGATGTCTGAACAGCGCAAAGAAGACCCCAATGTGAACATGATGCTCAGGAGCGGTGCAACCATGGGGGAAGATATGGGGAGGCAGCCCGAGGAAAATAAATGTGTTCGCAAGGCCCCTACAAAGAAACCTGAGTTCAACTTGGAACGTGCAAAGGAAACATTTATGGAAGCTAAGAAGAGCTTCGCGGAGGCCTATACTTCAGGTAGTAAGGATCAACCTGAGCCGGAAATGGATCCTTCTATGTTGACTACCTTTTTAGAGACATGCATGAAGCTACTACATGACAATAAGGCAGTTAAGGGATTGCAAGAGCTTATAACTAAGTGTGCAAGGTCGGGTGAACCATGCGTGGTCCGGAAACTAGGAAAACATGCTTTGTGCACCGGGTGGGAAATGTGATTGACAGTGTAGATTGGTGACTTTGATATGGATCAAATCATCCTGGACTTGGGTTTGGATGTGAATGTGCTACCTAAACAGACATGGGAACGCATGGGCAGGCCCGCATTACAGTGGTCCCCTCTTCAATTACGGATGGAAAACCAACAAAAGATCTTGCCCATGGGGAGATTGCAAGGAGTAACAGTGGATATCCAAGGCACAAGCACCCAAACGGATTTTGAGGTAATAGAAATTGTGGATGACCCTTACCCCGCATTGTTGGGAATAGACTGGGCCACGGACATGAATGGAGTCATCAACCTAAAGAGATGAAAAATGATATTCAAGAAAAAGTCTCTCCATGTAATAGTTCCGTTGGATCCGGCCGAAGTAGCACACTACACCGAACTTGTGCACGATGAGGATAGTGATGATGAACTAGACTACATTTATCAGATAACGGCACAAGACTAGGATCGGGTGAATCCCACACCGAACAAGAGAATCTCATGGGAGTGTGACAGTTCCTGCATGTCGGATTCAGATGAAGAAACAAAGCGATGGCAGAACCAATTGCATGAAGTAAGAACACTATATTATAGTATGATGGTTATATCACTATGACGCATGACGCCTGAAGCAAGGGAACTGCCAACAGATGGGGCCACAACAAATGTGGAGGAATTCGTAGACCATTATGAAATTTCAATACCAGAACAGAAGCAACACGGTGTGCAAAAAGGGGCCCTGCTACTATATTAGAAACAGTTGCGACCCTGCTATCATGGTTGCGACCGCACTTTAAAAAATAGGGGGTGCACCATACAAAGAAGAACGAGATGCACTAATGGACACGAGGGTAGGTGAAGGGTGCCCGTAGCCCGGGCTAGTAGGGAAGTTGAAGTCTCACACCTGGGGTGTGACCACCTGATTATCTGTGGAAAGCACAATCTCAGTGCTCCAAGCAATTGAATGAAGGCGCGGGACTATAAACAAGTCTGCAGAAGAGCTGTGTGGAAAGGAGGTTCTATGTAGGGCTAGTAGATCACCAAGATTGTGGTCGCACATAAGAGGTTGGGCAGTCGTGTGGGTAGGCTGGGAGGTGACCGTTGATATCACTATTCATGACAAGAAGTTCGACTTACGGCCAATAGGAGCGAGCGGCAAACCATTAAGATAGGAGTTCAGATCTAGGTACAGGAAGATCTACCACCAAGAAGATATTAATGACTTAGAAGTGGCGGGAAGGGTCGAATTCAAATTCAAACGTTACTATAAAACCCCTTGGGGTAGCCCCGAAACAACACTTGGATACTTGAGATTCGAGCCAGTACAGGGCAGCAAGCACCAAGCTACCTTGCCACCCGTGAGTAAGTACTTGAGCAAATCCAGGATAGAAACCATGTCAGCTGCTAGAACCAGAGTAAGATTCGTGGAGGGGCCCAAGGAGGAGCCTGAAGAGGTGGCCACTGCCCTAGAGGTTCCAAAATCCCCACGCACGCCGTGACCCCAAAAAGACAAGCAGACTATGGGGCCAGTCCGGGTATCACCGTGATTTAGTAAATTATCAATGGCAGAAAAGGGCAAAGCTATCACCACTGAAACTGAGGAGGAAGAGGAAGACTTACAAGCTCTCATCACTCAAATTGAAGCACAAGACGAGGAAGAGGAAAATGTTGCCCAAGTACCTTCATCGATAACGCTACCACCATACATCTCCCTATGGAAAGGGATGACCAAGATACCGAAGGACCTGGAGGCCATGAAGAGTACACTCCAAACCCCGCCTCTTCCGGATGAAATAAGGTTTGATGGTTTGCCATTGGGTCGGGTATTGAATATCAAGTTCGCAGACTGGGACCTCGCAGACAATGATAAGTTCCCCCAATTGGCCATAGAGAAATTACTGCAGCAGAAGTGGTTATGGATTGTGGAGAAGGCCGGATTACTCCATCTGAGGTGGATACCCCACTATCATAGCGTGACAATCACAGTTTTTGTTATCAGATAGCTACTATGTCTAGTACATGATGGGTATCTCTGGCTGGAGGAACTAATTCCCATCATGGTTGATTTAATACACTAGATTTTCCAGCTACCTACTAAAGGAAATGATCCTGCAGCCATACTGGGAATGAGTAGCGATGTGGACCTCGCAGAGGCCATGAAGGTTAAATATAAGTTGGAGAAGTGGAAGCGAGGGTATGTAATAGAAAGTATCAAAGACTGAGGGGTGCACAACACCACCCAGTTACTAACCAGCAAGCTCATGTGGAAATTTCACGCAGACGAGGTGCCAACATCTGTCATCGTGCTCGCGGAGCAGTGTGCAGAGGGGGTTCAGTTCAACTGGGCGCAGTTTCTCTGCGACGAATTTTTTTTGATGAATTATAGGGAATCCTAGGAGCAGGGTAACACTTTCCACTATGCATGTTTGCTTCTATCAATCCTGCTAGTTGCAGGGGAGCTACTAAAGGGCAGCCAGTTTCCCAACATTGAGAAGAACCTACCTGAAGCCGTGAGGTGTAACTCACTCTGGGCCACAAAAGAAGTTGTGAGGGTTCGTGAGATCAAGGTGTTTTGGATATTTATGGAGGCAAATATTCAAACATGGATCGACCACAGACCACGATTATCCCCGATAGTATACAACAGTTTGCAAAGGACGACTGAGTTCAAGGCGAATATGCATAATCTGTATATCTGGGCATGAAAGGATCCAAGTCAAACATGGGTAAAGCTTTCGTTCATTGCAATGGACGATGAAATTTTCGAGGTAATAGTGGCATGGCCTCCGGAGTGGCACGCCCCAGACTTAGCCGAATTAGAAAATATTGTAGCACAGTAGCGGAAGAAGGAAATCAAGTTGTGCATCACAAAGTTGGTGTAAAGAACGTGCTAGGAACAGAAAATGGCCACGCAGCTAGAGGCGACCGAGGTAGCACCAAAAACCACCACTACGCCCACGGAAGAGATCATGGAGGATTAAGAAATGTCCACAGAGTAGGACATACAGGGGGAAGTGGAGACATAGGAATGCACGGACCTGATCACAACATCGACCCAACTTAAGAGGCCATGCATCTAGGAGCAACCACCTGCACGCAAAAAGACAAAGACAAGAAAGACCTTGGAGGGAGATCTTCTTGCCAGCAACGAACCAATACGTGATGTCACTAAGGGTGCTCTGGAGGAATTGATGACGGAGGAGACAACTGTGTTGGGGGCACTCAGAGTGCAGTTGCAGGCATTATAGCTGCAACCCCCAAGAGGGATGATGCCAAACCTTGCGGAAGGTATCTTCACAGCTAAGCAAATGGTGCACACCCACACAATGAATATTTTGGTGTTACCAGCAGGCGCCCTCTTAGCAGAGCCTGAAGGTGACATGAGGGGTTGGGGGTTGAATTTGGCCACCCTTCTTAGAGAGACCCTATACCAGCTGCAGGATAGAGTAACCGCTGAGCTCCACCCCGAGGAAGGCCATGCCCTCTAGGTCTTAATGGAGCAAAAGGGAAATCTAGAGTAGATCAGTCTACAAAGCGATGACTTGGTTGCACACAACCAAGGATTGGAATAGGCCGTGGCAGAGGTCTGTAGCAGTGTACCAAAACTAGTTGTGCCAGCGGAACTCCCAGCAGCTGAAAAGATTCATCACATGGCGACAGGATTCTGTAGGGCCCAAGAGGAGGCCGTGAAAGCTCAGTTGGAGTTGAACTTGCAGATCATGGAGCTAAGGCTGAAAGTGTAGCCCCCTACACCACCGGAAGTCAGAGAGTAGCATCGTCACGTAATTCAAGAAAGGTTGGAAGTTATAGAGTGCATTGTACAAGATTACATGGGATTGTTGGATCAGTCCCTTCTTACGCTCACATCACTGCAAGAAGACGCAACGTTGCAACAAGTAGAGATAGAAGCATGAGAGTTACAACAAGCTTATGGCAATGTCTGGGGGACTGTGCAAACGGTCACCCTTAGTCAGTGCTTGGCTAAGATGAGGGAGGCCGAAGCCATGAAGGAACAGGTGGACGCCGCATGCCAGAGAGAAGTTGGGCTTAAAGCATGCATCCAACCTTGGCTTAAGGAAGCATTCACGATCACCGCTACAATTGAGGAGAAGTTGACCCAGCTGCAGGACACATATGCACTAAGGGCAAGAAGGTGTCTCTGACAATGCATCAGAAAGCCATGCACAATTGATACAACAGACAACGGAAGAATGTGTGGCAGATTTCAGCGCAGCACAGAGGTTGCTACATGGACTCTGAGCAAAGATCAGTGCACCAGCCGAGTGACTTAGGACAAATCACGATGATTGTGTTGGGGGCCTATTGGGTAGCGAATCCCCCGTGTAACGGTTTTCGGGCTTAATTGGGTATTAGTATGGTAAAGGTTCTGCGAAGTGCACGGAACATGAATTGTAATGAGTGAAGTCAAAGGGTTGTCTGCCCAAAAATAATATAAGATAATAGAAAGCAAGTCGGCCTGCCCATGGTCCGTGGACCATGGGAATGTATAAATAGTGTAGGGCTCTAGGTTTAGAAGTCAGTATTTGGTAATTTTGATTAAGAACTAAAGTGTTATGGGTTTGTAAAGGCAAGATTGCTTTGATTTTGTAAGTTCGTGTCATGGTTGGTAGTAGTTAGAGTAGGCTCTGCATCTGTGTGCACAGAGGCCTAGTAGAGTCCGCAGCTTTGTGTGCGGACCCCTGTAGCTGAGTGCGCAGGTAAAAATTGGATTGTACTGAAATAGAAGATTAATAAAGAAAAGTGTTTCTGAATTATTGTGTATATGGTCGCAAACCTGTATATTTTTTCTTATGTTATGGTTTTATGCATATCTTTAAGATTTATGGTTGTGCGCGCTGGTTATAACTATTGAATTCTTAATTAAGACCCCAAGAATTAGATTAGATCTATAATAACTGCAATAATAATTACGCATCTAGGAAGTACCCCATTGTAGAGCTACGTGAAGGCCAGACAGAGCAACGCAAGTGCGCAGATTGGTTCGCGATCCCTCCAGACCTCATCAAGACATACCTAGGGTGTGGAAACCTAGTTCCGGCACCTTCCCTTACTACCTCGGGTGATACTTCAGTCCGCACTCTACGGATTGTTGCCAAAAGGGAAGGTAGTGTGGGATTTGTTTGGCTAAAACACTTCCGAACCTGGGTCAGGCCAATAAGACAACACCTTGCGTCACTACTTAATTGAAAAGCTTTTGGATGTGGGGGATGAGGACAGGACCTCCAATTTTTTAGATTTCCACCTGGTAAACTTCAATTTCCTTAGCTTTCGCATTTTCCAGGCATTTAACCCCAAAATCAATGTCTTCTAATGAGAAAAATTCTTTCATTGTGAGCAGGGTTTCAAAGTTATCCATGACATTTGGAGATTCATAAGGCTTTTTAAGATAGGAATTCCAGTCGTGTAAAGCAATTTTATTATTATCTTTAGTTTTCCTAGTTAGAATCTGCCTCCAGAATTTCTTAGGAGCCACTTTAGAGAGGTGTAAGAGATTCTCTTGTCTTTTACGAATATACTAACTTTTTTTCCTTTTAGTTAGTGCTTTGTATATTTTTACCTTGCCAATTTTAAAAGATTCATCAACAACTTCCTTAATTTCTCTCCTCGCACTTTTACAATCTTTGTTATACCATGGGTTGGTTTGGCTATTTCTTTTATTACTTGAAACTTCAATTAAGAACTTGTTAATAGAATATGAGAGGGTTGTAGTAAAATTATGATACAGGTCTTCTATGTTGTCTATACTAGATAAAGGAAGCAAATTAGTTTTTAATTCATTTAGAAACAGATCGTTTTTATTTCTATCAAAGATTAAGTTATTTTGGCTATTAGGATTATCTTCTATGGGATCTCTATGCATGACAAAATTGAGAGTTATAAGTAAAGGCCTATGATCAGAGTCATGCTCCTGGTCATTTAAGATGTCAAAAATTATTATTTCGTTGTATAGAGGAAGATAGGAACTAACATAGTCTACCACACCTCTACCAAGCCCATGGATGCAATTCATCTGGCTAGAATTGGGCCACTTCTTTAGACCATTGCAAATTATGAGATCCTAAGCACTACAAAGCCTGACTAGCTCTAATCCAAACAAATTCTCCCCGAGGTCTTTAGAGCTCCTTTTGTACCAGCTAGCCAGAGTAAGGTCTTCGTCTAACCAAAGAGGATTAGGGTTGGATTGATTGCTTAGAATAATAGCTTGGTTTCTTGAAGTTCGAGCATTAAAGTCACCCATTAAAAGGATATTACCTTCATTCCTTAGGCTAGAAATATCACTCTAAACCATTGTAAGGACTATTTTTATCTAGACTCTTTTTCTTATAGAAGTTAGAATTGATGGGGGGGAAATAACAGATTTCTATGTAGGTCTTTTTATCATTAATGTCAGTAATCTTTATCCAACTATACTAGTTGTAAGGGTCATTTTTATAAATCTTAGTATGGGGGGAGATGTTCTTCTTAATGTAACAAGCTATACCCCCAATGCCTCTATGGGAGGATCACTTGTTCCAGGTAGACCATAGTGCAAATCCATTTATGTTAGGGACCTTAGATTCTTCGTGCTCCCAAGTTTTAGCAAGCAATATAATATCAACATCATTCGAGATCCAACTTAGCTTGGGGCCTTTGTTCCATGGAAAGCCCCAACAATTCCAAGAAAGAATCCGGAGCATGTTTAATTGCTATTTATTACTATATTTTTGGTTTCTGTCTTGAATAACGGCTTTTTCTATTTCTAGTTACTACCTATTTTCCTTCCTTCCTCGCTTCTTTTACATTTTGAACCTCCTTTATTAAATCTACTTGATCTTTTGGAATGAGATCTTCATTTATAAATATTCTCGTTCCTTTTAGACTTGAGGTTTTACTAAGTATTTCATACTTATGGTCAGTAGAGCTCACCTTTATTCGGATCAGCCTTCCTTTATTCTCAGTTAATTTCCCCAACCTTGTTGCTTCTGTGAGACACATTGTTTCAATTTGTAATATATTATGTAATTTTGTCTGGGCTATGGCTAAAGTATCCTCATCTACCTCCTCTTTCAAACCGAATATTATAAAGTTCAAGTCCTTTTTGTTACACTCATGGTCTAATTCTATCAAATTTTTTCATTTCATCTTTTAATTGGTTTTATATCTAGTTTACCTGCCACACTATTTAGGGTGAGGTGGCTATTAACTTTTTCTTCTAGTTCTTTAATCATGTCCTTCATTTTAAGACTCTCTAAAGTATCATCATCTCCTTGTTGGGATGTTAGGTTAGTATCTTGGTTTTGTTTTTCTATAACTTGCAACCTAGTCTCCATTGCCTCCATTTTATTCTCCAATAGTTCTATTTTATTTTCTATTTGTTTTTGGATCTTGTCTTCAAGAGATGTGAATTTATTTTCTAGCATGGATTCTAACTTCTAACTTTGTATGTAGCTTGACTTCTCTTTCTTCTGTACCTTTCTCTAAAGACTCAATATACTCATAAAGGCTCTAGAGAGTAATTGTGCTAGGTCTACCTTCAGTAATTTTTGGTAGCTGTGGTGAATTATTCGTACTTGAAAATATATGAGCAGATATGTATTAGAAAAAGATAAGGAATGTGTGCACCTGATACCACCTGGCACTGCAGACCCGAATGCTTGTTATTCTCGCAGATCGGCACTGACGCAAATCCAAGTCATAAGATATAATAGGTTCAACGTTGTTCCCAATCTTGACCAACAATGCGGTGAATGCCTCTGAAAACTCCTCAACTCTTCTTTGGCCAAAAAGGAAGGATCCGAAAGTTTACCTTCAAAGATTTTTGGAGGTTTCAATCATATTTTTCGTTGGAATTCCCAAATTTCTTTTACAAAAGGGTGATTCTCTGTCACTCTAAGCAGATCTTCTCGACCTTTGTGAATCTCCTTCATCATGGCATTCTGGACCTCCTCTGCACTGCTTTCAATGAAAGTTGTGACTCAACTTCTATGGCCCCATATTCAAAATGAGCAACAGCAGCAATGGAGAAATGGGCTTCAGAGAATAAAAGAGCTTTGCTATGCACACACATTTTAGATCATTAAGATGAATCCAAGAATCCAAAGAAGAGAGAAAATCTAGCATAATCGTATTCTTAACTAATTTCCATACAACAAGGGTTGATTCTAACAAATTCTGCAAAGGAGAGCTTGACTCAAGGCCAGGAGGGTCGAAGAAGGGTCAGTTGTGGGCTTAAACCACAGTACTTGCACGAGACCTTTTGGCACCTATTAATTTGTGGTTGCACTGTGCACATCAATTTCACCCATTCAAGAATGGTAGCTGTCTGTAACTACAACGCGCAAGATACCATCAAATGCCTCGATTGCTGTTGTTATCTCGTTATGTGCAGGAGAATGGCGAGAGAATATTTTATTTAAAATTTTTTGTAATGAAAGGAAGATTATATATATATATATATATATATATATATATATATATATATATAAACATTCATTTTGTCATATCACATTTTATTCATTTAAAATTAAATTATATTTTATTATTATTTATCATGGATATAAACCTTATAGAAATGAGAAATAATAATTCATCTCTATTTAAATTATAAAATTCTCTTAACACATAAATATAACTTTTAAAAACAATTATAAATTTTATTTTTTAATAATAATTTATTTTTACATCAATTGGGGTTATCTTGGATAGTTGGGCCAAATAGTTGTCTTCCCATTCAAATTCAAATATGTGTTAGTGACATGACTCTGTACCTATAAAGTAAACTCCTAAATTTCTTTCTCAAAAAACATAATATTAAATTTTATATTAGAAATAAATGTTACATCCTAAATTTCTTTCTAAAAAAATATAATATTAAATTTTATATTAGAAATAAATGTTACATTGATTTCTTTCTCCAAAGACAATAATATTTTATTTTCTATATTAACTTTTATGTTAAAAATCATTCTTAAGCCATATTTATAGCTATATATTTAAATTATTAAATAATGTTTTTTTTAACCACAAACATAACTTGGCAAAAAAAATAATATTTTGTTTTTTATTTTAAATTTTATGCTAAAGATAATTCTTAAACAATATTTATAGCTATATTATTAATTTTATGATTTTTTTAAATTACATTATAAAAATAATTATTAATTTATTTATTAAAAAAAATCACTATTATTTTTGTTTAGCTATAAGATAAAATATAATTAAAAAAAAATAAAAAATAAAACGCAAAATATATATATATATATATATATATATATATATTTATTGAGAAACTAAGAAACAATATTATTGGACGATTAAGAAATATGAAATGGAGATGTATTTATAAAGGTTGAATCATACATATAAATAATCATAAATTTTTGTAATTTTTTAAATTTACGACCCGTCAGAATTGACCCATCAGGTTGATCCACTTTCAACTAATTCGATTTTGTAGATTACATAATTCTTTCATTGATTGGTACCCTTACCTAATTTAAAAGAATTGTAACATCGAAACAAAGACAAATAGAATTAAGCTGGTTTTAAGTTTATGAAATTACAAGTAAGTGACGAAATATCTTTCTACAAATAGTTACGGCATCTTTTAGGTAAACTTATATAATCAAACTGTTTCAAGAAAACATAGGGATGGGTGACTCAACGCTAAGGTGCCATGTCATTTGGAAAATTGAGTAGGTAGAAATATGGAAGCATGACTCAAAACCACGAGTGTTATATGGAAAATTAAGTAAATTAAGTAGGCAGAAAGCGGTTTTGATATCAGTTTGAAGTTTTGATGGTTGTTTGGTTAAGTGATGACATTTGAGAAAAACTCGTATACTACACTTTTCATTTATTTTAAAATTAATATAAACAACAATGAATTAAATTCTATAATTTTATAGATTTGATAGTAAAAAGAAAGTATATATATAGACACGATAATAATAATGTAAGATTTATGGTATTATATTAAGAAGTCCACCGAATTTGTATATAGACCATAATGAATTAAATTTTATAGAGGTGATAGTAAAAATAAATTATATATATAGACACGATAATAATAATGTAAGATTTATGGTTTATATTAAGAAGTCCACCGAATTTGTATATATGAGGTATTATTTGATATTATGCTCAAAAAAAATTTTTGTTTAGGTAATAACTAAATGTGTTTTATAATATTATTTTTGAAAAATATAAAATTTTTATAAAAAAAAATAAAAATAGAAAAAAATAACATTAATTTTATTTTATATTTTATATATTTTTAATCTTTATTTTATATATTTTTTAATAAAAATAAATTTTATATATTTTTTTTAGTAAAAATAATTATAAAAATAAAACAATATTTCTGTAATTAATATATATATATATATATATATATATATATATATATATATATATAGATAATTAATTAATTAATTTTTCTATTTGATGTATTGTTTTTCTGGAATTTAATAATATAATTTTTGGAAAAATTGTGATTTTCTAATATTTAAAATGTATATTTTTAATGTATAAATAGATTCAATAATTTAAAAAAAAATTGAACACTTAGATTGTATAGACTATACAATTTAAACTTATGATTCCAAAAAAAACTAATTGAAAAATATAAAATAATCAAAACATTAAAAATTAAACTTAGAAAAAAAAAGAAGAAAACAAATATCTCGATATAAAAAAAATAAGCAAAAAATTTATTCATACTATGATTAAAAAAACCTTTACTCATATTGTTAGCTCTGCTATACAACGCTGGTTTTGAAGGTCAGAGATAAGCTTGGTTGGATTGGTTTCGCTCAAAGGAAAGCCCACAACGGTCATTTTCCCCTTTTCCTTTCATCCCACTTTCCCTCTGCCACCTCCTTTCTTCTATTTTCCTTCTAAACTCAGCAAAATAGCCCCTTTGCCTTTAAGCCCCAAGCGCAAAGCTTAAACCCTCATAAAACCCTCCCATACGCCCTCGCGTGCTTGCTAAAACCTTTCATCTTTTCCCCACCATTGATTCCCCCCCGCAAATCCAACGGCTCCCGTCGCGCCCGATAAAGAAACCTGCACGACCTTCTCTCCACCGTCCGATCATCTCCACCGAGATCTGACGACCTTTGCACTTATCGCGCTGGTGATGTGATCGAACATTAGCGCGCGATGAGAGTGGTTTTTCTTTCTCATCCGCTACTACATGTCGATCGCTGAGTGGCATCGCTTGATCTTGTCCTTTTATCGCCCAAGGCCCGAAAGCGGTGCGATCAATACCGTTTACCACCCTGTCAAACCACCCGCCCATTAAACTCCCACGCAACTCCATCACCCGATCACCATTCGATTTGTCTGCCCAAGATCCAACGGCCCTCATTCACCTTACTCCCACCTCAACCGATATCCTCCGCCAAGCCATCTCCGCCGTCCATTTCTTTGATCCGACGACCAACCTTCCCCCTCATCCAACTTGCCCATGCAGTCCACGTCCTTTGACCACTCCATTTACCCGAAGGAGGAAGGTAACCAGCTTGCCAGTACTAGTCACGGTCGCCCCCCAACAACCATCTTTAACAAACAGCATGGCCAAGGGTGAAAAGGACAGAGCACGACCCTGTAGCTTCATTTATCAGTTATGGAATTTCACTAGTACGAGCACTCCAACTACCTAAGAGGACAGCACAGCACCTGAAAAGATCAGATTCATCCACTGAAGTAAGCAAACACAGTCAAAGACTCCATCAGGCAGTTAAATGCAGTTGGTGGTCAATTATGACCTCTCCATACCTAAATGGCTAAGAGCCCCTATAATGTAAATCTATAAATACGCAGAAACAAGACGTAATCAGGGTTGATAGTTGATGTTTTGATGTAAGGTTCAACTTCTAGAGACTGTGGATATTTTTCCACTTGCAGCGTCTCATCTTCATTTTTAGCTAATACAAGCTTCTTTTGCTGTTAACTGCTCACTTTCCATTTTCCTCTGTTCTAAGCTGTGCCTGATATGTTGTGTTCTTGATCTTTAAAGTTTAGCACTAGAAAGCTGTCATCCTATCTATGTGTTAGATTGTTGAATGTATCATTGAATAGGTTATTCAAGTTTCTTTCTATCTAGTGCCAAAGAGCTGTCATCCTGTCTATGCATTAGTGGATTAGATTTATAGGCTTCTTCACTGGTTGCAGCCGACCATCACATGGTCTTGTGCATTTGCTGGTGTGGTCAGTATTCTCCATATTCACCCAATCTCTAAATTGTGAGTAGTTGGTGGTCTAAAGCCTCGTAGTCTAGGGGTGTTCACGCATGTCTGGAGTGAAACAAAGTAGAAGTGGTTATCTGGCTTGGACAGGCATCATTCCTACCATTCATCCATTGCAACAATAAGTTGAATTTATATGTTACCAGGCATCTCCGAGCTACAACCTACGAGAGTTTCTTGGAGTGATAACATAATTGGCGCCGTTGCCGGGGAGAGGAGATTGAAGCTCAGCTTCCCTGGGAGAATGACATAGATGCAGCTTTGATGATAGACAAATTCTGGACACATTATTGGTTGTAATCATCTATCTGGCGACTCTACTGGAGGACCAACTTATTGGCGACTCCACATCACAGTTTTGGCTCAGTTTGTGAGGCATACTCAAAGAAATCCTCAGAAATCACCAGCTGACCTAGTGCCTGACCCTAAGAAGATTGTCAAGCAAAGAAAAACATCACAGAAAGGAGCATCAGGATCAGGTAAGCCTAAACAATCTTATGTATCTCTGCAAGAAAGGCTTGTAGCTGAGCATGTACATGTTGAAAGTATAGAGCCTAGCACTATCAGTGAAGAAACATTTACAGAGATTCATAGAGCTCCTCGTTTAATAAGTTCCCCTTTGGATCTCAATCCAAAGAAAACCTCCCCTACAGTCCATCAGTTTCCTTCATTCTTGTCATTCATTTCTCAGTTTTATGTCATCCAAACAACCAGGACTCTTCCATCTACCCCAGTAATGGCAGGCCAACAAGTGCCCACGAAGATGGAAAGAATCATAGCTGCTAGGTACGGACCCCTGGTCCTGCCTGTTCCTTTGAATGCCATGCCTGCAGGGGAATACCATAAATATATGCCTAAGTTCACTGGTACAGAGGGAGTAATAGCCGAAGAACACCTTGAGTCTTTTTATAGTTATGCTAATAACCTAGATATCAGTGAAGATGATGTGTGGATGAGGGTGTTTATCCAAAGCCTTGATGGAGAGGCTAGAAAGTAGTTCAAAGAGCTGACCCCTAGGTCTATGGCAGACATTGAAGCATTAGATGATGTGTTTTTAAAACATTGGGGAGATAAGAAAGACCTATTATATTACCATACTAAGTTTGGCAACCTCAAGTAAGTGATGAAATATCTTTCTACAAATAGTTACCGCATCTTTTAGGTAAACTTATATAATCAAACTGTTTCAAGAAAACATAGGGATGGGTGACTCAACGATGAAGGTGCCATGTCATTTGGAAAATTGAATAGGTAGAAATATGGAAGCATGACTCAAAACCACGAGTGTTATATGGAAAATTAACTAAATTAAGTAGGTAGAAAGCGGTTTTGATATCAGTTGAAGTTTTGATAGTTGTTTGGTTAAGTGATGACATTTGAGAAAAACTCCTATACTACACTTTTCATTTATTTTAAAATTAAAATAAACAACAATGAATTAAATTCTATAATTTTATAGAATTGATAGTAAAAATAAATTATATATATAGACACGATAATAATAATGTAAGATTTATGGTATTATATTAATAAGTCCACCGAATTTGTATATAGACCATAATGAATTAAATTTTATAGAGTTGATAGTAAAAATAAATTATATATATATATATAGACACGATAATAATAATGTAAGATTTATGGTTTATATTAAGAAGTCCAACGAATTTGTATATATTAGGTATTATTTGATATTATGCTCAAAAATTATTTTTGTTTAGATAATAACTAAATGTGTTTTATAATAAATTTTTTTGAAAAATACAAAATTTTTATAAAAAAAAACTAAAAAATTAAAAATAGAAAAAAATAACATTAATTTTATTTTATATTTTATATATTTTTAATCTTTAATTTTATATATTTTTTAATAAAAATAAATTATATATATATTTTTAGTAAAAATAATTATAAAAATAAAACAATATTTTTGTAATATATAATTAATTAATTAATTAATTTTTCTATGTGATGTATTGTTTTTCTGGAATTTAATAATATAATTTTTGGAAAAGTTTTAATTTTCTAATATTTAAAATGTATTTTTTTAATGTATAAATAGATTCAATAATTTAAAAAAATTTGAACACTTAGATCGTATAGACTACACAATTCAAACTTATGATTCCAAAAAAAACTAATTGAAAAATATAAAATAATCAAAACATTAAAAATTAAACTTAGAAAAAAAAAAAAAGAAAACAAATATCTCTATCTAAAAAATAAGAAAAAAATTTATTCATACTATGATTAAAAAAACCTTTACTCATATTGTTAGCTCTGCTATACAACGCTGGTTTTTGAAGGTCAGAGATAAGCTTGGTTGGATTGGTTTCGCTCAAAGGAAATCCCACAACGGTCATTTTCCTCTTTTCCTCTCATCCCACTTTCCCTCCGCCACCTCCGTTCCTCTATTTTCCCTTCTAAACTTAGCAAAATAGCCACTTTTCCTTTAAGCCCTGAGCACAAAGCCTAAACCCTCATAAAACCCTCCCATACGCCCTCGCACGCTTGCTAAAACCTTTCATCTTTTCCCTGCCATTGATTTCCCCCCGTAGATCCAACGGCTCCCGTCACGCCCAATAAAGCAACCTGCATGACCTTCTCTCCACCATCCGATCATCTCCACCAAGATCTGATGGCCTTCGCACTTATCGCGCTGGCGATGTGATCGAACATTAGCGCGCAATGAGAGTGGTTTTTCTCTCTCATCCACTACTACGTGTCGATCGCTGAGTGGCATCGCTCGGTCTTGTCCTTTTACCACCCATGGCCCAAAAGCGGTGCAATCAATACCGTTTATCGCCCTATTAAACCGCCCGCCCGTTAAACTCCCGCACAACTCCATCACCTGATCACCGTCTGATTTGTCCGCCCAAGATCCAACGGCCCTCATTCACCCTGCTCCCACCTCGGCCGATATCCTCCGCCGAGCCATCTCCGCCATCCATTTCTTCGATCCAACGGCCAACCTTCCCCCTCATCCAACTCTTCCACTCTCCCATGCAATCCACATCCTTTGACCACTCTGTTTTCCCGAAGGAGGAAGGTAACCAGCTTGCCAATACTAGTCACATTCACCCCCCAACAACCATCTTTAACAAATAGCATGGCCAAGGGTGAAAAGGATAGAGCACGACCCTGTAGCTTCATTTATCAGTTATGGAATTTCACTGGTACGAGAACTCCAACTACCTAAGAGGACAGCACAACACCTGAAAAGATCAGATTCATCCACTTAAGCAAGAAAACATATTTAGAGACTCCATCAGGCAGTTAAATGTAGTTGGTGGTCAATTATGACCTCTCCATACCTAAATGGCTAAGAGCCCCTGTAATGTAAATCTATAAATACCCAGAAACAAGATGTAATCAGGGTTGATGGTTGATGTTTTGATGTAAGGTTCAACTTCTGGAGACTGTGGATATTTTTCCACTTGCAGCATCTCGTCTTCATTTTCAGCTAATACAAGCTTCTTTTGTTGTTAACTAATCACTTTCCATTTTCCTCTATTCTCAGATGTACCTGATATGCTATGTTCTTGATCTTTAAAGTTTAGCACTAGAAAGCTGTCATCCTATCTATGTGTTAGATTGTTGAATGTATCATTGAATAGGTTATTCAGGTTTCTTTCTATCTAGTGCCAGAGAGCTGTCATCCTGTCTGTGCATTAGTAGATTAGATTTACAGGCTTCTTTACTAGTTGCAGTCGGCCATCACATGGTCTTGTGCATCTGCTGGTGTGGTCAGTATTCTCCATATTCACCCAATCTCTAAACTGTGAGTAGTTGGTGGTCTAAAGCCTTGTAGTTTGGGGGTGCTCACGCGTGTCTAGAGTGAAACAAAGTAGAAGTGGTTATCTGGCCTGGACAGGCATCATTCCTACCATTCATCCATTGCAACAATAAGTTGAATTTATATGTTACTAGGCATCTCCGAGCTACAACCTAGGAGAGTTTCTTGGAGTGATAACATAATTGGCACCATTGTCGGGGAGAGGAGATTGAAGCTCAGCTTCCCTGGGAGAATGACACAGATCCAGCTTTGATGATAGACAAAGTCTAGACACATTATTTGTTGTAATCATCTATCTAGCGAATCTACTGGAGGACCAACTTATTGGCGACTCCACATCACAGTTTTGGCTCAGTTTGTGAGGCATACTCGGAGAAATCCTTAGAAATCACCAGCTGACCGAGTGCCTGACCCTGAGAAGATTGTCAAGCAAAGAAAAACATCACAGAAAGGAGCATCAGGATCAAGTAAGCCTAAACAATCTTATATATCTCTACAAGAAAGGCTTGTCGCTGAGCATGTACATGTTGAAAGTATAGAGCCTAGCACTATCAGTGAAGAAACATTTCCAGAGATTCATAGAGCTCCTCATTCAATAAGTTCCCCTTTGGATCTCAATCCAAAGAAAACCTCCCCTACAGTCCATCAGTTTCCTTCATTCTTGTCATTCATTTCTCAGTCTTCTGTCATCCAAATGACCAAGACTCTTCCATCTACCTCAGTCATGGCAGGCCAACAAGTGCCCACGAAGATGGAAAGAATCATAGCTGCTAGGTATGGACCCTGGTCCTGCCTGTTCCTTTGAATGCCATGCCTGCAGGGGAATACTAGAAATATATGCCTATGTTCACTAGTATAGAGGGAGTAACAGTCGAAGAACACCTTGAGTCTTTTTATAGTTACGCTGATAACCTAGATATTAGTGAAGATGATGTGTGGATGAGGGTGTTTGTCCAAAGCCTTGATGGAGAGGCTAGAAAGTGGTTCAGAGAGCTGACCCCTAGGTCTATAGCAGACATTGAAGCATTAGATGATGTGTTTTTAAAACATTGGGGAGATAAGAAAGACCTATTATATTACCATACTGAGTTTGGCAACCTCAAGAGGGAAAATGGGGAATCATTGTCTGATTTTAATAAAAGATTCAATCGTATGTATAGCAAGATACCAGCTGAAGTAAAGCCTACCCCCACCTCTGCCAAACTCACCTACACCAATGCTTTTGACTTTGATTTCTACTTGCTATTGAGAGAAAGAAGATGTGCCACTCTAGCTGAAATGCAAGATGCAACCTTAGAAGTGGAATCAAATATCATGGCTGTAGAGAAACTCAAAAGCCATGCTGATAGAAGAAGGTAGAGAGGTGAGGCTTCTTCTTCCTCTGCTCCATCTTCAGAACCTAAAATAGACAAAATGACTAAAATGATAGAGTCATTGGCTGTTGAAATATCCAAACTCAAGGTTGAGCAGAACTCCGGGAAAGCAAGGCTCCCAAACACATTTTCCCCTAGAAATCCTAATCCATTCAGAAGAGAAAATGATTAAATGCAGATCATTCAGAGGGGTAAAGAAGCCAGTGAAGAACAGAGGGTTAAGGCTCCTTTCTAGAACGTGGTCATGGAGGAGGAGCATTTAGATGAAGAGGATGAGATTCACTGCATAGAAGACAAGGGCAGTGCTGCCTTTTTGACATTGGCTGCTTATGAAGAATCATTACTCAGGGACCAGAACAGTCAAGAGTGGGACAGAGAAGTTGTTCTATAGACTGAAGACCAACAAAGATATAATCTAAGGTCAAGAACAAGTAATGGCAAAGAGAATCCTACCCAAAGAGCTGTTATCCTCATAGAGCAGCAGATCAGCAAACATAAAAGACCAGCAGCTAATCCCATCATCCTGAAAGCACCAACTTAAGAGGTAAGAGATCTTGACAAGTCCCCTTCCCCTTTTAGTTTCGAATCAGAAGTCCAGAAGTTGAAAATATTTGTACCTCTGATAGAACTAGCAAAGAGTGAGGTCTTTAGAAAGCCTATCCTTGATGCTCTTGATCTGAAAGCCACACAAGCCTCCATTGACTACGTAAATTTACAAGATGATAAACCTACAGTTGTGCTTAGCCCAATGACTGAACCTGTTGATGAAAATTCCCCATCATTTTATGTCTCCTTGACCATTCATGACAAAATCCTCCACAACTACCTACTGGACACAGGTGCAAGTCATAATCTGATGCCCAAAGCTGTCATGGAAGAGTTAGGCCTTGATATCACTAGACCCTATCATGATTTATTCTCCTTTGATTCAAGGAAGGTGAAATGTCTGGGGTTAATTAAAGACTTAGCTATCACCCTAACTCAGTTGCCCATGAAGAGCATGATGATGGACATTGTGGTAGTAGATGCCCCCCCTAAGTTTGGCATGCTGCTTTCCAGAGGGTGGATTAAGAGGTTGGGTGGAACATTACAAAATGACTTATCTTATGCCACTGTCCCAGTTTTTGGAGGAGAAAGCAGAAGACTGTACAGGGAGGCCCAGCTAGCCTATATCATCAGTGATGAGAAGAATCCCTCTAATCATCCCATTTACGTTGTGGACACTAATTCTGGAGCATGTATTCTCCAAATTGAAGAATCCCAGAGGGCCTCGATGCAGATTAAGAAAACAGTATACCAGGCCATTAAAGAGGAAGGAACACAAGCTTGGGATATGTTCTTCGATGGAGCATGTTCAAGGGAGACTGCAGGAGCAGGAGTGGTGCTGGTGTCTCCAAAAGAAGGAAGCACACATCTGTCTTTCAAGCTAACCTTCCAAGTCACCAACAATATAGCAGAGTACGAGGCTCTGATATTGGGCTTAAATGCTGCTAAAGACAGAGGAATCAGAAATATAAAGGTGTTTGGAGATGTTGATCTCATCATTCAGCAAGTGAACAAAACTTTCCAAGCAAAGCACTGTTAGAAAATTATATATTACAAAGCAATGGAACACATAAAATATTGCAGAAATATAAACACAAAAAACGCATAAAACAAGAGAGACACAGATATACGTGGTTCACCCAGTTTGGGCTACGTCCACAGAGAAACAACCAGTCCTTCTTTTATTATGTTATACAACAAACTGAAGAGATACAACCTACAGCAGATTCGCTGTAACACCCTCTTCGCTCTCAATCTCCTCTCTCTTCCTCACTCAAAATACTGATCTATCATAGACACGATACAATTCCCTCATATATAGTGATGGGTTTCCTTCTAGGGCAAAAAACCCTAAATTAAACATAACTTCTACCGTCAGATCATCCGCCTAATGAATGGCCCAGACTGACTAGAAATTACTAGACTTTTACAAGGAAATTTTACATCTATTTTTAGCTTCGGGGGCGCTACCCCGAACCCCTGTCGAGGGACTATTGGCCCCCGGACCCCCCAGCCAGGGGGGATTTACCCCCCCAGACCCTCGTGGGGGGGACAAGTTCCCCTCGCACCCCCCCATGTGGAGGGGTGTATAGTCTTCCTAGGGTATACATCCGGCTGAAACCTTTGAATATAGAAGATAATCAAGCTCCACACCCAACAATCTCCCACTTGGAGACTAATTATAGCAACTCCACCGCTGCTTCATTTGCTAGACAATGACTCTACTTTGGACCTGGTTGTTTCTCATCCTCTTCATCATACTTGAAGACCAATTGAAACTGAGCAGATCCCAGTTTCTCCCTGGTTACAACTTTTGTTAGCATATCTGTAGGATTCTGGCTAGTGTGTATCTTTTCTAGCTTCAACTGTCCATCTTCCAATGCTGACCGTATGAAATGGTACTTGGGCTGTATATGTTTAGTCTTGGAATGAAATGCAGAGTTCTTTGCAAGATATATGGCACTCTGGTTGTCACTATATAACCTGCTCAACTCCTACTTCTTACCTAATTCATCCAGAAACCTTCGTAACCAAATCATTTCTTTACTAGCCTCTATAGCAGCAACATACTCTGCTTCTGTTGTTGAAAGTGCAACAACACTTTGGATTTTTGAAACCCGACTAAAAATTGTTCCACCTACAGTAAATACATATCCCGTAGTGCTCCTCCTATTATCTCTGTCACCTGCCATATCTGCATCAACATATCCCTGTAGAGCAATGTTTGAACCACCAAAGCATAATGCTTGATTTGTGGTACCTCTCAAATACCTGAGAATCCACTTCACCGCCATCCAATGTTCGTTTCCTGGATTGTTCATGTACCTGCTTACAACTCCCACTGCATGTGCAATATCAGGCCTTGTGCAAACCATTGCATACATTAAGCTTCCAACTGCTGATGCATATGGAACTTTAGACATATGAGCCATTTCTTCCTAAGTCTTGGGACACGCCTCCTTACTTAATTTGAAATGGCTAGCCAAAGGTATACTAACTGGTTTTGCATTCTGCATATTAAACATTTTCAACACCTTTTCTATGTACTAACTTTGAGATAATGTTAATTTGCGATTCTTCCTATCTCTAGTTATTCTCATACCAAGGATTTGTTTTGCAGCACCCAAAACCTTCATTGCAAATGATTTTGCCAATTTCCTTTTGAGCACATTTATTTCCTACATGTTAGAACCTGCAACAAGCATGTCATCCACATACAATAACAATATAATATAGCTGCCATCATTTTTCCTTTTGAGATAAACATAATGATCAAAGTGACATCTAGTATAACCTTGTTCAGACATAAACCTGTCAAATTTTAGATACCACTACCTTGGAGCCTGTTTTAAGCCATACTAGCTCTTCTTCAACCTGCAACTAGTTTCTCCTTCCCTTTTCCCTCATATCCTTGTGGCTGCTGCATATATATCTCTTCCTCCAAATCCCCATGGAGAAAGGTTGTCTTTACATCTAACTGCTCAAGATGCAAATCTTCAACTGCTACTAGACTTAAAATAGTTCTGATTGAAGTCATTTTAACAACAAGAGAAAATATTTCATCAAAATCAATACCTTTTTTCTGTGCAAACCCCTTCACCACAAGTCTAGCTTTGTACCTCTGTTTTCCTCCATATTCTTCCTTCAACCTATAAACCCATTTATTCTGCAATGTTGTTTTACCTACAAGCAACCTAACTAAGTCCCAAGTCTGGTTATGTGCTAAGGAGTCCATCTCTTCTTTCATGGTTTGCTCCCACTTCTTCTTGGTTTCTACCTGCACTGCTTCTTCATAACATTCTGGATCACCAGAATTAGTCAACAATACATAATACAATGAAGGAGAGTATCGTTCAGGGAGTCTACTTATCCTGGTAGATATTCTAACACCACTTTCAGGTGTTTGAGGTGCTTGTTGCTATTGTGGTTGTTGTTCTAGGTGTTGATCATTGTGATTTTCAGGCACCATCACTTTTCCTGTGATATCGTCAAGCATTGTGTATTCTCTGTTTTCTTTTTCCTTTTTCTTTTCCTGCCAATGATTCTTATACAAGACATTTTCATTCAGAATATTACATCTCTACTCCTAATGATTTTGTGATTTTCATAATCATATAAGCGATAACCAAAATCATTAACACCATATCCAATAAAGGTACATTTCTTTGATTTTGCCTCAAGCTTTGTTCTATTTTCTTTGTTAATGTGGACAAAGGCTTCACAACCAAAAGTCTTTAAAAATGAGTAGTTTACCTTTTTACCTGTCCATGCCTCCTCTGGAATACCACCATCCAAGGAACTTGAAGGCCCTCTATTTATTAGATAAACAACAGTATCTACAGCATCTGCCCAAAATTGTAAAGGCAATCCTGCATGCAATCTCATGCACCTTGCACGCTCCATGATTGTCCTGTTCATCCTTTCTGACACACCATTTTCTTGTGGTGTTTCTGGAACTGTCTTATCTCTGCGAATTCCATTTTCTGAACAGTACCTATCAAACTCTTTGCTGCAATATTCACCTCCATTATCTGATCTGAGACACTTCAACCTTTTCCCTATCTCATTTTCAACCAAAGCTTTCCATTTCTTGAAAGTATCAAATACATCAAATTTATTTCGAATACAATAAATCCAGGTTTTTCTGGTTGCATCATCAATAAAAGTAACATAATAACGAGAGCCACCAAGAGATGATACCTGAGCAGGTCCCCATCTGTATGCACAAGCTCTAATTTTTCACTCTTCTTTTCTTTCCCAACTCTAAGGAATCTGACTCTCTTCTATTTTCCATAAACAAAATTCTCACAGAATTTTAAATCAACATGCTTCAAACCTGGCAACAAATTTCTTGAGTGAAGAATCTGCATCCCCTTCTCACTCATGTTCCCAAGCCTATGATGCCACAATGTCGTATCTTCTCCTGTAGAGGTTAAAGCATTAACAGAATTAGAAATACCATTGCATAAATACAATGTACCAACCTTTCCTCCTTTCGCTATTACCAAGGATCCTTTAGTGACCTTCCAGGTTTTATCTGTGAAAGTACTTACGCAACCTTCACCTCCCAACTGCCCTATTGAAATTAGATTTTTCTTCAGATCTGGAACATGCCTTACCTCCTTCAATAGCCATTGATTTCCATTCTACTGTTTTATGAAAATTGTACCCATTCCAATGATTTTACAGGGTTTATCATCACCCAATCGAACCTGTCCAAAATCTCCTTGAACATAATCATGAAAATGTTTCCTATCAGGTGTGGCATGGAATGAGGCCCCTGAATCTACCACCCAAGCATCAATAATATTTTCTAATGAAAGAATCAAAGCATCTTGCAACACATCACATGTTACATTCGCTTCATGATTGTTTTCTTGCTGCGCATCTCCTTATTTTTCCTTCCGAGACTTGCAGTCTTTCTTCAGGTGTCCTTTCTTCCCACATTTCCAGCACACTATCCCCGGTCTGGACTTGGATCTATCTTTTCTTGACTTACTGCGATATCCAGAGCTCTTTCATCTTTCCATTTTTCTTCCCCTAGTCTCTGCAATCAAAGCATTACCTGATGTCTCACCGGAGCTTTTCCATCGCATTTCCTCGCTAAGGATTGCACCAACAACATCATCAAACTTTAAAGTACTAGATCCAAAGACAGAGTTAATGGCCATAACTAAACCATTCCAACTTTCTGGCAATGAGCACAGAAATAACAGAGCCTTAACTTCATCATCAAAATTTACCCCTACAAAACTTAACTGACTTGTAACTGTATTAAAATCATTTAAATGGTCTACAACAGATCCACCTTCTGACATCTTCATATTAAATAAATGCTTCATAAGAAATACCTTATTTGAGGCCGAGGGTTTTTCATATAGTTTGGCCAATGCCGACATTAAACCCTGTGTTGTCATTTCCTTTGAAATATTAAATGCTATCGATGTCGCTAGGCACAGCCGTATTATTCCAAGTTCCTTTCTGTCGAGAATATCCCATTTTGTGTCTGTCATACTCATTGGCTTCTTTGTCTTTCCGCTCAATGGTAGGTACAGATCTCTCTGATACAGATAATCTTCCATCTGCATCTTCCACAGCTGGTAGTTTTGGCTGTTAAATTTTTCGACCCTAAACCTACCATCTTCCGCCATTTCTCCCACTCGAACTAGGAACCCTTATCTCCTGCGAGCTTATCAGCCAAATAGACCTTCGGCTCTGATACCAGTTGTTAGAAAATTATATATTACGGAGCAATGGAACACATAAAATATTGCAGAAATATAAACACAGAAAACGCATAAAACAAGAGAGACACAGATATACGTGGTTCACCCAGTTTGGGCTACGTCCACAGAGAAACAGCCAATCCTTCTTTTATTATATTATCTAGCAAACTGAAGAGATACAACCTACAACAGATCCTCTATAACACCCTCTTCGCTCTCAATCTCCTCTCTCTTCCTCACTCAGAATACCGATCTATCATAGACACAATACAATTCCCTCATATATAGTGAGGGTTTCCTTCTAGGGAATAAAACCCTAATTAAACATAACTTCTACCGTCAGATCATCCGCCTAATGAACAACCTAGATTGACTAGAAATTACTAGACTTTTACAAGGCAATTTTACATCTATTCTTAGCTTTGGGGGCACTTCCCTTGAACCCCCGCCGGGGGACCGCTGGCCCCTGGACCCCGCAGCCGGGGGGATTTCCCCCCCCAGACCCCCGCACCCCCCCGTGTGGAGGGGTGTACAGTCTTCCTAGGGTATACATCCAGCTGAAACTTTTGAATATAGAAGATAATCAGGCTCCACACCTAACAAGAACCCAAGGCTAAAAGCATACAAAGATGAGGTGTGGAGACTCAAAGATTATTTTGATAGTTTTTGTATCTCATATATCCCTAGAGTCAAAAATCAGCTTGCTGATTCCCTTGCTGTATCTGCTAGCATTTTCATCCCTCCAATGCCTCCTAAGTTGGTCTATGAAGTCCAAATCAAATATAGACCATCCTTGCCTGATAATGTCCAACATTGGAAAGTCTTTGAGGATGATGATGAAGTGAATAGGTTTCTGCAACTCATTGATGAATTCTCTGAAATGCAAATCAATCAAGAGAATGAAACCTTGGAGGAAAATCCCCTGCCCCAGCTAAAGAACAGAATTGACCTATACAGCATTGTCCAATTGCCTAGCAATCATATACCTAAAGGGCTAGTACCTCTAGAGAAGCTATTTCACCATAATGATGTGCCTTATAAGGCTGCCCAAAAAGAAGATCAGTCTGCAGTCCATAGGCATAACATAGGGAGTCCAAATAATCCAAAATATATAAATCTGTCCACCCATCTGTCTGTTGCCTTAAGTTCTCAATATTGCACCTTGATGAAGCCGTTTGTTGATGTATTTGCCTGGAAATACAGTGACCTCAAAACTTATGACAAAAATATCATCCAACATAAAATCCCATTGGAGAAAGACACTATCCCTTTCAAGCAAAAGCTGAGACCCATAAATCATTTGCTCCTCCCCCTGATTGAAAAAGAAATCAAGAAGTAGTTGGCTGCCAAAATCATAGTCCCTCTGAGATATTCAAAGTGGGTAGCTAACTTGGTAGTGGTGAGGAAGAAAAGTGGAGAAATTAGGCTCTGCGTTGATTTCAGAAACTTGAACAAGTGTTCCAAAAAGGACAATTATCCTCTACCAAAGATGGAGCATTTGTTGTAGAAAGTCTCAAGAGCCAAATTGATGTCTTTCCTGGAGGGGTTTTCAGGGTATAACCAAGTTGTTGTACATCCAGATGACCAAGAAAATACTGCATTCACCACTCCTTGGGGCACTTTTATGTATTCCAAGATGCCTTTTGGGCTAATGAATCTGGAGCTATCTTTCAAAAAGCTATGGATATAGCATTTGTAGGAGAGAAGGATAAGTTTGTCCTTGTCTACCTAGATGATATAATAGTATACTCCAGCAGCCATCAAGACCATTTACAGCATTTAAAGAAAGTGTTTCTGAAGTGCAGAAGATTTGGAATATCAGTGAATCCCAAGAGATCACAGTTTGCTTTAGAAGAAGGCAAGTTGTTAGGACACATTGTTTTTGCTGCAGGTGTCAATATTGACCCAGAAAGAGTGAAAGAAATACAGACCTTGTTTGTTCCAAGGTCAAAAAAGGATATCCAGTCCTTTCTAGGAAAAATAAATTTTGTAAGGAGGTTTATTCCTAATTTTGAAGAAATGGTAAAGCACATCACCTCCATGCTAAAGAAGGGATCAGAGATCAAACGTATTGATACAACAAGAAGATATTTTGAAGCCATCAAAAGGGCTATTATGGAAGCTCCCACTTTAATCAGCCCAGACTATAGGAAGGAGTTCCATATCTTTTCATTTGCCTCAGGTGACACCCGTGCAGTAGTTTTATTGCAAAAAGATGATGAGGGTTCAGAGCATCCAGTGGAATTTTCAGCAAAACATTAAGGGATGTTGAACTGAGGTATGGTATTATCGAAAAACATGCCTATGCTCTTATCAAATCTTTGAAAGGTTTCAGAATATACATTCTGCATTCTAAGGTAATTGCATATGTGCCCTCGGTTTCAGTGAAAGATGTACTAACGCAGCCAGATGTTGATGGAAGAAGGGCCAAGTGGATTGCAAAGATGATTGAATTCAACATAGAACTGAAGCCCACCAAGCTTGTCAAAGGCTAGGGCCTTGCCAAACTAATGGCTGAAGAAAATTGCAGGATGCTGGACATGAATTGGATAAGCACAATTTTAGAAGATGGACAGACAGAAGAGACAACTGAACCAGGGCAGAACCAGTCATTGGTAGAAAATATAGCTTCTTGTGAATGGTATTCTACAATAGCTCAATTTTTGTTGAAGCTAGAAGTCCCTCGAGGCCTTAGTTCAAGCCAAGCCAGGACTGTTAAGCTCAGGGCAGCCAAGTATTGCATTCATAAAAGCTTGTTGTACGTGAGGGACCCCTCTGGAATTCTTTTGAGATTTCTGGACAAAGAACAATCCATGGAGGTCATGCATCAGTTTCATTCCAGCATTTGTGGAGGACATCACTATTGGAAAACCACAACCCAAAAATCCACAGAGCTAGGTATTATTGGCCCACTTTGTTTTCTGATGTCTTTTCATTTGTAAAATCTTGTGACAAGTGCCAAAGATTCAAAGGAAAACAGCAGTTGAAATCCCTTCCCTTGAAGCCAATACATTTCAGTGGCCCTTTCCAATAGTGGGGTTTGGATTTCATAGGAGAAATTAACCCACATTCCAGTGGCCAGCACAGATGGATCTTAGTAGCCACTGATTACTTCACTAAATGGATTGAGGCCATCCCTACTAGGAAAGTTGATCATCATGTGGTCATGAAGTTCTTAACTGAAAACATTTTCACCAGGTTTGGCTGTCCACATAAATTAGTTACAGACAATGCAGTAGCCTTTAGGGCAAAAGAGTTGGTGGACATGTGTGACTCAATGGGCATTAAACTGGTACATTCCACCTCATATTACCCTCAAGGAAATGGCCTAGCAGAATCTTCCAACAAGAGCCTGATAAGGATAATCAAGAAGCTGTTGGAAGACAACAAGAAGAATTGGGATTCCAAGCTGAAGTATGCATTGTGGGCTGACAGAGTGACTACCAAGAAATCCACAGGGAACTCTCCATTCAAGCTGGTATATGGCACTGAGGTTGTATTCCCAATTCAGTTGACCCTCCTTGTGGCAAAATTCCTGCAGGAAGAGCAGAATGAGGAAGATGACATGGCAAGGAGGATCAGTGATTTGGCAGAAGTGCATCAAATCAGAGATCAGTTGGTTGAAAAGTCTGCAGCACATCAAAAGAGAATCAAGGAAGCCTTTGACAGAAAGGAAAAGATAGACAGTTTTCAAGTTGGAGACTTGGTTCTTAAGTGGGATGCACTGAAGGAAAAGAAAGGCAATCATGGGAAGTTCGATGCTCTGTGGACTGGACCTTTTGTCATCACTCAGATCCAGGGGAACAATACTTTCATGCTGCAAAGTGTGGAAGGAGAGACAATTTTTGATGGCCCAGTTAATGGGCGATTTTTGAAAATTTATATTGTTTAAGGTCTTCAGGCCTTAATGTTGTAAATATGTCATTTTATTAGGTTCTAGTGTAGACTTAATTAGGCTCCGTGCCCAATGGAACGCTAGGAAATTTTGCTGATCTAGTTTTTGTAGGAAAGGCAATGGTCTATAGCTCTTGAGACCTCACAAGGAGGATCTCATCCCCAGAAGGAGCCAGTGTTAGCTCTGTTATACAACGCTGGTTTTTGAAGGTTAGAGATAAGCTTGGTTGGATTGGTTTCACTCAAAGGAAAGCCCACAACGGTCATTTTCCCCTTTTCCTTTCATCCCACTTTCCCTCTACCACCTTCGTTCCTCCATTTTCCCTTCTAAACTTAGCAAAATAGCCCCTCTGCCTTTAAGGCCCGAGCGCAAAGCCTAAACCCTCATAAAACCCTCCCATACACCCTCGTGCGCTTGCTAAAACCTTTCATCTTTTCCCTACCGTTGATTTACCCCTGCAGATCCAACGGCTCCTGTCATGCCCGATAAAGCAACCTGCATGACCTTCTCTCCACTGTCCCATCATCTCCACCGAGATCTAACGGCCTTCGCACTTATCGCGCCGACGATGTGATCAAACATTAGTGCACGATGAGAGCGGTTTTTCTCTCTCATCCGCCGCTACGTGTTGATCGCTGAGGGGCATCGCTCGGTCTTGTCCTTTTACCACCCAAGGCCCGAAAGCGGTACGATCAATACCGTTTATCGCTATGTCAAACCACCCACCGGTTAAACTCCCGTGCAACTCCATCGCCCGATCACGGTTTGATCACGGTTTGATCTAACGGCCCTCATTCACCCCGCTCCCACCTCGACCGATATCCTCCACCGAGCCATCTCCACTGTCCATTTCTTCGATCCGACGGCTAACCTTCCCCCTCATCCAACTTGTCCACTTGCCCGTGCAGTCCACGTCCTTTGACCACTCCGTTTGCCCGAAGGAGGAAGGTAACCAGCTTGCCAATACCAGTCACAGTCGCCCCCCAACAACCATCTTTAACAAACAACATGGCCAAGGGTGAAAGGGATAGAGCACGACCCTGTAGCTTCATTTATCAGTTATGGAATTTCACTAGTACGAGCACTCCAACTACCTAAGAGGACAACACAACACCTGAAAAGATCAGATTCATCTACTGAAGCAAGCAAACACAGTCAAAGACTCCATCAGGCAGTGAAATGTAGTTGGTGGTCAATTATGGCCTCTCCATACCTAAATGGCTAAGAGCCCCTGTAATGTAAATCTATAAATGCCCAGAAACAAGATGTAATCAGGGTTGATGGCTGATGTTTTGATGTAAGGTTCAACTTCTGGAGACTGTGGATATTTTGCCACTTGCAGCGTCTTGTCTTCATTTTCAGCTAATGCAAACTTCTTTTGCTGTTAACTGCTCACTTTCCATTTTCCTCTATTCTCAGTTGTACCTGATATGCTGTGTTCTTAATCTTTAAATTTTAGTACTAGAAAGCTATCATCCTATCTATGTGTTAGATTGTTGAATGTATCATTGAATAGGTTATTTAGGTTTCTTTCTATCTAGTGCCAGAGAGCTATCATCCTGTCTGTGCATTAGTATATTAGATTTACAGGCTTCTTCACTGGTTGCAGTCGGCCATCACATGGTCTTGTGCATCCGCTGGTGTGGTCAGTATTCTCCATATTCACCCAATCTCTAAACTGTGAGTAGTTGGTGGTCTAAAGCCTTGTAGT
Source organism: Pinus tabuliformis (assembly GCA_031772625.1). NCBI lineage: Eukaryota > Viridiplantae > Streptophyta > Pinopsida > Pinales > Pinaceae > Pinus > Pinus tabuliformis. The sequence continues at coordinate 120,267,932 of CM062812.1, read as the reverse complement.
CTGGGGGTGTTCACGCATGTCTGGAGTGAAACAAAGTAGAAGTGGTTATCTAGCTTGGACAAGCATCATTCCTACCATTCATCCATTGCAACAATAAGTTGAATTTATATGTTACCAGGCATCTCCGAGCTACAACCTAGAAGAGTTTCTTGGAGTGATAACACATACCATAATTCAAAATGATTCTATATAACTCAACATTATAAAATTATTTTCTCACTGATTCATTTAATAAGATTGATTCCTATATAAATTTTAATGTTCTTTTAAATGAGATATATCTAGTATTTTCTTTTCTCTTTTTCACATTAGTGATTCAAAAAATAATTATGTTGTTTTTTTATCTTCATGAGTTTTTCTTTTTCCTTTTCATAAAATGACACCCATTCCACATTGTCTTTACTTTAGAAATTCATGTTGTATATTCTTCAAATTTTGAATTTTATTTAGCTTTACATACTCATTTTATCTATTTTCCAAAATCATGTTGTTTATTCTTCAAATTTTGAATTTTTTAATTTTACAAACCAATTTTAATATGGTTTATTTTTCAAATTTTGAATCTTATTTAAGTTCACAAACTCATTGGATCTATTTTGAAGTACAGAAATTAATAATATTTTTTTTAATTAATCAAACAAAATTATAAAAATATCGAAATGGTTTTTTAATTTAAAATTTAAATCTTAAAATTTTTTAAATATATATTTTCTTTTAAATTCAATAAAATCTCAATAAACATTAATGATCATCTATACCTATTATATAAAAATAAATAAATTTCATAAGGTTTTATTTAAAAAGATTAATTAAGATATATTTATAGATAATTTAATTTTACTCATGTCAGGTCTTTGAATTTTGAATGTTATCTCTAGAAGGAAACGTCCGTATAGCTTCCCTCACAATGGGAGTATGACACCTTATCGTATAACGTTGACATACTTGCACACATTATAACGCTAACCTAAGCCCTTTGAATACTTCACCCGTTTAAATGAAATTTCATATTCGTTTGTGCTGGTGTAAATTGAAACCCTATGTCCCTTCACACGACTGCAGTTTTCTCATTGTAATTTCAGTCCACAGTGTTTTTATTATTTTGAGATAGACAAATGATAGAGTAAAGTAGTTATGTTTTTTTTTATTTTTTAATTAAATTTATTAATTATAAAAATGTTATAAGAATAAATGTAATATGAAATGAGTTATGAAATAATTGTTTGTGTATATAATATTGATAAAAACCATTATATTATAAGAAAGTATATTTACAAATTAAAAATATCCATAATAAGTAGAGATGAATCTACATAGCTAATAACCTTATTACATGTTTTTTTTTAACGTATATAACTTATATATCAACTTTTTTTAATAATAATAAATTATTTATAATTTTATTAATTCACAATTTTATTTTAATTTTAACAATGATGAGATAATACATCTTAAATAAATATTTTGATGTTATTATAAATTAATATTTATAATATTTATCAACAATTTAAGGTATATTGGTGAAATAATTGTTGGAAAATTAATCCCAACCACCGCGTGAAACACTCTGACAGCAACCATACTTGTCAGAAGTATTTGCAGGTTGCGGATCTGTTTGCGGGCTGAAGGATAGAAGATTTGAGTAGGAATACGAGTTAGTACGAGTTCTCCATTCTACAACACATGAGACCATTCCGCAACACGCATCAGGCATTTGAGAATGAATGTGAATTTAATGTAGGGTTGGTAGTTAAGTCAAGCTCTCCTGGACTTGAGTCAAGCTCTCCTGGCCACCGGGAAGGGTTCCTATATTCTTTCATGATTGTATCCATCTGCTGCTGTTACTTAAAGGAACCCTTCTCGGTGGTCATGGATGTGGCTACAATCTTCCCCTTACTTTGAGAGAGAACCAGAAAGAAAATGAATTTCCTAGTCTGGTAGATGATCTTACTGCATATCTTAGCAGAGATCAAAGAGGTGGCAGTAGGTGGGGCTACCTCCAGTATCCTATATAATGAATTACCCAAAGAAATGATAATAGCGCGAGGCTTTGATTCATACACAACATGTCGCTTCCAGAAGTATGGTTGGCCTAATAATACATCACAAACATCAAGAGGTGCAACATCACACAATACCTCATATGTGAAGGGCTTGATGTCGTAGGGAAGGTGACACTATTAGTGGGCTCAGAGATCTCGTCCTTGGTGAAGCCACCCGATGTTGTATGGTTGCGGGTGTGGTATAGTCAGTAGGCCTAGCTACTTCACCACCTCTGCTAAAATGAAGTTCTTTTGGCTTTCACTGTCAACAATGAATTGCAACAACGAACCCTCCACCCACATCTGTGAGTGGAAAAGAAGCTCCCCCTCCTCTGGTTCTTCGAGCTCATTCTTCTGGATCTTAGTGGTGGCAACCGTGGCACTGAGCTCCGCATCAATGATTTGCTTCCCTTTGTCATTCCTCTTGTCGGGTTCTAACTCAAGGTCAGAACATGCATCTGGTTCTAAAGCCTTCAACTCGGCCACCAGCAACTACCTGGCCCAACACTCACTTGTGTTACGAGTGGGGCTCTTATGGAACTTACACTACTTTCCTGTGCCCTTTTTTGACTTCGTGGTGTTGTTCTTTTCTTGCGACTTCGACAGGTTGTCTTGGGTCACACCATCTTGGCTTTGTCCTTGGTTCTGTGGTTTGGGGAAGCCTTTCCCTTGCTTCGAATTCGTGGATCCAAAGTCTTGCTTCTTTTGTTTAAACTTTTGCTCGATCTTGACAATGTATCGGTACACCGTGCCAAGCTAGGATATGTCCAAGAACTCCATCTCGTCCTGGATATACCTGTGTAGGCGGTCATAATATTTGAGTACCAAATGCCATCAGAATCCTTGATACCTAACTTTGTGCGAAGGGTATGAAAAATGTTCGTAAACTTCGGCACGTCTTGGTCCCTTCCCTGCCGCAGTGTGGTCCACTTTATGTATTTATCCTCATAGCTTCCGACATGGTAAAACTGCTCCTTGATGGCATCCCAAAATGAATTCCAAGTGGGTGTGACTGAAAATAGTGAGGTCGTACTTTCATCCTTTTGCTCGCAGTAGGTTTCCCACCAGTCCTTAATGCGAAGGATGGTTTTGAGAAAAAAGAAAGTAATATTTTCCTAGCTGGAAAAATCATGAACAAAAAAATAGCCTTTTAGCAGATTTAACCATTTATCTACGACATCTGCATCTATCTGGCCCTCGAATATGGGGATTTCAAAGTTAATTTGTATCTTAAAGGGTGTGGTGTTTATAGAGTAGTTGCTGGAAGTAGATGCGTCGCCCCTTGGTAGCCACTGAAGGATCTGGGAAAATTTGTACATCATCGTGTTCCTTTGTCGCTCGAGGGTTTCTTCGAGCAAGATTTTGATAGGATCTCCTGCCCCCTCATCTTTTTTTTCTTCCGCCATGGGAGGCCGTTGGGATTTGCGAAGCTGGTATTGCAAAGGCTTGACCAGTGCAAGCCCTAACTCCTTATATCCTGACCTCATTAGGGACATGCAAAGAAAAATAGAGAAAGAGCATACCCCTCTAATACCACTTATCCGGATTTATGCAGAAACACAATAAAGTACAGAAATAAACATAAATACATAAATGCAACAGAAATAATACTTCATTTCATTAATGTAAAACACTGAAATATGCTTACAAACATAATGGAAATAAGACTATCTTGGACGATGATAGCTTATCTCTGAGAATAGATGTGGTGGCTACATGCATCTGAACTGTGTTACAAAGACGCTTGAAGGCCTATTTATTGTTGAGAAACAATGGAAAACCATAAACATCCAAAAACCTAAGAGGAATCGAGTGTGTAAATCCGAGAGGTATGAAGAAAAAATCGTGAATGAAATATTGCTGGACGAGTGAAAACAAGTTTTACATAATATAATTCAAAGTTTGGTTTGTTGTGATATGGCCTTAAATCTTCATGAGTAAATTTAGGCTTCATGAGTAGATTTATGACAACCATTTAGTTTTTACTCTGTTTTGTTGTGCATTTAATTTCTATTTCAATTAAGCCTCTATCTAGTTGTGATGTGTTTGCCGCAACGGATTTCTGAGTGAAACTCCTCCTCTGCGTCTGCTAAATTTTCTAATAATAATTTTATCAAATACTCAAAATTACACCATTCATACATGCTTATATTACCACAGTGATTCTTCATCTCACAAATACCAAAAACATTTAAAGACACGCTTGCGGAACTACGCTGGGATTACCCCCTTCGGAACTATGCTGCTAGTACCTCGTTAGATTAGAAAAAATGCTGATTACACACAACATTTCAATTATTATACTTTTACAAATATCAAAAAAGTTTAAACACGTTCCTTTGGAACTAAGCTGCTATTTCCTAGTTAGATTAGAAAAACGCTATGTACACACTCGAAATCTCCGCATCATTTTCCATGGTCGATGCGAGGAGTTGGGAATTTACCAAGTCTTCATTGTACAGCAGAAGCCACTGCCAAAATTCAGTCATCAATGTACAGCGGAACCCACAACGAAACTTCGTGCGACATAAAATATAAAATAAATGAAAGTACCTACTCTCTCGACAATAGATTAAGGAAAGTCTTAGTCGCGTCTTGACTTTGGACACTGCTGCGCTGAAAATCTGTGCCTCAATGGTAGTTCCGAGGGTCCTCTTTTTCTTACGCTTCCTGTCATTCATTAAGTAGAAGTTGCCACTTATCATTTTTTTATTTGCTCGAGTGCAGAGCACGAACATGAGAATGAGAATACGTATTTTTCTTCAACCCAGTTCAATGCCTCTCTCTGTTAATCTTTGCCTTGCTGTTGCATTTGCTCTCCTCCTCCTCGTCCTCTGCTCCTCAAAATCATGTCTCGGCTCTCAATACCAGGATTGTCTTTCGAATACATCTACATGTGGGGACGTAGAATTCGGGTATCCTTTTGGGCAAAGTGGGAGCGGCTGCGGCGACCCTGACTTCCAGCTACGCTCATGTGATTACGAGAGCCATACTCTGATTAATATCGGTGGAGACGAATATCACATACTGGAGTCCTCTTTCTTGGAGAATAGTAGTACATATAAAATACTGACAGTTGTTAACGACAATCTGTGGGGCGGAAAATGTAATTTTTCAGGAAACTATTCTCAATTCTGGAGGCCCGATTCCCATTTTCAGGTTCTCGATACATACACTAATCTCACGCTTTGGAAGCAGTGCGATCAAGTTCATGAGAACATTAGTGGATCACAAGTGCATAATTTGAGTTTATGTGGCAGTGATTGGTACTACAGTTTGAATCCCCATTTAAATTTGGAGGGCACAACTTTCTGTAATGTATTTCAACTACCAGTTAGACAGAACTTCTCTCAGCAGCCCATTAATAATAAGACTTTACTAGCTCAGGGTTTTGAGGTAACATGGCGTGTGGACCCGAGGAGAGATCAAAGCTGTGAAGCTTGTCTGCATAGTAATGGGTATTGTGGTTATAACATATCAAAACCTACAACGTTTCTTTGCTACTGTCGCGATGGAACAGCTTATCCAGACAAATGTCCGAGCAATGGTAAGTTTCCCCATCGCCTTCTACAAATTTGATCACAAAGCTAAGTTCTTGAATTTTCTGTAAGGGTACATGAAACGCTTTATATATGTAACATATGCGATCTCTTACCAGAATCTACGGATCCTTGCAGGTACTCAAGATACAGGAGGTCGAAACATGTCAGGGATTATAATAGGTAAATACGATTTCTTCCTATTCAGTATCTCCGATTTAACCTCAAGGGGAATGTGCATTTTGTTTCCATTATATCTCAGGTTTCTTCACGGTTGGACTAAAATCACATTGATATCAATCTCTTCATTTCAACGCAGGCTGCTCCGTGGCAGGAGTTGCACTAGCAGCAGCACTAATACTGTTCTTAACCGTTTATGCAAAGAGGGGAAAACCTCCTGGACCTGATGACTCATCTTCAAAGGTGGAGAAATTCCTAAAGGAACATGCTTATGAAACGCCTACTCGATATTCACTCCTTAACCTCAAGAAGATCACAAACAACTTTGCAGTAAAATTGGGAGAAGGAGGCTATGGTGTGGTTTACAAAGGAAGGCTTCCAAACGGTGCTCTAGTGGCTGTGAAGATTCTTGACAGGCATAGGCACAGCGAGACCCATTTCATGAACGAAGTGACTACCATTGGACGCGTCCATCATGTTAATTTGGTTCGTCTGTTGGGGTATTGTTTTGAAAACCCTACAAGCGCGCTGGTATATGAGTACATGGCCAATGGATCTCTGGATAAATATATATTTGCAGGTAAAGACAAGGGGCAAGTCTTAATGTGGGAACAACTGCATTCAATTGCTTTGGGTGCGGCTCGTGGAATTGCATATTTACACCATGACTGCGACAAGCGCATCATACACTTCGACATCAAACCTCACAATATATTGCTTGACGCCGATTTCACACCAAAAGTGTCTGATTTTGGTCTGGCAAAACTTTGTGGAAAAGGAGACGACCATGTATCCATGACAGCCGGGAGAGGGACGCCGGGATATGTTGCGCCAGAAGTGTGTGACGACGATTTAGGCCCTGTAACAGATAAATCAGATGTGTATAGTTTCGGAATTCTTTTGCTAGAGATTGTTGGGGGGAGAAAAAACATCGATTTGAAGGTGAGTCGTTCCAGTCAGATTTACTTTCCTGAATGGGTTTTCAAGCTGTTGGAGAGCGGAGAGTTGGGGAAGAGATTGAGAGGAGGGGAATTGGAAGCAGAAGATGAGGAAATGGCAAAAAGACTGACTAAGGTTGGAATGTGGTGCATTCAGTACAACTCCAGCGATCGCCCAGGTATGAGCAGGGTTGTTCAAATGATAGAAGGAAATGGGGACGACGTGACGGATCCTCCCATTCCCTTCGATCCCTGGGTTGCAGGGAGAAAACCTTTACGGTCTAAGACTGAAGAACCTTCATCAATTGAAATACGTCCTTAAATGGCTTTGTAACTCTGATATGGATCTAACTTGCAAAAACTTGCCTATGTCTACTAACATCTTCAGGATTTTAAAATCCTCAGGCATATCAGCTCGATATGTTGTTTATGATACTACTTCTATTCATGCTGCCCATGAGCAGGTCAAGACCATGCTAATAAAAGAGTAACACTCCATGATTAAGCTTATCTCTTCAAAACCACGCTTCTGAATAATCCCCACGTAACTTTCATTCAACTGTGCATCAATAATCGGGAACTATCCTTTTGTATCTAGTGGCTCTGGACAGTTAAGATTGGAGAAACGTCACTAGGATAGCTGAGTGTAGAATATATCTATTTCCTTTGGGATTTATCTTTGTAGGATTTATGCTCGTGGTTATAAGATTTGTTGCATTATGTGAAGTATTATCGAAATTTATTGTTACAATGTGATGTTTTAATTTGTGTTTTAACTTGTAATATATTTATTTGCTTTTCTTAAATATTTTTAATATAAACACTTTTTCGAATTTGATTAAAATATTTAACAATTTATGTAATTTGTTTGAATTTTATAAGTAATTGTAACATACATTTCTAACTTATACCATTTAACCAAATAAAAATAAAAACAAATTACCCGCTATGTAATTAATACATCATTCCATAAATAAGGATTGATATGACAACATTAAGATTAGTTTTATGGTATTTGGTATGTAAGTTTCGAGGTTATTAATTCTATCCACTGCAGTACATAGTATCCAACATAAATTTATTTCTTTGTACAAGATTCTAGAAAGGTCATATGACCTGGGACACTTGGCACTCAATGTGTTGTGTGATTAATCTTTGTGAACATAACGACCAACAACAACGAGGGCTTGTTGTGGTAACTAACTTCCATGCTGAGTGTCGCAGTTGAAATCATTTGTGTCTTTTCTTTTTAGGGTCGGTCGCTCTGCAACTGAATGAGGTTTTCTCCATGGCGATGAGGGTTTTCACTCACCAAAACCTCGCCCTTTTGCAGGCTGCTACACACACCATCCCTTGTGTAAGTTGTGATCTATTTTCCTTCGGATTAAGGTTTCCTCCATCATTTTTTCTCCAGAAGTGCAAATATGAACAACTCTAATTTGTTTCTTGGACTGTGCAGGTGGTTCCTACTAACGTCGGCTCCGCATCATCGATTAGTGGCTCTTTAACTGGAGTGACCCAGGTTCAAACGGGTACCATCACCCCTCATCTTGGTGAAACAGCCAGTATTGGAGAACAGCAAATGGTTTCACAACCATGGCTGGTGCAATATCAACAACCGCAATTCCAACAAGTTTACCAAGGATCTGAGCACCAAATCTTTGTAAGTAATGGGTAGCCGTATATTCAAAATGGTTAGCATCAACCATCTCGTAGTGGTTATGCCCATCAACCTTACCAAAGTTATCAACATCAAATGCACTATGTTGGTATGCAAATACCCATTGCTCAGGCAATCCCAACTTATCCTGGGTATGCTTCGTCGAACCTGAATCAACAGTTGCCCTTCGTGGCAACTTTAGAGTTACCAGATCTAAATTGGCTGACAAAAGATCCAATTTCTTATGCCCCTTGGTGGCCAGTGATTCCACATAAACTTTCGTCGGATATTCCTAAATTTAATGGAAATCTGGGTGAAGACCCGTCGAATCATGTGATGACCTTTCATCTGTTGTGTTCATCTAACACTCTAAATGATGATTCGATTAGGCTTCGCCTTTTTCATTGAACGTTAACTGGTCCAGCAGCAAAATGGTATATCGAATTGCCTAGAGCTTCATTCGATAACTTCAGCACCCTAGCCACAACCTTTTTAACCCATTTTTAGTTACCCATAAGGTACAAAACAGGAACAGAGCTTCTTACCAATTTCAAACAGACAACGGCCACTCACATATTTGATCATATTCATAAGTGGCGATGTCGTCGTAGAATGGTAAAAACATATGTTCCTGATCAGCTGCTAGCTGAATGGTTTATTAAGTCATTATTACCTTCTATTACGGAAGATGTGGCAAATGGAGGAGTCGTCATTGAAGAGCAAGTCATTGCTGGTGCGCAATATCTACACTTGATATATACTCAGTCTAGCACGCTCTATGATAAAATCCCTGATGCTCCTAGACAGGAATTCTGCGTTCCTCCCCTTCCTAAATCAAGCAAAGACTCTCATGCCAGTGATGGCGTGATATGTGCGACTAGCACGAAAACCGTAAAAGCTACATCAAAGAAGGCGCGTACGGTTCCAAGTCAAAATGAAAATGAGGAACTTCTCGCCTCAGAGATAAATGCCATTTCAACTGACAAAGGCAAAGAACCAAAGCAACCAGGAGGCAAGAAGAAAAAGAAAGGGAAGAAGAAAAAATAGGAGGAGTCGTCTCCTAAAAAATATCTTGCAAACCCTTCTGGAGATAGGCAACCAAGTCATCCATGCTTCATATGTGATGAGGATCATTGGATGAAAGATTGTCCACATAAAGCTGAGATTAGAAAATTCTTTAAGAATTCAAAAACCTCGGTGGTATTGACTGATCCGTTTTCAAATCCAGGAACAAATCTGGTTGCTAGTGATAATGCTTCCCCGTCCCAAGTGCTAATGTTGTCTGTTTCGAAGCAGCAAAATGATGCTTTGATATCAACAAGGAATAAATATTACGAGAATCCATAGCTGTCGGACAACAAGGCTAATGATCAACCTAGTAATTCGACAACAACTTCGACCGAAGTTGTGCCACCCATCATTCCTGAACTAACGATAAAGCCGCCGAAGGGAGTAGTACACAAATCGACATTTAATCCTCGTGCCAGAGCAGCACAACATTATAATATAGTGGAGGATTTGGCCCAATCACCGTCCGCTATGTCGACACTTGAGGTACTGCAAAATTGCCCCTCCCAAAAGCAAGCTTTATTATCAGCAATAGGTGGGATTGACCCAATGGATTCCAATCTTGTGGCCTTTAATCATAAAGGATATGACTCTCAGTTACTAGCTCAACTAACTTTCCTTATTCAAGTGAAAGCCCTCAACAAAACTGTTCATCGAACAATTATTGATGAGGGGGCATCTACATGTATTATGTCGATGAGTTGCTGGAAAACTTTAGGATCTCCACCCTTGTTGCAATCTTCGACGACATTAAAATCATTTGATGGATGAACATACACCCCATATGGGATTTTAAGTAACTGGCAAGTTGAACTGGGGGGCAAAACAATAGAAATTGATGTTGAAGTGATCGACGGAAACCTTGATTACAACATCCTACTAGGAAGGCCTTGGATATAAGCTATGGCTTCCATTGTGTCGACCTACTTCAAGAAGATTGCATTTCCCTTCCAAGGAGGTATTACAATCGTCGACCAACAAACATTTCTCCCCAACAATTCACAAGTTACGGGAAGCATTCCGATGATCCATGGAAGCCCTCATTCGCTTCAAAATATTGGAGTAGGACTACTAAAAGAACCTATATTAATGGGGACTTTTGCCCTACCTCCTCCAATCAATCTGGCGGAAGTGGCAATGGTGGGAACCTACAATATGATATCTTCTATTCAAAATATGTTAGAAAATGATATTAGCATGGATCATCTGTAGGTATTGCCTCCAACCCCAATAGAAATATTGTAGCAATCAATTTTTTCGGCATGGGAGGCAAACCTAAATCAACACTCATCAAGCGTTTGGATAGATAAGTCTAAGGAATATGGCACCCCTTCAGATCCTTGGTCACAAGTACATTCTACAGACGAAGGAATTGTTCAGTCAATGATGATTGACGGGGCACCATGGGAAGATTACCACCATCGTTCCCATCTTTCGGATTACAAGGAAGATAGTTCCAGTGACCTTCATCATCCCTCAATTTTTGATTTTATATCAAATACTGTAAACACGGTGGATTCCGAATGAAACTTGTCCAATATTGAAGAGACTATTGCCATAAATATCTCGACCAAAACAAATGTTGTAGAGAATATTCATGTCGGCAAATCTTGTTCTTCTTCAGAACTAGAAATATATTATGCTCTTTTTCGCGAGTTCAGAGATGTCTTTGCTTGGTCGTATGATGAAATGCCAGGCATTGACTCGAGCATAGTTGAACACGAAATTAAGATGTATCCAGATGTCAAACCGGTACGACAATGGCTACGGCAGGTGCACCCCAAGAAAGCCGCTGCCATCAAGGCAGAAGTTGAAAAACTTCTCCATGCTGGTTTTATTTACCCGGTTCCTCTAACCGATTGGGTATCGAATATTGTTCCTGTAATGAAAAAACAAGGAATGATTAGAGTGTGCATCAATTATAGGGATGTAAATCAAGCTTGTTCGAAAGACAACTACCCTACACCCTTCATTGACCAGATAATTGATGAATGCGCCGGATGTGAAATATTTTCATTTATGGATGGATTTTCTGAATATAATCAAATGAACATCTGCCCATAGGACCAGTCAAAGAATACATTTATTTGTCTGTAGGGCACATTCACATATCGCAAGCTACCCTTTGGTTTAAAGAACGTAGGGGAAAAATTTCAGAGGGCAATGAATTATGCCTTCCATGACATAAAGAACATCATTCAACCATATCTCGACGATCTTCCGGCTCATTTGCGAAAGCGGACCAATCATCCGCAGCATTTGAGAGCGATATTTCTACGTTACCGACACTACAAGATATGACTCAATCCACACAAATGTGTGTTTTGTGTCAGTTTTAGTAGTTTACTTGGCTTTGTGGTCTCAAAGGACGGGATTCGTCTAGACCCATGTAAGGTTCAGGCAATCATTGATTTGCCTCCACCTTCAAATTTGCTTCAGATTCAAAAACTCCAAGGGAAAGCAAATTTTCTGAGGAGGTTCATTCCAAATTACGTTGAACTTGCTAAAGGTCATACTCGTCTATTGAAAAAAGAAGTACCCTTCATCTGGGATTAGGTTGCGCAAGCTTCCTTTGATGCTTTAAAGGAATCCCTAATAAAAGCATCATTAATGTATGCTCCTGATTATCAAAAAGACTTTAACCTGTATCTGGCTGCAACAGATACAACCATCGCAATGGTTTTAGTTCAAGAAGGCAATGGAATTGAGCATCCTATTTATTATTTGGGCAGAAACTTAAATGATATGGAAAGCAAATACTCCTACGTTGAAAAGCTAGCTCTCGTAGCTGTTCAAGCGATACAGAGATTTAGACACTATGTCCTCTTTCGAAAAACTACCATTTTGTCAGATTGCAACCCCATGACTTATATATTGTCGCGACAACTGCTGGGGGGCATATATTCAAAATGGATAGCAATTTTATAAGAGTTTGATCTAGAATTCATAAAATCCAAATCGAAGAAAACCCTGGTTTTCGCGGAGTTACTATGCGATCTCCCATCGTCGTCCAACAATGCAACATCAGAAGAAGCGATCGTGGATGAATCTTTGTTTCTGATATCTTCAAGCAATCTGTGGTATGGAGACATAATAATCTATCTCCAAACCCAAACATATAGGTCTAATACCTCTCGCTCGAAACAACGACGCATTCGATACCAAGCAAAAGACTACATGATCGTCGGTGATACGCTTTACTGTCGTGGTATCAATACAGTTCTACAGAGGTGCCTCACCCATGAGGAGGCCGAAAAAGTCCTTAATGATTGCCATTCAGGCGTGTGTGGGGGTCATCAATCTGGTTACGCTATGGTGCAAAAGATTTAATGAGCAGGATACTTCTGCCAACAATGTTCAAAGATTGCATAACCGCAGTCAGAAGTTGCCATGCCTGTCAAATCTTCAATCGTAAAACCAGAATACCACCTGCACCTCTGCAACTAGTAGTTTCTATTGGGCCATTTGCTAAATGGGGCATAGATTTCATGACATGTAACCCCACCTCGGCCGGGGGCATGGGTATATCATAGTCGCAGTAGACTATTTTACCAAATGGGCCAAGGCGATGCCTACATTAAACAACAACGGCGAAATGGTTGCCCTCTTCTTTTTCAATCATGTAGTCTCTAGATTCGACGTTCCATAGGCCATAATTATAGATCATGGATCACATTTTCGCAATCACATGATGATTGAGTTGGCTGCCAAATTAGGACTGTCCCACGACAGCTCTACTCCGTATTATCCGCAAGCTAACAGACAAGTTGAGGCAATCAACAAGGTCCTAAAGCGCATGTTGCAAAGGATGATCAGAGTCCATAAACGGAGTTGGTACCTGATCCTGTACTCGGCCTTCTGGGCATACCAGACGTCGGTGAGGAATGCAATTGGGTTTACACCCTTTCAGCTAGTGTATGGCCTGGAAGCGATCTTACCAGTTCAGTGCGAAATCTCGTCCCTCAAGCTCGCAGTCGACCTTCTCCCTGGAACTTCAGAAGAGGAGGCTCATTTCCTGGAACTAATACGATTGGATGAAACCCGTCGTGATGATGTTTTGGCTAACGAATCCCATAAGAAATGAGTCAAGGCGTAGTTCGATAAGAATGTCAAACCCCGTGTCTTCTCAGAAGGTGACCTAGTCTCACTTTATGACTAGGAGTCAGATAAGTTGGGAGAAGGTAAGTTCAAGTCTTTATGGATGGGCCCCTATATTATTAAGCGTGTACTAGAAAAAGGAGCCTACAAGTTAGTGGATTATGATGGGATTCCACTGGCGCAATCCTGAAACAGGTTGTACCTTAAGCGTTACTATGCTTAACTCAGTATAGTAACCCCTGTGCTTTTGTTACATTTTTGTTTTCGCTAAGGGTATTTGTTTTGGTTAGGTGATCCACTTTTGCATATGTTGCAGATGTCGAACCTATTGGAATCATTTGTTGGATATGCCAATGGAGCGAGTCGTAGTTTGCAAAACCTATCTTCTGCGGCCTGGGCCATCTTTGATCCAAGCGGCGAGTTAGTAAGTTTCAAAGGGGTGTGTATTGGTTGGTCAACAAACAAAATCGTTGAATACAACACGTTGATAGAACTCCTCTTTGATGCGATTACGCATGGCATATGCTGACTGGTCGTCAGGCTAGACTCACAACTCGTCATTCTACAACTCACCGGTATTAACTCCGTACGGAATCCAGCTATCTATCGCATGTTCCTAAGGGTCAAAATTTTGGAAAGGCAGTTTGATTCTATTCAATATCAGAATATTTCCAAAAACTTAAACACATTAACAGACTCATTGGCAAATTATGTGTTAGATAGACATTTGCAACATTTATAAAAGAAGCATTTCATCAATATTTGCATCAAGAACATGTAACTTAACCAAAATAAAGCTCCGAAAATCAAATATATATATATATATATATATATATATATATATATATATATATATATATATATATATATATATATATATATATATATATATATATAGCTGTTTATGGTTCATACATAATGTTCTGCGATCAAGACAAAATCGGTCAAATGACCCAAAACTCAAAATGCTAGGGGGCACCCTAGTCTAATGATGCTGGTGATAGCAAGTCACCGCCTGTGCAATCATGCGTAAAAGCCTAGTCCATCGATGTGGTACACCAGTAGTATGTCGCTGCAGCCTCAAAGGCAACTCATCGGTCCTCACATCTGGAATACCAAGAGTGAGACCCTCGACCTACTCCTGTAATGTTGCAAGAGTCTTGACCACATCCAGGTCGCGAAGAATAGCCCTCCCCACAGCCTCTCCTACCAGAGCGGCAGCTGGTGCTCTCAAGCGTACTGCTGGTCGCACTGGTCTGATATCTGCATGAGCACAAGAGTTTTTGATTAGCCTTGATAGAAGAAAACATAAGAACATTATAAAAACAATAAACAGGGATATGGTCAGAGAATTTACCTATAGCACCCCACTACTCACCAGCCAGCAGCACCAAATCCGGGTCACCTCGGAAATCCATACCAGCATATGGACACTCGGCATAAACCATCTCCTGACGGTTAAACCACTTGAAGAAGGTATCAGAGAAAGAAACCTGGGACTGACCAGCATGTTGGGCCATGAGGTCAACCCATCTCTGCATTTGTGGCTCAGTCGGTGGAGGTAAACCAAGTGAAATGTACTGCGGTTGCATCAGTGGGATCTTTTCCAAGGCAAAAGCAGTCAAAATAGAACCATAGCCGAAATTCTTGGATCTTTCACTTTTTACCTTGGTCAGTTGTTCTTTCATCACAGGGAGTACTGCATCACACCAGTTGAACACCTTTGGTTCGAGGCATTCCAAGGCGTACTGCATATAGGACCTGTTAGCCACGTGAAGAGTTGCACTACCAGCTAGTCTAGCAAAAGTGAACAGAATGGTCCTCAAGGACCGGTCAGTGACATCTCGGATGTTGATCTTTCCATCCCTACTCGGCTGAGATCCCTCTTTGAAGTACCGGCGAATGTAATCTCTCACAGATTCGCCCCCACGGGCGGGACTTGATAATAAGAGAGGGGCACCATGCCTCGATAAACCGGTCAAAAAATAGATGTCCACGATAGTCAAGGGGATGGATTTTCCTCTGATCTGGAACACCTGGTTGGTAGGATCCCATGCATTGAGGAAATATTGCAACAAGTTGATTTGTTGCCTCATGCTAGAGATGCGAAAAAACTTGAGCAGGCCATAGTTCCGCAATGCAGTTACCGTACCCGGATCATGTAAAGCAACCATGTCCTCTTCTTCATGCTCACGTTTGTTACTGGGAATAGTGTCTATGCAGAGCTGCTAATCCCACTAAGGCTGGTATCTACCGTAGAAACAAACAAACTTAAAACTACTTTCGTTTTCCTTTATGAAAGATAGATGAGAGAAGAATAAAGGAGACCAACCTCTGTCTTGCGCTTGGTTCCTTGCTCGATTCCTCTCTCTTCTGATAGTCTTTTGCTACTTGCTTTCTTGTATACCCAGCTTCACAGAGTACCTGTAGAATCAAAGCAGCGTAACACTATAAGAGAACATAGATCTATTATCATAAGCAATATAGGATCATATGTATATTAACCATACAAATGCATAAAACATAAATCATACAAGAGTATGGAGGAAAACTTGAATAGCTTTATTGATAATAAAAAAAGAGCCAAGAGAATTACGACCAATTGTTCTGATCCAGCATCATCCTCTTGGCAAGAAGCCCTTCTTCACCTCATGAAAAGCTTAGATCACCC
Organism: Pinus tabuliformis; assembly: GCA_031772625.1. Lineage (NCBI taxonomy): Eukaryota > Viridiplantae > Streptophyta > Pinopsida > Pinales > Pinaceae > Pinus > Pinus tabuliformis. Next base: position 120,251,736 of record CM062812.1, on the reverse strand, counting down.
AACACTATGATATTGCACCAATAAACCAGCAGCACTTCCTCACAAGATACAAAATTCTAGCCTCTGGATCTCTGGGATGAGGGATCCATATATAGATGTCTGCAAGGGAGGTGAGTCAGCTTTTTAGATTTGATTAGTGTCTCCCCTCTGATAGTTCTTGATTCCACTTGGAGATTGATGATCCCTTACTCATCCCTGGTCAAATTCAGAGAGGCAAGTGTCACAGGAGAAGTTTCTGGAAGATTCCATGCTTCTCCACCTTGCGGATTGACCCTGCCATTTGTCCCTTCTCGCCCATCGCACCCCATAGAAGGGATTTTTGACATGAAACAGACCTACTGTGTGTATTTAGGTGGGATGCAACGCACTTTGCCTATGGAGCAGGTGAAATGGTCCAGTTTTGACTAGTTCTGAGTAGTTTTTCATGGAGAACTTTTGGGAGATGTTGTAATCAGTTGACCTTGTTCTTTTAGGGGTTGGAACAACACCTTTAGGGACTTAGGAGCCCTTGATTTATGGACATTTATGCTTGGGGTTGCAGTGCCCAAAAATGTCTATAACAGTTGCCCCCTAAAGCATGAGGTTGTTAATCTTTTTGATGTCGGGTGAAATGCTTTATCATGAGGATCCGAAGTTCTTTCAAGCTGAAAGGAGACCTGTAATAAGATACAATACAATACATTATCTTCATAATATTTTCTTGATCTAGTTGAGGCGGGAATCCCCATGATCAGCTTTATAAATTCATTTTCATGTACATAGGACAGACAATCGTCTGAGTGTAGACTGATGATTCTGGTAGAGCCATCATCCCTTAGATTGGATGATTATCTGTGCAACAATGATGTACATTTGATGTCTTTATTTTCCTGAATATATATCGCAGCCCAGATGGATGAAACTAGATCCGGGGTCTTCAATCTCGTTCGATCTTTACTCAAAGTACAAGTCGATCCATGTGAGAGATGTTTTGGAGTCGAACATGGAAAGACATCGCCTGATTACCAACCAATGATGTAAGTTGTTAACAGGCGCAAGAGGAATCACAGATAATGATAATGATCCTCAAGGTACTGTAGTACAATTCACGTGGTGTGAATAAGGGACTTGGATCGAACACCACGCAAAATCTTTCGGTCGAAGGCCATTGATGTAAACCTGTTGCCAGAAGTGAGAAACTTTCCATTGAGGTATGCAAGCTTCAAAGTACTGAAAGGGGTGCTCCTAGATCGACTTCTTGGATAATGAGCTGATGTCGACAAGAAGCGATCCGTCATAGGAGGGCCTTAATGAATCCCACTTCAATGACACGGAATGGAGCAAATGATTTTAATGGAGGTGAAAACAATCTGGTGATATAAGGTTCAGGGTGGCGGTCATGAAAGAATGGAGCGTAAATGTATTGCAGTGGGTGAGATAGGTGAATTCTCTGAGCGACTTCTCTTGAAAATATCGGCGACACTGACATGATGGATCGGTAGCATTAACCCCAGATGTGGATGGTGTGATAGAACCATGGTGATGTGACCAGTGAATGGAACAACCCAACCCGACTTGGACGCGGAGTGAAAGTGTCATGTTCAAGAGCGACTTGCTACCAACAAAGTTTCTTCAAGTTTTCTTCCCAATTTTTCCCCAGTCATTGCTGACCAGTACCTCTTTATTTTCGTCAAGCTTGAGGAGGATAACATATGCTTGTTCTATAATTTTCCATTCAGGCAAACCCATCGCTATGTTTTAACGAGCCTAGCGATAGTGAAACTCGTTCTTGTCTATTATGGACAAGTTTGTCGCTATTAGGTTTTAACGAGTTTAACGACAAAGATAACTCAGTCCTTTTCAATATTAGAGAGTCTGAAAAGGGACGTAAAGGAAACTCCAAAAATCCTTTTTCGTCATTTAATCCCTTAAGTCCGAAAAAGTATAAAATAATACAGAAGGGATGAATTTTCGGTACTTTTAATGAGCTGAACAAAACAAGCGCTTGATATTTTTGTGTAATAATCCCTCAGGTCCAAAAAGATTAAAATCTAAAGGAGGGATAGCACTTCCGATCACTTTAACGAGCTGGAGAGGCCAATGGCTTGGCAATCTTTTCATATTTTACGAGTCAGTTGAAAAGAGCTTAAAGGAGACTCGTCTTTGAGGAACGAGTGATAAATTCGGGTAGCAGCTGATTCTAGGTAAGGTTTGGAATTTTCCAATCACGGCAGTGTCACAAGGATGGCTAACAAGATCACTCTTCGCAGCTGTTCCTCAAAAGGGGTAAACAATCAAGTGGAGGTGAATGATCGGCCAATACAGAGTGGAGGTGACGATGAGAACACGACCAAGGCTTCAAAGGCTAAAGTACTACATTCATGATGGTTATTTACCGGAAATTGGTTCATTTTTTATTTTAAAATGAGCTTAAACGTTGGGGGAAACACTTGCTCATTGCTTATGTTTATTTTTTAACGAGCATGAAGTCCGCGTTAAAACTGCTCAATCTAGTCGTATAATAAGGATGTCTCATCTAAGATGCCATTTTTGTGGAGCTTGCACATTACAAAGCTTTGCTCCAGATCCTTTCTTTATGTAAGTTAGGAAACGACTAATCCTACGAGTTTAAAGGGTTAGAGGACCTACAAATTTAAAAAATAAATAGTCGATCTTCACTTGCACGCCAAAAGGTTTGCATGCCCCCAGGTATAGAGAAAAATTTCCAGGTTACCAAGAAAGTTTCATCCGCGTAGCAGATAAAATTCTTTCTCAGCGATGCCTATCGAAATAGGCAAAGGGGAGTGGTGTCACCCGGCATAACCTTAACGAAGGTATCTTATTCCAGTCTGTTCCCATTTTCCTGTAAGGACGGGTTCGCCAGATTAGTCATATATCCTTCGCGGAAATCAACCCTATACCCAAGGTTCTCTTGTCGAAGCAGACCAGGGTGCATGCCCCCTGGGTTTCAGTCATATCCCTCGAATCACTCGCGCTCATCAGGTGGAAGGACTGGGGATTGATGAGACATTCCTTGTGTGAAAAGACCATTCAGGGATGGTATGTGACTATTTGGTATGCGTGAACCGGGGAATGAAAGCTGGTCTACGAGCTTGACCACTCTTCCTTCGTGCGGAAAACACATTACTCTAAAGAGTGAGGAGACAATGGCTCCCATGCAATAAATATAGTCTCGTCCAAGGAGTAGATTATAATCCAGGGGTCCTTGGACTACCATTACATTCATGTGAACGGTTTTCCCTCTCAATGTAATGGGCACATTGGGAAGGATCCCTAACGGTCGACTGGTTCCTTTGTCAAAGCCTGTTAGATTTCTCATTTCAGGCAAAAGCGATGGCGAACCAAGCGCTTTCCAAGAATTTGAGGAAAGGATACTCACAGAAGCCCCTTCATCTATGATGGTACCAGCCATGACCATTCTATATACTTGAGTGATGATTCGGAATGGTACACTAGCCGGTAAACGGGGTCTGCCTAGTAGATTCCAGTCAAAGGAAACAACTAGGTTGCTTGGAGGTGGGACCGAATAGACGACCGGATATGACTCTGACGAACTTCCTTCCTGCGGTAAAGGAACGGGTAGACTGCCCCCATGTTCATCGGAGTCTGTGCTTACGAAAAGAATTTGGACGGTGTCATCCTTGTTCTCTTCGGTGATTGTATCATTTGAAGATGGAACCTCTGAAGGAAAGACCGGGTCAACTATCGCCTTGAGCTTTTGACTTTCATCTGGTATGGTTTTAGATGGTTTTTCTTCAACGATAGACGCTTCGGCCGACCACAAGGGTGGGTCAGCCGGATTTTCAACTAGTGACGGATTCGGCAAGAGTTTCTTATATCCAAGAGGAAGCCGTAACGGTGGAATCTGACGGTCGTCCAAAAATCTTTTAGCCTCATCTAAGAAGGGACAACGGTGGACGGTGTGATCGCCTTCACACAGTTTACAAGGAAATTTGCATTTTCCTTTTTGTCCAGGGGCTTCACTTTCACTAGTTGACGATGTATTTTCAACGTGATCATCAGAGGTTGATGACACCGGGTTGTGCAAACGAGGAGACCAGTCCCATAAGATCTGAGGGATACAAGGACAATCTCGATGATAGTGGTCTCCTTTGCAAATGATACATGGCGATTTAGGCCTGGTCGGTGCAGTGTGTGGATTTTCGCTAGACGATGCTTGGTTGCCCCTTTTCACCTTTGGCTCCTTCTTCTTCTCAGGTACTTGATTTTTGGCTTTACCAACTTCATCAAGCGAAGAGGAAGGAGGAGAGGAAGAATTGGACGAAGTAGAGGGTTGGGGGGTAACTTTGGAATCGTTTAGTTGCTGACTCGATTGTTCAGGAATCGCGGTGTTCTGAACGACGGAGGTTGAGAAAAGCCATATGGGCAAGCTGATTGTCAATCCTGGAAGCGACAATGTGGCCATATGGGGTGCACCAACATCTCCCCAAGAGGAGAAGGGACTAGGATTTCCTCCAAGGGGAACTCCTTGGTTGGTGGACTCCATTTTCCTCCACCTAAGACCAACGTAGGAAAGGAGATAATTATTCCATTTAAAATAAATTTTAGACGCTTTGACACAACTTGTTTTTTCAATTTTAAAGAGTTGAGGAAAAACAAAAGATGACTCTAGTCGCCTTCGATTTTTAATGAGCCTGAAGTGACAAGTGCTCAGATGGACCTTTTTTGTTAAGGAGTCTGAAAAGGAATGAAAGGGACTGCTCTGGAAATCTAGACAGAGGGATTACCAAACCAATCGCAAAACTGCAGAATACTTTTTACGGTACGACAGTCAATCTTCCCGAATGCTGTGTTCAGTGCATTGCGTTCGATAGGGCGGTAGACATGGCTTCCTATGGATAAAGGATTAAGCCTATTGTGGTCTCCCAAAATATACTCGACGGTACGTGGGAGCACAAGTACGTACTGGCACTTATCGTCTCAAAGTGGAGGAATCACCCAACCAATAGTGAAAGCAACAGTTACCAGGCTTTACGACGCCGGAATACATCTCTAGCCTAGACTTCTAGATGTTGTGCATTAGGTTCCAAAGCGTTTTTAGATTCATTAAATTTATTTTATAGTTGATCTTGCTTAAGAAATCTGCCTTTCAGGTTCACCGCGTGATGTAGATGTACAATTCCTAAAATGCATTCTAAGATGATAAATAGTCGTTTAGTCTTCTTTTTGCAAATGAAAATCCTAGCTACTAAGGAAAGAGAGATGGCGTTCTTTCAACAAAGAGCAAAGAGCATACACTCTATGCACTGTCCTAAATCAAACCAACAAATAGTCTAAATGCAAATGCACATGCATGTATTTGTTTTCAGCCTTCTTAATGTGTAAATGATAAAAAGAAAGCTAAGCGCAAATCTGAATTATTTTTCAAAGCGACAAATACTAACAAGTTTCTTTTTCAAAACAAAATGAGGACAATGACAACACTTTGCGATTTGGAATTGAAAACTTGCTTTCGACACTAGAAAAACTACTAATTCAGATCAAATACAAGAGTAATAGGGTAATCGACTATCAAGAACAATCAGATTCTCTTCTATGACTGAAAATGACACTTGCGACACTTTCAAATCAAGAAACGACAGTACAATTACGCTACTTCTTTGTAAAGGAGAACTGAAAATGACCCAAAAAATACATAAAAACATTTACAGTTCTTTGCATAATGGAGGCGGAATAACAACAAGGAAAGGGGTTTCAAACAGAGGTGTACTGACTACAGACAACAAACTCCAGAATAGATCTGAAAAGAGTGAACACAGAAACCAAAATTTAGGAACAAGGCCTTGTCTGATCAGCGCACCTGTAACACAGTGACACTGGAATGCAACGCACCTACTACACTCAGGAAGTGCACTGCATTTGAAGTTCACAGAACAGACAGTGCGCTGGACTAGGGACGAGACTTTGATTGGGTTCCGGGTCACAGTTTGCAGTTCAGTTCAGGGATTTTGGCCGAGCAAGTGGTAATCAGTAAATCAATCACAGGGGTAGATCTAAGGAGGTTACTAGAGCTACCACAAGGGCAATTGGAGAGCTTGTAAATCAATTGTTTAATTCATAAACAAAACCCGGAGATTGACTAAAGCAGTGTTGATCTACTTTACATTTGCATAGCAAATGCAGTTCGAAGGCTAGCTCGCTTGACTTCAGGCTCTGTCTATAAGTTTATAAAGTAAACAAATGTAGATGAACAAACAATCTACTCGCTCCCCAGCGGAGTCGCCATTTTGTTACCGGGAATAGTGTCTATGCAGAGCTGCTAATCCCACTAAGGCTGGTAGCTACCTTAGAAACAAACAAACTTAAAACTACTTTCGTTTTCCTTTATGAAAGATAGATGAGAGAAGAATAAAGGAGACCAACCTCTGTCTTGCGCTTGGTTCCTTGCTCGATTCCTCTCTCTTCTGATAGTCTTTTGCTACTTGCTTTCTTGTATACCCATCTTCACAGAGTACCTGTAGAATCAAAGCAACATAACACTATACGAGAACATAGATCTATTATCATAAGCAATATAGGATCAGATGTATATTAACCATACAAATGCATAAAACATAAATCATACAAGAGTATGGAGGAAAACTTGAATAGCTTTATTGATAATCAAGAAAGAGCCAAGAGAATTACGACCAATTGTTCTGACCTAGCATCATCCTCTTGGCAAGAAGCCCTTCTTCACCTCATGAAAAGCTTAGATCATCCAACACTATGATATTGCACCAATAAACCAACAACACTTCCTTACAAGATACAAAATTCCAGCCTCTGGATCTCTGGGATGAGGGATCCATATATAGATGTCTGCAAGGGAGGTGAGTCAGCTTTTGAGATTTGATTAGTGTCTCCCCTCTGATAGTTCTTGATTTCACTTGGAGATTGATGCTCCCTTACTCATCCCTGGTCGAATTCAGAGAGGCAAGTGTCACAGGAGAAGTTTTTGGAAGATTCCATGCTTCTCCACCTTGCGGATTGACCCTGCCATTTGTCCCTTCTCACCCATCGCACCCCATAGAAGGGATTTTTGACATGCAACGCACCTACTGTGTGTATTTAGGTGGGATGCAACGCACCTTGCCTATGGAGCAGGTGAAATGGTCCAGTTTTGACCAGTTCTGAGTAGTTTTTCATGGAGAACTTCTGGGAGATGCTGTAATCAGTTGACCTTGTTCTTTTAGGGGTTGGAACAAAACCTTTAGGGACTTAGGAGCCCTTTGTTTATGGACATTTATGCTTGGGGTTGCAGTGCCCAAAAATGTCTATAACAACGTTCTTGCCATGTAACAACCATTTTTCTTCGATGAATCTCTGTAAAACAAACAAGAGAAGAGTCAGGGTCCTGATTTGGCAAAAACAGGTAAAAATTCCATGACAAAATAGTGCAAAAGTTTCCTTTCTTGCGCCCATCGCACCCCAGCAGTGTACTGGTTGAGATGCATACTGACTGGCCAATGGCCAGGCCAGTATGCATCACACCTTTCGATATAGGAAGGGTGTGACGGAGCCAGGGCGAATTTTTCAAACCCTAGAGGCTCAGAAAAACAGGGAAACATGCTCAGAATTCAAAAAGGAAGGAATGCAACTGAAGAGCTTAGGTTTAGCTCTTACCTGGTCTAGACGGCGCCAAGAATTGTCCACAAAATCTCCCAGAATCAACTAGTGAAAATCAAGGGGGGAAGGCACCTCCAAAGCTCCAACAAACCAAAGTTCAAATGAAATGGTAAAATGAGGGGTAAAAACCACTTTTAAATTAATTTTCACGTAATTCGAGTAAGGTATTAGTGTTTTAACTCATTTTTCAAGCATGTATTGTTCATTTCTAATTGGTTTGATGAAGCAATTGAACAGGCAGTACGACCGTCGAAAGAACAAAGTGTTAGCGGTGAAATCAAATAATCGATGACCATTATCACGAGTAGTTTTTATGTGAAGTTCAAGCTCGTTAAAAATTAAACCTAAGAAATGAGCAAATGTTTCCCCCAGAGTTTAAGCTCATTAAAAAATGAACCAATTTCTAGTAAATAACCATTGTGAATGCATTATCATCAGCTCTTGAGCCTTGGTCGTGTTCTCATCATCACCTCCACTCTATTTTAGCTGATCATTCACCTCCATTTGATTGTTTACCCCTTTTGAGGAACAGCTACGAAGAGTGATTCTGTTAGCCATCCTTGTGACACTGTTGTGATTGGAAAATTCCAAACCTTACCTGGAATTAGCTGCTACCTCAAAAAACAAGTCTCCTTTACGCTTTTTTCATCTGACTTGTAAAATATGAAAAGATTGTCGAGCAGTTGGCCTCTCCAGCTCATTAAAGCTACCGAGAGTGCTATCCCTCCTCTAGATTTTAATTTGTTTGGACCTGAGGGATTATACACAAAAAGATCGAGTGCTTGTCTTGTTCGGCTCGTTAAAACTATCAAAAATTCATCCCTTTCAAATTATTTTATACTTTTTCAGACTTAAGGGATTACATGACGAAAAGGGATCACTGGAGTTTCCTTTCCGTCCCTTTTCAGACTCTCTAAAATTGAAAAAGGACTGAGTTGTCTTTGTCGTTAAACTCGTTAAAACCAATAGCAACAAACTTGTCCATGTAGACAAGAATGAGTTTCACTGTCGCTAGGCTCGTTAAAGCATAGCGACGGGTTTGCCTGAAGGGAAAATTATAGAACAAGCATATGTTATCCTCCTCAAGCTTGATAAAAATAAAGAGGTACTGGTCAACAATGACTGGGGAAAAATTGGGAAGAAAACTTGAAGAAACTTTATTGGTAGTGAGTTGCTCTTAAACATGACACTTTCACTCCATCACCATGATTGAGTCGGGTTGGGTTATTTCGTTCACCGGTCATATTACCATTGGTCCACCATACCATCCATCTTTGGGGTTAATGCTACCAATCCATTTCAGTGTCGTCGATATGTTCAAGAGAAGTCGATCAGAGAATTCACCAACCCATCTCGTGTCTCATCTGCTGCAATACCTTTACGCTTCATTCTTTCATGACCGCCACCCTGAACCCTGTATCATCAGATCGTTTTCACCTCCAAAAGTCATTTGCTCTGTTCTGTGTCATAGATGTGGGATTCATTAAAGCCCTCCTATGATGGGTCACTTCTTTTCGACATCAGCTCATTATCTAAGAAGTCGACCTAGGAACAACCCTTTCAGTACTTTGAATCTTGCATGCCTCAATGGCAAGTTTCTCACTTTCGGCGACTGGTTTACTTCAATGGCCTTTGACCGAGAGATTTTGTGTGATGTTCAACACCAAGTCCCATTTTCACACCACGTGAATTGCATTGTCATACCTTGAGGGTCATCATCATTATCGGTGATTAATCTTGCGTCTCTTAACAACTTACATCATTGGCTGGTAATCAGGCGATGTCTTTCCATGTTCGACTCCAGAACATTTTTCACATGGATCGACTTGTACTTCGGGCGAAGATTAGACGAGTTTGAAGACCCCGGATCTAGTTTCATCCATCCGGGCTGCGATATATTCAGGAAAATAAAGACATCAAATGTACATCATTGCTGCACAGATGATCATCTGAATCAAAGGATGATGGCTCTATCAGAATCATCAGTCTGCCACACAGACGGTTGTCTATCCTATGTACATGAAAATGAATTTATAAAGCTGAGCATGGGAATGCCCGCCTTAGCTAGATCATGAAAATATTATGAAGATAATGTATTGTATTGTATCTTATTACAGGTCACCTTCCAGTTCAAAAAACCTCGGATCCTCATGATAAAGCATTTCACCTGACATCAAAAGATTAACGACCTCATGCTTTAGGGGGCAACTGTTATAGACATTGTTGGGCACTGCAACCCCAATCATATATGTCCATAAACCAAGGGATTCTAAGTCCCTGAAAGTGTTGTTTCAAGCCCTAAAGGAACAAGGTCAGCTGATTACATCATCTCCTAGAAGTTCTCCACAGAAAACTACTCAGAACTGGTCAAGACTAGACCATACAGGTTGCTCGGTGTGAAGGGTGCGATGCATCTCACCTACCCAGTGTAAAAGGTGCGATGCATACTGGAAAGCCCTTTTGTAGGGTGCAATGGGCGAGAATGGACAAATGGCAGAGACAGTTTGTGAGGTGGATGATCATGGAATCTTCTAGAAACTTCTCTTGTGACACTTGCCTCTTTGAATTCGCCGAGGGATGAGTAAGAGATCATCAATCTCCAAGTGGAATCAAGAACTACCAGAGAGAAGACACTAATCAAAATCCCAGAAGCTGACTCACCTCCCTGCAATCATCTATATATGGATCCCTCATCCCAGAGATCCAGAGGCTGGAATTTTGTATCTTGTAAGGAAGTGCTATTGGTTTCCTGGTGGAATATCATAGTGTTGGGTGATCTAAGCTTTTCATGAGGTGAAGAAGGGCTTTCATGCTGGGAGGATGACACTGGGTCAGATCGATGAGTTGCAATCCTCTGTTCTAATCCTTACATCAATAAAGCTATTCAAGTTTTCCTCCACGTTCTCGTATGTCTGATACTATATGCATTTGTGTGGTCAATATATATCTGGTCCTATATTGTTTATGGTTGTAGATCTCTGCACTTTGAAGGTATTATGCTGCTTTGACTTTACAGGTACTCTTTGAAGCGAAGTGGTTAAGGGAGAAGTGGCAAAGACCTGTCAGTGAGGAGAAGGAACAAGCAAAGAACCGAGTGAAAGATCGAGGTTGGTATTCTTTGATCCTCTCTTATCTACTTCTCATAAAGGAAAACGAAAGTAACTTTAATATGTTTGTTTCTAAGATAGCTACCCGTCTTAGTGGGACCAACAGCTCTGCATAGACACTAGATTTCTCGATAACAATTGCCATTGATTTCTGGGTTAATATGTTTTTTGATGACTTTCTTTATTGGGACCTGAATGGGTAACACAATTTCCTCTTGATATTAAACATTAAACAACGTACTATTGGTATAAGTTATTGAATTTCTTCTTCTATTAAGTAAAATTATACATATAAATATATATCAGTTTTGAACGATTGTTTTCCGTCATTCCCTACAGGAATAGGTCGTTACCTGGTTACTTTAAATAGCCCAGTTAGGGTCAGTGTTCTTTCTTTTAATTCCCAAGTCTGGTTTGATGTGCCAAATATTCTAAAGATGTCTTGCATTCAGAATTTTTTGTATATTTTTTCCTAGAGATAGTCCTTGCATCGAACAGAAAGGGTTTGGGTTGGAAAATGGTTTAATGTATAAAATTTGATGTGGTGGCTTAGTTAATAGTTATTACCATTTCTCTGTTTCAAATTTTCTTCTTGAAATGCTATGTAAAATTTTCGATTATCTTTTCCTCAGTATAAATGTAGAATGGCTTTTTCTTTTTAGAAGGTTTGTGTTTTAGTATTTATTTAAATTATATATATTAGGTTCTAAAACAAACTTCTTTTTGTTTGAGTATGTATGAATGTAAAGTTTGTCAGTTTTTACAGTTGTATTTAGGCAATGATTATGGAGTATATCTAAGGGGCAGGAGCGGACAGCAGACAGCGCAGGGCGAACAACATCAACACAAAAAGTGGTAGATAGAGAGCCCTATGAAGGGTGGTAGAGGAGGGAGCTCCACTCCCTCCTACAAGGAGGTCGTGGCCAGCAGAGGCAAGAAACCTTTAGAATATGCTAGAGGAAGAGGGGTGGTGATGAGCCCCAATTTTTGGTATAATTTGGGCTCATTTGGCCTACTTGCTTTGCTCAAACCATTCACTTTTTACTGCTTATGCATGCATTTCTTAGTTTATTCGTGTTGTTTGTAGGAAGAAGGGTAGACATTTTATCTATGTGACTAATGCATGATGCTTTCAGGTTTTTGGCATTAAAAGGGAGAAAAAGACAACGAAAAAGGAGACAAGGAGACAATGAGGTGGCACTGCTGGTTTTTAGGAGAGGATGTCCACAATCTTGGGGACCTTCCTCGTGATTCCCACCAAGAACTCCGAGCTCCAATCCATCTCCCCACCTAGCTTAGAAGCAGCCAGCTGTTCTACAGGAACAACAGTTATAACTGTTCTACAGGAACAGTAGTTATGACTGTCCTACAGGATCAGCAGTTAAACTTCAGTTGGACAGCCGAGCTCCTAAAATCAAGGACACCTGTTGGATGATCGTTTTTGCATAAATACTGAGGCCGTAGCCTTGGATAGAAGCTTTTTGAACCTTGGCATTACTCTTGTAATTGAAAAAGTACGAGCTAGAGCTCAGTCTTTCTTCCTTTTTGTAAGCCAATTTGGCATGACATCAGATTATGAATAAAGCAGGCAGATTTTGATCTAGTTCTAAGTTTTCTCAAGGAGCTATAGCTCTTAGGTTAGGGCCCAACCTGAGAGTAATAGATCTCCTCAGTGTTGTAATGTGTTTGCATTTCGTTCCAGCACTTTGAGTTTGTTTATTTTCACATGCAATTCGAATTCACAGTTTGGTAATTTAGTCGTTTTCATGAGCATAGATAGGACTAGTTTATGGTGATTTGCTTTCAGTTGCTTAAGTTTGATAGGAGGATAGATATAATCTCTTGGAGCTCCAGCAAAAAGGTTGAGGAAGTCTCCACTGCCATCTCTGTTTGGAGATTGGAGTGCAGCCTATACCAGCCACAAAAATACGCAGTTCTTCACTTTATACGCTGCAACATAGTCTCGTTTATGATAGATCTTTCCATGCACTTCACTCTTGCACCATACACCTTCATCACCGCTTCATGCACATTCCTCTACACGCTTTATATTGCTGTTCATTGAGTTCAGGTAGCTTAGGTTAATGAATTTTCATCTTGGTGACAGTCATAAGCCATTTGTTTTATTTACACTGCTTTTCATCGTTCTATTACCTCCTTCTTCGTCTTGATCATGCATACAACCACATCCTTGACCTCTGCTCTGCTCTGTTATCTCCCAAACTCCTCCACTCCTCACGTAACTTCATTCTTTAGACATTTCGTTGTTATAACCTTCCATCCATCAACCCACTTCATACACTTGTTCTCCATCCTACTTCTCCACTCCTGAGCTATCACCAGCTTTATTCCTACCTTGCACATCTCCCCCTACCATTCCATCACTCCACCATCACTTCAAACACCCACGGTAGGTCATCCTGTAGCAATTTGTAGACTTCCTGTAGAAACCCCTGCGTTTCCTGTAGAATCCCCTGCAGACATCCTGTAGGAGGCCACTCACTCGGTTGCTGAGCCTCTGAACGTGAGGAACCTCTATGGACTGATGCTAAGGATCTCTGGGGACTTCTCCTAGCCTCCCCAACCTTTCCCACGCTTTCCTTCCTTCCGCATCACATCTGCACAACCAAACCCTAATAAGCACAAAATCACAATCACTCCATCCACTTAAAGAAAAAATACAAAAACATGTCTTTTAAGATGCAAGTAGATTAGATTCATGCATTTTCACTTATTAGAAGTAATGGCATCATTGGTAGAAGTTTCCTTCACATTCTTTGCATCATAGAGGTTAGACTAGTTAAATTAGGGTTTCCTAGGGTTTCCACGTTTTGATTTGCTTTCAGTTCATTTTTGCCAAGTAGATTAGTCTTCTTTGAGCTAGCTTTCGTCCATCATTTAACAAGCTTCTTCTGAGAGCCTATAGAAGTTGGCTTGAGCCCTAGCGAACTTGTGCCAGCTGACCAAGTGACAGCTGCGACAAGAGCTAGTACTTGTGCATACAACACCGTCGCTTCCAAGTTTGTACGAACTACCGGGTTGATAAAATTAAGAGACAGGAAGCCCCAGGAGTTGTAGCATTATTGCTACAATACTGGAGCTCACCATCTTTTTGGCGCTGTTGCCGGGGAAGCGTCAGAGTATTAGCAATTGTTGCTTTTCTTCTACTTTCTTACTCTTACCTTCTGCTAAATAGTTCACTTCATTTCCATTCTGCAAAAGTAGCATAGACTTTTCCTGCTTTCATAGATTAGCATTTCCTGCTTTCATAGATTAGCATTTCCTGCTTTCATAGATTAGCATTTCCTTTCTACAAGCGTAGACTAGCATTTCCTTTCTGCAATTTCATTTGAGCAAAGTAGATTAGTCCTTTCCTGCTTTCAGTTAATTTTGCATCTTTCATAGATAGTTGTAGATCAATCTGTCTCAGTTTTGCAGGTACCAAAAGAAAAGCAAAGCAAAAGCAATCAAAGAGAAAAAAGAAAGTCTTTTCCATTTCATGCCTCGTAGGAACCGAGATAGATCAGGCAAATTCCTACCAAACACCCCCACCACATCGCTGAGTCACCCTTCTCTCCTCTTTGTGACAGTGACCCAGAAGAACCTATAGGTGAACATCCTGAGATATCCAAAGATCCTATAGTAGAAGAAGAGTTAGAGACTACTCCATTTGAAGCTATGGCTGATAATAGAAGAGAAGATGAGAGAATAGAAGGTGCCTTCCCCATCCGAGAGATCAATGGAGAGATGAAAATGAAAAACATTAGCCCCTCCGCCTTACCTCACTTCCATGGGTTGACCACTGAAGATCTAGATACCTTCCTGTTTGAGTTTGCTGTCCTTTGTAGAACCTATGACTATACTGAAGATGAGCAAAAGTTGAAACTTTTCCCTTCCACTCTCAAGGATGCAGCACTACGCTGGTTCATGGGTTTACCTGGGAATAGTATCACTACTTGGGCTCAGATGCAACAAGCTTTCAACACCAAGTACCGGGATTACTGTAGGTCCAAGGAAACAAAGGGGGAAATCTTTCGGATGTCCATGGGAAATGATGAGTCCTTAGAGGATTATGAGGAGAGGTTCCAACTAAGCTATAAGCGGGCCAGGTGCACACTTGACCCTGAATCCCTCAAGTTGGTCCTACTCCGAGGAGTCCCTGAAGACCTCCTAGATACCCTTCACATGTTAGCTGGGGGGGACATTTACCAACTGCCTTATGAGGATATCAAGACTGTGTTTAGAGACCACTCCAGGGCAGCTCGGAAACGAGGTAGAGGAAACCACCTCTCAACTAGTGTCCCTTTCTCCAAACATGAGCTTGCAAACCAATTAGAAGATCTTAAGAGTGAGGTGAGACAAACCATTGCCATGCAGCTTGATACATTCAAGATTCAGCAAAAGAAAGAAGAGGCTGAGAGAGCCTTGGCTGTCTTCTGTCCTAGGTGCACAAGGAGGCACCCTAAGAACGAATGTCCATTGCATTCGGTTGAAGTGTGTTTCGTTTGTGAGGAGGACCATCCCACAAATCAGTGTCCAACCTTACCTGGGTTTAAAGCCATGTACCAAGGGACCGAAGCTCCCACAGAGCCTCTCTATTACCTCAACCAAAGGAGGCGACAAGGATCTAGACCTTATCAGCAGGGGATGCAAGGGGCATCTCAAGCTTATTACAACCCCAACCAGTCAACTCCTATGCCTTCCTGGGGTCCCCCTGCTCATCCTTCATGGTCCATGCCTCCTCCATGGTCTTATCCACCTCAGTACCCCACTCAACCCACTTCTCATCCATATCACTCACATACCCAGCCACAGCCTCAATGGAATGCACCTCAGTCGGGGTGGAGGCCCCAATACAACACTCCTCCTGCCATTTTTCCTCCACCACCAGTTCAACCTCAACCATTACCTCCTGCTCCTCCAAGGCAACCTCAAATGCCTGCTCAACCGAACTCGAATCCCAATAATAGACAGGCCCAGCAGGTATACACTGGGGAAACCTCATGCCCTACCTATGCTGTGGAGATCCAGGAGATCAACCTTCGATCTGGAAAGACTCTACCAGATCGCCAACCTCCTCCCCCAGAGGATGAGGAAGATAAACAGGAAAGTGAACCAAAGGCTATTCCACCCTTTCCTGAGAGACTAACAGCCACCACACAACCTAACCCAGAAGAAGATGAGCATTTGGGTGAGCTCAAGCAGTTGTGTGTAAAAATCCCACTTCTCCAAGCCATCAAGGATGTGCCAATATATAACAAGATGGTTAAGGAGAAGTGTTTCAAACACCCAATCAGACGGAAGAAAGATGCCTCAACTATCAATGTCATAGGACAACTATCTGACCTTATGCTAGGACAAGTCATCTGCCCAAAGTACCTAGATCCTGGAAGTCCTGTAGTAGATGTTCACATCAATGGCACCATTATCCCCCACACCTTGATTGATCTGGGGGCGGCCATCAATGTGATGACCAGGGATACCATGCTTAAACTCAATCTTCAGGGTTCCTTGAGGAAGACCTCGACAGTACTGTAATTAGCAGATCGCTCCACCGTGACTCCCGAAGGGATTGTGGAGGATGTCATGGTCTCCATTGATTCTTGGGAATACCCTGTAGACTTCCTGGTTCTGCAACCAAAGGCCAAGCCTACTGGATATCCTCTCATTTTGGGAAGGCCTTGGTTAGCTACTGCAGATGCTTACATAAGTTGTCGGGCAGGAAACATGACCATCAAAAATGGTCCCATGTCCAAGCAGCTAGTCCTATACCCTCCTGCCCAACCTTCTTTAGAGCATGATTTACCACTCTGGTTGGAAGAAGGAGAAGAAGACGAGGTGTACTCAGCACCTCTGTGCACCTTAGATACCACTAGAAAAGACCCCCCAACCGAGGATGACTTGATCGAGGCCTTGATCCAGAATCCACCTTCCAGTGCACTACCCTTAGAGGAATTGGTGGAGGATGCCCAAGCTAGCACCTTAGTGGATCTCTGTACCACCAACCCTGTTACTCCCAGAGTCAAGAATGTGGAGTTCGGCCCTGAGAAAGCATTGAAGCTCAGCTCCTCCCTATCTCCTTCCCAGGAAAAGGAGCTGTGTAGTCTGTTGGCCAACCACCTAGATGCTTTTGCTTGGAGCTATAAGGAAATGAAAGAAGTCCATCCTTCGGTCTGTACCCATCATATATACATCAAAGAGGATTGTAAACCGGTTAGGCAACCTCAAAGGAGAATGAATCCAGCCCTTAAAGACATTGTCAAGGAAGAATTGCAGAAACTGTTGGATGCCGGATTCATCTACCCCATCTCAGATAGTGAATGGGTGTCCCCTCTAGTGTTGGTTCCCAAGAAAAATGGGAAATGGAGAATTTGTGTGGACTACTGAGAACTGAACAAAGCTACCAAGAAGGACCATTTCCCTCTACCTTTCATAGATCAAGTGTTGGATGGACTGGTAGGAAAGAAGTTCTTCTCTTTCCTGGATGGGTTTAGCAGGTACAATCAAATCCAAATCAGCCCGGAAGACCAAGATAAGACCACCTTCACGTGTCCTTGGGGTACCTTTGCCTATCGAGTCCTTCCCTTTGGGCTGTGCAATGCTCCTGCTACCTTTCAGAGAGCTGTCTTGAGCATCTTTTCGGAGCTGGTCCATGATGCAGTGGAAATATACATGGATGACTTTACTCCTTATGGGGCCAACTTCCAGGAAGCATTGTCCAACCTAGGGAAAGTCCTAACCAAATGCACCGAGATGAACTTGTCCCTTAGTCCTGAAAAATGTGAATTCCTAATGACTGAGGGGACCGTGCTAGGCCATACCATTTCTTCCCAAGGATTGCAGGTGGATCCTAACAAAATTGCTCTCATCAAGAGGGTTCCACCTCCTCAAAAGGTAAGGGATGTCCGGAGTTTCTTGGGATTAGCAGGATACTACCGGAGATTCATTAAAGATTTCAGCAAGCTAGCCTCGCCATTGTTTGGTCTGCTGGCAAAAGATGTGGAGTTTAAATGGACTGACGATTGTCAGAGGGCTTTAAATGAATTGAAGGACAAGTTGGTGTCAGCCCCAATCCTGAGAGGTCCAAACTGGGCCCTACCTTTCCACATCCACACTGATGCCTCGAACAAAGCCATAGGTGCAGCTTTAGGACAAGTTGAGCAGAAACTTCCATATGCCATTTACTTTGTTAGCAAAAACTTGTCCAAAGCTGAGCTGAATTACACTGTAACCGAGAAAGAATTCTTGGCTGTGGTCCATGCATTGAACAAGTTCCGACATTATATTACTGGTTACTAGACCTTTGTACATACTGACCATGCTGCTATTAGATATTTGATGAATAAACCAGATGTGAATGCTCGTATTATTAGATGGTTACTTTTATTGCAGCAGTTTGATCTAACCATTGTTGATAAACCAGGTAGAGAAAATGTTGTTGCTGAATTTTTATCTAGATTGGATTTGTCTGCAGATGAGGATGGAACAGTGGACGATCAGATGCCTGATGAACATCTGTTTGCTATTTCAGTACTCTCTCCATGGTTTGCTGATATAGCAAACTATCTTGTTTCAGCACAGTTCCCTCCACACCTATCTTCCAGAGAGAAGAGCAGAATCATCAGAAAAAGTGCATCATTCACTTGGATCGGGGGCAATCTGTTCAAGCTTGGCCTCGATCAGATCTTAAGGCGTTGTGTAAGGGAGGAGGAAGTCTTTGATATCCTCCTCACTTGTCATGATGGGCCTTGTGGAGGGCATTTTGCAGCAAAGAGAACTGCCTTCAAGATCCTGCAGGCAGGCTACTATTGGCCCACACTTAATCAAGATGTCAGAAGATATGTCAGTCAGTGTGACCAATGCCAAAGAATGGGGAAACCGACCCAAAGGGATGAGATGCCTCTCCAACCTCAAGTGACTCTTGAGCCATTTGAGAAGTGGGGCATGGACTTTGTGGGCCCAATCAACCCCTCTTCGAGGCAAAGGACTTACATCATTGTGTGTACTGACTATTTGACAAAGTGGGAAGAGACCAAAGCAATCAAAGCAGCAACAGAAGAAAAGGTGGCCGAGTTCCTAAGAGAGAACATCTTCTATAAGTTTGGCTATCCAAGAGAGCTGGTCACCGATCAAGGGAGCCAGTTCACCTCCAACCTGGTTGAAGATCTCCTAGCTCATCACAAGATCAAGCACAGGACTTCCACCCCTTATCACCCTCAAGCAAATGGGCAGGTGGAAGTCACCAATAGAGCATTAGAAGGGATCTTGACTAAAGTGGTGAGCAGTAGCAGAAAGGACTGGGCAGATCGCCTGGTAGAAGCCACATGGGCCTACAACACCACTTGGAAGACCACCACCGGTTTCACACTATATGAGCTGGTCTATGGGAAGAAAGCTTTGTTGTCCATTGAATTTGAATACAACACCTTGAGGATGGCAGCTCAGCTGGACCTAGATCTCAGCCATGCTCAACAAGAAAGGCTGCTGCAGCTGAATGGCCTGGACGAGCACCGCATGCAGGCCCTCCTTCACTCAGAAGTGGTTCAACTTCAGAGGAAGGTGTGGCATGACCAACATCTCCATGACAAGCAATTTCAGCCGGGAGATTGGGCTTTGTTGTATGATTCCAGATACAAAGATTTCAAGGGGAAGCTGAGAACCAGATGGCTAGGACCATATACAGTGGAGAAATGCCATGACAATGGATCTGTCCTCATTCGAACCATTGATGAGGAAGCCATTCCCATGCTTGTCAATGGGCATCGATTGAAGATCTACAGGAGACCTCTCTCAAGACAAGAGTTTATCAAAACTATGGAGAAATCTGTATTGGTCATAGAGAAGGGTTCTGCCTTTGCCTCTGGCACACCCTGAAAAAATGTCTGAAAAAAAAAAAGAAAAAAAAAAAGAAAAAAAAAAAGAAAAAAGAAATAAAGATCCTTGGGTGAAAACCTCTCTGAGGCGCCCAAGGCAGGTAGTAGGGGTGAAAACCTCATTGAGGCGCTCCTATTGCTTTTCAAAAAAAAAAAAAAAAAAAAAAAAAAAGGTTGAAAAAGATCCTTGAGTGAAAACCTCTCTAAGGCGCTCAGGGCAGATGGCACGGGCGAAAACCTCCTTGAGGCGCCCCTGTTATCTTTCAAAAAAAAAAAAGAAGAAAAAAGAAAAAAGAAAAAAAACACAATAAGCAAAATATGGTAAAAATTGCAGGTTGCAGATGCTCTATGGAGAAGAGGAAGCCCTTCAACTCACAGCCAAGAGTCCTTATCATGCTGTCAAGGAACCTCATCAGTACCTCCTCCAAGAGCACCCATTTTTTTCAAGGTATGTGCAATTTTATCATGGTTTGAATCTTCTACAGGAAGCTGCTGTCTTTCTACAGGAAGGCGCAGTCTTTCTACAGGAGGGCGCAGTCTTTCTACAGGAAGGCGCAGATTTTCTACAGGAAAGTGCAGAATTTCTACAGGAAGGCCGAACTTTCTACAGGAAGCTCTGTGTCTACAGGAAACTTCCTGTAGGAGTTTTGGACGGCCAAAATTCATCTTAAAAAGAGATTTCGCGACCATGGATTGGTTTGGATGCATGCAAGCCTCTGTTGGCATCCCTGCACGTTGCTGTCACCATGCTCCACCACCCGTGTCGACATGCGGCCAAGTCCCTGCACAAACAAAGAAAATCGATGAGTTCTCGCGGGAAAGCCATTTCCAAAGATTAACAAATGATGGAATCTCATACCACATGCATCAAGAGCTCTGGGATTGTGATCGAGAAGCCAAAACCGCCATCGTGCAACATGCACCCAAGGAGAAAGGACTGTTACGAGACCCCTCGCGGGGATCCTGTAACAGTTCAACCTGCTCGAGTGGATACCGTTCACAGCACCGCCATCCGAAATGAAATGCGGGCGCATGCAAGCAAAACCACCCACTCCAGCGTTGGCAGCTTGTAACCACGAGCTTCCGGGTCTGTGTAAGTCGCACGCAGCAGGTAGATCCGCTCACCATCGTCCGAGAACTGGAAAAATCGTGTGCAGCCACGCAGGTAAGTGTCTCCACCCTTCCTTCCATCAAATCGCATGAATCTAACTTTGAAATTGTTTACAAAGCGTAAAATTGAATGGTTGAGCGGTCGTATGGCCAGTCGACTGGCCACGTCGGCTAGTTAAAGTGTAATTGGATGTTTGGGTGGCGGCCACGACAAAGAGAATGAACGGCATGCACGTGGGAACACTCTCGTCAGAAGCATAAGTTTAACAAGAAAGGCGGCGGCAAATCTGTGGGAATGAATGCAGCAGCAAGTGAATACGCAGGCGGAGGATGGATGACGTCGCCCAACGGTCCGGCGAGGACAGCTCATCCCTCGCGCCATGGATTGCGCCGATTCAAAATCCAATCGGCTAAATCATGCGCATGCATTTATCATCCAACACTTCAACTCGGATAGCTATTCTGATCTCCTCTGCACTTTGATACGCTGAGTTGTTGGCTACCAGAACGCTGGTCAAGCACACCGCGAGCACGGCCAACTACAGTCCTCCCCGAGAATTGCGCACGGCTTTTACAGGAACGCAGTTCTACAGGAACGCAGTTCTACAGGAGCGCAGTTCTACAGGAACGCAGTCTACAAGAACGTAGCCATCTATAGGAAAGCGGGTGCCTCGCGAAAAAAGGTGGCCAATTAAGGAGGTAACCCTGAACTCTTAATGTAACCGGTTATTAGAAGTGGCAAGACCATCGTCCACGGTCGGGTTATAAAGATATTGGTGGAATTGTTGTTTGGTGTGCCGTTGCTACCATTCTACAGGATGTTGGTATAAGTAGTCTGTGTTGAAGTTTTGTATGTGCATGCTCTGTCTTCATAGACCAAATCTCTTTTGCATCTGCCACCTTTCGTTAAAACGACCGTGTTCATCATGCCGGGTGGGTTTATAAGGCGGGAGCCCACCGATTCAACTAAACTAAGGAGAAACCCGGCAGTGGTAGAGCTCTTCACCAGAGCACAATGGATGCCTTTTTGTGATAAGCTGCAGGGCTACGATGATGAAGTAGCCGAGGAATTATTGTAGGCTTTGAAGCCTAAATCCCAAACACTGGCCACAGTAAACTTCAGAGGTCTAAGCCTCACACTCACCCCAGAACATATCAGTCGGATCACAGAACTTCCTATGGGTCTGCCGTGGGATAAAGAGGAGAGAAAGCTGAGTCAGCAGGCAAAGAAGGAATTCTTTCCACCTGAGGAAGAATTCTCGGAGGATAAAAACGGGGTGAGAAGAACGAGTCTATCACCACCTTGGAATGAAGTCAGTTTTCAAATCATGAAATATATTACTTGTGAAGGCCGGTTCAACATCGTGTATGCATATCACTTTCGGCTACTCACTAAGTTGAGGCACCGAATTGACCTTCCTGTAGAGAAAAAACTGAGCATCCCTTATTATCTCCTGCAGTCCCTAATGGAGTGTGCTACGAAGCTAAGAGAGGGCATACCTGATCAGATAGCCCACCATGGGTTAATAAAGCTGCTTGTGGAAGATGCATTGCACTCATATAAGGTCCCCCTCTCATGGGAATCCTTCCGCAATTTGACCAAAGATGGGGATATTAAAATGTTGATCGAAGAAACAGGTTCCTCTAGCAGTGAGGAACACGAAGCAGTGGCCGAAGAACAAAGGAAGAAGCATGAGGAAAAGAAGGACCAAGAAAAAGGTGGCACACCTATCCTGTCAGCAAGGGAAAAGAGGATGAAGAGCAGAATGGACAAAGCAGAGGTGGCTCACGTCAGCCCAAATACCTCAACAACACCTGCACCCAAAGCAAAAAGCAACACTCAAGCAGGCAAGCAAGCGGAAGTGGAGACCCCTGTATCTACAGGAAAGCAAAAGCAGGCTTCTACAGGAAGCCCGAAAACACAAACTCAGGCTTCTACAGGAAGCCCAAAAATCATTGAAAAACAGGCTTCTATAGGAAGCCCAAAAACAAAAACAAAGGCTTCTATAGGAAGCCCAAAAGCAAAGACCAAGGCTTCTACAGGAAGCCCAAAAGCAAAGACCAAGGCTTCTACAGGAAGCCCGAAAATCGTTGGAGAACAGGCTTCTACAGGAAGCCCAAAAACGGAGACAAAGGCTTCTACAAGAAGCCCGAAAGTGCAAACACAGGCTTCTACAGGAAGCCCGAAGACAGAGACAAGGGCTTCTACAGGAAGCCCGAAATTGGAAAAAGGGGCTTCTACAAGAAGCCCGAAAGTCATTGAGAAACAGCCTCCTACAGAAAGTCTGAAGACAGAGAGAGGGCCTTCTACAGGAAGCCCGGAAGTGGGCAAAGCAGGGTCTTCCACAGGAAGCCCGAAATCTGAAAAGGAGGGGCCCTCTACAAGGAGCTCTGAGAGAGCAAAACGCAAGAAAGAGAAGGCTGGCATTCTCAAAGAGGAGGCAGCAGCGGCACTGGCTGCCCTCAGTACACCTCCAAAACCGAAGGAGAAAAGGGAGAGGGAGACCCCTCTACCATCTGAAGCCAGGGGAAGCAAGAGGATGACCACGGGCAAGCCACAGCCTCCACCCAGCAGCCAAACCACTTCAGGGGTCGTCCCTACTTCACCTAGTGCAAGAACCCCCTCTAAAACATCAGCCACCCCCGAAAAGCGGAGCCCAAAAATAACTTCCTGGACACGAAAAATAGGCCAGTCGCCTTCCGAAGCCCGGCTCAAGGAAATAGGAAAGGGGAAGGAAGCATCACCTTCGTCACCACCAGGGGCAGCAAAGGCAGGGCCGCCAAAAACGGGAAAGGAAGAAGCGCCACCCTCGGCAGAAAAGGCAGAACCACCAAAATCAAGGGAGGAAAAGCATGCTCCGGGCTCTAGTTCTCGGCCAAAGACGAGGAGCCAGGGCAAAGTTGCTCAAGGATGAGCAAATAGTTTAGCTGGGGGGTGATGATGAGCCCCAATTTTTGGTATAATTTGGGCTCATTTGGCCTACTTGCTTTGCTCAAACCATTCACTTTTTACTGCTTATGCATGCATTTCTTAGTTTATTCGTGTTGTTTGTAGGAAGAAGGGTAGACATTTTATCTACGTGACTAATGCATGATGCTTTCAGGTTTTTGGCATTAAAAGGGAGAAAAAGACAACGAAAAAGGAGACAAGGAGACAATGAGGTGGCACTGCTGGTTTTTAGGAGAGGATGTCCACGGTCTTGGGGACCTTCCTCGTGATTCCCACCAAGAAATCCGAGCTCCAATCGATCTCCCCACCGAGCTTAGAAGCAGCCAGCTGTTCTACAGGAACAACAGTTATAACTGTTCTACAGGAACAGTAGTTATGACTGTCCTACAGGATCAGCAGTTAAACTTCAGTTGGACAGCCGAGCTCCTAAAATCAAGGACACCTATTGGATGATCGTTTTTGCATAAATACTGAGGCCGTAGCCTTGGATAGAAGCTTTTTGAACCTTGGCATTACTCTTGTAATTGAAAAAGTACGAGCTAGAGCTCAGTCTTTGTTCCTTTTTGTAAGCCAATTTGGCATGACATCAGATTATGAATAAAGCAGGCAGATTTTGATCTAGTTCTGATTTTTCTCAAGGAGCTATAGCTCTCAGGTTAGGGCCCAACCTTAGAACAATAGATCTCCTCAGTGTTGTAATGTGTTTGCATTTCGTTCCAGCACTTTGAGTTTGTTTATTTTTCACATGCAATTCGAATTCACAGTTTGGTAATTTAGTCGTTTTCATGAGCATAGATAGGACTAGTTTATGGTGACTTGCTTTCAGTTGCTTAAGTTTGATAGGAGGATAGATATAATCTCTTGGAGCTCCAGCAAAAAGGTTGAGGAAGTCTCCACTGCCATCTCTGTTTGGAGATTGGAGTGTAGCCTATACCAGCCACAAAAATACGCAGTTCTTCACTTTATACGCTGCAACATAGTCTCGTTTATGATGGATCTTTCCATGCACTTCACTCTTGCACCATACACCTTCATCACCGCTTCATGCACATTCCTCTACATGCTTTATATTGCTGTTCATTGAGTTCAGGTAGCTTAGGTTAATGAATTTTCATCTTCGTGACAGTCATATGCCATTTGTTTTATTTACACTGCTTTTCATCATTCTATTACCTCCTTCTTCGTCTTGATCATGCATACAACCACATCCTTGACCTCTGCTCCACTCTGTTATCTCCCAAACTCCTCCACTCCTCACGTAACTTCATTCTTTAGACATTTCATTGTTATAACCTTCCATCCATCAACCCACTTCATACACTCGTTCTCCATCCTACTTCTCCACTCCTGAGCCATCACCAGCTTTATTCCTACCTTGCACATCTCCCCCTACCATTCCATCACTCCACCATCACTTCAAACACCCACGGTAGGTCATCCTGTAGCAATTTGTAGACTTCCTGTAGAAACCCCTGCGTTTCCTGTAGAATCCCCTGCAGACATCCTGTAGGAGGCCACTCACTCGGTTGCTGAGCCTCTGAACGTGAGGAACCTCTGTGGACTGATGCTAAGGATCTCTGGGGACCTCTCCTAGCCTCCCCAACCTTTCCCATGCTTTCCTTCCTTCCGCATCACATCTGCACAACCAAACCCTAATAAGCACAAAATCACAATCACTCCATCCACTTAAAGAAAAAATACAAAAACATGTCTTTTAAGATGCAAGTAGATTAGATTCATGCATTTTCACTTATTAGAAGTAATGGCATCATTGGTAGAAGTTTCCTTCACATTCTTTGCATCATAGAGGTTAGACTAGTTAAATTAGGGTTTCCTAGGGTTTCCACGTTTTGATTTGCTTTCAGTTCATTTTTGCCAAGTAGATTAGTCTTCTTTGAGCTAGCTTTTGTCCATCATTTAACAAGCTTCTTCTGAGAGCCTATAGAAGTTGGCTTGAGCCCTAGCAGACTTGTGCCAGCTGACCAAGTGACAGCTGCGACAAGAGCTAGTACTTGTGCATACAACACCGTCGCTTCCAAGTTTGTACGAACTACCGGGTTGATAAAATTAAGAGACAGGAAGCCCCAGGAGTTGTAGCATTATTGCTACAATACTGGAGCTCACCAGGTAGAAGGAAAAAGAATTACGGAAGAGGAAACAGAAGAACCCATAAATAAGGATCAATATGGCACAAAATACAAAGAGGTAGAAGACAAAAAATAGGGAACTAAAGACAAGAAAAGCAAGGGACCCTGCAAACCAAAGCAGATATAACTCCCATGGTTATTTTAAATAATCCAGTGTTGCAGGCGCACAGGGAGCACATGGGGACGCATGCCATTATCTGTAAGCTCATGGGACTATGGCCCACTGAAAATGCTTTATAATCATGGATTAAATACCACTGGAAACCTAAAGGGAGCATAGATCTTCATGTTGGGTCTATAGGATTATTTACGGTGGTGTTCACAAATATTGAAGACAAGGACAAAATATTTGAAGGCGGGCCTTACTTCTATGCTGCTGCGAGGCTCTACATGAGACCATGGATGATGAACTTTGTTCCAGAAAGGGAATCTTTTACTTCAGTACCAATTTGGGTAAGGCTTTATTCTCTACCTCTTGATTACTGGCAAAATGAATTGTTAGTGGCCATAGGAAATAAATTAGGTCGCTATGTTAAAGCCTCTGAAGCCACTAGAAGGGGAAAATATACTTCCTTTGCTAGGATATGTGTGGAAATGGATCTATCAGGAGCTCTACTGGATGAGGTGATCTTGGAAGTTTTTGATGAAGAATGGGTGCAAACAGTAGACTATGAGCACATTTCATTCATATGTCACAAATGCCATGAACATGGACATCTTTTCAGAGACTGTCCGCTCAACAAAGAAATAAACAAAAACAAAATCAACACAATGAAAGAATCAGATAGCTTCCAAAAAGAGGTTAATCAAAGAAAAGGAGGTAAAAGAGGACCGAAAAATCAGTAGCACGAAGGACAACAGTTCAGGTAGAATAGTTTCCAAGTGCTTCAGGAAGAGGAAGAGATTACTAAAGAAGATAAAGCAATGGAAGGGATTTCTGTAGAAAAGGACAAGGAAGAAAACCTGGAACAAACACAAAATATTGATTACCAGAAATAAGCTACTATGAGCGATGCTGAACAAGAAATGGATCAAGAAATGACCCAGAATGATATGGACCTAGAGGACCATGAACTACTGGAAATTCTTGACAAAGAAAACCAAGACCTAGAAGGATTCTTGAGGCAGGGAACTACGAGGGGAGTGGATTCGCTACCTCAAGAAGAACTCAGTAGAATACAACAGCTGTTTCTATGGAAAACACAAGCTAAGGAGCTGGAGCGAGGGAAAAGCATAGATAAGAAGGACAACCGAGGTGTGAAAATGATGAAAACTACTCTGGGACTAGCTACTAGAAACCCAGGCAAGAAAAGAGGTAGGAAAAAGCAGAATGAACTCTTGATGGAGTGTGGAAAGCTGATGATTGATTCAGGTAAGATGAAATATCTAGCCAGCTACTCCTTTATAAATATTTAATAATGAAGTTGAAATCTTGGAATATTAGAGGTCTAGGGAGTAAGAGAATGCTTAGTAACAGAATGAAACAAGAAACACCAGATATAATGTTCATCCAAGAAATGAAATGTTCCATTCAAAAGGTAAGACAAATTCATAGCAAATGGCTCAACAACTATGAGTTTCTTGAAGTAAAAGCAGAGAATATAGCAGGGGGCATACTCACTCTATGGAATTCCCACAAAATAGGCATTCTAGATGTTGAGGCTTCCAGAAATTATTTATCAGTTGTTATTCAACCGGTTGGAGAAAGGGACACTTTTTTGGTCACAAATGTTTATGGTCCTCAGCGAATAGATGACAAACTTAGGTTTCTAGACACCCTGGTGGATCTCAAGGATAGACATGCAGATATACCCTAGATCATGGGAGGGGATTTCAACATGATCAAGTCTCTTTCAGAGAAAAAAGGAGGAACAAGATCTCTAAGTAAAGACTCCATTGCTTTCCAAACCTTTTCTGACAATATAAATCTTGTTGACACTAATTGGAATACTGGCCTCTTTACTTGGAATAATAGGATGGGAGGAGATTCCCATGTTGCCTCAAAGCTAGACAGATTCTTCATCTCTAAGAATCTTATGCTGAATGGTAAAGAGGTAACAGTGTGAGTTCTTCCCTTTGGAGGCTCAGATCACTGGCCAATTCAATTGGAAATCAAGGGTATAGGCACTCCTAGGAACAAACCTTTTAGATTTGAAAATATTTGGCTGTCACACCCAGACTTCATAAGCAACATTGAAAAATGGTGGTCAGAAGACTTGCAGATTCAGGGGACCAGAATGTATCTTCTTCACAAAAGACTAAAGCACATCAAGCTCCGGCTTAAGGAATGGAACAAGAAGGATTTTGGTAATATTTTTGAAGAAAAGAGAGCAGTTGAAAACAAAATGCAGGTTCTCAACCAAGCTCTAATCAAGGAAGGCTTTGATAAAGATATTAGTGATCAAGCGGATAAACATTATCAAGAATGGGAGAATCTATGTAAACAAGAGGAAATATTTTGGAGACAAAAGTCGAGAGTTCAATGGCTGAAAGAAGGAGAGCATAACACTAAGTTTTTTCATAGATCCACTATGTCAAATAGAGCTCACAACAGAATCTCTTCGATCAAGAATGAAGCAGGGGAACTTCAGATCTCCCATGATGCTATTGAATCTGTGTTAATCCACCACTTCCAAGGTATAACACAGGAGAACAATTCAGATAGAGAGCAATCCATCAGGGAAGTAACTAGTAATGTACCGAAACTGGTGTCCAGAGAGGACAATTTCAACCTTAATAGACCAGTAATGGAAGGGGAGCTAAGTGAAGTCCTCAAAGACATGTAGAATGGCAAAGCACCGGGCCCGGACGGTTTTAATGTGGACTTTTTCAAAGCTTGCTGGAATATTGTTAAGAAAGACATTTTGAATGTTGTGGAGGACTCCAAGTCAAACAAAACCATTCTGAAAGTGCTCAATACATCCTTCATCACCCTGATCCCCAAATAGGAAATTGCTCATTCACCAGATAAATACAGACCCATAGCCCTATGCAACGTAATCTATAAGATTATATCCAAGATTGTTGCTAACAGACTCAAGCCTTTGCTTCCGGTTCTTGTATCAAGGGAGCAATCAGGTTATGTGGAAGGCAGAAAAATTCTTGATAACATCATTCAAGCGCAAGAAGTGGTGCACTCTTTAACTAGCAAGAAGCAGGTGGGTATGATCATGCAATTAGATATTGCCAAAGCTTATGACAAGGTAAATTGGGTCTACCTCAAGAAAATGCTAATTGCATTTGGATTTGATCATAACTGGGTCAGATGGGTAATGGCACTGGTGACCTCCTCCAGTTTTTCTATATTGGTTAATGGCTCTCCCTCAGAGATTTTCAGTCCCTCAAGAGGCCTCAGACAGGGTGACCTGCTCTCCCCCTTTCTTTTTATCATCATGATGGAAGGACTGGGTAGAGCTATAAAGTAGGCGAAATCATCAGGAAAGATTAAAGGTCTGCAGCTTACTGATAATGGTCAAGCCCTGACTCACCAAAAATTTGTAGATGATACCATGTTACAGGGAATCCCCACAGTCCAAGAAGCTTCAAACTACAAAAAAATTCTAAATCTTTTTGCCTCGGCTCCAGGTATGGAAGTTAATCTCTTTAAATCAAAAATCTTTTTCTTCAATACCAATATTGCTATTAAGAAAAACATCTCAAGAATTCTTGGCTTTCAAAGGGATTCCCTTCCTTCAAAATATTTGGGAGTCCCTCTAACTGCAAAACCAATGCTCAAAAGTATATGGGAACCTTTGATCAACAAGTTGTAGGACAAAGTCAGTAAATGGACCATCAGATCTTTAAACCTTGCTGGTAGGTTTTTTCTTACAAAAGCAGTTCTTCAAGCAATCCCTATTTTCATGTTATAAACCCTCCCAGCTCCAAAAGGAGTCCTTCAGCAATTTAGAAATATTCAAAGAAACTTCCTTTGGGGCAGGGAGGAGACTAAGAATAAATGGGCCTTGGTGTCTTGGGAAAAAAATTTGTAAGCCTAAGAACCATGGAGGGCAAGGATTGGATGATCAGGAGATTCTCAACAAGGTTCTAGGGGCTAAACTTTGGTGGTGCTGGGTTGAACATCCAGAGACTCAATGGGAAAATATCTGGAAAGAAAAACATGTTAGTTCCTGGTAGAATAATGATCTTATAAGAATGTCAGGAAATATAAAGGGTTCATACATTTGGAACAAAGCTTGGGAGAATAGAAGACTAGTACAAGAGAACAGCTTCTGGGAAATCAAAGAAGGAAATCTTGCTCTTTTCTAGGAAGATAAGTGGCAACAAGAATCAATTCTGTTAAAAGAAGACTTCCTTGAGCTTAAGCAGGAGTCAGATTCCCAAGGTTTAATAAAGGTTAAGGATTTCTGGAATCATTCTCATCATATGGATAAGTGGAGAATCTGGAGAAACATCGATTGCAGAAATAACAATCTCCTAAAAACAAAAGTAGAGGAGCTCAAGAAAATAGTAGAGCAAAGGAAAATCTTAGTTGCAGAGGTACAAGACCAATTGAGATGGGGCAATAACAAAGAGGGCACCTTTAATCTTAAGGAAGCAAAAATCATTCTCCTTGAGCTGGATCCCCTGGTTCTGGACAAAATATGGCAAAACCTTTGGAGGCATCAAGAGTGGATGAAAATCAAACTCTTCATGTGGGTAGTATACCACAAGAAAATTTTGACTTGGGGTAACATAAGGAAGAGGGGTGTTCAGGGGCCTTCAAGATGCCTGCTTTGTGAGGCTCATGAAGAAACTTTGGAACATTTACTCAACAACTTCATTTTCACATCCTGGTTATGGGACATGTTTGCTACAATCTTTCAACAATCTGATAGAGACAAAGGAAGCATCATTAGTACCCTCAGCAATTGGAGAATTTTTTTTTCGAATAATGAAATTCTCAACTCAGCGTGGGCTCTTACACCAAGCTTCATTATATGGAACGTTTGGAAGGATAAGAACAAAAGAATTTTTAAGGAGGAAAAATAGCCCCCACAACACCTGCTGGAGATAATACTGAAACAACTCAAGGAGACTGTGGGAACCACAGTTCACAACTTCCCTAAAAAACCTCCCTTAGATTTAGATTTAAGTATTCTCAAGCAGCTGGGGATGCAGGGGTTCACCCTCCTAGGCCTAGACAGGAAGGTTATTTCTTTGGATACGGAGAAGGAATTTTGGCATCCTCCTCTGGAAGGCTATTTAAAATACAACATTGATGGGGCTTCAAAAGGGAACCCAGGAACAACAGGGTATGGAGGTGTCCTCAGAAATGCAAAGGGAAGTATTGTTTTCATCTTCCATTTCCACCTAGGTACATCCACCAACAACATGGCTGAACTAATGGCTATGGAACAATGCCTAGATTTTCTGAAGCAAGACAACTATCTCAACGTCATGATAGAGGCAGATTCGGAGTTAATTATCAACTTAGTGCAAAAAATACATAATGGAACTACGCCGGATAAAGTCTCTATACATTGGAAATTAATTCGGGACTTCCAAAGAATTCAAGGCCATCTTCAGGGCCTGCGCACTGTCATTTTCCACCATGTTTGCAGAAAGGAAAATAAGCTGGCGGATCTTCTGGCCAACCAGGGAGTTAGCTTCATAGAGAATAAAGTGTCGATGAAGTGGTAGGAGTTGTATCCAAGCAGACTGAGAGCTCTATGCTGCAAGCAAGCAGAAGAAGATAGGGAAGTGTTTAGACTCAAAACCATGGAGACTAGCTCGATTTGATTTTCCCCTGCATGTGTCTTCAATTTCTAAGTTGTGGGTCTCTGAAGGGAAGAGAACCATGTCTGGTCACCCAGACTCAAGGAGTAAGCATGATGAAGATCTTAGTTCATCATGGGCAATGCTTTGATTCCCACAAGTCTTTGCTCGGTGGAAAGACTCTTATCCTCACAACTTTCCAAATCAAGGCAAGGAAGTTTAACATTTGCAAGAGGAAGCCGGTTATTCGGCAATTGGTGTTTTCAGAATTCGGGGTCCAGATTTGCAAAACTGCCTCCCAGGCAGTTTTCGACTGATCATGCGGCTCTCAAGTGGTTTGGTTTTGGTGATTTCGCAGCGATCCCATTCATCCTGTGACACATGGCAGGGTGGGGGTTTCGAAAACCACCCTTCATCACTTACTAAAGTTGGACCTTCTTGTCCCACACGAAATCAATCTCATCCATTGGATTCGGTTGTACTGAATCAACGATTGAGCTGGATCGAGCAACTTGGGGGGCAGGACCGTTAATCATCAGTCTCTTTGGCTACACATCTTTCTCCTCTGCCGTCGATCTTCTTGATTTGTTGGGACGAATCTGATGGTTTGGGTTTTCTGGAGGGGGGCTGCGAGAAAGTTCGCAGGCTTTCTGAGGGATAGACTTTAGTTTTGTTAGTTAATTCTTAGGTTCGAATTTTTAGATGTAAAGCTGTGAGGTTTAGCCCTTGGTGGCTTAAGCTTATATTTCTTTTCTGTTTCCTTGGCGTTGGGTGGACGTTTGTATATACTGTACACTATTTTTTGGCTGAATGATATAGAAGGATCCATACTTGCTTCAGCAAAAGATTATGGAGTATAGCTAGGATTTCTCTTAACTCTAAAGTCCAAGGCTTGTCAATTCTTTATTCTTTCCGATTATGCAGTTATTTGTTCTATGCGACTATTTTGGAATTTTTTGAGTTTTAATCACATCTTCTATTCATTGTCTAATTTTTAACAAGTGCTCACAGAGTGTACTAATTAAACCTTTATTTTCATGAACATAGATTTAGCAATTTTGGTCTGGATTATGAAAAAGAAACATCTTTTGCCCAAACATAGAATGAATTGACAACAATCTTCGTAATTCTCTTTTCATCTGATTACATTAGCCTAACAATACTAGGAATTACGAGTCCTTAATCACAATTGAGACATAAGAAATATTTACGTACTTATCTATTCACTATCTTGCAGTCAGCGAATTCTCTTCAGGAAGATCTCACCACCCAACCGTGAGTCTAACAATTACGTCCAGACTCTCCCCTTAGCTCTTCCTCCTCCAAACAATATTTATAAGGTCTTTCTTAGTCTCGGTATCTTGAACCATTAGGATTGATTGTCCAACATCAAGTCGCATACCCTCATAACTGTTCTCTAGATCTCCCACCAGTTTATTTCACCCAGCTCAAGGAGTTTCTCATGGAAAAACTATCCCTTTTTTACCAATCTAATCCTTTCCTCTCTTCAATTCTCTAGCCCCCTAGGGATTCCTTGAATTCTCATTTTGAGGAAACAGGTGAGTAACCACCTTAACTTTCTGACACAGTTAAATACTGTTTTTAGTTCTTGAAAATACTTTAATTCTTATTATGCATTATTTGTAAATTGTTCTGACCAACTCAGCCCTAGTTCTTTAATGTTCTTATCCAACATATGATGACAAAATCATAACAGTAAATAAAAGTAATAAGTAAAACAATGAAACATGTTAAGTGTCCATATAACGTGGGGTGTTACATGTCCCCCCCCCCCCTTATGACGAACATCGTCCCTGGTGTTCTCTTGGTTTACACAAATAGTGCAGGACAAGCTTTTCGCGTGAAATCCTCTTCTTCTGAGGTGGCTCCCTCCGGGCCAAAGTGCTTCCATTACACTTTAACCTCGGTGATGGCTCGTTTCCTCAAGGTTGTTTCTCCCTGTTTGAGAACATGAAGAGGTTCTGCGAAAGATTCTCCTTCCAACTCGATCTGCACGTTTTCACGGACTATCATCAGAAATTTAATTTATAAAAAATATTATACACTAATAATTTCATTAACTGATTTACCTGCACATTTTCCAATTTAATTATATGTTGAGGATTGTACACATATTTTTTTAACAAGGAGACATGGAAAACATTGTGAACTCGGATATGGCTTGGTAATGTGAGCTTATACGCTACAGGTCCAATTTGTTCCAATACTTGAAAATGACCGCAATACCAAGGTGCTAAGTTAGCACAACCCCTCCACTGCAAGGTACGTTTCCTTGGATTGAATTGCAAATACACGTGATTTCCCACCTAGAATTCTCCATAGGTTCTCCTTTTGTCCACATAAACTTTTTGTCTGTCCTAGGAAACTTTTAAATTCTAATGAATCTTTTTAACTCTTTTCTCCATCTCGGCTAGCATATCAGCACCCAATGTTAGTCTATTGAGAGGATTGTTCCAATCTATGGGTACCCTACACCTTCTTCCATAGAATGCTTCGAAGGGAGTCATTCTCAATGACTCGTGGTGTCCATTATTATAAGTAAACTCTACTAAGTGGAGGTAATCTTCCCACTTATGTGGTTGTTGCATCACAAACATTCTTAACATATCCTCGAAAACTTTATTAACTTGTTCAGTCTGACCATCCTTCAGCTCAATATGTTGTTTATGATACTACTTCTATTCATGCTACCCCTGAGCAGGTCAAGACCATGCTAATAAAAGAGTAGCAATCCATGATTAAGCTTATCGCTTCAAAAGCATGCTCCTGAATAATCCCTATGTAACTTTCATTCAAATGTGCATCAATAATTGGGAACTATCCTTTTGTATTTGAGTGGCTTTGGACAGTTACGATCTGAGAAACGTCACTAGGATAGGGGAGTGTAGAATATATTTATTTCCTTTGGGATTTATCTTGGTAGGATTTATGTTCGTTGTTATAAGATTTTTTTCATTATATGAAGTATTATCGAAATTTATTGTTACAAATGTGATGTTTTAATTTGTGTTTTAACTTGTAATATATTTATTTGCTTTTCTTAAATATTTTTAATATAAATACTTTTTCCAATTTGATTAAAATATTTATCAATTTATGTATTTTGTTTGAATTTTATAAGTAATTGTAACATACATTTCTAACTTATACCATTTAACCAAATAAAAATAAAAACAAATTACCAGCTATGTAATTAATACATCACTACGCAAATAAGGATTGATATGACAACATTAAGATTAGTTCTATGGTATTTGGTATGTAAATATCAAGTTTATTAATTCTATCTAGTGCAGTACATAGTATCTAACATAAATTTATTCCTTTGTACATGATTCTAGAAAGGTCATGTGACTTGGGACATTTGGCACTCACTGCGTTGTGTGATCAATCTTTGTGAACACAACGACCAACAACAATGAGGGTTTGTTGTGGTAACCAACTCCCGTGCTCAGTGCCACAGTCAAAATCATTTGGGTATTTTTCTTTCAGGGTCGATCACTTTGCACCTAAATGAGTTTTTCTCCATGGCAATGAGGGTTTTTACTCTTCAAAACCTCGCCCTTTTGTAGGTTGCTACACACACCATCCCTTAGGTAAGCTGTTATTTATTTTCCTTTGGATTAAGGTTTCCTCCATCATTTTTTTCTCCAGAATTGAAAATATGAACAAATCTAATTTGTTTCTTGGACTGTGCAGGTGGTTCCTACTAATGCTGGCTCTGCATCCTTTGATGGAAACAAGTTTAGAATCATAAGTTCTTCCTCAGGTATTTATTGTAACTACTACTCGAACATCAGGTTTTGTCTTTTCGCCAGAGAGGGAAAATTATGAATCTGACCCCAAGATCTAGCTTAACTACACAGGTGAGCATTAGAGCTCCAAGGTCACATCACAAGTATCCTAGGGTTATTTATTATGTTTTATTTTAACATTCTGAAACAATATCCAATGTGGTTCCTCCTAACCAGGTTTCCTATTCTCGTTGCAAGTAAGTGTTTCGCCATAACCTTCTCTCTTGACGGTTCGAGCCTCCAGAGTAGCATTTTCTTATATTCATTTATTTTCTGCAATTCATGTCTGTTTATCGCTAAACCCTAAATGGATTTACCACTTGAAAATAACTCTAGTTGCATATTGGCTTAGCATGTGGCTGCATGTAGCATTTCCATTGATTTCAGGGTTACTATGTTTCGATGAATTTCTCTACTGGGACTCGAATGGGTGACACAATTTCCTCTTGATATTAAACATTGAACAACATATTGTTGGTATAAGTTATTGAAGTTCTTCTTCTGTTAAGTAAAATGCTACATATATAAATATTTCAGTTTTGAACGATTGTTTTCTGTCATTCCCTACAGGAACATACCATTACTTGGTTACTTTAAATAGCCAGTTAGGGCTGGTGTTCATTCTTTTAATTCCTAATTCTAGTTTGATGTGCCAAATATTCTAAAGATGTCCTACATTTAGAAATTTCTATTTATTTTTTCCTAGAGACAATCCTTGCGTCAAAATGCAAGGGTTTGAGTCGGAAAATGGTTTAATGTATAAAATTTGATGTGCTAGCTTGGTTAATAGTGATTATCATTTATCTTTTTCAAATGTTCTTCTTGAAATGCTATGTAAACTTTTCGATTATCTTTTCCTCAGTGTAAATGTAGAATGGCATTTTCACTTTACAAGGTATGTGTATTAGTATTTAATTAAATTCTACATATTAAGTGCTAAAACAAACTTCTTTTTGTTTGATTATGTATGCATGTAAAGTTTTTTGGTTTTTATGGTTGTATTTAGGCAATGATTATGGAGTATAGTTAGGATTGCTCTTAACTCTAAAGTCCAGGGCTCGTCGATTCTTTGTTCTTTCCGATTATGTAGTTATTTGTTCTATGCAGCTATTCTGGAATTTTTTGAGTTTTACTCACATCTTCCATTCATTGTCTAATTTTTAACAAGTGCTCATAGAGTGTAATAATTAAACCTTTATTTTCAAGAACATAGGATTAACAATTTTGGTTTGGATTATGAAAAAGAAACATCTTTTGCCCAAACATAGAATGAATTAACAACAGTCTTCGTAATTCTCTTTTCATTTGATTACAGTAACATAACAATACTAGGCATTACCAGTCCTTGATCACAATTGAGACATAAGAAATATTTACGTACTTATCTACTCACTATCTTGCAGTTAGTAAATTCTCTTTAGGAAGATCTCACCACCCAGCCATGAGTCTGACAATTACGTCCAGACTTTCCCCCAAGCTCTTCCTCCTCTAACCAGTATTTATAAGGTCTGTCTTAGTATGGCTATCTTGAAGCATCGAGACTGACTTTCCAACATCAAGTCACATACCGTCATAATTGTTCTCCAAATCTCCCACTGGTTATTTCGCCCAGCTCAAGGAGTTTCTCATGGAAGCACTCTACCTTTTTGACCAATCTAATCCT
The DNA here is from genome assembly GCA_031772625.1 of Pinus tabuliformis. NCBI lineage: Eukaryota > Viridiplantae > Streptophyta > Pinopsida > Pinales > Pinaceae > Pinus > Pinus tabuliformis. The sequence continues at coordinate 120,214,727 of CM062812.1, read as the reverse complement.
TTCCTCTCTTCAATTCTCCAGCCCCCTAGGCATTCCTCTAATTCTCATTTTGAGGAAACAATTGAGTAACCACCTTAACCATCTTAGGCGGTTAACATCTGTTTTCAATTCTTGAAAATACTTTAATTCTTATTATTCATTATTTGTAAATTGTTCTAGCCAACTCAACCATAGTTCTTTAATGTTCTTATCGAACATATGATGACAAAATCATAACAGTAAATAAAAGTAATAAGTAAAACAGTAAAACAAGTTAAGTGTCCATACAACGTGGGGTGTTACATGTTCCCACCCTTATGACCAACACCATCCCTCGTGTTCTCTTTGGTTTACGAAAATAGTGCAAGATAATCTTTCCACATGAAATCCTCATCTTCTGAGGTGGCTTCTTTTGGGCAAAAGTGCTTCCACTGCACTTTAACCTCGGTGATGGCTCGTTTCCTCAAGGTTGTTTCTCTCCTTTCGAGAATATAAAGAGGTTCTGCCAGAAATTCTCCTTCTGGTTGGATCTGCATGTTTTCACGGACTCCCATCACAAATTTAATTTAAAAAAAAAATTATACACTAATTATTTCATTAACTTATTTACCTGCACATTGTCTAAGTTAATTCTATGTTGAGGATTGTACACATATTTTTTTAACAAGGAGACATGGAAAACATTGTGAACTCGGATATGGCTTGGTAATGCGAGCTTATATGCTATAGGTCCAATCCATTCCAATACTTGAAAATGACCACAGTACCGGGTTGCTAACTTAGTACAACCCCTCAACTGCAAGGTACTTTTCCTTGGATTGAATCACAAATACACGTGATCTCCCACCTAGAATCCTCTATAGGTACTCCTTTTGTCCGCATAAACTTTATGTCTATCATGGGAAACTTTTAAGTTCTAACAAATCTTTTTAACTATTTGTTCCATCCTGACTTGCATATCAAGACCCAATATTAGTATATTGACAAGACTATTCCAATTTATGGGTACCCTACACCTTCTTCCATAAATGCTTTGAAGGGACTCATTCTCAATGACTCGTGGTGTCCGTTACTATAAGTAGACTCTAATAAGTGGAGGTAATCATCCCACTTATGTGGTTGTTGCATCACAAACATTAACTCATTCAGTCTGACCATCCGTCTGAGGGAGGTAAGTAGTACTAAATTGCATATGTGTGCCTAATCTAGAGAAAAGGTTATTCCAAAATGTGGATGTAAATTTTACATCCCTGTTGGAGATTACCACCTTGGGTATTTCGTGCAATCTAAAAATATTTCTCATAAAAATATCTGCAATTTCAACAGTCTTGTAAGTGGATTTTAATGGTATAAAATGAGAGGTTTTTCTTATATTATCAACCACCACCATAATTGAGTCGTGCTGCATCTTATTTTGGGGAAAAGTTGTGATAAAATCGAAAGTAATCACCTCCCATTTCCACTCAGGGATAGGCAGTGGTTGCAATAGTCCAACAGGATGTTGATGTTCTTCCTTCACTAACTGACATTCCAAACATTTAGCCAAATATTCAGTAATATATTTTCTTAAACCCAATGATAAATAACCTTTCATGATAGCTAAAATTAGTTTCTGGTATCCTCGGTGGGTAGCATATGGTTTCCTGTGAAATTCATCCAATAAAAGTTGTTTAATAGAATTCTGATTAGGAATATAAATTTGATTTTTGAAAGTTATAAAATTTATCTAGATTTATTCCATATTCAGATTTCTCCCCTTTATTTTGGGTATTAATTGCTTCTTGCTAAATGATGATGTATTCCGCGTCTTTAAGAGATACTTCTTTAATCACATCAGGGAGATTTGACTTCACTTGGCTGAATTGTATTTCATAAATACAATGCAACTTTCTGCTTAATGCATCAACAACCTGATTTTCTTTTCCCTTAAGGTGCCTTATTTCAAAGTCAAATTCACTTAAAAAGATTGTCCACCTAGCTTGACGGGCATTTAAACTGGATTGGTTAAAGAAATTTGTAAGACTACTATGATCTGTTAACAACATAAATTTCTTCCCCAGTAAGTAGTGTCGCCACATTTTTAGTGCGTGCACTACTACTGTTAATTCAAGATCATAAGCAGAGTATTGTTGCTCATATTCCTTCAACTTGTGGGATTCATAAGCTATAACCTTTCCCTCTTGCATTAATACTCCGCCAACACCTTCCTTGCTAGCATATGTGCATACAACAAAATATTTCTCTGGATCCACCACCTTTAATACAGGTGCAGTAGTAAGTAGGTGTTTTAATTACTCAAAGCTTTGTTGGCATTCAACTCTCCATCGAAATTCCTTCCTTTCTTATGTAATGAAGTCATGGGGAATTTTTTTTTGAAAATCCTTCAATGAACCAACGGTAGTACCCAGCTAGGCCCAAGAAGGACCTAATATCGACAACATTCTTTGAGGTGGCCCACTCCATAATGCTGTTAATATTATTTAGGTATACCGATATAACTTCTACTGATAGGACATGACTGAGATACCATATCTAAATTTTGTAAAAGTCACACTTGCTATACTTATCATACAGTTGATTGTCCCGTAAGGTTTGTAATACAATTCTCAAATTCTTTTCATGTTCCACCTAATTCTTAGAGTAAATCAATATATCATCAATGAAAATCAGCACAAACTTATCTAAGTATGGCTGAAACATACCATTCATCAGACTCAAAAAAAGTTGTCGGGGCATTCATAAGACCGAAAGGTAACACTACGAACTCATAATGACCATAATGAGTTCGAAAAATAGTTTTACAAAAGTCTTCTTCCTTAATCCTTATTTGATGATACCCAGATCTTAATTCAATCTTGGAGAACACACTTACTCCCTGAACTTGATCAAATAAATCATGAATTTGAGGTAAAGGGTATTTATTTTTTATTTTTAGTTTATTCAACTGATGGTAATCAATACATAATCTTAGAGTTTCGTCCTTCTTTCATCGAACAATAGGGGAGCTCCCCAGGGAGAAACATTTGTTGGATATATCCTTTATCAAGCAACTCCTATAGTTTCATTTTGAATTATGTTAATTCAGGTATACTCATAAGGTAAGGAGTTCTGGAAACAGGAGTTAATGCTAGAAGCAGCCCAATTGTAAAATTGATATCCTGCTTGGGTGGAACCTAGGTATGGATTCAAGAAACATGTTATTCTCTTAACCTGCAAGACAATACCATAATACCATATATGCGAAGAAATATACCTAGAACATAAAACAAGAGCAATAACAACAAGTATTTTGTTATTCAGAAATCAAAGTTTACTTGCCTCTTCGAGGGGGCAACCTCCAGTAGAGCTAAGCTCGATTACAAAATAAGACACGACGCTCCTTGCAAGGAGTCTCTATCCTTTATATCGGATTCATACATGCAATACCATGGGGCAATACCATGGCTCTTATTAATACCATCTATCTAATACCATGGCCCATTTGCAACTAACTGTGGTCCCGTCATTAAATGCGGGTTAACCACTTACAATTATTAATATGGGCTTTATTGACTCTTTACTTAACTATAACTATGACTCGATCCTATTACATAAATAAGGGGGTTAGGGTGGGACCCTAACATGCCCTCCCCCATAAGAATAGCCTTGTCCTCAAGGTTGAAGCTGTGGAAACTATTGAAGAATAGTGGCTAGTTCCCAGGTTGCATCTTCCAGAGAGGTGTCTTTCCACTTGACGAGGACTTCCTTGATCATGTGGCCACGCAGGTGCCATTCTCGTGTGTCCAGGACCTGTTCAGGTTGGAGCCAGATTGACCCTTCTTCATCCAGTTCAGGTAGACTGGTTTGAATTCTGCAATTGTTCCCAATCACTTTCTTGAGGCATGAGACATGGAAAACTAGATGGATTTTTGTAGTGGGTGGCAAAGCTAGCTTGTAGGCCACTTCTCCAATGCGTTGAAGTACTTGATACAGTCCATAGAATTTTGGAGATAGTTTCTGACAACCCCTGTCTTTGAGTGATGTTTGCTTATATGGTTGCATCCTCAAAAATACCTGATCCCCTTCTTGAAATTGGCGTTCTGAGCGATGCTGATCTACCTATTACTTCATGTGGTTTTGAGCTTGATGAAGATTCTCTCTAAGATGAGTGAGCATGGTTGTGCGGTTTTGTAGGAGTTGATCCACTGCTTGTACCTTTGAGCACCCCTTGATATAAGAAGTAGGGGAAGGAGGGAGTTGACCATAAACTGCTTCATATGGAGTCATTTTGGTGGTGGCATGATAGTTGGTGTTATACCACCATTCAGCTAGAGGTAACCACTATACCCAAAGATGTTTCTTTTTTGAAGTGAAACACCTAAGGTAGGTTTCCAGACATTTGTTGACTGCTTTAGTTTGACCATCAGTTTGTGGATGATAGGAAGTACTGAGTTTTAGTTGGGTACCTTGTAGCCAAAAGAGTTCCTGCCAAAAATTACTGGTGAAGACCGGGTCACGATCAGACATAATGGAAGTGGGCATGCCATGCAATTTGAAGATCTGATCCATGAAAGATTGAGCGACCAAAGTCGGTGTAAAAGGGTGGGGTAGGGTGCAAAAATGAGCATACTTAGAAGGTCTGTCCACAACCACCATGATGACTGACTTGTTTCCTGACATTGGAAGACCTGTAATGAAATCCATAGAAACCTCCATCCATATTGATGCCGGGATGGGTAATGGTTGTAATGAGCCTGGTGCTTTGATTGTCTCTCCTTTGTGGCCTTGACAGATGTCGTATTCTGCTACGAAAGTAAGAATGTCCTTTTTCATGCCTGTCCAAAAAAACTATCTTCAAGTGCGAGCATACATCTTCTGAAAGCCTGAATGTCCTGTAGTGGGGGATGAGTGCAACTTCGCCAAAATGCGGCTTTTGAGGGTGGATGTTGGTGATATTATGACTCTGTCCTTGTAGCGAAGAATCTCATCCTACCATGAGTAGTCCTCAGTAGAATTTGGATCTGCTTGCAATTGAGTAATTAGTTGGGAGAGCCAGGGATGTGAAAACCATTCCCTTCGAGCCTCTTCAATCCATTCTGGAATGGGAAGGGAAATTGCGAGCAGGGTACTTTCCTCCTTAAATTGGTGAGATAATGCATCTGCTACGATATTTTCGTGCCCTTTGTTGTAAATTATCTCATAATCATATCCCAACATTTTGGCAAGCCATTTATTTTGTTGTGGTGAGGATAGGCATTGCTCCAAAAAATATTTAAGGCTTTGATGGTCTGTGTGGATTTGGAAGCGTCACTCCAATAAGTAAGGTTGCCAGGTATCTACTGCATGTAAGATGGCCACCATCTCCTTCTCATAGGTAGATTGTCCCAGCTTCTTCCCACTTAGTTGTTGGCTTGTGAAGGCCGAGGGTCAACCTTCCTGCATTAAGACCACCTCAATACCTGTACCTGAAGCATCACATTCAATGAAAAAATATTTGGTGAAGTCGGGTAGTGCTAAGACTGGAGTGGAACACATGGCATTTTTGAGAGCTGTAAAGGCCTGTTGTGCTTCATCATTCCAGAGGAATGAATTTTTCTTGAGGATTTGAGTGAGGGGCCTCATAATGCGACCATAATTGTGGACAAATTTGCAATAGTAGCTCATGAGACCCAAAAATACTCTCAGGCTCTTCAAGGTCTTAGGTTGAGGCCAATCTTGTATTGCCTGGATATTTTTGGGGTCCACCCTGACACCTTCACGCCCCACAATGTGGCCCAAATACTCAACTTCTTCCATGCCAAAAGAACACTTGGACATCTTAACAAATAATTTATGCTCGCGGAGCAGTTGCAAGAGCAGATCTACATGCTGAAGATGTGCGGCCCAAGTGTGACTGTAGATGAGGATGTCATCGAAGAAAACAAGGACAAATTTTTTGAGATATGGTTTGAACAGGTGGTTCATAAGGCTGTGAAAAGTAGATGGGGCATTACAAAGACCGAATGGCATGACCAGGAACTCATAATGGCCTTCATGAGTTTTGAAAGTAGTCTTTGGAATGTCGACTTCTTTCATGCGAATTTGGTGGTAGCCTAAGAAAAGATCAAGATTAATGAAGAATTGAGCCCCATTTAGTTCATCCACAAATCATCAACAACCAGGATGGGAAATTTATCTTTGAATGTCAACTTATTGAGGGCCCTGAAGTCTGGACACATACGCCATTCCCCATAATTCTCGAGCACCATGACCACTGGTGCTGAATAAGGACTAATGCTGGGACGAATGACGCCTGCTTCCAAAAGTTCCTTGATTATTTTTCTATTTCATTCTTTTGGGTGAACAGATATCTATATGGGCACACATTTGGTGGTTGGGCCCCTGGGACCAAAGTGATGCTATGATCATGTTCCCCTCGCGAGGGTAGAAGCTCATGAGGCTTGTCAAAGACTGGCAGATGGTTATTTAAGATCTGTTGCATCTCAGGATGAATCAGAAGAGAATTGGGTTCGAAGGCTTGGATGGCATTAAATTGAGCTATAACTCCATGATGGCCCTTTTATAACAATTTTTCCGTCCAATGTGAGCTGATGATAGAGGGAGCTCTTGCCTGGAGTCCGCGGAGGGTATGTGTGTGGTTGTTCTGCTTAAAGCTCATATATAACTCTTGGAAATCCATTGTGATTGGGCCAAGTGTGGGAAGCCATTCATCACCTAGGACAATGTCGCACCCTCCCATGTGTATGGTAAACATGTGGGTCCTTAACTGATAAGCCCCATTTGAATTTTGACATTTTCACAGATGTCTTCACATTTCATTGTTCCCCCATCAGCAATATGGACTTGGAAGTTAGAAATTTCTCATACAAAACAATGCACTACTTCCGCGACTCTTTGATGGATAAAATTATGTGTACTTCCACTATCAATCAAGACTACTACTGGGCGATGCTTAATAAAACCTCTGATTTTGAGAGATTGAGGCGAAGAAATTCCTACCAAATCATGTAGCGAAATAACTGGTTCTTCAGGTACATTTTCCTTCTCGTTGTCCTCTTCTTCCTCCTCTGGTTCGTCAAGTGGTGGGGCTTCCTTCGATGACTTGTGATCAATACTTGGAAGACAGTCTATCCGTGGTTCTGTCTAATGCACTACTACTCGAAGGGGTACCCACAGGGGTTACAAGGGAGTCCAACAAGCGCGACCACCTCTTGTATTTCCTACATGCATGCCTCCTGTTAGCTTTGCTGAACAAAAAATCAAAATTGGATTCAAAATGCTCTCAAAGGCAGCGAATATACGTATAGTCATGCTCAAGATCCATTCATGCTGTCAAAACACTCATGTTGGGCTAAAAGGTCTTCCACCGATAAAATTTTGCGAGAGGAAAGCCCTTGGGAAGGCGGAAATGATCTATCGGGAGGCCTAAAGCACTCCAAAACAAGCAAAATTCAAAATCGCAGGCCTGGCAGTTCAAATGAGTGACAGCCGCTTGATCTGGCCGATCAACAATCCAGATCGCATCGGCGGGTCGAAATTGGAGGAGGCGGGCAGTGGCAGCGACATGAGACTTCGCCGATGAGCGATTGCCGATATCGCATCGGCGTATGGCAATGGAGGATTTACAAAGGGGCAGGTGCAATCGCCGATGGGCCAGACCCGACAGCCATACAGCGCTGCATTTTATATTATATCGGGTCCGCGGTGGTCGCCGATATCACATCGGCGCTTTCATAGGAGCATGGCCTTTGCTTATATAAATGACCGCCGATGGGACGAACCTGACAGCCATACAACGTTGTGTGCTATAGTATTTCGGGTCCGCAGCTTTCACTCATATCGCATCGGCATTTCGCTGTCGGGACTGTCAAAGTGGACAAGGTCTTCACGTAGGCTGTGTTCCGACCCGATGGGCCGGACCCGATGACCACAACACTCCATTTTATATTCTGTAAAGTCTGCGCCCATAGTGTTTTAAATATATTTTGTGTATTTTCTTTATATAAAGAAAATACAAAAAGAAGCTTATGGCAAGCGCCGATCGCTGACTGGGTTCGGGCCCGATAGGGTTCTAAAAGGCCAAATATATATATTTCAAGTCCACCAAGGCCAATTTTTCATGTTTTGCGACAGTTTTGCAGTGGCGCGGAAATCATTAATGCAAGCATACAGCAGTACAGCACAGTAGGCAGCTACCTTCAATTGACAGTATGGCCTAACAGGAAGCAAGACGTGCCTCAGATAGATCAACATTTATCAGTCATGATTGACCCGTGGTTGAAACTTTCAAGTCCAGATGAAGCATGGTGGGCGGGAATGAACAGTGTAGCAGTGTTTCATTGTTGCCAAGCCAGGCAATCATATTGGAGCCATTCAATGGTTCAACAGCAGCATTTAATCAGCAGTATGGCCGAGGAGGAGATAGGACGCCACAGATCCAGTCATAGCATTCAGTGGTTATGGGATTCGCCCATACTTCATCTCACCTGCCCTAGAAGGATCGCAGAGCACCAGAGAGGGACAAATTTATTCAAAGCACGACCAGATTTGTACCAGAGGCCCATTCTTGAATGTAAATATGGTTAGTGGCCATTTATGGGCTCCTCCACGTATTGTTCTGTAGAGATATTTTGTATTGTAGCAGTATATATACTCAGAACAAAGATGTAATGGATGATGAGTGTTTGATGAATGAGAGCTTATTGTAGCCTTTTAACTTCTGGAGACTGTTAATACTATGAGACCTGCAGCTTCTGGTCTTGATTTCCATTAATACAAGCTTCTTTTGCTGTCACCTACTCACTTTCTACTTCTTCTTCTTGTTCCAGGCTGTGCCTGCTTGCATTTATTTGATGTGCTGTGAATGTTTGATATCAGAGGGGCTGTCATCCCACCTCTGTATTATAATTTAGTGGCTCATTGAAATTGTTTGCAGGTTGCTGTTGTTCAGATAGCAGAGAGCTGTCATCCTCACTGTCTATTGAATAATAGTCTTGCAGATCCTTTAACTGATTGCAGCTGGCCATCAAAGAGCTTTGTGCATCTGCTGGTGCAATCAATCTTCTCCATCATCACTTTTACCTTAAACCGTGAGTAGTTGGTGGTTGAAAGCCTTGTAGTTTGGGGGTCTTCACCCATGTCTGGGGTAAATTATAGTAGAAGTGGTTATCTGGCTTAAAGGTGCTGCACATCCTTCATTTGTCCATCATTTTATCCAACAAAACTGTTGAATTTTTAATGTTCCTGAGCATCACCGATTTACAACCTAGGTGAGTTTCTTGGGGTGATAACATTAATTGGCGCCGTTGCCGGGGAGAGGAGAATCGAAGCTCAGCTTCCCTGGGAGAATGACACAGCTTCAAACTTTGATGACAGACAAAGTTTTGAACACAGATTTTGGTTGTAATCATCTGTCTGGCGACTCCACTGGGGGAAGGCCATCCTTCGGCGACTCCACATTGAAGTTCTGGCGCAGTTTGTGAGGCATACTAGAAGAAATCTGCAGAAGTCTCCAGCTGTTCCAGTGCCTGACTCTGAAAAGATTGTTAACTCAAAGAAAACATTGCAGAAAGGAGCATCAGGATCAGGTAAGCCCAAGAAATCTTATTTGTCTCTGCATGAGGAGTTTTTAGTTGAAGATACACAATTTGAAGACTTAGAGCCTAGTAACGTTAAGGGAGAAATACCTGCAGAGATTCATAAAGCTCCTTCTCCATTTAGTTCCCCTTTGAATCTGAGTCTGAAGAAGGTTTCCCATACTGTCCAAAACATCCCAATATCTTTCCCATCCATTACATTATCTCCTACTGCTCCATCTGTTAGTATTCTTCCGCATATTCCAAACATGGCAGGACAGCAAGCACCTACTAGGATTGAGAGGATTGTTGCTGCTAGGTATGGACCTTTGATATTACCTACACCTTTAAATGCCATGCCTACAGGAGAATATCAAAAATATATGCCCAAATTCACTGGAACAGAGGGAGTCACAGCAGAAGAACATCTTGAAGCTTTTTACAGTTATGCTGATAATTTAGACATAAGTGAGAATGATGTATGGATGAGAGTTTTTGTCTAGAGTCTTGATGGAGAGGCTAGGAAGTGGTTTAGAGAATTACCCCAGAGATCTATAACAGATATAGAAGCATTAGATGAGGCATTCTTGAAGCAATGGGGAGATAAGAAGGACTTGCTGTATTATCATACAGAGTTTGGAAACTTGAAAAGAGAAAAGGGTGAGTCTTTGCCTGACTTCAATAAAAGATTTAATAGAATGTATAGTAAAATACCAGCTGAGGTAAAGCCTACCCCTACTGCTGCCAAACTCACATATGCCAATGCTTTTGATTCTGACTTTTGCTTATTGCTGAGTGAAAGACGATGTGCTACGCTGGGTGATATGCAAGAGGTAGCCTTGGAGGTGGAATCAAATATTATGGCAGCAGAGAAGTTAAAGAGTCAAGGTGACAGAAGAAGGCCGAGAGGTGAGGCTTCTTCTTCCACTGCATCAACTTCCGAGCCTAAGTTAGACAAAATGACCAAAATGATAGAGTCATTGGCTGCCGAAATTTCTAAGTTAAAAGTTGATCAGACTTCTGGCAAAACAAGGCAGCAAAACACATTTGGCCCAAGAAATCCAAACCCATTCAGAAAAGCAAATGAGCAGCTACAGATTATGAAAATGGGTGAAGAAGCAAGAGAAGATCATAAAGTAAAAGCTCCCTTTCAGAATGCAGTCATGGAGGGGGAACAGTCTGAAGAAGATGAGGATGAAATTCACTGCTTAGAGGATAAAGGTAGTGCTGCATTTTTAACATTGGCCGAATATGAAGAGTCATTGCGGCAAGAGCAAAACAGCCAGAGGTGGGACAGTGGTGCTGTTTTGCAATCTGGTGAGCAGCAGCAAAGATATAATCTAAGATCCAATGCAAAGAATGTCAAAGAAAATACTGTGCAAGAAGCAGCTGCTTGAATAGTGCCACAGAATAGCAGGCAAAGAAGACCAGCAGCCGATCCTATCACCCTCAGAGCTCCAGTTCAAGAGGTAAAAACTGCTGATAAAGTATCCTCTTCTTTTAGTTTTGAGTCAGAAATTCAGAAATTGAAAATATCCATGCCTCTTGCTGAGTTGGTGAAGAGTGAATTATTTAGGAAGCCCATCCTTGAAGCCCTTGAGCTAGAACCTAACCAATCCTCCATTGACTCTGTCAATTTGCAAGACGATAAGCCTGCTATTATTATTAGCCCCATGATTGAACCTGCAGATGATACTTCTCCATCTTTCTATGTTTCATTGACTATCCATGATAAAATCCTCCACAATTGCTTGCTAGACACAGGGGCCAGTCACAATTTAATGCCTAAAACTGTCATGGAAGAGCTAGGCCTTGATATCACCAGACCCTATCATGATTTATTCTCATTTGATTCAAGGAAGGTAAAATGCCTTGGATTAATTAAGGATCTGGCCATTACCCTAACCCAGCTGCCCATGAAAAGTATGATAATGGATATAGTGGTGGCCGATGTTCCTCCTAAGTTTGGTATGCTGTTGTCTAGAGGGTGGATTAAGAGACTAGGAGGGACATTGCAGAATGATCTATCTTATGCAACTGTTCCAATGTTTGGAGGAGAAAGCAGGAGGTTATATAGAGAAGCACAGCTGGCATATGTTATTAGTGATGAGAAGAATCCTACAAACCATCCCATATATGCAGTGGACACTGATTTTGGAGCTTGCATCCTCCAAATAGAAGAGTCTCAGAAGGCTGCATTGCATATCCGGAAACCAACAGCTCAGGCTGAACATGATATGGGTGGTCAGATTTGGGAAATGTTTTTTGATGGAGCATGTACCAAGGAGACTGCAGGAGCGGGGGTGGTGTTAGTGTCTCCACAACAAGAAAAAGTTCAGTTATCTCTAAAGCTAGTTTTTCAGGTGACAAACAACATAGCAGAATATGAAGCACTGTTGTTGGGCCTTCATGAAGCCAAAGATAGAGGAATAAAAAATCTGAAGGTATTTGGAGATGCTGATCTGATAATTCAGCAAGTAAACAGAACGTTCCAAGCAAAGCATCCAAGGCTGAAAGCTTATAGAGATGAGGTATGGAGAGTCAAAGAGTTCTTTGATTTTTTCTGCATTTCATATATCCCTAGAGCCCAAAATCAGCTTGCTGATTCCCTTGCTGTCTCTGCTAGTTTGTTCATCCCTCCATCGCCTCCCAAACTAGTTTATGAGGTACAAATGAAGTATAGACCCTCTGTGCCTGATAATGTCCACCATTGGAAGGTTTTTGATGATGATGATGAGTTAAGTAGGTTCCTTCAAGTCATTGATGAGTTCTCTGAAATGCAAATTGACCAAAACAATGATGCTTTGTTAGAAGATCCCAAGTCCCAGCTTAGAAATAAAATTGGCAAAAATAGCATAGTCCAGCTTCCTAGTAACCATATTCCTAAGGGTCTAATTCCTCTTGAAAGATTGTTTGACCACAATGATGTGCCTTACAAAGCTGCCCAAAAAGAAGATCAGTCTCAAGTTTGCAAGCATGATATAGGAGGTCTAGGTCAGCCCAAATTCATAAATCTGTCCACTAATCTATCTGCTGATCAGAGTGCTGAATATTGCAAATTAATGAGGCAATTTGCTGATGTGTTCGCTTGGGAGTACAGTGATCTGAAAACATATGACAGGAGTATAATACATCATAAAATTCCACTTGAAAAAGGCACTACTCCTTTCAAACAGAAGCTGAGGCCAAAGAACCCTATGCTCTTTCCTCTGGTCGAGAAAGAAATTAAAAAGTTGTTGGCTGCTAAAATTATAGTGCCTCTCAGATATTCTAAATGGGTGGCCAATCTGGTTGTTGTGAGGAAGAAGAATGGAGAAATTAGACTATGCGTTGATTTCAGGAATCTAAATAAATGCTCCAAAAAAGATAATTATCCCTTGCCAAAAATGGAGCATTTGTTGCAGCAAGTCTCAGGTGCCAAAGTGATGTCTTTCATAGATGGGTTTTCAGGCTTCAATCAAATCGCTGTGCATCCAGATGATCAAGAAAAGACAGCATTTACCACTCCTTGGGGCACGTTCATGTATGCAAAAATGCCATTTGGGCTAATGAATGCTGGAGCCACCTTTCAGCGAGCTATGGATATTGCTTTTGTGGGTGAAAAGGATAAATTCGTGTTGATATATCTTGATGACATAACTGTTTATTCTGGCAGCCATCATGATCATCTACAGCATTTAAAAAGGGTGTTTTTAAAATGCAGGAAATTTGGAATTTCACTCAATCCCAAAAAGTCCCAATTTGCTTTGGAAGAAGGGAAATTGTTGGGACACGTAGTATCTGCTGCAGGCGTTCAGATCGACCCAGAAAGAGTCAAAGCGATTCGAGCCTTGACCCTTCCAAGATCAAAGAAGGATATACAGTCATTTCTTGGCAAAATCAACTTTGTGAGGAGGTTCATCCCCAATTTTGCAGAGCTGGTTAAGCACATAACCTCCATGTTAAGAAAGGGAGCAACGGTAAAGTGGACTGATGCGGCCAGAAAATCTTTTGAGTCCATTAAGAGGGCTATTGTAGAAGCTCCGACTTTAAAAAGTCCTGACTATAGCAAGGAGTTTCATCTCTTCTCATTTGCCTCTAAGGATACCATTGCAGCTGTCCTGTTGCAGCAAGATGAAGTAGGCCAAGAGCATCCAGTTGCCTTTTTCAGCAAGAATCTGAGGGATGCTGAACTAAGGTATGATATTATTGAAAAGCAGGCTTATGCTCTTATCAAATCTTTGAAGGCTTTCAGAGTATACATCTTGCACTCCAAAATAGTTGCATACGTGCCTTCTGCTGCAATAAAGGATGTTTTAACGCAGCCTGATGCTGATGGAAAAAGAGCGAAATGGATTGCAAAAATGATAGAATTCAACATAGAGCTGAAACCCACCAAGCTGGTAAGAGGTCAGGGGCTTGCTAAACTGTTGGCTGAAGAAAATTGCAGGTCTTTGGACATTGATTTCTTGTTCAATGTAGCAGGAGATGGTCTAATGGAAGAGCACGAAATAGCTGAAATGCAAAGAGGACAATCAGTGGCCAAGAACCTAGCTTCATGTAGCTGGTATGCTGCAATAATTAATTTCCTGCTAAAGCTAGAAGTTCCTTCAAAATTTTCTCAAAGTCAAGCAAGAACGTTAAAGCTCAAGGCAACGAAATATTGCATCAATGGTAGCTTGCTTTATTGGAGGGATCCATCTGGAGTGCTTTTAAGATGCCTGGATAAACAGCAGTCAATAGGAGTTATGCAGCAGTTCCATGACAGCTTGTGTGGAGGACATCATTATTGGAAAATTACAGCCCAAAAGATTCTCAGAGCTGGGTATTATTGGCCCTCTTTATTTTCTGATGTATTCACTTTTGTTAAATCTTGTGACAGGTGCCAGAGATTTGAAGGTAAGCAGCATTTGAAATCCCTGCCCCTAAAGCCAATCATTGCAAAAGGACCTTTTTAGCAGTGGGGTTTGGATTTCATTGGTGAAATCAACCCACATTCCAGTGGCCAGCACAGGTGGATATTAGTCGCCACTGATTATTTTACAAAATGGATTGAAGGAATCCCAACAAGGAAGGCTGATCATAATGTGGTAATGAAATTTTTATCAGAAAACATTTTCAGTAGATTTGGTTGCCCACATAAGCTTATAATAGATAATGCAACAGCTTTCAAGGCTAAGGAGTTGGTGGAAATGTGTGATTCAATGGGCATTAAACTTGTTCATTCTACCTCCTATTACCCCCAAGGGAATGGTTTAGCAGAGTCCTCCAATAAAAGTCTGATCAGGATTATTAAGAAGCTATTAGAGGATAATAAGAAGTAATGGGATGCCAAGCTGAAATATGCACTTTGGGCAGACAGAGTGACCATTAAGAGATCTACAGGCTGCTCTCCTTTCAAGTTGGTATATGGTACTGATGCTATTTTTCCCATTCAACTTACCCTTCCCGTGGAAAATTTGCTCCAAACAGCGCAAAATGAAGAGGATGATATGGCCAACAGAATCACCGATTTAATAGAATTATATCAGACCAGAGAACAGCTGATTGAAAAAGCTACAGCACATCAACAAAAGGTGAAAGAAGCCTTTGACAAGAAAACAAAAAGAAACAATTTCCAGGTTGGGGATTTGGTCATGAAATGGGATGCTTTTAAAGAAAAGAAAGGCAATCATGGCAAGTTTGATGCTTTATGGACAGGCCCTTTCAGCATTGCACAGATTCAAGGAAACAACACTTTCATACTGAAAAGTATGGGAGGGGAACTAGTTTTTGATGGCCCAGTTAATGGGCGGTTTCTAAAGAACTATGTGATTTAAGGTCTTCTGGCCTTAAAAGCTGTAAATAGTCCACTTTTATCAGTTTTTAGTATGGCCATAGTAGACTCCATGCCCAATGGAACACTAGGAATTTTGGCTAATTTGTTTGTTGTTGGAAAGGCATTGATCTGCAGGTTCATGAGACCTCACAGGGAGGATCTCATCCCCAAAAGGAGCCAGTGTTAGCTTTGCTGAACAAAAAATCAAAATTGGATTCAAAATGCTCTCAAAGGCAGCGAATATACGTATAGTCATGCTCAAGATCCATTCATGCTGTCAAAACACTCATGTTGGGCTAAAAGGTCTTCCACCGATAAAATTTTGCGAGAGGAAAGCCCTTGGGAAGGCGGAAATGATCTATCGGGAGGCCTAAAGCACTCCAAAACAAGAAAAATTCAAAATCGCAGGCCTGGCAGTTCAAATGAGTGACAGCCGCTTGATCTGGCCGATCAACGGCCCAGATCGCATCGGCGGGTCGAAATTGGAGGAGGCGGGCAGTGGCAGCGACATGAGACTTCGCCGATGAGCGATTGCCGATATCGCATCGGCGTATCGAAATGGAGGATTTACAAAGGGGCAGGTGCAATCGCCGATGGGCCGGACCCGACAGCCATACAACGCTGCATTTTATATTATATCAGGTCCGCGGTGGTCGCCGATATCGCATTGGCGCTTTCATAGGAGCATGGCCTTTGCTTATATAAATGACCGCCGATGGGCCGAACCCGACGGCCATACAACGTTGTGTGCTATAGTATTTCGGGTCCGCAGCTTTCACTCATATCGCATCGGCATTTCGCTGTCGGGACTGTCAAAGTGGACAAGGTCTTCACGTAGGCTGTGTTCCGACCCGATGGGCCGGACCCGATGACCACAACACTCCATTTTATATTCTGTAAAGTCTGCGCCCATAGTGTTTTAAATATATTTTGTGTATTTTCTTTATATAAAGAAAATACAAAAAGAAGCTTATGGCAAGCGCCGATCGCTGACGGGGTTCGGGCCCGATAGGGTTCTAAAAGGCCAAATATATATATTTCAAGTCCACCAAGGCCAATTTTTCATGTTTTGCGGCAGTTTTGCAGTGGCGCGGAAATCATTAATGCAAGCATACAACAGTACAGCGCAGTAGGCAGCTGCCTTCAATTGACAGTATGGCCTAACAGGAAGCAAGACGTGCCTCAGATAGATCAACATTTATCAGTCATGATTGACCCGTGGTTGAAACTTTCAAGTCCAGATGAAGCATTGTGGGCGGGAATGAACAGTGTAGCAGTGTTTCATTGTTGCCAAGCCAGGCAGTCATATTGGAGCCATTCAATGATTCAACAGCAACATTTAATCAGCAGTATGGCCGAGGAGGAGATAGGACGCCACAGATCCAGTCATAGCATTCAGTGGTTATGGGATTCGCCCATACTTCATCTCACCTGCCCTAGAAGGATCGCAGAGCACCAGAGAGGGACAAATTTATTCAAAGCACGACCAGATTTGTACCAGAGGCCCATTCTTGAATGTAAATATGGTTGGTGGCCATTTATGGGCTCCTCCACGTATTGTTCAGCAGAGATATTTTGTATTGTAACAGTATATATACTCAGAACTGAGATGTAATGGATGATGAGTGTTTGATGAATGAGAGCTTATTGTAGCCTTTTAACTTCTGGAGACTGTTAATACTATGAGACCTGCAGCTTCTGGTCTTGATTTCCATTAATACAAGCTTCTTTTGCTGTCACCTGCTCACTTTCCACTTCTTCTTCTTGTTCTAGGCTGTGCCTGCTTGCATTTATTTGATGTGCTGTGAATGTTTGATATCAGAGGGGCTGTCATCCCACCTCTATATTATAATTTAGTGGCTCATTGAAATTGTTTGCAGGTTGCTGTTGTTCAGATAGCAGAGAGCTGTCATCCTCACTGTCTATTGAATAATAGTCTTGCAGATCCTTTAACTGATTGCAGCTGGCCATCACAGAGCTTTGTGCATCTGTTGGTGCAATCAGTCTTCTCCATCATCACTTTTACCTTAAACCGTGAGTAGCTGGTGGTTGAAAGCCTTGTAGTTTGGGGGTCTTCACCCATGTCTAGGGTAAATTATAGTAGAAGTGGTTATCTGGCTTAAAGGTGCTGCACATCCTTCATTTGTCCATCATTTTATCCAACAAAACTGTTGAATTTTTAATGTTCCTGAGCATCACCGATTTACAACCTAGGTGAGTTTCTTGGGGTGATAACACCTCCCCAAATCCACAAGTTTATGTGCTCAATGATAGATCCCGTGGTTTAAAGACGCTAGAACACCTCTCTAGCCAAAAAAAATTTGCTAAAAAATGGAGATCTCATCGGCCGTGGAAAGTGCTTTGATACCACTTGTTATGCTCTTAACCTGCAAGATGATACCATAATAGAAAATATGTGAAGAAATATACACAGAACGTAGAACAAGAGCAATAACAACAAGTATTTTATTATTCAGAAAGCAAAGTTCACTTGCCTCTTCGAGGGGGCAACCTCCAATAGAGTTGAGCTCAATTACAAAATGAGACATGATGCTCCTTACAGGGAGTCTCTATCCTTTATATAGGATTCATACATGCAATACCATGGGGCAATACCATGGTTCTTATTAATACCATCTATCTAATACCATGGTCCATTTGCAACTAACTGTTGTCCCCTCATTAAATGCGGGTTAACCACTTACAATTATTAATATGGGCTTTATTGACTCTTTACTTAACTATAACTATGACTCGATCCTATTACATAAATAAGGGGGTTAGGGTGGGACCCTAACAAAACACATCAACAAAGTCCTGAATAACAAGAATATCTTCCAGAGAAGTCATTTTTCTCTTGGAATTTGTATATCCTACCTATACAACATAAATTTGGCAACCTTTCCTTATGTATTTTCCAAACTAGTTAGCAGTAATAGGAGGTAATTTAATATTTTTCTTAATTCCTTGAATTTCCATCCTCTATCCCGATTCAGTAAGGTGACTAACAGATTTACCCTTACAATCTACTAAGGAACAATGTCCTTCCAACCAATCCATCCCTATTAGTACATCATATGATCCTAATGGGAATATATTTAAATTAACATAAATTTGTTCTTCCAAAATATTCACAGGACAATGTTCCTTTTTTGCAACTACCCTTCGCTTTTCCCCTGTGGCTAATTGGACTAACTAGATATTTTGAAATTTACTGCTTTGTAGTTGGCATCCAACTACAATCTTAGCAATAACATAGCTTAATCTAGCACCTGGATCAAACAAAATAGAGACATATTGATTAGCGATCATGCCTTCACACTCAATCATGGTGGGCTGGTATTCTGCTTGATGGTCGTCAAGTGCAACATTAATCCTGAGCGTGTTCCTCAACACCTCCCAAACGATGGAAACTTATTGCGTATTTGAAAGTTACTCTGTTCTTTCTCTATGTGGACAATTTTTGTAATAATGGGATTCTCCACACCCCTAGCACTACAAAAGTTGTTTTTGTTGCTGGTCATTAGCAGGCTTATTAACTCCCTCAGTTTACCTACTTTCAGTAGATGCTAGGACCTTTGGTTGATTCTTTACTCGATATTTACAAAAGGTTCTTTGCTGTAAATTCCTTCTACCGACAATTTTTTCTGTCTATTTGGGGGAAATTTATTCCCATCCAATTCAAACCTCCTTTCAAACCCTCATTTTTCTATTTCATTTGCTGGTAACAGATGCTGGATTTTCTCTCAGCGTCATCCATCATTTTTGGATAATCAAATTCCAATTTCTCTTTCATGATATTAGGTAGACTACTAATAAAATGTTGAATCTTGGCCTTTTCTTCTTTCATATATAGTACATACCGTAGTAAAGAGGTAAATAGTTTCACATAATAATCCATAATTAAGGCTTCCAACCTTAAATCATGGAATTCCTTCACTTTTTCATCATAATAGTGTTCTGTCAAATATTTATCTTTGAAATGCTTCTGAAATTCTTTCCACGTGACTTGCTCTTAATTAATTTTCCTTATAGTTTTTATTTCTTCCCACGACAGGGTGGCCTTACTTCTTATTTGATAAATTGCCAACCACACCTTTAATTTATCATTGTATTCATAGATCTAGAAATATTTATTCATATCTATTAACCAAGATTCCGCTGCTTCCTCTGATTCACCTTCAAAAATTGGTGGTTTTATCTTTTTGAATTCCCCTTGTAATTCAGCTTTCTGTCTTTTTTATTTTTGTTGATCAGAAACATTATCATAATGTCCTTCATCATCCTTGTGTCTTTCCTTTGACTCAGCATTATCTTCCCCTTTATGGACAGTCACAGTTTTCTCTCCATTACTAGCACTCAGGTCTTTCCCACGTTGATTTTGTCGATCAGATAGGATTTTCATAATTCTTTCTTATTCTTGTCATAATCTCTCATTATCCATCCTCAAGTTAGTCATCTCAGTATGTAACTGTTGAACAGTTTTGAGTAGGGCGGCATTGACCTGACAAGATTCTTCTCCTAACTATATCCACATATTAGGGTCAGCCCCTACATATGTCGCCCCTGATCGGTTCGGTGGTCTGGAACCCCTGTGCATTCTGTTCTTTTGGCTCTCTGCCCTTCTTCTCTCTCTTTCTCTTTATCTAGGTGTTCAATAATTCACACCCACTTAGGTTTTTTTAAACGTATATTGTATTAGTATATATCCCAGAAGCCTCAATGTCATAAACTGAGCTTTGATACCACTTGTAACATACATTTCTAACTTATACCATTTAACAAAATAAAATAAAATAAAAATTTGATTTACCCACTATTGAATTAATACATCACTGCGTAAATAAGGATTGATATGACAACATTAAGATTAGTTCTATGGTATTTTATAGGTAAACATCGAGGTTATTAATTCCATCTAGTGCACAGTACACAGTAGCCAACATAAATTTATTCCCTTTTACATGATTCTAGAAAGGTCATGTGACTCGGGACACTTGGCACTCACTGAGTTGTGCGATCAATATTTGTGAATCCAACGATCAACAGCAACAAGGGTTTGTTGTGGTAACCAACTCCTATGCTTAACATTGCTATTGAAATCATTTGGGTCCTTTTTTCAGGGTCGGTCACTCTTCAACTCAATGAGGTTTTTTCCATTGCAATGAGGGTTTTCACACACCAAAACCTTACCCTTCTGTACCCTTCTACACACACTATCCCTTGGGTAAGTTGTGATTTATTTTCCTTTGAATTAAGGTTTCCTCCATAATTGTTTATCCAAAACTGCAAATATGAACAACTCTAATTTGTTTCTTGGACTGTTCATGTGGTTCCTCCTAGTGCCAGCTCTGCATCCTTTGATGGAAACAAGTTTGGAATCATAAGTTATTCCTCATGTATTTATTGTAACTACTACTCGAACATCAGGTTCTATCTTTTCACAATAGAGAGAAAATTGTGAATCTAACTCCAAGATCTTGATTAACTTTACGAGTGAGTGTTGTAGCTCCAAGGTCTCATCACATGTATCCTAGGGTTATTTATTTTGACATTCTCAAACAATATCCAATGAAATTCCTCCTAACTAGGTTTCTTGTTTTGGTTGTAGGTAAGTGTTTCCCTAGAACCTTTTCTCTTGATGGTTCGATCCTCTTGAGCAACGTTTTCTTATATTAATTTCTTTTCTGTAATTTAGGTCAGTTTATCACTAAACCCTCAAGGGATTTACCACTTGACAAGCACTCTGGTTTCTTATTGGCATAGCATGAGGCTGGCTGTGGCATTGCCATTGATTTCTAGGTTAATATGTTTTGATGACTTTCTCTACTGGAACCCGAATGGGTGACCCAATTTCCTCTTGATATTAAATATTAAACAATGTATTGTTGGTATAAGTTATTGAAGTTCTTCGTCTGCTAAGTAAAATGCTACATATAAATATATATCAATTTTGGAAGATTGTTTTTCATCATTCCCTGCAAAAACAGGTCGTTACTTGGTTACTTTAAATAGTCCAGTTAGGGTCGATATTAATTCTTTTAATTCCTAAGTCTCATTTGATTTGCTAAAGATTCTAAAGATGTCCTACATTCATAAATTTCTGTATATTTTTTCCTGGAGATAGTCCTTGCGTCAAAGGGCAAGGGTTTGAGTCAAAAAGTGTTTTAATGTATAAAATTTGATGTGCTGGCTTGGTTAAAAGTTATTTCCATTTCTTTGTTTCAAATGTTCTGCTTGAAATCTATGTAAAGTTTTCGATTATATTTTCCTCAGTATAAACATAGAATGGAATTTTCTCTTTATAAGATCTATGTATTAGCATTTAATTAAATTCTATATATTAGATGTTAAAACAAACTTATTGTTGTTTGATTATGTATGCATGTAAGGTCCGTCGATATTTATAGTTGTATTTAGGCAACGATTATGGAGTACAGTTAGGATTGTTATTAACTCTAAATTCCAAGGCTCACCGATTCTTTGTTCTTTCTGATTATGTATTTATTTATTCTATGTGGCTATTCTAGAATTTTCAGAGTTTTACTCACATCTTCTATTCATTGTCTAATTTTTAACAAGTGATCACACAGTGTAATAATTAAACCTTTATTTTCAAGATCATAGATTTACCAATTTTGGTCTCGATTACGAAAAGGAAACATATTTTCCCCAAACATAGATTGAATTAAGAACAATCTTCGTAATTCTTTTTTCATCTAATTACAATAACCTAACAATACTAGGAATTACTATTCCTTAATAATAATTGAGACATAAGAAAGATTTAAGTATTTATCTGTTTAGTGTCTTGCAGTCAGTAAATTATCTTCAAGAAGATCTCGCCACCTAGCTGTGATTTTGAAAATTATGTCGAAAATCTACCTCGACCTCTTCCTCCTCCAAACAATATTTATAAGGTTTGTCTTAGTCTAGGTATCTTGAAGCATCAGGCCTGACTGTCTGGCATCAAGTCACATACCCTCATAACTGTTCTCCAGATCTCCCACTGGTTTATTTCACCTAGGTCAAGGAGTTTCTCATGGCATCACTTTGCCTTTTTGACCAATCTAATAATTTCCTCTCTTCAATTCTCTAGCCCCGTGGGCCTTCCTTGAATTCTCATTTTGAGGAAATAGGTGAGTAACCACCTTAATTGTCTCAAGAGGTTAACAACTATTTTTAGTTCTTGAAAATACTTTAATTCTTATTATGCATTATTTGTAAATTGTTCTGGCCAACTCAACCATAGTTCTTTAATGTTCTTATCAATATAATGTAGGGTGTTACATCTTCCTCCCTTATGATAAACACCATCCCTGATGTTCTCTTTGGTTTACGAAAATAGTGCAGGATAAGCTTTCCACATGAAATCCTCTTCTTCCTAGATGGCTTATGCTGGGCCAAAGTGATTCCACTGCACTTTAACTTGGGCAATGACTTGTTTCTGCAAGGTTCTTTATCTCCGTTCGAGAATAGGAAGAGGTTATGCTAGAAATTATCCTTCTGGTTCGACCTGCACTATTTCACGAACTGTCATTAGAAATTTAATTTATAAAAAAGATACACTAATTATTTCATTAACTGATTTACCTACACATTTTCCTAGTTATTTATATGTTGAGGATTGTACACATATTTTTTTAATAAGAAGACATGGAAAACATTGTGAACTCGGATATGACTTGGTAATGTGAGCTTATATACTACAGGTCCAATCTGTTCCAATACTTGAAAAGGACCACAATACCAAGGTGATAACTTAGCACAACCCCTCCACTTCAAGGTTCTTTTCCTTGGCTTGACTCGCAAATACACGTGATCTCCCACTTAGAAATCTCTATAAGTTCTCCTTTTGTCTGCATAAACTTTTTTTCTTTCCTAGGCAGCTTTTAAGTTCTAACGAATCTTTTTAACTGTTTGCTCCATCTCAACTAGCATTTCAGGACCTAGTGTTAGTATATTGATAGGACTGTTCCAATCTATGGGTACCCTACACCTTCTTCCATACAATGCTTTGAAGGGACTCATTCTCAATGACTCATGGTGTTCATTATTATAAGAAAACTCTACTAAGTGGAGATAATCTTCCCACTTATGCAGCTGCTACATCACAAACATTCTTAACATATCCTCTAAAACTTGATTAACCGTTCAATCTAACCATCTGTCTAAGGGTGGTAAGCAGTACTAAATTGGATCTGTGTGGCTAATCTAGAGAAAAGGGTCTTCCAGAATGTGGATGTAAATTTTACATCCCTGTCAGAGATTACCACCTTGGGTATTTCATGCAATCTAAAAATCTCTCTCATAAAAATATCTGCAATTTCAACAGTCTTGTAAGTGGATTTTACTAGTATAAAATGAGCGATTTTTCTTAGCTTATCAACCACCACCATAATTGAGTCATGCTTCTTCTTAGTTCAGGGAAGATCTACGATAAAATCCAAAGTAATCACCTCCCATTTCCACTGAGGGATAGGTAGTGGTTGCAGTAGTGGAGCGGGATGTTGATGTTTTGCCTTCACTAACTGACATTCCAAACATTTAGCCAAATGTGAAGTAATATTTTCTTGTAAACCCAGCCAGAAATAACCTTTCCTGATATCTCAATGTAGTTTCAGGTATCCTTGGTGGGAAGCAGATGGTTTCGTGTAAATTTCATCCAATAAAAATTGTTTAATAGAATTCTAATTAGGAATATAAATTTGATTTATGAAAGTTAATAGTTTATCCAGATTTATTCCATATACAAATTACCCGCTTTATTCTAGGCATTAATTGCTTGTTGCCAAAGGAAGTTATATTCGAGGTCTTTAAGAGATACTTCTTTAATCATGTCAGGGAGATTTTACTTCACTTGGCTTAATTATATTTCATAAATACAACGCAACTTTCTTCTTAATGCATCGACAACCCAATTTTGTTTTCCCTTAAGGTGCTTTATTTCAAAGTCAAATTCGCTTAAAAGGGTTGTCCACCTGGCTTGATGGGAATTTAAACTAGATTGGTTAAAGAAATTTCTAAGACTACTATCATTTGTTAACAACAACAAAAAATTCCCCAGTAAGTAGTGTGACCACATTTTTAGTGTGTGCACTATTGTTGTTAATTCAAGCTCATATGCAGAGTATCATTGTTCATATTGCTTCAACTTGTGGAATTCATAAGCTATAATCTTTCGCTCTTGCATTAATACTCCGCCGACACCTTCCTTGCTAGCATTTGTGCATACAACAAAATATTTCTCTGGATTGCCACCTTTAATATATAAGTTGTAGTAGTGAGTTGGTGTTTTAATTGCTTAAAGCTTTGTTGGAATTTAGCTGTCCAACGGAAATTCCTTCCTTTCTTTTATAACAATGTCACGGGGAAAGAAATTTTTTAAAATTCTTTAATGGACCGAAAGTAGTACCCAGTTAGGCCCAAGAAGGACCTAATATCAAAGACATTCTTTGGGGTGTCCCACTCCATAATGGTCTTAATCTTCTTTGCACCTATCGCTATACCTTTTGCTAATATGAAATGACCGAGATATTGTATATGAATTTTGTAAAAGTCACACTTCCTATACTTAGTGTACAACTTATTGTATCGTAAGGTTTGCAATACAATTCTCAAATTCTTTTCATGTTCCACCTGATTCTTAGAGCAAACCAATATATAATCAATGAAAATCAACACAAACTTATCTAAGTATTGCTGGAAAAGTACTATTCATCAGACTCATAAAAGTTGTCGGGGCATTTGTAAGACCAAAAGGTAACACTTCGAACTCATAATGACCATAACGAGTTCAAAAAACAATTTTACAAATGTCTTATTCCTTAATCGTTATTTGATGATATCTAGATCTTAAGTCGATCTTGGAGAACACACTTGCTCCCCAAACTTGATCGAATAAATCCTCAATTCGACGTAAAGGTATTTATTTTTGATAGTCAATTTATTCAACTGATGATAATCAATACATAATCTAGAGTTCCATCCTTCTTCTGTAAGAACAATACAAGAGCTCCCCAGGGAGACACACTGAGGCAGATATATCCTTTATCAAGCACCTCCTGCAGCTGCATTTTGAGTTCTATTAATTCGAGAGTCAAAGGGCAATGGTTTGAGTTGGAAAATGGTTTAATGTATAAAATTCGATGTGTTGTCTTGATTAAGAGTTATTACCATTTCTCTATTTCAAATGTTCTGCTTTAAATGCTATGTGAAATTTTCAATTATCTTTTCCTAAGTATAAACGTAGAATTGCATTTATCTTTACAAGGTATGTGTGTTAGTATTTGATTAAATTCTATATATTAGGTGTTGAAACAAAATTCTTTCTGTTTGATTATGTATGCATGTAAAGTCTGCCAATTTTTACAATTGTATTTAGGCAATGATTATGGAGTATAGTTAGGATTTTTGTTAACTCTAAAGTCCAAGGCTTGCCGATTCTTTGTTCTTTCCGATTATGTAGTTATGTGTTCTATGCAAATATTCTAGAATTTTCTGAGTTTTACTCACATCTTCTATTCATTGTCTAATTTATAACAATTGCTCACAGAGTGTAATAATTAAACCTTTATTTTCAAGAGCATAGATTTAACAATTTTGGTCTGGATTACGAAAAAGAAACATTTTTTTCTCAAACATAGAATGAATTAACAACAATTTTCATAATTCACTTTTCATCTGATTACAATAACCTAGCAATACTAGGAATTACCAGTCCTTAATAACAATTGAGACATATGAGAGATTTAAGTACTTATCTGTTCATTGTCTTACAATCAGTAGATTCTCTTCAAAAAGATCTCACCACCTAGTCGCGAGTCTGGAAATTTCGTCCAAACTCTCCCTCGAGCTCTTCCTACTCCGAACAATATTTATAAGGTTTGTCTTAGTCTGGGTATCTTGAAGCATCAGGACCGACTTTCCAGCGTCAAGTCACATACCTGCATAATTGTTCTCTAGATCTCCCACTGGTTTACTTCACCGAGCTCAAGGAGTTTCTTATGGAAGCACTTTGCCTTTTTTAGCGATCTAATCCTTTCCTCTCTTCAATTCTCCAGCGCCCTAGGCCTTCCTCGAATTCTCATTTTGAGGAAACAGGTGAGTAACCACCTTAACTGTCTCAGGAGGTTAACAAATTTTTTCAGTTCCTGAAAATACTTTAATTCTTATTATGCATTATTTGTAAATTGTTCTGGCCAACTCGACCATAGTTCTTTAATGTTCTCATCAAACATATTTTGACAAAATCATAACAGTAAATAAAATAAAAATAAAAATTAGTAAAACAGTAAAACAAATTAAGTATCCATATAATGTGGGGTGTTACCGTAATTGTTGATTTTTGTTATACTTTTATATATTGAATCTTTTCCTTTTTTTTATTTCAAGTATTCAGTGGTGCTCTATTTTATTATATTTATAAATTGTTCTTTTAACGCATTGTGTGCAAAAAAAATCATTTGAAATGCTTTTACATTGATAGAATTTTTTTTGAGTAATAATTATCATATTTTTTTATTAAATTGTAAGAAATTTTAAAAATATAATTATAATATTTTTCTTCTTAAATTGTGGGAGATTTTTCTTTTAAAGATTGATAATTATTATATTTTTTTATTAAATTGTAGGAAATTTTTAAAATATTATTATGATATTTTTTCTTAAATTTTAAATATTTAATGATTTATAAATAAAAAATTCTTATTCAATATATAAATCATTATCTTTATCTTGATTCACAATGAATATAATGATTCTCATTCACATTCTCCCTTCAATGATAGTATCTTAGTTTATGTCCTGATAAAGTAATAAGTTCGAATTTTAACTCTAGTTCTTTTATTTCATTAAGCCCAAGCTAGATAACCATACACATATTTCTATACAAGTCCAAAATTAATTCTTTTATTTTTCATAGAACATAAGGTTTTGATGTCTTTTCTTAAATTCTTTTTAGATAAGTTTTTCCATTCAATAAGTATGATAGCATTTATCTCACTCCATTAATATCTTTGTAAATATAATTTTTTTGACAATTGTTTGAGATGACTCATCAAAGTGTCAGAGTTTTTTTTTTTTTATGAAAAAATAAGTTTATTTTAAGATATAAGTTATTTGTATCTCACTATCCATCCAATATATTTCATCATATTTAATATTGATTAGTCCTTGTTATTTTTCATTCTTCATCCTAAGAACCATTATGACTTCTTTGATTTGCCTTCTTTTCATTAAAAAAAAATAGATAAACCTATCTTCGTTGAGTAAAAATATACAAAATATAATAATTTTAATTATTATTTATACCTAATTTACAAATCAAAATATCTTCACATACCAACAATGAGTTCTTACCCACCATTATGATGTCTTATATATCACTAAAATCTTGAATTAATGCTTCCCTCTTATATCCTTCCTATGCTTCAATTTATATTCGATCTTTATCACTTATAAACATGTTTGATTTTAAACGTCATATCCTAACATGATTGTAAACATCATATCATTACGTAAATACCTTTAATTAATTTACTTGAAAATTATATATATATATATATTAAATTAATTAAAGGTAATTAGTTTTTTTTATCTATTATTATAATTTAAAAGAACATCTATATGGTAATTGATCTTTCTCTAATTCAATATCCTTAAAATTCTACACAAATAAGATACAAAATTTAGATATATCAATACTTCTATAGATTTAGACTCTTAATTTTTTGGGAAAAATATAATATAATATAAAAAAATATAATAAATCTATATTATTTATAACAATGTTCTAATATTTTATACTTATCCACCATTAACCTTATAAGATATTATATCCCATATTATATCACGTGCATATTTACCACCCACTTATTACACACCTAATTGATATATACATATAGCTTTAACTAAACAATATTTGTAAGGTATATATCCTTAAATTAGTCGATAAATCTAAATGAATATTCTTTTAGATTATTGTATTTGTATTTTTTTAAACTTATTTGAAATGAAAACTCAAATAATAGAATAAAAATATTTATAATAATATTTATAATATTATTATTTTCTTGTGATTGTCTTCTACGCTTTCTCCTATTATTACATTGTAATTGAAGTTAAAATTATGTTAAGCTACAAATGGAAATAATCATTTTAGAATGTGTTATAAGTCTTAAAATTTTCAAAAATCATCATTTTAGAATATGTTATAAATCTTAAATTTTTTATAATTTAAATATTTTACTTTCATGTGTGTATATATAAAAAAATTTATGCGATAGATTTTAAATTTCTAATAATATATATATAGAGAAGTCTCAAAGGGGTGTTACATCTTCCTTTTATGACGAACACCATTTCTGGTGTTTTCTTTGGTTTATGAAAATAGTGCAAGATAAGTTTTCCACATGAAATCTTCTTCTTTCCAAATGACTTCTTCCAAGCCAAAGTGATTCCACTGCACTTTAACTTGGGTGATGGCTTGTTTCTGCAAGGTTGTTCTTCTCTGTTTGAGAATACAAAGGGGTTCTGTTAGAAATTCTCTTTCTGGTTTGACGTGCATGATTTCACGAACTGTCATCAGAAATTTAATTTATAAAAAAAATTATACACTAATTATTTCATTAACTGATTTACCTGCACATTGCCCCAGTTAATTATATGTTGAGGATTGTACACATATTTATTTAATAATAAGACATGGAAAACATTGTGAACTCGGATATGGCTTGGTAATGCGAGCTTATATGCTATAGGTCCAATCTGTTCCAATACTTGAAAAGGACCACAATACCAAGGTGCTAACTTAGCACAACCCCTCCACTGCAAGGTACTTTTCCTTGGCTTGACTCGCAAATACACATGATCTCCCACTTGGAATTCTCTATAGGTTCTCCTTTTGTCTACATAAACTTTTGTCTTTCCTGGGCAGATTTTAAGTTCTAACGAATCTTTTCAACTGTTTTCTCCATCTCAACTAGCATCTCAAGACCCAGTGTTAGTCTATTGACAGGACTGTTCCAATCTATGGGTACCCTACACCTTCTTCCATACAATGCTTTGAAGGGACTCATTCCCAATGACTCGTGGTGTTCGTTATTATAAGAAAACTCTACTAAGTGGAGGTAATCTTCCCACTTATGCAGCTACTGCATCACAAACATTCTTAACATATCCTATAAAACTTGATTAACCCGTTCAGTCTGACCATCCATCTAATGGTGGTAAGCAGTACTGAATTGATTTGTGTAGCCAATCCAGAGAAAAGGGTCTTCCACAATGTGGATGTAAATTTTACATCCCTCTCTGAGATTACCACCTAGGGTATTTCATGCAATCTAAAAATCTCTCTCATAAAAATATCTGCAATTTCAACAGTCTTGTAAGTGGATTTTACTGGTGTAAAATGAGCAATTTTTCTTAGCTTGTCAACCACCACCATAATTGAGGGTATTTATTTTTGATAGTCATTTTATTCAACTGATGATAATCAATACATAATCTTAGAGTTCCATCCTTCTTCCATAAGAACAATATAGGAGCTCCCTGGGGAGACACATTGGGGTAGATATATTCTTTATCAAGAAGCTCCTTCAGCTGCATGTTGAGTTCTGTTAATTCAGGTATATACTCATACGGTGAGGAGTTTTGGAAATAGGAGTTGCACCTAGAATGAGCTCAATTGTAAAATTGATATCCTGCTTGGTTGGTAACCCAGGTATGGATTTAGGAAACACATCAGCAAAGTCTTGAATGACAGGAATATTTTATGCCAGATTGGGCTACATACACCACACTTATGCAACCTAAGCCACTACACCCACACTATGCAAATAAAATTGCATGTCACTCTATGTACCTTTTTCGCCAATACATGACCTTTGCACATTCTTTTACACTCAACCTATCGCGTTCAATGTACACCATTGATTTCATTCCATCAGATCAATGGCTATTACATGATCTCCATTCATCCTTCGGAACTCAAATAAACTTAACCAGAGTTAATAACTCATCGGGTCCATCTCTTCACCTGAACCTTATTGGCTTTAATCTTTGTCATCGATTTTCTTTCCGATCTGATCAATGAAACCTCGCCTGATCAACTTTATGCATCCATCTTGTTTGGCCAATCGCTACCATCAGATTACCCCCGCCAAATCCAACGATTATCAACGATATCCGGTAGAGTTCTTCCACGATGCTTACCCGCTTGATAAGGCGGTTTTTCTCTCTCCACCGTTTGCTACCTGTCCGCCGCTGAAATGAATTAGGTGACCACTCCTTTTTACCACTTACCACTTTATGTCATCCTGATAAACCATTTCCACTCACAAAACCACTTGATCGCACACTAACTCCTGTGTACCTTCATCACCCGATGACCATTAGATCTGTTGATCTACAGGTCCGACGACTTAGATCTACTTTCGGTTCTCTTCACCTTCCACCAGATCACTATTCCGTTTTGTTGACGCGTGGCTTAATCTCGTCCACCCATTCTGTTGTTTCAAGATCTACATAGCTAGATCTCCCTTTCGGCCCTCATTCACCACCTGAAGTTTAACGCCAAGGGAAGTCCCGAACGTAGTTTATCTCTTCCGCCACTAAATGCCAATCTTACTTGTCGATCTTAATGATCCGATGGCTCTTATGCTCTGTCACACTCCTTTATCTCTGACTGTGTAATCGCCCCTTTGCTTCTACTTGTGTATTTTCCTTCCGAATTTCACTTGATCTAGATTCGATCTTAGCTCCTCCACTGTGTTCCTTCTTGAAATCTGATTTATCAATCAGATCTCAACACTCATATGGTTGTCACAACACTCCTCTCAGTAATATCTCCTCCAAATCTGCACACCTGTAACCTATGTTATGCAGAATTCCCAAGTTCATACACAGGCTATAGTACAATTACACAGTACACATCACTTGAACCCAAAATTGAGTTGTTTGTATTAATAAATAAGTACTACAAAAGAATTTCTTCCTCGACTTGATTTTCAATGTCAGCGGTCTTTCTTCTCTTGCCCATAGGTTTACAGTCAAACCTATCTAACTCTTAGTTAATTGACCTAGCTAACCCCTTTCTATGCCTTTTAGGCTTACATTTATACATAGGACTCTATAACCAATTTCTTGGTTTAGATCCTTCATCTGCTGAACTAAATCCTAAATATCCTTTAAGTCCATTTTTAACTCTAGTTAATCCCTAAGAATCCTCTCTAGTTCCTCGAATCATGAAACTACCTTAAGAGTTATAATTGAATTCTAGCTCTCTTGTCATTATTTACCACTCATGTTCTCCTTCATTTGAGAGCATTTACAAACATCCTCACAACATCTAATTAATTCCTATTCTAATCACTTAAACATTAATGATTACATACATAACAATCCAACTTCCTTGAAAATACAAGATCCCCTATGTCTACTAGAATACAATTAAATTGTTGAGCTGAATACTCCTGCATCAGACTCCTAGGGTTAAAATAATCATGATCTCCTAATCATGTGTTTATGAACTTTGTCTTCCTGGATCACATAATTTATGTTGCATTGCCCCATTGGCTATGTTCTCATAGTCTACTGTTGTCTTTCTTTTTATGTTGCTCCTTTGCTTTCTTGCTACTGTCTTCTTCTGGGACACCTTTATCATTATCCTTATTATCAGTTCGATCTCTATATCCAGTATATATTTTGACTGATAATTACTGTCTTCTCTTTGAAATTGTTGGATTCTTACTGCCATCCTTTCATCTTTACCCTCTTGTTGTGTTCCAAACAACCTCTGTTCCACCTCTGTAAATTTACTTTCAAAAAGTAAATAGTCCTCCAATTTCCTTTGTACTTGAATCCTTTCAAATACAACACTATGTTGTTCATCAATCCCAACATATTTTCTCAGTAGCATAATATCTTTGTTCCATGGATCAAACTTTTCCATAGATCCTTCTTCTTTCATCTTTATTTGGCTGCTCATCTGTGCCAAATTTTCTCCAGCATTTGCAACAAAACCTGCACTCACAAAACAATTGTTAAAATAAAAAACATAAGCCCTCAGTGCCTCTTCTTCTTTTGACAACATTTCAGTATGATGTTCTGATTTTTCCTCCTCTATCAGCACATCAGTATGTTGATTCAACCTCTTTAAAGAATTCTCTAAAGAACTCTTAAGACTGTCAGCTAGTCTCTCTTCCACATCATCTGCTCTAATGATGTCTTCCTACTCTTGTCCACTGTAGTGAACTCCTTCCTCTGCAATCACACTGTCATACTCTGAATTTCCCAACAAATATTCCAGCAATGCAATTTCTCTGTGACACTTCACAAGTATTTCATCATCACTTATAATCCCTACATTTATAAACGAATTGTCAATTTGAAAATTACAAAGATCAACAATTTCAACTGTTGTTTCACATATCTATTCTTCAAACTGAACTTCATCTCTTTTTCCCACAAGAAATTGTCCCTGTGTTGTAACAGTTTCATTACTAAGTTCTTTTTGCTGCAATAAGTCATTACCTTCCTCATTCAAGAGATATTCTCCCTTATCCTTTACTCTAGAGTATTCATCTTCTGAAATATACTTTTCCATATTTTTGACAGCTTCAAAATATTGCTCATCCTCTACAAAACCATCCTTTGTTAGTGACCAATCATTAGATGTCCTTTCTTGATAGGTTAAATCCTTTGCATAGGTTTCTTCCTTATTAACATCTTTCAGTAGATGTCCTTCTTTTTTATTGATTGTCTCAATAGCTTCCATGGTTATTTCCACTGTGCCTATCATCATGGTGAACTGATGATCATTTACTATGTTTTTAGGTAACATAGTTTCTTCTTCAAGTTTGCCTTTAATCTCTTGTTGTTTACCTTCTCCAAGAGTTATCCTTGTCTCACCATCTACATTAATATTCTCCTGCATTTGTTCTGCATCCACAGACAAACTATCAATTTTAAAAACATAAGATCCTGTGGTCCCACTTGATGTTTCAGCCATCATATCTCCTTGCTATTCCAAGATCTCTTTATGACTCAGAAATTTTTCAATGGTCTCCCCTTCAATCTCCTCAAGCCCTTCACTTGGTTTCTTGATATCTTTCCCCAACTGTATATGAGACCTATCTATCTCATCTTCTTCGAGAACATAATTTAGATTCTACTTGTCTTCTTCATCCTTTATGACAATATCAGCAAATTGTCCTTCTTTACATGTTTCACCTGCAAATATACACAAATTATCAGATTTAAAATCATGTAACCTTTTGGTCTCACTTGAAGTTTCAGTCTTCAAGTTTTCATTTCCTCCCAGAACTTCACCCTACTTTGGTTCACAAATAGAAACTTCCATTTCCAACTCAACTTCTCTAGGTTTTTCCATCAGCCACTTTACTTGCCTCTGTTGTAGCCTTCTCTGTAACTTAGACCACTTCATTGGCTTCTTCTTCAATACCCAACCTAGTCTCTAGCTTTCCTCAAGTATCCTCCTTAATGCATCGAGTTGTTCTTTTAACTCTGCAATCTCTTTGTCAAGCTCCTCTTGACTCATTCTCTTTCCATTTTCCTTGGCATCCTCTTTTTTCACTTTTCTTCTGTTGTGGTTTTCCTCAGAACCTCTACTATGACTATTAGTAGTCATCTTCTCCTTCTCTATCTTCATGAGCTCCTTACTAACTTACTATGAGCTGCATTAAAGCCTCTGCAACATCAAGTCCTCCCTGTTGCCTCTTACCTCACCAACCTTTCCTTTGTACTTGGTATTTTGGCAAGCCCTTGGTTGTTTGTCTTTGGAACCTCTTTTGGGAACTTCTCTTTGCTCCTTCTAGGCTTCAACTCATCTACATATTCTAAGAACACAACTGTCTTCTTGTATTTCAATCACAATGAAATACTTGGTTCTGACCACCTCTTCTTTCACTTAGAAAGTCTTATCAGCTTCCTTCATTACTTAG
Organism: Pinus tabuliformis; assembly: GCA_031772625.1. Taxonomy (NCBI): domain Eukaryota; kingdom Viridiplantae; phylum Streptophyta; class Pinopsida; order Pinales; family Pinaceae; genus Pinus; species Pinus tabuliformis. The sequence goes on along the minus strand of CM062812.1, from coordinate 120,180,435 downwards.
CAATTCTACCCACATTCTCTATGGAATTTCCTTTGTGAGCTACAACAATACCTCTACAGTAACAAGTCTCCTTCTTGCTATATATGCCTCACTAAGCTTCTCTCCTCTAAGCTTAGTCTTTTGGCATCTCTCTGGTTCTTTCCTTTGGAACCAACTGAGAACTCCTTCCTTTAGATTGCTGCAATATTCTCACCTGCTTATGCTGCTACCTGTGCAGCAATATAAAAACCACAACTCTCCAATCTTCAAATCAAATTAAAACAAGACATATCATCTCACCTTCAAGCACTCTGCATGATCTTGTTCTACCATTCACCTGTACTTTGAATGGATTGTCCTCTATTTCCTTGCATCTACAAGTTCTGCTACACATTATCTTTGTGTGCCTACTGTTTCTTAGATTAGAATCTGATCTCCTCTTGCCTCCATACACATCTTAAAACATAACTCTGTTCTAAATTTTCTCAAATAAATTTTCACACAGAATTTCTTTGTGCTGCTTTGACACTAAATGTTTCAACCACACTTCTGCTTTGATACCAAAATGATGCTAGCTTGGGCTACATACACCACATTTATGCAACCTAAGGCGCTACATCCACACTATGCAAATAAAATTGCATGTCACTCTATGTACCTTTTTCGCCAATACACAATCTTTGCACATTCTCCGATGCTCAACCTATCATGTTCAATGTCCACCATTGATTTCATTCCATAAAATCAACGACTATTGCACGATCTCCATTCATCCTCCGGAATTCAAATAAACTTAACCAGAGTTAATAACTCATCGGGTCCGTCTCTTCACCCGAACCTTATCGGCTTTAATCTTCGTCATCAATTTCCTTTCTGATCCGATGAATGAAACCTTGCCCGATCAACTTTATGCGTCCAACTTGTTCGGCCAATCACTATCGTCAGATTACCCCCGCCAGATCCAACAGTTATCAATGGTATCAAGTAGAGTTCTTGCATGATGCTTACCTGCCCGATAAGGCGGTTTTTCTCTGTCCAACATCTGCTACATGTCTACTGCTAAATGGAATCAGGTGACCAATCCTTTTTACCACTTACCACTTTATGTCTACTTGATAAACCATTTCCGCTTACGAAACCACTTGATCGCGTGCTAACTCCCATGTATCTTCATCACCCGATGACCGTTAGATCTATTGATCTACAAGTCCGATGACCCAGATCTACTTCCGGTTCTCTTCATCTTCCGCGATACCTCTATTCCATTTTGTTGATGCATGGCTTAATCTCATCCACCCATTCTATTGTTTCAAGATCTACATGGCTAGATCTCCCTTTCGACCCTCATTCGCCACCTAAGGTTTAACGCCAAGGGAATTCTGAATGTAGTTTATCTCTTCCGCCACTAAACACTAATCGTACTTGTTGATCTTGATGATCTGACGGCTCTTATGCTCTATCACGCTCTTTTATCTCTGACTGTGTAATCACCCCTTCACTTCTACTTGTGTATTTTCCTTCTGACCTTCACTTGATCTGGATTCGATCTTAGCTCCTCCGTTGTGTTCCTTCTTGAACTTTGATTTATCAATCATATCTCAACACTTATCTGATTGTCACAACACTCCTCTCAGTACTATCTCCTCTGAATCTGCATGTTGCAGGTTCCTCAAGGTCATACATAGGCTATAGTACAATTACACAATGCACATCACTTGAACTCAAAATTGAGTAGTCTGTATTAATAAATAAGTATTACACATGAATTTCTTCCTCGACTTGATTTTCAATATCAGTGGTCTTTCTTCTCTTGCCCGTAGGCTTACAGTCAAACCTATCTAAGTCTTAGTTAATTAACCTAGCTAACCACTTTCTATGCCTTTTAGGCTTACATTTATACATAGGATTCTATAACCAATTTCTTGGTTTAGATCCTTAATCTATTGAATTAAATCCTAAATATCCTCTAAGTCTATTTTTAACTCCAGTTAATCCCTAAGAGTCCTCTCTAGTTCCTCGAATCATGAAACTACCTTAAGTGTTATAATTGATTTCTAACTCTCTCATTTGAGGCATTTACAAACATGCTCACAACATCTAATTAATTTCTATTCTAATCACTTAAACATTAATGATTACATACATAGGAATCCAACTTCCTTGAAAATACAAGACCCCCTATGTCTACTAGAATACAATTAAATCGTTGAGATGAATGCTCCTGCATCAATATCTTCCAGAGAAGTCATTTTTCTCTTGGAATTTGTATATCCTACATGTACAACATAAATTTGACAACCTTTCTTGATGCACTTTCCCAACTAGTTAGCAGTAATAGGGCGTACATTAATATTTTTCTTAATTCCTTGAATTTCCTTCCTCTGTCCCAATTTAGTAAGGTAACTAACAAATTTTCTCTTGCAATCTTCTAAGGACCAATTTACTTCCAACCAATCCATCCCTCTTGGTACATCATATGATCACAATGGGAGTATATTTAAATTAACATAAATTTGTTTTCCCGAAATATCCATAGGAGAATGTTCTATTTTGCAGCTATCCTTCACTTTTCCTCTGTGGCTAATTGGACTGACCAGGGTTTTTGAAATTTATTTCTTTGCAGTTGGCATCCTTCTACAATCTTAGGACTAACATAGCTTACTCTAAAAACTAGAACAAACAAAACAGAGACTGCTTGATGGTCATCAAGTGCAGCATTAATCCTGGGCAAGCTCCTCGCCACCTCCCCAACCATGGAAGCTTCTTGCATGTTCAAAAGATGCTTCGTTCTTGCTCTGTGTGGATATTTTTTGTAATAATGAGATTCTCCGCACCTCCAGCACTGTAGAGGTTGTTTTTACTATTGGTCATTAGCAGGCTTATTAACTCCCTCAGTTTGTCTACTTTCAGTAGATGTTGGGACCTTTGGTTGATTCTTTGTTGGAAATTTACTAAAGGTTCTTTGTTGTAAATTCCTTCCACCGGCAATTTTTGTCTGTCTATTTGGGGGAAAATTTCTTCCCCTCTGGTTCAAACCTCCTTTCGAACCCTCACTTTTCTGTTTCATTTGCTGGTAATAGATGCGGGCTTTTCGCACAACGTTGTCCATCGTTTTTGGATAATCGAATTCCATCTTCTCCTACATGAAATTAGGTAGAATACTAATAGAACGTTGAATCTTGGCATTTTCTTCCTTCATATACAGCATATACCGTAGTATAGAGGTAAATCATTTGACATATTCATCCATAGTTATGGTTCCCAACCTTAAATCATGGAATTCCTTCGTTTTTTCATCATAATAGCATTCTGTCAAATATTTATATTTGAAATGCGTTTAAAATTCTTTCCATGTGACCTCCTCTTCATCAATTTTCCTTACAATTTTTATTTCTTCCCACAACAATGTGGCCTTACTTCTTAGTTGATAAACTGCTATTCGCGCCTTTAATTTAATATTGTGGTTATAGATCTAGAAATATTTATTCGTATCTATTAACTAAGCTTTTGTCGCTTCCTATGATTCACCTTAAAAAATTGGGGGTTTTATCTTTTTGAGTTCCCCTCATAATTCAACTTTCTGTCTTTTTTATTTTGGCTGATCAAAAATAGTATTAGAACATCCTTCATCGTCCTCATGTATTTCCTCTAAGTCAACATTATCTTCACCTTGATGGAAAGTCGTATTTTTCTCTCCATTACTAGCACTCGGGTTTGGCCCACATTGATTTTGTTGAGTGGACAAGATTTTCATAATTATTTCTTGTTCTTGTCATAATCCCTCATTATCCATCCTCAAGTTAGTCATCTCAGCATGTAATTGATGAACGGTTTCGAGTAGGGCCGCATTGGCCTGACGAGATTCTTCTCCCAACTATATCCACATATCAGGGTTGGCCCCTACATATGTCGCACCTGACTCATTTGGTGGTTTGGAACCCCTTTGCATTCTGTTCTTTTGGCTCTCTTCCCTTCTTCTGTCTCTTTGTCTTTATCTTTGCGTTCAATCATTCACACCCATATAGTTTTTTTAAAACATATATCGTATTAGAATATATCCCAGAAGCCTCAGTGTCATAAATTGGGCTTTGATACCACTTATAACATACATTTCTAACTTATACCATTTAACCAAATTAAAAAAAACAAATTTTGATTTACCGACTATGTAATTAATACATCATTGCGTAAATAAGGATTGATATGACAACATTAAAATTAGTTCTATGGTATTTGGTAGGTAAATATTGAGGTTATTAATTCCATCTGGTGCACAATACACAATATCCAACATAAATTTATTCCTTTGTACATGGTTCCATAAAGGTCATGTGACCTTGGACACTTGGCACTCACGGTGTTCTGCGATCAATCTTTGTGAATCCAACAGACAACATCAACGAGGGTTTGTTGTAGTAACCAACTCCCCTGCTCAATGCTGTGGTCGAAATCATTTGGGTCTTTTTCTTTCAGGGTTGGTCACTCTACAACTGAATGAGGTTTTCTCCATAGTGATGAGGGTTTTCACTCACCAAAAACTCACCCTTTTGCAGGCTGCTACACACACCATCCCTTGGGTAAGATGTGATTTAGTTTCCTTCGGATTAAGGTTCCCTCATCATTGTTTCTCCAAAACCGCAAATATGAACAACTCTAATTTATTTCTTGGACTTTGCAGGTGGTTCCTACTAATGTCATCTCTGCATCCTTTGATGGAAACAAGTTTGGAATCATAAGTTCTTCCTCAAATATCTATTGTAACTACTACTAGAACATCAAGTTTTGTATTTTCGCCAGGGAGGGAAAATTGTGAATTTGACCCCAAGATCTTGCTTAACTACACAGGTGAGCATTGCAGCTCTAAGGTTGCATCACAAGTATCCTAGGCTTATTTATTTTGTTTTTTTTTAACATTCTAAAACAATATCCAATGAAATTCCTCTTAACCAGGTTCCCTGTACTCATTGCAGGTAAGTGTTTCCCCATAACATTCTCTCTTGATGGTTCGAGCCTCCAAAGTAGTGTTTTCTTATATTCATTTTTTTTTTGCAATTCAGGTCCATTTATTGCTAAACCCTCAAGGGATTCACCACTTGACAAGCACTTCGATTTCTGATTGGCTTAGCATGTGGCTCCCTATAGCATTGCCATTGATTTCAGGGTTAATATGTTTCGATGACTTTCTCTACTAGGACCTGAATGGGTGACCCAATTTCCTATTGATATTAAACATTAAACAACGTACTATTGGTATAGTTTATTGAAGTTATTCTTCTGTTAAGTAAAATTTTACATATAAATATATATCATTTCTGAACGGTTGTTTTCCATCATTTCTTATGGGAACACATCGTTACCTGGTTACTTTAAATAGCCCAGTTAGGGTCGATGCTAGTTCTTTTAATTCCCAAGTCTGGTTTGATATATCAAAGATTCTAAAATGTCTTGCATTCAGAAATTTCTATATATTTTTTCCTAGAGACAGTCCTTGCGTCAAAGGGAAATAGTTTGAGTCAGAAAATGATTTAATGTATAAAATTCGATGTGTTGCCTTGGTTAAGAGTTATTACCATTTCTCTATTTCAAATGTTCTGCTTTAGATGCTATGTAAATTTTTCGATTATCTTTTCCTCAGTACAAACGTAGAATGGAATTTTATCTTTACAAGGTATGTGTATTAGTATTTAATTAAATTCTATATATTAGGTGTTGAAACAAACTTCTTTCTATTTGATTATGTATGCATGTAAAGTCTGCCGAGTTTTACAGTTGTATTTAGGCAACGATTATGGAGTATAGTTAGGATTTCTCTTAACTCTAAAGTCCAAGGCTTGCTGATTCTTTGTTCTTTCCGATTATGTAGTTATTTGTTCTATGCAGCTATTCTAGAATTTTCTGAGTTTTACTCACATCTTCTATTCATTGTCTAATTTATAACAATTGCTCATAGAGTGTAATAATTAAAACTTTATTTTCAAGAACATAGATTTAACAATTTTGGTCTGGATTACGAAAAAGAAACATCTTTTTCCCAAACATAGAATGAATTAACAACAATCTTCATAATTCTCTTTTCATCTGATTACAATAACCTAACAATACTAGGAACTACCAGTCCTTAATAACAATTGAGACATACAAGAGATTTAAGTGCTTATCTATTCATTGTATTACAATGAGCAGATTAACTTCAGGAAGATCTCACCACCCAGTTGTGAGTCTGGAAATTTCGTCCAGACTCTCCCTCGAGCTCTTCCTCCTCAAAACAATATTTATAAGGTTTGTCTTAGTCTAGGTATCTTGAAGCATCAGGACTGACTGTCCAGCGTCAAGTCACATACCTGAATAATTGTTCTCCAGATCTCCCATTGGTTTATTTCACCCAGCTTAAGGAGTTTCTTATGGAAGCACTTTGCCTTTTTTACCAATCTAATCCTTTCCTCTCTTCAATTCTCCAACCCCCTAGGCCTTCCTCGAATTCTCACTTTGAGGAAACAGGTGAGTAACCACCTTAACTGTCTCAGGAAGTTAACAATTTTTCTCAGTTTTTGAAAACACTTTAATTCTTATTATGCATTATTTGTAAATTATTCTGGCCAACTCAACCATAGTTCTTTAATGTTCTTATCAAACATATGATGACAAAATAATAACAGTAAATAATTCTTTTTAGTAAAACAGTAAAACAAATCAAGTATCGATATAATGTGAGGTGTTACTTTAATGGTTGATTTTTGTTATACTTTTATATATAAAATATTATAATACTATTTATATATATTATAATTACTCATTTTTTCCTTATTACTAATGTAATTATCTTTCCATCTTAAATATCTTTTCCTTTTTTGTTTCAAGTATTCAGTGGTGCTCTGTTTTTTATATTTATAAATGGTTCTTTTAACGTATTGTGTGCAAGAAATCATTTGAAATGCTTTCTCTGTTTTTTATATTTATAAATTGTTTTTTTAATGTATTGTGTGCAAGAAATCATTTGAAATGCTTTCACATTGATAGAATGTTTTTTATGTAATAATTATCATATTTTTTTTTATTAAATTGTAAGAAATTTTAAAAATATAATTATAATATTTTTCTTCTTAAATTGTGAAAGATTTTTCTTTTTAAAATTGATAATTATTATATTTTTTTATTAAATTGTAAGAAATTTTAAAAATGTAATTATGATATTTTTTCTTTTAAATTGTAAAAAAATTTAAATATTTAATGATTTATAAATAAAAAAATCTTACTCAATATGTCAATCATTACCTTGATTCTCATTCTCATTCTCATTCTCCCTTAAATAATAGTATCTTAGTTTGTATCTTAGTTTATGTCATGATAAAGTATTAAGTTTGAATTTTAACTCTAGTTCTTTTATTTCATTAAGCCCAAATTAGATAACCATACACACATCTTTTTCTACAACTCCAAAATTAAATTTATGTTCTTTTATTTTGAATAGAACATAAGGTTTTGATATCTTTTCTTATAATTCTTTCTTATAAGTTTTTCCATTCTATAGGTATAATAGAATTTATCTCACTCCATTAATATCTTTGTAAATATAATTATTTCGACAATGGTTTGAGATGACTCATTAAAATGTCAATTAGAGTTTTATATTTTTTTTTATGAGAAAGGTTTATTTTAGCATATAAGTTATTTGTACCTATCTATCCAATATGTTTCATCATTTTTAATATATATTAATCCTTCATCATTTTTAATATATATTAATCCTTGTTATTTTTCATTCTTCAACCACTATGACCTCTTTGATTTACCTCCTTTCATTCAAAAAAAAAAATAGACAAGCCTATCCATTTGTTGAATAAAAATATACAAAATATAATAGTTTTAATGGTTATTTACACCTATACCAATATTTTAGAATTTGCAAATATACAACCTTGTAGTTTGTGATGTATAATTACAAATCAAAATATCTTCACATATAAACAATAAATTCTTACCCACCATTATGATCTCTCATATATCACTAAAATCTTGAATTAATACTTCCCTCTTATATCCTTCCTATAAAGTTCTTCAATTTATATTCGATCTTTATCACTTATAAACATGTTTGATTGTAAACATCACATCCTTACATAAATACATTTAATTAATCTACCTTTATTACTTATAAAAACTTGAAAATTATATATATAATTATATAATTTTCAAGTTTTTATAAGTAATAAATTTAAATTAATTAAAAATAATTAATTTTCTTTATCTATTATTATAATTTAAAAGAACATCTATATCGTAATTGATCTTCCTAATTCGACATCCTTAAAATTCTACATTTAGTAACAAAATTTAGATATATCAATACTTCTATAGGTTTAGACTCTTAATTTTTTTTTGGAAAAATATAATATAATATAAAAAAATATAATAAATCTATATTATTTATAACCATGGTTATAAATATTTTATACTTATCCACTTTTAACATTATAAAATATTATATCACATATTATATCACGTGCATATTTACCACTTACTTATTACACACCAAATTGATATATACATATAGCTTTAAATAAACAATATATGTAAGGTATACATTCTTAAATTAGTCGATAAATCTAAATGAATATTCTTTCAGATCATAGATTATTGTATTTGTATTTTAAAAAACTTATTTAAAATGAAAACTCAAGTCGATAAATCTAAATGAATATTCTTTTGGATTATAGATTATTGTATTTGTATCTTTTTAAACTTATTTGAAATGAAAACTCAAATAATAGAATAAAAATATTTATAATAATATTTATAATATTTTTATTTTCTTGTGATTGTCTTCTACGCTTTCTCCTGTTATTACATTGTAATTGAAGTTAAAATTATGTTAACCTACAAATGAAAATAATCATTTTAGAATGTGTTATGTCTTCAAATTTTCAAAAATCATCATTTTAGAATAGGTTATAAATCTTAAATTTTTTAATGCCACATTCTTAAATTGTTCAATGCCACAATGTCATATATTATAGAATTTAAATATTTTAATGTCATATGTGTGTATATATAAAAAAATTAATGTGATAGATTTTAAATTTTTAATATATATCTATATATATATATATATGTCTCAAATGTTAGCTTAATTGATTTGATTTCCATTGTTAAAAATATCTTGTTAATGCGAGGTCATATGGTCAATTTTCCTTGATGTTTTTGAGGTTAGGCCTTAATGATTTTGAGGTTAGGCTAATGAACCCTTAGTTTATAAGGATCTTTTGAACCACACATAAAATAAAATAAACAAACAAATGAGAAAGAAACAAAATCTTATAATTAGATGTTTAGGGATTGTTATCTTCAAAGGATGTTTAATCTTTGGTACTATGGATTGTCTAAATACATAATTGTTAATACATCAACATAATAATTGTTAAGACATCAAATTGATTTTTGTTGTGTTTAACTCAAGCCTTTTTGGTTTTAGAGTCGAAATTGTACCAAAATTATATTATGGAAATGTTGTCTGAATCTTGATACTTCAATATTGTGGAGGCAATCTTACTAAAGTTGTTTCATGAGTTTCATGAATATCTATATAGATTCAGAAGATTATGGTTCAACAATGTAACATATTATATAGTGTTAATTTTTTATGTTTTTAATAAAATAAGACACTTTTTTGTAATATGTAAAAAAAAACTATACAAATCGTTAGATAAAATCTCTAAGTTAATCTACATGTGATTTATTTAACATACAACCGTAACCCTTAAGATGTAGATAACTCAAAAATACATAAAACTAGTCATGGAAATGGAAAATTTCATCATCTTCTTGCCCCTCATCACATCGAGGGGAGTTTCATGTTTCAATGTCCATCAATATCTTAACTAATGAACAATTCCATATTTCCATGGTACAACCTAACCAGGTTCTCCATTTCTCTATCATTGAATGCCATGGAAAAATATTCCAAGGACTAAGTAAGAGATCGGATTTGCACCTTATTGCATTCCACATCAAGTGAGTCCATCCTCTTCTTTTGGTGCACTAGGATGCTTACTACATTTTCATTTGAGTTATGCAAGCCTACTCAAAATTCAATATTTTGGAGCAAATAGTTATGAAATTGCTTTGATTCACATGAATAAGGTCTTCATGGGGTCTTCATGGTGGTTCATGACTTTGAAAAGATCTTCAACATCTTCATTAGCCACGATAACAATAATTTCATAATAAACATGAGGGAGAGACTAATATCCAAATGTTTTATTCACACAAACTAGTTGAAACATATTGGTGTTAAAATGTTTCTTGAAATATATAATTAAATTCCAAATGACAAATGTTCCATACCTAAAGAACCACATTGTTATAAGGGAAACATGAATCCAAGAGAGAGTCGTGATGTTGAACCTTACAATGGGACATAGAGTTTTTTTTTTTTTCTTTGGAACACCCAATAACCCTTTGACTCATCCAAGCATTGTGATCTTTTGAACAACAAATTTTTGGATAGGAAGTTCCTAATTGAAGGTAGAGAGCTCCTAAATCCTCACTAAGTTCCTACAAAGTATCTCCAAATTCACATGTTCCTCTATCTTACAAAATACACCACCTAATTTCCACAAAACGTTTAGACTTAATTGACTTAGAAAAATGTTTAGTTAAATGTGAAAGGTAATGAAAGTGGTACAATAAGGAGCCAAAATACTTGGCTTCTCAAAGACACAAAATATTAAAGGAAGAATAATCCATGGACTATTAAAACATTGTCTAGCAACATATCAGAAAATCTAATGCATTCTTCCAAGTTGAGATACTTAAAAAATTGATCATGAATGTTGTCGTTACATGAAGAGTATTAATTGTTGAGAAAATTGCAAGATAGTTGTGATTGATGTCAAGGGCCTACAAATTTTGGGGAATTTGTTTGAGAGTTTGTTGATAATTTTATTGATGTGTTTGTGTTGTATGAAGAGTCCTGTAGTGCTTGTAAGTTATTGACTACATGATTTAAGAGCTTATATTTGAGGGAACTTTATCTATAGTAGATAAAGTTAGTGCTCTTATAAAGTTTATAGTTGGACAGCGTCTAAAATACCTTTCCAATGATATATGAAACTTTGAAAAACTCTTAAGGGATTAGGAGTTATCTTAGTTTGAAGTATGGTAGGGTAACCTGGGCATGGCTTCACTTGGCTAATAGAAGACACAAAACAATATTTTTCTTGGAACTTGATGCATACTTTGTCATTCGCACCACAAAGGCTTAAGCCAAGTGTTTCATGTAGACTTGATGTAGTGGCATGGCTAATGGATGTTAGGATATTCCGACACATAGGAAATAATTAAGTAGAACTTGGTCTAGTGTAGAGTTAGGTAAAGTGTGTTTCTTTACTATGTAATTTTGTAACTTACAATCCGACGGTCACGATATGTTCTAGACATGAAGTGATCCGAGCGTTCATTCTCTCCTCAGTATTACCGACACTTGATCAATGGCTTAACACCTGATTGGTCCATGATCTCTATTTAAAGAGCATGGAGGCTCATTTGTAGGGTGACTGTTCATGAGAGAAGCTTATGTAAATTTTCTTTCTTTTACATTAATAAATTTCTTGAAGTGGTCGCGTTGGCTCACGCCATGGACTGTTTTCCTCTTTGATGGTTTTAACCACATCAAGAATACTGGTATATTGATTTGTGATATATTTGTGAGAGGTGTCCTTTGGTGTTACATTTGAGGAACTTACCGTGTATATTCCTACATGGTATCAGAGCTATTTAAGGGTTGTATCCATTGTTGATCCAAATCTGAAGCCGATACAAATGCATGTGACTTTCGTTTCCTAGATCTACTGTTTCTAATTGATTTCGGGCTGAGAGAACTACTCTATTGTGTTAGGAGCATCTGTTCCAGTGAGGAACCCCTTTTGTTTCACGTGGAAAGGTTTCCGGTAGCCCTAGATACGTCATTTTTAAGATCTGGAGGTATACACTCTTTATGTGCAGTTTTGGTTATTCATCTCTCTGTTTATTTCGGCTTATTTAACTCTCTATTTTTTTTATTACTGGATATATACCTTTCATTTCTGCGTATTCTCTTTTCCCTGTGACTCTATGTGATCTAGGAAAATCAGAAACAGAAAGGAAGGTTTTTTCTCTTGCATATTCTCTTTTCTATCGCGCCATAATGTGATCTCAGAAAATCAGAAAAAACGAGGAAAATATTTAGTTTTTGGAAAAAGCTAACTTTAACCCATAAGGTTTGTTTTTTTTATATGTATGTTGGGTTGTGTGGTTTTTTTGTTTTGTAGGCAAAAAGAGATTTTTCAAGTAAGCAAGCACAATAAATGTTCAGTGAAAAAAAAAAAAAAACTTCCTCTTTTCCAAAAAATATTGACTTTTTAAAGTAGCTCACTTGGTCCAAAGTTACTTTATGATAATAGAGGTCTTGAGTTCAAGTCTTTCCTTTGGTTGAGTTACTTTTTCAAAAAAATATTGACTTTTTAAAGTAGCTCACTTGGTCCAAAGTTACTTTATGATAACAGAGGTCTTGAGTTCAAGTCTTTCCTTTGGTTGAGTTACTTTTTCAAAAAGCACATGTAACTTATATGTTAAAGTTAGTTTATGTAAAATTGAGTCACTTATAATTCTAAAGTCTCTTTATCTTTTATTTAAGTTACAATTTAGTGGGTAGCTCATAAAGTATCATTGTAAAAGTGACTTCCACTTATTTATAAAAGTGGGTCACATAATATTTCTTTTTTTAAAGTGATCTAATTATATTAAGTTTGGAAAGGGAGGGAGCGGGGGTTTTTTAAATATAACCTTATCATTCACTTCCGCACGTTCACGCACTTTGTCGGTATCTTCAACAACTTTTCTTCAAAAAACCATAACTTCTTCATCCTGAAGTCGTTTACAGAGCCATTTTTTTTAATTGGCCTAGCTTTTTGAGATATTTCCATTGGAACACTTAGTTTCAACATCTATAGCTTCAGTTTCTGTTAAAATGGAAAGTCCATGGCAAGTTATTTTTGACAGCACCAACTACTTCCAATGGTGTTCCTACATTGTGGATTTACTTAGAAGTAAAAGTCTTTACAGAATAGCCTCAGGCCAACAAAATAAACCTAAAGATGAAGATAAGGCAGCCAAATGGGAAAATAGGAAAGATAAAAAACGTGGGTTGATAAGGATGTTTATTTCTCGAGACCTTATATTCCATATCACAGAACTTGATACCCCTAATGAAGCAATGAAACAACTCACTAAAGATTTTGGAATAAAAAATGAAATTAAAGCCCATCAACTCGAAAATGAGTTGCTTACATTGGACCCTAATAATTTTTCTTCCATTGAAGATATTTTGTCCAAGTTCAAGACCCTTAGACTTCTCTTGGAAGGTGTGAAGGTTAAAAAAGAAGATAGTAGCCTTATCTATTCCATTCTTACTAAGTTTGGATCTGCCTACTCTGTGTTTGTTTACAGCTTCCATTCTACTAGAGAAGCCTTTATTTCTCAAGGACAAGACAACAAATCCCCCTCTTTTGATGCCTTTTGTGATTCTTTAATAAGGGAACAAGAAAAACTCTTACATCTTGGTCTTCTTAATCTTGGAAACTCTTATAAGAAAGCCTTAGCCACCCAACAACAACCAATTCAAATAATCTTAAGAAGTAGTATCCTAAAAAGAATGGTCCTAAACCGAACAAGGGTCCTAAGCAATTTTAGTCTCAAAATGAAAAATCAATTCAACAAAATGATAAGGCAAATAAAAACAAAGGGAAGAACATTGATAGACATTGCAACTTTTGTAATCAAGATGGCCACTTAGAATCCAAGTGCTTTAAGAAGATGGAAGCCTTGGAAGCAGCAATGAAGAAGAATGACATCCATTTGGAGCACTCTTCAACTTAAAGTTCATGAAGAATGACATCCATTTGGAGCACTCTTCAACTTAAAGTTCATCTTTAGGAATAACAATTTTTTCATGTGGTTGTCAAGCATCTCACTCTAGTTATGCACTAAATGTATCTTCTTCTTCTCATTATCATCAGTGGATCATTGATTCTGGAGCTTCTTATCACATGGCCAAAAACAAAGCCATGTTTTCTTATTTAAATGATTGTAACACCAAAAATATATATGTTGGTGATGATAGATCTCTTAGTGTTGTAGGGATTGGAACTATTCATCTAGACAATGGTCAATTTAATGATGTATTATGTGTTCTATCCTTATCCTTCAACCTTCTATCTGTATATCAGAGAACTCATTCAGGTGAAGGTAAAACCATTGAATTTTGACCTCACGAGGTTGTAATTAAGGACCTAAGAGATCCTAATCTGATTTTATCTACTGACATTGCTTTTGATTCTACAAGGTTGTATAAGTTTAACAACTTTGGGTCATCAACTCTTCCCTCAGTATTTGTTGCTCATAATGATGAAGTGAGAAAACTTTGGCATGAGATATTTGGTCACTTAAACTATCGTTCCCTTCAAAATCTATGTAAAGAAAATATGGTGACAGGTCTTCCTATGGTATCTTGTAGAGATGGTGCTTGTTCTAGACGTGTACTCGGAAAACATCATTGAGATAGTTTTGAAAAGTGTACCTCTTGGCATGCCTCAACCCCTTTATAGCTTGTGCACAGTGATTTATGTGGTCCACTTCCAGTTCTTTCATTCTCTGGCTACAAGTATTTATTAATTTTCATTGATGATTTCTCCAGACGCACTTGGGTATACTTCTTAAAACTCAAGAGTTAAGTATTTAACATGTTCTTGTCATTTAAGGCCTTTGTTGAAAAACAATCTGGACATCAATTTCTTAAGCTAAGATCTGATAATGGCGAAGAATATGCTAACAACAAATTCATCAACTTTTGCACTGAGCATGGAATTCAAATGCAACATATTGTTCCATATACTCCACAACAAAATGGTGTAGCTGAAAGGAAGAATCACACCTTAAAGGAAATGGCTAATTGTATGCTTCAATCTAGAGGACTTAGTCATAATTTTTGGGCAGAGGCAATTAGCTGTGCAAATTACATAGTAAATCACACTCCTACTAAGGTTTTAAAGAATATCACTCCAAAAGAAGCATGGAGCTCAATTAAAATAGATGTAAGTCATTTTCGTGTTTTTGGAAGTCAAGCATGGGCCCATATTCTAGATTAGAAACATAAAGCTTTAGAACCTAAGAGTGAAAAATGTACTTTTGTTGGATATTTTGAAGATGTTAAATGATATAGACTTATTCCACTTAAGTCCAAAAATGTTATCATTAGAGGAGATGTAAAGTTTGCTAAAAATATATCAACCTATGAGCCTAGTTCGGTGGATGTGCCACCTCTCTCCATCGCTTCTACGCCTAAAAATATTTCTTCTTTAGATGATGACAGCAAGGATGAAAATCCTTCCCCACCTTCTCAGGATCCTCCTTCAGCTCATCAGATTCCCAAATGGGTCTATGCTAACTCAGGATGCAGCAGGTGCTCTTGTAAGTGATCCTATAGATCAATGACGTACATGTTCTCAATTTGACAGAGCCTCTTCTTACTCGCTCAAGCTCTAATGAATTATGATCCTGACACCTTTGCAAAAGCTTCAGACCATCCAGATTGGGATGCAGCTATGAATGAACAATATCGTTCATTATTGGAAAATGATACATGGGATCTTGTTCCTCTTCCAAAGGGATGAAAACTTGTTAGATGTGTTATGCTCCTATACCAATAGGTGTCATATTTCATGATTGACTTGGTGAGCTATGAATATGTTCATACCTTTCCTTGTTGCAAAGGTTTTCCATATTTTCAAAAAAATAAAAAAAATTTAAAAAAATGTAAAGAGGGTATACCCTAAAAGAAAAATCAAAGGGTGAAAAGAATAAAATGGTCAAAAAATGAGAATAAATGAACCCCAAACAAAAATAGACCAGGAAAGTGTGCAAGTCTAAATGCCACTACTATTTCATTTTCTGTAATAAGCAATTGTGTGCAGCTTGTTAAACTTATGCCACAATTGACGAAGAATCAAACTATTTAAACTTGGCTCATTCATTGTTCAATTTCATGCTATAGAGATAGAGAATAAAATCTGACCAAACTGTTTAATCTTGGTAGATAAGTAGATAGGTAGAGTAAATAAAAGGAGCTCAATAGTTTAAACTAAGCCCTTGGATGTAATAAGGTTAGATTTAGATAGACTTCCATATGTAAAAGAAAAAGTGTGATAAGGGTTTGCCAGTCCAAGTGCACCCAAATAAAGAAGAAAAAATGCTAGGTTAAAGTAGGTAGGGTAGGTAGACGGTGTTGCAGAATTACTTGTGATGGATAATGTCTCTGAAAGGTGTCAAATTTTATTTTTGTCACAAGTGCAAGGCAAACATTTTACTTGATGTAGTACAAGCAAAAGAAGGATACATTATTAACTTCCCTTCGCATTTTTCCCTAAATATTTCACTAATTCCCCCTAAAGTATTAAGGTCTTTGAAAATCAAAGGGGCTCAGAGCATTTCTATGACTTCTGGAGGGACCGGACCCTCGGCCCAGTGATTTAAAAGCCTAAGTACTTAGACTTATCCATAAATCGTTCATTTCATTTCATAAAGTTTCCTAAGTAAAATCCTATTTTACTTAAGAATAATGCACAATACTTCATAAACCCCCTTTCAGTGTAGCCTAAGTGAGAATATATACATGAAATCTTTAACTTGGCACTTTCTGTTTCATTGTCATATTAACTTTAACTTATAGTATATAACTCCCAATAAACATTTACCCTTCCCGTATTATTTAAATATATAAAATCCCCAAGAATAATATATCCCGCCCCCCGGTTTTTGACAACCATAAACATCATTTAAAAGGAATTAATGAATTAATTTGTAATTCATTAAGAACCTTCCCCACCGCATGACAACAGGATTAATTAACCCTCTAGGTTAATTAATAACGATCCCTCGACCAATTACATTGCCCCCGATGCGATTAAAACATTGTTTATTGTGTTGGGCCCGCTACAGTTAATGCCCCACCATGTCCCACGCCCGTCCGCCATCCGATTAATCTCCTTTCATCCGACAGTTGACGATGATATCGCGCCCCGCTGGTGACCGCGCTTTAACTCGCGATCACCAGGCGGTTTTCCACCCGTACTCCTGCCACGCGTCACGTTGTCCATATGCTCGCTCGCCCCCGGCCCAAAACCACCCAGCCTCAAAAGCAGTGCGATACAAACCGCTTACCACCCTCTGCAAGTGACAAAACGTCACATCCCACTTACGTCATACGCTCGATAAAACCAAAAAAGACCCGCCAACCTCAGTTTTGTTAAATAAACGAACAAAGTGTCATTTTCACTGTAATACACTGCGACCCGTGCTCCCATGCAAAACAACATCTGAGTCAACTGTTCTAGTTTCCCAGCTACCACTTGACCAGAAAATTTACAGCGACACGCTCTGTAGCCTGTCATCCAACCTGCCATTGTACAGTTTACCTCCTAAACACAGGTATTTATCCAGTTTACCCTGCAACCCTGTAATTTTGGTTTTCTACTGAAAATTCTACCAGAGAGGGCCAAATTCAAGTCTAAAAACGGTCTGTGTTGCCATAAAAAGTCCCCAAACCTGCTGTTTGGTCTATTTTCCCACAGAAATCCCAAATTCCATATTGAATCCATAAGAACCAAATATGGAAACCCCTATAGCCCTGAATGTAGCACCCATGAATGCACCTCACAAAGACTTAGATTATCTACCTCTGGCCGATAAAGATTTTCAGATAAAAGACCTATCTGGTGCTAAAAACCATCTTAAAGTCTTTTTCCATGCCAGGGATAGTTATCTAAATAAATCAGACATTTTTGGACTGTGGGAATCTAACCTTCCCATGTATTTCCTCCCCTCAGTCCATGTTTTCCCAGAAATAATTCATCATTACTGTGCTAATTATGATCCCAACCATAGAGTGGTAATGTCTCCAAGCCAGACAGTCCTTTTCCCATAAATGCTAAATCCATCAATGAAATGCTACAATTCCATTCCAGTTAGCCCCTTACTCCTATTTCCATGGGATATTTTCTTGAAAAAGCATCTTAGTTATCCAAATCAGAAGTCACTCGTATTGCTCAAACCTTCATGTTGCCAAAGCACCAGCCCAAAGGTCCACCTCCTTATTTGCAGGCTTTCTTCACTGAAACTGGAAGACTCATTGTTGATATGATATCCCTGATTATGGGATTTAACTCTAGTGAATATGTTGATGATATCACCCTAGTGTTACTATCAATCTTTACTCCAGGACAACCCCCTGCTGTCAGATATGATTATGCCACCTTTATTGCCAACAAAATCCATGATCAATTCCTGAATTTGGATAGGGAAGGAGTTTTCAAATACACCTCTTTCATATACCATCTTATGTTGTATTATCAGTGAGATAACTTTCCTTTCCCTATCAAGAAATTGGACACCAAAGGAAATCCTAGATCTGTTATCTTTTGGAGTTCCATCTTTCATAATACCAGTGAGTCCCCTTATACTTATAATGAGTTCATTGACTTATTTGTACATCCAGCAACCACTCTGTTGATAGGAGTTTCCCCTCCTAGGATCAATGGTGACATGAAGAAAATTCTCCAGCTCTCTAAGCAATACAAGACAGGTGACTGGTACCTATATGGAAATCACACAGAAATCAAGATGTATGGATGTGAACTGTGCCCTTTTAAGTTGCCCAAGTATGTTCCCATGAGATTATTTGCATTGGAATATTTCAGGCAGATCATAAATGCAGATTTATTCCATTTTTGTGGTGCCAAGAAGAAAGCTCAGCTCAGAATTAAGAACCAGATAGGCCCTTTTGTCATCAACAATAGGGATGCATGGAAATAAGCTGAAAAAATATTAGAAGATCCCCTTAGATTATGAAAGAGTTTTAGGTGGGTACCATATGATCCCTACAATTTTATATGTGACAAAAGAATGAAGAAATTGAATAGTTTGCAAACCTGGATGAATGGATAGAGGGGACCCTAGTAGAAGAGGTTAATGAACAAGTCAATATGGAAAATGTTATGAGAGATCTTGAGAAAACCCTTGAATTATATTCTTTTGGGCATGTACCATTCAATTTGTTTAAAAAATCATCATTTAGTACATCCACTGTTGGAACTTCTCAACGGCCTCCACAAGAAGTCAACATACCAGCCACAGGAACATCCAAAGGAAAGGAAGCAGAGACCACGGAACAGCCTACAATGACAGATCAACCTGGAATTTCCAAAGAATAGGGTCGAGTACCAACTCCTCCAACTCAAACTAAAGTAGCAGAAAGTCCAATTTTGCAAACTCCTCTAAATGAGGAAAGAAATAAAAAGAGGGACAGGGAAACCACTACCCCCATCAGTGGACCTATAGGATAGCCTGGGACAAAGAGGCAAAGACTGAATCCTCTTTCAGAAGAGGAAATTATTGAAGAAACTATAGACAATCAAGGAGTTGAAAGGATAGTTAGCCAGCAAACCTCCCCATTGGGGGGAACATCCACTAGCTCACAGAGGCAGGAGCTAGAAAGACAACACAGTGCAGAAGTGTCATCCACTAGGCCACAAAGTAAAGAGGCCTTGGATATCAAGAAGACATTCACAGAAATAAAAGCAAAAAATGATCCAGTAAGACTTCAAATTTACAATCAGTATTTGAGAATGGCCCCCACAAACCAGCAGAGATTGATGTCAGCCTATGACATTCAAGAGGGAAAGATGATAATGAGCTACTTCAAGCCAAAGGTTCAACAACCTCAAATAGCAGCAGATTATATCAGAACAAATTTGGAAGTCTTGGCTAAGGATATTAATCCTTTGGATCAAATTGAACTTCACAAGAAAATTGGAGAAATGGTCTATTCTACCTTAACCAGTAAAGCCTTGATGGCTCATAGGCTACAAAATTCTTCGGATAATACAACTGCCTAGCTGAACTTATAAAAAGCCTCCTCCCTGGCTAAGGAAAATAGAATAAAATCATTAGAAGAAATCATCTTTGGATTGGGACATGACCCAAAAGATGTAAAAGGTGTAGAAGATCTAATCAAGAAGAAATAAGAAGACATTGCTGCCTTGAGGAAGCAACTAAAGCTGCCTCCTTCAAGGCATTCACAGATTATTGAGGTTATACAATAGAAATCTGAAGAAGAGATGATGGATCTCCTCTTGAAACTCAATGAAAGATTGAATGACACAGAGCAGGCACTAGTAAAAGCAATGAAGGACAAGCAGGGAGATTCAACCTCTCAGCCTCTTGATGTAATCCCCATAGTCTCAACAGTAGTCCCTTCTACACTTGGAACAGCATCAGCTCCAAACATCCCAACAGCCACAACAGAGGTGGTCACAGGTACGGCAACAGCAGGAACAGGACAAGGTAGCAGTGCTAATTTGAGCACTCAAGAATTGATAAAGGCAATGGAAGAAATGAGATTACAAGTTTCAGAATTAAAACGGGTAAAAGGGCAATTGGCTAAGGTAGAAAGAAATTATGATGTCTTCAAAATAAATGTTGTGGAAAAAACAAGGGAGATCAAAGCATTAGAAAATAAAGTGAAAACATTAGAAAAAGATCTCACTTTTGACAAGCCTCTTGCAGAGATCAAGAACAGTCTTTGGGCCAACATCACACAGTCCATAAATGATGTTTGGCCATCCATCAAAGTAATCTATAAATATATTGATCTAGTTAAAACATCACAGGGAGAAATTCAAAAGACAAAAGCTTTGTCAGAACAAATGCCTGATCAAGCCAACCGACTCATACAACTTTTGAATAACAGAACTAAGGAACAACTGGAGCAACTTGGCATTGCAGACAGGACAGACACTATTTTGGAAATCAAAATGGTGCTAACCAAGAAAACTTTGATGCAAAATTTGGAGAGAAGATGTCAAGATATGCAGGTGGAAATTAATTCTTTTATGGAAAAGTTTACTATTTTGCAGAATAAAGGGCTACCAAGTCCTTTAGTGATTAATGATAGATTAATGAAGCATATAGATTACGTAAGAAAATTGAATAAGCATGCTGGTAGTCAAGCTAGTTCATCAACAAGTGCATCAGGAATAAAATCACTCCCCACAGACCGAGTTCTCTATGACAGCTTAGAGAACTTATTCTATGTTCAGCATGAGATAAAGCACTTGTTCCCAATCCAGCCTAACTTTTTTAGATATACAGGGATGGATGAAACTCTGAGGAAACTTCAGAAACACAAATTGCTAGAGCAAAAATGATGGGAAGACATGTTGGAAATTTTGTAAATTTATCTCTGGTAAAATGTAAATTTTGAGCTATTTACTATGGTAAAATGAATAAAGGTGAACAGAGATGAACAAAGGTCAAACAGGTCGAAGTGTATCAAAACAGGTAAAGAGTATCAGTCAAAACAGGGCAGCCAACACATAGTTACTAAAGAAGACAGGAGCAAGCCAAATCATAAGGCCTGCCTCCAGCACACTCAGCAAGAAAAGGAACAGCACAACATCAGTTTACCTTTCTCCTATCTTTGAGACTAGTTGTCTCTATTTTCTTATAACCTACTCTTAGTCACCCTAGAATATATCTCACTCTGTTATGAGATATTTTGTGTAAAGATTTTTGCACAAATACCCCCTCAATTGGAGTATTGAGGGTGGATTCATAGAAATTGCTATAACATTGACTATTTTGGAATAAAGTGTTGATTGGAACAAATTTTGTATGGCTTGCTGGATAAAGAATTGAAGCAAAGGACTTTTCACATATTTCTTGAAGCAAACACTGGATGAATAAGTCCTCTATACCTTTTGTTTTAACATTTTCCTTGTTTATTATATCATTTATGTTTCACATCTGAATGATAAATGAAAAAGAATAATTCAGAATATGCTTGATTCCACTTTGTTTTCAATTGTTATTATTCTCCATGTTTTCTTCTGAATTGGGATAAACAATGAAATCTTAATTACTCTTGTTTTCTAATTCGTTCATTTTGATTATTTATTAAAGAATACTTAACTGCTCTTTAGTAGTAATCACTCAAGTTACCTCTTTAAATATGCTAAAGGAGTCTTAACTGCCCTTCACCGATTTTGAGCCCATTCCATCTATCCGAAGTTGTTATTTGTTCCCTGTTTGACCATCTTGCCCTGTGAAACCATCCTTTGTTAAGAAACTAAATCTAGTTAAGCCATCATCTTTGGCTCCATTAGCCCAATGGCCTATGCTACTCAGTTTTACCCCTCTACTATTGAATCTCACCACCCAAACTCAAACAAAACTCCTAAACTTCACAACTAGCCTAATATCTTTCAAAACCAAGCTAAATCATAAAGAGAGAGCCCTCTCTGGGTACAGATTGGCTAGATTATATACCTAAAAGTTTGTTTGTGGTGACCTCGGACCCCTTTCCTCTTCCAACAACTTCAAGGAAAATCTGAGTGATAACAAGACGCAAATGGGTTTACATAACCAATTATGGACCATATGGAAAAGTTGATAAACATAAAGCTCAGCTTGTTGGTAAGGGTTTTTCACAAGTTGAAGGCATTGACTATACTGAAACCTTCTCCCCTGTTTCCAAAATGAACTCTATCTGCCTTAGTCTTTCCCTTGCTACCTCTTTCAAATGGGAAATCCATCAGATGGATGTTAAATATTCCTTTTTGCATGGGGACTTGCATGAAGAAATCTATATGGAACAACCTCTTGGATTTATACAAACAGACTCTAACCTTGTATGTCGACTTAATAAATCCCTTTGTGGTCTCAAGCAAGCCCGTTGGCATTGGTATGCCAAAATGGATAGCTTTCTTTTAGATACTGGATTTTCTAGGTGTCATTCTGACAATATTGTTTACACCAAGAAAGTTGGTAAGTATCTTATCATTCTTGTTCTTTATGTTGATGATCTTATCCTTACTGGTAGTGATGCCAACCTTATAAACCATGTGAAGTCTAGCCTTAAAAATCAGTTTGAAATGAAAGACTTAAGAAACTTGCATTATTTTCTTGGTCTTCAAGTCTTGCAATCCAAGGAAGGTATTTCCCTTTCCCAACCCAAGTATGCATGTGATCTTCTATGCCACTTTCACATGGAAGATTGTAAGCCAACCCCTTCTCCCTTTCAGTTTGGAGCCAAACTTTTAGTCACTTGTACTTCCCTAGAAGTTGATGCTACCTTATACTGTCAGCTTGTAGGAAAACTTTTGTATCTGACCCATACCTGTCCTGACCTTTCCTTTGTTGTTGTCCTTATTGCTCGGTTTATGCAAAACCCACATGAAAGTCATTGGAAAGTAGCCAAAACAATAATTTGTTATGTTCGAGGTACAGTTCAGTTTGGGATTCATTATAATGTAGAAGCATCTCCTCTATTGGTTGGTTTCACTGATTCCAATTAGGCTGGTGACCCTGATGATTGGAAGTCTACTGCAAGTTATGTCTTCACTCTTGGTTCTGGATGTTGGGTTGTGTTATATTCTTTCCACGACTAGCCCACGTAGTTAACTGAGGGGTTACGAGGGGGGCGGAGCCCCCCTTCGTTGTGCCGATTGCGTAGCGAGGGGAGTCATAGGGGGTTTGAGGGGTGTAGGTAACCCCACTCTATATTAAGTTTTGGACCCTATATTAGGTGTCACGGACCTACCTATGGTTTTGTGCATGTTTTTCGCACATGGTTTTGGACGCGATGGTTTTCAGTCCATGGTTTTGGACGTGATGGTTTTCAGTCCATGGTATTGGATGCTTCGGCATGTATAAATATGTATTGTAACATTGAAAGGAAAATAATGAAAAATCAAGTTGGTAGTCCCGATTTTGGGATGCAGGCGAAAATGTCTGTGTATATGTGTTTTATGTGTTATTCTCTCGCGTTGTTTATTTTTTGTGTTCTAGAATTCGTATGTAGGTAATTTATGTACGGGGTTAAAACCTACATTTGGTATCATAGCTATTTTGGCTTCAAGGGAAGGCCTTTACTACTGAGGGGTTTTGCTCGGGCTTGTGGTAGACTCTGTTCAATGGGAGATTTGCGGGATCAATTCTGGTGGTGAAAGAAGATCATGAGCAGTGGAAAGATAGAGATCATGAAATTTAATGGTCAGAGTTTTGAGTTATGTAAACTCAAGATGGAGGATCTGTTGGGGGATAAAGATCAGTGGATCGTGGTAGATCCACGTACTAAACCAATTGGAGTGTCTGATGAAGAATGGAAGAAGTTGGATCGGAAGGCAAAGAGCACAATATGATTGTGTGTCTCAGATTCAGTATTGTTGAACGTATCAGTGGAAGCTACGGATAAGGATTTGTGGGACAAGTTAGGGACTTTATACCAATCTAACTCTCTGGTGAGTAAACTGTTCCTACGGAAAAAGTTGTATAACCTGAGGATGAAAGATGGAGACTTGGTGACAGAGCATCTGAACAAATTTAATATTGTGGTAAGTCAGTTATCATCTGTTGATATTAAAATTTCAGATGAAGATAAGTGCATCAATTTTCTATGTTCTCTACCAGATTCATGGGATAGTTTGGTTATTGCAATAGGTAGCAATACAACTGCCTTGCAGTTTGATGAAATAGTCTCATCCTTGCTGACGGAAGAAATGAGACGTAAAAATATGGAGAGCTAGAATGGTGATGCCCTTTTTATACGAGGATGGTCATAGAATAGAAACAAAAATAAGTCATCAAGTGGGAGGTATAAATCTAGAGGGAGATCTAAATCTCCAAGAAAACCTGTAAAGGTGGTGTGCTGGAAATGCAAAAAGGAAGGGCACTACAAAAGGGACTGTAAATATAAAGCTCCTGATAAAGTAAAGGGATCTGATGATGCTCCTTCTGAAGAGGTGAAAACCACCTTAGATGAAGGTGGGGATGTGTACTTGGCTTCTTCAAGTACACATGTAGATCACGAGGCATGGTTGATTGACTCAGGTGCATCCTTTCACTTCACTCCCCATAGAGAGTGCTTTTGCGAGTATGAGAAATATGGTGGTGGTGATGTCTTCTTGGGGGATGACAAGAAGGCTAGAATCGTTGGTCGCGGAAAACTAAAGTTGAAGTTGCAAGGTGGAAGGGTTAGAACACTTCTAGGTGTTCTGCATATTCCTGCATTAGCTAGAAATCTTATTTCTATAAGCAAGCTAGATGATGCAGGTGTAAAAACAGTGTTCGAGAAGGATACCTGCAAGATGGTTCAGGGGGCACTAGTATTGATGTGGGGAGTTTGAATTGGAACTCTGTACAAGCTGCAAGGTAGCACTGTTGTTGATGGGTGCAATAGTTTTGTGATTCTTGAAAGTGGAGCAGAAATATAGTGGTCTCTGTAGAGAAGACCATGTTGTGGCATCAAAGGCTTGGACATATTGGAGAGAAGGGCCTTCGAATACTTCATGGTCAAGGTATGGTAGAAGGTATGAGTAATAGCTCTTTGGATTTTGATTTGTGTGAAAATTGGGTATATGGGAAGCAGAATCAGGTGAGTTTCCCCTCTAGTGGTAAGAGGGTGAAATAGATATTAGAGCTTGTGCACAGTGATGTGTTTGGACCTGTGAAGGTTCCATCACTGGGTAAGTCTATGTACTATGTATACTTTATAGATGACTTCTCAAGGAATATATGGATATATTTCCTTAAGAAGAAATATGAAGTCTTTGACAGGTTTAAAAAATTTAAGGCTCTGGTGGAAAACTAGACATAGAAGAAGATAAAGGTGCTGAGGACAGATAACAGTGGAGAGTTTTGTAGTAAGGAATTTGTAGAATTCTGTAAGAAGTGTGGTATTGCACGATAGAAAACTACTCCATACACACTTGAGCAAAATGGAGTTGCAAAAAGAATGAACAAGACATTGATGGAAAGGGCAAGAAGCATGCTCAGTGGTGTTGGGTTAAGACAAGAATTCTAGGTAGAGGCAGTGGAGACAACATGTTACCTAGTCAACAGTTCATCTTCATCAGTGTTGGAGGATAAGAATCCACAAGAGGTATGGATTGGTAAGAAACCCTCTCTTTCACATCTGAGGGTATTTGGATGTGATGCATATGTACATGTTCCAAAGGAGAAATGAACCAAGTTGGATAGTAATCTTTATTGGGTATAAGGATGGTTTAAAGGGTTATAAGATTTGTAACCCAGTAACAAGGAAGGTTGTGTATAGCCAAGATGTGGTGTTCAGAGAGGTGAAAGATGTTATTAAACATGAAGTCCAACCAAGGGAACCTGAGAAGATAGAGTTTGAGCTGAAGGAGGAAGAATCAAAATCTACAGTAGAGGAGGAATTAGAAGATGAAGAGCCACAAACTCTGGGTGTGAGAAGATCAGTTCAAGAAAGAAGGCAGCTAGAAAGGTATAGTCCAACCGCTTTTTGTTCAAATCTTGCTTTATCTATTACTGATGATGATCCCAGAACTGTGAAGGAAGCAGTAGATTCAGAGGATGGAAAATTCTGGAAATAGGCCATGGTTGATGAAATGGAATCTTTGCACAAAAAAGAGGCTTGGGATCTGGTGGAGTTGTCGGCTGGAGGAAACCCATTGGCAACAAATGGGTGTTTAAGAAGAAGACAAATGGAGAAGGAAAGGTGGAGAAATACAAAGCTCGGTTGGTAGCAAAAGGTTATTCCCAGGCGTCAGGAATTTATTTTGGTGATATTTGTTCTCCTGTTGCCAAGGTAACTTCTATTAGATTACTTTTATCTGTTACTGCTTCTTTTGATTTTGAGGTAGAATAGATGGATGTGAAGACAACATTTCTTTATGGGGATCTAGAAGAGGAGATCTACATGAAGCAACCTGAAGGCTTTGCGGTGAAGGGTGAGAAAGAACTGGTATGCAAGTTAAAGAAGTCTTTGTATGGGTTAAAACAATCACCAAGGATGTGGTATCAGAAATTTGATACATTTATATGGGGACTTGGCTTCACCAGAAGCAAAGAAAATCACTGTGTGTATTTTAAATTAATTGGTGACCGTGTTATTTGTCTAGTCTTATATGTGGATGAAATGACAAGGAAATTATCCAGGATTTGAAGGCCCATTTTTCCTCCAAATTTGACATGAAAGATCTTGGTGCTACAAACTATATTTTGGGCATGAAAATTAAAAGAGATCGGACAAAGAGGAAGCTCTGGTTAAACCAGAGGAAGTATGTCGAGACAATATTGCAGAGGTTTAATATGCAGGATAGTAAACTGGTGAAGGTTCCTATTCCTGTAGGTGTAAAGTTATCTGCTGAACAGTGTCCCAAGACATAAGAAGAGGAAGAGGACATGTCCCATGTTCCATATGCAAGTGCAGGCGGTAGCTTGATGTATGAGATGGTCTGTACTAGACCAGACATTACACACGTAGTCGGAGTATTGAGCAGGTTTATGTCAAAACCAGGAAAGGAGTACATGATAGCAGTGAAGAGGGTTTTCAGGTATTTGTGTGGCACTTGTTGTTATGGTTTGTGCTACCAAGGAAGACCAGGATTGAACAGAGTGTTGGATATTCATGGATTTGTTGATGCAGGCTGGGTTGGAGATATGGATCAGAGAAGATCTACAAGTGGGTATGTGTTTAACCTATTTGGAGTTGCAGTCATTTGGATGAGTAAGAAACAATCTATAGTGGCACTATAAACTATAGAGGCAGAATACATGGCAGCCACTCATGCAAGCAAGGAAGCAGTTTGGTTGCAGAGATTGTGTTCAAGTATGGGGTTAGTACAGGGAGCTATAAGGATAGAATGTGATAGCCAAAGTGAACTTTTCTTGGCAAAGGACCCTGCATATCATTCAAAGAGAAAGCAAATTGATGTTCAGTATCACTTTGTGAGGGATATGATAAAAGACAAAAAGGTGTCGCTGATAAAGGTGGACACTTTGAAGAATACTGCAGATTCATTGACAAAATCTGTGAGCTTTGAGAAGTTCTCTTGGTGTAGAGAAACAATGGGAATTGCAGGGTTGGATAAATAACTAAGCTCTCTTGTGGCCCCCTATGGAAAGAAAACAAGAAGTGGGAGAATTTTGGGTTGTCTTATATTCTTTCCATGACTAGCCCATGTAGTTAACTGGGGGGTTAGGAGGGGGGTGGAGCCCCCCCTTCATTGTGCTGATTGTGTAGCGGGGGGAGTCACATGGGGTTTCACGGGTGCAGGTAACTCCACTCTATATTAGGTTTGAGGGGTGCAGGTAGCCCCACTCTATATTAAGTTTGGGACCCTATATTAGGTTGGGCGGACCTACCTATGGTTTTGTGCATGTTTTTCGCACATGGTTTTCAATCCATGGTTTTGGACGCGATGGTTTTCAATCCATGGTATTGGATGCTTCAAAATGTATAAATATGTATTGTACCATTGAAAGGAAAATAATGAAAAATCAAGCTAGTAGTCCCATTTTTACGATCCAGGGGAAAATCTCTGTGTATATGTGTTTTATGTGTTATGCTCTCGCATTTTTTATTTTCTATGTTCTAGAATTCGTATGCAGGTAATTTTTGTACGAGATTAAAACCTACACTAGACCTATTACATGGGCTTGCAAGAAACAAAATGCCATTTCTCTTTCATCTGCAGAAGTAGAGTATCATGGCATCGTAGAAGCTTGTAAGGAAGCCTTGTGGCTTCGCCAGGTCTTGTCAGAGTTTGGATTTCAACGGCAACATTTGACTACACTTTGGTGTGATAAACAAAGTGCCATTCAACTATGCAAAGATCTAGTTCAACTTTAGCGCAGTAAACACATTGAACTACACATGTAATTCATCAGAAAGCTCATTCATGACCTTGCTCTTGAAGTGCAATATTGTTCAACCGATGATCAAGTTGCATACATCTTTACAAAGGCTCTCACAGAGGCGAAGTTTACTAAATTTCGATTTATGGTTGGAGTTTAGGAAGTTGTCACTAAGCGAGGATAGGCTCTAATGCTTCCCTCCTCCTATTGTGTCATATTTGCACATCCTTCAATCCTATCCCAAGTTGTTGTTCTTAAGGGGAGATGTTAGGATATTCTGACACATAGGAAATAGTTAAGTAGAACTTGGTCTAGTGTAGAGTTAGGTAAATTATGTTTCTTTACTATGTACTTTTGTAACTTACAATCCAATTGTCATGATATGTTCTAGACATGAAGTGATCTGACAGTTCATTGTCTGCTCAGTATTACCGACACTTGATCTTTGGCTTAGCACCCGATTGGTCCATGATATCTATTTAAAGGGCATGGAGGCTCAATTGTAGAGTGACCGTTCATGAGAGAAGCTTATGTGAATTTTCTTTCTTTTACATTAATAAATTTCCTAAAGTGGCCACATTGGCTCAAGATGTGGATTATTTCCCTCTTTGAGGGTTTTAACCACGTCAAGAATATCGGTGTATTGATCTGTGATTTGTTTGTGAGAGGTTTCCTTTGGTGTTCTATCTGAGAAACATACCCTGTATATTCCTATAATGGATGCACGAGATGGAAAAGCATTATCTCTCTTTAGGTGTTGTGAATTTTATGTATGGACCCCCTTGATTAATAAAAGAAAATGGCAGGAAACAAGGGGAACTCTAGAAATTATTTTGTATTGGATGAGGTGCTAGTTGTGATAGGTGGAAATAGATGATTAGTGAGTTGAGATGATGTGGCATCTAGTTGGCAGGATAGGTTAGCACAATGATGATGTGATATGATGTGGCGAAGACACATGACATGCTAATTTGACACTTTTGGAAGCCCAAGTGGCCCTTTTCCAAGTGAAAAGTCGCACCACTAATAGGGTGACACGTGGAAGAATGATG
The DNA here is from genome assembly GCA_031772625.1 of Pinus tabuliformis. NCBI lineage: Eukaryota > Viridiplantae > Streptophyta > Pinopsida > Pinales > Pinaceae > Pinus > Pinus tabuliformis. The sequence continues at coordinate 120,150,640 of CM062812.1, read as the reverse complement.
ACGTGGTTTGATGACTGGCATGAAACATCACCATACCATAGAAGGGTAGTAATAAGGTTCATGGAGTTGCATAATTAGATATTGTCATTGTTTCCAGATTCTATGAGATGGAGATATGTTCATTACTGGACAAATAAATTCATGTATCACCACAAAATGTTAAGTTGAAGTGATTTATGGAGACAAATTGGAGAATGACGTGGTTTATAGAGATGTGGCCAATAGAGAACACTATATAGAAATGCATAAATATGGTTAAAGACAAGAATTTAGCACCTCGATCCTTTTATGAATAATAGAGAAAATCATTGAAAAACATAGTCGATGTATCCTTCTCCATAATGATGACAAGTGGATGACAAATGGTTGTGACGTGATAGAAATGTGGTGTGGCCTAATGATGAAAAGGAAAGTGGTAGATAGGTGGTGATGACATGGCACATTATATCATGACATGTGGTAAGTGTTTTTAGACCTTTTAGGTGGCTAAGTGGGCTGAATCTGAGTTAAATGTGGCACCACTAAGAGACTTCCATGTGGAAATGATGACATCAGTAGACGATGTGGTAGATTATTAGGATTCACACCAGAGGATCATGTTTGTAAAGTTTTCCCAATGTACCGAACCATTCGATCCTCAGGGTGTTTGTATAAGCATCAAAACACAAAATATATGAGATACTGAATTATAACATCTAAGCACTTATGAGTTAAAGGCATGGATTTGAGGTTGCAGTAATGTGGTAGAGAGGGCTAAAGTTTGATGGCATGGAGGTATTTAAAGTTTTGGCATTTCAAGCACCAAAATACAGTTAAGTGATAATTGAAGTCAAAACCTATTTTGCTGCAGTGATTGAGTCCAACTGATATAGCCAAGAAGAATATTTACCAGATAAAATAACTATGACTTTATGCACATGGTGCAAAGAATATAAAATGTAACATAATTCATTGAAACTGGTTGGTGATCCCATTGAGAATTTGAGGTTGAATCTGAGCACCGAATTTAGCTCTAAGAAATTAAAGGTAGAACTATAGGAGTGAATCTAATCTAGTGAATATAAATTTATTGTATTCGTTATGAGAAGGTCATCCACGAGCTATGTGAGAATTAATGAAGCTTCTCTTTGAGCTATGTGAGAGATAATGAAGTTCATCTTTGAGCTATGTGATAGTTCACGAAGTTCATCTTCGAGTTATGTAAGAATTAACGGTCTCTCTTTGAGCTGCAAGAGACTGAAATGAATTTGATGTTATTGTGATGTGAGAGTGGGGGAGTGAATTCAATGGAAGCAAGGAAGAAGGCTGAAGACAATATGGTGATATTGGTTTGATTTATAATTAAAGAAACTTCTAGAGTTAGTATTTTCATACTGCCACCAGTGATCAAATATGCTCTTATAAAGTGGTCTTACGGTGTCAAAGTCAAATTTTTTCATTTCAGTGAGTCTTTAAGTAAATATTTGGTCGGTCGGTATTAGGTCTAGGATTTGTTCTCACTCCTTCCAAAGTATTCCAAGTATTGGTTCATGTCACCCTTCGACTGAGTGTATCATCATTCAAAGAGTTTTCATCATTATTTTAGGTTACAATGGGTCATTTTACACCTTGTTTGTGCTTCAGTTGTGCTTAGGTAAGGCTCATTTCCCTCTCCTAGGGTTTTGAAGGTAATTTTTCTTGGATGGTCAAATCATCAACAAAAGTTGTATCCTGATGCTCATACACCTTCACCTATCCTTAATATACCTTCTTAAACACTTCCCATCACTGATATCCCCCACATTCATCATTTTCCCACAAACCCTAGCCTATTGCTACAATTTGACACTTTTCTAGGTTAGGCATGTGTTTTTCCCTTTTGGACCCTTTCCCCTGACTCAATCCTTGAAATTCCGCTTTCCCCTACTGCCTAACATCCCTCCCTACTTCCAAAATTTTTCTCAGGGATTTAGAAGCCCCTCATGCCCTTCATTTCCCTTCATGGCTACAAATCCTTTGTTCCACACATCGAGATAGGTTTTATTCAAATGATGTTTATGAGCAATAAATGAAGAATTTGACAAAAGTGAGAGAGTTTTTTGTCCATAATAGACCCAAGAAGAAAAGCGTCCTTCATTGTTTACACAGGTCTTATGGTTTGGGAGAAATGTCCAGACAATCATTTGCCATAGGAGAGTTGTTGCACTTCTAAAGTGACCTTTGGAAAATCAAGCTTTATCCTAGATGGACTGTCCAAATGACTTTGTTGATTAGTCAAGTTATAACCAGACATAGAGAGCTTTCAAATGAGCTATAACAAGCTCAATTTGGAGTTAAGAAAGACCTCCAAAAGTTGACTGAAACAACACTCTACATTTTGGCAGCGTCATTCTGCACTTTTTAACCAGTCCTGGGAGATTGAGCATTTGACAGGGAAAATTAGCTCCAAATTGAAAAATTCAAGATTTTCTGGAAATCAGACTCGCCAATATTTCCAACGAGCTATCCCACACTCAATTTGGACATTAGGAAAGCAATAAAACGTTAGATTGATGTGGTGTTGCACGTTGAGGAGGTGGCGCTGCACATACAGGCTAAGCGCTGTGCGCAGGGCAATTCTGGTAGTGTAAAATGACACTATGTTGTGCATTTAGGAGGCTGTTGAATGCCTATAGAAGGTGGCACTGCACATACAAGCTGAGCGCTGTGTGTAGGGTGATTCTGGCAATGTAAAACAACATTGCATTGTGCATTTAGGAGGGCGTTGCGTGCCTATAGAAGGTGCTGCACGTTGAGCAGAAAAGACCAAAAAATCCTCTAGCTTCATAAAGACTTCCAAAAGTACCCTCTCATCTCTCAAACAAGTAAGTGCCCTCACTATATGTCATCATTGAAATTACAATTGAAGTGTTTGAAGGAATTTACCATGACAAATGTGAAACCACAGATTCTCCCTCAATTACACCATAGAAACCCTAATCCCCTTTATTTCTCCCACCATCTATTATTAAAACCTTGAAATTATCTCCTATATCACTCCATAACATTCTATACCCCCTCATCCTTCATCCCACAGGTTATATTTCAAAAAAGGACCCAAGCCCCTCTCCCCCATTTTCATGATTCATACCCTCCCCTTCATTTTCTAGCCCACCAAAATACCTCACAAGGTCATTTCCCATCCCCCCACTCCTAAATCACTCTTACTCATTCCCTTCATCCCTTTTCTAGGAGTGCACAACCTTAAAATTTGTAAACATGGTCAGAGAAGACAGAGACTATGAGGAGGAAAACACCGACAGTGATAGTTCGACAGATAAACCTCAACATCAGAGAAAACCACACAAGGGAGGCAGAATTATCAGGGAAGATCCATCAAACCTCAGATAATTGTAGGCCTCTCAGTTGGTTGTCACTTGTTTCATACATCTGGGGTGCTATGAGTTCTATGAGTAGGTAGAGAGAGTTCAACACCATCCTGAGCTCACCAAGCATTTTGTAGCCCATCTTCAGGACAATAAGGTGACTTTTGCTAGGGTGACATTTACAGTTTCACCTTCCATTATTGCGGATGCAACCAGGATTCCGAATATAGGGGAGAAGTGGTACAAGGTACAAGACCTAGATGAACACTATTATGAGCCTTATATCAAACCCAGGTATAGAAATGAGGTGACAATACTTTTTCCTTTCAGATTCCTTGAAGACAAGTATGCCCCCATGATGAAAATCATCATGAAATATTTCACTTGTGAGGGCAGATTTTCCAGACTATACACCTATCACTTCAGGTTTCTCATGAATTTTACCAGGGTGAGGATGTTAAACCTCCCTTATTTCTTGTTCAGGAATATTGAGAAGATGGTCCATTTTATGCAGAAAAGGTAATACCCTCAACAAATAAGTAGTCTCTATCATTATTCCCTAATAAAGATGATTGTGATTCATAATCTTAGCCTTGTCAACATCTCTTGGTAGACATTCATTGCTCATGACATATTCAAGGGTCCTCAAATTCCTCCACCAGTGTCTCAAGAATCAAGTGGACCTTATAACAGTTCTCGAGTGGAGACATATGAGAAGGAAAAAGATACTAGAGCTACTAAGGTGCCCAGGACAACTTGACATATTAGAGGCAAACAAGGAGATTGTTTGTAGCTGATAGGAAAACTTTTGCTCCACAAAATGTGGAAAGGACCTTGCCTTCTTCATCAACTCATAGGAAAATGCCAGCTCCATAGGATGTGGAAGGGGCTTTGCCTTCTTCATCATAGTAGGTATAGGTGAAGCAGCTACACAAAGGGAAAGAAAAGATGTCGGAGGAAAGTTTTGATCATGAGGAGGAAGAGAGAGACTTTGATTTGACAAGGCATGATGAGCTGGAGCAACATTATACTCATCATGGCATGGAAACAATTGACTTAGAGGCTCAGGATGAAGAAACAATAAAGGACATCATCATACAGGAAAAGGAGGCTCAAGTCCAAGCATTGCTGGACAATTTGGAGAAAGCCAAGTATGTCATCACATATTTCGAACAAGAGAACAAGAAGTTGAGTGACAAGTAGGTCTTCATGGAGCTGGAACTTCTCAAGGTAAAACGACAAGGTGACAAGGAGGGACCGGTCACTTTGTCTCCTATTGAGAAGGAAATTGAGGATGATAGAGAGACTTGGCTTGAGAGAGTTAATTTACACCTAGAGAAGTTATTGCAGAAGGCCAATAGGGACAACTAGATGATCAAGCACATGGCCTATCATTATAGGATCTGAAACAAAATTTGCAACATGAGGGTCAAAAAGATGAAAGCTAGGTTAAGGCGGGCTCTAAAGGGGAAAAAAGAGGAGGATAGGCTTAGGTTGCTTGCTGAAGCTTCCTTGGATCATCAAGATGCTTGATGGTGGTGCTGCTCACCAATTTTGGTCAGGTTTGGAGGGGATTTTTCCTTTTGCAAATTTTGGAAATTGCACACACAGAAAATTTGGCTCATGTACTCATCACTCTGAATCCAAAAATGCAAGCCATTTGTCCATTGGGTGCCCCTACGAAAAGCACATAGGGGCACCCAATGGACAAATGGCTTGCATTTTTGGATTCAGAGCGATGAGTACATGCGCCCTATGGATTTTCTAAGTTTTTGGGGCAGAAATGGTCCATCAAAAAGGAAACAAACACCCTAAAAATGACCTTTCTGCCACTTTTTGGACACACAGAAGCAGTCCTGGGAGAATCAACCTTTTAGGGTTCAAATGAGCTTCACATGAAGAAAATTCAGGTGTTTTGGAAAGTAGACTTGAAGGAATTTACAACGAGATATCATGAGCTCATTTTGGATATCGGGAAGGCTTCCAAAAATGACCTGAAAGTGGTGCTACGCATTGGGCCAGTGGTGCTGTGTGTAGGGAAAATTTTGCACAGGATGGCTATTTTTCTATGTTTTGACTGTGTTCATGGATTTTCTCTCATGGAGGATGTTTTACTGATGTAAATTATGACTTGGATTGTAAACATGATAGATAAGTAGTAGTAGAGGGTATATTCATTAGATTAAAAGTCAATTTGAGCTTAATGAATAAGTTTTTTCACATTTAGAGGCAAGTTGTTAAGATGCCTATATTCTAGTTTCTTGTTCAAAGTTGGTTAGATTAGCTCCTCATATTAGGGATTCAACCCCTAAGGATAGGAGGAGGTTGAATTCATTTCTATATCTTCTTCTTCTTTCTCATTGTAAACGGTTGGACTCAACTGGATGCTTATGCCTTGATTGTACATCATTTTGTAGCAGTTTAGCAGGAGATTAATAAAAGTTGCAGTTATTTTTTTGGGATCCATGTGGTATGAAGTTTAGTTCAGTTTCTTCTCTTATGATCATATGTTAGAATGTTGTGTACTTCATTAATCATTTCATTGCTTCTAAGTGAATGTTTTCAAGTTGATAGGCAGAATTCATAACATCACTACTCTGCTTTGGGGAAATATTCACCATTATATGTTTTCTAGAGTCTAGGAAGGATCCATGGTAATCACATGCTCTTCCTAGCTTCTCACCAGTCTTAAAACACTTCACCCATGAAAACCTAGAGTGCTAAACCTTATGCCTACCTTGCCCCATTGAACACCCTGCAATTTTGACCTAATTCCCTAGCCCAAACTATCTGGCTCTTCCTGATCCAACATAACCCCTTCAAAATCAAATCAAACCTTATGCTACTATACCTAGCCTAATATCCTTTTCTTGATCTAGTCATCTTGGCTGAGATCCTTACGGAGAGAGTCCTCTCCTTGCCTAGTAGGGCTAGCTACTTGGCTAAGCGTGGTTTCTGGTTACCCTGGCCTGCCTTCTTTCAGCCTGAGGTTCAATCCAGGTTATAACATAGTGGCAACCATACTGGGAGAGAGAAAAAGGTTTTGTATTCCCTAGGAAAGATCATCAAAGTTCAGATCTGATTGTTGATGGTGAACAGTGGTCAGATGCATGTGAAGGTTGAAATCATTCACTTGGCGACTCCAGTGTCAAAAAATCCTAATGTTCAGATTTTTTTATGGAAAATCCACACTTCAAGAACCAATAGCCAGAAGAATTTCTTGGTGAATTCATTGTTATCAAAATGGATTTGTTTGCTTGAAGGTATGCTCCCATGATCCGAGATCACATTCCAGGTTTCCCAAATAAAATTCCTAAGGTAGATTGGCAAAGGAATTTGCCTATGTTTAAAGATGATGATAGGAATGATGCTGCTTTACATCTGGTTAGATTTCACATGCATACTCACAACTTGAAGGTTGATTTTCCTGAAGACTACTTGATGAAGATATTCATGGCCACTTTGGAAGGTGAAGACCGATCTTTGTATGAAAGTTTACCGCCTACTTGTATTTACTGTTTAAAGGATTTTCATCCCATGTTCTTTGAAAGGTATAAAGAATCTTGTCCATCCTTAATATTAGTTCAGAACTATTGTAAACATGTTTATAGTTTTATTAAAAATATTGAGAAAGTTTATGAAGATGATGACTTCATGGATGATGAGATCATGGAAGCCATGTATGAAAATCCATTTCATCAACATAAAGAGAGCTTAGAGGATACTTATCAAGGTGCTCAGGAAATTTTGCAACAGGTTCAAGATCTTAGTACAATTGAAAATGATGGAAGACAAGGTCTTATTTTAGATCTACTCATAGCAGGAGACAGTATGCAGGAAAATCAAGTTCCAATTTCAAATTGTGATAAAGTCAAGTTGGCTATTTCCGATCTAGATTCAGATCGTGATGATGAAGAGTACCTTGTTCTGAATCCCATGAAGGAGAATTGTGTTGTTGAGATCATCTGGAATTAAGAAAACAAAGTTATTGATCCAAGTGTTCTCATTCAATTAGAACAAATCCTTCACGAGAAGGTAATCTAGTCATTTTATGAAAAACAAGACGAGATACTTGTTCAAGTAAGTGAAAAATCTTCTTTGGATAACTCAGTGGTAAATGATAGAAGTGCGATAAGAAACATGGCAATCTAGTTGCCATGTCATATGAAGATGATCAACAATGTATTCAAATTTTAGAAGACCAGGGAATTGAGGACTGTCATTCAAATTTTTCTTCTCATATTTAATGTTTTGAATTGTTATTTCAAGAAGATAATTATTGTTTTAGTGAAAGAAAACAAAAGGTACTATCTCCTCTATCTGAAGATGAGATAGATCAACTCTTGAAAGGTCATGTTACAACCCAAGCTCATGCAGGTTTGCAGTGTTCACATCGTCAAGGTGTTAGTGAAGCTTCTTCCACTTTTGAAAATGAGGATAGTCTTGAAATTAGATTTATAGATCAGTGAAAAAATATTGTTTTCTTTCATGAAGATGATAGGGCTGTCATGAGTGATAATCTTGAAGAATGTTTTCTGTTTAAGAATGACTTAGACTATGCAATTGAGGAGTATGAGCCTGAAAGGGACAATATGCCAAAAATCGAGTCAAAATTTCTTATGCTCGAGGAATTTATAGCCAACACTCAGATAGCAGAAGCTTATAATTCTCCATGCCTTCCTATCAATTAGAAACCAACTGTTCTTTCATATCAGAATGAAGGGAGTACTTGTATTTGTGCTGTTGGATCTCAAGACAAGCTAGTTCTTTAGGATTTTCAAGATCCCTTCGACATTATTTTGCAAGAATTAGAGAAGATGAATGTTGCCTGGTTTGTTAGCATAAGCCTTGGTTTCAGTTGTTATTGTGAGTTTCCTACATGTACATCATTCTGTCTGCTTGAGGAAAGTGAGAGCAGAATTTCAGTGAGTAGCCATCTACTAGATTGGTTACATTGGAAGGTTCACTTCACATGATTGTACATATTTCTTCAGTAGGTAGCTGGTTGTCATCAGTATTTGAAACCCTCAAATCTCGATGGTCTGCTGCCATTAATAATTTTTCTAAGTACTTGTTTCAACTAATTCTTGAGTCATTTTTCAGTCAATTTCAAGCCAGTTTCGAATCAGTTTGTGTCTTTGAGTCCTCAATATTCAGTCATGTATTTTAGATTGAGGTTTTTTTTAATCCATGCCCAATGGATAAGGCTACTTGGTCTACGGTATTCTTGGCACCTCCAAGGAGCTACCATCCCCAATGGAGCCAATGTTAGAGTCAGTATTTACATACTACCACCAGTGATCAAATATGCACTTAAAAAGTGGTCTTAGAAGTTAGGGTGTCAAAGTCAATTTTTTTCATTTCAGTGAGTCTTCAAGTAAAAATTTGGTTACTGGGTATTAGGTCTAGGATTTGTTTTCACTCCTTCCAAGGTCTTCCAAGTATTGGTTCATGTCACCATTCGGCTGAGTGTACCATCATTCAAAGATTTGTCATTATTATTTCAGGTTCCAATGGGTCATTTTACACCTTGTTTGTGGTTCAGTTGTGCTTAGGTAAGGCTCATTTCCCTCTCTTAGTGGTTTGAAGGTAATTTTTCTTGGATGGTCAAATCATCAACAAAACTTGTATCGTGATAATCATACACCTTCCCCTATCCTTAATATACCTTTTTAAACACTTCCCATCACTAATATTCCTCAAATTCATCATTTTCCCACAAACCCTAGCATATTGCTACAATTTGACACTTTTCTAGGTTAGGCCTGTGTTTTTCCTTTTTGGACCCCTTCCCCTCACTCAATCCTTGAAATTCCACTTTCCCCTACTTCCTAACATCCCTCCCTACTTCCAAAAATTTTCTCAAGGATTTAGGAGCCCCTCATCCCCTTCATTTCCCTTCATTTCTAAAAATCCCCTGTTCCACAAATCGGGATAGGTTTTATTCAAATGATGTTTCTGAGCAAGAAAAGATGAATTTGACAAAAGTGAGAGAGGATTGTGTCCATCATAGACCCAAGAAGAAAAACCTTCTTCAGTGTTTACATAATTCTCATGGTTTGGGAGAAATGTCCAAACAATCATTTTCCATAGGAGAGTTGTTGCACTTCTGACGTGACCTTGGGAAAATCAAGCTTTGTCCTAGCTGGAGTGTCCCAATGACTTTCTTGATGAGTCAAATTATAACTAGACATAGAGAGATTTCCAAGGAGCTAACAGGAGAGTAATTTGGAGTTGCGAAAGACCTCCAAAAGTTGACTTAAACAACACTTAGTATTTTGGCAGCCTCATTCTGCAAATTTTGACCAGTCCTGTGAGATTGCAATTTTGACAAGGAAAATGAGCTCCAAATTGAAAAATTAAAGATTTTCTAGAATGTATACTTGACAGGATTTCCAACAAGCTATCCCATGCTCAATTTGGACATCAGGAAGGCAGCCAGAATTTGGATTTAAGTGGCGTTGTGCGTTCAGGAGGTGGCACTGCGCGTACAGGCTCAGTGCTGTGTGTAGTGCAATTCCAGCAGTGTAAAATAACATTGCATTGTGCATTTAGGAGGGCACTGTGTGTTGAGCAACAAAGACCAGAAAAGCCTCCAACTTCATAAAAACTTCCAAAAGCACCCTCCCATCTCTCAAACAAGTAAGTTCCCTCACTATACCTCATCATTGAAGTTGCAATTGAAGTGTTTGAAGAAATTTACCATGACAAATGTGAAACCCTAGATTCTCCCTCAATTACACCCTAGAAACCCTAATCCCATTTATTTCTCCCACCATATATTACTAAAACCTTGAAACTCTCCCCTATATCACTCCATAACATTCTATACCCCCACATCCTTCATCCCACAAGTTATATTTCAAGAAAGGACCTAAGCCCCTCTCCCCCATTTTCATGATTCATACCCTCCCCTTCATTTTCTATCCCACCAAAATACCTCACAAGGTCATTTCCCATTCCCCCACTCATAGATCACTCTTACTCACTCCCTTCATCCCTTTTCTAGGAGTGCACAACCTAAAACTTTGCAAACATGGACAGAGAAGACAGAGACTATGAGGAGGAGGAAAACATCGACAGTGACATTTTGAAAGATAAACCTCAAAATCAGAGAAAACCACACAAGGGAGGTAGAATTATTAGGGAAGAGCCATCAAACCTCAAAGAATTGCAGGCCTCTCAGTTGGCTGTCACTTGTTTCAGACATCTAGGGTGCTATGAGTTCTGTGAGCAGGTAGAGAGAGTTCAACACCATCCTAAGCTCACTAGGATTTTTGTAGCCCATCTTCAGGACAACAAGGTGACTCTTGCTGGGGTGACATTTACAGTTTCACCTTCCATTATTGCGGATGCAACTAGGATTCCAAATGTAGGTGAGAAGTAGTACAAGGCATACGACCTAGATGAACATTATCATGAGCCTTATATCAAACCTAGGTATAGAAATGAGGCGAAAAGATTGTTTCCTTTCAGATTCTTTGAAGACAAGTATGCCTCCATGATGAAAATCATCATGAAATATTTCACTTGTGAGGGTAGATTTTCCAGACTGTATACCTATCACATCAGGCTTCTCATGCATTTTACTAGGGTGAGGATGTTAAACCTCCCTTAGTTCTTGTTCGGGAATATTGAGAAGATGGCCCATTTTGTGTAGAAAAAGCCATACCCTCAACAGATGAGCAGTCTCTATAATTATTCCCTGATCAAGATGATTGTGCTTCATCATCTTAGCCTCCTCAACATCTCTTGGGAGACATTCATTGCTCATGACATCTTCAGGGGTCCTCAAATTCCTCCACGAGTGTCTCAAGAATCAGGGGGACCTTCTAGCAGTGCTTAGGTGAAGACAGATGAGAAGGCCAAAGAGACTAGAGCTACTAAGGTGCCTGGGACCTACATGACATATCAGAGGGCCACAAGGAGATTTTTTGCAGCTGATATGCAAGTGTTTTCTCCACAGGATGTGGAAGGGACCTTGCCTTCTTCATCAACTCATAGGAAAATGCTAGCTCCATAAGATGTGGAAGGGGATTTTCCTTCCTCATCAACACTATAGGTATAGGTGTAACAACTGCACAAAGGGAAAGAAAAGATGCCAGAGGAAAGTTTCAATGATCAATAGGAAGAAAGAGACTTTGATTTGACAAAGCATGATGAGCCGGAGCAACATTTTACTCATCATGGCATGGAAACAATTGACTTAGAGGCTCAATATGAAGAAACAAAAAAGGACATCGTCATATAGGAAAAGGAGGCTCAAGTCCACGCATTGATGGACAATTTGGAGAGAGCCAAGTATGTCATCAGATACTTCAAACAAGAGAACAAGCAGTTGAGTGACAAGTAGGTCTTCATGGAGCTGGAACTTCTCAAGGTAAAACGACATGGTGACAAGGAGGCACGGGTCACTTTGTCTCCTATTAAGAAGGAAATTGAGGATGATAGAGAGACTTGGATTGAGAGAGTCAATTTTCACCTAGATAAGCTATTGCAGAAGTCTAATAGGGACAACCACATGATCAAGCACATGGACTACCATTACAGGACCCGAAACAAAATTTGCAACATGAGGGTCAAAAAGATGAAAGCTTGGCTAAGGCGGGCTCTAAAGTAAAAAAAAGAGGAGAATAGGCTTAGGTTGCTTGTTGAAGCTTCCTTGTATCATCAATATGCTTGATGGTGGTGCTGCTCACCAATTTTGGTCAGGTTTGGAGGAGATTTTACTTTTACAAATTTTGGAAATTGCACACACAGAAAATTTGGCTCAACACTTTTCCTAGGGGCACCAAATGGATAAATGGCTTGCATTTTTGGATTCAGAGTGATGAGTACATGCACCCAATCGATTTTCTAAGTTTGTGGGGCAGAACTAGTCCATCAAAAAGTCAAAAAACACCCTAAAAATGAACTTTCTGCCACTTTTTGGACACACAGAAGCAGTCTTGGGAGAATCCACGTTTGAGGGGAAAAATGAGCTTCAAATGCAAAAATTACAGGTGTTTTGGAAATTATACTTGAATACCTTTCCAATGAGCAATCATGAGCTCAATTTGGATGCTGGGAAGGGTTCCAAAAAGGACCTGAAAGTGGCACTGCGTGTTGGGCCAGTGGCACCGTGCATAGGGCAAATTTTGCACAGGATGGCTATTTTTCTATGTTTTGACTGGGTTCATGGATTTTCTCTCGTGGAGGATTTTTAACTAATATAAACTATGACTTGGCTTGTAAATATGATGGATAATTAGTAGTAGAAGGTAGATTCATTAGATTAAAAGTAATTTTGAGCTTAAATGAATCAGTTTTTTCACTTTTAGAGGCAAGTTGTTAAGATGCCTATATTCCAGTTTCTTGTTCAGAGTTGGTTAGATTAGCTCCTCATCTTAGGGATTCAACCCCTGAGGATGGGAGGAGGTTGAATTCATGTCTATATCTTCTTCTTCTTTCTCATTGTAAAGGGTTGGACTTAGTTGGATGCTTATGCCTTGATTTTACATCATTATGTAGCAGTTTAGTAGGAGATTAATCAAAATTGAAGCTATTTCTTTGGGATCCATGTGGTATGAAGTTTAGTTCAGTTTCTTCTCTTATAATCATATGTTAGAATTTTGTGTACTTCATTAATCATTTCATTTCTTCTAAGTGAATGTTTTCAAGTTGATAAGTAGAATTCATAACATCACTGCTCTGCTTTGGGGAAATATTCAGCATTATATGTTTTCTACAATCTAGGAAGGATCCATGGTAATCACATGCTCTTCCTAGATTCTCACCAGTCTTAAAGCACTTCACCCATCAAGCCCTCGAGTGCTAAACCTTATGCTTACCTTGCCCCACTGAACACCCTGCAATTTTGACCTAATTCCCTAGCCCAAACTGTCCGACTCCTCCCGATCCAGCATAACCCCTTCAAAATCAAATAAAACCTTGTGATACTATACCTAGCTTAATATTGTTTTCCTAAGTCAGTCATCTTGGCTGAGATCCTTACAGAGAGAGCCCTCTCCTAGCCTAGTAGGGCTAGCTACTTGGCTAAGCATGGTTTGTGGTTACCCTGGCATTGCCTTCTTTCGGCCTGAGGTTTCATCTAGGTGATAACAGCAACCATTATAGATCTTAGTCTGAAAATGTATGAAATCAAGATCTACTTGGCTACGTCAGGTTGGCACCTATATAGATCTAAGTTTAGTTCCCCTATCAAGTTGTTTCTTGCTAATCTGAGGGGGTTGGGTGATCATGTGAATGGGTGCTCACAAAAATTGATGTAATTAGAAGTTGGTGCTTTAGATTTACATCATAATAAAAACAAGCTTATGTGGTTTCTCTCTCAAAATGATTTCCATGTTAAATATCTATGTACAAATTTCATGTGAATGGTTTCTTGTTGTCTTTTAATTGCATCTGATTGAATAATTATTTAAATGTGTAAATTTTCTAGAATAATTGTTCACCCCCCTCTTTGTATTCGTTGATTCATAACAATTGGTATCAGGGTGAGTTCCTTCATGAACAATTTAATAGTTGGAAGGCATATCTTCAGGGAATCATGGAAGGTTAGGATGCATTGTCAAATAGAGCACCAGTCCTTCATGGAATCAATCATGTGTTCTGGAAAGCTAGAATGGAAGCTTATCTCATGTTTCTTGGTGTTAATGTATGGGCCTCTATAGGTACTAGATACATAGTTTTAACAACTATCCCAAAAGATCTAAATGAAATAAGGGCCTACTTAAATAATGCAAAGGAATAGAATGTAATTTCAGTCGGTCTTAAGAAATATGAGCTAAGTATGGGGGATTTACGCAGTGCATTATATTAGATATCATTTTTGGGATTCAACTGCGTTAAGTAAGTCATTCAAACGTATGACCATTTCCATGAGAGGTAGTCGTAACTGACTAATTTCTCATGATTTTTGAATAGTTCACTTAGCACTCATTGCATCGGGTGATGCTCACAGGGGTGAAGAAGTGGGATTGAAACTAGTGAAATGTGGAGAACGAATCACATAGCATCAATCATCACTTTCGGGGCTTGCACCCGGTAACCAGGACTTCCCAGGAGGTCACCCATCCCAGAACTCCTCTGGCTCAAGCGCGCTTAACTGTGGAGTTTTCCCCACAATCAAGCCCACTTAGCTTGCTACCCCATTTGCAAAACCTTAGCAAGTATTGTGCCTCATGAACCATTCAAGTAGAGATCCCTTGACTCTTTTTGAATTTAAGTATGGGGGATTTACGCAGTGCATTATATTAGATATCATTTACGCAGTGATGCGTTGCAAATATGCTAAGGAGGTGTGGGACAAACTCAAGAACAACTATGAAGGAGTTAAATCAAGCTAAAATCCATACCTATAGAATGAGATTTGAAAGTTTAAAGATGAATGAGGATGAGAGCATTGTTGAAAATTTTCTTATAGTTGATGAGGTGGCTAATATGATTAGAGGAATTAATGATAAATTAGAAGATGAAGTAATTGCCTAGAAAGTATTAAGATCTCTTCCAATGAGATTCAATGCTAAGATCTCTACAATAGAAGAGATGCAAGAATTGACAGCTCTCACAGTGGAACAACTTCATGGAACTCTCATTTCTTATGAGATTAGAGTTGGAAAGGAGAGGTCAGAACCAAAGGAGGATATCTTCAAAGCTTCAAAGAAGTCTGAAGAACAAAATGAACATCATTATTTCTCTAGCTACGAATCAGATCAAGAGATAGATCAATTTGTAAGGAAGATAAAGCAAGGCTTAGGAAAGCATAAAGGTAAGTTTCCCTTTAAATGCTTTGATTTTGGAAGAGTTGGTAATTTTTCCTCAAAATGGTCGTATACTAAAGTTGAGAAGAAGGAGAAAGAAAAAGAGCAAAGGAACAAAGATAAATCTCAGAAATATCAGAAGAGAAAGACCCAAAGGAAGAAGAACTTATACTTTAAGAAAGACATTAATTCACCTAAATCCAACAGTGAAATATCATCTAAAGGAGAGCACGATGAATTCTTGCTTATAGCATTAGAGTTTAAATTGAATCTTAAGGAGATGTCATATTTCGAAGAAGAATTTGAATGTGTGGTGGATCTTTAAGTGAAGCTTAACAGTGCTCTAGATGAAGTAAAGAAGACAAAAAAGAAGAAAAAATAGTTGAATGAAAAACTATTGAGAGTAGAAGAAGGTATGTATCACTCTAATAATGAAGATTTTAACCTTTTAAAATTAAATTAGAAGAATATGTTAAAATTAAAGACATTCTAGTTCAATAATTAAAATAAAATAAAAGAGTCATGATAAATTAGAAGATGAAAGTGAGGCTCTAAAGATAGAACTTTCCAAGAAGCAAGAAAAGATAGTTTCAAATGCCTATGAAGAAGACACTATGTCTCTAAAACTTGGCTCAAAGAAGAAAGGCGAAATAGATGTTATTATAAAGTAGGTGGCAGAATGAGAAAAGAATACCAAGTAGCTAGAAGAAGAAGTTGTATTCCTAAGAATAGATCTAGAGAAATCCAAGGGCAAGATGGATTTGAATCTCAAATTTGCTAAAGTTTCAAAGAAACTAAATGAAATTCTTAGGGTTCAAAGATAAATTTCAATTAAAATAGGTATGAGATAAAAAGGTGCACAACAAACCCAAAAAGGTGAGTCCAGCACTAGGTCCCTAGAAAATGAAGCTTCTCAAAGCTATGCAGAAGAACTCAAAGGAAAGTCCTACAAATACAAAGGAAACGTTGATCAAAGAATAAAATCGAAAGGTTGTAATACTATCAAGACTACAAATACTCTTCAACATATACCTATGTGTTAGCAAGCAAGACAATTTAATTTCAATAGATCTATCCATTCACAACAACCACACTATATTTGGTACCTGAAAATATTTTATGGTAATTTCTATGCTTGTCATATCTTTGGACGTAAAATTGTTAATTATAGACCTAATAATGTTGAAAGAGATGAAATTGTTAGATCCATCAATTGTCAAAATTCTATATCTAGAAATTATGTTGCTGGAAAAAGAAATTCATTCTCTCCTCTCTCAGATGAGATTGAAGTTTTTAATTATAACAACTTTGGCCAAAAATCTAGTGAGTGCAAAAGTAGATTATTTAACTCCCTGTTGATAGTGTTATATACTGCCAACATATAGAGGATCTCCCTGATATAAGGTCCCAATTATACGTCACAATGTTTTGTGTAGGAATCTCATCGGGAATAGAGCATGACTATCGTTTACTTAAAGATATATGCCTTGGCTTTAGCTGTTAGCATGAGAGAGTAGGTCGTATGTACTTTTGAATGATAAAGCAAGTGTGCATTGTGACTGTTAGTGTCGGTATCTTCATCCCTCCATCAGTGATCAAATTCTCTTGTTTCATTGCATATTAGGTGTCTCGCTCAATCAGCTGCATTCCATTAGGAGCATGGATCATCTGACAGTAGTGGTTTGTTGTACATTTTCCCTCATGCCCTTTACCTATTGGCCCATTTCCATTCGTCAAGATCATTTGCAGTCATTTTTTGTCTTTAAATCTGCAAGGGTCATTTTTAGGGTTTTCAGTTTCATTAGGTCTAGGGTTTCGTCAAAAAGGTCTTCAAAATGTTAAATAACGGTCAGCAGGTGCATGAGGAGGTTGAATAAAGTTCCATAATCATATGCTCAGAGATGTATTTTTCCTCAAAACCCTATTTTGAGGAAAGACAACGTATTTTATGTTTTCATGTATATAATTTGGTGTAATTTCAATTTTTCATATGTAACAGCTTCAGTGGCAACCCTGGTCACCTTTCCAAGCTTTAGCATCTTCATCACCTGCAAGGCAAACAAAAGCCAAGTCATTCAGTTAATCAAGGGCAAAATAAAGCAAAACTACCTAAAAACAGAGTTTGAAAAGAAAGTGTCAAATGTAAACATTAGAAAAGTCGGTTTTATGAGTGAAAAATTAAAGTCTTTTGTATATAAGCCTTTTCTTGTGTTTAAAAGACTCATTTTAATCCAAAAAAGCAAGAGAAATGTAGAGCAAGGTCGTGGTAGGAAAATTGCAGCAAATAGGTCCAGATTCAAGGGCACGGCACATTGGGTCATTGCGTGGCCCATTGGGCCACCCTCCACAGTGCAAAACATACACTGGCGTGGCACATAGAGTAGGCACGACGCATTGGGTTTGTGGTGCAGCACATAGAGCTGCAAGCCATTTACACCGCGAAATTCATCCAAATGCTAAATTAGCTTGGTTTCCACCTGTCCAAAGTAAGTCAAACAATCATCCAATGCCAATGAATGTATGTCTTAAAATGTTTAAGATGATTTAGTGAAAAAAATTTCAAACCCTACCTCCTTGCAATTTTTGCTCAAGAAACAATTGCTTAGGGTTTGTAGATGTGTTTTTGTTGCCATCACTCCATCACCCTTTGATTCCCTGACTTCTTTTATAGTTTCATTAACTCATTCCACTATCCCCATTTCCCTAAATTCATTCACCCCCTATCCCCAATTCCCACTATCCCAAACCCTAGCTACAAAATTCCCAAACCCTAATTGCTATCCCAAAGCCTAATAACTGTCCCTAAAACCCTTCTATTCCCCAAATTCCAATCAACAACATTCCCAAAACCCCTCTTACCCTCTCCCTTCACAGTCCCTCATACATTTTCATACATTTGGCAGCGAAAGATCAAAGACACCTAAAATTTCTTCATACTCATCTAAGACAACACAAACATTTGGCAAACATGGAATTTGATCCTTCCTATGACTGAAATGAAGCGACAAATAGTGACTCTCCTACAGAAATGCATGCACCAAGGAGACCTCATAAGGGTGGTCAACATATACGAGAGGAGCCTACTTCACTTGCCGAGCTGCAGGCCTGCCCTCTTGCTGTCATGTGCTTTCAACACCAATCCTGTTATCAGTTCTGTGAGATGGTTGCGAGAGTCCAGTACCATCATGAGTTGGCCAGGTTGTTTGTGCTTCATCTACATAATGGCCAAGTCACTCTAGCAGGTGTGACATTCACCTTGACACCGGAGTCTATTTCTCTAGCAACTGGCATTCCAAATGTCGGAGAGCAGTGGAATAAAAGTAAACAAATTGACAGGGAACATTATGAGCCATACATCAAGGCTGGTTATCAGAGACATCTCATCAGAGTTTTCCCTTCCGATACCTGAAAGACTCATATGCTCCCTTGATGAAACTAATAATTAAGTATTTCAGCTGTGAGGGACAATTTTCGCGCCTATATGCCTATCATATCAGATTGTTGATGCACTTTACTAGGGTGAGAATGATGAACCTCCCCTACTTCATGTGCTGAAATATTGAGAAGATGATCACCCTAGTGCAAAGGAAGACTCCTCAGCAGCAGTATAACAACATATACCATTTTGCACTAATCAAGATTGTGGTCATGCATCAGCTTGGTTTGCAGAACATCTCATGGGAATATTTCATTTCTCATGAGGTCTTCATGGCTCCTCAAGTACCTCCAGAAGCTTTTCATGAGATAGGTGGACTTTCACATCAGCAGGAGTGTTATGAGACACTAACCACTAGTGTTCTTGTGTTTGTCACCAATAAAAAGGGCACTAGAAGGTTGTTTGTAGCAGAAAAGCGAGTATTATCTCCACCCGAGGTGGAAGGGGTCTTGCTTCCTCCATTAGCAAAGCAGGTTTAGGACAAGGGCAAGTGGCCATTACATTATGAGGGGCCTTCAGGAGAGCAGGAGATGGATTTCATTCTCATTTAGGATGATGACAGTGATTTGGGCCCACAAAGCTCAAAGCTCAAGGAGATCATCCAAGAGCAACAAGCGGACATCAATGATTTGTCTCTCAACCTAGAAAGAGATAAGTGGATAATCAAATACCTGGAGCAAAGAAACAAGTAGCTAGAGGATCAGCAAACCATTATGGAGCTGCAAAACATACGAGAAAACTACCAAGCTGCCAAGAGGAGGAAAGTGAAGCTCACACCACTTGAGCAAGAAATCAATGCTGATCAAGAATCTTGGCTTGAGAGAGTGAATATCCACTTAGAAAAGTTACTATAGAAGGCCAAGAGGGAGAAAACAATGTTGAGGAACATGGCCTACCATTACTTGGCGAGAAATAAATGTTGCAAGGCAAGAATTAGAAACTTGAAGGCCAAGTTGAAGAAGGCTTCGAGGAAGCGAAAGGAGAAAGAAAGACTTCAGATCTTGGTTGAGGCTTCCTTGGCCCAACACAGCACTTAATGGAGAACACTCGGCCCAAATTTCAAAAAATTTGGGACACTTTTTGCAATTTTGGAATTTTTGGGCCAAAACACAAGATTTTCTGCCCAATGTGCCGTGCCACCTGGCGCTCGCTTTTGATGGAGGCCTCCTTTTGAGGAAAACTCAGAATTTTTGGTTTTTTCATGGAAAAATATGCATGCTCACTAATGAACAAGAAATTTTGACAAGTTTTGAGCCCCTAAAAAGGTAAAAAACACCCCAAAAATGACCTTTCTGCCCCTTTTGGGACACACAGGAAGCAATGTTGGGAGAACTCGATTTTGGAGGGGCAAATGGAGGCCACATTCACCAATTCCACTTGTTCTAGAAAGACAAAAGGTAGACCTTTCAAACAAGCACACGTGGAGAAAATTTTGACACTGGGAAGGCCTCCAAAAGTAGCTGTTAAAATGTGGTACGCATAGGGAAATCAGTGTGGCGCATTGGGGAAATTTTGCTCAGTTTGACCAAAAATACTCTGTTTTTGCCTAGTTTCTTGACAGTTTGACTTTTCTCCTTCTTAATGTCAAACTCATGATGTAATTTAATGTAATTTGATGGATCTTGATGTAATTATGTTAAATTTTCACTCATAGAGGTAGATTCATCCATCAAAAAGTAGTTTGCAACTGAATGAATCAGTTCCCTAGTTTTTAGAGGCAAGCTGTTCCACTGCCTAATTTTTAGTTCTCAGTTTAGAATTTGTTGGAACAGCTCCTAAACTTATGAGCTCGACCCCTAGAGGCTAGGATGAGTGGTTGTTTGCCTATATCTTGTGATTTTTCAGTCATTAGCAAAGGTTAGACTTTTGAAAAATCTTGGAGCTTCATTGTATACATTTTTCAACAGTTTTGGCTAAGGAATAGACCAAGGTTTGTAGCACTCTATGCAATTCATTTGGAATCTTGCTTTGATATTGTGTTTCCTTCTATAAATGTAAGTTTAGATGCGTTTTATGTATGTCCTTCTGTCTCTTGTTTCATCTTAACTAAAACAAACAAGGATAAAGGTAGAATCCATTGAAATTGTAGTGCTCTACCTAGGGTTTGCTTAGTTATTCATGTTTTTAGCTGTTTGAAGAGGATCCCTAAGGTTTTCTTACCTTATTCAACTCCTCATTTGTCTAAAGCTTTCCATTTCATTCAATATGAAGTATCAAATCATTTTCCTATCTTTCCCCATTGAGATCTCTGCAAAACTGAGTCTCATTCCCCAGACCCAAAATCTGCCCTTTTAATTGAGCCAACAAAACATCATCAAATTTAATCAAACTCTTTTGCACACATACCTAGCCTAAAATTAGTTTTCACATCAATAATCTCAAGCCTCATTGATCATCTTTGCTAAGATTGACAAGAGAGAGCCCTCTCTCGACCTGGTAGGGCTAGCTACTAGGTTAAGCATGGTTTGATGTTACCCTAGATCCTACCTTTCTTAGCCTGAGGTAGATTTGGGCTCTAACATAGTGGCGACCATACTGGGGAAGAAATTGCTTATTTGTTAGTGTTATTCATTTTATAAACTACAAACGGAGCCTGAAGATTAGCCAGGTAGCCTTCAAAATGCTTTTTCTTTGCATTAGCGAAAGTAGATAAAAGTTGCTTCAGTCAATCTCTGGTCTAGTCTTATAAACGAAACATCTGGCCTACAAATTGCCCCAGTACATCTGATAATTCTAAAATTTTGGATGATAAGCTTAGAATTTGATAGGCTGAACAAGTTGATAATGTCCATTTGATTTCTTGGAAGTAATAACACACTAGCTTCCAGAAGATATACTAGAGAAAATCCTGATCCTGATCCACCCCCTGTGTATGAAAATCCCAATCTCATTCTGAGAATCCTTCGCCGAGAGAGTTCTGTGATTCCGGTGTTTCGATCTCATTCATTTCCAGTGGTTTTTGAATATCTCGAAGATCTTGAGTTTGATGAGCATTTTGATCTATCATTGTTTGAGAGTAAATCAGAAAGTGTTGTTGCTTCTACTGTCCTAAATCGAAAGTTTGTCAAAGATCTAGAAATTGAAAAGGCCAATAAATCAATTGACGATTATATCTTGAAACTCCAAACTTCCATTGTGGCTACAAACATTCCTGAATTCTTAGAGTCTACATCTGCAACTCTTGGGTCATTCGCTATTGCATCGAGCTCCAGAATTTCCTTCGAAACTCCCTTCATTCCCACCATTCCCGTGCAGCCTTCTATCTCTGATAAAAAATATGCAGTGGTGTCACCTCCGTCCACTCCTTCTACCCCTCAAACATCCAAAATTTATTCACCTCCATCCACACCTCATACACCTCATACATCAGCTGCACCCACTCCCCCTACATCCCCAACACCAGTTGCAAATCCACCTAGAGCAATGGCTGCCCGATTTGCACCCCTTGTGTTGCCTCAAAATTTGGATGACATGCCCGCCGATTATCAAAGAAAAATTCCATTGTTTGATGGCACTCCTCAAGGTGTTACAACTCAACAACATGTGGATAGGATGACAGACTTCTTTGACCTTCATGAGATTGATGCAGAAAATGTGACAATGAGACTGTTTGTACAAACCTTTGGAGGTGAAGTGAGGAAGTGGTTCAGAGCTTTGCCGGCTGCAAGTGTCACTATGTTGCCTAATATTTAGAGACAATTCTTTGACCGCTAGGAAGTGAAGAAAAACCCTCTTCAGATCCTTTCTGAATATGAGAACATCAAGCGGAATGTCGGCGAGTTCGTTCAAGATTATTGTATTAGATTCAATTCCATTTACAATGCAATTCCTGTTGATATAAAGCCACCTATGGGGCTAGCCTTGATTAAGTTCCCGGATGGTTTCGATGCTGATATGGCCTATCAATTAAGAGAAAGAGATACGGCCATTTTGGAAGATATGCAGAAAATCGTAGTCAGTGTTGGAGCTAATCTGCTTTCCAAGAGAGCAAGAACAAAGGTTGAAAAGAAGGTAGTAATAAAGGAAGAGGTTTCCACTTCAGATCAAGTTCTCCGTAAGATGGAGAAGATGTTTGACAGATTGACCATTGACAAGCCTGAACCACAAGTTAGAAATCCCAACTTCTGTGGTCAGCAGCAACCAAAATTTAGAATCAAACAAAGAGAGCAACGAGCACAAGACCAAGCAGCATAGCAGTAGGTGAAGACACCCTTATAGCAAAATTTTGTACATGGTCTGGAATCAGATGATGAGGAGAATGTAATTGGAGAGGAGAATCATTTCTTTACACCTGATGATATGCCAATTTTTATCACTGAAGATGA
Source organism: Pinus tabuliformis (assembly GCA_031772625.1). Lineage (NCBI taxonomy): Eukaryota > Viridiplantae > Streptophyta > Pinopsida > Pinales > Pinaceae > Pinus > Pinus tabuliformis. The sequence continues at coordinate 120,127,773 of CM062812.1, read as the reverse complement.
GGAGTTTTCCGACAACTCAGCTGTACAAAAGGACAAAAATCTCATCTTGGCAAATGAAACAGCTCTTGAAGAAGAGTCTGATGAATATCAAAGAGGGTACATGAATGATCTGTCAGCCCAGTAGCAACAATATTCACTCAGAAGCAAATACGTGCCCATAAATCCAGTTCAGAAAAGGAAAGAGACAATAGTGCCAAAGAATGATCCTCCCATTGTGCAAAAAAAGGGAAAAGAGACAGCTGATCCTAGTACCAAAAAACACCATCAACAAATGAAAGATCCAATCAACCAACTGCATCGAAGGAAAAAACTGAAAAGAAAGATGTTTCAGCTAAAGAGGTAGAGAAAACTTTAGTTTTTAACTTAGAAAATGAAATTGCTAAGTTAAAGATATCTATTCCTTTGACTGAGCTGATGAAGAACACTAGATATAAAGGTCAGGTGTCTAAAATTTTGAATTTAGATCCATTCTCTGATATGGTAAACGTGGAGGATGATTAGCCTGAGTTGATTTTTGGTCTAGCATTGGAAGGTCAGTCTCAAGATAGTGATGTAGCTCCTTTTTACATCAGCCTTAGGGTGCATGATTATGTGTTACACAATGTTATGTTTGATTCCAGAGCCTCTCATAATCTCATGCCTAAGGCCATCATGGAGAAATTGGGATTGGATATCACCAAAAAGTACCATGACCTTTACTATTTCGATTCTGGTAGAGTAAGATGCATTGGTCTTATTAAAGATTTGGTGGTCAGTTTGGATCAGATTCTGGCTAAAAATGTCTTGATGAATGTGGTTGTGGTGGATATACCTCCTAGATTTGGTATGCTTCTTTCCAGATCTTGGGGAGCAAAAATTAAAGGGACATTACAACTTGATTTCTCCTATGCTACCATTCTCGGGTTCAATCAAATGAGGAAATTATACCGGGAGCAAAAGATGAAGTACATGATCACTAGCAAGGAGAAACTGGTAAATCATCCAATCAACTATGTACATACTGATTTAGAATCATTTGTTTTATACTAAGATAGCTTTAATGATGCAAATAGTCAAATAGTTGAAGTAGAAGACATTCCAGAGATCACTGAAAATTTCAGAGAGGTATTAATGTAAGAAAAACAAAGCTTTGATAGTACCGTTGAGCAATCAGCCTTCTGATAGTAGTAACATATTGATGGACAACAAGGAAAAGTGATAGAGAAAACAGAATTTCAGCATTTCGAGGAGGACGAAGCAAACCTGTGGCGCATGGATTTTGATGGCGCAGTAGGAAGGAAGGGTGCTGGAATTGGCATTTGGATTCGCAACCCTGTTTTTGCCCCAAAAAAGAGCCAAGTAATGTAAGGGTCCGTTCTTATAAATTGGCTTTTGACTGTTCAAATAATGAGGTTGAATATGAAGCATTAATTGTTCGTTTGAAAATTCTTAGAAAGTTAAATGCTAAAAGGATTTCAGTGTATGGCAACTTTGAGCTAGTTATCACGCAAGTGAAAGGGGAATACCAAGCTAAGCATCCTCGAACGTAGGCCTACCACAATGCAATATTAGATATCTTGAAATTATTTTCAGATTACACTTTGACATGTGTCCCTCATGTTCAGAACGTCATTGTAGATTCACTTGCAACAGCAGCAAGTAATTTGAAAATTCCAATGAATTCAAACAATAAGTTTGAGATTCATGTGAAACATCACCTGACCGTCCCTGACAATCAAAGGTATTGGCAAGTGTTTCAAGATGATGAAGAGATCGATGAATTTCTACAGAATGAAGGTAAATTCAAAGACACTTCTATTGATGTGGATTATGATGATGGTGAGGTGGATATAGAAGTCAATCAGATGGAAGTTCTGTAGCTGAAGGACAATGTCATTCCTAAATGTCTAATATCTTTAGAGGAGCTGTTCGATCAAGATGATGTAGCCTGAAAACCCACCTTGCTGCCAACCAAGCAAGGAGTTGAGGATGTGAACATTGGATCAGCTGAAAATCCTAAAATGGTGAAGTTATAAAAGGCGTTGCCTTCATAGGTAAAAGCAAAATATATCAGTTTACTATCTTCTTTTACTGATGTATTTGCGTGGGATTATTCAGATTTGAAGGCATATGACACAAGCATAATTCAGCATATCATCCCAATCAAACCAAATCAAAAGCCTTTCCGTCAGAAGCTAAGAAGAATAAATCCAAAGTTGCTACCCTCAATAGAGAAGGAAGTAAATCGGTTGTACAAAGCTGGTATCATCGTCCCCATAAGATTTTTAGATTGGATTTCTAATTTGGTGCCCGTGCACAAGAAAACAGGTGAGATTCGGTTATGTATTGATTTTAGAAATCTGAATAAAGTATCTTTGAAGGATAACTATCCATTGCCCAAGATGGATCACATACTTCAAAGGGTAGTTGGAGCATCCCGCATGTCGCTACTTGATGGGTATTTAGGTTATAACCAAATTCTGGTCCATGAGGATGATAGAGACAAAACAATGTTCACCACTCCATGGGGAACTTTTCATTATGCAAAGATGCCTTTTGGATTGAAAAATGCTGGTGCAACCTTTCAGCAGGCAATGGATATCGCATTTGCTAATGAGAAAGATGTTTTTGTAGTTGTTTATCTTGATGATTTGACAGTTTTTTCTAATTCAGATGAAGAGCACCTCTATCATCTGAAAATTGTATTTCAGTGGTGTAGAAAGTATGGTATATCTCTCAATCCAAAGAAGAGTTTGTTTGCCATGGATGAAGGCAAGCTTCTCGGTCATATTATATCAAAGGAGGGCATCCGCATCAATCCAGCTCGGATGGAAGCCATTCAAAAGATTGATTTTCCACGAAGTAAGAAAGAGGTTCAATCATTCAATGGTAAGATGAATTTCTTACGTCTCTTTGTACCCTATCTTGCAGAACATTTAAGAGAAATCACAAACATGCTCAAGAAAGATAGTGTAGTGAAGTGGACCGAGGAAGCAGTTAAGTCTTTCAATTTGGTGAAATTGGCCCTATCTTTAGCTCTGGTTTTGATCAGCCCAGATTATACTCAAGACTTCATTTTGTTTTCGTTTGCCTCTGACCATACTATGGCAGCGGTCTTGATGCAGAAAAGAGACTAGCTTGAGAAACCAATTGCATTTTTTAGCAGAACCATAAGGGACACAACTTTAAAGTATAATATTATTGAAAAACAAGCTCTTGCTTTGGTGAAGGCATTAAAATACTTTTGAGTCTATATTCTACATTCTCACATCCTTGCTTATGTCCCTAATGCTGCTGTCAAAGATGTCTTAGTGCAAACAGATCCAGAGGGAAGAAGAGGCAAATATTGCTGCTTTGTTGGAATATGACGTGGAGATCAAACCGACAAAACTCACCAAAGGACAGGGGCTAGCCAAACTCATGGCTGAGTCAAATCTGCACGCCTTGGACATTAATCTCATTACTGCTATGTCCGAGGAAGATGAAGAGAGTTCACCCGCTCAGGTATCAGAAATTTTTCTTCTTTCTCCTTGGTGTTCAGACATTGTTTATGTACTCCAAAATCTGTCACCACCACCTGGAATGGCTAAGAGCAAAAGTAGGGCCCTGAAATTGAAGGCTTCCAAGTTTTGTATCATGAATAATTCACTTTATTGGAAAGATCCTGGTGGTGTCTTGCTTAATTGTTTGGTTGAAGAAGAGGAAAAACAGGATATGGAAGAATTTCACAAGGGAGATTGCAGAGGTCATATTTTCTAGAAGACAACAACCAATAAAATTTTGAGAGCGGGATATTATTGGCCAACTCTTTTTGCTGATGTGTACAAAACTATAGCAAGCTGCCACGAATGTCAAATTTATCAAGGTAGGAGGAAATTGCAGCCTTTACCACTCAAGCCCATTGAAGTAAGTGCTCCATTTTAGCAGTGGGGTTTGGACTTCATTGGCGAGATCCATCCTACTTCTTCAACGTAGCACAAATGGATCCTCACAGTGACAGACTATTTTACCAAATGGATTGAGGTGATTCCTACAAGGCAAGCCACTGATTCGGTAATCATTTCATTTCTTGAAAACAATATTTTGTATCGTTTTGGCTGTCCAAATACGCTGATCATCGATAATGCAGTAGCCTTTAAATCTAAAAGAATGATTGACTTTTGTAATAAATATCAAATCACTTTGGGGCACTCAACTTCATATTAGCCCCAAGGTAATGGATTGGCAGAATCCTCAAATAAATCTTTGGTCAACATTATCAAAAAGATGCTGGAAACGAATAAGAAAAGTTGGCACAAATGCTTGTTAATGCACTTTGGGCAAACAAAGTAATTCAAAAGAAATCTCTAGGCATGTCTCCTTTCAAGCTCGTGTATGGTGTGGACACGGTCTTCCCGACCTCTCTTGTAGTCCCAGTGGTTAAACTCCTACAAGAAGCGGGTAGCGAAGATGATCATTTGCAGTGAAGAATCAATCAAATGATTCATTTGCAGCAAACTAGAGAGGAGGTATTTCAAAACACTTTCAAGCTGCAAGAGAGAATTAAGAAGATATATGATTGAAAGGCAAAGGCAGACAAGTTTCAAATAGAAGACATAGTGCTGAAATGGGACGCGAGAAATGAAGATAAAGGTAAGCATGGCAAGTTTGAGAATATTTGGAAAGGACCTTTCAAGATCGTTGCATATTGGGGCCAAAATGATTTCCTTTTGAAAGAACTGAATGGAGAAGACTATCCAAGTGGGCCGGTCAATAGTCAGCTGCTTAAACGGTACTATTTTTGAAGTGTTTTCTGCTGTAATATGTATCACTGTATATACTGGTTTGTTTAAATTTCATTGCAAGTGTGTACTATATCATTCTTTTAGTTTGGGGCCCGAGGTGAAGGCTATAAAACTGAGGTTTGATTTCAGTTCTATCTGGTTGGTTTGAGTTAGGTCTTTCAGTCAGTTTCAGTCTTGAGATTGAGTCAGTCTTGAGTCAGATTTCGGTCCTGAAATTGAGTCAAGAGTTTGGTTTTGGTTTGTCAAAGTTATTGACTCCATATCCCAATGGATGAAGGCACTGTTTGCTTTCCCATAGATCTGTAGTTCTTGGCACCCCCAAGGAGCTACCATCCCCAGTGGAGCCAATGTTAGTGTGGGTATCTTCATCCCTTCATCAGTGATCAAATTCTCTTGTTCCATTGCATATTAGGTGTCTCGCTCAGTCAGCTGCATTCCATTATGAGCATGGATCATCTGACGGTAGTGGCTTGTTGTACATTTTCCCTCATGCACTTTACCTGTTGGCCCTTTTCCATTTGTCAAGATCATCTGCAATCATTTTTTGTCCTTAAATCTACAAGGGTCTTTTTTAGGGTTTTTAGTTTCATTAGGTCTAGGATTTCGTCAAAAAGGTCTTCAAAATGTTCAATAACGGTCAGCAGGTGCATGAGGAGGTTGAATAAAGTTCCAGTACCAATAAATTCCATAATCATATGCTTAGAAATGTATTTGTCCTCAAAACCCTTTTTTGAGGAAAGACATAGTATTCTATGTTTTCACGTATATAATTTGGTGTAATTTATTCATATGTAACAGCTTCAGTGGCAACCCTAGTCACCTTGCCAAGCTTTAGCATCTTCGTCACCTGCAAGGCAAACAAAAGCCAAGTCCTTCAGTGAATCAAAGGCAAAATAAAGCAAAACTGCCTAAAAACAGAGTTTGAAAAGAAAGTGTCAAATGTAAACATTAGAAAAGTTGGTTTTATGAGTGAAAAATTAAAGTCTTTTCTATATAAGCCTTTTCTTGTGTTTAAAAGACTCATTTGCATCCAAAAAAGAAAGAGGAACGTAGAGCAAGGTCGTGGTAGGAAAATTACAGCAAATAGTTTCAGATTCAGGGGTGCGGCGCATTGGGTCACTGGCACGGTGCATAGGGCTGGCGTGGCGCATTGGGCCACCCTCCACAGTGCAAAACATACATTGGCACAGTGCATAGAGTAGGCGCGGTGTGTTGGGTTTGTGGGGCGGTGCATAGAGCTGTAAGACATTTTCACCACGAAATTCATCCAAATGCTAGATTAGCTCGGTTGCCACCTGTCCAAAGTAAGTCAAACAATCATGCAATGCCAATGAATGTGTGTCTTAAGATGTTTATGATGATTTAGTGAAAAAAATTTCAAACCGTACCTCCTTGCAATTTTTGCTCAAAAAACAATTGCTTAGGGTTTGTAGATGTGTTTTTGTTGTCATCACTCCCTCACCCTTTGATTCCTTGACTTCTTTTCTAGTTTCATTAACTCATTCCACTATCCCCATATCCCTAAATTCATTCACCCCCTATCCCCAATTCCCACTATCCCAAACCCTAGCTACAAAATTCCCAAACCCTAATTGCTATCCAAAAGCCTAATAATTGTCCCTAAAACCCTTCTATTCCCCAAATTCCAATCAACAACATTCCCAAAACCCCTCTTACCCTCTCCCTTCACAGTCCCTCATACATTTTCATTCATGTGGCAGCAAAAGATCAAAGACACCTAAAATTTCTTCATACTCATCTAAGAAAACACAAACATTTGGAAAACATGGAATCTGATCCTTCCTATGACCGAGATGAAGAGACACACAGTGACTCTCCTACAAAAATGCATGCGCCAAGGATACCTCACAAGGGTGGTAAACATATACGAGAGGAGTCTACTTCACTTGCCGAGCTGCAAGCCTGCCCTCTTGCTGTCACGTGCTTTCAACACCAATCCTATTATCAGTTCTGTGAGATGGTTCTGAGAGTCCAGTACCATCATGGGTTGGCCAGGTTGTTTGTGCTTCATCTACATAATGGCCAAGTCACTCTAGTAGGTGTGACATTCACCTTGGCACCAGAGTCTATTTCTCTAGCAACTGGCATTCCAAAGGTCGGAGAGCAGTGGAATAAGAGTCAGCAAATTGACAGGGAACATTATGAGCCATACATCAAGGCTGGTTATCAGAGACATCTCATTAGAGTTCTTCCCTTATGGTACCTAAAATACTCATATGCTCCCTTGATGAAACTCATAATTAAGTATTTCAGCTGTGAGGGCCGGTTTTCTCGCCTATATGCCTATCATATCAGATTGTTGATGCACTTTACTAGGGTGAGAATGATGAATCTCCCCTACTTCATGTGCCGAAATATTGAGAAGATGGCCACCCTAGTGCAAAGGAAGACTCCTCAGCAGCAGTACAACAACATATACCATTTTGCACTAATCAAGATTGTGGTCATGCATCATCTTGGTTTGCAGAACATCTCATGGGAGGATTTCATTTCTCATGAGATCTTCATGGCTCCTCAAGTACCTCCAGAGGCTTTTCATGAGACAGGTGGACCTTCACATCAACAGGAGAGTCATGAGACACAGACCACTAGTGTGCAGTGTTTGCCACCTATCAAAAGGTCACTAGAAGGTTGTTTGCAGTAGCAAAGCGAGTATTATCTCCACCCAGGGTGGAATGGGTCTCATTTCCTCCATCAGCAAAGTAGGTTCAGGACAAGGGCAAGTGGCCATTACATTATGAGGGGCCTTCAGGAGAGCAGGAGATGGATTTCATTCTCATTTAGGATGATGACACTGATTTGGGCCCACAAAGCTCAAAGCTCAAGGAGATCATCCAAGAGCAACAGGCGGACATCAATGATTTGTCTCTCAACCTAGAAAGAGCTAAGTGGATAATCAAATACCTGGAGCAAAGAAACAAGCAGCTAGAGGATCAGCAAACCATTATGGAGCTGCAAAACATACGAGAAAACCACCAAGCTGCCAAGAGGAGGAAAGTGAAGCTCACACCACTTGAGCAAGAAATCAATGCTGATCGAGAATCTTGGCTTGAGAGAGTGAATATCCACTTAGAAAAGTTGCTAGAGAAGGCCAACAGGGAGAAAACAATGTTGAGGCACATGGCCTACCATTACTTGGCGAGAAATAAAAGTTGCAAGGCAAGAATCAGAAACTTGAAGGCCAAGTTGAAGAAGGCATCGAGGAAGCGAAAGGAGAAAGATAGACTTCATATCTTGGCTGAGGCTTCCTTGGCCCAACACAGAACTTGATGGAGAACACTCAGCCCAAATTTAAAAAAATTTGGGACACTTTTTGCAATTTTGGAATTTTTGGGCCAAAACACAGGATTTTCTGCCCAATGCACCGTGCCACCTGGCGCTCGCTTTTGATGGAGGCCTCCTTTTGAGGAAAACTCAACATTTTTGGATTTTTCATTGAAAAATATGCATGCTCACCAATGGCCAAAAATGACCTTTCTGCCCCTTTTTGGACACACAGGAAGCAGTGTTGGGAGAACTCAATTTTGGAGGGGTAAATGGAGGCCAAATTCAAAAATTCCACAATTTCTGGAAAGTAAACAGGCCGAAATTTCCAAAAATCACACTTGAGGCAAATTTTGACATCGAGAAGGCCTCCAAAAGCAGCTGCAAAAAGGCACTACGCATAGGGAAATCAGCGCGACGCATTGGGGAAATTTTGCTCAGTTTGACCAAAAATACTATGTTTTCGCCTAGTTTCTTGACAATTTGACTTTTCTCCTTCTTAATGTCAAATTCATGATGTAATTTGATGGATCTTGATGTAATTATGTTAAATTTTCACTCATAGAGGTAGATTCATCCATCAAAAAGTAGTTTGCAACTGAATGAATCAATTCCCTAGTTTTTAGAGGGAAGTTGTTCCACTACCTAATTTTTAGTTCTCAGTTTAGAATTTGTTGGAACAGCTCCTAAACTTATGAGCTCGACCCCTAGAGGCTAGGATGAGTGGTTGTTTTCCTATATCTTGTGATTTTTCAGTCATTAGAAAAGGTTGGACTTTTGAGAAAGCTTGGAGCTTCATTGTATACATTTTTCAGCAGTTTTGGCTAAGGAATAGAACAGGGTTTGCAGCACTCTATGGGATTCATGTGCAATCTTGCTTTAATATTGTGTTTCCTTCTGTAAATGTAAGTTTACATGTGTTTTACGTATGCCATTCTCTCTCTTGTTTCATCTTAACTAAAACAAACAAGGATAAAGGTAGAATCCATTGAAATTGCAGTGCTCTACCTTGGGTTTGCTTAGTTATTTATGTTTTCAGCTATTTGAAGAGGATCCCTGAGGTTTTCTTGTGCTCTTCAACTCCTCATCTGTCTAAAGGTCTCCATTTCATTCAATCTGAAGTATCAAATCATTTTCCTATCTTGCCCCATTGAGATCTCTACAAAACTGAGCCTCATTCCCTAGACCCAAAATCTGCCTTTCCATTTGAGCCAACAAAACATCATCAAATTTAATCGAACTCTTTTGCACACATACCTAGCCAAAAATCAGTCTTCACATCAGTCATCTCAAGCCTCATTGATCATCTTTGCTGAGATTGATAGGAGAGAGCCCTCTCTCGACCTGGTAGGGCTAGCTGCCAGGTTAAGCGTAGTTTGATGTTACCCTAGATCCTACCTTTCTCAGCCTGAGGTAGATTTGGTCTCTAACATAGTGGCAACTGTACTGGGGAAGAAATTGTTTGTTTGTTAGTGTTCTTCATTTTATAAACTACAGACGTAGCCTGAAGATTAGCTAGGTAGCCTTCGAAACGCTTTTGCTTTGCATTAGCAAAAGTAGATAAAAGCTGCTTCAGTCGATCTCCGGTCTAGTCTTATAAACGGAACATATTGACTAAAAATTGCCCCAGTACATCTGATAATTCTAAACTTTTGGATGATAAGCTTAGAATTTGATAGGCTAGACAGGTTGATAATGTCCATTTGATTTCTTGGAAGTAATAACAAACTGGCTTCCAGAAGATATACCATAGCAAATCCTGATCCTAATCCACCCCTGTGTACGAAAATCCCAATCTCATTCTGAGAATCCTTCGCCGAGAGAGTTCTGTGATTCTGGTGTTTCGATCTCATTCATGTCCAGTGGTTTTTGAATATCTCGAAGATCTTGAGTTTGACGAGCATTTTGATCTGTCATTGTTTGAGACTAAATCATAAAGTGTTGTTGCTTCTACTATCCTAAATCTAAAGTTTGTCAAAGATCTAGAAATTGAAAAGGATAATAAATCAATTGACGATTATATCTTGAAACTCAAAAATTACATTGTGGCTACAAACGTTCATGAATTCTTAGAGTCTACATCTGGAACTCTTGGGTCATCTGCTATTGCATCTAGCTCCAGAATTCCCGTCGAAACTCCCTTCATTCCCACCATTCCCATGAAGCCTTCTATCTCTGATAAAAAATCTGCAGTGGTGTCACCTCCGTCCACTCCTACCCCTCAAACGTCCAAAATTTCTTCACCTCCATCCACACCTCATACACCTCATACATCAGCTACACCCACTCCCCCTACATCCCCAACACTGGTTGCAAATCCACCTAGAGCAAATGGCTGCTCGATTTGCACCCCTTGTGTTGCCTCAAAATTTGGATGACATGCCCGCTGATTATCAAAGCAAAATTCCATTGTTTGATGGCACTCTTCAAGGTGTTACAGCTCAACAACATGTGGATAGGATGACATATTTCTCTGACCTTCATGAGATTGATGTAGAAGATGTGACAATGAGACTACTTGTACAAACCTTTGGAGGTGAAGTGAGGAAGTGGTTTAGAGGTTTGCCGGCTGCAAGTGTCACTACGTTTTCTAATCTTCAAAGAAAATTCTTGGATTGCTGGGAAGTGAAGAAAAACCCTCTTCAGATCCTTTTTGAATATGAGAACATCAAGCGGAATGTTGGTGAGGCTGTTCAAGATTATTGTATTAGATTCAATTCCGTTTACAATGCAATTCCTGCTGATATAGAGCCACCTATGGGGCTGGCCTTGATTAAGTTCCCAGATGGTTAAATTCCTGATATGGCCTATCAATTAAGAGAAAGAGATCCAGCCACTTTGGAAGACATGCATAAAATTGCAGTCAATGTTGAAGCTAATCTGCTTGCCAAGAGAGTAAGAACAAAGGTTGAAAAGAAGGTAACAATAAAGGAAAAGGTTTCCAGTTCAGATCAAGTGCTCCGTAAGATGGATAAGATGTTTGATAGATTGACCATTGACAAGCTTGAACCGCAAGTCAGAAATCCCAACTTCCGTGGTCAATAGCAACCACAATATAGAATCAAACAAAGAGAGCAACGAGCACAAGACCAAGCAGCACAGCAGCAGGTGAAGACACCCTTACAACAAAATTTTGTACATGGTCCGGAATCAAATGATGGGGAGAATGTAATTGGAGAGGAGAATCATTTCTTTACACCTGATGATATGCCAATTTTTATCACTGAAGATGAGGAGTATTCCAAAAAATCAGCTGCACAAAATGATGAAAAATTCATCCTGGCAAATGAAACAGCTCTTGAAGAAGAGTCTGATGAATGTCAAAGAGGGTACATGAATGCTCTGTCAGCCCAGCAATGACAATATTCACTTAGAAGTAGAGATGTTCCCATAAATCCAATTCAGAAAAGGAAAGAGACAACAGCGCCAAAGAATGATCCTCCCATTGTGCAGAAAAAGGGAAAAGAGACAGCTGATCCTAGTACTAGCAAAACACTATCAGCAAATGAAAGATCCAATCAACCAAGTGCATCGAAGGAAAAAACTGAAAAGAAATATGTTTCAGCTAAAGAGGTAGAGGAAACTTCAGATTTTAACTTAGAAAATGAAATTGCTAAGTTAAAGGTATCCTTTCCTTTGACTGAGCTAATGAAGAACACTAGCTATAAAGGTTAGGTGTCTAAAATTTTGAATTTAGATCCATTATCTGATATGGTAAACGTGGAGGATGATCAGCCTGAGTTGATTTTTGGTCCAACATTGGAAGGTCAGTCTCAAGATAGTGATGTAGCTCCTTTTTACATCGGCCTTAGGGTGCATGATTATGTGTTACACAATGTTATGTTTGATTCTAGAGCCTCTCATAATCTCATGCCTAAGGCCATCGTGGAGAAATTGGGATTGGATATCACCAGAAAGTACCATGACCTTTACTCTTTCGATTCTGGTAGAGTAAGATGCATCGGTCTTCTTAAAGATTTGGTGGTCAGTTTGGATCAGATTTCGGCTAAAAAAGTCTTGATGGATGTGGTTGTGGCAAATATACCTCCTAGATTTGGTATGCTTCTTTCCAGATCTTGGGGAGAAAAAATTAAAGGGACATAGCAGCTTGATTTCTCCTATGCTACCATTCCCCAGTTCGGTCAAATGAGGAAATTATACCAGGAGAAAAAGATGAAGTACATGATCTCTAGCAAGTAGAAACTAGTAAATCATCCAATCAACTATGTACATACTGATTTAGAAACATTTTTTTTTATATTCAAATAGTTTTAATGATGTAAATAGTCAAATAGTGGAAGTAGAAGACATTCTAGAGATCACTAAAAATTTTAGAGAAGTTCTAAAGAAAGAAAAACAAAGATTTGATAGTACCGCTGAGAAATCAGCCTTTCGACAACAGCAACATATTGATGGATAGCAAGGAAAAATGATAGAGCAAATAGAATTTCAGCATTTGGAGGAGGACAAAACAGGCCTGTGGAGCATGGATTTTGATGGCGCAGTAGGAAGGGAAGGTGATGGAATTGGAATTTGGATTCGCAGCCCTGTTTTTGCCCCAAACAAAGTGCCAAGTAATGTAAGGGTCTGTTCCTATTAAATTGGCTTTTGAATGTTCAAATAATGAGGCTGAATATGAAGCTTTAATTGCTGGTTTGAAAATTCTTAGAAAGTTAAATGCTATAAGGATTTCAGTGTATGGTGACTCCGAGCTAGTTATCAAGCAAGTGAAAGGGGAATACCGAGATAAGCATCCTAGAATGCTGGCCTACCACAATGCGGTATTAGATATCTTGAAATTATTTTCAGATGACACTTTGACATGTGTCCCTCATGTTCAGAACATCATTGTAGATTCACTTGCAATAGTAGCAAGTAATTTGAAAATTCCAATGAATTCAAACAATAAGTTTGATATTCATTTGAAACATCGCCTGGATGTCCTTGACAATCAAAGGTATTGGCAAGTGTTTCAAGATGATGAAGAGAAAGATGAATTTATGGAGAATGAAGGTAAAATCAAAGACACTTCTATTGATGTGGATTATGATGATGGTGAGGTGGATATAGAAGTCAATCAGATGGAAGTATTGTAGCTAAAGGATAATGTCATTCCTAAAGGTCTAATAGGTTTAGAGGAGCTGTTCGATCAAGATGATGTAGCCCGAAAACCCATCTTGCTGCCAACCGAGAAAGGAGTTGAGGATGTGAACATTGGATCAGCTAAAAATCATAAAATGGTGAAGTTATCAAAGGCATTGCCTTCACAGGTAAAAGAAAAATATATCAGTTTACTATCTTATTTTACTGATGTATTTGTGTGGGATTATTTAGATTTGAAGGCATATGACACAAGCATAATTCAACATATCATCTCGTTCAAGCCAAATCAAAAGCCTTTCCGTCAGAAGCTAAGAAGAATAAATCCAAAGTTGCTGCCCTCAATAGAGAAGGAAGTAAATTGGTTGTATAAAGTTGGTATCATCATCCCCATAAGATTTTCAGATTGGATTTCTAATTTGGTGCCTGTGCACAAGAAAATAGGTGAGATTCGGTTATGTATTGATTTTAGAAATATGAATAAAGTATCTTTGAAGGATAACTATCCATTTCCCAAGATGGATCACATACTTCAAAGGGTATTTGGAGCATCCCACATGTCGCTACTTGATGGGTATTTGGGTTATAACCAAATTCTAGTCCATGAGGATGATAGAGACAAAATAGTGTTCACCACTCTGTGGGGAAATTTTCATTATGCAAAGATGCATTTTAGATTAAAAAATGCTTGTGCAACATTTCAGCGGGTGATGGATATCGCATTTGCTAATGAAAAAGATGTTTTTGTAGTTGTTTATCTTGATGATTTGACAGTTTTTTCTAATTCAGATGAAGAGCACCTCTATCATCTGAAAATTGTATTTCAGCGGTGTAGAAAATATGGTACATCTCTCAATCCAAAGAAGAGTCTGTTTGCCATGGATGAAGGCAAGCTTCTCGGTTATATTATATCAAAGGAGTGTGTTGTTGGGAAAAGTATCCAACATGGAATGGCCCTATCCCACTCTAAGGAGTGATAGTGCCTTAGCAACAAACAAGACAAAACTATCTGAGTATTCTTCTTTACGAAATGTAAATAGAGGAGAAGGATGTAACTAACCGATGTCTTCCGCTAGTTTGTTGATCCGCTCTCACTCTCTTCTGTTTGCTTCCCACTGCTTGTTCCTTCACTGGCCCAGCTACACCAAGTTCCTGCAAGATCACAAGAGAGGGAAACTACAAAAAGCATAGATTCACATTCATAACTAGTTTAGGATTAGAATAAACTAAATATGCAAATACAACAAAACATCATTGATATACATGCATATAGGAGAAACTCAAATGGTTTTATTGATGAAGTAATAAAGTCCAGGAAGAGATACAACCAAGTGAGGCCCAATCCAGCATCACCTTCCCAGCAAAAGGAATCCCTTCTTCACCTCCTTCTAAGCAAATCACCCAATAGTTCTAGTCTCAAACCAACAACAATTCTTTGCAATAAAAAAATTCCAGCCTCTGGATCTCATGGAGGAGAGATCCATATATAGATGTTTGGAGAGAGGATGAGTCAGCTTGAGATCTGACTAGTGTCCTCTCCCTCTGTCAGTTCTTGATTCCACTTGGAGGTTCTTGCTTCCACTTGGAGATTTGGAACCTCTTACTCATCACCAGTCGAATTCCCTGAGGCAAGTGTCATTTTGGAAGCTTCCTGGGTTTTGACACCTTGAGAAATGAGCTTGCCACATGTCCACTCTCGCTCAGCGAAGGTAGCCAGTGTTTGCTTTGACATTCAGTGTAGGTAGCCAGTGTTGGACTTGACATTCAGTGCAGACAGCGAGTGGAGCCATTGACATGATCCTGAATTGACTTGTTTTTGAGCAGTTTCTGGTGGAGAACTTCTATGAATTGTTGTGGTTTGTTAGCCTTGTTCCTCTAGGGGTAGGAACAACATGTTTAGGGACTTTGGATCCCTTAGATTATGGACATTTCATGCTCAATGCTGTAAGGCAAAAAAATGTCTATAACAGTTGCCCCCTAAAGTATGAGGCCGTTTATCGGGTGCTTTATCAGGAGGATCCGAAGTTCATCCAATGCTGGGAGGAGACCTGTAATAAGATACAATACAATACATTATTTTTCATACTGTTTTCATGATCTAGCTGAGGCGGGCATTCCCATGCTCAGCTTTATAAATTCATTTTTCTGTACATAGAACAGACAATCGTCTGACGGTAGACTGATAATTTTGATGAAATTATCATCCTTTGAGTAGGATGATCATCTGATGCAATGATGTACATGTCAAATGTCTTTATCTTTCCTGAATATATATCGCAGCCCGGATGGATGAAACTAGATCCAGGGTCTTCAAACTCGTTCGATCTTCACTCTAATTACAAGTCGATCCATGTGAGAAATGTTCTGAAGTCGAACATGGAAAGACATCGCTTGATTACCGGTCAATGAGGTAAACCGTTAACAAGTGCCAGAGGAATCACCGATAATGATAATGACCCTCAAGGTACTGCAGTACAATTCACGTGGTGTGAATAAAGGTCTTGGCGTCGAACACCACGCAAAAATCTTCTGGTCGAAGGTCATTGATGTATACCTGTCGCCGGAAGTGAGAAACTTGCCATTGAGGCATGCAAGCCTCAAAGTACTGAAGGGGTTGTTCCTAGATCAACTTCTTGGATAATGAGCTGATGTCGACAAGAAGCGATCTGTCAAAGGAGGGCCTTAATGAATCCCACATCAATGACATGGAACGGAGCTAATGATTTTGATGGAGGTGAAAACGATCTGTGACATATGATTCAAGGTGACAGTCATGAAAGGATGAAGGATAATGTATGGCAGTGGATGGGACACGGTTGACTTCTCTGAATGACTTCTCTTGAACATATGGCGACACTGATGCGATGGATCGGTAACATTACCCCAAATATGGATGGTATGGCGAAACCATGGTGATGTGACCGGTGAATGAAACAACCCAACCCGATTGTGGTATGGAGGAAAAGTGTCATGTTCAAGAGCGACTTGCTACCATCAAAGTTTTCTTGAGTTTCTCCCAATTTTTCCCAGTCATTGCTGACCAGTACCTCTTTATTTTTGTCAAGCTTGAGGAGGATAACATATGCTTGTTCTATAACTTGCCCTTCGGGCAAGCCCATCGCTATGTTTTAACGAGCCTAGCGATAGGGAAACTCGTTCTCGTCTAAAGACAAGTTTGTCACTATTTAATGATTTTAACGAGTCTAACAACAAGGATAACTCGGTCCTTTTCATTTTTAGAGAGTCTGAAAAGGTACATAAAGTTAACTTCGAAAGTCCTTTTTCGTCATCTAATCCCTTAAGTCCGAAAAAGTATAAAACAATACAGAAGGGATGAGTTTTCGATAGTTTTAATGAGCCGAACAAAACAAGCGCTCGATCTTTTTGTGCAATAATCCCTCAGGTCCAAAAAGATTAAAATCTAGAGGAGGGATAACTCTTCCGGTCACTTTAACGAGCTGGAAGGCCAAAACTCGACAATCTTTTCATTTTTTACGAGTCAGATGAAAAGAGCTTAAAGAAGACTCGTCTTTTGAGGAACGAGTGATAAACAGGGTTAGCAGCTGATTCCAGGTACAGGTTGGAATTTTCCAATCACGGCAGTGTCACAAGGATGGCTAGGTGAAATCACTCTTCGCAGCTGTTCCTCAAAATGGGTAAACAATCAAATGGAGGTGAATGATCGGCCAATGGAAAAGTGGAGGTGACGGTGCAAACACGACCAAGGCTTTAATGGCTGATAACGTTACATTCTCATTGGTTATTTACCAGAAATTGGTTCATTTTTTATTTTAAAATGAGCTTAAACGCTGGTGGAAACACTTGCTCATTGCTTATGTTTATTTTTTAACGAGCATGAAGTCCGCGTTAAAACTGCTCGGATCTTGCGTTTATTTTTTAACGAGCATGAACTGTGTGCTAAAACTGCTCGTATCTTGCATGCCCCCAGCATAATAACGCGAATCAAGGTGCATGCCCCCCAAGCTTCATTGCATTCGACTTGGTGGTTGGAATGAAGGTTTACCTTTGAGATTTGGAAAGGGGGTTTGTTTCATTTTTTAATGAGGTTGACACAGTAAAAGAACTATCCTCATGACTCCTTGTTTCATTTTTTAACGAGGTTGACACAAGGTAAGAACCGTCCTCGGTGCCCACTGTATTTACAGTATTTCTATTAGTGCGATGATCCATGCTGACAAAATGTTTAGGAATCTTCCGAATCCATTAGATATAGAAGATTTCATATTGTAGGTTTCCACTGTGGCTACTTCCACCAGATTACTCGCAGGCGGTAGGGCAATAGTACCCATTAAGGGAGGGTCTTTTAGGAGACCTACTCCAATATTTTGAAGCGAATGATTGCTTCCATGGATCATTGGAATGCTTCCCATAACTTCTGAACTGTCGGGGAGGAAAGTTTGTTGGTCGACGACTGTAATTCCTCCTTGAAAGGGAAATGCAATCTTCCTGAAGTAGGTCGACACAACTGCGGCCATGGCATATATCCAGGGCCTTCCTAGTAGGATGTTGTAATCGAGTTTTCCATCAATTACTTCAACATCAATTTCTACTGTTTTTCCCCCTAGTTCAACTTGCAAGTTACTTAAAATCCCGTATGGAGTGTATGATCGTCCATCAAATTCTTTTAACGTCGTTGACGATCTCGACAAGGGTGGTGAGCCTAAATTTTTCCAGCAACTCATCGACATAATACATGTAGATGCCCCCTCATCAATAATTGTTCGATGAACAGTTTTGTTGAGGGCTTTCACTTGAATAAGGAAAGCTAGTTGAACTGGTAACTGAGGGTCATATCCTTTATGATCAAAGGCCACAAGATTGGAATCCATTGGGTCAATCCCACCTATTGCTGATAATAAAGCTTGCTCTTGGGAGGGGCAATTTTGCGGTACCTCAAGTGTCGACATAGCGGACGACGATTGGGCCAGGTCCTCTACTATATTATAATTCTGTGCTACTTTCCCACGAGGATTAAATTTCGATTTGTGTACTATTCCGTTTGGCAACTTTATCATTGGTTCAGGAATGATGGGCGGCACAACTTCGGTCAAAGTTGTCGTCGAACTACTGGGTTGTTCATTAGCCTTGTTATTTGACAGCTGTGGATTCCCGTAATCTTTATTCCTTGTCAAAGCATCATTCTGCTGCTTTGAGGTAGACAACATAAGCACTTGGGATCGGGAAGCATTTTGATTAGCAACCAGTTTGGTTCCTGGGCTTGGAAACGGATCAGTCAATACTGCTGGGGTTTTTGAACTCTTAAAGAGTTTCTTAACTTCAGCTATATGTGGACAATCTTTCGTCCAATGATCCTCATCGCATATATGACACCCCGCAGGGGGTTTCCTTTTTCTCCCTTTCTTTTTCTTCTTGCCCCCTGGTTGCTTCAGTTGTTTGCCCTTGTCGGTCGACATGGCATTTACTTCCGAGGCAAGAAGTTCCTCATTTGCATTTTGACTAGAAATCTTACAGGCCTTTTTAGATGTAGCCTTTGTCGATTTCGTATCTGTTTTGCCAATCACGCCATCACCGACATGAGAGTCATTGTTTGATTTAGGAGGAGGAGGAATTGAGAATTCCGGTCTAGGGGCGTCAGGTATTTTGTCGTAGAGCGTGCTAGACTGAGTATAGACCAAGTCTAGATATTGCGCACGAGCGATAACTTGCTCTTCCGTTACGACTCCTCCCTTTGCCACATCTTCCGTTATAGCGGGAAGTAACGACTTGATAAACCATTCAGCTAATAGCTGATCGGGAACATACATTTTTACCATCCTACGACGACGTCGCCACTCATGTATATGATCAGATATGTGAGTGGCCGTTGTCTGTTTGAAGTTGGTTAGGAGTTCTGTTCCCGTTTCATACCTTATCGGTAATTGAAAATGGGTTAAGAAAGTCGTGGCTAAGGCACTGAAGTTGTCGAACGAAGCTCTAGGCAATTCAATATACCATTTTGCTGCTGGACCCGTTAACGTCCTCTGAAAAAGGCGAAGCCTTATCGAATCATCATTCAGGGTGTTTGATGAACACCATAGATGGAATGTCATCACATGATTCGACGGATCTTCACTTGGATTTCCATTAAATTTAGGAATATCTGACGGTAGTTTATGCGGAATCGCTGGCCACCAAGGGGCATAAGCAATTGGATCATTCGTCAGCCGGTTTAGATCTGGTAATTCTAGAGTTGCTACAAAGGGCAACTGTTGATTCAGGTTAGGCGAAGCATACCCAGGATAAGATGGGATCGCCTGAGCAATGGGTCTTTGCAAACCAGCATAATGCTGGCAACTTTGACAAGGTTGATGGGCATAACCATTATAGTATGGTTGCCCATTACTTACAAAGACTTGTTGCTCAGGTCCTTGATATGATTGCTGGAATGGCGGTTGTTGAGATTGAACCAGCTCTGGTTGTTGGACCATTTGCTATTGACCAATACTGGATGATTGACCAAGATGAGGAGTCACAGTACTTGTTCGAGCCTGAGTCGCTCCAGATAAGGAGGCACTACCCTGAGATTGTGATTGAGTCGTTGAGACAATAGGCTGTTTTATTGCAACCTGAGAAACTTGGGATCGACATACAATAGGTAGCGCTTGCACTTGCGACGCATTCACTATAGCAGGTGTGGTGGGAATATTCGACACAGGGTGTACTGGTTGCATTGAATATACAACCCCTGGTTGTTGAGGCAGTATCGGTACTCAACCGCTGGATGTAATTCTAGTTTGACCTGAACTTTGTTGTAAACTCCCATATGGTTGTTCTCTGGGAGGGAACAATGAAAGAGCATACTGCCCTCCATATGGTGGAAATCCAGTACTTAAAGGGTAAATTGGCCTTTGAAGACACATTGGATCCATTTGTTGAGTTTCAACATAAGAAATACCAGATGATAATCCGGATGAAGAAATAGGAACTAACCATGTCGTCGTCCCTGATTGGACTTCGGCTTGTTGCTGATAACTTGCCGGGACAGAGGGTATACCGGCGCACATTGTTGGAGTAGCAGCAGGAGGTTCTGCTGCTGCTGTGTCGGATGACACAGTCCTGGATGTCGACGGTTGTTCAGACATATCTAGTCTATCCAAAAGATTTCTTTAGCGATTCCACAATAACTTGTGATGAAGGTAGACTAACTTCGAAGATCAACGAGGGAAAGGTGATGATTATTCCGTTTAAAATAAATTTTAACGACGCTTTAGACACAATTTGCTTTTTCAATTTTAAAGAGTCGAGAAAAAGCTAAAGATGACTCTAGTCTCCTTCGATGTTTTAATGAGCCCAGAGTGACAAATGCTCGGATGGACTTTTTCCGTTATAGAGTTTGAAAAGGGCCAAAAGGAACTGCTCTGGAGTTCTAGGCAAAGGGTGTGCCAAACCTTTCGCAAAACCGCAGAATACTTTTTAGGGTACGGGCGGTCGATCTTTCTGAATGCTGTGTTCAGTGCATTGCGATCAGTAGGACGGCCGACACGGCTTCCTAAGGATAAAGGTTTTATGCCTATAGGGGTCTCCCAATATATACGCGACGGTACGTGGGAGCACAATCCGTACTGGCGCTATCGTCCCTCAGGAGGAATCACCCACCATCAACGAGATCAACAGTCACCAGGCTTTACGACGCCGGAACACGTCTCTAGCCTAGACCTCAATGTTGTGCGTTATGTTACAAAGCGTTGTTAACTTCATTCAATTTATTTTAGGTTGATCTTTTTAGAAGTTTGCCTTTTTGGATCACCACGAGATGTATGATACAACTCCTAAATGCAGTCTAAAGATGATAAGCAAGCTTTTTATATCTTTTCAACAGATGAAAATCCTAGCTACAAGGGGAAAAGAAAGACATCATCTTTTCTCACAGAGCATAGAGCACACAGTAATGCACTTTTCCTAAATCAACATACAAGCTGTCAAAATGCAAATGCACAAATGCATGTATTTCTTTTCTCTTTCTTAATATTGATTCTTATATAAAGAAAGATGTTGTATAACTTTGAATTCGATTTCAAGTGAAAACATAAACAAGTTCCTTTTTCAAAATCAAAAGACTATTACGACACCTTATGATTTACTTGTTTCGACACTAGAAATGCATAAATTCAAACCAAACGACGAAAGTAGAAGCTAAATCAACTGTGAACAGCAAACAAACTCACACCTAAGATCAAAACGACACTTATGACAGGTCTAGATCTAAGGGCCACAGTAAGACTAGTTTACTTTCGTAATGGGAAACTGCAAATGATGTAACAAATACACAAAGAACAAATACAGTTTCTTTATACAACTGAGGCGGAATTGAGGCAAAGAGAGGTGGTTTCAGATAGGAACACTGACTGATAACAGGCTGCAAAAAATAGGGATAAAACTGAGCAAAAGGAAACAGGGAACCATAGCTGCACAAGGCACAAACTGTTCAGCGCAGGTCTAACACAAAGGTTTTGACATTCAGCGCAGGTAGCCTTCACGGGACCTGCGTTGAAATGCAGAACCTCTTCACAGGTTCTGCGCTGAAGCAGAAACGAGAGTTGTTTCTGGGTTCTGGGTTACGGTTTGCAGTTAAATTCACAGTTTTTGGCCAAATAAAAGCTATCAACCAGGTACAATCTAAGGGATCATTCAAAGGAGGATGAAGATCTATCACTAAGAGCTGTTAGAGCACTTGTGGAACAACTTTTCAGATCATAAACAGGCCCAGTGAATGGACTAGAGTAGATGCTCTCTACTTTGCATTTGAAAGAGACAAATGCAGTTCGATTCGGCACTCTTTGAGTTTATGAAATGAATAGCAAAAACACAAATAAACCAACAAGATACTCTCCCCAGCGGAGTCGCCAATTTGTTGTTGGGAAAAGTATCCAACATGAAATGCCCCTATCCCACTCTAAGGAGTGATAGTGCCTTAGCAACAAACAAGACAAAGTTATCTGAGTATTCTTCTTTACGAAATGTAAATAGAGGAGAAGGATGTAACTAACCGATGTCTTCCGCTAGTTTGTTGATCCGCTCTCACTCTCTTCTGTTTGCTTCCCGCTGCTTGTTCCTTCACTGGCCCAGCTACACCAAGTTCCTGCAAGATCACAAGAGAGGGAAACTACAAAAAGCATAGATTCACATTCATAACTAGTTTAGGATTAGAATAAACTAAATATGCAAATACAACAAAACATCATTGATATACATGCATATAGGAGAGACTCAAATGGTTTTATTGATGAAGTAATAAAGTCCAGGAAGAGATACAACCAAGTGAGGCCCAATCCAGCATCACCTTCCCAGCAAAAGGAATCCCTTCTTCACCTCCTTCTAAGCAAATCACCCAATAGTTCTAGTCTCAAACCAACAACAATTCTTTGCAATAAAAAAATTCCAGCCTCTGGATCTCATGGAGGAGAGATCCATATATAGGTGTTTGGAGAGAGGATGAGTCAGCTTGAGATCTGACTAGTGTCCTCTCCCTCTGTCAGTTCTTGATTCCACTTGGAGGTTCTTGCTTCCACTTGGAGATTTGGAACCTCTTACTCATCACTAGTCGAATTCCCTGAGGAAAGTGTCATTTTGGAAGCTTCCTGGGTTTTGACACCTTGAGAAATGAGCTTGCCACATGTCCACTCTCGCTCAGCGCAGGTAGCCAGTGTTGGCTTTGACATTCAGCGCAGGTAGCCAGTGTTGGACTTGACATTCAGCGCAGACAGCCAGTGGAGCCATTGACATGATCCTGAATTGACTTGTTTTTGAGCAGTTTCTGGTGGAGAACTTCTGTGAATTGCTGTGGTTTGTTAGCCTTGTTCCTCTAGGGGTAGGAACAACATGTTTAGGGAATTTGGATCCCTTATATTATGGACATTTCATGCTCAATGTTGTAAGGCACAAAAATGTCTATAACAGAGGGCAT
The DNA here is from genome assembly GCA_031772625.1 of Pinus tabuliformis. Lineage (NCBI taxonomy): Eukaryota > Viridiplantae > Streptophyta > Pinopsida > Pinales > Pinaceae > Pinus > Pinus tabuliformis. Next base: position 120,104,700 of record CM062812.1, on the reverse strand, counting down.
CTGCATTGATCCAGCTCGGGTGGAAGCCATTCAAAAGATTGATTTTCCATGAAGTAAGAAAGAGATTCAATCATTCAATGGTAAGATGAATTTCTTACGTCGCTTTGTACCCAATCTTGTAGAACATTTAAGGGAAATCACAAACATGCTCAGGAAAGATAGTGTAGTGAAGTGGACCAAGGAAGCAGTTAAATCTTTCAATTTGGTGAAATTGGCCCTATCTTCAGCTCCGGTTTTGATCAGCCTGGATTATACTCAAGAATTCATTTTGTTTTTGTTTGCCTCTTACCATACTATGGTAGCGGTCTTGATTCAGAAAAGGGACCAGCTTGAGAAACCAATTGCATTTTTCAGCAGAACCATAAGGGACGCAGCTTTAAAGTATAATATTATTGAAAAATAGGCTCTTGCTTTGGTGAAGGCATTAAAAGACTTTCAAGTCTATATTCTACATTCTCACATCCTTGCTTATGTCCCTAATGCTGCTATCAAAGATGTCTTAGTGCAAACAGATCCAGAGGGAAGAAGAGGTAAATGGATTGCTGCTTTGTTGGAATATGACGTGGAGATCAAACCGACAAAACTCATCAGAGGACAGGGGCTAGAGAAACTCATGACTGAGTCAAATCTGCATGCCTTGGACATTAATCTCATTGCTGCTATGTCCAAGGAATATGAAGAGAGTTCACCCGCTCAGGTATCAGAAATTTTTCTTCTTTCTCCTTGGTATTCGGACATTGTTTATGTAATCCAAAATCTGTCACCACCACCTGGAATGGCTAAGAACAAAAGTAGGACCCTGAAATTGAAGGCTACCAAGTTTTGTATCATGAATAATGCACTTTATTGGAGAGATCTCGGTGGTGTCTTGCTTAATTGTTTGGTTGAAGAAGAGGCAAAACAGGTTATGGAAGACTTTCACAAGGGAGATTGCGGAGGTTATCTTTTCTGGAAGACAACAGCCAATAAAATTTTGAGAGCGAGATATTATTGGCCAACTCTTTTTGCTAATGTGTACAGCTGCCATAAATGTCAGATTTTTCAAGGTAGGAGGAAATTGCAGCCTTTACCACTCAAGCCTATTGAAGCAAGTTCTCCATTTCAGCAGTGGGGTTTGGACTTCATTGGCAAGATCCATCCTACTTCTTCAGTGCAGCACAAATGGATCCTCACAGTGACAGACTATTTTACCAAATGGATTGAGGTGATTCCTACAAGGCAGGCCACTGATTCGGTAATCATTTCATTTCTTGAAAACAATATCTTGTCTCATTTTGGCTGTCCAAATAAGTTGATCACTGATAATGCAGTAGCCTTTAAATCTAAAAGAATGATTGAATTTTGTAATAAATATCAAATCACTTTGGGGCACTTAACTGCATATTACCCCCAAGGTAACGGATTGGGGGAATCCTCAAATAAATCTTTGGTCAACATTATCAAAAAGCTGTTGGAAACGAATAAGAAAAGTTGGCACAAAAACATTGTTAATGCACTTTGGGTAGACAGAGTAAGTCAAAAGAAATCTATAGACATGTATCCTTTCAAGCTCATGTATGGTGTGGACACAGTCTTCCCGACCTCTCTTGCAGTCCCGGTGGTTAAACTCATACAAGAAGCAGGCAGCGAAGATGATCATTTGCAGCAAACTAGAGAGGAGGTATTTCCAAACACTTTCAAGCTACAAGAGATAATTAAGAAGATACATGATCGAAAGGCAAAGGTAGACAAGTTTCAAATAGAAGACATAGTGCTGAAATGGGACGTGAGAAACGAAGATAAAGGTAAGCATGGAAAGTTTGAGAATATTTGGAAAGGACCTTTCAAGATCACTGCATATCAGGGCCAAAATGCTTTCCTTTTGAAAGAAATGAATGAAGAAGACTATCCAGGTGGGCTAGTCAATGGCCGGCTACTCAAACGATACTATTTTTGAAGTGTTTTTTGCTATAATATGTATCACTGTATATACCGGTTTGTTTAAATTTCATTGCAAGTGTGTACTGTATCATTCTTTCAAATTGGGGCTCAAGGTGAAGGCTATAAAACTGAGGTTTGATTTCAGTTCTGTCTGGTTGGTTTGAGTCAGGTCTTTCAGTCAATTTTAGTCTTGAGATTGAGTCAGTCTTGAGTCAGATTTCATTCCTGAAATTGAGTCAAGAGTTTGGTTTTGGTTTTTCAAAGTTATTGACTCCATATCCCAATGGATGAAGGCACTGCTTGCTTTCCCAGAGATCTGTAGTTCTTGGCACCTCCAAGGAGCTACCATCCCCATTGGAGCCAGTGTAAGTGTCAGTATCTTCATCCCTCCATTAGTGATCAAATTCTCTTGTTGCATTGCATATTAGGTGTCTCGCTCAGTCAGTTGCATTCCATTAAGAGCATGGATCATCTGACGATAGTGGCTTGTTGTACATTTTCCCTCATGCCCTTTACCTATTGGCCCATTTCCATTCGTTAAGATCATCTGCAGTAATTTTTTGTCTTTCAATCTGCAAGGGTCATTTTTAGGGTTTTCAGTTTCATTAGGTCTAGGGTTTCATCAAAAAGGTCTTCAAAATGTTCAATAACGGTCAGTCAGTGCATGAGGAGGTGGAATAAATTTCCAGTACCAATAAATTCCATAATCATATGCTCAGAAATGTATTTTTCCTCAAAACCATTTTTTGAGGAAAGACAGAATATTCTATTTTTTCATGTATATAATTTGGTGTAATTTCAATTTTTCATATGTAACAGCTTCTGTGGCAACCCTGGTCACCTTGCCAAGCTTTAGCATCTTCGTCACCTGCAAGGCAAACAAAAGTCAAGTCATTCAGTTAATCAAAGGCAAAAAAAATAAAAAATTCCTAAAAACAGAGTTTGAAAAGAAAGTGTCAAATGTAAGCATTACAAAAGTGGGTTTTATGAGTGAAAAATTAAAGTCTTTTGTATATAAGCCTTTTCTTCTGTTTAAAAGACTCATTTGCATCGAAAAAGCAAGAGAAACATAGAGCAAGGTCGTGGTAGGAAAATTGCAGCAAATAGTTTCAGATTTAGGGGCACAGCATATTGGGTCACTGGCACGACGCATAGGGCTAGTGTGGTGCATTGGGCCACCCTCCATAGTGAAAAACATACACTGGCGCGATGTATAGAGTAGGCGCGGCGCGTTGGGTTTGTGGCGCGGTGCATAGAGTTGCAAGCCATTTTCTCCGCGAAATTCATCCAAATGCTAAATTAGCTCGGCTGCCACCTGTCCAAAGTAAGTCAAACAATCATCCAATGCCAATGAATGTGTGCCTTAAGATGTTTATGATGATTTAGTGAAAAAAATTTGAAACCCAACCTCCTTGCAATTTTTGCTCAAAAAACAATTGCTTAGGGTGTGTAGATGTGTTTTTGTTGCCATCACTCCGTCACCCTTTGATTCCCTGATTTCTTTTATAGTTTCATTAACTGATTCCACTATCCCCATATCCCTAAATTCATTCACCCACTATCCACAATTCCCAGTATCCCAAACCCTAGCTACAAAATTTCCAAACCCTAATTGCTATCCCAAAGCCTAATAACTATCCCTAAAACCCTTCTATTCCCAAATTCCAGTTAGCAACATTCCCAAAACCCTTCTTACCCTCTCCCTTCACACTCCCTCATACATTTTCATACATTTGGCAGCAAAACATCAAAGACACCTAAAATTTCTTCATACTCATCTAAGAGAACACAAACATTTGGCAAACATGGAATCTGATCCTTCCTATGACCGAGATGAAGAGACACACAGTGACTCTCCTACAGAAATGCATGCACCAAGGAGACCTCACAAGGGTGGTAAACATATACGAGAGGAGCCTACTTCACTTGCGAGCTACAAGCTTGCCCTCTTGCTGTCACGTGCTTTCAACACCAATCCTGTTATCAGTTCTGTGAGATGGTTGCAAGAGTCTAGTACCATCATGAGTTGGCCAGGTTGTTTGTGCTTCATCTACATAATGGCCAAGTCACTCTAGCAGGTGTGACATTCACCTTGACACCGGAGTCTATTTCTCTAGAAACTCGCATTCCAAATGTTGAAGAGCAGTAGAATAAGAGGCAACAAATTGACAGGGAACATTATGAGTCATACATCAAGGCTAGTTATCGGAGACATCTCAGCAGCTTTTTTCCCTTCCAATACCTGAAAGACTCATATGCTCCCTTGCTGGTTTTCTCGCCTATATGCCTATCATATCAGATTGTTGATGCACTTTACTAGGGTGAGAATGATGAATCACCCCTACTTCATGTGCCGAAATATTGAGAAGATGACCACCCTAGTGCAAAGGAAGACTCCTCAGTAGCAGTACAACAACATATACCATTTTGCACTAATCAAGATTGTGGTCATGAATTAGCTTGCTTTGCAGAACATCTCATGGGAGGATTTCATTTCTCATGAGGTCTTCACGGCTCCTCAAGTACCTCCAGAAGCTTTTCATGAGACAAGTGGACCTTCACATCAACAGGAGAGTCATGAGACACAGACCGCTAGTGTGTCGGTGTTTGTCACCTATCAAAAGGGCACTAGAAGGTTGTTTGCAGCAGCAAAGCGAGTATTATCTCCACCCGGGGTGGAAGGGGTCTCGCTTCATCCATCAACAAAACATGTTCAGGACAAGGGAAAGTAGCCATTACATGATGAGGGGCCTTAAGGAGAGTAGGAGATGGATTTCATTCTCATTCAGGATGATGACATTGATTTGGGCCCACAAAGCTCAAAGCTCAATGAGATCATCGAAGAGAAACAGGCGGATATCAATGATTTTTCCCTCAACCTAGAAAGATCTAAGTGGATAATCAAATACCTGGAGCAAATAAACAAGCAGCTAGAGGATCAGCAAACCATTATGTAGCTGCAAAACATACGAGGAAACCACAAAGCTGCCAAGAGGAGGAAAGTGAAGCTCACACCACTTGAGCAAGAAATCAATGTTGATCAAGAATATTGGCTTAAGAGAGTGAATATCCACTTAGAAAAGTTGCTAGAGAAGGCCAATAGGGAGAAAACAATGTTGAGGCACATGGCCTATCATTACTTGGCGAGAAATAAAAGTTGCAAGGCAAGAATCAGAAACTTGAAGGCCAAGTTGAAGAGGGCATCAAGGAAGTGAAAGGAGCAAGATAGACTTCAGATCTTGGTTGAGGCTTCCTTGCCCCAACACAACACTTGATGGAGAACACTTAGCCCAAATTTCAAAAAATTTGGGACACTTTTTGCAATTTTGGAATTTTTGGGCCAAAACACAAGATTTTCTGCCCAATGCGCCGTGCCACCTAGTGCTCGCTTTTGATGGAGGCCTCATTTTGAGGAAAAATCAGAATTTTTGGATTTTTCATGGAAAAATATGCATGCTCACCAATGTCCAAGAAATTTTGACAGGTTTTGAGCCCCCAAAAATGACAAAAACATCCCAAAAATGACCTTTCTGCCCCTTTTTGGACACACAGGAAGCCGTGTTTGTGAGTACTCAATTTTGGAGAGGAAAATTGAGGCCAAATTCAAAAATTCCACTCTTTCTGGAAATTACACAGGTAGACCTTTCTAACAAGCACACTTTGAGAAATTTTTAACACCGGGAAGTCCTCCAAAATCAGCTGTAAAAGGCGCTACGCATAGGGAAATCAGCGCGGTGCATTAGGGAAATTTTGCTCAGTTTGACCAAAAATACTCTGTTTTCGCCTAGTTTCTTGACAGTTTGACTTTTCTCCTTATTAATGTCAAAATCATGATGTAATTTAATGTAATTTTATGGATCTTGATGTAATTATGTTAAATTTTCACTCATAGAGGTAGATTCATCCATCAAAAAGTAGTTTGCAACTGAATGAATCAGTTCCCTAGTTTTTAGAGGCAAGCTGTTCCACTGCCTAATTTTTAGTTCTTAGTTTAGAATTTGTTGGAACAAATCCTAAAATTATGAGCTCGATCCCTAGAGGCTAGGATGAGTGGTTTTTTGCCTATATCTTGTGATTTTTCAGTCATTAGCAAAGGTTGGACTTTTGAGAAAACTTGGAGCTTCATTGTATACATTTTTCAGCAGTTTTGGCTAAGGAATAGACCAGGGTTTGTAGCACTCTATGGGATTCATGTGGCATCTTGCTTTGATATTGTGTTTCATTCTGTAAATGTAAGTTTACATGTGTTTTATGTATGCCATTCTCTCTCTTGTTTCATCTTAACTAAAACAAACAAGGATAAAAGTAGAATCCATTGAAATTGCAGTGCTCTACCTAGGGTTTGCTTAGTTATTTATGTTTTCAGCTGTTTGAAGAGGATCCCTGAGGTTTTCTTGCTCTCTTCAACTCCTCATCTGTTTAAAGCTCTCCACTTCATTCAATCTGAAGTATCAAATCATTTGCCTATCTTGCCCCATTGAGATCTCTGCAAAACTGAGCCTCATTCCCCGATCCAAAATCTGCCTTTCCATTTGAGCCAACAAAACATCATCAAATTTAATCAAACTCTTTTGCACACATACCTAGCCTAAAATCAGTCTTCACATCAGTCATCTCAAGCCTCATTGATCATCTTTGCTACGATCGACAAGAGAGAGCCCTCTCCCGCCCTGGTAGGGCTAGCTGCCAAGTTAAGCATGGTTTGATGTTACCCTAGATCCTACCTTTCTTAGCCTGAGGTAGATTTGGGCTCTAACAATGACTATTCAATTGTAGATGTATCAAGTTTCTCTTACATCGAGAGAAGTATTCACATGGTTGCGACAATAATTATAAAAATTACAACATATTTCAAATAACTTGAGCACCGAAGTGACGGAAATAGTTCAATCACTCTAGTACAGGAGAAAGAAAACATGAACCACAAAAATTCAAAGAATAGTCTTAGAAACATTCACAATCCATGTGTGAAAATGTGCTAGTGTGAAAGGAGTTGATATGAAGAAAAAATTCCAAGATACATAAATACAATGAACATCACTAGAACCAATAGTGGAGCGTTAGAGGCACTACTTGCTCCCCAAAGGTACTAACTTTGTCTCTCTAATTCCTTGTGGGAGAATCCAACTTTAAAAGCCCTTTACATAACAAATGAGGATCCTTTTATAACTTGAAATATGTCCTTTCACATCCCCATGGCTTTTGACTTTCCAACTCCTAATGACCTTTGGACTTCTACAACATTTGGACTTTTGAATGAATTTTGAAATTACATATGAATTTTGGTATTACATGTATTTTGGACTTCCATGACTCTTTTACCCATACATGACTCTTGGACTTCCACTTATTTATCATTACAATGATTACAACATTACATCGCGACTTCAACATCATCATATGATGAAGACATGACATGTCACTATTTTTTATGATTGGGACTAATAATGATTGATGACATGGAATTTCTTCAGTGTTGGCATCACTGTCACTTGTGTCTTTGTTCTTCATGTAGCTTCTGATCATTGATTCCTTCAACCTCCAAAGGGTCTTTGATCTTTGATTCTTTAGGGTGCTTCTATCATGAAGCTTTCAATGTTTTCATTGTTCTTCAATTCTTCCTTTATTTGTCTTATTTGCTCGATCTTCCTCATGTGTGATTTCCATGTTTTTCCTGAGATACCTATGGCAACAATTATTCATGAGAAGCAACCATCATCCTAGTCTAACATGTTTTATGTAGATTTTATGCTCATTCCTTTTCAATGTGCTTTATAAAAATCGCGGTGAGCTTCTACACTCAATGGTGCACTTTAAAAGGCTAAAGGGATGAAGTGGGGAGGCTTCAAAGCTTCGGCATGTGCTAATGCACTTAAGAGGAAGAGAAAATAAAGGCAGGGTACATGGTCCAAGTCTGAAGGACGAAGGGGAAGGCTTTGGGCTTCCGAAGTGTATTGTACGCTCAAGGGAGTGAGGGAGGGTATAAGGCACACTTCTGAAGGCTAAAGGAGGAAGGATTTATTCCTTCAAGGTGCACTCAAGTGCTCAAGAGGACCAAGAAGGCACATGGTGCAAGTATAAAGGTTGAAGGTTGAAGCATTGTGCCTTTAGAATGCGCTCATGTGCTCAAAGGATCAGGAGGGTACATGGCACACTATGGAAGCATAAAGAGTTGAACTTAAGGCCTTCAAGGTGCACTCAAGGATGGTGCACTCCTTCGAGTCAAAGGAGTGCACTAAAAGGAAGAACTGGTTTCTTAAAGGGAACAGTTCAAAACAAGGAAGGGGAAAGGGCTTAGGGCGTGCACTTTGCGATCTTGGAGGGTGCATGACACACTTCCAAACAATGAATGATTCTCAATCAAGGCTTCAGAGTGTTCTCATGCACTCTTGGGCTTAATGGATTCACTTTGAAAGCAAAATTTGTCTAAGTATGGAAGATGGGAAAAGGGGCGAACATGATGAGTTCCAGACATAAAACCATGTGTGAAACTTACCAACTCATCGAGAAAAAATATACAAGATTGAACAATGATAAGTATACATCAAAATGTGACTTTTCATGCGTTCCCCAAGTATAATGGGTGAAGTGTGTGCTACTGTGACAAAAAAGTGTTGTATTATAAAGAAAAAGATGTTTTGATCATGAAGTACACCAAAGATGTTATACTCAATGCAACGACACTTGAGAACACTTGAAACATATAGGACGACATGAAATGACACTTGAAAACCAAGCTAAAACTTAACACGACAATAAAGTAGGCTCCAAAATTTGAATGTAGTGAAATGTTTTGGAGGGTGTTGTAGCAGCGTCAAAACTCCCCTAGGAATCAAATTCCTAATCATCCCACACATCAAGGAAACATAAAGAAATGGAAGAAAAAGACAGAGAAGACTAAAGAATATCATGTTTCCCTATATGGTCACAACCAAGAATGGAGATGGTATGTTGATAGTTGGTGTTCTAAAACCATCAATGGAGACAAAAGTAAATTCATATTTCTAATAGAATATAGGAAAGGTAGTGTCAAATTTGGGAATAGTGTTCTAGCCCAAATAAAAGGAAATGGAATAGTCAGCTTGGATGAGAACACCAAAGCCCAAAATTTTCTAATGTGGATGGTCTTAAGCATACTCTTTTAAGTGTCAACAAAATGTGACAATGGCTACAATGTGACCTTTCGGTCTAAATATTGCGAAATTATAAGAGAAGGGAATGGTAAATTGTTAGGGAAATCAATAAGAACCCCTAGTAATGTGAATGTTTTTTATGACTCTAGAGTAAAATGATACTTAAATAAGACAAATGAAACCTAGTTATGGCATAGGAGGATGGGCCATGCAAATTTTTATAATTATGTAAAGATAAACATGACAAAGGAAATGCAAGTTATGCCAAAACTATCAATACCAGACAATTCCATATATAAATCTTATCCATTTGGTAAGTAGATGAGGTTGCATTTCAAGATAAAATAGTACTCGTCATTAAGACACCTAGAGCTAGTTCATACTAATATATGTGATTCTAAAAGGAAACAAAGCCCAAGAGTAGAGAGATACATTTCATTCATTGATGATTTTACTAGAGAAGCCTAGATTGATAAAAGAAAAATTAGAAGCCCTTAGTAAATTCAAGGTGTTCAAGTCTCAAGTAGAAAATGAGAAAGACTTAAAAATCAAATTCTTGAGGTCAACATAGGAGGAGAGCATAGTTTATATGAGTTTTAGGAGTTTGTAAGGAACATGGGATCAAAAGGAAGTATTATTTTGCAAAACCCCTCAATAGAATGAGGTAGTGGAAAGAAATAATAGATCAACTCAAGAAATGGCTAAAGCAATGATGAATCAAGGAAAGGATGTAAACACATTATGGGGAGAAGAAGTTCCTACTGCTATTTATTTTTGTAATATAACTCAAGTTAGACTTAATAGTGACAAAACTCCTTATGAAATATGGAATGGAAGGAGAACATCAATAAAACATATCAAAATTTTCAAGAGAAAATGCTATATCAAATAGAACGATATGAAATTGGGTAAGATTGACTCATGCATAGATGAGGGCATTTTGCTTGGATATTTATTTAAAAACAATGGTTACAAATTCCATAACAAGAGGACCAATAATATTGAGGAGTGCATTGATTTCAAAGTAGATTAAGCCTTGCCTCGCTCAAAAAAATCTCAGGAGAATGAGAAATCAAATGAGGATGATGATTGTGCTTTTAAATATGTAGAGCTAGAAGAATAAGAAGAAGAAGAAGAAAAATAAGAAGAATAAGAAAGGACCCCTGAAAGGTACAAAATACCATCTAGGTATGTACAAAAGAAACACCCTGGGAGTCAAATAATTAGAAACAGAGAACTAAGAGTTTATACAAGATGAATATTCATAGGAAGTACTAAAGAAGTAAAATTATCTCTACTATCTCAAATATAACTAAAAGAATTCAGTCAAGCAAGTGAAGATATATTCTGGGTTAAAGGAAGTGGATGAAGAACTAGACGAGATAGAGAAAAACAACATTTGGGAACTAGTTTCTAGACCAAAATACAAGAATATTTTTGGTACCAAGCGGATGCTCAAGAAAAAGATGAATGAAGAAGGACAGGTGATAACGAATTAAGACATGATAGTTTACAAAGGTTGTGCTCAAGTAGAAGGTATTTACTTTGAAGAATTTTTTTCCCTCATAGCTAGACTAGAGGCTGTTAGGATGTTTTTGGAATTTGAAAGTTATAAGAATTTTAAATTTTATCAGATGGATGTCAAGTCATCCTTTCTCAATGGTGAGTTATAGGAGGAAGTGGACATTAAACAAACTAAGGGATTTCAGATTTCAGAAGATGGTGATCAAATGTGCATATTGAGAAAAGCATTGTATGCCCTAAAACAAGCTTCAAGAGCTTGGTACGCAAAGCTAGACAAGTACCTACAATAACAAGGTTTCAAATGAGGGAAAGTAGATAGAAACCTATGCATTAAATATGGAAATGATAATTTACTAATAATTGTTGTGTATGTAGATGATATCATTTTTGTGAGTGATCTAGAGAAAACTGGTCAATAATTCATTGCAGCAATTTAGAAGGAATTTGAAATGATAATGTTAGGAGAGTTGTTATTCTTATTTGTATTGCAAGTCGCATAGACAAAAAGTGGTAATTTTATTCCCCAATCCAAATATATAAAAGAAAACTTTGAAAAGGTTTAGAATGGAAGAGTGCAAGCCTCTTAGCACACTTATGGTGACTGGTTACAAATTGAGTAAAGAGTATGAGTCCCCCAATGAAAATCAGAAAACTTGTAGGTCTATGATTGGAAGTATGTTGTATTTATATTCCTAAAAAACTGATATAATGAAAGTAGTAGGTCTAGTTGCCAGATTTCAATAAAATCCTAAAGAAATCCATGTAAATGGAGCCAAAAGGATTTTAATATATTTGCAAGGCAAAATTTATTTTGGTATGTGGTATGAAAGAGGTAAAGGGTTCAATTTCAAAGCATCTACTGAAATTGGGTTAGGTAGAATTGATGATAGTAAGAGTACAAGTGGAGCAAATTTTTTTTTGGGAAACCTCCTAGTATCTTGGGAAGCAAGAGAAAAACATATATTTCCCTATATACATCTAAATATGAGTATATAGCAATGATAAATTATTGTAAACAAATAATTTGGATGAAGAAAACACTATAGGATATCAAATTTGAATTTAATGATCCTATCCCCATCATGTGTGATAATACTAGTGCCTTTAGTATCTTTAAGAACCTTGTTATGCATTAAAAAACAAATCAAAATCCAATTAAGTGTCATTTCTTAAGAGATTAAGTTGTTGACATTATTTTTAGACTTGAATAAGCTTCTACTAATGAAAAGATTATAGACATCTTCACAAAATAGCTTCTCAGGGAACCAATTGAATGCCTTAGATAAAGACTAGGAGTGGCCTCTCCCTAAGCACTATGAATGATTTTGGTTGGGGTATGGCAACTAATCAATTTGTGAAAATATTTAAAGAGTAAGATGTAAGAGAATAATGATGAAATGGAAAGTCTCTCTCTCTCTCTCTCTCTCTCTCTCTCTCTCTCTCTCTAGATATATATATATATATATAGATATATATATATAAAGATGGAGCAAAATTTGTTCCAATTTGTTTATGCTATCTATATATATCTCAGGGGTAGCAACATTTACTGTATTGTGATTCACTCTATTTTTCCAGGGAACATGATCTAAGGGGAAATATTTTAGGCCATTACACCCTTTGACATTGATGTAAAAGGGGGAGAAGTGCGCAAGAATTGATATATAAATAATAGTTAAGGGGGAGTGTTGCTAAAAGCAGTGCAAATATTTCCTCAACGACTATGGAAATTGAAACATCAATAGGAATAAGAGCATGCTAAGTGTCAGGGTGAGTGTTTCTAAGTCTTATTTCTAGTGTATTGCGATTAATGGCTCAAAAATGTTTGTTAATGTTTCCATTAATTTCAAAGGGGGGGATTGTTGAGAAAATTGCAAGATGGTTGTCATTGATGTCAACCTGATCATTGATGTTGTTATTAGTCTGATAACTCTTTTGAAGTAAAAAGAAAAAAAACCAAAGGTAACCACAATCCACTTTTGGAGATCAGGACCTAGCCTTCCTGATGCTCAGAGAGGGCTCTCTCTTTAAAACTTAACTTTGTTTTAGTTAAGATGTTTTTAGGCTAGCTATGATTGGTCAAGGGGTTTTTGTTTTGTATTTGAGATTGCGTGGTGGGATCTGCTTAGACAGATGGATAGAATGATGTCTTTTAGAACATTGGGCTATGGAGTCAAACAATAAGGAAGCAAAACTAGATTAACTCACTAAAGGGAACTTTCAAAGGGCAAGATAGCAAAGTGTTTTTCAGAACTTTTAGACAAAAGGGTGAAAGGGTTTCACTCAGGGTGAGAGAGCAGCTAAGGGTTCTTAGACCCGGATAATGAACGAGGAATTAAGGGATAATCAAGATCAAAGGGAAATTAAGAATCATTTAATCTAGATATTTATGAAATCAATCTAGACCAAAGAGCAATTAAGAATTATTTAATTTAAATATCAGAAGAAAACATTCAAATGCATAACTATTAAGAAAAAGTGTAAATAAACAAGTTCTGAAATATTATTCTAGTTATAACTTTTAGATTGAAAAAAAACATTGAAGATTACGAATAACTTGAGAAAAATGACAACAACACATGATAACACTTGTTTGAAATTCTCTTAACACATGAATCCTTTGAAATTTCTAATCTGTATTCATCAATCCAGCTTGTTGGCTCAGCAAATGACACAATAACCCTCTGGGTTTTCTCATCAAATAGTCTATAGAAATGTCTAGTAGAGTCCACAATACATACTTCAAATTGAGAAGTATTTATACAAAATTTTATTACAAAATACTCAAACTAATTTGAGATTTAATCTAGGAAAGAAAAATATCTTCTTGCAAGAAGAGAGAGACAACTATTGAACTGTTTCATGTTATCCCTTTTATTTTAGTTCTGTTGGCTTTGATATTTTCCCCTTTAATTTGCTTTGTTGTTTGATCTTTCACGTTGGATGCTTCTTTTACTTTACCCTTTCATCTGATATAGTTTGACTCTGTTGATCTGTCAACTTCCTTTTACCATGCTGATTTATTTTTACTGCACATTAACCTTTTTACTGCATTTTACTATAGTAAATCAGTTAATTTCTCCCATGTTTTAGCATCAGGTAGTTGGATTTTCAACATATTTCTATAGGTTTCATCTGCCTTTGTGTATTTGGAAAAATTAGGCTTATTAATAAACAAGTGTTTTACCTCATTTTGGAGGTAAAACAAGTTTTCAAATGTTTGGTAGAGTAATTTACCTATTATTAATGCCTTCATTGATGATGCATTTACCTGACCTCTTGCTACCTCTCTGATTTTCTTGTTTTAATCCTCCTGTGTCATCATCTTATCATTTATTACTAAGGGATTGGGTAATCCATTTTCTATCAAAATCGGGAACTTAGCCATAAATCTGTCAATGGCTACTTGCATATTCTGACACTTATCCTCCAAGTTTTGCATCAAGTTCCTCTTGGAAAGGACCCTTTTGACCTCCAAAATTATCTCTATTTTTTCCTCTATTTCGAATTCTTGAAGCTCATACTTATTCTTGTTGTTAAGGAATTGGATAACTCTGGTAACCTCTTCTGGCATTTGTCCTAATTCTGCTTTCACTTTTTGGATGGCCTTTGTAGCGAGCTTTATCAAATCTATTTGCTCGAAAATCACCTAAATAGATGGAAAAATATCATTGACAGTCACTCTGTCAATGATATTGGCCCATAGTTGTTCCTTAGCCTGCCCAAGGGGTTCTTTCAGTGTTAAGTCCTTTTCCAGGGCTTTCAATCTTTTACTCATCCTGGCAACTTTTTTCACTTCTTCTTTATGCATGGTTTTGGCAAGCTTGTAATCAGTTTCCAAGCTTGTCACTTTCTCTTTGAGCTTATTCATCTTTGTTGTTTGTATGGACATTTCTTCCATAGATCTAACCAATTTTGATGCTTCATCACTTGATGTACCTGTTGTTGATTTAGATTCTGTAGAAACTGGTTGTGCTGTGGTCATTAGAGCTGTGGGAGCCAATGAGGCTACCAATGTGGAAGGAACAATTGTGGTAACTGTTGTGCTGAAATTTACTGAGGTAATGCCAATATCAGTTTTCTTTAATTCGATTAAGCTATCCAATTCCTTTTCTATCTCCCTCAACTAATCATTTAGTTTAAGGACTAAGTCGATTAGCTCTTCATGGCTTGTTTGGTTTTCCAATACTACCTATGTCTGGGGGAGCTGCAATTGAGGTATCTTCAACCGTTTCTTAAGTGTTGCAATTTCATCGTTCTTCTTTTTGATTAGTTGTTCAGTAGCCTTGATGTCTTTGGGATCATGCCCCAATTCAATTACCAAGTCTTCCAAGGACTTGATTCTGGTGTCTTTGGCTTGTGAGGAGGCATTTTCCAACTGATACTGGGCTAAAATGTTATTTAATGAATTTTGCAACTGATGGGTAGCTATGGCTTTTTCTGTAAGGGTGGAGTAAATCATTTCTCTAGCCTGCTCGTGAAATTCAATCTGGTCAATGGGATGAATATCCCTTGCCAATGCTTCAAAGTCTATTTTCTTGAAATATGTTGATGTTCTTGGTTGTTGTATAGTTGGATTTATGAAGGAAATTTTCATCTTTCCTTCCTTGATATCAAAATATGACATCAACCTAGTTTTATTAGGATGTTATGAAACTAGCTCACAAAAAGATAGAAAAGACAGATCAACGCCTTAGAATTCGGCCTCTTCTAGCGGGCAACCTCCTTTACGTTACATAAATGAACAATTATTGGATGATACAAATGACAAAACCTTTTTTCTATATAAAGGAGTCATAATATAATAAGAGCTGACATAACAATAATAATGTAAGGGCACAATAATAACAATAGTGGGCTTCTATGGGGCACAATAGTAACAATATGGGGACTACATGGGTACAACAATATAATAAGGGGGATGTACTAATAACAATAAGGGGTTACACTAGTAGTATAGGGGCCTAACATGCCCCTCTCCTTCAAAAAGTGTTGTCCTCAACGCTTGAGTAGTTCTTGATGCTTCTGTATAAAATTCTTGTCCTCCCATGTGGAATCTTTAGCGGGTAAGTTCTTCCACTTGATGAGATACTCTGAAATTGATCGATTTCGTAGCTGTCAGGTTCTTATTTATGTGACTGCTCTAGGTTCCAATATGATCTTTCCTTCCTCTTCAATTTCTAGCAATATTGCTTGAATTGGGAACTTTTGCAACTTTTGAATAAGTGGCCATACTTCTTCGTCCTTCTTCCATTCATCCCTTGCTTCGTTTATCCAATTTGGATGGATAATAGAAATAGCACAAAAAATGCTTCCACATCCTCATCCTTTCTTGAGAGTGCATCTGCAACAAAATTTTGCTTCCATTTTCTATAGATGATGTCAAAGTCATAACCCAACATATTTGTGACACATTTTTTCTGTTCTTCTAAAGATAATAGTTGTTTTAAAAAGTATTTAAGACTATCATGATCCATTTTTACCTTGAAGTGTCTTCCCATTCAGTAAGGTCGCCATTTCTTAAGTGCATGTAGTATTGCCAACATTTCCTTCTCATAAATAGCTTGCTTGAGATGTAGCAGTAAAAATACCCAATCACCTACATCAAAACATTTTTCACTACGGTGTTGATCTACCTATTGTTTCATTTGATTTTGCACCAAAGTGGCGTTATCATTTAAAAGCTGGAGAACTTGTTGTTGATGCTCGATGTGATCTTTCACTACTTGAACCTTTTTCTTCTTGATATGTCCTTCTATATTTAGAGTTTGAGGAGTGGTAATTTCTTCCAATCCTTTACAAGAAATGGTTGGATTCATTTCTTGATGCTCGATGTGATATTTCACTTCTTGAACATTTTTCTTCTTGATATGTCCTTCTATCTTGATAGTTTGAGGAGTGGTAAGTCCGACCAATGAATTACAAGATATGGTTGGATTCATTTCTTCTTTTTCAATGTGATCTTTCACTTCTTGCACCTTTTTCTTCTTTATATGTCCTTCTATCTTGAGAGTTTGAGGAGTGGTAATTCTTGCCAATGCTTTACAAGATATGGTCTGATTCATTTCTTCTTTCTCTGGGGCTGGGTCCTGGCATATATCCTCTTCTTTTGATGTTTCTTGATCCTTTTCTTCCTCCTCTTCATACTCTATGTAAAATAATTTCTCCTCAACACACTTATGACCTTTAGTGCATTTTCTATCACAATTTTAACAAAGCCCTTTTTCTCTTTTTTCTTCCAATTGTTGTGGTGTAACCCTTGTGGGTTGTGGAAGGCCAGGAGGAACAAAACTTCCATATTTATAGTTGTGAGGGGTAGAATTCCTTGTTGTCATAATTTTACTTTCCACTATGTAACAAAGCCTTTTTACTCTTTCCAATTGTTGTGGTGTTTCTCTAACGAAGGTGTTGCTCTTTGTATCCTCGTAATGTGCTATCATTTCCTCCGTGAAAATTGACCACGTAACAAGTTGTTTACTAGAACAAAGCCCTTTATACCATAAAAAATGATCCGGTTCTAAATATGAAGATGCAATACATACCTTTTATAATAGTGGTACACCATGTAGGTCAAATATTGCTCCATCTGAAGTATCCAATTTATCGGATCCTTGCCATCAAACTTCCTCATATCACCATTTCTTGATTTTAGGAGCTCAATCTTGAAATGACTATAACTCTGTAATTTTAGTTCTTCTAGTTCTAAAATTGTGATCTGCAGTAGCCCTCTATCTCCTCTTTCCAATGCCACCATTCCGATCAAATTTAGGTTCTCCAAGAAAGAGTTATGAACAATCTCTTATGGTGACCTAATTATATACCATTTTAGAACATTGAACTTGTATGAAGTTCCATGTGTCACTCTGTTAACCTTAGTATCTGAAAAATATACACAGGAACCTACAGTCTATCCTATTTTTGTAACTTCTTATGACATTTCAATCTGATGCTCAAAACAAAAGTTATGACGATTTTCCCCAGGTCATCTGTTTGGAATGTAATTCAGGAGTCTACAAAAATACCAAATTCCTCAGATCATTTCTCCGCAAATATAGTGCTAAAAGCTCTAAAATTTGGACTCGAGTTTCAATGCAATTTCGTCTCAATTGGTTTTTTTTTGTTCACTTCTGAAACGCTGTAGAAAAACGTTATAGCGAAAATTCCACGATGACCTATTTAGAGCAACAAAACCCTAGAATCCAGAGCTTTGATACCAAATGTTATGAAACCAGCTCACAAAAAGATAGAAATGATAGATCAACGACTTAGAATTCGGCCTCTTCGAGGGGACAACCTCCTTTACATTACATAAATGAACGATTCTTGGATGATACAAATGACAAAATAATCAGAGCCAACATAACAATAATAATTTAAGGGCACAATAATAACAATAGTGGGCTTCTATGGGGCACAATAGTAACAATATGAGGACTACATGGGTACCCCAATATAATAAGGGGGCTGTACTAATAACAATAAGGGGTTAAACTAGTAGTATAGGGGCCTAACATAGGGGGTGAAAGTTTGAGATACTGTGAATAGGATTGTGCCTTCAATTTCTGCATTCTAATTTTCGTTTCCTTGAACATGTCCTTAATGTACCTATCTCTATCAGCAGACTTATTGAGTGAGGAGACCTCTACATTGAAGTTCCTTTCTAACATTTGAGTTTTTGATGTAGATGGCTCCTGTGTTTCTCCAGATGGATTTATGCTCTTGCTCATGTCTAACTCAGTATTAGTTATTTCTACTGAGCCTTCTATGTCTTCCTATTCTGAAATAGGATTGAGCCTAGGCCTTTTTCTCTGGCTAGCTTCATACTATACATTGGAAGTGTCCATACCTGAGCTGGAGGCTCCCTCTCTGTTCTTTTTGGGATTCTTTTCCTCATTCTGAGGAGTCTGCAAAATAGTAGGGGTACTCATGTTTCCTTCTTGCTTTGGTACATGTAGGAATGAGCTTTCATCAAGTTGTTTCTCTAAGTCAAGCAATGTATTTTCAACATCTACCTTTGTACTATCCCTATCTATGAGAGTTTTTTCCAACCATTTAAATTGGTTGACATGTCTTTCTATTTTTGGTATAGGGTGATGAGAGTAAGGTCCTAATTTTACCTTCTAACTTAGTTTGTTCATAAACCCTTGAGGGTCATACCTCCACATGAAACTGTTCCAAAACTTCATTTGTTGCAGAATTTGATCTGTTTCCTCTCCTGCCTCTCTAGAATTGCATATAAAATGGCTTAACTGATTTTTTACCTTGAACTGAGTCCTTTCCTTGGCTGAGACAAAGTTGATATCATCATAGTTCATTATTTGCCTATAATATTCAAGAGAAAATAACCTCATGGGGAGGTATTTGGGTAGTTTGTATGGGGCAAGCTAGTAACCATAGATTCTTATTTCGGTGTGATTTTGGTAAAGGTACCAATCTTCCACCTTAATTTTCTTGGACAATTGGAGTACTCTTTTGATTTCTTGACTTATTTTGGGTGGAGGGCTTCCTGTCAGCATGGTCATGACTGGATGGACAAAAGAGTCAATGAAGTCTATGTAGATGTATGGTGATGAATACATGTGGAATAGTGGTGTCCAAAATATAACAGACCTGGGCTGGCCTTTAGTATCCAACTTCTGGATGATGAATGGAAATCTGTTTGATTGATAATACAAAAACATGTGGTAGAGTATAGATGAGTACTTGAATACTCTTTCATTTTTCATTTTGGTAAATTGTTCATGCATCCTTTTAACTATGAACTGGGCATAACTATACAAAGTAGCAGGAGATTTTCCTGGGGTGAAAATGGACATGAAGGCCAAGATGAGCTCATCAACGAATTCATCTATGGTATAGCCTAGAATACATGATATCATAGTTACAATTTTCTTGCTCCTTTCAGAGAAAATGGCAGAAACATATGGAGGGGCGTTTGTAGGAATGTGTTGTTCTTCTACCATGAAAGTTTGTAATATTTGGGCCAGACTAGGTGGACTCAATTTGGTGTACTAGTCTAAAAAATCCCCAATGGAGAGTGGGGTTAAGTTTGGACCTAGTTGGACTTGCAACATTTCATTGATCGACTCAGCTGTAATAGTAAACAAGACCTTTTGGTCTAGGGACATTATAGCTCTCTGGCTGGGAATGTAACAAGCATGGAAAATATGGGCAATCTCAGGAAAGACATGTACTTGTGGAAATTGGTATTTGGGAAAATTAGAGTCCCAAAGGCCAATTTCATCAACATGGTTTAGATATCTGTCCTTACTCAAACTATGAATTTTGAGCAGGAGTGTATAGACACTTGTTTCTTTGATTTGAAAATACCTATCCACCAGGGGAAGGTGGTCAAGGTCCAAATGGGTAGTTGTGACAGGTTTGACATCTATGGCGATGGGGGCGGCCATAATTCAGTTCTTTTCGATTTGAATTTGAAAATATAGGTTTATATTAGAGGTTTGAAGGTAATTTGGAAGCTTTCAGAAGGGTTTGGGCACACACTTTAATTTTAAAGTAATTTCAATTAATTTTATTTAATTAAAACACTTCAAAGACTGAACGTTTTCAAATTGAAATGGTGTTTGGTAATTTCTCTTCAAATACCTGGAATTTGGGTGAACTAAGTTCAAATTTGGTATTCTTGGCAACTACAGAAGGTTGAATGGGCTCTGGTATGGGCTGAGAGCTTGATTGGGGTCTCTGCAACTTCTTCAAGAGTAAAATTGAGGTTAATTGGCAATTTTAGCATTTGAAGGTGTCGTAATGGTTTGCAGATGTTCACCAAGAAATTGAGTGAAAAAGGCGAAATAGGGCTTCTCGACCTTTTTATTGAATAATGATCACTTTTTGGCGGGTAAATTACAAATGAATAGTGGGTGGTTTTTCGGGTTGGACAGGGAGGTGGTTTCCCACGCCATCACACTAGTTTTATGGAAGAGGTGGTATTTTGGTGAGGTCACTCGATCTATCTTAGCACTCAACACATAGAAGATGGGGGTCCTAGCAATACCACTTTATCGAGTGGGTAAAGGTAGGATATCGGGTGAAGCCGATATGGCTGTGAACCATTGGATTTGGGTGCTGACGATTGGACGATAGTCGGGTGATAGAGTAGAACGAATGAAATAGGAAAAGGTTTCGGGGGCGGGGGCTTTAATCCATGGTGGTTTGGGAATATTTTCAAGTTAAACATGGGATTAATGATCAGATGGGGTTAAGGGAGGGATTATCTTAAGTTTACCGAGGAGTGGTGAGTTAAGAGGGTTTTGTTGGGGGTATGGGATAAAAGTATAGTTTATAGCTAAACTAAGGGTTAGGCTATTATATACGGGATTTATTTATGTATGGGAAAAGGTATATCGGGAGCTATATTATTATGTTAAAAACTAATGTGAAATGAAATGAGTGGAGTGAACATACCACTAAGCATAATGTAATATTTGTGTATTTTCTTCACATATACTTATACTTAGGATAAAATATTTTTGTGGGTATTTTGAATGAAATGGAATTTCACATGGGGTTGTTTACTTTTCATAGGCAAATGGAGTTTAACCTTAGGAAAAGGGGTTTTATTAGGGTAATGAAGGAAAATAAATTTTATGAAGGGAATTCTAACACATGATGTCCATAAGTTATTAAGCCGAGGGTCCGGTCCCATCAAAAGTCAGAGAAATGCTCTGAGCCTTTATGACTTGAAGGATTTTTAGTACTAGAACATACTTGTAGATGGGAAAATTAGTAAGTATAGGGATGAAATGAACGAGGGGAAGCTAATTAAATAAACTTGTAAACCATTGTTTTTGCTTTCTTAACTGCTCATGCACATTGAAACCTATGATTAAGCATGATAAATGTGCTTTTGTCCGATCAACTTTATACTTCAGCAACCTTTCTTCTGTTTTTTGAATTTTTGACCGGAGAACCCACAGTATTGGAATTTTTACACCAAAGTTTCGAATCCCAAATGGGATCCATCATCAGGGTAAGAGAAAGAGGATCGAATATGATAAAAAGAAGAGCCAGAAGGAAGAAATAAATACTAATGAGGGAGAAATATATAAAGGACCAGCACATGTCGGCAAGAGAGAAATTAAAAAAAAACCTAAAATTATTTTAAAAATTATGAATTAATATTCGTTATTTTTATTTATATAATTATGAATTAATATTCATTATTTTTAATTATATAAATTAATATTAATTAATTAATCTTTATAAATTACCATCAAATAATTAATGTTAATAAATTAATATCAATTAAATAATCTTTAAGATTAACTTTTATATAACAGGAAATTAAATTAATATTACTTACTCAATACTAATATTAATTTTAAGCTATATATATTTCACTATATTAATTTTAAACTATATAAATTACACTATATTAATATTAAACTATAAATATTACAATATATATATTACACTATATATATTACACTATATTAATATTAAACTATATAAAACTTTACTATATTAAACTATATTCATATTACCTACTCAACATTAATATTTATATTAAGCTATATATATTACACTATATTAAGCTATATATATATTAAGCTATATTAATATTAAAACTATATATATCAACCTATATTCATATTTAACTATATATATTTTACAATATATATTTTACACTATATATATTACACTATATTAATATTAGACCATATTAATCTTTACTCTATCGAACTATATTAATATGACTGACTCAAAATAATAACATGAAACCTAATATTTATATCACATTGAAAAAAAAAATAAAAAAAAAAAATTAATCTAATGTTTATGAAACTAACTGATTTAAAAAACAAGATCACTAGAACCTTAATAATAAACTAACCTAGAATCTAACTAACTAGAATAAAATTTTTTATATCAATAATGCCTATTCTCTAATTAATTTGTTTCCATAAGGCCTATTCTATATTTTCATATGTAGACTTTTATTTTTATTTAGATATATATATTAATCATCTTACCTATTTGACAACTTACCTGGGGCCTTGCATACGCTTCCTGATTTCACTGATCAGTGGAAGCCAACTTTCGCTAATTTCCAAACCGCTGTCTCTGTTCAGATTACAAGGATGCTTCAGGATTTCGAGGGCTTCTCTGATTTTCCGTCTCTGATGCTGCTCTTCTCTTGCGATAATTGATGCGTCTTCTCATCTTCTATGTGTTGAGTGCTAAGATAGATCGAGTGACCTCACCAAAATACCACCGTTTTCTTTCTCCTCATTAGTATTTATTTCTTCCTTCTGGCTCTTCTTTTTATCATATTCGATCCTCTTTCTTACCCTGATGATGGATCCCATTTGGGATTCGAAACGTTGGTGTAAAAATTCCAATACTGTGGGTTCTCCGGTCAAAAATTCAAAAAACCTTTCTTCTACTCACCCATTACTTACCCTAACATTTTTTCTTCATTTTGGTGGGTGCACTTAAGCTAGTAGACCTTTATCATTCTTTTTTCTTTTGAAATTAAACTATTTAATTCTAACCTTATATCTTCCAAGGGCTCATATTAAACTGATGAGCTCCTTTTATTTTCTCTACCTATCTAATGATCTGCCAAGATTAAGCTATTTGGTCAGATTTTATTCTCTGATTGTAAACATAAAATTCAAAGCATGAAATAGTCAAGATTAAGTAGTTTGACTAACATGGGTTGTGGCATGTATGACACGCTGCACACAACCATTATTTGGAGAAGAAGTAAAATAGTAGTGGCATTTAGACTTGCACACTTTCATTATCTGTTTTTGTTTTTGGGGTTCACATATTTTAATTTTTTGATAGTTTTTAATTCGTTTTGTCCTTTGATGTTTCTTTTAGGACATACCCTCTTTACATTTTTTAATTTTCAATATGGAAAACATTTGCAGAAAGAAAAGGTATGTACAATATTACAAGGCTTGACCTTAGCCAAATCAAAATTATGAATCCTATCACTATAGGACTCTAATAGTGGCTCCACATGGGGATGACATTTCTGAGTGAAATGTCAAGAAATCTAAAGATCAATAGCCTTTGAATTGTGGCTAAATTTACCTTACAAAGTCTCCTTATGTGAATCTACATTATTGATACTTATGACAGTAAACATTTCAAAGTTTAGGGCCTTCTCTCTAGGCTTCAACTTTGTAGGTATACCATCCAATCCAATCTACACTCTGCAATGTTATATACAATGATGCAAAGTAAATGAACTACTTTAAGTCAGTGGAAAAATAATGCTTCAACATCCTACCATTAACAGGTCCTCCTGGTAGATCTAATCCATATATATTTCTCAAGAAAAAGGCATTGTTTCCTCTGTAACCATAAATGACATAATGCCCCTACCACAGAAAATCAAATTTTCCATGCTTTCCTTTGTCTTCTCTCCTTGAATCCCACTTAAGGACTTTGTCTCCTATGTGAAAATCATCTGCCTTAGTCTTTTTATCAAATACTTTCTTGATATTTTCCTGGATTACCCATGATTTTACATATAATTCTTCTCTAGTCTGTTGCAGGTGTATAGTTTGATTTATTCTTCTCTGAATATCATTTTGTTCGACCTGTAATTCCTGAAGGAGCTTCATGACTAGCACTCCCAAGGATGACGGGAAAACTGCATCCATCCCATAAACAAGATGATAGGGTGATGTTCCAATGGAATTCTTAGTAGTCAGTCTATCTGCCCATAAGGCATTGACTAAATTCTTGTTCCATGTCTTTTTATTATCCTCCAGTAAGTTTTGATAATATTGAGCAAACTTTTGTTGGATGATTCTGCTAGTCAATTACCTTGAGGGTAATAGGTTGTGAAATGACCAAGGGTGATATTGTATTTGTTACATAAATCTATCATTATTTTGGATTTAAAGGTTGTTGCATTATTAGTAATGAGCTTCTGGGGACATCCAAATCTTGAAGGGATGTTACTATCTAGGATTGTGATTATGATAGTGTATGTGGCTTGCCTATAAGGTATGGCCTCTATCCACTTGGTAAAATAGTTTGTGGCTGTTAGAATCCACTTATGCTGAGCCAAGGAGGTTGGATGTATTTCGCCAATGAAGTCTAACCCCTATTGTTGAAATGGCATCTCAGTGGAAATTGGTTTAGCAGGAAAGGGTAAAATTTTCCTCTTTCCCTAAAAAATATGGCATTTATGACAAGAGGTCACATGTTTTTTAACATATGCAAAATAAAGTAGGCCAATAAAAACCAACCCTCAGAATCTTGTCAGCAGTACTCTTCTAGTACAAGTGTCCTCCACAATCCCCTGCATGAAACTCTTGTGAAATCTTGTCAGCTTCATCTTTTAATAAACATGTTAAGAGAATACCACTACTTTCCTTCCAAAAAAATGCATTATCTACAACACGATATCTCAATGACTTCATTTTAAAGAATCTAGCTTTAGTTCTTGTCAATCCATGAGGAGCTTGTAAGTTTAGTAATACAAATGTAATATCTGCATACCATGGTGAATCAGTAAAAGGTTCACTAATCTGTGGAGTCGCGATCTCTTCCTGATCATCAAGGGCACTAATGAAGTTGATATCGAGGGCATGATAGTTCGATTCAGGCATGAGTTTGGCTAAACCTTGGCCATTGATGAGGTTGGTGGGTTTTATCTCTATGTCATATTCCAATATTGTGGCAATCCATTTGCCTCTTTTTCCTTCAGACCATTTTGAGTCAAAATGTCCTTAACTATAGAGTTTGGAACATAAGAAATAATGTGAGAGTACAAAATGTATGTTATGAAACCAGCTCACAAAAAGATAGAAAAGATAGATGAACATCCTAGAAATAAGCCTCTTCGAGGGGGAAACCTCCTTTACATTACACAAATGAACAATTCTTGGATGATACAAATGACAAAACCTCCTTTCTATATATAGGAGTCTAAGGGGTCACAATATAACCAATCTGACCTAAAGATAATAATATAAAGGCAAAAAATAACAATAGTGGGATTCTATGGGACACAATATCAACAATATGGGGACAATAGGGGCACAACAATAACAATAAGGGATACAATGACAATAGTAATGGGGTAATCACTAGTATTATAAGGCCCTAACATGCCCCTCTCCTTCAAAAAGTGTTTTCCTCAATGCTTGAGTAGTTCTAGGTGCTTCTGTATAAAATTCTCATCCTCCCATGTGGAATCTTCAACGGGTAAGTTCTTCCACTTGATGAGATACTATGAAATTAATCAATTCTGTAGCTGTCGAGTTCTTGTTTCTTTGACTGGTTTAGGTTCCAATATGATTTTTCCTTCCTCTTCAAGTTCTAGCAATATTGTTTGAGCTGGAATATTGTCACCTATAACCTTCTTTAAGCATGAAACATGGAAAACTGGGTGCACTCGGGAAGCTGCAGGAAGCTCCAATTTGTATGCCATAGTACCTATCTTTTGCAACACCTTGTACGAACCATAATAATTTGGTGATAATTTATTATCCTTCTTAGCTTTCTTAAGGGACATTTTTTATATGGTTGTAGCTGTAGGAATACCCAATCACCCACATCAAAACTTCTTTCACTGTGATGTTGATATACCTGTTGTTTCATTCTATTATGTGCCCAGGTGAGGTTATCCTTTAAGAGTTGGAGAACTTGTTGTTGATGCTCAATGTGATCTTCCATTGCATGAACCTTATAATCTTCTCTTAAATATGATGTGATGGATGGTGGATGATATCCATAAAGTTCCATAAATGGGGTCATTTTTTTTGCAGTATGGAAGGAAGTGTTATACCACCATTTAGCCAAAGGCAACCATTTGACCCATTGTGTCTGTTTATCAGATACAAACAAAGAAGATATCCTTCCAAACATTTGTTTACTATCTCAGTTTTCCCATCAGATTGAGGATGATAAGATGAGATATGAGCTAACTAAGTACCAAGACAAGAAAATAATTTTGTTCAAAAATTTCTAGTGAAAATGGGATCTCTGTTGCTTACAATAATCTTTGGGTTTCCATGTAGCTTTTGAATTGTTTCCATAAATGAATTAGAAACTGTACTCACTTTAAATGAATGAGATAATGCACAAAAGTGTGCATACTTAGTAAGTCTTTCAACTACCACCATGATACACTTTTTCCTTTGGACTTGGGTAAACTTGTGATAAAATCTATTGAAACCTCCTCCCAACATTGGATTGGAATGGATAAAGGTTGTAATAGTCCCAGGGTCTTAATTGTTTCAACATTATTTTGTTGGCAAAACAAACATTCCACGGAAAACTTTTGAATATCTGATTTAAGGCCATCCTAAAAAAAATCCTTCTTAACCCTGTGGTAGGTTTTTAGAAATCTTGAGTGCCCTCCTAAGGGAGAGGCATGCAATTCCCTAAGAATATTTTGTTTGAGTTGGGAATTCTTACATAGGTATAACCGATCCTTGTACCACAACGAATCATTTTTCCAGCTAAATGTATCAAATGTATTGGGATCTTGTTGTATTTTTTGAATAATTTCCAACACTTCCTCGTCATTCTTCCATTCATCCCTTGATTCATTTACCCAATCTGGTTGGATAATGGAAATGGCTTAAAGAAATGCTTCCACATCCTCATATTTTCTTGAGAGTTCATCTCCCACAACATTTTGCTTCCTTTTTTTGTAGATGATTTCAAAGTCATAGCCCAACATCTTTGTGACCCATTTTTGCTGCTCTTCTGAAGATAATCTTTATTCTAAAAAGTATTTATGACTATAATGATTTGTTTTTCCTTTCAAGTGTCCTCCCATTAGGTAGGGTCACCATTTCTTAAGTGCATGTAGTATTGCCGACATTTCTTTCTCATGAATAGCTTTCTGTAAATAATTTCCTTTGATTGGATGACTTTCAAAAGCAATGGATCTTTCTTCTTGCATTTAAACCACACCAATTCCATTTCCTGAGGCATCACATTCAACAATAAAGGATTTTATGAAGTCCGATGTAGCTAAGACTGGTGCTTGGCACATTTCCCATTTAACATGTTCAGAGGCCTTCATTGCTTCTGGAGTCCATGAGAATGCATCTTTCTTCAATAATGTTGTTAGAGGTGCTGCTATTCTCCCATAATTCTTAAAAAACTTGCAATAATACCCTGTCAACCCAAGAAATCCTGGTAGATGCTTTATGGATGTGGGGATTTTCCATTCCTTAATTGTTTTAATTTTTCTTGGGTCTACCTTAACACCTTCATGAGATACAATATGTCCCAAATATTCCATCTCTTGTACTCCAAAGAAACATTTGGAGATTTTTGCATATGATTGTTTCTCCCCAATAGTTTAAGCACCATGTCAACATGTTGGACATGATCCTTCGAAGACTTGCTATAGATTAGTATATCATCAAAAAATACTAACACAAATTTTCTAAGGAAGGGTTTGAAAATGGAATTCATCAAACCTTGTGTTATGAAACCAGCTCAAGAAAATATAGAAAAGATGGATCAACGCCTTAGAATTCAGCCTCTTCGAGGGGGCAACCTCCTTTACATTACATAAATGAAAAATTCTTGGATGATTCAAATGACAAAACCTCCTTTCTATATATAGGAGTCTAAGGAGTCACAATATAATCCAACCGACCTCACAATAATAATATAAAGCCACAAAAATAACAATAGAGGAATTCTATGGGGCACAGTAATAACAATATGGGGGCAATAGGGGCACAACAATATAAATAAGGGGTATAACTACAATAGTAATGGGGTAATCACTAGTATTATAGGGACCCAACATGCCCCTCTCCTTCAAAAAAGTGTTGTCCTCAACGCTTGAGTAGTTCTGGATACTTCTGCATAAAATTCTCATCCTCCCATGTGGAATCTTCAGCGGATAAGTTCTTCCACTTGATAAGATACTCTGAAATTGATCGATTTCGTAGCTGTCGAGTTCTTGTTTCTGTGACTGCTTCCGGTTCCAATATAATTTTTCCTTCCTCGTCAAGTTCTGGCAATATTGTTTGAACTGGGAGCTTGTCGCCTATAACCTTCTTTAAACATGAAACATGGAAAACTGGGTGCAATCGAGAAGCTGCAGGAAGCTCCAATTTGTATGCCATAGTACCAATCTTTTGCAACACCTTGTACGGACCATAATACTTTGGTGATAATTTATTATCCTTCTTAGCTTGCTTGAGGGACATTTGCTTATATGGTTGTAGCCGTAGGAATACCCAATCACCTACATCAAAACTTCTTTCACTGCGATGTTGATCTGCCTGTTGTTTCATTCTATTCTGTGCCAACACGAGGTTATCCTTTAAGAGTTGGAGGACTTGTTGTTGATGTTCGATGTGATGTTCCACTGCCTGAACCTTAGAATTTTCTCTTAAATATGATGTGATGGATGGTGGTTGATACCCATAAAGTGCCATAAATGGGGTCATTTTTGTTGCTGTATGGAAGGAAGTGTTATACCACCATTCAGCCAGAGGCAACCATTTGACCCATTGTGTCTGTTTATCAGATACAAAGCAACGAAGATATCCTTCCAAACATTTGTTTACTATCTCAGTTTGCCCATCAGATTGAGGATGATAAGATGAGCTATGAGCTAACTGAGTACCAAGACAAGAAAATAATTCTGTCCAAAAATTTCCAGTGAAAATGGGATCTCTGTCACTTACAATAATCTTTGGGTTTCCATGTAGCTTTTGAATTGTTTCCATAAATGCAGTAGAAACTGTACTGGCTTTAAATGGATGTGATAATGCACAAAAGTGTGCATACTTGGTAAGTCTGTCAACTACCACCATGATGACACTCTTTCCCTCAGACTTGGGTAAACCTGTGATAAAATCCATTGAAACCTCCTCCCAACGTTGGCTTGGAATGGATAAAGGTTGTAATAGACCCGGTGTCTTAATTGTTTCAACTTTATTTTGTTGGCAAACCAAACATTCCGCCACAAACTTTTGAATATCTGATTTAAGGCCATCCCAAAAAAATTCCTTCTTAACCCTGTGGTAAGTTTTTAAAAATCCTGAGTGCCCTCCTAAGGGAGAAGTGTGCAATTCCATAAGAATCTTTTGTTTTAGCTGGGAATTCTTACAGAGGTATAAGCGATCTTTGTACCATAACGAATCATTTTTCCAGCTAAATGTATCAGACGTACTGGAATCTTGTTGTAGCTTTCGAATAAGTGCCCACACTTCTTCGTCATTCTTCCATTCCTCCCTTGCTTCGTTTATCCAATCTGGTTGGATAATAGAAATGGCGCACAACAATGCTTCCACATCCTCATCCTTTCTTGAGAGTGCATCTGCCACCACATTTTGCTTCCCTTTTTTGTAGATGATTTCAAAGTCATAACCCAACATCTTTGTGACCCACTTTTGTTGCTCTTCAGAGGATAATCTTTGTTCTAAAAAGTATTTAAGGCTATCATGATCCGTTTTTACCTTGAAGTGTCTTCCCATTAGGTAGGGTCGCCATTTCTTAAGTGCATGGAGTATTGCCAACATTTCCTTCTCATAAATAGCTTTGCTTAAAAACTTTCCCTTGATTGGACGACTTTCAAAAGCAATGGGTCTTTCATCTTGCATTAGAACAGCACCAATTCCATTTCCTGAAGCATCACATTCCACAATAAAGGTTTTTGTGAAGTCCGGTGTAGCTAAGACCGGTGCTTGGCACATTGCCTCTTTAAGATGTTCAAAGGCCTTTGTTGCTTCCGGAGTCCATGAAAATGCATCTTTCTTCAATAATGTTGTTAGAGGTGCTGCTATTCTCCCATAATTCTTAACAAACTTGCGATAATACCCTGTCAACCCAAGAAATCCTCGCAGATGCTTTATGGATGTGGGGATTTTCCATTCCTTAATGGCTTTAATTTTGCTAGGGTCTACCTTAACTCCTTCATGAGATACAATATGACCCAAATATTCCACCTCCTGGACTCCAAAGAAACATTTGGATCTTTTTGCATATAATTGTTTCTCCTCCAATAGTTGTAGCACCCTGTCAACATGTTCAACATGATCCTTCCAAGACTTGCTGTAGATTAGTATATCATCAAAAAATACTAACACAAATTTTCTAAGGAATGGTTTGAAAATTGAATTCATCAAACCTTGAAATGTTGAAGGTGCATTGGTAAGGCCAAAAGGCATGACCAAAAATTCATAATGACCCTCATGAGTTCTAAATGCTGTTTTCGGAATGTCTTCAATCTTCATTCTGATTTGATGATATCCTGAACGAAGATCCAACTTGGTGAAGTAAATTGATCCATGCAATTCATCCAGTAATTCATCAATGACAGGAATGGGGAACTTATCTTTAATAGTGAGCTTGTTGAGCTCCCTATAATCCGGACACATGCGCCATGATCCATCCTTCTTGTGCACCAATACTACTGGAGCAGAGAAAGAACTTTGACTCGGTTGAATTATACCAGCCTCTAGCATTTCTGCAACCATACGTTCAATTTCACTCTTTTGGACATAGGGATATCTGTACGGCCTGATGTTTGGAGGAACACTTCCTGGAATCAGATGAATAGCATGATCATGATCACGCATAGGTGGGAGACCTTTGGGAGTCTCAAATACCTTGGAATGATTGTCCAGGACTTTTTGGAGATCTGGAGAAATAGATGATTCCGATGTGGAAACATCTAGCGAACATAATTGTGCAATTACACCTCTTTGCTCCTTTTTTAGAAGCTTTGTCATACCATTAGAGCTGATTATCTTTCCTGGTTTCCCTGCAATACCCCTTAATTCAACTTCCTTTCCTTCCATAGAAAATTTGATGAAAAGTTCTTGAAAATTAAAAGCTATTGTACCCAAGGATTGTAGCCATTGGACTCCTAGTACAACATCAGCACCTCCCATTGGAATGGAAAGCATTGGGCTAGTCAATACATATTCTCCCATGGATAGCTTGATATTATGGCACTTTCCAGAGCAATTTATTGTTCCTCCATTTGCAATCATCACTTGACACTCTGGTGCTGGATATAGGAAGCAATTCAATTCTTTTGCTACCCTACAATGAATAAAATTGTGGGTGCTTCCTGAATCAATCAACACTATTACCTTTTTCTTCTTGATTTGTCCTTCTATCTTGATGGTTTGAGGAGTGGTAATTCCCGCCAATGCATTACAAGATATGGTCGGATTTATTTGTTCTTCATCTAGGCTTTGTTCCTGGAGTATATCCTCTTCTTTTGACCTTTCTTGCTCCTTTCTTCTTCCTCTTCACAATCTATGTAGAATAATTTCTTCTCAGCACACTTATGACCTTTAGTGTATTTGCTATCACAACTGTAACAAAGCCCTTTTGCTCTTTTTTCTTCCAATTGTTGTGGTGTCAACCTTATAGGTTGTGGAAGACTAGGGGCAACAACACTTCCGTCTTTATAGTTGTGAGTGGTATGCTTCCTGGTTGCCATAATTTTGCTTTCCATTTTTCTTGCTAACCTGAATGCCTTCTCTAATGAATCAGGTTCCCAAAGGCGAAACATCATGTTGGATATTATCCTTTAAAGACCCTATGAACACATCAATCCTATGCTCCTCTGGAATATCTTTTACCCTTATGTTCAATTTTTGGAACTCCTCAATGTGCTCCATTATTGAACCCTTTTGTTTGAGACTTATCAATTGGCTAAAAAAAGTGTTGCTTTTTGTATCCTCATAATGTGCTATCAATTCTTCCGTAAAAATTGCCCAAGTGATAAATTGTTTACGAGAGAAAAGCCATTGATACCATACAAACTGATTTGGTTCCAAATATAAAGTTGCCATACGTACCTTTTGTGTGTTTTGCACATTATTGAGATCGAAGAATTGCTCCATCTGTAATATCCATGTTGCAGGATCCTTGCCATCAAACTTCCTCATATCGATTTTTGGAATATGGTGGGGCTTCGATCCAACATTAGAGTCTATGATATCATGATTAACATTTCTTTTGTTCACATCATGAGTTTCCTTTACTACCTTTTCACCATTAGTAAGTATTTCTTGTAGAAAATTTGTCAAATCTGTCTTCATATCTGTCATGCCTGTCTTCAAGTTGTGTTCAAATCTATCTTCAATTCTTCCATGTCTGTCTTCAAATATGTCTTCCAATCATCCATCTTAGCTTCCACGCCTTATCTTAGATTCCATGCCATTTATCTTAGCTTCTGTTAGCTTTTGTGAGCGTGACATTTGTTGCACTTGTTCTTGTAATTTTGATATATCATGTAGCATTTCTTCCTCTTCTTCATGAGTCATGCTAGAGCTTTCAGGTTCCTTACTAGGTGTTTGCATTTTCTTTCCTCGGGGCATCAGTTACCGATAATAATTCCTTCAAAATAATTTCCAAACCAAGCTTAAGCAAAAATTTAAAAAAATCTACACACCTTTTTCACTTTGTAGGAGCTCAATATTACCTCTGATGTATCTCTGTACTTTCGATCATCTAGTTTTGAATTTGTGATCTTCAGTAGCCCTCTATTTCCTCTTTCCAATGCCACAAGTCTGACCCAAATTGGATTCTCCAAGGAAGAGTTATGCGAAATCTCCCACAGTGACTTGATTATAGACTAGTTCAGTAGAGCGAACTTGTACGACGTGCCACGAGTCACTGTTTTGACCTTTGGATCTAAAAAATGCATACAAGAAACTAGAGTCCGTCCTCTTTCTATACCTTCTTACGAAATTTCAATCTGATCCCCAGAGAAAGTTATGACGAATTTCCCCAGGTCACCTGTTTGGAATGTAATTGAGGAGTCTGCAAAAAGACCAACTTCCTCAGATCATATCTCTGCAAATATAGCGCGAAAAAATCTGAAATTTGGACCCGAGGTTCAACGCGATTTCTTCTCAAATGGGTTTTTTTTGCAACTTCTGAAACATCACAGAAAAAAAATTATAGCGAAAATGCCACAATGACCTGTTTGGAGCAGCGAAACCCTAAAATCCAAAGCTCTGATACCAAATGTTATGAAACCAGCTCAAGAAAAGATAGAAAAGATGGATCAACGCCTTAGAATTCAGCCTCTTCGAGGGGGCAACTAAAATGAACAATTCTTGGATGATTCAAATGACAAAACCTCCTTTCTGTATATAGGAGTCTAAGGAGTCACAATATAATCCAGCCGACCTAACAATAATAATATAAAGCCACAAAAATAACAATAGAGGAATTCTATGGGGCACAGTAATAACAATATGGGGGAAATAGGGGCACAACAATATTAATAAGGGGTATAACTACAATAGTAATGGGGTAATCACTAGTATTATAGGGACCCAACACCTTGAAACGTAGAAGGTGTATTAGTAAGGCCAAAAGGCATGAACAAAAATTCATAATGACCTTGAAAATGTTGTTTTTGGAATGTCTTCAGTCTCCATTCTGATTTGATGATATCCTAAATGAAGATCCAACTTGGTGAAGTAAATTGATCCATGAAATTCATCCAATAATTCATCAATCATAGGAATGGGAAGTTTATCTTTAATAGTGAGCTTGTTGAGCTCCCTATAATCTGGACACATGCACCATGATCCATGTTTCTTGTGAATCAATACTATCGGAACAAAGGAAGAACTTTGACTAGGTTAAATTATACCAACCTCTAGCATTTTGCAACCATACATTTAATTTCACCCTTTTGGACATAGGGATATCTGTAAGGCCTGGTGTTTGGAGAAACACTTCCTGGAAATCAAATTGATAGCATGATCATGATCATGAATAGGTGGAAGGCCTTTGGGAGTTTCAAATACCTTGGAATGATTGTCCAAGACTTTTTGGAGATTTGGAGAAATGGATGATTTCGATGTGGGAACCTTTAGTGAACATAATTGTGCAATTATGCGTCATTGTTGTTTCTTTAGAAGCTTTGTCATTCCGTTAGAGCTAATTATCTTTCCCGGTTTCCCTGTGATACCCCTTAGTTCAACTTCCTTTCCTTCTGAAGAGAATTTCATGAAAAGTTCTTGAAAATTAAAACCTATTATTCCCAAGGATTGTAGCCATTGGACTCCTAGTACAACATCAGCACCACCCATTGGAATGGAAAGCATTGGGCTATTCACTACATATTCTCCCATGGATAACTTGATATTATGGCACTTTCCTGAGAAATTTATGGTTCCTCCACTTGCAACCATCACTTGACACTTTGGTGCTAGATATAGGAAGCAATTCAATTCCTTGGCTATCTTACAATGAATAACATTATGGGTACTTCCTGAATCAATCAACACTATTACCTTTTTATTCTTGATATGCCCTTCTATCTTGATAGTTTGAGGAGTGGTAATTCTAGCCAATGCATTACAAGATATGGTTGGATTCATTTATTATTTTTCTAGGGTCTTTTCCTAGTGTATATCCTCTTCTTTTGACATTTCTTGTTCCATTTCTCCCTCCTCTTCAGAATCTATGTAAAATAATTTCTTCTCGGCACACTTATGAACTTTAGTGTATTGCTACCACAACTGTAATAAATCCCTTTTGATCTTTTTTCTTCCAATTGTTGTGGTGTCAACCTTATAGGTTGTGGATGGCTAGGAGA
Source organism: Pinus tabuliformis (assembly GCA_031772625.1). NCBI lineage: Eukaryota > Viridiplantae > Streptophyta > Pinopsida > Pinales > Pinaceae > Pinus > Pinus tabuliformis. The sequence continues at coordinate 120,069,576 of CM062812.1, read as the reverse complement.
AACAACACTTCCATCTTTATGATTGTGAGTGGTAGGCTTCCTTGTTGCCATAATTTTACTTTTCATTTTTCTTGCCAACCTGAATGCCTTCTCCAATGAATCTGGTTCCCAAAGGCGAACCTCATGTTGGATGTTATCTTTTAAAGTCCCTATGAACACATCAATCCTATGCTCCTCTGGATTATCTTTTACCCTTATATTCAATTTTTGAAAGTCCTCAATTTGCTCCATCATTGAACCTTTTTGTTTGAGATTTATCAATTGGCTAAAAAAAGTGTTGCTTTTTGCATCCTGATAATGTGTTATAATTTCATTTGTAAAAATATCCCAAGTGACAATTTGTTTACGAGAGCAAAGCCATTGATACCATACAAACTGATTTGGTTCCAAATATAAAGTTGCAATGCATAGATTTTGTGTGTTTTGCACATCATGGAGATCGAAAAATTGCTCCATTTGTAGTATCCATGCTTTGGGATCCTTGCCATCAAACTTCCTCATATCGATCTTTGGAACATGGTGGTTCTTCGATCCAACGTTCGTGTTAAGGTCCAACCCTAACCCCCTTATTTATGTAATAGGGTCAAGTCATAGTTATAGTTAGTTAAAAAGTCAATAAAGCCAATATTGATAATTGTAAGTGGTTGACCCGCATTTAAAGAAGGGACCACCGTTAGTTGCAAATGGGCCATGGTATTAGATAGATGGAATTAATAAGAACCATGGTACTGACCCATGGTATGGCATGTATGAATCCAATATAAAAGACAAGAACTCCCCTTGAGGAGTGTTGTGTCTTATTTTGTAATTGAGCCCAACTCTATTGGAGGTTGCCACCTCGAAGAGGCAAGCGAACATTGCTTTCCTTTCGGAATAATAAAATACATGCTATTATTTCTAATTATTATGTGTTCTGGGTATATTTCTTCGCATATTTGGTATTCTGGTATCTTCTCGCAAGTCAAGAGCATAAAAAGTGGTATCAGAGCATTTTCCAGGGCCAGTGGGATCTCCATTTTTAGGAGAATGTTTTTGGCTAGAGATGTGTTCCAATGTCTTTAAACCATGGGATCTGTCGTTGAGCACATAAACTTGCGGATTTGGGGAGGAATGCATGCAGGAAATACAAGAGGTGGTCACGCTTGTTGGACTCCCTTGTAACCCCTGTGAGTACCCCTTCGAGTATTAGTGCATTAGACAGAACCGCGCATGGAATGTCTTCCAAGTGCCCTCTGGGTATATCGAAAGCCCCTTAAGCTCTCTTGAAACCTCACCATAGATAAACCGTCAGTTGTCTTGTTGCTACAGTACACTGAGAACAACACTCAAAAAGACTACTCACGCTTATGATAGGGTAGTCGGGTTGTACGGCTAAGGGTACAGTTGATCCTCCTTGGTTAGTGCCCTGAAATATTGGGTCGAGTACTACTATTGGACCCTTATGTATATTGCGATCTGTAGCACCTAACACTTCTTGAGACCATAGTTCTCTTGTCTCTTTCTAGATCACACATCACCTTTGCTAGATCAGGTCTAGCAGGTTAGGCTCTATTGCAACCGCAACAATTATATCCACCATTCAGATCTATCACTTCGTCATTCAGATCTATTAGATCTTCCATTCAGATCTATCAGATCCACCATTCAGATATAGCACATTGGGTTCTATAGAAGTCGCAAAAATCAGATCCGCCATTTAGATCTAGCAGCAAGGGTTCGATCATTGCCACATTCCTACTCATACTCTGCAGTTGAGGGTTTCATCGACAGATCTAACTATTTGTGTGGCTCCTCTAACTGGGCGTGATTCTCACAGGACATTGGGAAGAATTAACTTTTCTAGGAATCAGCTACTATAGTATTCCTAAGTGAGGAGTAAAACTCCTATTAGAGTAAAAAAATAAAAAATAAAATAAAATAAAATAAAAGTAAAATAAAAATATGATAGACTCCCGGGACACTTATAAGAGACTTAGCCCATAAGAATCAAGTTGACGAGCTAAGAAAGGTGGTACCATTCACTTGTTAGCATCAAAATATCTCGTGGTTTCAATTTTTTTTTTCACAATAATGACAAGTGCATCAGATCGGTGCATGTTACAAACTAGAGCTCAAGCTATGGCCAATGAGAAGATACACACCCTTGAACAAACGTTGGAGGCATTAACGAAGTAGATCCAGTCCTTAAATGACACAATCACCAAAGGCAAGTCGGGGGAACAATTGGGGGCATATGATTTTAATGAAAACCTTGAGGGCAAGTCTAGCCATTCTCTTCACTTCTATGGAAACCACCAACAGTCCCAGCCTCGACCACCCAAGCTGGACATGTGTAAATTTGATGGCTTTCATCCAGCCATATGGCTAGCACAAATGGAGCAATATTTCACATTAAATCACATCAAAGATGATGCGACTAAGCTAAGTGTGGGAAGCCTGTACTTGGATCAAGAAATATGGCAATGGTGGAAGTGGCATCAACACTGCTATGCAAGGCCAATGACTTAGCAGATATTCTCAAAAGCCCTTTCTGATCGCTTTAACCATGAATCTAACTTTTTGGGTCGTCTTACTAAGCTCTAATAGATAGGCACAATGAAAGAATATATTAAAGCCTTTGAAGCATTAGCCTTCTGCATAGGAGGTCTAGCAGATGAATTCTACTTGGAATGTTTGATTAGTGGTCTCAAAGACAACATACAAGTCCACGTCCGAATGCAACACCCAGTCTCATGGCTAGCAGCTTGCAAGGCAACTTGGGAAGTAGAACGCGCATTAGCGGCCGAGTCAACTCGTCCAAATTTCATAGCCAAGGGACGCCCCACCTAGGCTCCGAGCACTACCCAAACACTTAAGTTTCAAAAGATGTCACCAACAGAAATGGCGGAAAGACGAAAGAAAGGATTGTGTTACTACTGTGATGAGAAATACTCCCTGGGACATAAATGCAAGGAACCCAAATTCTTTAAAATTGATGCTACTCATCATAGTTCATCTGAGGAATCCCCACCATTTAAGGGACCAGAGGAGGAAGATGAGGACAACCAGCCGGACAATGAACTCCCAGCTACACCTAAAGAATTAGTTATGTTGCTTCATGGTTTGGCAAGAATTTCTTCTCCCCAAACTCTCAAAATTAGAGGTTTTATTAAGCATTGCCCTGTAGTAGTCTTGATTGATAGTGGCAGTTCGCATAACTTTATCCATCAAAGATTCGTTGAAGTAGTGCATTATTTTGTCAGAGCAGTCTCTAATTTCTAGGTCCAGATTGCTAATGGGGGAACAATGAAATGTGTAGGCCGCTGTGAAAATGTAAAACTTCAAATGCGGGCTTATCAACTACAGACCCACATGTTTTCCATCAACATGGGTGGATGTGACATTGTCTTGGGTGCTGAATGGCTCCACACACTCGGCCCAATAAAAATGGATTTCCAGGAGTTATATATGAGCTTTAAGCATAATGACCACATGCATACCCTTTGTGGACTCCAGGTAGGTGTTCCTTCTATCATCAGCTTGCATAGGATGGAAAAATTGTTAAAAAAGGGCCACCATGGATTTATAGCCCAATTTAATTCCATCCAGGCCTTCGAGCCCACTTCTCTTCATATTCATCCTGAGATGTAACGGGTCTTAAACAACCATTTGCAGGTCTTTGACAGGCCTCATGAGCTTCCACCCTTGAGAGGGGAACATGATCATAGCATTACTTTGATCCCAGGGGCACAATCACCAAATGTGTGCCCATATAGATATCCTTTCACCCAAAAGAATCAAATTAAAAAAATCATCAAGGAACTCCTGGAAGCCGGTGTCATTCATCCTATCATTAGTCCTTATTCATTGCCTATGGTCATGGTGCTCAAGAAATATGGGGAATGGCGTATGTGTCCAGACTTCAGGGCCCTCAACAAGCTGATGGTCAAAGACAAATTTCCCATCCTGGTTGTTGATGATCTACTTGATGAACTAAATGGGGCTCAATTCTTTACTAGGCTCGACCTTTGCTTGGGCTATCACCAAATTCGCATGAAAGAAGTAGACATTCCAAAGACTGCTTTCTGAACTCATGAAGGCCATTATGAATTCCTGGTCATGCCATTTGGTATCTGTAATGACCCATCCACTTTTAAGAGCCTCATGAATCACGTGCTCAAACCATATCTCAGAAAATTTGTCCTTGATTTCTTTGATGACATCCTCATCTACAGCCTCACCTGGGAAAAACATCTTCAACATGTAGATATGCTCTTGCAACTGCTTCGGAAGCATAAATTATTTGTAAAATTGTCCAAGTTCTCTTTTGGCATGGAAGAAGTTGAGTATTTGGGTCACATTGTGGGGCATGAAGGTGTTAGGGTGGATCCCAAAAGGATCCAGGAAATGTAGGATTGGCCTCAACAAAAGGCCTTGAAGAGTTTGAGAGGATTTTTGGGTCTCACCAGCTACTATTGCAAATTTGTCCACAATTAGGGTCGCATTTCTAGACCCCTCACTCACCTTTTTAAGAAAAATTCATTCCTCTAAAATGATGAAGCAAAACAGGCATTTATAGCTCTCAAACATGCCATGTATTTGTTAAGCCACGGAAAGGGTATGCATTTACTATTAATCTCATCATCATTTTCCTTTATTCTTATCTTTTCTATATCCTAATGTGGCAATATATTGAGAAATTATGGTAAGAAATGAATGAATTATCTACAGTTATGATTTAGCTAATTATTACCCTTCGTTATGCAGGAAAATAACAAAAAGTACAATTGATGTTCCCTAATGAAGGAACAACAAAAATCAACAAGCAAAGAGAAGACATGGTGGTTGCTTACAAGGCCAAAGGCAAATCAGAAGGATTAGTGTGAAAAAGGAAAGGATGTATGAAGTTATAAATATGTTGTGAATCCCTCAAGATCGAGAGATCCTGAGGGATCACATTTACCATTTATCTTTCACCCTTTTTGATTATAAAAGGAGACAATTGTAAGGAGAAAGGGAGGAAGATTTGTTATTATTGAATTTGTAATTTTAATTACAGACTCTCGCTATTGAGAGAACACGGTTATATTGTAATGCTACTTTCATTCGATGATTAATACATAAATGAAGTTCCTATTCCCTCGCATTAACTGAAGTAACTTAGCAGTGTTCACTGGCGGCTAACGGCTTGGCCTCTGGTGGATTTAACTGCTTTCTCTATGTCATACATTTCCAATTCTTGTAAGTGTGATGATCTAATAGAATTATTGCTTTCTGTGATTTTATCTTCTTCGTTGTTTATGGTTTTTTGGTGTTGACAGAATATATTTGCTTTATATAACTTACAATATTGTTGTTGATTCAGTTCACTTTCATTTCGGATTGAGTTAATTAGATAAATATTCCGCTTGATTTAATCAACTGTAAAGAGTATTAACTATCACTGTTGGACTCTCAGATTGATATCATTGTTGTTTAGATTATTTACTGAAGAGTGAGTTTGATTTAGATGAAATCAGTTTATAAGAGACGAGTTATTGCTATTGTACTCTCAGCTGATGCCATTGCTAGTTGAATTGCTTGAGTAAGGATTGATTATGATTTCGGCAGAAGATTGAGTATTGAAGTTTAGATGTTATATTCTCTTTAATTATTGCAATTGGAGTTTATTAGATGCATCCGTTTACTCTTGTATTTAAATATCTATACTGCAATCTAGGAAACATTACTCTCTGAATTAATAGCAACCACACATTGTGTACACTCTTGAAATAAGAGGACTTGCCCGGGTTGATAATTAATGTGGGATAATTAGGGGTTTTAAAAGGCACCTTTCATCAGCCAACATTTTGGCGCCGCTTCTGGGGAGAGTGTAGCCATTTACAAAGAGTGATGTACATCTGATAATTGTAATTGGGTACTGAAAACGGAAGGTAAGAACCTATGTAACGAGCAAGTAAATTGCTTGCTCCTCCACCCACTTTTCAGCACAATTACAGAAAACTAAAGTAGGTGTTTGATTCCTTACTGTTCAGAGAGAACTGGGTATTAAAAACGGAAGGTAAGAACCTGTGTACAGAGCACGTAAAATGCATGCTACCCCGCCCTATTTCTAGCAGAATTGTTAGGAACTTAGGGTAGAGATAAAACATTTGAATTGTTTCCATGAATGACTAAGAAGAAAAAACTCGAAAACAATCCAATTCCACTATCCAAACCTAAAAAATATAAGGGACCAGTGACCCTTGGACGATCAACTTTCATAGATGACATCTTAAAGAAAGCTGAATCTCAGCCATCAGTAGGTCCCTGAAATGTTGCTTCCAAACAACCTACTATCTCCCTTCAGGCCACAGGCTCACCATCTATAGCCTACACTGAGGTCCACAACAAAATGATAGGAACTGAGCAGAGTTTTCAGGAAATTGAAAATTCGTGCCCAATTTCCTCACAAGAAGGGAATTCTTGTAATATTCATGAAGGAGGAGAAACAGGGGAAACAGAGGAGCCAAGATCCCCTCAGGTATTAATTGAGTAAGGAACACCCAGTATCCCAGACCGAGGGAGTGTTGTTAAGATCATTTCCAACCCTTCTAGACACCCTAGAGATAACTCTCCAGCTCCAGAAATACTGAAAGGGTACTGGTATATATTTGATCAAATGGCCAATAATTCACAAGCACCCCAAACCTCCACATTGCAGTATCCCATCGTTGATACAGCTGTCAATGCACCCATGAAAGATATCACTCGAAAAAATATTCCCACATTTCATGGACTCACATCGGAGGATCCAGATGCATTTCTGTTTGAATTTGATGTATTATGTCGGGGTTAAGATTACACCATCGACCCTCAAAAGCTAAAGTTGTTTCCATCCACATTAAAAGGAGCAGCCTTGCATTGGTTTATGGGGCTAGGTGGGGGAACCATAAATGCTTGGGATCAAATGAAAACCGCTTTCCTTAAAAATATCAGGACTTACAGATCTAGGGAATTGAAAGACGAAATATTCCAAATCGTAGCAAGACCTAGTGAAAGGGTGGAAGAGTATGTGGAGTGCTTCCAATATAACCTCCAAAGGTCTCCCTATGCAAATTTTCCTTTGCCTGATACTGTGCTAAAATCTACACTGATTAAAGGGATGAAAGAATAATGGATAGAGACATTAAATAGTATGGGTAAAGGTGATATATATCAAGAAGACTATGCTGATATTATTAAATTGTGTATCAGGTGCTCAAGAGGCAGTACAAGATTGAAACCAACAGAACGCGACATGACCACCAGGGACAACAAAATATCTGGTGGGAGCATTACTCGTGTAGAAATCGGCAACCTGCTGGAGGATTTCAAAATAGATATCTTGGGAACTTTGACGACACAATTAGACATCAAGTAAGCCAAGCAAAAGCAGGCTAAAACAGAACAAAACTTGGTGATATTTTTTCCTAGATGCAGGAAAAAGCATAGTCATAAAGAATGCCCACTAGATATGGTACAAACATGTGCCATATGTACCAAAGATCATGCCACAGAAAGATTCCCATCACTCCTAGGGTTAAAAATAGTCTATAAGGAGGCAGAAAAAGAAACAGAACTAGTCTACCTGCTAAATCAGTGTCACCAATGGAAAGCACGACAAAAAGGTATGCCTATTGACCCATCTTCTTTCTTTCAATCCTCGCAATAAATTCACAACAATTCCCAGGAGCTATGTGGCAAAACCAGCCACCTTTTCCTAATTGGTCACAACAACCATTCTCTATGCCACCTTGGTCCAACCAATCAAATCAAAACAACAATTGGCCAAATTCCTCCTACTTCCCACCATTCTGACACAATAATGCATATCAATCTCAATGGCCATGCTCCACTTCACAAAACCAGAATTGGTAGTCAAGTTGGCAAAGACCTACAAACCAGCCAGCAGGAACAATTCCCCTACTTCAACTTACACTGCCAGCACCCTACACATTGCAACAGAACCCTTGGACCAACCTACGACCACAACTCCCAGCCCAGCCCAACCTGAACCCCAACAATAGACCAATCCAGTCTGTGCAAATTATTGAAGGACTGGAGCCAGAAACTAAGTTGAGGGAGTGTAATGAGCTTAAATTAAGGTCTGGACGGATAATAGAGTCAAAGGGGGATAAAAATATACAAATTGAAGATCCATTACCAGTATAACAAACACCAAAAGCGGAGAATATGATTAAACATAAAACTCATGATCAAAATATCACCTCTTCTCCACCATTCCCAGAGAGATTAATTATACCCCGCTCAATCGAATATCCCAATTTTGATATTATGGGAGAATTAAAAAATTTGTGTGTAAAAATACCTCTCTAGGCTATTCAGGACATTCCAATTTATGAAAAAACTATTAAGGAATTGTGTACTAAAAAGCCTAAGAGGAAAATAAAAAAACCCCAACTGTCCACGTAGTTGGAACTTTGTTCGATTTATTATCAGGCAGAGGAACACCGATGAAATATGAGGATCTAGGAAACCCTATAGTAACCTTACAAATAAATGGATGTTCCTTCCCCAATGCATTAGTTGATTTAGGAGCAGCCATTAATATACTCACAACAAAAACCTGTCAAAAACATGGCACTACAGCCTTGGATCCAACTACAACCCTACTGAAACTTGCTGACCAATTGGTTGTCAAACCAGAAGGAACATTACAGGATGTAATGGTGTCTGTAGATTCTTGGGAATACCCAATAGATTTCCTGATTATCAATCCTAGAAACCGGCTAGATGGACATCCCCTAACTCTAGGTAGACCTTGGCTAGCAACCGCAGATGCTTACATAAGCAGTCGAACAGGCAGCATGACTATAGCAAGAGGAAGTAATGTGAAGAATTTAGCTTTATATCCTCTAGCTCAGCCAAGTTTAACAATAATAAAAAGTAGAAAACAACTTGTATCATATTTAACTAAAAACATTCGATCACCACTAACTATAGAAGATGCTCTCGAATTCAAGGATCAAACAGAAGATGACATCATTAACACTTACATTAACCAACCAGATGTCGTATCCAATCTAAAGTGTCACATGATCGAAGCAACCCTGGATAACGAAATTGAAGAAGATCCCTTAAAATATATGAATGACCATTCAATATCAACAACTTATGTTTATAATAGAAAAAACATAGAAATTGAGCCAGGGAAAGTCCTAAATATCAACAAAAACCTGACTGAGGACCAGGAGTAGAGGCTTGTTCAACTTTTGATAAAATATAAAGAGGCTTTCGCATGGGATTACCCAGACATGAAAGGGATTGATCCCAAATTATGAATGCACCACATCTATACAGAGAAAGATGCAAGGCCCATTCGATAACCTCAACGGAGTTTAAACCCTCACCTTAAAGATATTGCTAAAGATGAACTACAAAAACTGTTAGATGTAAATTTCATCTATCCTATATCTGATAGCAAATGGGTCTCTCCATTAATAGTGGTACCTAAAAAGAATGGAAAGTAGCGCATATGTGTTGATTATAGAGAGCCTAATAAAGCAACCCAAAAAGACCATTTCCCCCTTCTGTTCATTGACCAGGTCTTGGACACATTGGTAGGAAAAAATAATTCTTTTCTTTCCTAGACGGCTTTAGTAGCTACAATCAAATTCAAATTGCCCCTGAAGACCAGGATAAGACTACCTTCACCTACCCTTGGGGGAAATTTGCTTACAGGGTCTTACCTTTTGGACTGTGCAATGTACCTTCCACATTCCAGAGGGCCATACTCAGCATTTTTCAGACCTGATAAACGAAGGACTCGAAGTGTACATGGATGACTTTACACCCTATGGAGATGACTTCGAGCCGGCATTACAAACACTAGAGAAGTTTGCAAAGATGCATTGCTACCAGGCTCTGCTTAAGCCATGAAAAATGCCACATGATGATGACCGGGGGTCTCATCCTGGGTCACTACATCTCAGCAACTCGAATTCAGGTAGGTCTAGCAAAAATTCAGATAATTCTCTTAAGACCTACCATATCCACACAAACTGAGGTACGTAGTTTTTTGGGATTTTCTGGATATTATAGAAGATTTATAAAGAATTTCTCCCAAATTGCTGCACCATTATATGCATTAACAGGAAATATTGATTTCATTCGGACTGAAAAATGTGACATTGCTTTTGAAGATTTAAAATGGCTAGTATCAACAGCCCCAATATTGCGGGGCCCAAACTGGGATTTTCCATTCCATATTTCAACCGATGCTTCAGATATGGCCATTGGAGCAATTATTGGCCAGGAGGATGATAAGAAACCTTATGTGATATACTACATCAGCAAAAATCTCTCTGGCTGAGTTGAATTACACTGTGACCGAAAAAGAATTTCTGGCTGTAATCTATGCTATTAATAAATTTAGACATTATATAACAGGATATGCTATGGTTTTGTATACTGATAACTCTGCAATTAAATATCTAGCTAATAAACCTGTTACAAATGGAATAGTGACAAGATGGTTGATCCTTTTGCAGGAATTTGACATAACAATCAAAGATCGACCAGGAAAGGAAAATCCAGTAGAAGACTTCCTTTCACGTATGCCAAAGATAGATGACTCGGTAGCAGTAGAAGACCTGTTCCCTATTGAGCACTTATTTGTTGTAACCGTGAAAACACCATGGTACGTGGATGTTGAAACTACCTAGTAGTGGGAAAATTACACAAGCACCTGACGCCGAGCGAAAGAAAACAAATAGTACAACGTAGTAGTCGGTTCTCCTGGATTAGAGGATATTTATTTCATACAGGAGCCAATATGCATATTCGAAGATGTGTTAGGGAAGACAAAATCTTTGACATCCTGAAAGCTTGCCACGATGGGCCTTGCGGTGGACATTTTGCAGACCAAAGGACTGGTCACAAAGTCTTACAGATGGGCTATTATTGGCCCACCATTTTTAAGGATGCAAAGAAGTTTGTCCAGGCATGCGATAGTTGCCAAAGAATGGGACGCCCTGGGAAGTCTGATGAGATGCCCCTGCATCCGCAGTTAGTCATTGAACCTTTTGAACGATGGGCATTAGATTTCATTGGTCCAATAAACCCATCATCTAATCAAAAGACATATATACTAGTCGCAACAAAATATGTGACTAAATGGGTGGAGGCAGAAGCATTACCAAGGGCAATGGAGGACTTAGTAATCCACTTTATTTTCCAACTTTTCGTGTGGTATGGCTTGCCTAGAGAAATAATCACAAATGGAGGGCCACAATTTGTAGGCCATAAGATTGATGCAACATTAAAAAATAATCATATCATGCATAGAATCACAACTCCATACCACTCACAGGCAGATGGCTAGGTAGAAAGTACCAATAAAGTAATTGAGGTCATACTCACAAAGACAGTTGCATCACATAGACGTGACTGGGCTACTCAATTGCTAGAAAACCTGTGGACATACTGCACAACATGGATAAATACCATGGGATATTCCCCATATCAGTTAGTGTTTGGCAAATAACCTATCTTCCCAATAGAATTTGAAATTCAGACACTAAGAATAGCTCAGGAAGTAGGCTTTGACTTAAATGAAGAACAGATTAATAGGCTACATCAAATCAATAAATTGGATGAAATCCAACCATCCGCTCTTCAACATATTGCACTGATCCAAAAACAAAGAGCGAAATGGCATGATGCCCTTATCAAGAAGAATATCTTCAATGAAGGTGATTGGGCACTTCTGTATGATTCTAGGTTCCAGGATTTTTTCGGGAAAACTCCAGACCAGATGGTTAGGCCCCTATGAGATACAAGAGGTGCATGATAATGGTACCCTCACATTAGCCACCATTAATGGGTCTGGCTACTCTTTTAAAGTGAATGGACATCGAGTACACCTCTATCACAAACTGCTTACCTGGGAGTCCTTTTGCCAATAGTTACGGGAAGATTCCACTGTACAAATTCTTGTTGAGGAGGGCAACCCATCCACAACATTGGTCCAGTAAAGAATTTATTTGTTTTTGAAATTTGTACATAAATTTTGCTTTCTGTTTAATTGAATTTGCTTGTATAATAAATTGTATATAAGTTGTTTTTTTCTATTTTTCCTTTTTTGTTCCCTCTAAGGAACAGTTGTTGTTCCCTCTAAGGAACAGTTGATGTTCCCTCTAAGGAACAACAATGTTTGTGTGGATTTTCTTCTTATTGTTCCCTCTAAGGAACAACTACTGTTCCCTCTAAGGAACAGCCATTGTTCCCTCTAAGGAGCAACAATTTTGGATGCAAATTTTCTTGCTGTTCCCTTTAAGGAACAACAATTTTGTGTGAAATTTTTCTTTTTGTTGTTCCCTCTAAGGAATAGCTACTGTTCCCTCTAAGAAACAACCACTGTTCCCTCTAAGGAACAACAATTTTGTGTGCAATTTTTTTTCTTCTTTTTGCTGTTCTCGACAAGGAACAACTGTTGTTCCCTCTATGGAACAACCGCTGTTCCCTCTAAGGAACAGTAATTTTGGTGTGTAATTTTTTTCTTCTCGTTCCCTCTAAGGAACAACTGTTGTTCCCTATAAGGAATAGTTGCTGTCCCTCTAAGGAACAAAAATTTCCATGCGCAATTTTTTTTTTCTTGTTGTTCCTTACAAGGAACAACTACTATTCCCTCTAAGGGATAGATGTTGTTCCCTCTAAGGAACAGTCGTTGTTCCCTCTAAGGAACATCAGTTGCAGAATGCATTTTGTATTGTTGTTCCCTCCAGGGATCAGTTGTTGTTCCCTATAAGGAATAACAATTTTTGTGTGCATTTTCTTCGCTATTCCCCGTAGGGAACAACAATTTTTTGGCATGTATTTCCCTTGTTGTTCCCTACAGGGAACAGCTGCTATTCCCTCTAAGGAACAACAATTTTCGTATGTATTTTCTTTGTTGTTCCCTACAAGGAACAATTGTTGTTTCCTCTAAGGAACAACACCTTTTTGTGTGTCTTTCCTTGTTGTTCTATATAAGGAACGACATTTTTTGTGTGAGGTTTTCTTTTGCTATTTCCTTTAGGAAATAGCACTTTGTGAATATTTGTTTGAGAACACCCTTTATTTCCTTTTCTCACTCTTTTTGATCCTCTATAGGGCACAAGTGTATAGATATATATGTAAGGATACAAATCTCAAGTTTACTGGAATAAGCAAATATATAGAATATTATCATTTTTAACAAGATTGCTTTGTATTGATCGAAAAAGAAAGGACACAAACATCTATATCACTTCACTGTCCTCATTTCCACTATAAATTGAATGGATTGATTATTTATACCATGTTGGTTCTCCCCTAACCCTATAATTCTCTCTGTTCATTATTATCAAATAAAGTTAAGGGCATACTTTTTTATATTGATATGTTCAGACTTCTTCCGCCATCCCTACTCCTAAGGAGTGTTGAGCCACCCTCTATATATAAATAGGAAGTGTTGTTCAATATATATGTATATGTATATGTATATGTATATGTATATGTATATGTATATATATATATATATATATATATATATATATCTATATATATATATATATAGATATATATATATATATATATATATATATATATATATATATATATATAGATATAGATATATATATATATATATATATATACATATGTTTACTAACAATTCTATGATTTTTACAGATGGAGGATAGGGGGTCTCATCATGACCCAGCCTACCATGATCATAAGGAAGCAACGAAGTGGCATTCCCACTATGGCCACCACACCAGGGATATGATCCAATGGATGCATCAAGAAATAAAGTCCTTGGAACAAGAGGTCTCATTACGAGCTGGCCTGCCCACCTTTCGCTCCTTCCCAGTGAATGCCAACGTGTTCATCTAGTTACAGTAGGGTGCCAAATCAGGCCATCTTTCTGACCATTTCCACTACCTTTTTTGACCTTTTTGCACTCATTTACCTATACTCTTATTATAAACTTATCAGGTAAATTCCCCCTTTTTCTTATCCTATTCTTATATTTTAATTAATGAAGTAAAATGCACAGTGTCTATCCATTTGTGGTACTAAATCGTGTGTTTGACTACAACATGAGAATAAGAACCCTCAACTCAGTGGATTGCAATAGATCTGGTAACAACTGATCAGAATCAGGTCATGTGCCTTGGGGAACAAGCTCCTTGAACTATTCTTGGCCCTTCTTGCTATCTCAGACATCTGATGTTGATACCGTTTCAACCAATGTATATCTTTGTATCTGTAGTCGCTATGTGTTCGGGAGATCTGTTAATCTCCCTCGCTGTGTATAAATTGCAGATTGATCCTGTGAATGGGGATTCACCCATCAGCATTGTAAATGTCTGTTACCGATTAATAAAAGATCATCCATTTTGTGGTTCTAATTCTTTTCGAGGCTAACACAGCCCTGATCAGAGAGTTGGGCCCACTCTTCTAATCAGGTGCTGCATCTTTTTGTGTGTGTGATTTATTAGTTTGTGTTGTTGTTACAGTTCTTTATTGTTTATGATTATTTCTGTAGTTCTGTAAATGGTTAATCTTGAATTTATGTTTTGAATCTTAAACCATGAACCCTTGGTTGGGAAAGATCATGCGTCTACCCCTGCATATACCTTGTGCATTTCCTTGAAAGGATACGCACCCAGATTGATAAGATTAATATCAGAATCAGGTAGATTAATCACCCCTACCTGGACACCAACATTTTGGTGCCATTTCCGGGGAGGCTAACAAGGTGCAAACAACAATCTGGACCGGCCAGAGGGTCAATCTCTCGTCCTGGGGAGAGAACAAGTTTTCTCACTTTGCTTCAGGTCCTTAGCATAGGTACTCTTTCTGTTTGTTCATTTTTGTTTTTCTGATTATTTTGGGCCATTCTCTTGTCTTGGGGAGGGAGGAGTCCTTTGACGCCCTGCTCCAGGCCTTGAGCTAGAATTATTTTTCTTTCTTAACCTGTGTGTGCTTTCTTTTTGGGGAAAACCCTAGTTTTTACCCTAGGGAGGGACAATTTTT
The DNA here is from genome assembly GCA_031772625.1 of Pinus tabuliformis. Lineage (NCBI taxonomy): Eukaryota > Viridiplantae > Streptophyta > Pinopsida > Pinales > Pinaceae > Pinus > Pinus tabuliformis. Next base: position 120,054,555 of record CM062812.1, on the reverse strand, counting down.
TATCCTGCTTCAGATCTGGAATATTAGGGTTTCCCGTGGTGTTTGATTGTTGTTGGTTCTTGTTCCTGGGGAGGGAGGAGTCTTTTGATGCCCTGCTCCAGGCTTGAAACCCTAGATTTTTGTTATAGCTGCCTTTCTTTTCTTTGAGTTCCTTCATCCTGGGGAAGGAATGGTCTTTTGACACCTTACTCTAGGGTTGAAGCATTGTAGGTTCATACAGAAACCCCCCATCAATCCAACTTTTGTATGAACAAAGAACCCAATAAAAGGGGCAGAGGGAGAGCCCCAAGGAGGGGAAGACTAGACTTGGGAAGAAAAACCTATGTGCAAGAGATCACAGCAAAGGCTCAATTCGAAGCATCCTTTTGCGTAGCTGTGAGACCAGGGGAAAGAAGGGTGAAGTTAGAAGGACAATCAATGGAACATCTAGTATCAGCTGGGGTATTATGTGGTGACTCAACACAGCAAGTTCCTATGACCATGGAGGAAGCATCTAGTAGTGGACCTGATTCAGAGAATCTTGAGCTGGTGTTAGCAGAGGAGGAAGTTGCAAGCATAGCATCGGTAGAATTAGACCATTCTAGTAAAGGAAAGGGAGTTTCTATCGAAGGATCAAGCCATCAAGCCATAGGAGAAAGATTCGAGGAGATATTTACATCACCAAGAGACCAGGGAAGTGTCACCAAAGCAACTTGAATCCTGGTAATAAAGAATTCTCATCCACCCTCTGTAGAGCCTATTGAGATCCCCAGTGATTATTGGAAAATATTCATGGCTCCTACTAACTCCACCATCGATTTCCCTATTGGAGATCTGGGAACCGGTGAGCCTACGAAGCCTATTCCATTGGTAGCTTTACCAACTTTCCATGGGCCTATCTCTGAATACCCCGACACATTTATATTTGAGTTTGATATAGTATGCCGGGGTATAACTACACAACGGATGCCAAGAAGCTGAAAATTTTCCCTTCCACTCTAAAAGGCACGGCTCTGCGATGGTTCATGGGCCTTGGAGGAAAATCCATTTCTACATGGGAAGATATGCAGATGAATTTCTTGGAGAAGTACCAGTATTACTGTAAATCCCGGAACATCAAGGAGGAACTCTTCAAGTTTGCACAGAAACAAGATGAAAGCTTGGAAGATTGTGTGGAGAGGTTCAACTACACCTTATAGAGGTTAGGACATTCTAACCTGGATAAGGAAATATTAAATATTATCCTCCTTCGTTCCCTTTGAGAAGATTTGATGGAACTATTGAACATTGTGGGGAAGGGAGATATCTCCAAGGAGAAGTTCGAAGATATTTGTAAATTATGTATCTAGTGCTCGAGGGGGCTTACAAGATCCAAGCAGGGGGTCCATTCAGTAAAGGGATCTAGCGGGGGTGTTACAAAAGCAGAAATTGGAAATTTGCTAGATAACCTGAGAACATATATCCTCAGCACCTTGTCAGCACAGATGGACACTCTGCAAGTAAAACAAAAGCAACTAGAGCTGGACAGGACTATGGCAGTGTTTTGTCCAAAATGCAGGAAGAAGCATTCGGAGAGGGAATGTCCACTGAATTCCATAGAGGAATGTGCAATTTGCGAGCTCAACCATGCAACTAGCTCATGCCCTTCCTTACCAGGCTTGAAAGTAGTGTTTCAAGGAACGGGGGAGGACACGAAGCAACTATATCTCATGGGATCGAGGAAGCCATGGCAACCCCGACCTCCGATGGGAAATCAAGGTATGTACCTGGATCCATCTCAGTATTTTAACAATTGTAATATGAATCCTCAGACCATGCCTTATCCTCCCATGTGGCCACAGTACCAGTACCCACCTTGGCAGCAGTGGAACCCCCAAGCCAGTATGAGCTCCCCGTGGGCTCCAACCTGGCGAGGATCTGCTCCTGGTCATTTTCCTCAGCAGATGCCATCATAGATGCCTCCACAGATGCCCCAACAGCAGCTTCAATTGCCCTCCAATGTGCCTCCTGGTAACCAACCTACCCATCCACAGCTCCCAATGCAGCCTAACCCTAACCCTAACAATAAGGGAGCTCATCAAGCTGATGTTCTTAACCTGCCTTCACATAGTATCTCTACTACAGAGCTGTATGAAATGAACTTGCGATCAGGTCGGACAGTGAACGTCCAACCTCCTCCAGTTATCATTGAACAACTTGATAGTGAAGGTAGGGAGGCAGAGCCAGTCAGTGAAGAGCCAAAGCAAACCGATAGAACCCAGACGCCTCCTGTCAAACAACATCATTCTGAACCACCTTACCCAGAGAGATTAATCATAAGCAAACCAGGTCCTCAATCTGAATTTGATTTATTAGGAGAGTTGCAGAACTTATTTGTTAAAAGTCCCTTGCTACAAGCCATGAAGGATGTGCCAATATATGCAAAAAATCTTAGGGAATATTGTTCAAAGAAACCTACCAAGAAAATTAAAGATCCCCTCACTATACATGTTATGGGGAAGTTGTCATATTTTATGATGGGAAAATCAATGCCAGTGAAATATAGAGATCCAGGGAACCCGATTTTGACAGTACAAATTAATGGGGTAGAGATTCCAAATGTGTTAGTAGACCTGGGAGATTCCATCAATGTCATCACCATTGAAACCATGCATGTCCTAGGACTTCGTAATCTAAAGCATACACTACAGTCCTAGAATTAGTAGACAGATCTATAGTCAAACCTATAGGGAAGCTGGAGGATGTGACAATTTCAGTAGACTCATGGCATTACCTAATAGAATTCCCGGTATTACATATACAATCGTCAGTGGGCGGTCATCCCCTAATTTTGGGTAGGCCATGGCTGGCCACTGCAGACGCTTACATTGGGTGCCGCTCAAGGAATATGGTCATTTCTAACGGGCATAAGACTAAGAATTTAGTGTTATATCCACTGGTAGAACCAAATTCACCTATAAAACTAGCAGGCAGTAAGAAGGTTGTATTTGCAGTAGAGGATGGAACGGAAGATGAAGAAGTACAACCTATCCTTACTATTGGATAGGCCCTACAATTGAAAGTAGGATCAGAAGATGATGTGATCACTTCTTTCATGGATGATTCCCATTCCATTTCGGAATCAAACCGGTAGATCTTAGAATTTGTCCTAATTTGTGAGACTCAAGAAGGTATGGAAACAACGAAAGGATTAGAGGAAACACCTGCTGATGCACCCCATAAGAGTATACAAGTGGAATTGGAACCTGGGAGAACCTTGAACATTAATCCAAACTTGGTAGAATCTTAGAAGGAGCAGATTATAGACGTTCTACGGAAACATAAGGAGGCCGTCGCCTAGGATTATGCAGATATGAAGCGAATCCCGGATAACTTATACACCCATCAGATATACATCAAGGAGGATTGTCCTCCTACAAGGCAACCTCAAAGGAGGATGAACCGGACGTTGAAGAACGTGGTGAAAGAAGAACTTCAGAAGTTACTGGATGTGGGTTTCATTTACCCAATCTTAGATAGCCAATGGGTCTCACCACTGGTAATGGTCCCCAAAAAGAATGGCAAGTGGAGGATCTACGTAGATTATCGAGAGTTAAACAAGGCGATGCAGAAAGACCACTTCCCCTTGCCATTTATTGATCAAGTGTTGGACACATTGGCTGGTAAGAAGTATTTCTCTTTTCTGGATGGGTTTAGTGGATATAACCAGATCTAGATTGCTCCTGAGGACCAAGAAAAAACCACGTTCACATGCCCCTGGCGGACATTTGCATACCAAGTCCTTTCTTTTGGCTTGTGTAATGCTCCTGCAACATTCCAGAGGGAAATCCTGGGAATCTTATCTGACTTGATAAATGACAGTGTTGAGATCTATATGGATGAATTCACTCCATATGGGGACTCGTTCATGGCAGGATTGAAAAATCTGGAAAAATTTCTCGCAAGATGTATATAGGCACGCGTCTCTCTAAGTACAGTGAAATGTCACATGATGATGGAAGAGGGAATCATTCTGGGAGATTTACTCTCAGCTGAAGGAATCAGAATTGATCCAGCAAAGATACAGGTAATTTTGCACTTTCCAACACCTAAAATGGTCACACAAGTATGCAGTTTCATTGGTTGTGCTGGTTATTATAGACATTTCATAGAAATTTTTGCAAAAGTAGCACACCCACTGTTTCAATTACTAACGAAATATTCAGAATTCGTGTGTGTTAGAGTCGATCTGGTTAGTCCTCCGTCAGAGATCAAAACTCTTTATGCATTTCATTTTTAGGTGTCCCGCTCCATTCACTCAGCTGCATTCCACTGGGGGCATGCCATGATCTGATGGAGAAGGTCATGCTAGTCACTTCCCCTCATATCTGGCTCCTGCTGGCTTAGGTCTTTTGTCAATAATCACAAAAGTCCATAACAGTCAAGGTCTGGGCCATTAACAGAAAAAAGTCATTTTTGGTGATTAGGTCTAGGGATTAATCAATTTGGTCTTTAAATAGGTCCAGTAAAGCCATGCAGGCCGGAGTGATGCCCTTGCAAAGTAATGATTCACAGAGTTTCATAGTCATATTGATAAACTTTGACTGTTCTTTAAAACTCTGTTTTGAAGAAAATTCAAATAGTGTTATTGGTGACAAAATTTTCAAAAAATTCTTCAGTTGATTTCTTCAAGTGCAGTCGTGATTTCCGTGGCCAAATGTCCTGTCAAGAAATCCCTGCAAAGAGTGCTGAAAATTTCATCACTTGAGCCAAAATTTAGAGGAAAAGTGAAAATCAGGGTTGTTTTAAAGTCAGTGAAAAAGTGTCAAACATAAACATTAGAAAATGGCTTTTTTGAAAAAGCAAAAATGTAACCCATCACTTCCAAATCTTTGTATACAAACTCCCACCTAAATCCAAGTCATTGTGCAATCAAAGGTAGAAGGAAAGCATTACAAAGTTGTGGGTGTGCAAGCGCATAATTTGGAGCAGTTTGGAGGAAGTTTCAGGGGCGTGGCGCACACAGGCAGGGGCACGACGTACACACAGGGCGCGGCGCACACAGAGCCCGCCCACAATGCAAAGTTATAACTAGCACGGCGCAAACCCAGAGCGTTGCGCACTGGGTTTTGCACGCGGCGCACGGAGACAAAGCGCCCAAAATTTTCCAAACTCCCTCAAATTTTTTTGTGAAGCACATTTATTGCAAGGTAGGCTACATAAACTCACTTGTGCATCAAATTTGATAAAGATATGGTGGTTTTTCCTGTGATTAAATGCAAAAAATTTCATAAAGTCAACCACAAGAAGACACCAAAAAAACATTTTGCAAGGGTTGTGCAATTGTGATGTTGCTGCCAAGGCTTTATTTTCCCTGCCCTACCACTTTTCCTGATCCCCCCATCACATGCTTCCTATTATCACTACCCTAAACACTGCCGAACCCTACTCCCTTCCCCCTCCTCCTATTGGTCAATACAAACCCCAAAACCCTACCTTGTCAAAACCCCAAACCCTACCCTATCAAAATACCCAAACCCCCTACATATCACTAAAACAATTTACCCCCATAACCCCTATTCCCATTACATTACTCCCCTCCTAATACTCCCTTTGTTTCATTGTTCCCCTTGGTGGCAGATATCACAAACAACACCCAGCTTCACCATCATCAAAGGGCAACCTAAATACAGTATATAAACAATAGTTATGGCATCTGAGGGTTCATCAGAGTATGAGGTGGAGATCCACAGTGATACAACTTCAGGAGAACAGGCCCCCAAGAGACATCAGAGGAGTGGAAAACATGTTAGGGATGAGCTAAACACCCTCACTGAATTGCAGGCATGCCCTCTTGCTATGTCATGTTTCCAGCACCTAGCATGTTTTGAATTTTGTCAGAGGGTGGCAAATGTTAGAGTTCATCATGAGTTGGCCCGTCTTTTTGTGCTTCACCTACATGGAGGTCAGTCTATCTTGGCCGGGGTCACCTTCACATTGACACCCGAAACTATCTCAATGGCAAAAGGCATACCAAATGTTGGAGAATAGTGGCATAAGAAGAAGAAGGTGGATAGGCAACATTATGAGCCTTACATTAAGGCCAGTTGTTTGAGGCATCTCACAAGAGTCTTCCCATTTAGATATTTGAAAGATGAGTATGCTCCGCTCATGAAATTGATCATGAAGTACTTCAGTTGTGAGGGGAGGTTCTCTCACCTATATGCCTATCACATTAGGTTGCTCATGCACTTTACCAGGGTGCGGATGATGAACCTCCCATTTTTCATTTGTGGGAACATAGAGAGGATGAAAAATCTCATGCAGCATAAGACCCCTCAACAGTAGCTCAACAGTGTTTATCACTTTTCTCTTATCCGGATTTTGGTGGATCATCAGTTGGGATTGCAGGGCATTGCTTGGGAGGACTTCATCTCCCGTGACTTCTTCAGCACTCCACAGGTAGTATCAGAGGTAGAGCATGAGATAGGTGGTCCTTCACATCAGTATGAGTGCCACGAGACTGCTACTATGCCAGTATTCATCACCTATCAGAGAGGCAGTAGACATTTGTTTGCAGCGGCAAAGCGAGTGTTATCTCCACCCGAGGTGGAAGGGGCCTCGCTTCCCACATCAACATCACAGGAGCAGGGCAGAGGTGTTGTGGGGAAAAGTATCCGATGCGGATGACCCTATCCCTACTCTAAAGGTGACAGTCTTTAGCAACAACTGAAAGTAAAGTTTTGATGATTTCCTTTATGAAAGTACAGAGAGAATGAAGAAAGATTAACCAACCTGGTGTCTTTCGCTTAGTCAATCCTTGTCCTCTCTCTTTGTCTCTTGTTCCCAGCTCTTTGCTCTCTTTGCCGGTCCAGCTACACACAGATCCTGCACAAAACAAGAGAGCAAACTACAAGATACATGTACTCATAACTGAAGCATGGATTAGGATGAATCAAATATACATGTAAATACAATACATCAATGCAATACAAGTATATAGGAGAACATGCAAAACTTTATTGATAGAAGTAACAGGGTTCTGAGAAGGTTACAACCAATGATGGCTCCAATCCAGCAGCACCTCCCCAGCAGCAAGAACTCTCCTCTTCACCTCTAGTAAAACAATCACCCAATAGCTCTAACTGTAAACCAACAACACCTCCTTGCTTTACACAAAATTCCAGCCTCCTTAGACCTCATAGAAGAGCTCTATATATAGGAGAGAAGAAGAGAGGATGAGTCAGCTTGAGGCTGGCATGAAGCTGCCTTGTGTCCTCTCCCTCTTCAGTTAATCTTCAGTTCTTGAGTCCACTTGGAGATCCTTGCTTACACATGGTGATCAAGTACCTCTTACTCATCACAGGGCGAATCTCATGAACCAAGTGTCAGTTTGGAAGCTTCCTGGGCAGTTGACACCTTGCAGGATGACTGTGCCACTTGGCCAATCTCGCCCAGCGCAGGTAGCCTTCATTAATCTTGACTTCTAGCGCAGGTACAAGGAGGGACAATTGCATTCCAGCGCAGAAGCTCAGTGGAGCAGCTGACATGATCCAAAATAAGCCTGTTTTGAAGTGTTTTCAGGTGGAGAACTGATTGGAAGTGCTGTTGTTTGATGACCTTGTTCTTTTAGGGGTAAGAACAACATGTTTAGGGACTGAGGATCCCTGTGATTATTGACATTTCATGCTCCATGATGCGAGGCACAAAAATGTCTATAACAGTTGCCCCCTAAAGTATGAGGCCGTTTATCGGGTGAAATGCTTTATCTAGAGGGTCCGAAGTTCATTCCAGTGCTGAGGAGGCGCCCTGTAATACAATACAATACAATACATTATTTTTCATTCTATTTTCATGATCTAGCTGAGGCGGGCATTCCCATGCTCAGCTTTTATAAATACATTTTGGTACATATGACAGACGATCGTCTGGTGGTAGACCGATAATTTTCTGCTGAAATTATCATCCTTTGAATATGATGATCATCTGCTGCAATGATGTACATGACCAATGCTTTTATATTTCCTGAATATATATCGCAGCCCGGATGGATGAAACTAGATCCGGGGTCTTCAAACTCGTTCGATCTTCACTCTAAGTACAAGTCGATCCATGTGAGAATTGCGCTGAAGTCGAACATGGAAAGACATCGCTTGATTACCGGTCAATAATGAAAACCGTTAACAAGCGCGAGAGGAATCACCAATAATGACGATGACCCTCAAGGTACTGCAGTACAATTCACGTGGCGTGAATAAAGGACTTGGCGTCGAACGCCACGCAAAATCTTCTGGTCGAAGGTCATTGATGTATACCTGTCGCCGGAAGTGAGAAACTTGCCATTGAGGCATGCAAGCTTCAAAGTACTGATGGGGGTGTTCCTAGATCAACTTCTTGGATAATGAGCTGAAGTCGACAAGAAGCGATCCGTCAAAGGAGGGCCTTAATGAATCCCACAGCAATGACACGGAACGGAGCTAATGACTTTAGTGGAGGTGAAAACAAACTGTGACATATGATTCAGGGTGGCGATCATGAATGGATGAAGGATAATGTATGGCAGTGGATGGGACACGGTTGACACTTTCAGAATGACCCCTCTTGAACATATAACGACACTGATGCGATGGATTGGTAGCATTACCCCAAATGTGGATGGTTTGGCGAGGACCATGGTGATGAGACCGGTGAATGAGACAACCCAACCCGATGTGGTACGGAGGAAAAGTGTCATGTTCAAGAGTGACTTGCTACCATTAAACTTTGATGTTCTCCCAATTTTTCCCCAGTCATTTCTGACTAGTACCTCTTTATTTTTGTCAAGCTTGAGGAGGATAACATATGCTTGTTCTATAACCTGCCCTTCGGGCAAGCCCATCGCTATGATTTAACGAGCCTAGCGATAGGGAAACTCGTTCTCGTCTAAAGACAAGTTTGTCGCTATTTAATCATTTTAAGGAGTCTAACGACAAAGAAAACTCGGTCCTTTTCATTTTTAGAGAGTCTGAAAAGGTACGGAAAGTCAACTCCATAATTCCTTTTTCGTCAGCAAATCCCTTAAGTCCGAAAAAGTATAAAACAATACAGAAGGGATGGGTGTTCGGTACTTTTAACGAGCCGAACAAGACAAGCGCTCGATCCTTTTGTGCAATAATCCCTCAGGTCCAAAAAGATTAAAATTTAGAGGAGGGATAGCTTTCCGGTCATTTAGCGAGCTGGAAGGCCAAAACTCGGCAAACTTTTCATATTTTAAGAGTCAGTGAAAAGAGCTGAAAGAAGACTCGTCTTTTGAGGAACGAGTGATAAACAGGGATAGCTACAGATTCCAGGTACAGGTTGGAATTTTCCAATCACGGCAGTGTTACGAGGATGGCTAGGTGGAATCACTCTTCGCAGCTGTTTCTCAAAAGAGGTAAACACACAAATGGAAGTGAATGATCAGCCAAATGAACGGTGGAGGTGATGGATGACAAGACGATCAAGGCTCTTATGGCTGATGAATTTGCGATCTCAAGAGGTTATTTACCGGTTCATTTTTTCCATGAGCTTGAACTCTGGGGGAAACTTTTGCTCACACTTTTCTATTTTTTAACGAGCATAGATTCAGTCATAAAACTGCTCGAATTTTGCGTTTATTTTTTAACGAGCATGAACTATATGCTAAAACTGCTCGATATACCAGTCATAAAAAAAACGCCTCCCGTAAGGACGAATTTTTATAGAGCTTATGCCTTACCACAGCTATGCTCACTTTTGGCAAATTTTACTTTTGCCCCACAGGCTTCTTTCATGCAAGTTTGGAAACGGCTAATCTTAAAACCAGATAAATAACCGCCCCTAGCTTGCACTCCAGAAGGTTTGCATGCCCCCAGGTATAGGATAGAATTTCGAGGCTGCCCCTCCTCTCCCCTACCTCTGCTTTTCTTTGGGTGTTCACAGTTACTTGTCATCTTGCCAATCTAATGTTAACGATACTTGTCTTCTCGTTATTCTAAGGGGTCTTACGCAGTACTCAGACTTCCCGTCGGCCCACTTTTAACAAACAGCTATTCGTGACAATAGAAGAACACCACTCAAAGATAAAACATTGGCATTATTGAGGGAGGCTTGCCTCTTTCTTATTATTCCAAAGATGGTTCGATTTGCTGCCGCAAATCAATCTCTTTCTTCGGCGGTGTCTATCATTGGGTTGTCCAAAGATGGTTACCCTATGTCACAACAATACGGTCTCCTTCTTCGTAGACTGCCCCTGCTTATCCTTCAAAACATATGTTTCGATGGGCGAGGCTTGAATTCAAAGATGGTTACTACTTGTTGCAATAAGGGAATTCCTACTTGGGCATTGCCCACTTTTTTAGACAAAGGTGAATGACTCTTTGGTCAAACACATAACTTTAACAAAAGATTATTATTCTAGAACAACCCCACTTCCTTTGGACGGGGTACGGACTAGTCATATTCTTCTGCGGAAATTCTTTCTTATACCCGGGGTTTCTTCTGCCCGAAGCAGACCAGGGTGCATGCCCCCTGGGTCCTAGTCTTTCTTTCTGAATCACTCGCGCTCATCGGGAAGGAGGACCGGGGGTGGAGGCGAATCTTGAGTGAACAGACCATTTAGGAATGGTATTTGACTATTTGCGATGCGAGATCCCAGAAACGAAAGTTGGTCTACGAGCTTGACCACCCTTCCTTCGTGTGGAAAACACATTACTCTAAAGAGTGAGGAGACTATCGCTCCCATGCAATAAATATAGTCCCGCCCAAGGAGTAGGTTATAATCCAAAGGTCCTTGGACGACCATCACGTTCATCTCGACGGTCTTCCCTTTCAATGTAACAGGTACATTGGGGAGGATCCCTAATGGTCGACTGGTTCCTTTATCAAAACCTGAGAGATTTCTCAACTCAGGTAAAAGCGCTGGGGAACCCAGTGCTTTCCAAGCAACAGAGGAAAGGATACTCACAGACGCCCCTTCATCAATGATAGTACCAGCCATGATCATTCTATAGATCTGGACAATGATTCTGAATGGTACACTGGCTGGTAACCGGGGTCTGCCTAGTTGATTCCAATCAAAGGATACAACCAGGTTGCTTGGTGGTGGGACCGAATATACGGCCGGATATGACTCTGATGATGTTCCTTCCTGCGATAAAGGAATGGGCACATTGCCCTGACGCTCATCGGAGTCGGTGCTGATGAAAAGAACCTGGATGGTGTCATCCTTATTCTCTTCAGTGAGGGTGTCGCATGAAGACGACTCTTCGGCGACGGTGTCATTTGAAGACGGGTCTTCAATGACGGAGTCATTGGACAATAGAACCTCTGAAGGAAGAACCGGGTCAACTGCCGTTTCGACCTTTAGACTTTCGTCTGGTCTGGATTCAGTAGGTTCATTCTCAATGACCGACATTTCAGCTGACCACTTGAGCGGGCCAGCTGGATTTTCAACTATCGAGGGATTAGGCACGAGTTTTTGGTATCCAGGAGGAAGTCGTAACGGTGATACCAGACGATCTTCCAAAACTCTCTTTGCCTCATCTAAGAATGGACATTTGTGGATGGCATGATTTCCTTCACACAATAGACAGGGTGATCTTGGTCCCCTTCTTCGTCCTTCACTCTCGTTAGTTGACGGATTGCAATCAACATGACAACCAGAGGTTGATGCTACCGGATTGTGCAACCTTGGGGACCAGTCCCTTAGTATCCGGGGAATACAAGGACAATCACGATGGAAGTGGGTCCCTTTGCAAATGACACATGGCGATTTAGGCCCGGTCGGTGCAGTGTGTGGGTTTTTGTCAGCTTTCTTCTGCTTGCCCCCAGTCGCCTTCGCCAGAGGCTCCTTCTGCTTCTTTTCTCTCTTCTTCTTTTCTTTCTTCTCCTTGGGAGGCTGACTTTTGCCAGCTCTACCTTGGGAAGATGAAGGATCAGAGGAAGTATCATAAGAAGTGGAAGGCTGGTGGGTAGTTCTAGATTGTTCTGACTGTTGATTCGACTGCTCAGGATTAGTGGCGATCTGGACTACATTGGTTGAAAAGAGCCATACAGGTAGGCCAATTGTCAATCCTGGAAGTGACAATGTAGCCATATGAGGCGCACCAACATCTCCCCAAGAGGAGAAGGGGTTTAGACTTCCGCCAAGGTTATTTCCTTGGTTGGTGGGCTCCATACTTTTCAACTGAAAGATCAACGTGGGAATAATAGGTGATTATGTTCCGCTTAAAATAAATTTTATTAACGACGCTTTTAGACACAAACTTGCTTTTTCATGTTTTAAGAGTCGAGAAAAAGCTAAAGATGACTCTAGTCGCCTTCGATGTATTAACGAGCCCGAAGTGACAAATGCTCGGTTGGACTTTTTCAGTTATAGAGTTTGAAAAAGGCCAAAAGAAACTGCTCTGGAGATCTAGGCAGAGGGTGTGCCAAACCTTTCGCGAAACCACAGAATACGTTTTACGGTACGGGTGGTCGATCTTCGTGAATGCTGTGTTCACTGCATCGCGATCAGTAGGGCGGTCGACACGGTTTCCTAAGGATAAAGGATAAAAGCCTATAGGGGTCTCCCAATATACGCGACGGTACGCGGGAGCTCAAGTCCGTGTTAGTGCCACCGACTCTCAGGAGGAATCACCCACCTTCGTAGAGATCGACAGTCACTATGTTTAACGACGCCGGAACACGTCTCTACCTAGACCTCTAGACGTTTGCGTTAAATTCCAAAGCGTTGTTATGTAAATTGAGTTTATTTTAATGTTGATCTTTCTTAACAGTTTGCCTTTCAGGTTCGCCACGAGATGTATATATACAACTTCCTATATGCAATCTAAGAATGAGAAGCAAATCTTTTCAATCTTTCAACTTTGAAAACCTTAATCTACTTGAGGGAAAAGAAAGACACAACTTTTTCCACAGATCAAAGAACACACACTAAAATGCACATCTTCCTAAATCGTCAAGCATACAGTCAAATGCAAAATGCACAATGCATGTATTTCTTTTCGTTATCCTTAATGTTGATGCTAGACAGAAAGGAAACTGTTGTATAATTTTGAATCTAATTTCGAGTAGAAATAAACAAGCTTGTCCACAATCAAAAAGACACCTTATGATAGACTTGTTTAAAACACAGGAAATGTATAGATTCAAACCATGAGATGAAAAGCAAACAAACTCAAACAGCCATGAACAGTAATAAAACTATCTCTTAAGATCACAAAGACACTTTTACAGTTCAGGATCTAAGAGGCCACAGCTATACTGGTTCGCTTTTCACAATGGGAAACTGTAACTGAAACAAGAAATACTGAAAGAACATTCACAGTTTCATCACACAACTGAGGCGGAATAATGTTAAGGAGAAGTGGTTTACAGCAAGTACAATGACCAGCAAGCAATCAGCTAAAAATCAGTGAAAAAAGGGCCAAGACACAATGGGAAAACTGAGCAAGACAATGGCTAACTGGACCAGCGCAGGTTCTAGTCTGCCAGTTTGACTCTCAGCGCAGTTCCCGAAGGGAGCACCTGCGCTGTAATGCAGACTGCCTGTGGACAGCCTACACTGACACACGAGAGTTGCGTCTGCAAAGAATTCCGGGTCATAAAAAGCTCAAAAATGCACTGTTTTTGCTGAAATAAAAAGCTATAGGTCAAGTACAGGCTAAGGGATGATCAAGAGGATGAAGATCTATCACAAAGAGTAAAAAGTCTTTTGTAGATAGGCTCTTCAAATCTTGAATTTGCTCAACAAAGGAGCAAGAGTAACAGACCCTCTACTTCGCTTTTGATATAGTCAAAAGCTTTTCGATTTGGTACTCTTTTCTTCAAGAAATGAATAGCAAAATACTACAAACACCAACAAGATACTAGGCTCCCCAGCGGAGTCGCCAGTTTGTTGTGGGGAAAAGTATCCGATGCGGATGACCCTATCCCTACTCTAAAGGTGACAGTCTTTAGCAACAACTGAAAGTAAAGTTTTGATGATTTCCTTTATGAAAGTACAGAGAGAATGAAGAAATATTAACCAACCTGGTGTCTTTCGCTTAGTCGATCCTTGTCCTCTCTCTTTGTCTCTTGTTCCCAGCTCTTTGCTCTCTTTGCCGGTCCAGCTACACACAGATCCTGCACAAAACAAGAGAGCAAACTACAAGATACATGTACTCATAACTGAAGCATGGATTAGGATGAATCAAATATACATGTAAATACAATACATCAATGCAATACAAGTATATAGGAGAACATGCAAAACTTTATTGATAGAAGTAACAGGGTTCTGAGAAGGTTACAACCAATGATGGCTCCAATCCAGCAGCACCTCCCCAGCAGCAAGAACTCTCCTCTTCACCTCTAGTAAAACAATCACCCAATAGCTCTAACTGTAAACCAACAGCACCTCCTTGCTTTACACAAAATTCCAGCCTCCTTAGACCTCATAGAAGAGCTCTATATATAGGAGAGAAGAAGAGAGGATGAGTCAGCTTGAGGCTGGCATGAAGCTGCCTTGTGTCCTCTCCCTCTTCAGTTCTTGAGTCCACTTGGAGATCCTTGCTTACACATGGTGATCAAGTACCTCTTACTCATCACAGGGCGAATCTCATGAACCAAGTGTCAGTTTGGAAGCTTCCTGGGCAGTTGACACCTTGCAGGATGACTGTGCCACTTGGCCAATCTCGCCCAGCGCAGGTAGCCTTCATTAATCTTGACTTCCAGCGCAGGTACAAGGAGGGACAGTTGCATTCCAGCGCAGAAGCTCAGTGGAGCAGCTGACATGATCCAAAATAAGCCTGTTTTGAAGTGTTTTCAGGTGGAGAACTGATTGGAAGTGTTGTTGTTTGATGACCTTGTTCTTTTAGGGGTAAGAACAACATGTTTAGGGACTGAGGATCCCTGTGATTATTGACATTTCATGCTCCATGATGCGAGGCACAAAAATGTCTATAACAAGAGGTAAGGAGCCAGTGCAGGAGGAAGGGCCATCAGGTGAACGAGAGACCGAATTCGTTCTCCTCCATGATGATGAGACAGATATAGAACCAACAAATGCAAAGCTTAGAGAGATCATCTAGGAGCAGCAATAAGAGATTGAAGCCTTATCCCTTGACTTGGATAGGGCTAAGTGGAACATGAAATATCTGGAGTAGAGAAACAAGCATCTTGAGGATCAGCAAGAGATCAGGGAGCTTCAAAACATTCGTGAGCATCGCTAAGCTGCACAAAGAAGAAGAGTTGAGCTCACGTGATTGGAGAAAGAAATCAATGAGGATCGGGAGGCCAATCTCGAGATAGTCAACATGCACTTGGAGAGGCTGCTGGACAAGGCCGATCAGGACCTTTCCTTACTGAGACACATGGCTTTCCATTACAGGGCACGAAACATGAGTGCAAAGGCCCGAATAAAGAGTTTGAAGCCGAAATTAAGCAAAGCAACAAGAGAGGCAAAAGAGAAAGATCGGATTCAAATCTTGGCTAAGGCTTCTTTAGCATAGCATAGCACTCCATAGACAACCTCCAGCCCAAATTTCAAGGAATTTGGGGAAATTTTGGTCACATGACAAATTTTTGGGCAAAACATAGGTTTTTTCTCCTTGCTAAAAATTGGGAGCTCCAAATGAAGAATGGTTTGCATTTTTGGATTCAAAATGGAAAATCACGACTACTGGTGCTTGGACAAGAAATTTGGGCAAGATCTGAGTCTCCAAGAGGTCAAAAACACCCAAAAAATGGCCTCTCTGCCCCTTTTTTGACACACAGGAAGCAGTCTTGGGAGAATGAAGATTTGGAGGGGAAAATGAGCACCAAATTCAGAAATTCCAGTTGGGTTAGAAAGTAGACAGGATAGGCTTTCCAAAAAGCACACTTGGGAACATTTTGGACACTTGCAAGTGCCTCAAATCAGGCTCCAAAGTAGCATGGCGCACAGAGAAAATGGCGCGGCACACACAGGAAAAATTGCCAAATTTGCTTCCGTTTCGCGAAATTTCAATTCGCGACTTCTCCAAGTGGGCTCGCTCATCTACATTTCGGTTTTTTGGCACCTAAGGCAGCATTTAAATTATTTTCTCTACAGATTGGCTTCTATCCAAGTGGCGAAGGAAGGCAAATGGTCACCCAAGCCATTTTTCATGTTTGTAACGTTGCACCTGTAGCTGATGGTTGGCTCTTCACCTCCATTTTGTAATGATTCGAGTAACTCCCCAACCCTTGGGCGTTCTATCTCTTCATGGCACATTCTATATATTGTATGCAAGCTATTTGCAATGGGTTGGTTGGCTTGTAACTTCTGGGGGACTGTGGGAAAGAAACTTTGTTTCTTCACTGTATATTTTTGACAAAGAATTAATGAAAGGCAACAGCTCTGTTTCATGAGATTCATATGGTTGTGAGTGTAGAAAATGTGTCTCTTATGTTTCATATGTATTTAGTTATGTTTCATAGTTCAATTCATGTTCATTTCCAGTGAAATTTTCTGAGTTAGATAAGGTAGAATTCAATTTTATTGCTCTGCCTGTGGGAAAATTTCATGTTCAGTGTTCTTCTTCTGTTGAAAAGGATTCATGTTCTTATGCCATTTTCACTCTCCTAAGAAATCTCTCCATTCCGCGTTATTTCAAACTAAATTGCTTCATTTTCCGCCTATCTTGCCTCACGAAGTAATCTGTGCCTTTGTATTGAATTCTCTGTTCATTACTGTCCGTTGGTCCCATACCATCCCAGAAGCTCAGTCATTCATAAAAAATGTTTCTTGTATCCGTGTTTCACTTACTAGCCTAAGATAAATATTTCACTGTAAGTCATCTCAGACCGTTTCGTTTATCCATTCACTGAGCGTGACTCGGAGAGAGCCCTCTCCTGTTCTAGTAGGGCTAGCTACCAGACTGAGCGTGGTTTGTGGTTACCTTGAATTTTTCCTTCCTTCAGCCTAGGGCAGATTTAGGTGCTAACATAGTGGCGACCATACTAGGGAACACTGAAATCAAATCCCCTTATTTCTTAATAATTCTAAGCTTCCGGATGATAAGTTTGGGATTGGATAGGCTGAGTAAGTTGATTGTGTCCTGTGATTTTTCTCAATAGCACCCTGGCTTCGAGACGATATACTAGAGCTAATCTAGACCCATATCCTCCTCATATCTACGAAAACCCCAATTTGATTCCAAGACTCCTTCGTCAAGAGAGCACTATAACTCCCGTGTTCAAATCCCATTCATGTCCTGACATTTTTTAGTATCTTGAAGAGCTTGAGTTTGACGAGTGGTTTGAAATATCGTTGTTTGAGTCTAAATCCGAAAGGGCTGTTGATTATACTATCCCCAATCCATAATTCC
Source organism: Pinus tabuliformis (assembly GCA_031772625.1). Lineage (NCBI taxonomy): Eukaryota > Viridiplantae > Streptophyta > Pinopsida > Pinales > Pinaceae > Pinus > Pinus tabuliformis. The sequence goes on along the minus strand of CM062812.1, from coordinate 120,037,267 downwards.
TTGTAGACTTAGAAACTGAAAGAGCTAATCGGTTAATTGATAATTATATTGTGACACAGCCTCAAACTCCAATTGCTAGCCCCTTACAAACTGTACACACCCCTCCAACACCTCCAAGGCCAAATCCACCAAGAGTGATGGCTGCTTGTTTTGCACCCCTTGTTCTGCCTCAAGTTCTAGATGATATGCCCGCAGATTATCAAAGCAAAATCCCATTTTTTGATGGCACTCCTAACAGCATTACTGCTCAGCAACACATGGACAAAATGGCAGACTTCTATGAACTTCATGAGATCGATGCGGAGAATGTGGCAATGAGACTCTTTGTACAGACATTTGTAGGTGAAGCGAGGAAATGGTTCAGAGGCTTGCCAACTACACGTATCACTACCTTGGCTGAACTACAAAGACAATTTTTAAACCGATGGGAAGTGAAAAATAATCCCCTTCAAATTCTGGCTAAATATGAACAAATCAAACAAAACGCTAGTGAGTCGGTCCAAGATTAATGTGTTAGATTCAATACAGTTTATAACGAAATTCCAGATCATCTAAAGCCACATGTGGGAATATCTATGATGAAATTTCTGGATGGTTTTGATGCTGATATGGCCTACCAATTAAGAGAGAGAGAACCAGCCACAATGGAAGACATGCAGAAAATCGCGGTCAGCGTTGAAGCGAATCTGCTGTCCAAAAGAGCTAGAGTGAAAGCAGAAAAGAAAGTCACTGTTAAGGAAGAGTCTTCTTCAATGGATCAATTACTCAAGAAGGTAGAGTAGATGCTTGAAAGGGTGAAGCTCGACAAACCTGAGCCACAAGTTAGAAATCCTAACTTCCGTGGCCAGCAGCAGCCACAATATAGAATAAGACAGAGAGATCAGCGAACCCAAGAGAAAACAGCACAACAGACAGTACAGACACCTTTGCAGCAAAATTTTGTGCATGGACCGGAGTCAGATGAGGACGGAAATGTAATAGGTGAAGAAAACCACCTCTTCACTCCAGATGAGCTGCCTACTTACATTACCGAAGAAGAGGAGTGTGCGGTGAGTTCAGCTGCACACAAAGATGCAGATTTCATTCTAGCAAGTGACACTGTTTTACAAGAGGAATCAGAGGAGTATCAAAGGGGGTATATGAATGCTCTGTCCGCATAGAAGCAGTGATATTCACTTAGAAACAAAGATGTGCTGGCCAAACCAATTCAGAAAAAGAAGGATGTTGAAGTAGCAAAGAATGATTCATCAGTTTCACAAAGGAAAGGAAAGGAGGCGGTTGGTCCGGAGAGCAGCAAATCACCATTAGCAGAACAATCACATCAGCAAGCTATTGGAATTATGATGCATGTGTTGTACTTGATGGCAACCCACTCATAAAAGAACATCTCAATTATATATAATCAGATGAATCTACAAGAAGAGATATCAGATGTGATAGAATACATGACAGTGCAAAGGAATCAAACGACAGTCCTTAGTATGACAAGTTAGCTTTGCCATCAAGTCCAAAGGGGGAGATTGTTGGCATTATGAGACAAGTGTTGTCCTTGATGGCAACTCATACAGGTGACAGATCATAGTGCAATAGGCTAGTAGCAAAGATTGATGATCAGCCTCTCAGAATGGAAGAAAATAAGGGGTTCGCAGGTACACCATTCAAAAGGTGCGGACCTGCAGGCACGCCATTCACAAAGTGCGGTCATGTTCGCAGGTATATTGTGCAAAAGGTGCAGACCCCCACTACACGCACTTTCATGCAGAGAAAAGTGCATGCACGTGGGAAATCCTATGGTGGTCCATGGTATTTAGCCCAACATGTTTGATCCTATGGTTTTGGTCCGTGGTTTTGCATCTAAAGTATTGATCCAAGGTATTGGGTTCCTAGTATTGAATACCTATGGTTTTGGACCATGGTTTGAGTAAAGGCCTTGTCTATAAAAAGGAAAGGAGATCATTTGGTTGAGCACTTATGTGTTGAATATCTTAAGGTGAGAAAGATCTGAAATGCTTGTGATTGGTTGGTGAGTAGATCTGAATCAAGGAGAAACCTGAGTATTATAGACAAATCGACTGATGGGTCGAGATCTCCTTTGTGCATGATCAGACCTGTATATCTGATAGTCTGTGGCATATTTGAAGTCTGAAAAACTCTATAACCGCAGGAACGCAGGTGCGACATGTTTCAGGTGCGGAGATCCACAGGCCAGTGAAGGAGAAAGCGCGGAGATCGCACGTAGATCAAGGAAAAGGTGCGGAGGTTTGCAGGCCGGAGATCAGTGTAGGTGCGGAGGATCGTAGGCCAAAGATGGGTGCAGTGCGTAGGTGCACAGGCAACCCGCAGTTGTAGGTGCGGCTGCCTGCCGAGAAGAAGACTGCGCAACTGCAGATACTCGCAGGTCAGAAGCCTATTCAGGTGTGGATACCCGCGGATCAATAGATGGTGCAGGAGCGGATACTCGCATGTTTCTATTGAAGAAGCTACGTACTTTTCTTAAAATATGTTTTAGCTGCTTCTGTTGTTTACTGAAGAGTTCTGGGTTTTGAAGTGATGTCTGGTTACTGGTATTATGTTCTGATAACAGCATTCTGAGAAGTGATTGATTGAATGATTATGTTTAGCTTTAGTATTGATGGATGAATGAATCAGGTTCATAATGACTTATCCTTATATGATCTGATGGACTAGATTTGATTGCTGACACACACATTATCCTTGTATATGCATTGATCTGGTGATTGGGTGATTCAGAAGATTGATTGATTATGTGCTTCAATGATATTATTGGGTCCAGTATGAAAATTGGATGAAACGTGGCCTTTCAGATTATGTGTTGTGCTTCAAGTGTATCGAGTCTGAAAATGTATGAAACGTGGTACCCGAAGGAGAGAAGATTCTAGGGCAGCGCCTACGTACTAGTATCTTAGCTAGTACAAGAGCTAAGGGGGTGGTAGCTCCCTTCCAGTAGCAGTTGGAAACTTTGGAGCATTGTATTAGGTAGCAGTCTGCATACTAGTAATTGGATCAGCTAGTACAAGAACTATGGGGGTTGTAGCTCCCTTCCAGGAGAGGCTAGAGAACGAGAGAGGGTTGCAGCTCTCTGCAGGTAGAAGCCTGCGTATTGGTATAAGACTGCACCAATACAGAAATATTGTAAAAGGATTTTCTTATTAAGAAGAAGATTGAGATGACTTGCAGCAGGTGGTTTTCTCCCACATTGGGTTTCCACCTTATATCATGGTGTTCATGTGTGTAGCTTATGTGTGATGATCTGTTCTATTTTACTGCACCTATTTACTGTTAATGTTCTAATGCACTCATTGAAGACCAATTAACTGATTCATAAGTCTACTGAACATATGTGGGTATTCTTAATTGAAGCAGCATATATGACTCAGAGTTGGAAATGAAAATGTTTTATTGACTTGATAATACTGATTCACCCCCCCCCCCCTCTTAGTATTATTTCCAACAATTGGAATCAGAGCAGGTCCTTTGGTAGAAGCTTGATCGCTTGAAGGAGATCTGTGGAACAAAGGGAAAGAAGCTTAAGAAGAAAGCGCCTAAACAGAAGAAGACGTCTTAGAAGAACTATGACAGTGGGAGAATCGATTGGGGATTATGTGGAAGAAGCACTTCAGATTCAGAATCAGATTCAAAATCATTTTAGAATGAAGATGAACTATCAGGTATGAATTTGTTATCCTCTGATGTCCCAGCTATTTATCCATTTGAAGGTGATGTAAGTGACAACGAAACAACTGAATGTGCTCTTATGGGTGAGCAAGAAAGATATCAAATAGAGGAAGAACTTAAAAGCTTGACTGACAAAATCAGAGATCAACAAGATCTATTGAACAAAAGGGAATGTGCCTACAAAGAAGTAGCTACCAAACTAAAAGCTCAACTAGAGGAAGGAAGCAAGGTAAGGAAGTTATTCAAGGACAAATATCAAAAGTTGCAGGATGAAGTAACATCTCTAAGAAATGAAGTCAATGAAAAGAGCACAACAATCAAGAAACTCAGAGATAGATCCAGTTATTATGAAGGGCTTGAAGCTACGATCCTCTCACTAAAGGAAGAACTTGAAGAATCAAAGAAGCAGAATAAAGATCTACTCCTAGCTATTGAAAAATAGGAAAACGAAGTTATCAGCTTAAAATCTCAGCTAGAATGTGCCTTCAGAATTCGTCAAATGCAGCAGGATCTGAATGAAGAACAAGAAAAGGAGATTCTCAAACTAAGGCAACAAATGGAAGAAGGAAGAAAATCTGAAGAAACTTTGAAGAAGCAATGTCTGGAAAAGGAAGAACAACTTCAGGTTGAGGTAAATATCTTGAAAGGTAAATTAGAAGAAAAGGATAAGCTCTTATGATTTCAAGATAGTACTAAAGTCTTGGATGATATTCTTAATAGTCAAAGGTCTCCTGCTATCAAATTGGTCTTGGCTTTCATGAATCTGATGAAGGTGAATCTAGTTCACAAAATAAGGCAAAGAACTCTAATGCACAATCTGAAATGCTACAGAAGGAGATAAGAAGTCAATTCCACCATCATCCAAGGAATGAAATTCTTCAAAGAAAATCTTTTACTCCTCCTGAATAATGTTGAATGTTATGTATGTCATAATTTTGGACATGTTGCAGCCAGATGTAGAAGAAGAAGGGTTCAGGACCATCATGCAAAAATATCATCACATTACAGGTACTTTAGTGGATATTGCTTTGCTTGCAATATGTTTGGTCACAAAGCTGTTGATTGCTATAGAAGGAATATGAGACATGTAAGATGTTATGCATGTAACAAGCTTGGACATATAGCTAAGGAATGCAGGAACAAAGTATGGGCACCATAAAAAAAGGAGAAAACATCATCATCACACTTGAAAATATGGAAGAAGAAGGAAGTACAGTTAGAAAGATGTGGCACAACACAACATATAGACATAACAGAATCAGAGGAAGTTGGAAATGTAAAACTTCAGTGTTCTCAATCTCATATGCAAGTTTCATAAAGAGAGGTCGCATATATACGTGAGTTAGACACTGCACAGTCGCATATATGTCAGTTTGAGAAAAGCAGTGAGACAGGCTCAAGGGTCTGATATGATTCAGACCATTACTTGCTCAGTTTGATAATGGTTACAATCTGCTGATGATGTGTGGAAATGTCTTGATACTTGGAAGTGTTTTTTATCCTAGCTTGTTGATGATAATGCCTTGATACTTCTTGCTGATCAGAAAGTAAACAACATGGCATAGGTTTAGGGGGAGCATATGATTTTAATAATGCATTGTTGGCATTATGGTCCTTGGTAATGATGCTTATACATGGTTGTCATATGATTCTTGGGGTTACATAGTTGATCAGATTTATGGTTGATTCTCTGATGATACATATATGGTGTTTACATGGTAAGGATAAAGAGAAGTACATAGCTTGAATTCACATCTTCTTTACTTGATGATGAGTCACTCATATGCTGTTGTCGTCATATGCATTGTTCTTGGCACACATATGGATGAGGATTGTTGGCTGTTGATGATATCAAGAAGTCTTGACAAATGATCTTGAGCTCAAGATACATAGTGCTGGATACATGGATGATTATTCAAAGTTGCATTGTTGGAGACATGATGATGATGAGTTCTTACCTATATGATGATAGGTTGTTTTATACATTGATGCAGATATTCCCAATTGATGATACTTGGTTCATGTAGATCTGGATGGCTATGGTGTTTTTCATATGATAGAATGTGAATGATTCTGTATATACAGAATTCTATTTAAAAGGATGAGTTGATAAAGTTGCTGGTCTAGTTGCTGTTGACAGATGTTATGGAGCAGATCGTACAGTGTTGTTGCTAATGTCGACCATGATCTTATTTAGATGTTTGGTCTCTGTTATAAATGTCATGTATATCATTCGATGTAAAGGTCATATCAAGACTCATGATGTAATAGTGTGTCTCTATCTATTGTAGTCATTTGATGAGATCTCTTTGGGACATATGATGAAATTTGTACCCCCTCTATGCATAGGAAGGATGATGAAATATTTCAGTCATTATCAAGGTCATGTAACGGCCTATGTTGGTTTCCCCACTATGCCTGGGATGAATGATGTTATACTCTTGTGTTATCATGTGTAAACTGTTGGTATATTCCCATTTTGGTAGGAGAGAGATGTATGTATGAGTCTTTGGTGATAGGAAGGTCACTTATGATGTATAGAGTCATGTTCTTTCTTATAGAACATCTTTTGCAGACCTTGCTTACAGTCAGGGGGAGCATGAACAGCTCACTTCAGCAGAGCAGAGATTTCAGCATGTACTCAGAAGGAACATGGACAGATTGGTGCACCATGGCATATACAAAGGGGGAGCTCATTCAGAGATTTCAGTAGGTATTCAGGGGGAGTATGGACAGCGGAATGTATATCAAGGAAAGAACATATCTTGGTCCGCCCTTTGCCCTTGATGTCAAAGGGGGAGAGTGATTTGGTGTTGTTGCCATCAAGTCCAAAGGGGGAGATTGTTGGCATTATGATGCATGTGTTGTACTTGATGGCAACCCACTCATAAAAGAACATCTCAATTATATATAATCAGATGAATCTACAAGAAGAGATATCAGATGTGATAGAATACATGACAGCACAAAGGAATCAAACGACAGTCCTTAGTATGACAAGTTAGCTTTGCCATCAAGTCCAAAGGGGGAGATTGTTGGCATTATGAGACAAGTGTTGTCCTTGATGGCAACTCATATAGGTGACAGATGGTAGTGCAACAGGCTAGTAGCGAAGATTGATGATCAGCCTCTCAGAATGGAAGAAAATAAGGGGTTCGCAGGTACACCATTCAAAAGGTGCGGACCTGCAGGCACGCCATTCACAAAGTGCGGTCATGTTCGCAGGTAAATTGTGCAAAAGGTGCGGACCCCCACTACACGCATGCACGTGGGAAATCCTATGGTGGTCCATGGTATTTAGCCCGACATGTTTGATCCTATGGTTTTGGTCCGTGGTTTTGCATCTAAAGTATTGATCCAAGGTATTGGGTTCCTAGTATTGAATACCTATGGTTTTGGACCATGGTTTGAGTAAAGGCCTTGTCTATAAAAAGGAAAGGAGATCATTTGGCTGAGCACTTATGTGTTGAATATCTTAAGGTGGGCAAGATCTGAAATACTTGTGATTAGTTGGTGAGTAGATCTGAGTCAAGGAGAAACCTGAGTATTATAGACAAATCGATTGATGGGTCAAGATCTCCTTTGTGCATGACCAGATCTGTAGATCTGATAGTCTGTGGCATATTTGAAGTCTAAAAAACTCTGTAACCGCAAGAACGCATGTGCGACACGTTTCAGGTGTGGAGATCCGTAGGCCAGTGAAGGAGAAAGCATGGAGATCGCAGGTAGATCAAGGAAAAGGTGCGGAGGTTCGCAGGCCAGAGATTGGTGTAGGTGCGGAGGATCACAGGCCAGAGATGAGTGTAGTGCGTAGGTGCACAGGCAACCCGCAGCCGTAGGTGCGGATGCCCACCGAGAAGAATACTGCGCAGCTACGGATACTCGCAGGTCAGAAGCCTATTCAAGTGTGGATACTCGCGGATCAATAGATGGTGCAGGAGCGAATACCCGCAGGTTTCTATTGAAGAAGCTGCATACTTTTCTTAAAATATTTTTTAGCTGCTTCTATTGTTTACTGAAGAGTTTTGGGTTTTGAAGTGATGTCTGGTTACTGGTATTATGTTCTGATAACAACATTCTGAGAAGTGATTGATTGAATGATTATGTTTAGCTTCAGTATTGATGGATGAATGGATCAGGTTCATAATGACTTATCCTTATATGATCTGATGGACTAGATCTTATTGCTGACACACATATTATCCTTGTATATGTATTGATCTGGTGATTGGGTGATTCAGAAGATTGATTGGTTATGTGCTTCAATGATATTAATGGGTCTAGTATGAAAATTGGATGAAACGTGGCCTTTCAGATTATGTGTTGTGCTTCAGGTGTATCCAGTTGATGAGCCCCAATTTTCGGTACAATTTGGGCTCATTTTGGCCTATTTTACTTGCTCAACCATTCATCTTTTACTGCTTATGCATTCATTTCTTAGTATATTCGTGTGTTTGTAGGAAGAAGGGCAGACATTATATTTGTGTGGCTAATACATGTTGATTTCAGGTTTTTGGCATTAAAGAGAGCAAAAGACCACGTAAATGGAGACAAGGAGACAGCAAGGAGGACATTGCAGGTTTATAGGGAGGTTGCCTATGGCCTTAAATGATTTCCCTCGTAATTATCACCTCAACTCCGAGCTCCAACAGCTCTCCCCACCGAGCTCAAAGGCAGCCAACTCGTTCTACAGGATCAGCAGTTTTACAGCAGTTTGACTTCAGTTGGACAGCCAAGCCCCACGAATGAAGGAAGCCAGCCTAATCATCATTTTGTATAAATATGCAAGCCATAGCCTATGTTAGGAGCTTTTTGAACTTTGGGATTACATTTGTAATTGCTGTGCACGAGTTGCAAGCTTGGTTTTTGTTTTTGTGTAAGCCAGTTTTGGCATGACATCAGATTTTTGAATATGAATAAAGGCAACCAGATTTGAATCTAGTTCTGAGCTTTTAAGGGAGCTATAGCTCTCAGGTTAGGGCCCAACCTGAGAGCAATAGACCTCCTCTGTGTTGTAATGTTAGTTACTTTTCGTTTCCAGCACTTTAGTTCATTGCTTTACCATGCAATTCGAAATTATAGGTTGCTGAGTTAGTCTTTATGAGATTGAATGAGTTTAACTTATGGTTGAATTGCTTTCGGTTGTTTAGTTAGACTAGCAGGTTGATAATACATTGGAGCTCCAAGGAAAAAGGTTGAGAAAGCCTCCACTGCCATCTTTGTTTGGATATTGGAGTGCAGTCTACACCAACCACCAAAAATACACAGTTCTTCACTTTATACATGCTGCAACATAGTCTCGTTTATGATAGATCTTTCCATGCACTTCACTCTTGCACCATACACCTTCATCACAGCTTCATGCACATTTCTCTTCACGCTTTATATTGCTGTTCATTGAGTTCATATCACAGGTAGCATAGGTTAATGAATTTTCATCTTGGTGACACTCATAAGCCATTTGTTTTATTTACACTGCTCCTCACCATTCTATTACCTTCTTCTTCGCCTTTATCATGCATACAACCACATCCTTGACCTCTGCTCCGCTCTGTTATCTCCCAAACTCCTCCACTCCTCACGTAACTTCATTCTCTTAACCTTTCGTTGTTCTAGCCCTCCATCTTCCAACCTACTTCATATACTCGTTCTCCATCCTACTTCTCCACTCCTGAGCCATCACTAGCTTTATATCTACCTTACATACCTTCCCCTACCATTCCATCACTCCACCATCACTTCAAACACCCACGGTAAGTCATCCTGTAGCAATCTGTAGACTTCCTATAGAAACCTCTGAGTTTCCTGTAGGATCCCCTGCAGACATCCTGTAGGAGGCCACTCACTTGGTTGCTGAGCCTCTGAACATGAGGAACCTCTGTGGACGGATGCTAAGGATCCCTGGGGACCTCTCCTAGCCTCCCCAACCTTTCCCCCGCTTTCCTTCCTTCTACATCACATCTGCACAACCAAACCCTAATAAGCACAAAATCACAATCACTCCATCCACTTAAAGAAAAAAATACAAAAACATGTCTTTTAAGATGCAAGTATCTTAGATTCATGCATTTTCACTTATTAGAAGTAATGGCATCATTGGTAGAAGTTTCCTTCACATTCTTTGCATCATAGAGGTTAGACTAGTCAAATTAGGGTTTCCTAGGGTTTCCATGCTTTGATTTGCTTTCAGTTCATTTTCGCCAAGTAGATTAGTTTTCTTTGAGATAGCTTTCGTCCATCATTTAGCAAGCTTCTTCTGAGAGCCTATAGAAGTTGGCTTGAGCCCTAGCGGACTTGTGCCAGCTGACCAAGTGACAGCTGCGACAAGAGCTAGTACTTGTGCATACAGCACCGTCGCTTCCAAGTTTGTACGAACTACCGGGTTGATAAAATGAGAGACAGGAAGCCCCAGGAGTTGTAGCATTATTGCTACAATACTGGAGCTCACCATCGTTTTGGCGCCGTTGCCGGGGAAGCGTCAGAGTATTAGTAATTGTTGCTTTTCTTCTACATTCTTACTCTTGCTTCTGCTCAGTAGTTTATTTCATTTCCATTCTGCAAAAGTAGCATAGACATTTCCTGCTTTCATAGCTTAACATTTCCTGCTTTCATAGCTTAGCATTTCCTGCTTTCATAGATTAGCATTTCCTGCTTTCATAGATTAGTATTTCCTGCTTTCATAGATTAGTATTTCCTGCTTTCATAGATTAGTATTTCCTACTTTCATAGGTTAGCATTTCCTGCTTTCATAGATTAGTATTTCCTGCTTTCATAGACTAGCATTTCATGCTTTCCTAGATTAGCCTTTCAATTCCGCAATTTCATTTGAGCAAGATAGTTAGTTGTAGATCACTCTGTTTCAGTTTTGCAGGTACCAAAGAAAAAGAAAAAGCAATCAAAAAAGAAAAGTCCTTTCCATTTCATGCCTCTTAGGAACCGAGATAAATCAGGCAAATTCCTACCCAACACCCCCACCACATCACTAAGTCACCCTTCTCTCTTCTTTGGTGACAGTGACCCAGAGGAACCTATAGGTGAACATCCTGAGATATACCAAGACCCTATAGAAGAGAAAGAGTTAGAGACCACTCCATCTGAAGCCATGGCTGATAATAGAAGAGAAGATAAGAGAATAGAAGGTGCCTTCCCCATCCGAGAGACCAATGGAGAGATGAAAATGAAGAACATTAGCCCCTCTGCCTTGCCTCACTTCCATGGACTGACCACTGAGGATCCTGATACCTTCTTGTTTGAGTTTGTTGTCCTTTGTAGAACCTATGACTATACTGAAGATGAGCAAAAGCTGAAGCTTTTCCCTTCAACTGTTAAGGATGCAGCATTACGCTGGTTCATGGGATTACCTGGGAATAGTATCACTACTTGGGCTCAGATGCAGCAAGCCTTCAATACCAAGTATAGGGATTACTGTAGGTCTAAGGAAACCAAGGGAGAAATCTTTCGGATGACCATGGGGAATGATGAGTCCTTAGAGGATTATGAGGAGAGGTTCCAACTTAGTTATAAGCGGGCCAGGTGCACACTTGACCCTGAATCCCTCAAGTTGGTCCTACTCCGAGGAGTCCCTGAAGATCTCTTAGATACCCTTCACATGTTAGCTGGGGGGGACATTTACCAACTGCCTTATGAGGACATCAAGACTGTGTTTAGAAATCACTCCAGGGCAGCTAGGAAACGAGGAAGAGGAAATCTCCTCTCCGCTGGTGTCCCTTTCTCCAAACATGAGTTTACAAACCAACTAGAAGATCTTAAGAGTGAGGTGAGACAGACCATTGCCATGCAGCTGGACACATTCAGGATCCAGCAGAAGAAGGAAGAAGCTGAGAGAGCCTTGGTTGTCTTCTGCCCTAGGTGCACCAGAAGACACCCTAAGAACGAATGCCCATTGCATTCAGTTGAAGTGTGTTTCGTTTGTGAGGAGGACCATCAAACAAATCAGTGTCCAACCTTACCTGGGTTTAAAGCCATGTACCAAGGGACCGAAGCCCCCACTGAACCTCTCTACTTCATCAACCAAAGGAGGCCACAAGGATCTAGACCTTATCAGCAGGGAATGCAAGGGGCACCACAAGCTTATTACAACCCCAACCAATCGACTCCCATGCCTTCTTGGGGTCCCCCTGCTCATCCTTCCTGGTCCATGCCTCCTCCATGGTCTTATCCACCTCAGTACCCTACTCAACCTACTTCTCATTCATATCATTCACATGCCCAGTCACAGCCTCAGTGGAGTGCACCTCAGTCGGGGTGGAGGCCCCAATACAACACTCCTCCTGCCATTTTGCCTCCACCACCAGTTCAACCTCAGCCTTTACCTCTTGCTCCTCCAAGGCAACCTCAAATGCCTGCTCAACCGAACCCGAACCCCAACAATAGACAGGCTCAGCAGGTATACACTGGGGAAACATCATGTCCTACCTATGCTGTGGAGATCCAGGAGATCAATCTTCGATCTGGGAAGACCCTTCCAGATCGCCAACCTCCTCCCCTAGAGGATGAGGAAGATCAACAGGAAAGTGAACCAAAGGCTATTCCACCCTTTCTTGAGAGACTAACAGCCACCACACAACCCAACCCAGAGGAGGATGAGCTTCTGGGAGAACTCCAGCAGTTGTGTGTGAAAATACCACTTCTCCAAGCCATCAAGGATGTGCCCATATACAACAAACTGGTTAAGGAAAAGTGCTTCAAACACCCAGGCAGGAGAAAGAAAGATGCCTCAACCATCAATGTCATAGGACAACTGTCTGACCTTATGTTAGGACAAATCATCTGCCCGAAGTATCTAGATCCTGGAAGTCCTGTAGTAGATGTTCACATCAATGGCACCATCATACCTCACACTTTGATTGATCTGGGGGCCGCCATTAATGTGATGACCAAGGATACCATGCTCAAACTCAATCTTCAGGATTCCTTGAGGAAGACCTCGACAGTACTGTAACTAGCAGATCGCTCCACCGTGACTCCCGAAGGGATTGTGGAGGATGTCTTGGTCTCTATTGACTCTTGGGAATACCCTGCAGACTTCCTGGTTCTGCAACCAAAGGCAAAGCTTACTGGATATCCTCTCATTTTTGGAAGACCTTGGTTAGCTACTGCAGATGCTTACATAAGTTGTCGTGCAGGAAATATGACCATCAAAAATGGTCCCATGTCCAAGCAGCTAGTCCTATAACCTCCTGCCCAACCCTCCTTAGAGCATGACTTACCACTTTGGTTAGAAGAAGGAGAGGAAGACGAGGTGTACTCAGCACCTCTGTGCACCCTAGATACCACTAGAAGAGACCCTCCAACCGAGGATGACTTGATTGAGACTTTGATCCAGAATCCACCTTCCAGTGCACTATCCTTAGAGAATTTGGTGGAGGATGCCCAAGCTAGCTCCTTGGTGGATCTTTGTACAACCAACCCTGTCACTCCCAGAGTCAAGAATGTGGAGTTTGGCCCTGAGAGAGCATTAAAGATCAGCTCCTCCCTATCTCCTTCCCAGGAGAAGGAGTTGTGTGGTCTGTTGGCCAGCCACCTAGATGCTTTTGCTTGGAGCTATAAGGAGATGAAAGGAGTCCATCCCTCGGTCTGTACCCATCATATATACATCAAAGAGGATTGTAAACCGGTTAGGCAACCCCAGAGGAGAATGAATCCAGCCCTTAAGGACATTGTCAAGTGTTGGAAATAATACTGAGAGGGGGGGTGAATCAGTATTATCTAACAATATTTACAAATCTTCCTTATTTGTTCTTTGAATTATTTTTGCATGTCAGTACCATAAAATAATGAGTATGAACAAAGAAAAACAGATAATCACACCAAGGAACACAAGATGTAAGGTGGAAACCCAATGTGGGTGAAAACCACCTGCTGCAATATGTCTCTATCTTCTTTCAAATTAGAAACTTCTTTTACAATGGTTTAGTACTCGTGCAGTCCTTTACCAGTACGCAGGCTGCAACCTGCAGAGAGCTACAACTCTCTCTCTCTCGTTTTCCAGTCTCTCCTGGAAGGGAGCTACCACCCCCTACTTCTTTTCATAAAGCATCAAATGATCATTAAGTACATAAAAGTTACTGTCCACTACAGTTATCAGATCAGCAATAACAGAACTAACCCAGAACACCTTATCAACAGAAAAATTCAATCAACAGAACATCTTAAGACAGATACGCAGTTTTCCCTTCTGTGGCCTGCGTCGCTACGCAGTTCACCTTCTGCTTTCCTACGTACACCCGCAGAGTTCCTTCTGCCGCACTGCGTGCCCACGCACTGTTCCTTCAACTGCACTGCGTACTATTACTGTAGGTACGCACCCAGAGACATTATCGCGCCGCGTACTGTTGCTGCAGGTACGCACCCAGGAATACTATCGCGCCGCGTACTTTTACTATGCGTACACACCTGAACCTTAGTCGCTCTGCGTACCCACGCAACTCTCCTTCTTCTGCTCTGCGTACCCACGCAGGTCTCCTGTTTCTGCTCTGTGTCCCCACGCAGCTCTTCTGTTAAGCACCTGCGTACTTCTGATTAGGGCCGAATAGATTGTCCACCAGAGTGGCACAGTTGCTCAGATCTGATCATGCGCTCGAGAGATCACCCTTCACAGATTTGCCTTCAACTTCCCTTTCATATAGATCAAGCTTTTAAGACCATAACCCAATATTTCAGATCTAATGATATTCAATTACAAAAGATACTTAGCCAAGTGATCTCCTTTGCTTTATATAGGCAAGCTCCTCCTAAAATCATGGAATAATACCACGAGCCAAAACCGTAATAACACAAATACCGTCAGCTAAATACCAAGAGTAAAACATAAGAAACCCCACGTGTGCTTTTCTCTGCCTTGAAATGTGTGCACTGGGGTACGCACCTCCTGAACGGCTGGCCTGCGTATCTGGACGCGGTCCCTGTATGGTGTACCTGCGGGTACCCACCTTCTGAACTAATTTCCTGCGTACTTCATAATTTTCAACATATTGAGAGCCTTGCCACGGGAGTTGCCATCAAGTACAACATCTGTAACATATAGCCATACCAGAAACATAATGCCAACAATCTCCCCCTTTGGACTTGATGGCAACCTTACAAACTTCAGCTTCATTCTCCCCCTTTGACATCAAGGGCAAAGGGGTATGCTCCCCCTAAGAACATGCTCCCCCTGAATATGAACCAGATCTGCAACAAAGAACCACAATCCTCCAAGAAAGAGATAGAGACATATTGCAGCTATTTCCAAGATCTCCTTCTGACCATCCTTCATAATGCCAACAATGCATTATATGCTCCCCCTGAACCTGTACCATCAATCAGAAAGGTTCAACAATAAGATGATGCATCAACAACCCCCAGCTTTTGCCTGAGGTATTCAAAAGTGTCCCTGGGCAATGGTTTGGTGAGTATATCAGCAACTTGTTCCTTAGAAGGAACATACTCCAACTTGACCTTCTGTTCAAGCACTTGTTCCCGGAGAAAATGATACTTGATCGGTATGTGCTTGGTTTTTGAATGCATAACAGGATTCTTTGAGATGCTGATTGCACTTGTGTTATCACATAAGATGGGGATTGGTGGTGTACAAGTGATTTGAAAATCTTGCAAAGTCTGCATCATCCAAAGGAGTTGGGTGCAACAAGATGCAGCAGCAACATATTCCGCTTCAGCTGTAGACAAGGCAATCGAACTCTGTTTCTTGCTGAACCAAGATACCAGTCTGGAACCCATAAAGAACACACCCCCACTTGTGCTTTTCCTGTCATCCACGCTTCCGGCCCAATCTACATCTGTATAAGCATGAAGTGTAAGATCTGTATCTCTAGGATACCATAAACCATAATTTTGAGTCCCTTGAAGATATTTGAAAATTCTCTTCACTGCCTGAAGATGAGTCTCCTTCGGATTTGCCTGAAATCTTCCAACTATTCCAACTGCATGCATGATGTCCGGTCGGGTACCTGTCAAATAAAGTAAACTTCCAATCATAGATCTGTAGGTTGGTTGATGTACTGCTGCAGATTCATCATTTGCACTGAGGCTACATCCTGTGACCATGGGTGTACATACTAGTTTTGCATCTTCCAAGCCATATTTCTTCAAAATCTGTTTGAGATACTTGGTTTGAGATAAAAAGATTCCTCCTTCCTTTTGTTGGATTTGCAAACCAAGGAAATATGTCAGTTCTCCTAGCAAGGACATTTCAAATTCTTTCTGCATGACCAAGGCAAAGCTTTGACTCATAGCTTCTTCATTGCTACCAAAAATAATGTCATCTACATACACAACAAGTATTAGCAATTTGTCATTTTCAACTTTTATATAAAGATTGCTATCTGCTGATCCTTTTGAAAAGCCTTGTTGATGAAGATATTTGTCCAAACGGTAGTACCAAGCCCTTGGAGCTTGTTTGAGACCATAGAGAGCCTTTTTCAATCTGCATACAAGATTTGGATCATTTCCAAGAATGAACCCATCTGGCTGTTCAATGTACACTTCTTCTTCCAAGTCTCCATTCAGAAAGGTTGATTTCACGTCCATTTGAAATACTTTGAAGTTTTGAAAACTTGAGAGAGCAAGGAACATTCGGATGGCCTCAAGTCTTGCAACAGGAGCAAAGGTTTCTTCAAAGTCTATTCCTTCTTGCTGCGCATACCCTTTACAAACAAGTCTGGCTTTGTTTCTAATTACTTCTCCATTTTCATTCAATTTGTTTTTGAAGACCCATTTTGTCCTGATAACATTCTTATCTTTTGGTCTAGGAACCAGCTCCCAAGTGTTGTTCTTTTCGATCTGCTCAAGTTCTTCATCCATTGCTTTCACCCAACATTCATCTTTGCATGCCTCTTTCACATTTTGGTTCAGTAGAGGAGAGTAATGCCAAATAGCTTGAAGCTTCTGCAACTGTTCTTCTAGTTTGTAACCTGCTTCTTTCTGCCCCATAATCTGAGATTCTGGATGGTTCTTCTGAACATATCTGGATGGAGTCTTTTCTTCTATTCTTGTTTGCTCCTCTAGTTCTTCTTGAGGTTCTTCTTGAGGTTCTTCTTCTTCATCATTCTGTCTTTGAGGGTAGCCTTCCTCTTCTTCGATGTCTTCATGATGTACTTGCCTAGGAATGTATCCCTTCTCATCAACCACTACATCAATGCTGTCAACAATTCTGCCAAGTCTTTTATTGTAGCATTTGTATGCTTTGCTATGTGGAGAGTAACCAAGAAGAATGCCTTCATCTGCTCTAGGTTCAAGTTTGCCAAGCTGCTCATCAGTATTCTTGATATAGCATTTGCTCCCAAAGATTTTGAAGTGCTTTACCGAAGGAGTCTTACCACTCCAGAGCTCATGAGGAGTTTGAGTGCTGTTCACCCGAACATTTGTTTTGTTGAGAATAACAACCGCAGCATGTGCAGCTTCACCCCAGAAAGTTGCGGGAGTTCCGGATTCATCAAGCATAGCACGAGCCATTTGTTGGACTGTTCTGTTCATTCTTTCCACAACTCCATTTTGCTGAGGAGTTCTAGCTGTAGAGAATTCTCTTCTTATCCCATGTTCTTCACAGAAATCGAAAAATTCATTTGAGGTAAACTCCCCACCTCTGTCGGATCTGAGGCACTTAATTTTGTGACCTGATTCATTTTCAACCAAGGCTTTGAAGGATTTGAATTTTTCGAATGCTTCATCTTTGTGCTTCATAAGTCCTAGCCAGACAAACCTGGAGAAATCGTCAATGAATAATATCAAGTATTCTTCTCCTCTAGGTGTTCTTTTCCTGAATGGACCGCATGTATCTGTATGTACTAGCTCAAGAGGCATGCTAGCTGATCCTTCCTTCTCTGGAAAGTTAGTTCTGGTTTGTTTTCCAAACTGACATGATTTGCATATGGTGTTGTCAGGAATTTTGATATCTGGAAGATCGCGAACTGCCTGATATTTGCATGCTTTCCTTATTTGTGAAAAGCTTAGATGCCCCAACCTCCGATGCCATAACCAGTGCTCATCATCCTTGCTCAGATAGCATTGTTGTTGTCCTTCTTCAAATATGTACAGATTATTTGGAGTTCTTTTGCCTTTGATCACTGTTTTACCTGTATCAAGATCACGAACAAGACATCCATTTGATCTGAATATAACCTCGGTTCTTTGATCACACATCTGGCTGACACTTAGAAGATTATGCTTCAATCCATCAACATACAAAACATTTCCAGCCTTGACCTTTTCTTTTAACTGAGCAATGCCCTTTCCTTTTATAGTTGCAGGAGTATCATTTCCAAAAGAGACTTTCTTTCCCTTTTCTAGAGCAGAATAAGACTCAAGTTTTTCTTTATCACCTGTCATATGCTTCGAACATCCACTGTCAATGTACCATAGATTTTCTTGTCCCTCTGCATAAAATGCTATCCCACATCTTTCTGTTTGAGGTTCCTTTATTCTCCATGTTTTGGTGCTTGAGGCTTGTTCCTTTTTCTGCTGAAACCTGCTCCTGCATTCAGAGTCTTCATGACCAAAGTTATTGCAAATAGAACATTCAACTTCATTTTCAAGAACTGAAAAGTTGTTATAGGTTCTTTTTGTAATCCCTGTCATACTTCTTTGTTTTTGAGCTTCCCTAGTCATGATCGTTTTATATGCAACACATTGAGCTGCTTTGTGACCAAAGTTATGGCAAGAAAAGCATTGTCCATTGAAGAAACTTCTGCGGTTATCGAATCTACCAGCCAACTGATTGTAATTTCTATTTTCATCTATTCTTGAGCCAAATTGAGAAGATTTTACCTGTGGCTGGTTGTAGCTTTTGTTCACCCTTAAGATGGATTGCCCCTGATAGTTTCTGTTTGTAATTCATCCCTTCTTTACCTGATGATCTTCATTGTTCTTTTGCTCATTTCTTCTTGCTGCATCAAGATAACTTTTTGAGGTGGATGCTTGAGAAGTTTCTCCATTATAGCCCAGACCTGTCTTGTTTAGTGGAGACCGCTGCACATTGATAATCTCATCCAAAGTTTCAGATCCTTTGACAAACTTGAGATTAATAGCTTTTGTTTTCTCAATTTCTTTTCTAAGACCAACAATTTCACCTTCTAATTTTTCAAGATGTTTTTCCTTCTCATCAATTTGAAATTGTAGAGTATCAATGATCATGTTCTTTTCTTCTATACATCTCTTGAGTCTAGTAATTTCATCATAAAGGTTATCCACATCTACAACATCCATATAATCATCATCTTCAAATGCCATTAACAACTTATATTCATTACCTTGTTCATCTTCATCACTGTTTGATAGACCATCACTATCTTCATGAGTGTAGTAGCTTTTCTTATTTGCGTTCTGTTTCTTGTTCCATCTAGCAGGTTCCTTTCCTTTATCCTTATAAGGACATTTTGCAGCATAATGACCTACTCTTCCACAAGAAAAGCATTTAAAAGGTAACTTACCTCTGAACCTTCCAGAACCCCTTTGAAGATTCTTGACAAAATTTGATTCTTCTTCCTCTTCTTCTGGGACGTGGTTTGCTTCATAATAATCTCCTTTGCCTGATGCCTTGAAAGCAACTTCTCTTCTGTCTGATGGACCTCCCTTTCTCATTTCATAAGCAGTTAGAATTCCATGTAGCTGAGACAGAGTAAGAATTCGTAGATTTTCCTTTTCTTCTATTGCAGATACTTTAGATTCAAACTTGGGGGACAATGATCTTAGGACCTTTTCAACCACAATAGCCTCTTTTATTTCTTCACCCAAATTTTTCATACAATTAACAACCTCATCTACCCGAAGAAAATAGTTAGCCACACTTTCATCATTATACATTTTGAGAGTCTCATATTGAATTCTGAGAGTTTGAAGTTTAGCACGCTTTACCTATTCGTCTCCTTCATAGCTCGTGACAATTTTGTCCCATATCTCTTTTGCGGATTTATAGTGCATTACCTTCATGAATTCTGATTGAGATATACATCCTAATAGAGTACTGACTGCTTTCGCATTTGTTTCATACTTCTTTTTCTCGGCTGCATCTGTAGGAGTAGCTGAAGGAAAAGCATAGCCTGTCTCTACGATGTCCCAAACTTCTGTACCAAGGGATTGAAGATAGGCAGTAACTCTTACCTTCCAATAATTGAAGTTTGTCCCATCAAAAACCGGTGGCCTGATTGATGCTTCTCTCTCGTAGTTGCTCATGATGAACGATCTACCTTCAAGCGATCAAGCTTCTCTGAAGGACCTGCTCTCATACCAATTGTTGGAAATAATACTGAGAGGGGGGGTGAATCAGTATTATCTAACAATCTTTACAAATCTTCCTTATTTGTTCTTTGAATTATTTTTGCATGTCAGTACCATAAAATAATGAGTATGAACAAAGAAAAACAGATAATCACACCAAGAACACAAGATGTAAGGTGGAAACCCAATGTGGGTGAAAACCACCTGCTGCAATATGTCTCTATCTTCTTTCAAATTAGAAACTGCTTTTACAATGGTTTAGTACTGGTGCAGTCCTTTACCAGTACGCAGGCTGCAACCTGCAGAGAGCTACAACTCTCTCTCTCTCGTTTTCCAGTCTCTCCTGGAAGGGAGCTACCACCCCCTACTTCTTTTCATAAAGCATCAAATGATCATTAAGTACATAAAAGTTACTGTCCACTACAGTTATCACATCAGCAATAACAGAACTAACCCAGAACACCTTATCAACAGAAAAATTCAATCAACAGAACATCTTAAGACAGATACGCAGTTTTCCCTTCTGTGGCCTGCGTCGCTACGCAGTTCACCTTCTGCTTTCCTACGTACACCCGCAGAGTTCCTTCTGCCGCACTGCGTGCCCACGCACTGTTCCTTCAACTGCACTGCGTACTATTACTGCAGGTACGCACCCAGAGACATTATCGCGCCGCGTACTGTTGCTGCAGGTACGCACCCAGGAATACTATCGCGCCGCGTACTTTTACTATGCGTACGCACCTGAACCTTAGTCGCTCTGCGTACCCACGCAGCTCTCCTTCTTCTGCTCTGCGTACCCACGCATGTCTCCTGTTTCTGCTCTGCGTCCCCACGCAACTCTTCTGTTAAGCACCTGCGTACTTCTGATTAGGGCCGAATAGATTGTCCACCAGAGTGGCACAGTTGCTCAGATCTGATCATGCGCTCGAGAGATCACCCTTCACAAATTCGCCTTCAACTTCCCTTTCATATAGATCAAGCTTTTAAGACCATAACCCAATATTTCAGATCTAAAGATATTCAATTACAAAAGATACTTAGCCAAGTGATCTCCTTTGCTTTATATAGGCAAGCTCCTCCTAAAATCATGGAACAATACCACGAGCCAAAACCGTAATAACACAAATACCGTCGGCTAAATACCAAGAGTAAAACATAAGAAACCCCACGTGTGCTTTTCTCTGCCTTGAAATGTGTGCACTGGGGTACGCACCTCCTGAACGGCTGGCCTGCATATCTGGACGTGGTCCATATATGGTGTACTTGCGGGTACGCACCTTCTGAACTGATTTCCTGCGTACTTCATAATTTTCAACATATTGAGAGCCTTTCCACGGGAGTTGCCATCAAGTACAACATCTGTAACATATAGCCATACTAGAAACATAATGCCAACATCAAGGAAGAATTGCAGAAACTGTTGGATGCCGGATTCATCTACCCCATCTCAGATAGTGAATGGGTGTCCCCTCTAGTCTTGGTTCCCAAGAAAAATGGGAAATGGAGAATCTGTGTGGACTACCGAGAGCTGAACAAAGCTACCAAGAAAGACCATTTCCCGCTACCTTTCATAGATCAAGTGTTGGATGGACTGGCAGGAAAGAAGTTCTTCTCTTTCCTGGATGGGTTTAGCGGGTACAACCAGATTCAAATCAGCCCGGAAGACCAAGATAAGACCACCTTCACTTGTCCTTGGGGTACCTTTGCCTACCGTGTCCTTCCCTTTGGGCTATGCAATGCTCCTACTACCTTCCAGAGAGCTGTCTTAAGCATCTTCTCGGAGTTGGTCCATGATGCAGTTGAAATCTATATGGATGACTTTACTCCTTACGGGGCTAACTTCCAGGAAGCATTGTCCAATTTGGGAAAAGTCCTAACTAAGTGCATCGAGATGAACTTGTCCCTTAGCCCTGAAAAATGTGAATTCCTAATGACTGAAGGGACCGTGCTAGGCCATACCATCTCTCGCCAAGGGTTACAGGTGGATCCTAACAAAATTGCTATAATCAAGAAGGTTCCACCTCCACAAAAGGTAAGGGATGTTAGGAGTTTCTTGGGATTAGCAGGATATTACCGAAGATTCATTAAAGACTTCAGCAAGCTAGCCTCGCCATTGTTTGGCCTGTTGGCAAAAGATGTGGAGTTTAATTGGACTGACGATTGTCAGAAGAGTTTGAATGAATTAAAAGACAAGTTAGTGTCAACCCCAATCCTGAGAGGTCCCAACTGGGCCCTACCTTTCCACATCCACACTGATGCCTCGAACAAAGCCATAGGTGTAGCCTTAGGACAAGTTGAGCAAAAACTTCCATATGCCATTTACTTCATTAGCAAAAACTTGTCCAAAGCTGAGCTGAATTACACTGTAACCGAGAAAGAATTCTTAGCTGTGGTCCATGCACTGAACAAGTTCCGACATTACATCACTGGCTATCAAACATTTGTACATACTGACCATGCTGCAATCCGATATTTAATGAATAAACCAGATGTGAATGCTCGTATTATTAGATGGTTACTTTTATTGCAGCAGTTTGACTTAACCATTGTTGACAAACCAGGTAGAGAAAATGTTGTTGCTGACTTTTTATCTAGATTGGATTTATCTGCAGGTGAAGATGGAACAGTGGATGACCAGATGCCTGATGAACATCTGTTTGCTATCTCAGTACTCTCTCCATGGTTTGCTGATATAGCAAACTACCTTGTTTCAGCACAGTTCCCTCCGCATCTCTCTTCGAGAGAAAAGAGCAGAATCATCAGAAAGAGTGTCTCATTTACTTGGATCGGGGGCAATCTGTTCAAGATTGGCCCCGATCAGATCTTAAGGCATTGTGTAAGGGAGGAGGAAGTCTTTGACATCCTCCTCACCTGTCATGATGGGCCTTGTGGAGGACATTTTGCAGCAAAGAGAACTGCCTTCAAAATCCTGCAGGCAGGCTACTATTGGCCCACACTTCATCAAGATGTCAGAAGATATGTCGGCCAGTGTGACCAATGCCAAAGAATGGGGAAACCGACCCAAAGGGATGAGATGCCTCTCCAACCTCAAGTGACTCTTGAGCCATTTGAGAAGTGGGGTATGGACTTTGTGGGCCCAATCAACCCTCCTTCGAGGCAAAGGTCTTACATCATTGTGTGCACTGACTACCTGACGAAGTGGGCAGAGACCAAAGCCATCAAAGCAGCAACAGAAGAAAAAGTGGCCAAGTTCCTAAGAGAAAACATCTTCTATAAGTTTGGCTATCCAAGAGAGCTGGTCACCGATCAAGGGAGCCAGTTCACCTCCAACCTGGTTGAAGATCTACTAGCTCATCACAAGATCAAGCATAGGACTTCCACCCCCTATCATCCTCAAGAAAATGGGCAGGTGGAAGTCACCAACAGAGCATTAGAAGTGATCTTGACCAAGGTGGTGAGCAGCAGCAGAAAGGACTGGGCAGATCGCCTGGTTGAAGCCACATGGGCTTACAACACCACTTGGAAGACCACCACCGGCTTCACACCTTATGAGTTGGTCTATGGGAAGAAAGCTTTGCTGTCCATCGAGTTCGAATACAACACTTTGAGGATGGCAGCTCAGCTGGATCTAGATCTCAGCCATGCACAACAAGAAAGGCTATTGCAGCTGAATGGACTGGATGAGCACCGCATGCAGGCCCTCCTTCACTCAGAAGTGGTTCAACTTCAGAGAAAGGTGTGGCATGACCAACATCTCCATGACAAGCAATTTCAGCTGGGAGATTGGGCTTTGTTGTATGATTCCAGATACAAAGATTTCAAGGCGAAGATGAGAACCAGATGGCTCGGGCCATATTCAGTGGAAAAATGTCATGACAATGGATCTGTTCTTATTCGGACCATTGATGAGGAAGCCATCCCCATGCTTGTCAATGGGCATCAATTGAAGATCTACAGGAAGCCTCCCTCAAGACAAGAATTCATCAAAACTATGGAGAAGGCAGTATTGGTCATAGAGAAGGGTTCTGCCCCTGCTTTGGGCATACCCTAAAGAATCTAAAAAAAAAATAATAAATAAATAATAAAGATCCTTGGGTGAAAACCTTTCTGAGGCGCCCAAGGCAGGTGGTAGGGGTGTAAACCTCATTGAGGCGCCCCTGCTATCTTTCAAAAAAAAAAAAAAAAAAAAAGGAGAAAAGAGATAAAGATCCTTGAGTGAAAACCTCTTTGAGGCGCTTAAGGCAGGTGGTAGGGGTGAAAACCTCATTAAGGCGCCCCTGCTATCTTTCAAAAAAAAAAAAAAACAAAAAGAAAAATACAAGATCAGCAAGTTTA
The DNA here is from genome assembly GCA_031772625.1 of Pinus tabuliformis. Lineage (NCBI taxonomy): Eukaryota > Viridiplantae > Streptophyta > Pinopsida > Pinales > Pinaceae > Pinus > Pinus tabuliformis. The sequence goes on along the minus strand of CM062812.1, from coordinate 120,013,042 downwards.
TTATGTGAAAGTTGCATGCAGATTGCAGGTGTTCTATGGAGGAGAGGAAGCCTCTCAACTCAAGGCCAAGGGTCCTTATCATGCAGCCAGGACACCTCACCAACACCTCCTCCAAGAATGCTCATTTACTTCAAGGTATGTGCACTTTCATTACAGCTTGAGTCTTCTACAGGAAGACGCAGATTTTCTACAGGAAGACGCATATTTTCTACAGGAAGGTGCAGAATTTCTACAGGAAGAGCTGCCTTTCTACAGGAAGCTCTGTATCTCTACAGGAAACTTCCTGTAGAAGCTCAGAACGGCCCAGAATGCATTTCATGAACAGATCTGACGGCTAAGGGTGGGTTTGGATGCATGCATGCCACCACTGTCAACCATGCACATTGCTGCAACATTATTCCACCATCCTTGTCGCCATGCAACACAGTACCTGCATCAGGAAAGCAGATCGATGAGATCTCAAGAAAAAGCAAACTGTCAATGAAATAAACGCTGGAGATCTCACTTCTTGTTCATCACGGTCGTCCAGAAGCACCGAGAGCATGATCGTGAGGCCATCTATCGTCGTGCAGCATGCACCCGAGGAGGAAGAACGGTGCCAAGACATCCCGCGGGAGTCCTGTAACCATTAAACCTGCTAGAGTGGATACCATTCACTGTGCAGGCCATCTGAAGTGAAACATGGGCGCATGCAACCAAAGCATGCCATCGACCATCGGCAGCTTGTGAACATAAACCTCCGGGACTGTGTAAGATCGCCAGCAGCAGGTAAATCGATTCCTCAGCATCCCAAAGAGCCGAAACACCGTGTACAGCCACGCAGGTAAGTGTCTCAACCCTTCTTTCCTTCAGACTGCATGAATGTTACTTTGATTGATTGCTAAGCGTAAAGGTGAATGGGTTGAGCGTCGGTGTGGCCATTTGGCCGGCCACGTCAGTCAGTGAATGGTCCAGTTGGATGTGTGAGTGGCGGCCAGGACAAAACGTATGGGCAGCATGCACGTGAGAAATCCCGTCGGGGAAAGAACGACTAATAGAAAAAGGCGGCGGTAGATCCGCGGGAATTGATGCGGCAGCAAGGGAACGCACAGTTGAATGATGGGGATGACGTCACCCAACGGTCCGGCGGGGACAGCTCACCCCCTGCGCCACGAGTTCCGCCGAATTCAAAATCTAATCGGCTAGATCGCATTCATGCATGCACCAACCACCAGTTTGAACTCGAGCGGCGATCCTGATCCTTTTGCAGTGTGATACGCTGAGTCTTTGGCTATCAGAGCGGTCGAAGAAGCACACCCAAGGCGCAGACCGACTGTAGACTCTCCCGAAAAATCGCGCGCTGCATTCTACAGGAACACTGCATTCTACAGGAACATTGCATTCTACAGGAACGCTGTCATCCTACAGGAACACAGTCTTCTACAGGAAAGCGGGTGCCTCACATAAAAAGGTGGCCGAGTAACGAGGTAACCCCGGACTTTCCATGCAACTGGTCATTAAAGGTGGTAGAATTGTCATTCACCGTCTGGTCATAGGAAAGTGGTGAAATTGCTGTCTGTTGTGCCTATACTACATTCTACAGGATTGTTGAATAATTAGACTGTGTCATAAAATTTTGTGGGTTATGCGCATTATTCTACACTCCGAATCAGAAACTAAACTCTCTTCCACCATCACCACCTCCGGTTAAGAGAACTGTGCCATCATGCCGGGTGGGTTTATTAGGCGAGAACCCACTGATTCAGATAAATTGAGGAGAAATCAGGAAGTGGTGGAGCTCTTCACTCGAGCACAATGGATCTCCTTTTGTGATAAGCTGCAGGGTTACGATGATGAAGTGGCCGAAGAATTCTTGCAGGCCTTGAGGCCAAAATCCAAAACGCTAGCCACAGTGAATTTCAGAGGCCTAAGCCTCAAGATCACCCCGCAATCTATCAGTAGAATCACTGAACTGCCTATGGGTCTACCATGGGATAAAGAAGAACGAAAGCTGAGCCAACAAGCCAAGAAAGAGTTCTTCCCACCTGAGGAAGAATTCTCGGAGGACAAAAATGGGGTGCGAAGGACAAGCTTGTCGCCACCATGGAACGAAGTCAGCTTGCAAATCATGAAATATATCACCTGTGAAGGTCGTTATAGCATCGTGTATGCATATCACTTTCGGCTGCTCAATGAACTAAGACACCGGATTGATCTTCCTACAGAGCAGAGACTGAGCATTCCTTACTTTTTGCTACAGTCCTTGATGGAGTGCGCTACAACGCTCAAGGACGACATACCGGATCAGGTAGCCCACCATGGGTTAATCAAGCTTCTTGTGGAGGATGCGCTCCACTCATATAAGGTTCCCCTCTCATGGGAATCATTTAGAAATTTAACAAGAGAGGGGGACATAAAGATGTTGATTGAAGAAACGGGTTCCTCTAGCAGTGAGGAAGAAGAGGCAGTAGCTGAGAGTAAGAGAGGGAAAGGCCAAAAGATCCCGACTCCAGCACAGAAGAAAGAACGAAAAGAGAAGCATGAGGGAAAGGATGACAGAGCAAAAGAGGACACCCCCATCCTGTCAGCAAGAGAAAAGAGGTTGAAGAGTAGGACGGACAGAGCTGAGGTGGTCCCCGTCAGCGCAAGCACCTCATCAACACCTGCAGCCAAAGCCAAAAGCGAAATCCATGCAGCCAAGCAAGAAAAGGTGGTGACATCTACGTCTACAGGAACGCAGAAACAGGCTTCTACACGAAGCCCGAAAGCAGTCCCTACAGGAAAACAGAAGCAGGCTTCTACAGGGAGCCCAAGAACAACGCGTACAGGAAAGCAGCAACAGGCTTCTACAGGAAGCCCAAAAACATAGACGCAGGCTTCTACAGGAAGCCCAAAAATAGAGAAGGGGTCTTCCACAGGAAGCCCAAAGCTCGTAAAGAAAGGGTCTTCTACAGGAGGGCCAAAAGTGGATAAAGCAAGGTCTTCTACAGGAAGCCCGAAAACAGAAAGGGAGGGGCCTTCCACAAGAAGCACTGGGAAAGTAAAAAGCAAGGAAGGGAAGGCTGGCATTCTCGAAAAGGAAGCAGCAGCTGTGCTGGCCGCTCTCAGCACACCTGCAAAGCCAAAGGAGAAAAGAGAGAGGGAGATCCCTCTACCTTTCGAAGCCAGGAGAAGTCAGAGAATGAAAGCGGACAAGTCACAGCCTCCACCCAGCAGCCAAACCACCTTAGGGAGTGTTCCTACTTCACCGAGTGAGAAATCTCCCTCTAAAACACCGGCCACCCCCGAGAAGGGAAGCCCGAAAGTCACCTCCTGGACACGAAAGATAGGCCAATCGCCTTCCGAAGCCCGGCTCAAAGAAACAGGAAAGAGGGAAGAAGTTCCACCCTTGTCACCACCAGGGGCAGAGAAGGCAGGGCCATCAAAAGCGGGAAAGAAAGAGCCTGTTCCAGTCCCTAGTCCTCGGCCAAGGACAAGGAGCAGGAGCAAGGTTGCTCAAGGATGAGCAAATGGTTTAGCTGGGGGGTGATGATGAGCCCTAATTTTTGGTACAATTTGGGCTCATTTTGGCCTATTTTACTTGCTCAACCATTCATCTTTTACTGCTTATGCATTTATTTCTTAGTATATTCGTGTGTTTGTAGGAAGAAGGGCAGACATTATATTTGTGTGGCTAATACATGTTGATTTCAGGTTTTTGGCATTAAAGAGAGCAAAAGACCACGTAAATGGAGACAAGGAGACAGCAAGGAGGACATTGCAGGTTTATAGGGAGGTTGTCTACGGCCTTAAATGACTTCCCTCGTAATTATCACCTCAACTCCGAGCTCCAACAGCTCTCCCCACCGAGCTCAAAGGCAGCCAACTCGTTCTACAGGATCAGCAGTTTTACAGCAGTTTGACTTCAGTTGGACAGCCAAGCCCCACGAATGAAGGAAGCCAGCCTAATCATCATTTTGTATAAATATGCAAGCCGTAGCCTATGTTAGGAGCTTTTTGAACTTTGGGATTACATTTGTAATTGCTGTGCACGAGTTGCAAGCTTGGTTTTTGTTTTTGTGTAAGCCAATTTTGGCATGACATCAGATTTTTGAATATGAATAAAGGCAACCAGATTTGAATCTAGTTCTGAGCTTTTAAGGGAGCTATAGCTCTCAGGTTAGGGCCCAACCTGAGAGCAATAGACCTCCTCTATGTTGTAATGTTAGTTACTTTTCGTTTCCAGCACTTTAGTTCATTGCTTTACCATGCAATTCGAAATTACAGGTTGCTGAGTTAGTCTTTATGAGATTGAATGAGTTTAGCTTATGGTTGAATTGCTTTCGGTTGTTTAGTTAGACTAGCAGGTTGATAATACATTGGAGCTCCAAGGAAAAAGGTTGAGAAAGCCTCCACTGCCATCTCTGTTTGGAGATTGGAGTGCAGTCTACACCAACCACCAAAAATACGCAGTTCTTCACTTTATACATGCTACAACATAGTCTCGTTTATGATAGATCTTTCCATGCACTTCACTCTTGCACCATACACCTTCATCACAGCTTCATGCACATTTCTCTTCACACTTTATATTGCTGTTCATTGAGTTCATAGCACAGGTAGCATAGGTTAATGAATTTTCATCTTGGTGACAGTCATAAGCCATTTGTTTTATTTACACTGCTCCTCACCATTCTATTACCTTCTTCTTCACCTTGATCACGCATACAACCACATCCTTGACCTCTACTCTGCTCTGTTATCTCCCAAACTCCTCCACTCGTCACGTAACTTCATTCTCTTAACCTTTCGTTGTTCTAGCCCTCCATCTTCCAACCTACTTCATATACTCGTTCTCCATCCTACTTCTCCACTCCTGAGCCATCACCAGCTTTATATCTACCTTACATACCTCCCCCTACCATTCCATCACTCCACCATCACTTCAAACACCCACGGTAAGTCATCCTGTAGCAATCTGTAGACTTCCTGTAGAAACCTCTGAGTTTCCTGTAGGATCCCCTGCAGACATCCTGTAGGAGGCCACTCACTCGGTTTCTGAGCCTCTGAACGTGAGGAACCTCTGTGGACGGATGCTAAGGATCCCTGGGGACCTCTCCTAGCCTCCCCAACCTTTCCCCCGCTTTCCTTCCTTCTACATCACATATGCACAACCAAACCCTAATAAGCACAAAATCACAATCACTCCATCCACTTAAAGAAAAAAATACGAAAACATGTCTTTTAAGATGCAAGTAGCTTAGATTCATGCATTTTCACTTATTAGAAGTAATGGCATCATTGGTAGAAGTTTCCTTCACATTCTTTGCATCATAGAGGTTAGACTAGTCAAATTAGGGTTTCCTAGGGTTTCCATGCTTTGATTTGCTTTCAGTTCATTTTCGCCAAGTAGATTAGTTTTCTTTGAGATAGCTTTCGTCCATCATTTAGCAAGCTTCTTCTAAGAGCCTATAGAAGTTGGCTTGAGCCCTAGCAGACTTGTGCCAGCTGACCAAGTGACAGCTGCGACAAGAGCTAGTACTTGTGCATACAGCACCGTCGCTTCCAAGTTTGTACGAACTACCGGGTTGATAAAATGAGAGACAGGAAGCCCCAAGAGTTGTAGCATTATTGCTACAATACTGGAGCTCACCACGAGTCTGAAAATTGGATGAAACGTGGTACCTGGAGGAGAGAAGATTGTAGGGCAGTGCCTATGTACTAGTATCTTAGCTAGTACAAGAGCTAAGGGGGTGGTAGCTCCCATCCAGTAGCAGTTGGAAAATTTTGAGCATTGTAGCAGGTTGTAGCCTACATACTAGTAATTGGATCGGCTAGTACAAGAACTATGGGGGTTGTAGCTCCCTTCCAAGAGAGACTGGAGAACGAGAGAGGGTTGTAGCTCTCTGCAGGTAGAAGCCTGCGTACTGGTATAAGACTGCACCAGTACAGAAATATTGTAAAAGGATTTTCTTATTAAGAAGAAGATTGAGATGACCTGCAGCAGGTGGTTTTCTCCCGCATTGGGTTTCCACCTTATATCATGGTGTTCATGTGTGTGGCTTATGTGTGATGATTTGTTCTATTTTACGGCACCTATTTACTGTTAATGTTCTAATGTACTCATTGAAGATCAATTAGCTGATTCATAAGTCTACTAAATATACGTGGGTATTCTTAATTGAAGCAGCATATATGACTCAGAGTATGGAAATGAAAAAGTTTTATTGACTTGATAATACTGATTCACCCCCCCCCCTCTCAGTATTATTTCCAACACAAGCTGCATCAAAAGAAAAAGAAAAGAAGGAAATCCCAGTCAAAGAGGTAAAAAAGATTCCCGCTTTTAACTTAGAGAATGAGATTTCTAAGTTAAAGGTATCCATCCCCTTGACTGAAATAATGAAGAACAACAATTATAGAGGACAAATATATAAAATGTTGAATTTGGACCCAATGTCCAACATGCTAAATGTTGAAGACGATTAGCCTGAAATGATTTTTGGGCCAGCATCGAATGGTGAGTCTCCTGATAGTGATGTGCCACCCTTTTACATCAGTTTAAGATTGCATGATTTTGTGTTACATAATGCCATGTTTGATTCTGGAGCTTCTCACAATCTCATGCCCAAGGCTATCATGGATAAGCTCGGTCTGGACATCACCCGACAATACCATGATCTCTATTCATTTGATTCCAGCACAGTGAGATGTATATGACTCATCAAAGACTTGGTTGTGAGTTTGGATCAGCTTCCCATGAAAAATGTTTTGATGGATGTTGTGGTAGCAGATATTCCTCCAAGGTTTAGCATGCTTCTTTCCAGGTCTTGGGTAGCGAAATTGAAAGGGACACTACAGCTAGAATTCTCCTATGCAACTATTCTGGTGTTTGGACAAATGAGGAAATTGTATCGGGAACAAAAACTAAAATATATGATCACAAGCAAGGAGAAACCAATAAATCATCCAATTAACTATGTACATACAGATTTAGAGTCTTTTGTTTTGTATTCAGATAGTTTAAATGATATAGATAGTCAGTTAGTAGAAGCAGATGATATTCTGAAAATAACAGAAAATTTCAGAGAAATTTTAAAGAAAGAAGGATAAGAACAGCAGAACAATGTTGGGCAATCAGCTGAAAGTAATGGACAGCAAGCAGACAAGGCACAACAAATAGATTTCCAGCACTTACAAGAGGAGGAAGAAGGTTTGTAGACCATGGATTTTGATGGAGCAGTGGGAAATGATGGCGCTGGAATTGGAATTTGGGTACGTAGTCCTTTCTCCGCCCCGAACAAAGTGCCTAGCAATGTGTGGGCATGCTCTTACAAGTTGGCTTTTGAGTGTTCAAACAATGAAGCTGAGTATGAAGCTCTGATTGCTGGCCTAAATATTTTGAGAAAGCTAAATGCTAAGAGGATTTCAGTATATGGCGACTCCGAATTGGTAATTAAGCAGGTCAGAGGTGAGTATCAAGCAAAGCATCCTAGGATGTGGGCCTACCATAAAGTTCTAGACATTCTAAAATTATTTTCAGAATACACCTTGACATGTGTGCCTCGTATACAAAATAGTATTGCTGACGCTCTTGCCAAGGCAGCAAGTAGTTTGAAGATCCCAATGAATTCTAGCAATAAATTTGAAATCCATGTCAAGCATCATCCAACCATTCCAGACAATCAGAGATATTGGCAAGTGTTCCAAGATGATGAGGAGATTAAGGATTTTCTGCAAAACAAAGGCAAGTTCAAAGAAACCTCAATAGATGTAGAAAATGACGATGGTAAAGGGAATGGTGCAGATGAAGTGCAGATCAATGAAATGGACGTGTTGCAGCTGAAGAATAACGTTATTCCTAAAGGCTTGATACCTTTAGAAGAACTTTTTGATCAAGATGATGTAGCCCACAAGCCAACATTGCAGCCAATGGAGAAGGGTGTAGAAGAGGTCAACATCGGAACAGCTGCCAATCCTAAGTTGGTAAAATTGTCCAAAGCATTGCCGCCAAAGATCAAGGACAAATACATCAGTTTGCTGGCTTCATTTGCAGATGTGTTTGCTTGGGATTATTCTGACTTAAAGACATATGATACCAATATAATTTAGCACACTATACCCATCAAGCCCAATCAAAAACCATTTAGACAGAAGTTGAGAAGGATAAATCCAAAGTTGCTGCCATCTATTGAAAAGGAGGTAAACAGGTTGTACAGGTCAGGTATCATTGTGCCCATCAAATTTTCAGATTGGATCTCTAATTTGGTGCCCGTACGAAAGAAGACAGGTTAGATCCAATTATGCAGTGATTTCAGAAATCTCAATAAAGTTTCATTGAAGGACAACTATCCACTACCCAAAATGGACCATATACTTTAGCGAGTAGTGGGGGCATCTCGTATGTTACTACTTCATGGCTATTCTGGATATAACCAAATTTCTGTCCATGAAGATGAACGGAACAAAACAGCATTCACCATTCCATGGGGAACCTTTCATTACGCCAAAATGCCTTTCGGTTTAAAGAATGCAGGTGCCACATTTCAGCGTGCAATGGACTTGGATTTTGCGAATGAGAAGGATGTGTTTTTGGTGGTGTACCTGGATGATTTGACAGTGTTTTCCAAATCTGATGAAGAGCACATGCATCATCTAAAAACTGTCTTTCAAAAGTGCAGAAGATATGGTTTATCGCTGAATCCGAAGAAGAGCTTGTTCGCCATGGAGGAAGGCAAATTATTCAGGCACATTATCTCAAAGGATGGAATTCGTATTGACCCAGCACGTGTGCAAGCAATTTAGCAAATCGATCTGCCCTGGAATAAAAAAGAGATACAATCGATCAATGGTAAGATGAATTTTCTACATCGCTTTGTGCCTAATCTTGCCGAACACTTAAGAGAAATGACAAACATGCTTAAGAAAGACAGCCAAATGAAATGGATGGAGGAGGCTATAAAATATTTCAATTTGGTCAAATTGGCTCTTTCTTCAGCTCCAGTTCTAGTCAGCCCGGACTATACTCAGGATTTCATATTGTTTTCATTTGCTTCGGAGCACATTATGGCAGCAGTACTATTGCAGAAAAGAGATGATCACGAAAGACCCATTTCATTCTTCAGCAGAGCTATAAGAGATGCAGCCTTAAAGTACAACATCATTGAGAAGCAAGCCCTGGCACTTGTGAAGGCATTGAAATATTTCCGGGTATATATTCTACATTCTCATATTCTGGCCTATGTACCTAACGCTGCTGTAAAAGATGTTTTAGTGTAGACTGATCCTGAAGGAAGAAGAGGCAAATGGATCGCAGCCTTGCTAGAATATGATGTGGAAAGAAAGCCTACAAAGCTGGTCAAAGGACAGGGGTTGGCAAAGCTAATGGCCAAATCAAACTTGCACGCCTTGGACATAAATCTGATCACTGCTATGTCTGATGAGAATGAGGAAGGATCATCCATTCAGGTATCTGAAATGTTTACTCTTTCTCCATGGTATTCAGATATCATATATGTGCTTAAAAATCTGTCACCACCACCCAGCATGACTAGAAACAAAGCGAGAACACTCAAGTTGAAGGCTGCCAAGTTTTGCATTTTAAATTCTGCGCTGTATTGGAAAGATCCTGGTGGCATTTTGTTAAATTGTTTGGTGGAAGAAGAGGCAAAGAAAGTCATGGAGGATTTCCACGGAGGAGAGTGTGGTGGTCACCTTTTTTGGAAGTCAACAACAAATAAAATTTTGAGAGCAGGGTATTATTGGCCGACATTGTTTGCTGATGTATATAAGATGGTCAAGCGCTGTCATAAATGTTAGATTTTCGAAGGAAAGCAGAAGTTACAGCCTTTGCCACTTAAGCCTATTGAGGTGAGCACTCCTATCCAGCAGTGGGGGTTGGATTTCATTGGTGAAATTCATCCTGCTTCTTCTGGTCAGCATAGATGGATCCTCACAGCGACATATTATTTCACAAAATGGATTGAGGCAACTCCCACCAGACAAGCTACAGATGTGGTAATCATTTCATTTCTTGAAAATAACATCTTGTCTCGCTTTGGTTGTCTGAATAAGTTAATCACCAACAATGCAACAGCTTTCAAATCAAAAAGGATGGTAGAATTTTGTCATAAATATCACATCATTTTGGGTCATTCAACTGCCTATCATCTGCAAGGCAATGGATTGGCGGAGTCTTCGAATAAATCATTGATCAACATCATCAAGAAGCTGCTGGAAATAAATAAAAAGAGCTGGAATAAGAGGTTGGTCCACGCGCTTTGGGAAGATCGGATCAGTCAGAAAAAATCATTTGGTATGTCACCGTTTGAGCTTGTTTATGGAGTTGACATAGTATTTCCCACCTCTCTCGCTGCCTTGGTAGTCAAAATTCTTCAGGAGGCCAGCAGTGAAGAATATCCCATGCAGAGAAGGTTGAATCAAATGATCCACTTGCAGCAAACAAGAGAAGAAGTTTTCAAGAACACATCCAAATTGCAGGAGAAAATAAAGAAAATTTATGACAGAAAAGCAAAGGCAGATAAATTTGATTTGGATGATGTGGTGCTGAAGTGGGATGCAAGGAATGAAGAGAAAGGTAAGCATGGAAAGTTCGAGAATCTTTGGAAAGGTCCTTTAAAGATTGCAGCATATAGGGGTCAGAACGCCTTTCTGTTGAAGGAAATGAACGGGGAAGATTGTCCAGGAGGGCCGATCAATGGTCGGCTGCTCAAGCGGTACCATTTCTGAGTTATGAATGCTGCTTCCACTGTCATTGTAAATACCATTTTTATTTCAGTTTTGTTTCAGTCTGTCAAGTTTGAGTCAATTTTTTGGTCATTTTAGTTTCATAAATAAGTCAGAGTCCTGTGTTATTCGTCAAAATGATGACTCCATAGCCCAATGGATGAAAAGGCACTATCTAGCTCCTCCAGAGATTTGTTGTTCTTGGCACCTCCAAGGAGCTACCATCCCCCATTGGAGCCAATGTTAGAGTCGGTCTGGTCAGTCCTCCGTCAGAGATCAAAACTCTTTATGCATTTCATTTTTAGGTGTCCCGCTCCATTCACTCAGCTGCATTCCGCTAGGGGCATGCCATGATCTGACAGAGAAGGTCATGCTAGTCATTTCCCCTCATATCTGGCTCCTGCTGGCTTAGGTCTTTTGTCAATAATCACAAACGTCCATAACAGTCAAGGTCTGGGCCGTTAACAGACAAAAGTCATTTTTGGTCATTAGGTCTAGGGATTAATCAATTTGGTCTTTAAATAGGTCCAGTAAAGCCATGCAGGCCGGAGTGATGCCCTTGCAAAGTAATGATTCACAGAGTTTCATCGTCATATTGATAAACTTCGATTGTTCTTCAAAACTCTGTTTTGAAGAAAAGTCAAACAGTGTTATTGGTGACAAAATTTTCAAAAAAGTCTTCAGTTGATTTCTTCAAGTGCAGTCATGGTTTCCGTGGCCAAATGTCCTGTCAAGCAATCCCTGCAAAGAGTGCCGAAAATTTCATCACTTGAGCCAAAATTCAGAGGAAAAGTGAAAATCAGGGTTGTTTTAAAGTCAATGAAAAAGTGTCAAACATAAACATTAGAAAATGGGTTTTTTGAAAAAGAAAAAATGTAACCCATCACTTCCAAATCTTTATATACAAACTCCCACCTAAATCCAAGTCATTGTGCAATCAAAGGCAAAAGGAAAGCATTGCAAAGTCGTGGGTGTGCAAGCGCGTAATTTGGAGCAGTTTGGAGGAAGTTTCAGGGGCGCGGCGCACACAGGCAGGGGCGCGGTGCACACACAGGGCGCGGTGCACACAGAGCCCGCCCGCAGTGCAAAGTTATAACTAGCACGGCACACACCCAGAGCGCGGCACACTGGGTTTTGCGCGCGGCGCACAGAGACAAAGCGCCCAGAATTTTCCAAACTCCCTCAAATTTTTTTGTGAAGCACATAAATTGCAAGGTAGGCTCCATAAACTCACTTGTGCATCAAATTTGATAAAGATATGGTGGTTTATTGCCTGTGATTAAATGCAAAAAATTTCATAAAGTTAACCACAAGAAGACACCAAAAAACCATTTTTCTAGGGTTGTGCAATTGTGTTGTTGCTGCCAAGGCTTTATTTTCCCTGCCCTACCACTTCTCCTGACCCCCCCATGACATTCTTCCTATTATCACTACCCTAAACACTGCCAAACCCTACTCCCTTTCCCCTCCTCCTATTGGTCAATACAAACCGCAAAACCCTACCTTTTCAAAACCCCAAACCCTACCCTATCAAAATAGCCAAACCCCCTACATATCCCTAAACAAATTTACCCCCCATAACCCCTATTCCCATTACATTACTCCCCTCCTAATACTCCCTTTGTTTCATTGTTCCCCTTGGTGGCAGATATCACAAACAACACCCAGCTTCACCATCATCAAAGGGCAGCCTAAATACAGTATATAAATAGTAGTTATGGCATCTGAGGGTTCATCAGAGTATGAGGTGGAGACCCACAGTGATACAGCTTCAGGAGAACAGGCCCCCAGGAGACATCACAGGAGTGGAAAACATGTTAGGGATGAGCCAAACACCCTCACTGAATTGCAGGCATGCCTTCTTGCTATGTCATGTTTCCAGCACCTAGCATGTTTTGAATTTTGTCAGAGGATGGCAAATGATAGAGTTCATCATGAGTTGGCCCGTCTTTTTGTGCTTCACCTACATGGAGGTCAGTCTATCTTGGCCGGGGTCACCTTCACATTGACACCCGAAACTATCTCAGTGGCAACAGGCATACCAAATGTTGGAGAATAGTGGCATAAGAAGAATAAGGTGGATAGGCATCATTATGAGCCTTACATTAAGGCCAGTTGTTTGAGGCATCTCACAAGAGTCTTCCCATTCAGATATTTGAAAGATGAGTATGCTCCACTCATGAAATTGATCATGAAGTACTTCAGTTGTGAGGGGAGGTTCTCTCGCCTATATGCCTATCACATCAGGTTGCTCATGCACTTTACCAGGGTGCGGATGATGAACCTCCCATTTTTCATTTGCGAGAACATAGAGAGGATGAAAAATTTCATGCAGCATAAGACCCCTCAGCAGTAGCTCAACAGTGTTTATCACTTTTCTCTTATCCGGATTTTGGTGGATCATCAGTTGGGATTGCAGGGCATTGCTTGCGAGGACTTCATCTCCTGTGACTTCTTCAGCACTCCACAGGTAGTATCAGAGGCAGAGCATGAGATAAGTGGTCCTTCACATCAATATGAGCGCCACGAGACTGCTACTATGCCAGTATTCATCACCTATCAGAGAGGCAGTAGACATTTGTTTGCAGTGGCAAAGCGAGTGTTATCTCCACCCGGGGTGGAAGGGGCCTCGCTTCTGACATTAGCATCACAGGAGCAGGGAAGAGGTAAGGAGCTAGTGCAGGAGGAAGGGCCATCAGGTGAACGAGAGACCGAATTCGTTCTCCTCCATGATGATGAGACAGATACAGAACCAACAAATGCAGAGCTTAGAGAGATCATCTAGGAGAAGCAATCAGAGATTGAGGCCTTATCCCTTGACTTGGAGAGGGCTAAGTGGAACATGAAACATCTGGAGCAGAGAAACAAGCAGCTTGAGGATCAACAAGTGATCAGGGAGCTTCAAAACATTCGTGAGCATCGCCAAGTTGCACAAAGAAGAAGAGTTGAGCTCACATCATTGGAGCAAGAAATCAATGAGGATTGGGAGGCCAATCTCGAGAGAGTCAACATGCACTTGGAGAGGCTACTGGACAAGGCCAATTAGGACCTTTCCTTATTGAGACACATGGCTTTCCATTACAGGGCATGAAACATGAGTGCAAAGGCCCGAATAAAGAGTTTGAAGGCGAAATTGAGCAAAGAAACAAGAGAGGCAAAAAAGACAAAAGAGCAAGATCGGCTTCGAATCTTGGCTGAGGCTTCTTTGGCATAGCATAGCACACCACAGAGAACCTCCAGCCCAAATTTCAAGGAATTTACGGAAATTTTGGTCACATGACAAATTTTTGGGCAAAACACAGGTTTTTTCTCCCTGTGGCGCGGCGCTAAAAATTGGGAGCTCCAAATGAAGAATGGTTTGCATTTTTGGATTCAGTATGGAAAATCATGACTACTAGTGCTTGGACAAGAAATTTGGGCAAGATCCGAGTCTCCAGGAGGTCAAAAACACCCAAAAAATGGCCTCTCTACCCCTTTTTTTACACACAGGAAGAAGTCTTGGGAGAATGAATATTTGGAGCGGCAAATGAGCACCAAATTCATAAATTCCAGTTGGGTTAGAAAGTAGACAGGACAGGCTTTCCGACAAGCATGCTTGGGCACATTTTGGACACCTGCAAGTGCCTCAAATCAGGCTCCAAAGTAGCACGGCGCACAGAGAAAATGGCGCGGCGCACACAAGAAAAATTGCCAAATTTGCTTCCGTTTCGCGAAATTTCGATTCGCGACTTCTCCAAGTGGGCCCGCTCATCTACATTTCAGTTTTTTGGCACCTAAGGTGGCATTTAAAATATTTTCTCTCCAGATTGGCTTTTATCCAAGTGGCGAAGGAAGGCAAATGGTCACCCAAGCCATTTGTCATGTTTGTAACGTTGCACCTGTAGCTGATGGTTGGCTCTTCACCTCCATTTTGTAATGATTCGAGTAACTCCCTAACCCTTGGGTGTTCTATCTCTTCATGGCACATTCTATATATTGTATGCATGCTATTTGCAAAGGGTTGGTTGGCTTGTAACTTCCAGGGGACTGTGGGAAAGAAACTCTGTTTCTTCACTGTATATTTTTGACAGAGAATTAATGAAAGGCAACGGCTCTATTTCATGAGATTCATGTGGTTGTGAGTGTAGAAAATGTGTCTCTTATGTTTCATATGTATTTCGTTATGTTTCATAGTTCAATTCATGCTCATTTCCAGTGAAATGTTCTGAGTTAGATAAGGTAGAATTCAATTTTATTGCTCTGCCTGTGGGAAAATTTCATGTTCAGTGTTCTTCTGTTGAAAAGGATTCATGTTCTTATGCCCTTTTCACTCTCCTAAGCAATCTCTCCACTCCGCATTATTTCAAACTAAATTGCTACATTTTCTGCCTGTCTTGCCTCACGAAGTAATCTGTGCCTTTGTATTAAATTCTCTGTTCATTTCTGTCCCTTGGTCCCATACCATCCAAGAAGCTCAGTCATTCATAAAAATTGTTTCTTGTATCCGTGTTTCACTTACTAGCCTAAGATAAATATTTCACTGTAAGTCATCTCAGACCGTTTCGTTTATTCATTCACTGAGTGTGACTCAGAGAGAGCCCTCTCTTGTTCTGGTAGGGCTAGCTACCAGACTAAGCGTGGTTTGTGGTTACCCTAAATTTTGCCTTCCTTCAGCCTAGGGCAGATTTAGGTGCTAATAGTGTGGACTAAAGACTGTGATGCAGCGTTTACAAGAATTAAAGTTTTAGTTTGCAATTTTCTAATCCTTAGAGGACCTAACTGGGCATTACCATTCCACATTCATACGGATGCCTCTCAAACATCAATTGGTGCAGTATTGGGACAGTAAGAGGACAAAGTACCTTACACAGTCTACTATGTTAGTAAAAGTTTGGCTCCTGTTGAATTAAACTACAAAGTGTCTGAGAAGGAATTTCTTGCTCTCGTTTATGCCATCAACAAGTTCTGGAACTACATTACCGAGTATCCTACTTTTGTGCACATTAATCATGCAACCATCAGGTATTTAATTAACAAACCTATTTCCCTTGGTCGAATTACAAATTGGTTGTTACTACTACAAGAATTTGATATCGCTATAGTAGATAAAGCAGGTAAAGACAATGTGGTCATAGACTTTTTACCTAGGATAGAATGTGATGGTAAGGAAACACCAATTGAAGATGATTTTTCGGATGAGCATCTTTTTGCAGTTTCTGCTAACACTCTGTGGTATGCAGATATTGCTAACTATTTGGCTACAGGTAAAGTGCCTCATCACCTATCCTATAAGGAGCAAAGGAAGATCATTCACCATAGTACTAGATATTCATGGATGGCAGGATATATCTTCCATATGGGAGTGGATTAGCAGATTTGGCGTTGCGTAGCAGGAGATGACATTTTTGAAGTATTAAAAGCTGCACATGGCGGACCCCATGGGGGACACTTTGTAGACAAAAGAACAAGTCATAAAGTATTGCAAATGGGGTATTACTAGCCCTCCATCTTCCGTGATGCTCAGGATTATGTGTGGAGGTGTGATAGCTATCAACGGATGGGTAAAACTGGGAAAGCATATGAGATGCCCCTGCAGCCCCAGATAGTCCTCGAACCATTTGAGAAATGGGCCATCGATTTTGTTGGTCCCTTCAACCCACCTTCGCATCAAAAGGCTAACATCTTGGTCTACACTGATTATGTAACTAAATGAGTGGAAGCCAGGGTGGTCACGAGAGCAACAGAGCAAGTGGTGGCAGACTTCCTTTTTGAAGAAATTTTTTGCCAGGTACGGGACTCCAAGAGAGACTGTATCAGACGGTGGATCACAGTTTACTTCCCATATGATAGAAAAATTAATGCATAAATATGGGGTCAAACATAAAGTGACAACTCCCTATCATCCCCAAGCGAATGGAAAGGTAGAAAGCACAAATAAGGTGGTGGAAAATATCTTGACAAAGACAGTAGCAAGCCATTGCCAGGATTGGGCACAGAAACTCCCAGAATCTCTATGGGCATACAGAATGACATGGCCGAATACAACACGATTTTCTCCATATGAATTAGTTTATGGAAAATCCCCCTTGTTTCTGGTGGAATTTGAGATTAGTACACTCAAAAAAGCTCTGGAAGTAGGCCTAGATTTATCGAAAGCCCAAAAACACCAACTAGAATAGTTGAACGAGTTTGACGAAATTCGAGAAATGGTTTTCCAGAGAACTACTACTGTTCAACAACAGAGAATGAAATGGCATGATAAATTCATCAAAACCAAGGTGTTTCAGATTGGGGACTAGGCATTATTGTATGACTCCAGATTTAAGAATTTCAAAGGCAAGATCTGCACTTGATGGATGGGCCCATATCAAGTGGACGCAGTGTTCGACAATGGAACGGTTAGACTAAGTGCAATAGATGAAAACCAACTTCGTTCCTGGTGAACGAACACCGTCTTAAATTATATCACCATCTAGCCTCTAAAGATGCTTTTGTTAAAAATCATTCTGCTTCATCTGATTTAATGGTCATTGGAAAACAAGACACCCTCATTCTGTTCTAAAAAAAATTGATGAAAATAATAATAATAATATTAAAAAAATAATATATATATATAGAGAGAGAGAGAGATATATTGCTTGTTTATCTTTTGCAGGAACAACAAAGAAATATGGCGAGGAGAAATGTAACACCGGCGCTATCATTTTATCAGCTGTTACACTGTAGCTACTGTTACTCCATAACTGTTGTTACACCGTAGCTGTTATTACTCCATAATTGATATTACACTGTAGCTGCTGTTACACCATAGCTGCTGTTACTCTGTAACTGATGTTACACCATAGCTGCTGTTACTCCGCAACTATTGTTACACTGTAGCTGTTGTTACTCCACCGAGGCTATTAATCCATAACTACTGTTACACTGTAATTGTTGTTACTCCGTAACTGTTGTTACACCGTAGCTGTTGTTACTCCGCAACTGCCATTACACTATAGCTACTTTTACTCCACAACTGCGTTACACCGTAGCTGTTGTTACTACGTAACTGTTGTTACACTGTAGCTGCTATTACTCTGCAACTATCGTTACACCGTAGCTTCTGTTGCTCTGCAAATACCATTACATTGTAGCTGCTGTTACTTTGCAATTGTCGTTACACTGTAGCTGCTGTTACTCCGCAACTGCCATTACATTGTAGCTGCTGTTACTCCACAACTACCATTACACCATAACTGTTGTTACTATGTATCTGCCATTACACCGTAACTACTGTTACTTCGCATCTGCTGTTACACCATAACTGTTGTTACTCCATAACTGCCATAACTACTGTTACTCCAGAACTGCCGTTACTCACTGTTGCTGTTACTCACTGTGCTACCACTCAAGTTGCTGCTACATGTTGTGATATCACTCCGTCAGGTAAGTCTGCAGGTACATCTCTGTTGTTTTATCGATTTAATTAAATATTCAAAAAAGGACAAATAAACGTGCCGGGGATGGCCATCATTAAAGTTGGGGGGGGGGAACCGTCATAGGAAATGAGGTGTACCATGAAAAGCATTTAGTGCACATAATCCTGCTCAACCGAATATGATGATTACAGTACGCCGTAATCATATTTTTAAAAACATGGGGATATGGATTTGTATGCACCAGGTCATATTAGTCATCCTCCCCATGCACCACATTTAATTTTCAAAATACACTTTAGTACCACCTTAACCTGCCATGAGATCCGAGCATACCAGTACTGGATTTTCCATTACTCCCATACGTACCAGTACTAATTGTTCCATCTTTCCCAAATCAGCCATGACATTATTTCAACCTCCAATGGTTTGGAGACTTGTCACTCTCCCCTACCAACCAACTGCAATCGACATGTTGTTTCCGCCTTTGCAACGATGGGTGGCCGATTAATTCACCACGAACCTAAGAGCACAGGGGCAGTTTGGAGTAATCAGGAGTTATGGCAGGTCTTTCAAAACGCTGGATGGGATGCGTACTTCAATAGGTTGAGGGGGTTTAATGAGGAATTGACAGTGGAATTCGCACTAAACTTGGGGGAAGAAGGCTCGCGGGTTCACGAAGTGGTGATTCCCGTATCAAAAGAAAGCATTGCAGAAGTTGCGGGGCTTGTGCAAGTTGGGGACCAATGGTTTATGAGAAGGACCACCCTTCCAGAATTCCTCGAGGCCTTCCTTCAAGCTGAAGAGAGTATAGCACAAAGGGCAGGGGGTATGATAGAAATTCGCTACCATATCCATGGGGAGAAGTAGCAGAATTTGTCATCAAATATATGACATGTGAGGGCAGATACTCCACAATCTTCAGATATCACCTCCACATATTAGCTCACCTGCGATTTCCGCAGGCAGAGGCTTTCTCCATGAATGTGCCTTACTTCCTGCTAAGGAGCCTTCATTTGATGGCACATTCGGATCAGGGGGCTCAACAAGTGCTGCCGGTCATCACTCATCACGGGTTGGTGTGACTGTTGATAATGAATGCCATTGGACAGATTCTGATTCCTGGGAGGTGTTTCAGGACTCCACGGAGGAACATATAGTAGCTGTTATGGCCGCTAGGGCAGAAGAATCCGAAGCCATGGAAGAGGATCCTCTCGAAGATGACTATGTTGATCAAGAGGAGCCAGAGGGAATGGAGATGGAAATAGAGGGATTGGGGGATGAGGTAGCTCCCCAAGACCAACCAGAAAACATGGAGACAATGGCAGACATAGGGGCTGATGCAGAAAGGCCCGCTAGTACCACGAATGTGGTTGTACCACAAGAACCAACTTCACCTGTGGAACTAGTAGAACAAGAGGACGCTACGGTAGCGATGGGAGCAGACCCACAGTAGGCCAACATGGGTGAAGCAGTTGATATGGTGACCGAAGGAACCCCACAGGGATCTCCTATCACCATGGAAATAATGGAGGAGGACAATTCAGTTGAAGAGGAGGTTGTGGCCATTCCGGCCATGGAACTCAGAGAAGAAGAAGGATAAAGACAAGAAGGGCCCAGAGTTGGGGAAACTGTGGGACTCATCGAGGAAGCAGCGGAAGAGCCAGGGCACGAGGTTGACACTGTACCACAAGAACCAGTGTCAACTTCAGGGCCAATTGTAGAAGATGCTCCCCAGTCTCCTTTCTTGGCCTCGATTCCAAGAGGAGTGAGGGTGACTCGTTCCACTCGACGGGGAGAAAAATAATATTTTATATTTTCGGTGGCTCTAAATCTGTTACAGAGGCCACAAACTTATAGTTTGGAAGCCACTCAGGTGGTGGGTGCCTTGGAGCAGGAGAAGAGAAAAGAAAGTCGGGAGGCTAGAGAACCGGGAGGAATTCCAGCAGACATAGCAGTGGGAGATTGTCTCTCCAGCTCGTCGCCAGTCGCAGTGTGTGTGCACGAAGAGGAGATCACTATTGGCAAGAAGGAGGGACCAAGTGAATCGGTCCCGATGACTGAGCCAACAATACAACCAGATGAGGGAGCTGATGAGCACGAAGAGCAAGCATAGAAGGAAAACCCCCTAGTTTACACAGCAGAAGATGTTTCGAGGGATTTGCCTCCAGTTGAGGAAGTAGAAGGTGAATAAAATGCAAAAATAATTAAGGAAGCACAAACAACAAGCCAGAAAGGCCAAAACTATCCGAGTTGACACAGAAACCCAAGAAGATCAGATAGTCATGACCTTTGCCAACACTCAGATAGATCCAATCGGCCAATTGTTTAAAGGTCAGGAGTATGCCCTAATAGCTGAAATTCAATCCTAGAAATCTACTACGACCCAATATAAAAATGAGATTAGAAGGACTGAGGAAAGGGCCTCCACAACAATTTTTGGATATGTGGAGCATATGGATGTGATGAGGTTATGGCATGAAAAACAACAACTCAAGATGGAATAGTTGGAGAAGAAAGTGACAGAGCTGAAGGCTGACAAGGAGCAGATGTTTGAGCTGGTGCAAGAGGTTATGGCATGTCGTCCCCCCGCTTCTTGTTATTCCTTATTTTTGCATGAACGTTTCCTTTTATTATGCATGGAAAGTATTAAGAATGCAGTCAGCTATGAGATGGAGGATGGTGTGCAATTCCTCCGGATTCTGAGGAGTCACTATGTACCAACACAACATCTAATGTGTGAAATGTACTTGCACAGGTACTTACTACAGCTGGACAGAGATTTTAACCCAGTCCCGTATGTGGGGGACATTCATTTGAGGGCCCTCACCTCTTACGCTTTTAATCAGATTCACTGGCAGAAGGCTAGTAACACTTTTGAATCTAATCAAGTTACCAAGCCATTTATAGTAAGAGGGGAGCATGAGAGGTCAGACACAATGTTCAATAAGCATAGGACCTTTCTAGGGATTGGGGAAAACAGAGATAGAATGGTGAGGACACAAAAATGGTGTCTTGATCTTTGTGTCAAGCAACTCACCACCTTTCAAAAAGAGGACCTTAGTTGCTGTCATAGGAGGTGGATGATGTCACCAATAGCCGTTCGGGAGAGAGAACCTTTTAGGGCACCAAATTTTGCATGTGTACTTACTATGGTGCCCAGGTATGTGGAATGTGTTCAGACATGTGGGTCTCGGTGGATGGGGCTCCGGTTCTAGTTCCTTGTTCTCTGGTTGCCTAATAAAGATTATACTCCAGCTTATGATGTCCCAATAGATTTCTGGAAGGAAGTTGTCCTCTCAGATGGATTTAAGGTTCTAGGGACAGAAATGGCCATGGAATACGATCTTTCCCAGCTTCATGAAACATACAGTCTATAGAACCCAGTTTTGCGGAAGCGGCAGACTGCATGAGGACATGTAGTAGGCTGGTTGTGGGGAGATGTTGGGTGCCAAATCAGGCCATCTTTCTGACCATTTCCACTACCCTTTTTGACCTTTTTGCACTCATTTACCTATACTATTATGATAAACTTACAAGGTAAATTCCCCCTTTTTCTTGTCCTATTGGTATATTTTAATTAATGAAGTAAAACACACAAAGCCTATCTATTTGCGATACTAAATCATGTGTTTGACTGCAGCATGAGAATAGGAACCCTCGACTTAGCGGATTGCGACAGATCTGATAACAACCAATCAGAAGGAGGTTGTGCAACTCGAGGGACAGGATCCCTGAACTATTCTTGGCCCTTCTTACTATCTCATACATCTAATGTTGATACCATTTCAACCAATGTATATCTTTGTATCTGCAGTCGCTATGTTTTTGGGAGATCTATTAATCTCCCTCGCTGTGTATAAATTGCAGGTTGATCCTATGAATGGGGGTTCACCCATTAGCATTGTAAACTTTTGTTACCGATTAATAAAAGATCATCCATTTTGTTGTCCTAATTATTTTTTAGGCTAATGAAGCCCTGATTAGAGAGTTGGGCCTGCTCTTCTGATCAGGTGCTGCGTCTTTGTGTGTTTGTGATTTATTAGTTTGTGTTTTTGTTATAGTTCTTTACTGTTTATGATTATTTCTGCAGTTTTGTAAATGGTTAATCTTGCATTTATGTTTTGAATCTTAAACCATGAACCCTTGGTTGGGAAAGATCATGTGTCTGCCCCTGCATACACCTTGCGCGTTGCCTTGAAAGGATATGCACCCAGATTGATAAGATTAATGTCGGAATCAGGTAGATAAATCACCCCTACCTGGACACCAACAATTACCATGCCAGCACATTGGTCTCTATCTGATATCATAATGCACTTCCCCAATTATACATAGAGGACCATGGTTCCAAAAGGTTAGAAAGTAACTCTGTCGAGGCTATGGACACCTGCAGGCAACAAAAGCTCTATTGATGGTATTGAAGTCGTATTTTCAACATCAATAGTTATTATAATTCCCTTTTCTTATTTTTTATCTTTACTACAGAGAGATTATGTTCCTAATTTATTTTGAACCTTTATGCATGCGATATCTTTTAAAAATCAATCATAATAGCTTTAAGTGGAATGATGACAGTAAAGTATTTTTCCTGCGTGAGTTGTCCTTTTTCCTTTTCAAATCACCTCATGGCATCTCCTCACTTATTGATAATTCTCATTATATGCATTGATTTCAGCACTCTGATATCTTTTGGGATCCTTTCAATAATATGTGTACCTTTCCATCACTCCTGTACTTTGCTGCCAGCACGTTATCCCTTCACTCATTCGGTCAAAGATGACCTATTATTTCAAAGGGGGGAGAGGAGCAACCTCCAGCGTACTTATTCATGCATGTCAACTCTTTATTTGATTTTGCAGGGCAATATGACATTCCATGATCACAGAGCATGTGGTATAATAACAAGTCCTAGATAACGGTATTTACGATTATAAAATATCATCCAATATAACCATTATAACAACATGGTGTTCCATCACTCGGCTCTGTTTATTGTTGTGTTATCTCTGCTACACTAACTATTTGTAGAATTCAAGTAGTATGGGAGGAAGAACAGTGTGCAGGGAGCCGCTAATACTGGCTATTTCAGATGCAGCCAGAGAAATTTTAGCCCAAGTTGGGTGGATAGCATACTTCACACGATTTCAGCCACCCAACGAAGAAATTTCCATTGAATTCCTACGAAATTTACAGAATGGACAATCCATGGTAAGGGGCAGAAAAATCATAGTATCAGACGCTATGATAGCAGAAGTATCCGGGTTGCCAGCCGAAGGACCTGTATGGGCTAATAAACAATTGAAGTTGCATGATGCCATCGAATCCTTTAAGGACGAAGGACAGGAGCTGATAAAAAAAGGCAAAGGTATTTAGCCATCTTCGCTTGGAGAACCATGGGGAGAATTAGCAAGGATCGTCTAGAATTACATCACATGCAACGGGCGCAAAGACGTGGTAAGGCCACGTCAACTTAAACTCTTAGCAGTTCTAAAAAAAATGCTCTATAAATTTACCTGCATTATTGAACTTTTTACTCCATGACACCACTGAAAGGCTAAGACGGTCCCGACATATAGAGACTGTAGTAAGCCACCACTGTTTGATTAGGCTGATAGTTAGCTACAACCTCACCCAGCAGCAATCAAGCTGGGAGGAACTAATATTTGCTCTCGAAGGAGGTTTGGCTCTATCTACACCTAATCTTGTTCCAAAAATGAAGAGGACTACACTTGCAGCAAACATTCCCCAAAAGCATAGACATTCCACCAAGCTAAGGACAAACTTAGGAGCAGCCAAAAATCCCAAGGGTAGTATTAGCCAGCCCATAGAACTATCCAGTCCAAGAAGTGAAAAATACCTGCAGTTAGAAGGACGGGATGACCCTAAATTAGACCATGAGGAAAAAAAAGGGCATTATAGACATGAGGAAATAAATAAATGAGGACTCCCCCCAACACCAAATACAAGTCCCCCAAGAGATTTATTGCACAATATCGAATTGGCCCAAATCCTGGCCAATATGAATGATTTCATACAGCATGAAAGCCCGCTTAATTTTAATTTGGGAGCAACTCAATCTTTGGAGAATGCTGGCCATGATAGAATTTTATCAGAAAATGCAAGCCGCGAAGCGAAAACAAGTGCAGAGGCCATTCAACAAGAGGTGAACCAACCTGGTGACACACTTCCAGGAGAACCCAGGCACGTAGGCCTAAACATGGAGAATATAGGCCAAAAAGAAGAAGTAGAAATAAACTAGGAAGACAACTACCAATCTGGGGACATGGTTCTTTTAGAACAGAGCCAGGATGAGCAACCGGGCTCATTAGGAGAAGAAACTATTAACAAAATAGTTGCTCCTCCAAAAAATTATAGAGCTAAAATTAAAAAGCTTAGGAAGGAACAATAGAGGCTTTGGAAAATGGTAAAAAGGCTCAGATGAAAGATAAAAAAAATATTAGCGGGGAAGGTTCCAGCCAAAAACCCAAAGACAGTAAATGCAGCAGTTCAAACTGAATCATATGAAAGAAGAGCTACAGGGTCTCAAACTGGGCCCATACTCACCCAACCTGTTAAGGAACAACATGTAATTCTTGTAGAAGTAGCTACCTAGACAAAGGTTGTACCCTCTTATAACTTAGCTATTCAGACAGAGGTGGTACCCTCCTACAGCATGGCTACCTAGACGGAGGTTTGGACCTCCCATATTAAAGGAACATAGACAGTAGGCATTCTTTCTCATATCAGAAGTACTCAAACGACCATTCAAGCCAAAGATATCATGACGAGCAATGACCCTCATATATGGAATCTTCAAGAAGATTTAGCACAGGCTCGACTTGCCGTAGAACGGCTTGAACAAGAAACTGTCTCCCAGCAAAAATACCAAGAATTGCAGAGGAAGCTTCAGGACATGAATACATCAGAGAGCGAGACCTTCGACAAATATCAAAAAGCAGAAGAGGAAATTGAGAAAATGAAGCTCAAATTAGAGAAGGTCATGAGTCAAACGGACACTATTTGCTCATTGTACACTGATGTCTTGGCATGCAGATCTCCTGCCAATAATTATGCCTTATTTTTGTTAGAATGATACTTGCTATTAAAAATTAACTCTGTGAGAGCCGGAAAACCCATCGAGTTAAAAACAATTAAGGATTTTATAAATTGTTGCAAACAAAATGGGGTAAAAGTTCAAAGGCTACCTTGTGAATTTTACCTACATAATTTTGTATTAGAGGAAGAGGTGGAAAATAACCCCAACCCTTTTGTGGGGGATGTTCAATTCCAAGCCTTTATCTCATTTGTTTTCAATCAACTGAAATGGTTCAAGGCATAACGCATTCCAAAGACAAAAGCATTGACTGGATCTTTGGGTCAGAAGTGAACCCAAGAACCCTTTGCAAATGTTGGCCAATCACAAGAGTCTGATGACAAGGGAAGGGGTAATTTAAATGTTGGGACCTATTCAGAAAGAGATTGTACAAAAGGGTGTAGAATACTTCTTCTCCTTTAAGGAAATCTCCTTAGCTGCAGCCAAGCTCAGGTGGACAGTCTCCACTAGTAATGTACAAAATATAGAGCCATTTAATTATAAATATTTTAAGCTAGTTGCAGACTGTTTTGTCACATATAGCAATCTCATTTTGAGAGAAGGTCCTTATTGGCCAGGATTTTGGTTCCATAGCCCTATCATTTGGTATCTCTCTGAAGGTTATCAGGCTATATACAAATTTCCCGGAGGACAGACAGGGCCCATCTTTGAGCACTTGGCCAAGAACCATGGTTTTAGACCACTTTACGACATTCCTTATCTAGCTTATTCTTTGACTACTCTGCATACAAATTATTTGATTTTCATTACGCCATGAAATAGGGTAAGAAGGGGACTATGTTGAGCCATGGAAAGGGTGTGTGTTTACTATTAATCTCATCATCCTTTTCCTTTATTCTTATCTTTTCTATATCCTAACGCGGTAATATATTGTGAAATTATGGTAGGAAATGAAGGAATTATCTGCAGTTACAATTTAGCTAATTATTACCCTTCTTCATGCAAGAAAACAACAAAAAGGACAATTGTTGTTCCCTAACGAAGGAACAACAAAAATCAACAAGCAAAGAGAAGACACAGCAGCTTCTTACAAGGCCAAAGGAAAATTAGAAGGATCAGTGTGAGAAAGGAAAGGATGTCTGAAGTTAGAAGTCTATTGCAAATCCCTTAGGATCGAGAGATCCTGAGGGATCGCATTTACCATTTATCTTTCACCCTTTCTGATTATAAAAGGAGACGATTGTAAGGAGAAAGGGAGGAAGCTTTGTTATTATTGAATTTGTAATGTTATTTAAAGACTCTTGTTGTTGAGAGAACACCGTTATATTGTAATGCTACTTCATTTGATGACTAATACATAAGTGAAGTTGCTATTCCCTCGCGTTAACTGAAGTAACTTAGCAGTTTTCACTTGCAGCTAAGGGCCTGACCTCTGGTGGATTTAACTACTTTCTCTGTGTCACACACTTCCAATTCTCGCAAGTGTGATGATTTGATAGTATTCTTGATTTCTGTGATTTTATCTCCTTCGATATTTATTGTTTTCTGGTGTTGACAGAATATCTTTGCTTTATATAACTTATAGTATTGTCGTTGATTCAATTCACTTTCATTTCGGATTGAGTTACTTAGATAAATATTCCACTTGATTTAATCAACTGTAAAGAGTATTAACTATCATTGTTGGACTCTCAAATTGATATCATTGTTGTTTATATTATTTACTAAAGAGTGAGTTTGATTTAGATTAAATCAGTTCAGAAGAGATGAGTTATTGCTACTATACTCTCAGCTGATGCCATTTCTAGTTGAATTGCTTGAGTAAGGATTGATTATGATTTCGGTAGAAGATTGAGTCTTGAAGTTTAGATGTTATATTCCATTTAATGATTGCAATTGGAGTTTATTAGATGCATCCGTTTACTCTTGTATTTAAAGATCTATACTGCAATCTAGGAAACATTACTCTCTGAATTAATAGCAGCCACATACTCTGTACACTCTTGAAATAAGGGGACTTGCCCTAGTTGGTAATGAATGTGGGATAATTAGGGGTTTTAAAAGGCACCTTTTATCAGCCAACAGTGTTCCACTCCCGTATTGGCACTACCCGACTTCATCAAATCTTTTGTGATGAATGTGATGCTTTAGGTATGGGTATGAGGGCTATCTTAATGTAGGAAGGTTGACCCTTGGCCTTCACTAGCCAACAACTAAGTGGGACAAATTTGGGACAATCTACCTATGGGAAGGAGATGATGGCCATCTTACATGCAGTGGATACCTGGTGACCATACTCATTGGGCGACATTTACAAATCCGCACAGACCATCAAAGCCTTAAATATTTTTTGGAGCAATGCCTATCCTCACCACAACAAAATAAACGACTATCCAAAATGTTGGGATATGATTATGAGATAATTTACAAGAAAGGACGTGAAAATGTCGTAGCAGATGCTTTATCACACCAGTTTGAGGAGGAAAGCACCCAGATAGCAATCTCTCTTCCCATTCCAGAGTGGATTGAAGAGGCTCGCCAAGAATGGTTTTCACATCCTTCGCTCTCCCAACTCATTAATAAATTGTAGGAAGATCCAAATTCCACAACAGGATACTCTTGGCAGGATGAGATTCTTCGCTATAAGGTCAAAGTAGTGATATCACCAACATCCACCCTCAAAAGTCACATTTTGGCAGAGTTGCACTCATCTCCCACTGCAGGCCATTCAGGCTTTCAAAAGACTTATGCTCGCACTTGACGTTCATTCTTTTGGACATGCATGAAAAAGGAAATTCTTACTTTTGTAGCTGAGTGTGATTTGTGTCAGTGCCACAAAGGAGAAATAGTCAAATCCCTAGGCACCTTACAGCCATTGCCCATCCTTGCCTCAATCTGGATGGAGGTTTCTATGGATTTCATTACTGGTCTTCCAAAGTTAGGCCATAAGTCAGTCATCATGGTGGTTGTGGATAGACTTTCTAAGTATGCTCATTTTTGTGCCCTACCCCACCCTTTTACACCCGCTTTGGTGTCTCAATCTTTCATAGACCAGATCTTCAAATTGCATGGCATGCCCACTTCCATTATGTCTGATCGTGACCTGATCTTCACTAGTAACTTTTGGCAGGAACTCTTCAGGCTACAAGGTACCCAACTACAGCTCAGTACTTCCTATCATCCCCAAACTAATGGTCAAACTGAAGCAGTCAACAAATGTCTAAAGGCCTACCTCGAGTGTTTCATTTCAGAAAAGCAACATTTATGTGTACAGTGGTTACCTCTAGTTGAATGGTGGTATAATACTAACTATCATGCCACCACTAGGATGATTCCATATGAAGTAGTTTATGGTCAACTCCCTCCTTCACCTACTTCTTATATCCAAGGATGCTCGAAGGTACAAGCATTGGATCAACTCCTACATAACCATGCAACCATGCTTGCCCACCTCAAAGAGAATCTCCATCAAGCTCAAAATTGCATGAAGCAACAAGTAGACCAACATCATTAAGAGTGCCAATTTCAAGAAGGGGATCAGGTATTCTTGAGGCTACAACCATATAAGCAAACATCACTCAAAGACAAGGGTTGTGAGAAATTATCTCCAAAATTCTACAGACTGTATCAAATACTTCATCGCATCAAAGAATTAGCCTACAAACTAGCCTTGCCACCCACTACAAAAATCCATCCCATATTCCATGTCTCATGCCTCAAGAAAGTGGTTGGGAACCATTGTAGAATTCAAACCAGTCTACTGGAATTGGATGAAGAAGGTTCAATCTAGCTCCAACCTGAACAAGTTCTTGATACGCGAGAATGGGACCTACACGGCGGCACAATCAAGGAAGTCCTCGTCAAGTGGAAAGACACCTCTCTAGAAGTTGTGACCTTGGAACCAACCACTGTTCTTCAGTAGTTTCCACAGCTTTAGCCTCGAGGACAAGGCTATTTTTATGGGGGAGGACATGTTAGGGTCCAACCCTAAACCCCTTACTTATGTAATAGGGTCGAGTCATAGTTATAGTTAGTTAAAGAGTCAATAAATCCAATATTAATAATTGTAAGTGGTTCACCCACATTTAAATAAGGGACCACAGTTAGTTGCAAATGGGCCATGGTATTAGATAGATGGTATGAATAAGAACCATGGTACTGACCCATGGTATTGCATGTATGAATCCTATATAAAGGATAGAGACTCCCCTTGAGGAGTGTCGTGTCTTATCTTGTAATTGAGCTCAACTCTATTAGAGGTTGTCCCCTAGAAGAGGAAAGTGAACATCGCTTTCCTTTCGGAATAATAAAATACATGCTGTTATTTCTCATTGTTTTGTGTTCTGAGTATATTTCTTTGCATTTTTGTATTTTGGTATCTTCTCGCAGGTTAAGAGAATAACAATAGAGTCTATTAAATCATGATTAACATTTATTTTGTTCTCATCATGAGTTTCCTTTACTACCTGTTATAGACATATTTGGGAACTTGAACCCCAATCTTATATGTCAATAAACTAGGGCTCTTTAACCCTTAAAATTTTTGTTTCATACCCTAAAGGATCATGGTCAACTAATTACATCATTCCTAAAAAGTTCCACCACAAAAACCACTCAGAAATGGCCAAAACTGGACCATACTGATTGCTCCACTATCAGGGTGTGATGCATATTGACTTCTACACTAGCCAGGTGCGATGCATATTGAAGAGGCCTTCTATGGGGTGCGATGAGTGAGAATGGACAAATGTATGAGATAGTTTGCTGAGTAGATACTTATGGAATCTTCTAGAAACTTCTCCTATGACACTTGCCTCTCTGAATTCTCCCAGGGATGAGTAAGAGATCCAAGAAATCTCCAAGTGGAACCAAGAACAACAAGTGGAATGACACTAATCAAAAACCCATAGATGACTCACACCCTTGTAGACATCTATAAATGGATCCCTCATCTTAGAGATATTAGAGGTTGGAATTTTGTAATTTGCAAGGAAGTGTTGATAGTTTGTCTTTGAGAAAGAGCATTGTATGGTTGGGTGATCTTGCTTTTCATGAGGTGAAGAGGGCTTTGATGCTAGGAGGATGATGCTGGATTAGATAGCTGGGTTGTAATTCTCCCTTCTATTTTAATAAATTTCTTTGAGTTTTCCTCCATACAATCGTGTATTTGTGAATGTTGTTATTTGTGAAAGCCATTGTATGTCCATTGTATTTCTGATTCTGCAATGCTTATGATATAATAGATCGAGATGCTTTGATGGTGTTTTGTTACTTTGTCTCTACAGGTATTCTTTAAGCGAGATAACTAGGAGAGGAGTTGCAAGTTCTGTCAAGGGGGAGAGAAAATCAAGCAAGGAGTCAAGCGAAAGATCCAGGTTGGTTCCTTTGCTTCTCTCTTATCTATCGTACATAGAGGAAATCCCAAATTGCTTTGATTGTTTGTTTCTAGGATAGCTACCAATCCTAGAGGGCTACCAGATCGAAAAGACACTAGTTTTCTTGGAAACAAAATGGCGACTCCACTAGGGAGGGTGCAACATTATGACTTCTCGAGAGGTCACCCATCCCAGTACTACTCTAGCCAAAGCGCGCTTCACCGTGGAGTTCTGATGGGATCCAATGCATTAACTCTGGTATGATCGCACCAAAATATGTTCCAAAATGGCGACTTCACTGGGGATCGAATAGATGTTTTACTTGTTTTGTTGTTTGTTTTATAAGCTATAGATGGAGCCTGAAGTTAGCCAGATAACCTTCGAACTACTCTTGCTATGCAATTGCAAAGTAGATGAATGCTACTTCAGTCAATCTCTAGTTTAGTTTATGAGTCGAACATCTGGCTTACAAGCATTCTAGATGCCCTTTGGTAGCTCGGTAACCTCTTGAGATCATTCCTCTGTGCTTTGTTCTTTACAGTCCATAATAGCTCAGCTCAATTCACTGAAACCAGCTGCAAATTTGAGCCAAAACCCATCTCACTTGTACTCCCTGGCCCATCGCACTATCTATCACTGGAAGCCAGTATGCATCGCACTTCCTTATTGTAGCAGGTGCAATGCATCCCTATTTCTGTGAAGCACAGGTGCGATGACTAAGTAATCCTATTTCTCTCCTTGAAATTTGGTGTTTTTTGTCCTTGTTTTCAGCTCTGTTTAGTTGTTTTTTGTTGCTTATGAACAATATCTCATTGCTGAAGCTTGCCTACATTACATAGTTTAGCCTCCATTGATTAGGATTAGTAAAATTTTTTATGTATTTGTCCATCATTTACAATCCTTTGTCGAAAAGTTGCTTAAATCGATCTGTCGTTTTGGCACAAAAGTGTCGTAACTGTTGTTTTGTGTCAAAAAAGAGAAGTGTCATTGAGTCTTCCTTTTCTAGATAGTCGATTGAACTTTTTGTCATGTATTTGATTTGATTTGTTGATATTTGAAGTGTCAAAAGCATTTTCTATTTAAAATCAAAAAGCGTCGTTTAGTCTTCCTTTCTATTTTGAAAAAGAAATTGTCGAAATGTTGCTTTGAGTAAAATATTTCAGATCTTTGCTATACTTAGTTTTCCTTTTTGGAATTCTTCACATTAAGGGGAAAAAAAATCAAATACATGCATTTGCATTTGCATTTAGAGTGTGTGTGAAAAATGATCTAAGAAAAGTGCATTTAGTCTGTGCTCTTTGCTCTTTGTTTGAAAGAAATTGAATCTTCTTTCCTTAGTAGCTAGGATTTTCATTGCTAAAAATAAACAATGATTGTTTATCATTGTAGATTGCATTTTTAGAAATTTTACATCTACATCATGTGTTGAACCATTGAAACGCAAACTTCTAAACAAGATCAACTCTAAAATTAATATCAATGAACTTAACAATGCTTTGGAACCTACGCAACACATTTATAGGTCTAGGCTAGAGACATGTTCCAGCGTCGTAAAATCTAGTAACTATCATTTCCATTGAAGTTTGGGTGATTCCTCCTCTTTGATATGACAAGTGCTAGCATGGACTTGCGTTTCTCGTACCGTCGAGTATATATTGGGAGACCACAATAGGCTTATATCCTTTATCCATAGGAAGCCATATTTTCCGCCCTATCGATCGCAATGCACTGAACACAACATTTGGGAAGATTGACTACCATACATAAATCCTTGGTAATTTCTCTTTAATTTATCACCAAGGTGTATATTGCAGTTTTTCAATTGGTTTGGTAATCCCTCAGTCTAGATTTCCAGAGTAGTCACTTTCATTCCTTTTCGACTCCTTAAAAGAAAAGGTCTATCTGAGCACTTGTCTCTTCAGACTCATTAAAAATCGAAGGGGATTAGAATCATCTTTAAATTTTTCTCAACTATTAAAAATTGAAAAAGCAAAGTTGTGTCAAAGCGTCATTAAAATTTATTAAATTCGGAATAACATCCCTATTCCTTCGTTGATCTTAGGTTGAGATAATGGAGTCCACCAATCATGGAATCCCTCTTGAGGGGAATCCTAGTCCATTTTCTTCTTGGGGAAATATTGGTGCTCTGTATATGGCCACATTTTCCCTTCCAGGAATCACAATTGGTCTTCCGGTATGGCTATTCTCAACCTCCATCGTTCAAAATTCCATAATTCCTCAATAATCGAATCAGCAACCAGTTGATATTGAAGTTGACCCTTCACCTTCTACTTCGTTTGTTTCTCCCTCCCCTTCTTCCTCATCGCTTGGTGAAAATAGTGATGCTAGTAACCAGGTGACTGAGAAGAAGAAGAAAGGGAAGGAGAAGAAGAAGAAGAAGTCAATTAAGCAAGGGGGCAACCATGAATCATCAGGTGAAAATATACACATTAAATCTCCCAAATTTCCTTGCATAATTTGTAGAGGAGACCATTTTCATCGAGACTGTCCAAGCATTCCTCGGATCTTGAGAGAATGGTCCCCCGTTCCCACCAGTCAGTGTCATCAACCTCTGGTGATCATGTTGACAGCACACCATCTACTAGTAATAGTGGAAAGAAAGGAAAGGTCAAAATTCCATGTAAGTTATGTGAAGGGGACCATACCCTCCCCCGTTGTCCTTTTTTGGATGAAGCCAAAGGATTCTTGCATAACCATCCTACTTCACCGTAGTGACTTCCATCTGGATACAAGAAGCTCTCCCTAAGTTCTTTACTAGTTGAAAATCTGACTGACATAACTCAATCGTAGGTTGAAACACCTATCGTTGAAAGTGAATCTTCTAAGTCCATACTGGACCAAATTCAATAGGTCGAGATGGCAGTTGACCCAGTTTTACCTTCAGAAGGTCCACCTTCAGATGATACCATTCCCAAAGAGAATGAGAACAATGTTGTTCAAATTCTTTTTGTTACTTCAGAGTCCTATGAACTTGGGGGAAATCTGCCCATTCCTTCACAACAGGAGGAAAATCCCCTAGTTCCCACTACTCAAGGGGTCAATTCAACCGTTTATTCGGTACCCCCTCCAAGTAATGTAGTCACTTCCTTTGATTGGAATCAACTAGCAAGATCCCGCCTTCCTTCTAATGTACCATTCCGGATCATAGTACAAGTTTACAAAATGATCGTGTCTGGCACTATCATAGATGAAGGGGCTTCAGTGAGTATCCTTTCCTCAACTGTTTGGAAAGCACTTGGTTTGCCATCGCTTATGCTTGTTACATAGAGTTTGTCAGGCTTTAACAAAGGAACTAGTGGACCATTAGGGATCCTTCCTAAGTTACTGATTACTTTGAGAAGGAAAACCATTCACTTGAATGTGATGGTAGTTCAAGGGATGTTATATTAAAATCTTCTCCTTTGATGTGATTATGTTTATAACATGGAAGCTATTGTTTCAACACTCTTTCGGGTGATGTGTTTCCCACATGAAGGCAAGATTGTCACTGTCGACCAGCTTTCATTTCTCGATTCAAGCACAGCTCCAAGTCAAACATCATCCCTAAATAGTCCTTTTGCATCAAGAATGTCTCTTCAACCTTCATTCCATCCACCTAATTACCGTGAGTAGTCTGGTGAATATAACGAAGCTTGGGGGCATGCACCCTTGTTTGGTTTGGTGGATGAATCCAGTTGAAAAGAGAGGTTTCCCTGTAGGTTATGTGATTGGAAGTGTTATCTCACACCATTCACCTTTGTCCACTATGTGGACGAAGCCAAGGAAGTGTTTTGACCGCCGACTAAAACCATCCTGCTTAGCCATAGTGATTTCCATATGGTTACTGGAGACTCTCCTTTTCTTGATGCTTGGGGGCATGCAAACCTTTTTATGCAAACTAAAAACGACAAATTTCATTTTTTTAGCTTTTTAGCTTTTTAGCTTTTTTAGTTTTTTACTTCTTAGGTTAGGTGATTGGTCTGACACACCATTCACTTTTGTCTGCATCGCAGACAAAGCAAAGGAAGTATTTTGTCCAGTTGTTGATGAAACTATCCTACCTAACTTCAGTAGTTCCTTAGCTTTCTAGTTTTTCTAGCTTTTTTAGCTTTTTAGTTTTGTCGTTTCTAGCTTACGTAAAAAGAAACATGAGCAATGTTATCGCATGGTTCAAGCTCGTTAAAAATTAAGCCTACCACCATGAGCAATGTTTCTGCAAGGTTCAAGCTCGTTAAAAAATAAACTTGCCACTAAGCATATGTTCCCCCAGAGTTCAAGCTTGTTAAAAAATGAACCCACCTTCGGTAAATAACCTTTTTGATTGCCATAATGTCAGCCTTTTGAACCTTGGTCGTGTTCCTGCCATCACCTCCATTATTTGGGCCAATCATATGCTTCCACTTGATTGTTTACCATTTTGAGGAACAACTGCGATGAGTGGTCTTGTTAGCCATCCTCTTCACATCACCATGTTTTATTAAGTTCCAAGCTTACCCGGAACCAATTGCTACCCTAAACGCCACTCATTCCTCAAAACCAAATCTCATTTAAACCCTTTTTAGACTCATTAAATATGAAAAGATTGTTGAGCTATTTGTCTTTCCAGCTCGTTAAAGTGATTGGAAGTGCCATCCCTCCTGTATATTTTAATATTTTTTAGACCTGAGGGATTATCTCACGAAATCGAGAGCTTGTTTTTTTGTCTCACTAAACCTATCGAAAAATCATCCCTTTCGTATTATTTTATCCTTTTTCGGACTTAAGGGATTACGCTACAAAAAAGAACTATTGGATTTTCCTTTTCGTCCCTTTTCAAACTCTCTAAACATGAAAAGGACTGAGTTATCCTTGTCGTGAAACTCATTAAAACAATAGCAACAAACTTGTCCACATAGACAAGAACAAGTTTCACTGTCGCTAGGCTCGCTAAAACATAGCGACAGGTTTTCCTGAAGGGAAAATTATAGAACAAGCATATGTTATCCTCCTCAAGCTTGAAAAAAATAAAGAGGTACTGGTCAGCAATGACTGGGGAAAAAGGGAAGAAAACTTGAAGAATTTTATTGATAGCAGGTCACTCTTGAACATGATGCTTTCACTCCATCACCATGATTGAGTCGGGTTGGGTTATTTCCATTCATCGGTCATTTCACCATTGGTCTTCCATACCATCCATTTTTGGGGTTAACGCTACCAATCCATCTCAGTGTCACAGATATGTTCAAGAGAAGTCATTCAGAGAATTTACCATCCAGTTAATGCCTCATCCACTACAATACCTTCACCCTCCATTTTTCATGACTGCCATTCTTGAAACTTGTGTCGTCAGATCGTTTCTCACCTCCAGAAAATCATATGTTTTGTTTCGTGTCGTTGATGTGGGATACATTAAGGCCCTCCTACAACACGTCACTTCTTGTCGACATCAGCTCATTATCCAAGAAGTTGACTTAGAAACAACCCTTTCAGTACTTTGAAGCTTGCATGCCTCAATGGCAAGTTTCTCACTTCCTGCGACAAGTTGACATTAATTACCTTCAACCGAAAGATTTTGCGTGGTGTTCGACATCAAATCATATATTCAAACCATGTGAAATGTAATCTAGTACCTTGAGGGTCATCATCATCGTCGGTGATTCCTCTCGCATCTGTTAACAACTTACATTATTGGCTGGTAATCAGGCAATGTCTTTCCATGTTCGACTTCAGGACATCTTTTCACATGGATCAACTTGTACATCAGCTGAAGATTGAATGAGTTTGAAGACCTCGGATCTAGTTTCATCCATCTGGGCTACGATATTTTCAGGAATATAAAGACATCAAATGTACACAAAAGCTGCATAGATGGTCATCCAAGCCAAGGATAATGACTCTCCATATGGAGAATCACCAGTCTGCAACTACAGACGATTATTTGTTCTATGTACATGAAAATGAATTTATAAAGCTGAACATGGGAATTCCCGCCTCAGCTAGATCATGAAAATAATATGATGATGATGTACTATATTGTATCTTATACAAGACACCTTCCAGTTTCGAATACCTCGGATCCTCATGATAAAGCATTTCACTCGACATCAAAAGATTTACGACTTCATGCTTTAGGGGGCAATTGTTATAGACATATTTGGGCACTTCAACCCCAATATTATATGTCGATAAACTAGGGCTCTTTAACCCCTAAAATTGTTGTTTCATACACTAAAGGATCATGGTCAACTGATTACATCATTCCCCAAAAGTTCCACCTGAAAAACCACTCAGAATTGGCCAAAACTGGACCATACTGACTGCTCCACTGTCAGGGTGCATTGCATACTGACTTCTACACTAGCCAGGTGCGGTACATAATGAAGAGGACTTCTGTGGGGTGCAATGAGCGAGAATGGACAAATGTCCGAGACAGTTTGCTAAGTGGATGCTCATGGAATCTTCTAGAAACTTCTCCTATGACACTTGCCTCTTTGAATTCGCCCAAGGATGAGTAAGAGATCCAAGAAATCTCCAAGTGGAACCAATAACAACAAGTGGAATGACACTAATAAAAAACCCAGAGATGACTCACACCTTGTAGACATCTATAAATGGAGCCCTCATTTGAGAGATCTTAGAGGCTGGAATTTTGTAATTTGCAAGGAGGTGCTGATAGTTTGTCTTTGAGAAAGAGCATTGTATTGTTCATGAGGTGAAGAGGGCTTTGGTGATGGGAGGATGATGCTGGATCAGACAGTTGGGTTGTAATTCTCCCTTCTATTTTAATAAAGTTCTTTGAGTTTTCCTCCATATAATCGTGTATTTTTGAATGTTGTTATTTGTGAATGCCATTATATGTCCATTGTATTTCTGATTCTGCAATGCTTATGATATAATAGATCGAGATGCTTTGATGGTGTTTTGTTACTTTGTCTCTACAGGTATTCTTTAAGCGAGGTAAGTAGGAGAGGAATTGCAAGTTCTGTCAAGGGGGAGAGAAAATCAAGCAAGGAGTCAAGCGGAAGATCCAAGTTGGTTCCTTTGCTTCTCTCTTATCTATCATACATAGAGGAAATCCCAAATTTCTTTGATTGTTTGTTTCTGGGATAGCCGCTAATACTAAAGGGCTAGCAGATTGAAAAGACACTATTTTTCCCTGAAACACTACCCTTTTGCCATTACTAATAATTTCTTATAGAAACTTTGTCAAATCTGTCTTCAAATATTCCATGCTTTTCTTCAAATCTGTCTTCAAATCGTCCATCTTAGCTTCCACGACATCCATCTTAGCTTCCACGCCATCCATCTTAGCTTCCACACCATCCATCTTAGCTTCCAAGTCATTCATCTTAGCTTTTACACCTTTCTTTAAACCATCCATCTTAGATTCTGTCACTTTTTGTGCGAGTGACATTTGTTGCACTTGGTCTTGTAATTTTGATATATCATGTTGCATTTCTTCCTCTTCTTCATGAGTCATGCTAGAGCTTTCAGGTTTCTTACTAGGTGTTTCCATTTTCTTTCTTTGGGGCATCAATTAGTGATAATAATTCTTCACTATGCCCTTTGAATTCCTTCAAACTAAT
This sequence comes from Pinus tabuliformis, assembly GCA_031772625.1. Classification (NCBI taxonomy): domain Eukaryota; kingdom Viridiplantae; phylum Streptophyta; class Pinopsida; order Pinales; family Pinaceae; genus Pinus; species Pinus tabuliformis. The sequence continues at coordinate 119,974,947 of CM062812.1, read as the reverse complement.
TTTTCAAACCAAACTTATGCAAAAATTTAAAAAAAAAAACTACACACCTTCTTTTTTCCACTTTGTAGGAGCTTGATGTTGAATATGATGTATTTCGGTAATTCTGGATCTCCAAGGTCTAAAATTTCTTCCTATGGTAACCCTCTGAGTAATATTTCTAACTCCACAAGTCTGATCAAGATTGGATTCTCCAATGAAGAGTTATGCCAAATCTCCCATGATGATGTGAGTATAGACTTGTCCAGTAGAGCGAACTTGTACGACGTGCCGCGAGTCCCTGTTTCAACCTTAGGTTCTGCAAATGGTACCCCAAAAGCTAAAGTCTGTCCTCTTTCTGTAACTTCTTAAGAAAATTCAATCTGATGCTCTGAGAGAATGTTATGATGATCTTCCCAAGGTGACCTGTTTGGCATGTAATTCGAGGGTCTGCAAAACCCTAAATTCCTTAGATTATATCTCTTAAAATATAGCGAGACATGATCTGAAATTTAGATTCGAGGTTCAGAACGATTTCTTCTCAAATGGGTTTTTTGTTTAGCTTCTGAAACTTCATAGTGAAAACGTTATAGCGAAAATTCCACGATGACCTGTTTTAGATGAAATTCTGGAGCTTGCCAAAACCCTATATTCCTCAGATCATATTTCCGAAAATATAACGAGACAAGATATGCAATTTGGATCCAAGGTTCAACAAGATTTCCTCTCAAAAAATTTTTTTTCGCTTCTGAAATGTCGCAGAAAAAAAGTTATAGAGAAAATTTCACGATGACCTGTTTGGAGCAGCGAAACCCTAGAATCCAAAGCTCTGATACCAAATGTTATGAAAGCAGCTTACAAAAAGATAGAAAATATAGATGAACGCCTTAGAAATAAGCCTCTTCGAGGGGGAAACCTCCTTTAAATTACATAAATGAACAATTCTTGGATGATACAAATGACAAAACCTCCTTTCTATATATAGGAGCCCAAGGGGTCACAATATAACCAAGCCGACCTAAAAATAATAATATAAAGGCACAAAAATAACAATAGTGAGATTCTATGGGGTACAATAATAACAATACGGGGACAATAGGGGCACAACAATAACAATAAGGGATACAATGAAAATAGTAATGGGGGAATCACTAGTGTTATAGGGCCCTAACAATGTATACTCTGAAATATTTGATAGCCTTAACCAAATCTAAAGCTTGTTTTCCATGATATTGTATTTAACTATGGCATCTCTTAAGGATTTACTAAAGAATGTTATTGGTTGTTCATATCCTTGATTGTTCTTTTGCAGTAAGACTGCTACAATAGTGTGTTTTGAAGCAAAAGAAAAAATGATAAAATATTTATTAAATTCAGGACTAATCAGGACTGGAGTCTTGGTTAATGCTTCCTTAATAGCTTCAAAGGATTGTTTGGCCTCCAATGTCCATTTAATCATTGAGTCCTTTATTAGCATGCTATTTAACTTCCTAATTAATTCTGCTAGAATTGAGATAAATCTAAGGAAATTAATCTTACCTATAAATGATTGTAGCACTTTAATGTTTCAGGGATGTGAAATGGTCAAAGTGGATTCAATTCTAGCAGGGCCTATCCTAATCCCATATTTAGATATGATGTGTCATAACAACTTTCCCTCTTCTAGACCGAAAAGTGTCATTTTAGGATTTAGAGAAATCCCAAATTTCCTGCATATGATCAATACTCTTCTGAGGTGGTCTAAGTGTTCATTGTCAAATTTAGAGAAGACTATGATGTCATCCTGGTATACTACTAAGAAATCATGGATTTCCTTGGCAAAATCTATATCCATAGCTCTTTGAAATGTGTCGCCTACATTCATTAATCCAAAGGGCATCTTCAAATACATGAAGGTACCCCAAGGAGTAGTAAACACAGTTTTGGCTTGGTCCTTAGGTTGGACTAATATTTGGTTATACCTAGAGAATCCATATAACAGTGAAGTCCTAGATGAACCTACTACCCTTTGAAATATATGGTCCATTTTTGGTAAGGGGTAGTTGTCTTTTAAAGAGACCTTGTTTAAGTTTCTAAAATCTACACAAAGTCTAATTTCACCTGTCTTTTTCCTGGTTGTAACTAAGTTTGAAATCTAGTCTGAGTATCTAATGGGGGCTATTATTTAGGCATCAAACATTCTTTTAACCTATTTTTCTATGGATGGCATAAGAACTGGGTTTATTATTCTAAGTTTTTGTTTGAAAGGTTTATGATCTTCTTTTAAAGGTATTTTGTGTTGGATTACGCTGGTATCATAAAACTTTAAGTCTTCATAACTCCAGGTAAATACATCCTGGAACTCCTTAAACAGATTGATATATTTGACCTTTTCCTCTGGGGCTAAGGTGTTAGATAGCTTGATGAGTTTTGGTTTATCCTTAGTCCTATGTTAACCTCTTCTATTTCAGCGCTCAGAGGTTCCATTTTAGGTTTCCTAGCTACATCATTAGAGTCAAATAAATCCTCTAAAGGTACTAATCCTTTATAAAAAAAATTATTTTTCAAATTAAGAATCTATGGATCATCATCCATCATTTCTGTTAGCTACCTATACCAATAGGTTTCATATTTCATGATTGGCAAGGGAAGGGCCAAAAATGCTCTGCTTTGATTATACAAAGATCCCATATTTCCTAGAGAAGACAAGGCATGTATAAAAGCTTAGCCTTGTTCCAGTGTTGATGGATGATTCAACAGTCTAATCTGGATCGTGTCATGTTTTAAATTTTCAGTTGTAGAATAGAGAAAGGAGTCTGTCCAAACTGTTTAATCCTGGCAGACAAGTAGTTCAGGTAGAGAAGAAAAGGCTCCCAACAGCTTAATCTGGGACCTTGGAAGAAATAAGGGTAGAAGTAGATAGAAAAACAAAAGAAAAAGCCAAAGAAAAGAAAAGGCAAGTAAGGGTCTGCAAGCCTAAGTGCACCCTCCAAGAAGAAACAAAAAATGCTAGGCAAAATAGCTGGGTAAGTAGATGGGGTTGCAGAAGTGGTATTCATTTCAGATTTAACCTTGATAATCAAGATGAGAAAAGAAAAGCAAAGGAGCATGTCTAACCTCCCTTTTTCCCCTTTTCATGTCATTTACTAAAATTCCCTCATCAGTTGAGATCCATGGGAGAATTATGGTTTCATGGTGGTTCTTAATCTTTTAAGAAGCCACTTTTCTTGTCTAAAGTTCTTTTCATTTTGATCTACTCCCTAAACTAAGTGAGTTTCAAACAAACTTAGTGGTTTCCCCTTCATTTACCCTTTCATACATCTTAACCCCTAACTCTACTATCTAAATCCCCTATGTCCCCCTTTCCCTACTATAATAACACTATGGTGTATAAATCCCAGCACTATGTACATATCCTCCTCTTGGCACTATAGCCAAATAAATGGTCAAGGGAGACTTTAGTCCATCTGGGACTGTGGTCAACCCTATCTTGGAGCTGCTCTAACCTCTGGTTATGAGCAGCAACCTCTTCCCTCAGCCCTCACCGTCCCTCTGCTCAAAAACACAAAAAACCCCTTTTCCCTTGCTAAAATCACTCCTATAAACCCCTTTTCTCTTATAAAACCCTTGAAAAACCCTTGAAAAACCCGAAAAATCCCCAAAACACATGAAAAACCCACTATCCCAAGGTTCCCCGCCCGAAATATTAAATTGAATATTATAATAGGCCAGCGGCCCCCCCCCCCAAACCTGCACGATCCGTCGGAGGGCCCGCCAGCCGTCGATCTTCCGCCACCCATGATCCAACGGTGGGCGGTCATTTCTGTTCCCCGACCTGCCGACCTTTAGCGTCCGGGGAAAATGGTTTTCCGCCCCGTACAGGGACGCGTGTCAAACGCTGGGGTTGTTCGGAGCCCCCCTCCCCAATACCACTCATCAGCAAAGGCGGTGCGGGGAACCCACTTACCACCATTCCGATACCGCCGTCCCTTATGTCATCGTTGCGTCATCCTGACGTAGCACCTTTCGCCCACCCCCGCGCCATGTGATCCTCCACGTACTCCTGCCACCTTATTCACCTGCCACCGTGTCCTGCCACCCTGGCTCACACCTCAGCAGCCACGTCACCTCCATACCCGGGCCCCGCCATGACGTCATGCTGACGTCATCGGCGGAAAAGCGCCAAATGCATACTTTTTCCAAATTTAACGTTATAAACGACCAAATGAGCCGTTTTTGGTCATTTTCACGCGCAAAAGAAGTAGCCGTTGTCAACCAGCTGCCGCGAAATTTGTCCCCAGCCATCAAATTCAACATTTCGACCGCTGCAAGTCCAGAATTCGACGGCATTAAACCTCCACTGCCCGGCCCGCAAGCTTCCAAGCTAGTTTTTCCAGGTATTTCACCAGTTTTCCCCACTTTTGCCCATGCATTCCAATTCTCTGTAGATTCACCATTAAAACACTGGTAAAAATCCTAAATTCAACTCTGCTTGTTACCTAAAGTAAGCCCAAGCAACCTGCACCACCCCTGAACTATAATTCGACATTGGAGCGGTCATTCCACGGGCTGAAACCATAAAATTGTCCTCGAGGTGCTCGGCATTGTTCCCTTTTGCCGAGTACAGGCCAGCTGCATTTTTACCAAAAGAAACCTCATTACCTCTGCAACTTACCCTTGCCAGTTCACGTCCTTGAGAGGTTGCAGCAAACTGCAGAAACCAGCTTGCATTTTCACTGAGAAAAACACTTCAGACTTGGTCTGTATTGGTCCTATTACTCAAGCTTTTAAAAAGACTTTGTAAACAATTGCCATCACCTTATTTCAAATCAAGTTTTGCAATGGCTGCTTCTGCATCCTCATCCCTCAGTGTAGCTCCATTGAATCCAACAAATAGAGAGCTGGAGGCCTTGCCATTTGTTGACAAGGACTGTCTTATTGAAGACTTTGAGGGCAACAGGGACTTCTTGCAGACCTTCAGTCAGTTGAGAGAGGACTATAAGGATGGTCATGGTACACATGGGATATGGGAGTCAAACCTACCATACTATTGTCTCCCAGCTGTAAATATCTTCCCTGAAATCATTTACCTATGTGCTGAAAACTATAATGTGCAGCACAGAACTGTTAGCACTCCATCTGGGAGGATCCTTTTCTACATTAATGCTGAGTCTATCAACAAAATGTTACATTTTGATCAGACAGAATTGCTAATCCCGTTTTCCATGAGCTATTTGCTAGAGACTGGTGAAAAGATGACCACTGAGCAGATTCAAAAGGTCACCAGAGATTTCATGAGACCTGAGTGCCAGCCTACAGAGCCACCTCCCTACCTGGGTATCCATTTCAATGATATAGGCAGGCTTTTACTGGACATGATTGCCTATGTGCTGGGATACAAAAACAGTGAGCATGTGGACAAAACAATGCTGGTATTGCTATCTGCTTATAGCCCACGCCAACCCCCTGCCAGGAAATATAACTTTGCTAAATTCATTGCCAATAAGATTCATGATCAGCTGAGCAAGGTGGACAGGCAGGGGGTCTTCAGGTACTCAGCCTATATTTACCACCTGTTCATGTACTATCACTCTGAAGCCTTCCCATGCTACATCAGAAGGCTGGATCACAAAGGGGAAAGAAGATCTGTTATCTTCTGGACCTCTGTCTTTCATAAGGTCACAAACTCACCCTATACCTACTGTGAATTTGTTGACCAATTTGTATACCCAGTCTCTTGCCTGTTGATGAGGTCCCCTCCTCCCAGAATATCAAATGAGATAAAGAAAGCCCTGCAGCTTTCTAGAAAATATAAAATAGGTGACTGGTACCTATATGAGAACCATACTGTCATTAGGATCTATGGCTGTGAGCTCTGTCCATACAGGCTCCCAAAATATGTACCTATGAGGTTATTTGCCTTGGAGTATTACAGGCAGTTGATTCAGTCAGACCTCACCCATTTCCACAGCGCCAAAAAGAAGGCCCACCTCAAGTTCAAACACGAGTTGGGCCCCTTCATCATGAACAAAAAAGAAGGGTGGGAAGAGGCAGACCTAATCCTCAAGGATAAATACAAGTTATCCTATAGTTTTTGGTGGGTCCATTATGACCCTCAAGGTTTCATCACTGCTAGAAGAAACAAGTATAGGCTTTTAGACATTAAACATTGCTAGTACTCTCACATTGAAAAATATGCCAACCTGCAAGAATGGCAGATGGACACTCTAGTTGAAAATCTAACTGAGGAAGAGAGAATGCTAAAGAGTAGGAGGGAGCTTGAAAAGACTATTGACCTAGACTATGTGCAGCAGGTACCTTTCAGACCGCCTTATTCAATAGGAGAAGGGACCTCGGCTACAAAGACTGCACCACAGGCACCTTCTACATCAGCACCAGTGTTAGATAAAGGCAAGGGTATAATGGGTACAGAAGAGGAGGTAACAAAAGAAAAGCCTGCCCCTGAAGCAGAGCAGCAAATAGGGCAGCAACAAGAACAGCAGCAAGGGCAAAATGTCCCTCCACAGACTCAGCTACCAGCAGCTCCAACACTGCAAATTCCACCTCCACAAAAAGAGCCAGTAACTGCCCCAATCTTACAGACCCCAGCACATGAGGAAAGGGGAACTAAAAGAGATAGAGAAGAGTCCCCTCCTCTCAGTGGATCCTCCCACCAGCCAGAAGCCAAAAGGCAAAGAGCAGACTCCCCAGAGGTAGAAGACATTACTGATGATGTCTTGGAGAGTGAAAGAAAAGACAAGGAGGGCAGTCAACACACAGGTACAAGCTCCTTTCAGTAGGAGCAAACTTTACAACTCGGCTTAGAGGTGTCCTCCTCTTCCCAGCTGACCAAGAAGCCCAAAAGCACCAAGGCTTCTTTCAAACAGATAAAAGCTCAGAATGAGCTACTAAGGGCCGAGGTCTACAAGCAATTCGTAGATGCAACACCAGCCCAGCAAGAGAGACTATTGTCGGTATATGACATTCAGCAGGAGAAATTGCTCCTGAGCCACTTCAAGCCAATGGGGCCGGAGCCTAAGACACCTGCAGATTTCATAAAGACAAGGGTGGAGGTCCTAGCCAGGGATATACATCCCATGGAACAGATTGAACTCCACAAGCAAACTGGAGAGATTGTCTATGCAACCCTAATAGAGAAGGCCACCTTGGCCCATGAGCTGAAGGAGTCCCTAAAAAACACCAACACCCAGTTGGATTTTGAGAGATTGTCATCCCAAGCCAAAGACAATAGAATAAAGTCCCTGGAGGAGATCATCATCGATCTAGGACATGATCCTAGTGATCCAACAGGTGTAAAGGCCCTCATGAAGAAAAAAGATGATGACTTGAACGCATTAAAGAAGAGGTTGAAGCTGCAGCCCACAGAGCACCCTCAAACAGCAGAACTTCAAAAGCAAAAACGGGCTGAGGACCAGCTAGACCTCCTAATGCAGCAAGACCAAAGGATTAGGGAACTGGAGAAAGAGCTGGAAGGAATATTACAGGAAAAACAAGCAGATTCCACTTCCCAAGCTCCTCCAACTACATCAACAACAGCAGCAACTTCAGGGGCAGCAGTGCCCCCTACAGCAGAAGCAGCAGGAACAGCAGCAGCCCCAGATGCCAGTCCAAGTATAGAAGAATTGACCAAGGCCGTCAAAGCAATGGAGCTCCAAGCAGACGAAATAAAGAAGGCCAAGGAAAAATTGGCAGAACTGGACTCCAAGTATACCAACTCCAAAATGACTGTAGCAGAACAGGGCAGAGAAATAAAGGCCCAAAGAGACAAGATAAAGGCCTTAGAAAAGGAGCTGAATCTAGAGACAGCTATGGCTGACATAAAGAGAATCCTATGGGCTAAAATTGGCCAATCCATCAAACAGCAGTGGAGGTCAATAAAAATAATGCATGAGCAGATGGATTTGATGGGCCAAGCACAAGCGGAAATTCAGAAGGCCAAGACAGTACTAGGAAACAAAACAGAACGGGCAAACAGGATGATAGACTTCCTGAATAGACAGGAAAGGGAAGAATTGGCAGCCATAGGCATTCCCAACAGAACAGAAGCTGTCCTCTCTGCCAAGAAGGCACTAACTCTAAGAAACTATATACAAACAGTAGAGAGGAAATTTTTTGAAATGCAAGCAGATGTGGAGGAATACAAGGCCAAAATGGGAGTGCTGCAAGCAAAAGGCCTGCCCAGCTTGCTAAGTGGTGCAGGAAAGCTGATCTCCCTAGATCAAATGGCCAACAAAATGGCAACCACTATTGAAAATCAGATCATTACATCTGGCAGTACATCTGAACCAGCAGGGCCTCCTACAGGACAAAGTTTATATGAAAAACTTGAAGGCATGTTCTTCATTGAGAATGAGGTGAATCACCTGTTTGAGACACCTCCCAATCTTTACAAACATACAAAGGCTGAGGAAACATTGATAAAAATACGCAGGCATCAAATGCCTAAGGAGGATTGGTGGCAGTTTATGCTTCAGATTTTGCCATGGTAATTCCAGCTGTTTGGTCACTGCCAGCTCAAAGTCACTTTAAAGACAGACAGCATGATAAAGTCAGCATTGAAAGTAGCTGAGTGATGACTCAGCATATAGACTCCATCGGCCAGCCAAAAGATAAAGAGTTGCGCAAATTTGGATAGCGTACCCTCAGCCGACTCCAACTTCCACCGGATCAACAGGCTCTGACCAATTTTGACAGCTAAAAGACAGGAAGTTATTACAGCATTAACTTTCTCAACTACTACACTCCAACAGTTGGCAGGATATTAATGCAGCATGTACTCTTCATTTTAGATATTTTCTTGTGTAAACTTTCTATATATACTCCCCTTGGTAAACTCATAAGGGTTGAGAATTTTCACTCTAAGGCATGTATACTGTATATTTTCAGAAGAGTTTAATACAAAGAGCAAGCTCAGCTCAGTGATTTTCTGGAAGTATGGTGTTTTGCTGATGATCTAAGTGCTGTTGCAGAATTCTTGTGTTGTCTGGTGGAATGATATGTTTTCTTAAATCTCTGTTTTGTTTTCCTATATTGTTACATGCTCATGTTTTCATCAAATCTAGCAATAAAGAAAAAGAATAGTGCAGGATATGTTTCCTTCACACCCTGTGCTCAATCTTGTTTTGCTGTAAATGTTTTCTTCAGAATTAAATGGACATGAATTCTTAAATGCTCATGTTTTGTTTAAATCTTTATTGTAAATGCTATTTAGAAATCCTTCACTGCTTCTAGGTAACATTATCTCTTTATCACTATTTCAGTATTTCAGTTTAATGAAAGATCCTTAAGTGCCTTTCATATTCTGAGCATATCACACTAAACCACAAATTCATAGCATCGTTTCTCAGACGGTTACCCAGCTCTGCAATTTCATTACTTTGTTAAATCAGCACACCAAACTAAAGGACCACTGACTCCATAGCCCAATGGACTAGAACTCTTTGGAAAATACATAAGCACCTTGACTGAAATTATCATCCAAGCAAAAAACTTAAAACAGACCTGAACTTATAGCTAGCCTAAAATCATTACAAACAGAGATAAATTATAAAGAGAGAGCCCTCTCTGACTACAGTTTGGCTAGAAACTGTCGTCCAAAGATTGGTTAGTGGTTACCCCGGCCGTATTCCCTTGGGAGTCATAGGGAACAACCTGGGTGTTAACATAATTGGCGACTCCACTGGGGACTTCTTAGGATTTTCCAATTTCTATACACCCCTCAAAGCCTGAAATCAAGCCTGAAACAAGTCAGGAGGCCTTCAAAACTGTTTCTGTATAACATTGACAGTTTTAGGGAAGAGCTCTTTCAAAGAATCTTCATCTCAGCTTTGAAATATATATAGTCATTCCAAAATCTTTATCCAGTCCTTGCAGATATAAAAACTTCCTATAAAGTCCTACAAAAAAAAAAACAATTAGAAGCTGGCTCCCAAGAAAAATCCACGGCATACTAGGGCAAGTCCTGACCCTAATCCACCCATCATTGTTGATAATCCAAATACCATCCCTAGAAACATCAGGAGGCAGCAAAGGCAGGAGCAGCCTGCTGATTTAACCTCGGACTTAGATCATCCCAGCCTCATCCCTACTCCATGCAAGGTCCTTTTCCGGTCTACCCCTAGTTCCCCTAGTTCACCATCCACATCTCAAAGTCCTCCTCTCACATCTTCATCCACTGCACATATCCCCTTAACCAACATCCTAGTTTCTACCCTTCCCATTAACCCTGTTATACCCATTAACCCTGTCATCCCATTTGCCCCTGTTAATCCTCTAAACCCGGTAAATATGGCCAATAGATATGCACCTTTGCAGTTACCTGCCAATCCTGCAGCTCTACCCCAAGACTACCAATCCAAAATCTCATATTTTGACTCCACTGGTTCTTTCACAGCTACTCAGCATGCCAAAAGGATGCAAGACCATTTTGAAAACTATGAAATAGATGATGACAGTGTGAGAATGAGAATCTTTGTCCAAAGTTTAACTGGTGATGTGAGAACTTGGTTTAGATCCCTGAATGCAAATTCTATCACAACTCCTGATGAGCTCTACCAAGCCTTTACTAACAGATGGGAGAAGAAGAAAGATCCTCTCCACATATTAGGTGAATATGACACTATCAGGAGAGGTCCCCAAGAGACAGTTTTGGAATATTGTGCTAGATTTAACAATGTATATAATGCAATCCCACAAAACTTAAGACCTCCTCCTGATTTGGCCTTGTACAAATTTCCTGATGGTTTTGACCCTGATATGGCCTATCAGTTGAAGGAGAGAGATCCCCAATCCCTTGCTGAAGCTCAAAGGGTTGCTGTCACAGTGGAAGCTAACCTGATTGCTAAGAGAAACAGAGCTAGGCTGGAAAAAAGAAACATTTTCAAAGAAGAACCCTCAGGCTTTGATCAAAAGCTGGATGCAATACTAAATAGCATGAAGAGATTGGGTGAAAGAGTGGAAACAGTAGAAAGAAAATCATCATGGGAAGCACCACAGAACAACCCTCCCAGGAATCCAAATTTTAGGAGAAATCAAAACCCAAACATAGGCAAGGTAAATACCGATCCAGACATAAGACCCCCTTTTCAAGAAAACTATGCAGAGACCTCTGCATCAGCTGAACCCAATGAAGATCCTCACATAAATTTAATGGGTTTGGATGGTGAGAGTCAAGTCTTCTTAACACAAGAAGATCATGATGATCAAGAACATCAGGAGGATGATGAAATCAAACTGTTCCAAACCAAATCAGGTGAATCGTTTGACTTTAAACAAGGCTATGACACTGTTGTCTATGAAGTCCATAAACAGTACAAGCTAAGGAGCAGAACTGTTAATGTAAATCTGCCTGAAAAGACTAAAGACAGCCAACAGCCCAAAAGAGCCATAGTGATGGAACCTGATGATAAAGTAAAATCGCCTGCACAAGAAGTAACTGTTGAAGAGGTCACTGAACCATTCCTCTTAAAACAGCCCATGGCTACATCATCCTCTTACCCTAATGCAAAGGTCACTCCTAAAGAGATGAGTAAGAAGGATAAGCCCCAACATCAGGATGAAAATCAAGAAGAAGAGTTAGTCAACAAAGAAAGGACTGTCATACATAACCCCAAAACCCAATTTGAAAAATCCTTTGACATAGAAACTGAAATTGGCAAGCTAAAGATAGCTATTCCTCTCTCTGAACTAGCCAAGCATGACATTTATAAACAACAGATCAAAAAATCCCTTCAACTGACCAATAGCAAAGATGATGTCAATGTGTTGGATGACACTCCAGAATTACTGTTTGGCCCAGAAGTGGATGGAAAAACAGTAGTCACAGGGATATTACCTTTTTATGTCAGCCTACATATTCATGACAAAATACTACACAATGCAATGTTTGATTCAGGTGCTTCTCACAACCTCATGCCAAAATCAGTCATGGAAAGATTGAATTTAGATATAACAAGACCATATAAGGACCTGTTTTCCTTTGACTCCAGCCAAGTCAAGTGTTTAGGTCTCATAAAAGATTTATGTGTGTCTTTGGTTCAATACCCAAATAAAACAATTCTAATGGATGTTGTAGTTGCTGATATCCCACCTAAGTATGGAATGTTGTTATCAAGATCATGGGGGGCTAAACTCCAAGGCTCCCTACAATTAGACATGTCATATGCCACTATCTCTGTTTTTGGGCAACCAAAAAGACTATACAGGGAAACACTTATGAAATATATGGTCAGCAGTGAAGAAAAACCTCAAAACTTTCCCATATATGCTGTCCACTCTGACATAGACTCATATATTCTATTCAATGACAACGCAACTCTCTCAAACAATGATGTTGGAACCAAGATACTAATACAGGAGGAAGACTCAAATGAAAGAATCATCACCCATGAAGCAACAGTCAATCAAACACTAGATACTGCTGCTATTCTAAGTATCAAACATACCCAATCAAATGATGAAACTGTCCTAGAGGACAAGCTAGAGGAAAAACCACAACTTCTACTCACATTGCCAGCCCATGAACAAATCATTAAATCTCCTTCCCAACAAGATATCCTATGGTTCCTTGAATTTGATGGTTCAGTCAACAAATTAGGGGCAGGAGCTGGAGTTTGGATACACAACAAAGAAAACAGCCATGCAGAAGGCAGAGCTTATAGATTAAACTTCAGATGTACCAATAACATGGCAGAGTATGAAGCCCTTTTACTAGGCCTCAAGTTAGTAAGGTCCTTACAAGCTGCCAGGGTTTCAATCATGGGAGATTCTGATCTGGTCATTCAACAAGTGAAAGGAAATTTTGTCACCAATGGCAAAAGGTTGAGGTCTTATAGGTCTGCTGTGACTGAAATACTAAACTCCTCTGAATTCCAAATCACCAAAATTTCTAGGACTCACAATCTTCATGCACATAGTTTGGCAACATTTGCTAGTACTTGCAAATTACCATTGGAACCGAACAACTGTTTCACAGCTGAAATAAAATACAGGCCCTCCATTCCAAACAATGTCAAAGATTGGAAAGTATTTGAGGATGATATGCAAATAAACAATTTTTTAACTTTACAACAAGAATTTGCAGGATTAAATATTGACACTGATACAGCAAGTCAATCACAAATACTTGACAGAGCAAGTCAATCACAACTACAGTTTCAACAGGTTGTTTACCCAATATCACCTAGAACAGCAAAACAAATGCTCAATCCAACCATTTTCAACAAGGAAAACATTCAGCAAATTCAACAAATTAACTGTGAAGAGGTAGCCAATGCTGAAGCTGAAATCATAGAGCTGAAAGACAATTTTCTTCCAACAGGCCTAACTCCATTAGAGGACATCTTTGATTCAAATGATATCCCTAGAAAGCCAAAAATGCAGCCATTAAATGCAACCATTGAAGAATGCAATATTGGTACCATTGACAAGCCCAAAATAATAAAACTGTCTGCATCCTTGCCTCCTGATCAAAAACCCAAATACATTGACCTTTTCAAAGAGTTTCAGGATGTCTTTGCATGGGGCTATGAGGATCTAAAGTCCTATGATACCTCAGTCATCCAGCATACTATTCCCCTCAAGCCTAATCAAAAACCATTCAAGCAAAAGCTAAGGAGGATCAATCCCATGCTCCTTCCTTCTATTGAAAAGGAGTTGCAAAAAATGTTTAAAGCTGGCATCATAGCACCAATCAGGTTTTCTGATTGGATTTCGAACCTAGTCCCTACAAGAAAGAAAACTGGTGAGATAAGGCTTTGTGTGGACCTAAGGAATTTAAATCAAGTATCACTCAAAGACAATTACCCCTTACCCAAAATGGACCACATTCTCCAAAGAGTGGTGGGGGCCTCAAGGATCTCACTGCTTGATGGATTCTCAGGCTTTAATCAAATCTTGGTACACCCTGATGACCAAGATAAAACTGCATTTACAACCCCATGGGGAGCTTTCAAATATGTTAAAATTCCTTTTGGATTGAAAAATGCAGGGGCAACATTTCAAAGAGAAATGGACATTGCTTTTGCAAAGGAGATTCATGACTTCTTAGTCATTTACTTAGATGACCTTACACCTTTCTCAAAATCAGACCAAGAACATATAAAACATTTGAGACAGATCTTCCTAAAATGCAGAAAATATGGAATTTCCTTGAATCCTAAGAAATCTTTATTTGGTTTGGAAGAGGGTAAACTGTTAGGACACATCATCTCAAAGGATGGCATAAGAATTGACCCAGATAGGATACAAGCTATCCTACAAATTCCCCACCCACGGAATGTCAAAGAGTTACAAGGATTCTTGGGAAAAATCAATTTCTTGAGAAGGTTTATCCCAAACTTAGCAGAACTAATCATATTATTAAATAACATGCTAAAAAAGGATTCAAAAGTCAAATGGACGGTTGAAGCCAATCAAGCAATTGAAGGTATAAAATTGGCCCTTACCCAAACCCCAGTCTTGACCAATCCTCAGTTTGATAGAGAATTTATCATTTTCTCTTTTGCCTCCCAGCATACTATTGCTGTTGTTTTGTTACAAAAAGATGACCAAGGAAATGAGAAGCCTATTGCTTTCTTTAGCAAAGCTCTTAGAGATGCACCTTTAAAGTATCAAATCATGGAAAAACAAGCTTATGCTTTGGTCAAAGCCATTAAAGACTTTAGGATTTATATCCTTTATTCCCATGTTATAGCATATGTGCCAAGTCCTATTGTCAAAGACATTCTCACTCAAGAAAATTTAGAGGGTAGAAGAGGAAAATGGATTGCCAACATCTTGGAATTTGATATTGAAATAAAACCTACAAAACAGATAAAAGGGCAAGGTTTGCCAAGTTAATGATAGAAGCAAACTTCCAAGCCCTAGACATCAATCAGCTGGACAGTGAACCGGAGCTGGCGACTCCAAAGATCAATGTAGCCTTTGAACAATCCCCCTGGTATTCTGATATCTGTTATGTGTTACAAAACCTGTGTGCCCCCCAGGACTGTCCAGAACTAAGTGTAGTTCTTAAAAATTAAAACCTCAAGATTTTGTGTGATGGATGGCAATCTGCTTTGGAAAAACCATGAAGGTATATTGCTGCACTGTTTAATTGAAAATGAAACTGACAATATCATAAAAGAATTTCATGCAGGTGACTGTGGTGGGCACTTGTACTGGAAGTCCACTGTGGACAAGATACTAAGGGCTGGATATTACTGGCCCACCATGTTCTCTGATGTCAAGAAATTCATCACCTCATGTCATAAATGTCAAGTGTTTGAGGGCAAAAGACAGTTACTGCCACTTCCCTTAAGACCTATTGCAACAGAGAGACCTTTTCAACAGTGGGGCTTGGATTTCATTGGGGAAATTCACCCCTCATCTTCAGGACAGCATAGATGGATTTTAACAGCAACAGACTACTTCACTAAGTGGATTGAAGCTGCCCCATGCAGACAAGCAAATGATTCAATAATTATTCAGTTCTTGGAGAACAATATATTGGCTAGATTTGGCTGCCCTGATAAAATAATCACAGACAATGCTGCAGCTTTCAGATCAAAAAAGATGGTGAATTTCTGCCACAAATTTCACATTACCTTGGGCCATTCTACTGCATACTATCCCCAAGGAAATGGCCTTGCTGAATCATCAAACAAAAGCCTTGTAAACATTATAAAGAAAGTGCTGGAAGAAAATAAGAAGAATTGGCATAAGAAGCTAGTTAATGCCTTATGGGCAGATAGACTAACAACTAAAAGATCAATTGGGACCAGCCCATATGAGTTGGTTTATGGTCTAGAAGCCAAATTCCCCTCATCACTAGGAGTGCCTGTTATGAAGCTTCTTCAAGAAAGCCAAGCTGAACCAAATGATATGCAAAGAAGAATCAATCAAATCATATGTCTGCAGCAAACCAGAGATCAAGTTTTCAGCAGAGTTCAAGTGTTACAAGAAAAGCTAAAGAAGGCTTTTGACCGCAAAACTAAGGCAAAAGATTTCAGTGTGGGAGACAAAGTCCTCAAGTGGGATGCAAGAAGAGAAGACAAAGGAAAACATGGAAAATTTGATTCCTTATGGAGAGGACCATTTGTTGTCCAAGCAGTGCAAGGTAACAACACTTACTTCCTAAAAAGTCTTAATGAAACTGACTTGGA
Source organism: Pinus tabuliformis (assembly GCA_031772625.1). NCBI lineage: Eukaryota > Viridiplantae > Streptophyta > Pinopsida > Pinales > Pinaceae > Pinus > Pinus tabuliformis. Next base: position 119,958,829 of record CM062812.1, on the reverse strand, counting down.
TGAAGGTCTTGTGAATGGTAGGATGCTGAAGCATTATTTTGACTATTACCCATGAGTGCAGCCTGAGGTTCCCTTGTATATATGCAGATGTATATATTATTTTCTGTTTAGATTGTAAAAATGCAGTTTTCCAAGTTTATTGACTGTCAGCAAAAGGCACATAGTTTTAGAGATCTACTAAGAAGGAAAAGCACAATTTTTGCATTTCAAAGCAGCACACTTCAAGTTTTGGGTAAAACATGTCAAGGGCCAAGGCAATCAGACCTGCTGTTCTTGGTTTTTCAAATGAAAAACCATCCCCATGTGGAGCCACTGTTAGCTACCTATACCAATAGGTTTCATATTTCATGATTGGCAAGGGAAGGGCCAAATATGCTCTGCTTTGATTATACAAAGATCCCATATTTCCTAGAGAATACAAGGCATGTATAAAAGCTTAGCCTTGTTCCAGTGTTGATGGATGATTCAACAGTCTAATCTGGATCATGTCATGTTTTAAATTTTCAGTTGTAGAATAGAGAAAGGAGTCTGTCCAAACTGTTTAATCTTGGCAGACAAGTAGTTCAGGTAGAGAAGAAAAGGCTCCCAACAGCTTAATCTGGGACCTTGGAAGAAATAAGGGTAGAAGTAGATAGAAAAACAAAAGAAAAAGCCAAAGAAAAGAAAAGGCAAGTAAGGGTCTGCAAGCCTAAGTGCACCCTCCAAGAAGAAACAAAAAATGCTAGGCAAAATAGCTGGGTAAGTAGATGGGGTTGCAGAAGTGGTATTCATTTCAGATTTAACCTTGATAATCAAGATGAGAAAAGAAAAGCAAAGGAGCATGTCTAACCTCCCTTTTTCCCCTTTTCATGTCATTTACTAACATTCCCTCATCAGTTGAGATCCATGGGAGAATTATGGTTTCATGGTGGTTCTTAATCTTTTAAGAAGCCACATTTCTTGTCTAAAGTTCTTTTCATTTTGATCTACTCCCTAAACTAAGTGAGTTTCAAACAAACTTAGTGGTTTCCCCTTCATTTACCCTTTCATACATCTTAACCCCTAACTCTACTATCTAAATCCCCTATGTCCCCCTTTCCCTACTATAATAACACTATGGTGTATAAATCCCAGCACTATGTACATATCCTCCTCTTGGCACTATAGCCAAATAAATGGTCAAGGGAGACTTTAGTCCATCTGGGACTGTGGTCAACCCTATCTTGGAGCTGCTCTAACCTCTGGTTATGAGCAGCAACCTCTTCCCTCAGCCCTCACCATCCCTCTGCTCAAAAACACAAAAAACCCCTTTTCCCTTGCTAAAATCACTCCTATAAACCCCTTTTCTCTTATAAAACCCTTGAAAAACCCGAAAAATCCCCAAAACACATAAAAAACCCACTATCCCAAGGTTCCCCGCCCGAAATATTAAATTGAATATTATAATAGGCCAGCGCCCCCCCCCCCAAACCTGCACGATCCATCGGAGGGCCCGCCAGCCGTCGATCTTCCGCCACCCATGATCCAATGGTGGGCGGTCATTTCTGTTCCCCGACCTGCCGACCTTTAGCGTCCGGGGAAAATGGTTTTCCACCCCGTACAGGGATGCGTGTCAAACGCTGGGGTTGTTCGGAGCCCCCCTCCCCAATACCACTCATCAGCAAAGGCGGTGCGGGGAACCCACTTACCACCATTCCGATACCGCCGTCCCTTATGTCATCGTTGTGTCATCCTGACGTAGCACCTTTCGCCCACCCCCGCGCCATGTGATCCTCCACGTACTCCTGCCACCTTATTCACCCGCCACCGTGTCCTGCCACCCCGGCTCACACCTCAGCAGCCACGTCACCTCCGTACCCGGGCCCCGCCATGACGTCATGCTGACGTCATCGGCGGAAAAGCGCCAAATGCATACTTTTTCCAAATTTAACGTTATAAACGACCAAATGAGCCGTTTTTGGTCATTTTCACGTGCAAAAGAAGTAGCCGTTGTCAACCAGCTGCCGCGAAATTTGTCCCCAGCCATCAAATTCAACATTTCGACCGCTACAAGTCCAGAATTCGACGGCATTAAACCTCCACAGCCCGGCCCGCAAGCTTCCAAGCTAGTTTTTCCAGGTATTTCACCAGTTTTCCCCACTTTTGCCCATGCATTCCAATTCTCTGTAGATTCACCATTAAAAAACTGGTAAAAATCCTAAATTCAACTCTGCTTGTTACCTAAAGTAAGCCCAAGCAACCTGCACCACCCATGAACTATAATTCGACATTGGAGCGGTCATTCCACGGGCTGAAACCATAAAATTGTCCTCGAGGTGCTCGGCATTGTTCCCTTTTGCCGAGTACAGGCCAGCTGCATTTTTACCAAAAGAAACCTCATTACCTCTGCAACTTACCCTTGGCAGTTCACGTCCTTGAGAGGTTGCAACAAACTGCAGAAACCAGCTTGCATTTTCACTGAGAAAAACACTTCAGCCTTGGTCTGTATTGGTCCTATTACTCAAGCTTTTAAAAAGACTTTGTAAACAATTGCCATCACCTTATTTCAAATCAAGTTTTGCAATGGCTGCTTCTGCATCCTCATCCCTCAGTGTAGCTCCATTGAATCCAACAAATAGAGAGCTGGAGGCCTTGCCATTTGTTGACAAGGACTGTCTTATTGAAGACTTTGAGGGCAACAGGGACTTCTTGCAGACCTTCAGTCAGTTGAGAGAGGACTATAAGGATGGTCATGGTACACATGGGATATGGGAGTCAAACCTACCATACTATTGTCTCCCAGCTGTAAATATCTTCCCTGAAATCATTCACCTATGTGCTGAAAACTATAATGTGCAGCACAGAACTGTTAGCACTCCATCTGGGAGGATCCTTTTCTACATTAATGCTGAGTCTATCAACAAAATGTTACATTTTGATCAGACAGAATTGCTAATCCCATTTTCCATGAGCTATTTGCTAGAGACTGGTGAAAAGATGACCAGTGAGCAGATTCAAAAGGTCACCAGAGATTTCATGAGACCCGAGTGCCAGCCTACAGAGCCACCTCCCTACCTGGGTATCCATTTCAATGATATAGGCAGGCTTTTACTAGATATGATTGCCTATGTGCTGGGATACAAAAATAGTGAGCATGTGGACAAAACAATGTTGGTATTGCTATCTGCTTATAGCCCACGCCAACCCCCTGCCAGGAAATATAACTTTGCTAAATTCATTGCCAATAAGATTCATGATCAGCTGAGCAAGGTGGACAGGCAGGGGGTCTTCAGGTACTCAGCCTATATTTACCACCTGTTCATGTACTATCACTCTGAAGCCTTCCCATGCTACATCAGAAGGCTGGATCACAAAGGGGAAAGAAGATCTGTTATCTTCTGGACCTCTGTCTTTCATAAGGTCACAAATTCACCCTATACCTACTGTGAATTTGTTGACCAATTTGTATACCCAGTCTCTTGCCTGTTGATGAGGTCCCCTCCTCCCAGAATATCAAATGAGATAAAGAAAGCCCTGCAGCTTTCTAGAAAATATAAAATAGGTGACTGGTACCTATATGAGAACCATACTGTCATTAGGATCTATGGCTGTGAGCTCTGTCCATACAGGCTCCCAAAATATGTACCTATGAGGTTATTTGCCTTGGAGTATTACAGGCAGTTGATTCAGTCAGACCTCACCCATTTCCACAGCGCCAAAAAGAAGGCCCACCTCAAGTTCAAACACGAGTTGGGCCCCTTCATCATGAACAAAAAAGAAGGGTGGGAAGAGGCAGACCTAATCCTCAAGGATAAATACAAGTTATCCTATAGTTTTCGGTGGGTCCATTATGACCCTCAAGGTTTCATCACTGCTAGAAGAAACAAGTATAGGCTTTTAGACATTAAACATTGCCAGTACTCTCACATTGAAAAATATGCCAACCTGCAAGAATGGCAGATGGACACTCTAGTTGAAAATCTAACTGAGGAAGAGAGAATGCTAAAGAGTAGGAGGGAGCTTGAAAAGACTATTGACCTAGACTATGTGCAACAGGTACCTTTCAGACCGCCTTATTCAATAGGAGAAGGGACCTCGGCTACAAAGACTGCACCACAGGCACCTTCTACATCAGCACCAGTGTTAGATAAAGGCAAGGGTATAATGGGTACAGAAGAGGAGGTAACAAAAGAAAAGCCTGCCCCTGAAGCAGAGTAGCAAACAGGGCAGCAACAAGAACAACAGCAAGGGCAAAATGTCCCTCCACAGACTCAGCTACCAGCAGCTCCAACACTGCAAATTCCACCTCCACAAAAAGAGCCAGTAACTGCCCCAATCTTACAGACCCCAGCACATGAGGAAAGGGGAACTAAAAGAGATAGAGAAGAGTCCACTCCTCTCAGTGGATCCTCCCACCAGCCAGAAGCCAAAAGGCAAAGAGCAGACTCCCCAGAGGTAGAAGACATTACTGATGATGTCTTGGAGAGTGAAAGAAAAGACAAGGAGGGCAGTCAACACACAGGTACAAGCTCCTTTCAGCAGGAGCAAACTTTACAACTCGGCTTAGAGGTGTCCTCCTCTTCCCAGCTGACCAAGAAGCCCAAAATCACCAAGGCTTCTTTCAAACAGATAAAAGATCAGAATGAGCTGCTAAGGGTCGAGGTCTACAAGCAATTCGTAGATGCAACACCAGCCCATCAAGAGAGACTATTTTCGGTATATGATATTCAGCAGGAGAAATTGCTCCTGAGCCACTTCAAGCCAATGGGGCCGGAGCCTAAGACACCTGCAGATTTCATAAAGACAAGGGTGGAGGTCCTAGCCAGGGATATACATCCCATGGACCAGATTGAACTCCACAAGCAAACTGGAGAGATGGTCTATGCAACCCTAATAGAGAAGGCCACCTTGGCCCATGAGCTGAAGGAGTCCCTAAAAAACACCAACACCCAGTTGGATTTTGAGAGATTGTCATCCCAAGCCAAAGACAATAGAATAAAGTCCCTGGAGGAGATCATCATCGATCTAGGACATGATCCTAGTGATCCAACGGGTGTAAAGGCCCTCATGAAGAAAAAAGATGATGACTTGAACGCATTAAAGAAGAGGTTGAAGCTGCAGCCCACAGAGCACCCTCAAACAGCAGAACTTCAAAAGCAAAAACGGGCTGAGGACCAGCTAGACCTCCTAATGCAGCAAGACCAAAGGATTAGGGAACTGGAGAAAGAGCTGGAAGGAATATTACAGGAAAAACAAGCAGATTCCACTTCCCAAGCTCCTCCAACTACATCAACAACAACAACAACTTCAGGGGCAGCAGTGCCCCCTACAGCAGAAGCAGCAAGAACAGCAGCAGCCCCAGATGCCAGTCCAAGTATAGAAGAATTGACCAAGGCCGTCAAAGCAATGGAGCTCCAAGCAGACGAAATAAAGAAGGCCAAGGAAAAATTGGCAGAACTGGACTCCAAGTATACCAACTCCAAAATGACTGTAACAGAACAGGGCAGAGAAATAAAGGCCCAAAGAGACAAGATAAAGGCCTTAGAAAAGGAGCTGAATCTAGAGACAGCTATGGCTGACATAAAGAGAATCCTATGGGCTAAAATTGGCCAATCCATCAAACAGCAGTGGAGGTCAATAAAAATAATGCATGAGCAGATGGATTTGATGGGCCAAGCACAAGCGGAAATTCAGAAGGCCAAGACAGTACTAGGAAACAAAACAGAACAGGCAAACAGGATGATAGACTTCCTGAATAGATAGGAAAGGGAAGAATTGGCAGCCATAGGCATTCCCAACAGAACAGAAGCTGTCCTCTCTGCCAAGAAGGCACTAACTCTAAGAAACTATATACAAACAGTAGAGAGGAAATTTTTTGAAATGCAAGCAGATGTGGAGGAACACAAGGCCAAAATGGGAGTGTTGCAAGCAAAAGGCCTGCCCAGCTTGCTAAGTGGTGCAGGAAAGCTGATCTCCCTAGATCAAATGGCCAACAGAATGGCAACCACTATTGAAAATCAGATTATTGCATCTGGCAGTACATCTGAACCAGCAGGGCCTCCTACAGGACAGAGTTTATATGAAAAACTTGAAGGCATGTTCTTCATTGAGAATGAGGTGAATCACCTGTTTGAGACCCCTCCCAATCTTTACAAACATACAGAGGCCGAGGAAACATTGATAAAAATACGCAGGCATCAAATGCCTAAGGAGGATTGGTGGCAGTTTATGCTTCAGATTTTGCCACGGTAATTCCAGCTGTTTGGTCACTGCCAGCTCAAAGTCACTTTAAAGATAGACAGCATGATAAAGTCAGCATTGAAAGCAGCTGAGTGATGACTCAGCATATAGACTCCATCGGCCAGCCAAAAGATAAAGAGTTGCGCAAATTTGGACAGCGTACCCTCAGCCGACTCCAACTGCCACCGGATCAACATGCTCTGACCAATTTTGACAGCTAAAAGACAAGAAGTTATTACAGCATTAACTTTCTCAACTACTACACTCCAGCAGTTGGCAGGATATTAATGCAGCATGTACTCTTCATTTTAGATATTTTCTTGTGTAAACTTTCTATATATACTCCCCTTGGTAACGCATAAGGGTTGAGAATTTTCACTCTAAGGCATGTATACTGTATATTTTCAGAAGAGTTTAATACAAAGAGCAAGCTCAGCTCAGTGATTTTCTGGAAGTATGGTGTTTTGCTGATGATCTAAGTGTTGTTGCAGAATTGTTGTGCTGTCTGGTGGAATGATATGTTTTCTTAAATCTCTGTTTTGTTTTCCTATATTGTTACATGCTCATGTTTTCATCAAATCTAGCAATAAAGAAAAAGAATAGTGCAGGATATGTTTCCTTCACACCCTGTGCTCAATCTTGTTTTGTTGTAAATGTTTTCTTCAGAATTAAATGGACATGAATTCTTAAATGCTCATGTTTTGTTTAAATCTTTATTGTAAATGCTATTTAGAAATCCTTCACTGCTTCTAGGTAACATTATCTCTTTATCACTATTTCAGTATTTCAGTTTAATGAAAGATCCTTAAGTGCCTTTCATATTCTGAGCATATCACACTAAACCACAAATTCATAGCATCGTTTCTCAGACGGTTACCCAGCTCTGCAATTTCATTACTTTGTTAAATCAGCACACCAAACTAAAGGACCACTGACTCCATAGCCCAATGGACTAGAACTCTTTGGAAAATACATAAGCACCTTGACTGAAATTATCATCCAAGCAAAAAACTTAAAACAGACCTGAACTTATAGCTAGCCTAAAATCATTACAAACAGAGATAAATTATAAAGAGAGAGCCCTCTCTGACTACAGTTTGGCTAGAAACTGTCCTCCAAAGATTGGTTAGTGGTTACCCCGGCCGTATTCCCTTGGGAGTCATAGGGAACAACCTGGGTGTTAACAATTTCATCTATCTCAACCTTTTCTAGACTATCTATTTCTACACTAGTAAATTTAATCAGTTTAGCGAGATTGAATTTTTTTACATCTAAGCTACTTTCTATATTATTATCTATTGTACAGTCAGTATCTATCTTACAATTCTAAAATTCACCTTCATTGTTCATGAAATCATAGATATGAAAGTCCTTGGAGAAAATATGCCAATACTTAAGGTTGTCTGGTATAACAGGCCTATGCCTAACTTCTGCAGTGTAATGGTGGTTTGGTTGAAATGGAAATTTACAAGTACTAGCAAAGGTAGCCAGACTGTGGACCTAAATGTTTTGTTTTCTAGGAATGGTAGCGAAGTTTGATTCCAAAAGGTCCTTGATCAAGTCTAAAATAATATCTCTATATCTACCAAGCCTAGGTTGTTGACAGAATATTCACCACTGATCTATTTAATAATCAGCTCTGAGTCTCCCATGACGGAAACTCTTTTGGCTCCCAATTTTCTAACCAATTGTAACCCTAGAATCAGGGGTTCATACTCGGTCATGTTATTGGTACATTTGAAGTTCAATATGAAAGCATGTCCCTCAGCATGGTTATTTTCCATATTATGGATCCACACTCCTGCACCAGCTCCTAACCTATTTACAGACCCATCAAAGTCTAAATGCCAAAGTGACTCATGGAATATGTTCTCACTATCAGCTATTATGTATTTAAGGTCTTTGGCTGTGATTTCCTTTTTATCATTTTCTGCATTGTATAAGATGAAAGAGTCCATATCTGAATGCATGGAGTATATAGGAAATTTTTGTGGCTTTTCCTCACTACTGACCATGTACTTCATCAAGGTCTCCGTATATAATTTTCTTGGTTGGCCAAAAACAGATATGGTGGCATAAGACATATCCAACTACAAAGATCCCTACAGTTTTTCTGCCCATGAGCAAGATAGTAGAATTCTATATTTTGCTAGGATGTCTGCAACCACAATGTCCATTAGAATGCTCTTTGTAGGGCACTAGACAAGAGTCACACATAAGTCTTTGATCAGACCAAGGCAGAATTTTATCATGAATGTTTAGGCTGATGTAAAAAGGAGGAACTCCCCCTTGCTGATGAATTACATTGGCCTGAGGGCCAAACAACAATTCAGGCTAGTCATCATTCAAATCAACAGAATCCTCTCCCTCTCCTATGTTTGAAGTCTCAATTATCTACGACCTATAAGGTTCATTCTTTACCAGTTTGGTCAAAGGAACTGATATCTTTAATTTAGCTATTTAATTTTTAATATTGAAAGGGAACCGGGGTTTGTTTATTTGATTAAGATCTTCCTTAATGTGTGTAGTTTGAGTGTCTTTATCCTATTTCTTGGTGGTAGGAATTTCATTCTGTGTTTCTACTATTTTTCCTTGATTTATTTTATCTTGATTGTTTTCAATGATTGGCTCTATTCGGGTTTTAGTGGAGGTTATATCTACAATCCTAGGGGTTGAAGTTTTAGGTGTACCCATAGGGAGAATTTGCAATACTTTGCTAACTAGAGCTTCTTTTATTATCTTAGTCTCGATTTGGATGGATCTTTTAATGGGAGTCTTGTTATTCTTCTTACTTCTCAAGATATATTGCTTATGTACCTCATATATAGCTGACTCATATCCCTGTTTAAAATCAAAAGATTCACCAGATTCTAACTATAATTGCTGAAGCATATATAACTCCTGTTCTTCTTGAGTAAGAAAACCAGTGTCCTCCTCTATGGTTTCCAGTAAGTTAATCTGGGTATCATCCTCTTCTTCTTGGTTCTGTGAATCCTCAACATAGTTTTCTTAGAAGGGAGGCCTAATATGTTGGTCTGGTGTAGCATTTTTTGCAGTATTAGGGTTCTTTCTAAAATTTGGGTTTCTTACTGGGGGTTGTTGTTGTTGATTCTCCCATTAATTTTTCCTCTCCATGTTATCTAACCTATCCATGATTCTTTCTAAACTTTTAGCTAAAACATCTACTTTTCCATCTGAAGTTGAAGCTTCTTATTTCAATACAACTTTCTTTTCATTCCTCATTTGTGCTTTCTTAGCTAATAGGTTGGCTTCTACACTGACAACATTACTCTGCATCTGTTCAAGTGTCTTAGGGTTTCTCCCCCTTAGCTGGTATGACATGTCAGCATCAAAACCATCAGGGAACTTAATTAATGCTAGGTCAGGTGGAGGCTTAATGTTGGCTAGAATTGCATTATATATATTATTAAACCTAGTGCAATAGTCCTACACTGACTCGTTAGGAGCTCTTTTAATATTGTCATATTCAGAAAGTATTTGCAATGGGTTCTTCTTTCTCTCCCATCTATCAATGAATAACCTTTGAAAATTTTCTAAGTCTGCAATATGGTTGAGAGGAAAGGATTTGAACCATTTCTTAACATCCCCAATTAAAGTTTGGGCAAACAATCTCATTTGGACATCTACTTCATCTATTTCATGCAATTCAAAAAGTCAGACATCTTGTTTACATGTTGCTGGGTAGTGTAATGACTAGTAGCATCAAACATGAAAATATTACTCTAATAATATGCAGGCATGGGATGGAGTTGGGTAGGTAAAACAAGAGGAGCATATCTATTTTCCATTATTGTGAATCGGGTTTGACTTGGGGGTAAAGTTGTGGTGGTTGAAGAAGGGCTTGAAACTGATGGAGGTGAACTAGATGATGATGAAGATGATTGATTAATAAGTGGTTTAGGTGATTGGATTGTGGTAGATACAATTGATGAAGTTGTGGTACAGTGAGTGAAGTTTGTGGAGAAACTCCAAGGGTAGCAGCAGTGAGGGAAACTAGTTCAGTAGATTATTGAATGTAAGAATCACCTACATTACTTATCAATTTAGAGGCATGAGCTTATAGTTTGTCAAAAGTCTCAATGACTAATTTATCTAAATCTGAATGAATAACCCTTTTTGATTCAATGAATTGAAAAGGCCCTGGATCTAAGACTATTTCGTGGATTTCATTCTCAGATTTACTTCTGAATAGTGAGAGATCAAATGAAAAATTGAAAGGGATGTCTTCTAAAGTTGATAACTCCTCAAGGAGTGAATTGGATCTAATAAACCTGCTACTACTGGCTTGAGTATCTATTGTTTTAGGTTGTCTTAAAATCCTCTCTAGGTCATCCACTATAGTTGCAGGGTTTGTATCTGGGTTGGCCCTAGTATAGTGAATCTTTTTAGGAGCTAGAATTTTAAGTTTTTAAACTGTTTTTTTTTTTTTTTTTTCAAATTTTTCTAAAAACTTACTTCAGGTTATGACCTTAAGGGGCTCAAGATTTAATTTAAGGTTTCCTTAAAGTTTTATGAGACTGAGGATGGAAATCTCCAGTATGGTCACCAGAAATGTTATCACTTTGATAATTCTTTTGAAGTAAAAAGAAAATAAACAAGGGTAGCCACAATCTGCTTTTGGAGATCAAGACCTAGCCTTCCTAATTCTCAGAGAGGGCTCTCTCTTTAAAATTTAACTTTTTTTTAGTTAAGATTTTTTTAGGCTAGCTATGATTGTTCAAGGGGTTTTTGATTTGTATTTTAGATTGGGTGGTGGGATCTTCTTAGACAGATGGATAGAATTATGTCTTTTAAATCATTGGGATATGGATTCAAACAATAAGGAAGCAAAACTGGATTAACTCACTAAAGAGAACTTTCAAAGGGAAATATAGCAAAGTGTTTTTCAGATCTTTGAGACAGAGGGGTGAAAGAGTTTCACTCGGGGTGAGAGAGAAGTTAAGGGTTCTCAGACTCGGATAATGAATGAGGAATGAAGGGATAATCAAGATCAAAGGGAAATTAAGAATCCTTTAATTTAGATATTCATGAAATCAATCTAAGCCAAAGAGAAATTAATAATTCTATAATTTAAATATCAGAAGAAAACATTCAAATGCATAACTGGTAAGACAGAGTGTAATTAAACAAGTTCTAAAATATTATTCTAGTTATAACTTTTAGATTGAAAAAAAAAAACATTGAAGATTATGAATAACTTGAGAAAAATGACAACAACACATGATAATACTCGTCTGAAATTCTCTTAACACATGAATCCTTTGAAAGGTCTAATCTTTCTTCATCAATCCATCTTGCTAGATCAGCGAATAGTATAATAACCCTCTAGGTTTTTTGATCAAAAAGTCTATAGAAATGTATTGTAGAGTCCACACTGTTATAGACATTTTTGTGCCTTACAGCATAGAGCATGAAATGTCAATAATCTGAGGGATCCAAAGTCCCTAAACATGTTGTTCCTACCCCTAGAGGAACAAGGTCAGCAAACCACAGCACTTCAGATCAGTTCTCCATTGAAAAACACTCAAAAACAGGTCAATTTTGGATCAAAGCAGCTGCTCCACTAAGCATCTGCGCTGAATGTCAAAAGCTCTATGGTGTACCTGCGCTGCATAGCAAGTGCAACAAAGGCTACCTGCGCTGGGCGTACTTTGACATGTGGAGGAATATTTTCTCAATGTGCCAGTGCCCAGGAAGCTTCCAAAATGACACTTGGATCAGAAGATTTGCCTAATGATGAGTAAAGAGGTTCTAAAACTCCAAGTGGAAGGTAGAAACTCCGACTGGACTCAAGGACTGAAGAACAACTGGAGTTGAAGAGGACAACAAGTCACACATCAAGCTGACTTATCTTCACTCCAAAACTCTATATAAGGATCTCATCCCATGGGATCTGGAGGCCGGAATTTAGTGCAAAGAATTGCTGTTGGTTTTCAGTTGTGAGTATTGGGTGATTGCTTGAGGGAGGTGAAGAGGAGATTTCTTTCCGTCGGAAAGGTGATGCTGGATTGGACCTCTTACGGTTGTATCACCGCCTGAACCTTACTTCCTTATATTAATAAAGCATTTGAGGTTCTTCTATTCGCATGTGTTTCAATGGTGTATTGTCTTACTTGCGTATTTGATTTATGCTAATCCTTGAATCAATTATGAATGCATGCTTCTTGTAGTTTCCTTTTCTTGTCTTGTTCACAGGATCTCATGTAGCCGGGCCCGTGAGAAGACTTGGAGCTGGGAGCAAGCGGCAAATAGAGGAGGTTGGATTGACCATTTGCGCAAGACATCGGTAAGTGGATCTCTTCCTTTCATCTCTTGCATGTCATAAAGAAGTAACTTTAGATAGCTTTGCTTCAGCTGTTGCTAAGGAACTATCACCCTTAGAGTGGGATAGGGTCATTCCGTGTTGGATACTTTTCCCCACAACAGACTGGCGACTCCGCTGGGGAGCGTGTCTTGTTGGTAGCTTGTGTTTCTTGCTATTCATTTCTTAAACAAAGGGAGTACCGAATCGAACTGCATTCGAGTCCTTCGAATGCAAAGTAGAGGGCAGCTACTCTAGCCCAGTGTTGGGCATGTTTATGATTTGAAGAGCTGATCCACAAGGACTCTTTTAGCTCTTTGTGATAGTGTTCATCTTCCTCAATCATCCTCTAGTGTATACTTGGCTGATAGCCTCTGATTTGGCCAAAAACCATTGATTTTTGAGCAAACTGTGACCCGGAATCTGAGAGAGACGAGAGTTGTCTCTTCAGTGCAGCTGCAGCAAAGGCTACCTGCACTGCAATGCAGGTCCCGAAGGGGCTACCTGCGCTGCATGTCAGATTGACAGTGCAGCACCTGCGCTGATCCAGTTTTGCCTTGTGCAACTGGGGTTCCCCACTGTCTGTTGCCCAGTTTTCAATATTGTTTTTGCAGCCTGTTGTCAACCTGTATACCCAGCTGAAACCATCTTTCTTTGCCTTCATTTCACCTCAGTTGTATGAAGAAACCGTGATTGTTCTTATTGTATTTCTTGCTTTCATTCACAGTTTCCCATAGCAAAAGTGAACTAGTCTTGCTGTGACCTCTTGGATCTAGGCCTGTAAGAAAGTGTCGTTGTGATTCTAAGAGCTAGTTTATTGTTGTTCATAGCTGCTTGAGCATTTTCTTTCGTTATATGGTTCGAATTTCAGTATTTCTTGTGTTTGAAACGAGTGAATCTTAAGGTGTTATTTTGATTATTGGACAAATACTTGTTTGCTTTCGCTTGAAATTGAATTCGAAATCGTACAACAACTTTCTTTTTGTAATACATCAACATTAAGGAAGAAGAAAAGAAATACTTGCATTGTGCATGTGCATATTGACAGTTTGCATGTCGATTTAGGAAAGTGCATCAGTGTGTGCTCTATGATCTGTTTGAAAAGATGATGTCTTTCTTTTCCCTCAGTAGTTAAGATTTTCATAAAGTTGAAAGAATTGAAAAAGCTTGCTTATCATTCTTAGACTGCATTTAGGAGTTGTATCATACATCACGTGGTGATCCATAAAGGCAAACTGCTAAGCAAGATCAACCTAAAAAGAACTGAATTTATCTAACAACGCTTTGAAACATAACGAAACACAATAGAGGTCTAGGTAGAGACGTGTTCCGGCGTCGTTAAACATAGTGACTGTCGATCTCTACGAAGGTGGGTGATTCCTCCTGAGGGACGATAGCACTAATACAGATTTGTGCTCCCGCGTACCGTCGTGTATATTGGGAGACCCCTATAGGAACAAAGCCTTTATCCATAGGAAGCCATGTCGGCCGCCCTACTGATCGCGATGCAGTGAACACAGCATTCACGAAGATCGACCACTCGTACCGTAAAACGTATTCTGTGGTTTCACGAAAGTTTTGGCACACCCTCTGCCTAGAACTCCAGAGTAGTTTCTTTTGGCCTTTTTCAAACTCCATAACTGAAAAAGTCCATCCGAGCATTTGTCACTTCGGTCTCGTTAATACATCGAAGGAGACTAGAGTCATCTTTAGCTTTTTCTCGACTCTTAAAAATTGAAAAAGAAAGTTGTGTCTAAAGCGTCGTCATATAAAATTCATTCTAAACGGAACATAATCACCCCTTATTCCTGCATTGATCTTGAGGTTGAGAACATGGAACACACCAACCAAGGGATTCCACATGATGGGAACCCTAGCCCTTTCTCCACTTGGGGAGAAGTTGGTGCGCCCCACATGGCCACGTTTTCGCTTCTAGGACTGACAATTGGCCTGCCAGTTTGGCTATTCTCAACCACTGTAGTTCAGACCACCACGGTTCCTGAACAGTCGAGTCAACAGTTAGACCAGTCTAGAGCTGCCCTCCAGCCTTCTGCTTCTTATAGATCTTCCTCCGATCCTTCCTCTTCGAAGGGTCAAGCCGCCGAAAGCCGAGCTCCCATAGAGAAGAAGAAGGATTCCGATCCTTCCTCCTCGAAAGGTCGAGCCGCCGAAAGCCGAGCTCCCATAGAGAAGAAGAAGGAGAAGAAGAAGAAAGAAAAGAAGCAGAAGGAGCCTAAGGCGGCTGGGGGCAAGCAAAAGACATCTAACGGAAATCCACACACAGCACGGACCGGGCGTAAGTCGCCATGTGTCATATGTAAAGGAGACCACCTCCACCGTGATTGTCCCAGTATTCCCCGGATACTAAGGGACTGGTCCCCTCGTTTGCACAGTTCGGAAGCATCAACCTCTGACAACCAGGTTGAATGCTTACCGTCGACCAACGAAAGTGAAGGTTCTAGACAACGAAGGGGAATGAGATTCCCCTGCGAACTGTGTGAAGGCAATCACACCCTCCGCCGTTGTCCCTTTTTAGACGAAGCAAAGAGAGTTTTGGAAGATCAACCGGTTGCACCGTTGCTACTTCCTCCTGGATACCAAAAACTCGCGCCAAGTCCTTCGTTGGTCGAAAATACAGCTGCCCCGCTCATAGGGCCAGCTGAAGTGTCAGTCACTGAAAATGAACCTACTGAATCCGGACCGGACGAAAGTCCAAAGGTCGAAACGGTAGTTGACCCGGTTCTCCCTTCAGAAGTTTCGTCTTCAAATACCACAGTCACTGAGGATTCATCTTCAGTTGACACCCTCACCGAAGAGAGTAAGGATGACACCGTCCAGATTCTTTTCATCAACACCGATTCTGATGAACATCAGGGCAATGTGCCCACTCCTTTATCGCAGGAAGGAGCATCGTCAGGATCATATCCGGCCGTATATTCGGTCCCACCACCAAGCAACCTGGTTGTGTCCTTTGATTGGAACCAACTAGGCAGACCCCGGTTACCAGCCAGTATCCCATTTAGAATTATAATCCAAATATACAAAATGGTGATGGCTGGAACTATCATTGATGAAGGGGCATCTGTGAGTATCCTGTCCTCTATTGCTTGGAAAGCACTGGGTTGCCCGGCGCTTTTGCCTGAGATAAGGAATCTCTCGGGTTTTGACAAAGGAACCAATCGACCATTAGGGATTCTACCTAATGTGCCTATTACCTTGAAAGGGAAGGCTGTCAAGATGAATTTGATGGTCGTCCAAGGACCCTTGGATTATAACCTACTCCTTGGATGAGACTACATATATTGCATGGAAGCAATAGTCTCCTCACTCTTTCGAATAATGTGTTTTCCATACGAAGGAAGAATGGTCAAGCTCGTAGACCAACTTTCATTTCCGGGATCACGCATCGCAAATAGTCACATACCTATCCTGAATGGTCTTTTCGATCAAGAAAGGTCTCTACCTCCAGTTCTTCTTCCTGATGAGTGCGAGTGATTCAGGAAAGTAGGGCCGGAACCCAGGGGGCATGCATCTTGGTCTGCTGGGGTCAGAAAAAACCTTGGGTGTAAAGTAGAATTTCCGCGGGAGAATATGACTAGTCTGTACCCCGTCCCCTCCTTCATCTTCGTAAAACAGAAGAGCCGGCAAGAGCTCTCATGCAGAAGAAGGGGCAGTTAGGAATGGGGTTGTTCTGGAAAAAGATTCTTTGGTTAAAGTTAAGTGTATGGCAGAGCGTCGTCATTCACCGTCGCCTAGTCGGCGTCGCTGAAGAAAGTTTTGTTTGAAAGATTAACGGAACAATCTTTGGGTAACCTGAAAGAGGTAGGCCTCACCCGTTGAAAACAAGGGTTTTAAACGGATAAGTAGGGGAGACCTTGAAATTAGACTTTATACCTGGGGGCATGCAAACCTCTTGGAATGCAAGCACGGGCGGCTTTTTAGTTTTAGGTAGGACTAACCCCTCTAACCCGTAGGATAGGCCGATACCCAGCTTGCACAAAAAGAGGATATGGAGCAAAGCGTAGTGAGATGAAGCTCCTTAAAAAATAGCGAGCTCTAGGAGACCTTCCTACTTTATGACTGGTAAAAACGAGCAGTTTTAGCAAAAGTTCATGCTCGTTAAAAAATAAACGCAAAATGAGCAGTTTTGGCAAAGTTCATGCTCGTTAAAAAATAAACGCAAAACCGAGCAGTTTTAACGCGGACTTCATGCTCGTTAAAAAATAAACATAAGCATGTGAGCAAGCTTCCCCCAGAGTTCAAGCTCATTAAGAAAAATGAACCGGTAAATAACCATTTGAGACCATAAATTCTTCAGCCATAAAAGCCTTGGTCGTGTTTGTGCACCGTCACCTCCACTTTTCATTTGGCCGATCATTCACATCCACTTGATTGTTTACCTATTTTGAGGAACAGCTGCGAAGAGTGATTTCACTTAGCCATCCTTGTAACACTGCCGTGATTGGAAAATTCCAACCTATACCTGGAATCTGCTGCTATCCCTGTTTATCACTCGTTCCTCAAAAGACGAGTCTTCTTTGAGCTCTTTTCACTGACTCGTAAAATATGAAAAGTTTGCCGAGTTTTGGCCTTTCGGCTCGTTAAAAGGACAGGAAGAGCTATCCCTCCTCTAGATTTTAATCTTTTTGGACCTGAGGGATTATTGCACAAAAAGATCGAGCGCTTGTCTAGTTCGGCTCGATAAAGATATCGAACATTCATCCCTTCTGTATTGTTTTATACTTTTTCGGACTTAAGGGATTAGATGACGAAAAAGGACCCCTGGAGTCCACTTTATGTACCTTTTTCAGACTCTCTAAAAATGAAAAGGACCGAGTTGTCTTTGTCGCTGGGCTCGTTAAAAATATTAGATAGCGACAAACTTGTCTTTAGACGAGAACGAGTTTCCCTATCATTAAGCTCATTAAAACATAGCGATGGGCTTGCCCGAAGGGAAGGTTATAGAACAAGCATATGTTATCCTCCTCAAGCTTGACAAAAATAAAGAGGTACTGGTCAGAAATGACTGGGGAAAAATTGGGAAGAACCTCAAAGCTTAATGGTAGCAAGTCGCTCTTGAACATGACACTTTTGCCTCCGTAAATATCGGGTTGGGTTATTATCATTCACCGATCCCTTCACCATGGTCTCGCCATACCATCCATACATGGGGTAATGCTACCGATCCATCACATCAGTGTCGCTATATGTTCAAGAGATGTCATTCAGAAAGTGTCAACCGGGTCCCATCCACTACCATACATCATCTTTCATCCTTCCATGACCGCCACCCTGAATCATATTTCACAGATCGTTTTCACCATCATCACTAGCTCCGTTCCGTGTCACTGATGTGGGATTCATTAAGGCCCTCCTTTGACGGATCACTTCTTGTCGACATCAGCTCATTATCCAAGAAGTTGATCTGGGAACACCCCCTCAGTACTTTGAAGCTTGCATGCCTCAATGGCAAGTTTCTCACTTCCGGCGATAGGTATACATTAATGACCTTCGACCAGGAGACTTTGCGTGGTGTGTTGTGGGGAAAAGTATCCGATGCGGATGACCCTATCCCTACTCTAAAGGTGACAGTCTTTAGCAACAACTGAAAGTAAAGCTTTGATGTTTTCCTTTATGAAGGTACAGAGAGAAAGAAGAAATGATTAACCAACCTGGTGTCCTTCGCTTAGTCGATCTTGATCCTCTCTCTTTGTCTCTTGTTCCCAGCTCCTTGCTCTCTTTGCCGGTCCAGCTACACACAGATCCTGCACAAAACAAGAGAGAAAACTACAAGATACATGTACTCATAACTGATGCATGGATTAGAGTGAATCAAATATACATGTAAATACAATACATCAATGCAATACAAGTATATAGGAGAACATGCAAAACTTTATTGATAGAAGTAACAGGGTTCTGAGAAGGTTACAACCAATGATGGCTCCAATCCAGCAGCACCTCCCCAGCAGCAAGAACTCTCCTCTTCACCTCTAGTAAAACAATCACCCAATAGCTCTAACTGTAATCCAACAACACCTCCTTGCTTTACACAAAATTCCAGCCCCTTAGACCTCATAGAAGAGCTCTATATATAGGAGAGAAGAAGAGAGGATGAGTCAGCTTGAGGCTGGCATAGAGCTGACTAGTGTCCTCTCCCTCTTCAGTTAATCTTCAGTTCTTGAGTCCACTTGGAGATCCTTGCTTACACATGGTGATCAAGTACCTCTTACTCATCACAGGGCGAATCTCATGAACCAAGTGTCAGTTTGGAAGCTTCCTGGGCAGTTGACACCTTGCAGAATGACTGTGCCACTTGGCCAATCTCGCCCAGCGCAGGTAGCCTTCATTAGATTTGACTTCCAGCGCAGGTACAAGGAGGAGCAGTTGCATTCCAGCGCAGATGCTCAGTGGAGCAGCTGACATGATCCAAAATTAGCCTATTTTGAAGTGTTTTCAGGTGGAGAACTGATTGGAAGTGTTGTGGTTTGATGACCTTGTTCTTTTAGGGGTAAGAACAACATGTTTAGGGACTGAGGATCCCTGTAATTATTGACATTTCATGCTCCATGTCGCGAGGCACAAAAATGTCTATAACAGTTGCCCCCTAAAGTATGAGGCCGTTTATCGGGTGAAATGCTTTATCTAGAGGGTCCGAAGTTCATTCCAGTGCTGAGGAGGCGCCCTGTAATACAATACAATACAATACATTATTTTTCATTCTATTTTCATGATCTAGCTGAGGCGGGCATTCCCATGCTCAGCTTTTATAAATACATTTTGGTACATATGACAGACGATCGTCTGAAGGTAGACTGATAATTTTCTGATGAAATTTATCATCCTTTGAATAGGATGATCATCTGCTGCAATGATGTACGTGGCAAATGCTTTTATATTTCCTGAATATGTATCGCAGCCCGGATGGATGAAACTAGATCCGGGGTCTTCAAACTCGTTCAATCTTCACTCTAAGTACAAGTCGATCCATGTGAGAATTTCGCTGAAGTCGAACATGGAAAGACATCGCTTGATTACCGGTCAATGATGAAAACCGTTAACAAGCGCGAGAGGAATCACCGATAATGATAATGACCCTCAAGGTACTGCAGTACAATTCACGTGGCGTGAATAAAGGACTTGGCGTCGAACGCCACGCAAAATCTTCTGGTCGAAGGTCATTGATGTATACCTGTCGCCGGAAGTGAGAAACTTGCCATTGAGGCATGCAAGCTTCAAAGTACTGATGGGGTTGTTCCTAGATCAACTTCTTGGATAATGAGCTAAAGTCGACAAGAAGCGATCCGTCAAAGGAGGGCCTTAATGAATCCCACATCAATGACACGGAACGGAGCTAATGATTTTAGTGGAGGTGAAAACAAACTGTGATATATGATTCAGGGTGGCGATCATGAATGGATGAAAGATAATGTATGGCAGTGGATGGGACACGGTTGACACTTTCAGAATGACCCCTCTTGAACATATAACGACACTGATGCGATGGATCGGTAGCATTACCCCAAATGTGGATGGTTTGGCGAGGACCATGGTGATGAGACCGGTGAATGAAACAACCCAACCCGATGTGGTACGGAGGAAAAGTGTCATGTTCAAGAGTGACTTGCTACCATTAAACTTTGATGTTCTCCCAATTTTTCCCCAGTCATTTCTGACCAGTACCTCTTTATTTTTGTCAAGCTTGAGGAGGATAACATATGCTTTTTCTATAACCTGCCCTTCGGGCAAGCCCATCGCTATGATTTAACGAGCTTAGCGATAGGGAAACTCGTTCTCGTCTAAAGACAAGTTTGTCGCTATTTAATCATTTTAACGAGTCTAACGACAAAGAAAACTCGGTCCTTTTCATTTTTAGAGAGTCTGAAAAGGTACAGAAAGTTAACTCCATAATTCCTTTTTCGTCATCTAATCCCTTAAGTCCGAAAAAGTATAAAACAATACAGAAGGGATGAGTTTTCGATTGCTTTAACGAGCCGAACAAAACAAGCGCTCGATCTTTTTGTGCAATAATCCCTCAGGTCCAAAAAGATTAAAATCTAGAGGAGGGATAGCTCTTCTGGTCGTTTAACGAGCTGGAAGGCCAAAATTTGGCAATCTTTTCATATTTTACGAGTCTGAAAAGAGCTCAAAGAGGACTCGTCTTTTGAGGAACGAGTGATAAACAGGGATAGCAACTGATTCCAGGTACAAGTTGGAATTTTCCAATCACGGCAGTGTCACAAGGATGGCTAGGTGAAATCACTCTTCGCAGATGTTCCTCAAAATGGGTAAACACACAAATGGAAGTGAATGATCGGCCAAATGACGGTGGAGGTGACGGTGCACAAACACGACCAAGGCTTTTATGGCTGATGAATTTACGATCTCAGAAGGTTATTTACCGGGATAGGTTCTTTTTTAGATAAAAATGAGCTTAAACTCTGGAGGGAACATTGCTCACTGCTTTTATTTATTTTTTAACGAGCATGAAGACCGCGTTAAAACTGCTCGGATCTTGCGTTTATTTTTTAACGAGCATGAACCATGTGCTAAAACTGCTCGATTAATTTTACATGCCCCCAGCATAATAATGCAAACGAGGTGCATGCCCCCCAAGCTTCATTGCAATCAACTCGGTGATTGGAATGAAGGTTTACCTTTGAATTTTGAAAAAGGGGATTTGTTTCATTTTTTAATGAGGTTGACATAATAAAAGAATTATCCTCATGACTCCTTGTTTCATTTTTTAACGAGGTTGACACGAGATAAGAACCGTCCTCGGAGCCCACTGTATTTACAGTATTTCCATTAGGGCGATGATCCATGCTGACAAAATGTTTAGGAATCTTCTGAATCCATTAGACATAGAAGATCTCATATTGTAGGTTTCCACTGTGGCCACTTCCACCAGATTACTTGCAGGCGGTAGGGCAAAAGTACCCATTAAGGCAGGGTCTTTCAAGAGACCTACTCCAATATTTTGAAGCGAATGATTGCTCCCATGGATCATTGGAATGCTTCCCGTAACTTGTGAACTGTCGGGGAGGAAAGTTTGTTGGTCGACGACTGTAATCCCTCCTTGAAAGGGAAATGCAATCTTCCTGAAGTAGGTCGACACGACTGCGGCCATGGCATATATCCAGGGCCTTCCTAGTAGGATGTTGTAATCGAGGTTTCCATCAATTACTTCAACATCGACTCCTACTGTTTTGCCCCCTAGTTCAACTTGCAAGTTACTTAAAATCCCGTATGGAGTGTATGATCGTCCATCAAATGCTTTTAACGTCGTCGACGATTTCGACAAGGTTGGTGAGCCTAAATTTTTCCAGCAATTCATCGACATAAGACATGTAGATGCCCCCTCATCAATAATTGTTCGATGAACAGTTTTGTTGAGGGCTTTCACTTGAATAAGGAAAGCTAGTTGAGCTGGTAACTGAGGGTCATATCCTTTATGATCAAAGGCCACAAGATTGGAATCCATTGGGCCAATCCCACCTATTGCTGATAATAAAGTTTGCTCTTGTGAGAGGTAATTTTGTGGTACTTCAAGTGTCGACATAGTGGACGGCGATTGGGCCAGGTCCTTTACTATATTATAATTCTGTGCTCCTTTGGCACGAGGATTAAATGTCGATTTGTGTACTACTCCCTTTGGCGACTTTATCATTGGCTTAGGAACGATGGGTGGCACAACTTCGGTCAAAGTTGTTGTTGAACTACTAGGTCGTTCATTAACCTTGTTGTTCATTAACTTTGGATTCCCGTAATCTTTACTCCTTGTCAAAGCATTATTCTGTTGCTTCGAGGTAGACAACATAAGTACTTGGGATCCGGAAGCATTTTGATTAGCAACCAAATTTTGACCTGGATTAGGAAACGGATCAGTCAATACTGCTGGCGTTTTTGAACTCTTGAAGAGTTTCTTAACTTCAGCTATATGTGGACAATCTTTCGTCCAATGATCCTCATCGCATATATGACACCCTGTCGGGGGTCTCCCTTTCCTTTTCTTTATCTTCTTGCCCCCTGGTTGCTTCAGTTTTTTGCCTTTGTCGGTCGACATGGCATTTACTTCTGAGGCAAGAAGTTCTTCATTTGCATTTTGACTAGAGATTTTGCGTTTACCAGTTACGCCATTACTGGCGTGAGAGTTAGTATTCGATCCAGGAGGGGGAGGAATTGAAAATTCAGGTCTAGGTGCGTCAGGTATTTTGTCATAGAGCGTGCCAGACTGAGTATATACTAAGTCTAAATACTGGGCACGAGCAATAACCTGCTCCTCTGTTACGACTCCCCCTTTGGCCACATCTTCCGTTATAGCAGGAAGTAGCGACTTTATAAACCACTCAGCTAATAGCTGATCTGGAACATAAGTTTTCACCATTCTGCGACGACGACGCCACTCATGTATATGATCAGATATGTGAGTGGCTGTTGTCTGTTTGAAGTTGGTAAGGAGTTCTGTTCCTGTTTCATACCTTATCGGTAATTGAAAATGGGTTAAGAAAGTCGTGGCTAGGGAACTAAAATTGTCGAAAGAGGCTCTAGGTAATTCAATATACCATTTAGCTGCCGGACCAGTCAATGTCCTCTGGAAAAGGCGAAGCCTTATCGAATCATCATTCAAGGTATTCGACGAACACCACAGATGGAATGTCATCACATGATTCGACGGGTCTTCACCCGGATTTCCATTAAATTTAGGAATATCTGACGGAAGTTTATGTGGAATCGCTGGCCACCAAGGGGCATAAGAAATTGGATCATTCGTCAGCCGGTTTAGATCTGGTAGTTCTAGAGTTGCTACAAAGGGCAACTGTTGGTTCAGGTTAGGCGAAGCATATCCAGGATAAGATGGTATTGCCTGAGCAATGGGTCTTTGCAGACCAGCATTATGCTGACAACTTAGACAAGGTTGATGGGCGTAACCATTATAGTATGGTTGCCCATTACTTACAAAGACTTGTTGCTCAGGTCCTTGATATGATTGCTGGAAAGGCGGTTGTTGAGATTGAAGCAGCTCTGGTTGTTGGACCATTTGCTGTTGACCAATACTGGATGATTGACCAAGATGAGGAGTCACAGTACTTGTTTGAGCCTGAGTCGCTCCAGATAAGGAGGCACTACCCTGAGATTGTGATTGAGTCGCTGAGCCAAGAGGTTGTTGTATTACAACAGGTGGCGCTTGTACTTGTGACACATTCGCCATACCAGGTATAGTGGCAACATTCGACACAGGGTGGACTGGTTGCATAGAATATACAACTCCTGGTTGTTGAGGCAGTATTGGTACCCAACTGCTGGATGTAATTCCAGTTTGACCTGAACTTTGTTGTGTACTCACGGATGGGCATCCTCCCGGAGGAGGTAATGAAAAGGCATACTGCCCCCCATATGGTATCAATCCGGAACTCAAGGGGATCAATTTGGCGAGTTTCAACATAAGAAATACCAGATGATAATCCGGACGAAGAAATAGGAACTAACCATGTCATCGTCCCTGATGGGACTCCGGCTTGTTGTTGACAATTTGCCGGGACAGATGGTATACCAGCGAACATCGTTGGAGTAGCAGCAGAAGGCTCTGCTGCTGCTGTGTCGGACGACACAGTCCTAGATGTCGACGGTTGTTCAGACATATCTAGTCTATCCAAAAGATTTTTTAGCGATTTTACAGGAACTTCCACTTGTGGTGGACTAACTCAGAAGATCAACGGGGGAATGGTGATGATTATTCCGCTTAAAATAAATTTTATTAACGACGCTTTTAGACACAAACTTGCTTTTTCATGTTTTAAGAGTCGAGAAAAAGCTAAAGATGACTCTAGTCGCCTTCGATGTATTAACGAGCCTGAAGTGACAAATGCTCGGTTGGACCTTTTCAGTTATAGAGTTTGAAAAGGGCCAAAATAAACTGCTCTGGAGATCTAGGCAGAGGGTGTGCCAAACCTTTCGCGAAACCACAGAATACGTTTTACGGTACGGGTGGTCGATCTTCGTGAATGCTGTGTTCACTGCATCGCGATCAGTAGGGCGGCCGACACGGCTTCCTAAGGATAAAGGATAATTGCCTATAGGGGTCTCCCAATATACGCGACGGTATGCGGGAGCACAAGTCCGTATTAGTGCCGCCGACTCTCAGGAGGAATCACCCACCTTCGTAGAGATTGACAGTCACTATGTTTAACGACGCCGGAACACGTCTCTACCTAGACCTCTAGATGTTTGCGTTATGTTACAAAGCGTTGTTATGTAAATTGGGTTTATTTTAATGTTGATCTTGCTTAACAGTTTGTCTTTCAGGATCACCACGAGATGTATAGGTACAAATTCCTAAATGCAGCTAAAATGATAAGCAAGCTTTACAATCTTTTTAGCTTTGAAAATCCTAACTACTGAGGGGAGAGAAAAACATTATCTTTCCACACAGAGCACAAAGCACAAACTAATGCACTTTCTCCTAGATCAGACACACAAACTCATCAAAAATGCAAATGCAAGATGCATGTATTTCTTTTCTTTTCCCTTAATGTTGACGTAGACAAAAGGAAATTGTTGTGTAATTTTCGAATTCAATTTGAAGCGTAAACAAACAAGTTTCGTCTAAAATGAAAAGACACCTTACAGGTACTTGTTTCAACACTAAAAATATATGAATTCAAACCATAATATGAAAAACAAACAAACTCAAACAGCCATGAACAGTAATAAAACTAGCTCATAAGATCACAAAGACACTTTTACAGTTCAGGATCTAAGAGGCCACAGCTATACTGGTTCGCTTTTCACAATGGGAAACTGTAATTGAAACAAGAAATACTGAAAGAACATTCATAGTTTCATCACACAACTGAGGCGGAATAATGTCAAGGAGAAGTGGTTTATAGCAAGTACAATGACCAGCAAGCAATCAGCAAGAAAAACAGTGAAAACAGGGCCAAGACACAAAGGGAAAGCTGAGAAAGACAATGGCTAACTGGACCATCGCAGGTTCTAGTCTGCCAGTTTGACTCTCAGCGCAGTTCCCAAAGGGAGCACCTGCGCTGTAATGCAGACTGCCTGTGGACAGCCTGCACTGACACACGAGAGTTGCGTCTACAAAGTTTTCCGGGTCATAAAAAGCTCAAAAATGCACTGTTTTTGCTGAAATAAAAAGCTATAGGTCAAGTACAGGCTAAGGGATGATCAAGAGGATGAAGATCTATCACAAAGAGTAAAGAGTCTTTTGTAGATTAGCTCTTTAAATCTTGAATTTGCTCAGCAAATGAGCAAGAGTAGCAGTCCCTCTACTTCGCTTTTGATATAGTCAAAAGCTTTTCGATTTGGTACTCTTTTCTTCAAGAAATGAATAGCAAAATACTACAAACACCAACAAGATACTAGGCTCCCTAGCGGAGTCGCCAGTTTGTTGTGGGGAAAAGTATCCGATGCGGATGACCCTATCCCTACTCTAAAGGTGACAGTCTTTAGCAACAACTGAAAGTAAAGCTTTGATGTTTTCCTTTATGAAAGTACAGAGAGAAAGAAGAAATGATTAACCAACCTGGTGTCCTTCGCTTAGTCGATCTTGATCCTCTCTCTTTGTCTCTTGTTCCCAGCTCCTTGCTCTCTTTGCCGGTCCAGCTACACACAGATCCTGCACAAAACAAGAGAGAAAACTACAAGATACTTGTACTCATAACTGATGCATGGATTAGAGTGAATCAAATATACATGTAAATACAATACATCAATGCAATACAAGTATATAGGAGAACATGAAAAACTTTATTGATAGAAGTAACAGGGTTCTGAGAAGGTTACAACCAATGATGGCTCCAATCCAGCAGCACCTCCCCAGCAGCAAGAACTCTCCTCTTCACCTCTAGTAAAACAATCACCCAATAGCTCTAACTGTAATCCAACAGCACCTCCTTGCTTTACACAAAATTCCAGCCCCTTAGACCTCATAGAAGAGCTCTATATATAGGAGAGAAGAAGAGAGGATGAGTCAGCTTGAGGCTGGCATAGAGCTGACTAGTGTCCTCTCCCTCTTCAGTTAATCTTCAGTTCTTGAGTCCACTTGGAGATCCTTGCTTACACATGGTGATCAAGTACCTCTTACTCATCACAGGGCGAATCTCATGAACCAAGTGTCAGTTTGGAAGCTTCCTGGGCAGTTGACACCTTGCAGAATGACTGTGCCACTTGGCCAATCTCGCCCAGCGCAGGTAGCCTTCATCAGATTTGACTTCCAGTGCAGGTACAAGGAGGAGCAGTTGCATTCCAGCGCAGATGCTCAGTGGAGCAGCTGACATGATCCAAAATTAGCCTGTTTTGAAGTGTTTTCAGGTGGAGAACTGATTGGAAGTGCTGTGGTTTGATGACCTTGTTCTTTTAGGGGTAAGAACAACATGTTTAGGGACTGAGGATCCCTGTAATTATTGACATTTCATGCTCCATGTCGCGAGGCACAAAAATGTCTATAACATGGTGTTCGACGTCAAATCCCATATTCACACCACGTGAATTGTGCTGCAGTACCTTGAGGGTCATCATCATTATCGGTGATTCCTCTCGCGCTTGTTAACAGTTTACATTATTGACTGGTAATCAAGCGATGTCCTTCCATGTTCGACTCCAAGAAATTCTCACATGGATCGACTTGTACTAGAGTGGAGATCAGACAAGTTTGAAGACCCCGGATCTAGTTTCATCCATACGGGCTGCGATATATATTCAGGAGATAAAAACATAGACATGTGCAGCAGATGATCATCCTACTAAAGGGATGATAATTAAAAGCAGAGAATTATCAGTCTATTATCAGACGATCATCTGTTTATGTACAACAAATGTATTTATAAAGCTGAGCATGGGAAATGCCCGCATCAGCTAGATCATGAAAAGAAAGTATGAAAAGATAATGTATTGTATTGTATTTTGTTACAGGTCACC
This sequence comes from Pinus tabuliformis, assembly GCA_031772625.1. Taxonomy (NCBI): domain Eukaryota; kingdom Viridiplantae; phylum Streptophyta; class Pinopsida; order Pinales; family Pinaceae; genus Pinus; species Pinus tabuliformis. Next base: position 119,931,369 of record CM062812.1, on the reverse strand, counting down.
TCCTGACGATTGAATGAACTTCGGATCCTCCTAATAAAGCATTTCACCCGATAAACGACCTCATACTTTAGGGGGCAACTGTTATAGACATTTTTGTGCCTTACAGCATAGAGCATGAAATGTCAATAATCTGAGGGATCCAAAGTCCCTAAACATGTTGTTCCTACCCCTAGAGGAACAAGGTCAGCAAACCATAGCACTTCAGATCAGTTCTCCACTGAAAAACACTCAAAAACAGGTCAATTTTGGATCAAAGCAGCTGCTCCACTAAGCATCTGTGCTGAATGTCAAAAGCTCTATGGTGTACCTGCGCTGCATAGCAAGTGCAACAAAGGCTACCTGCGCTGGGCGTACTTTTACATGTGGAGGAATCTTTTCTCAATGTGCCAGTGCCCAGGAAGCTTCCAAAATGACACTTGGATCAGAAGATTCGCCTAATGATGAGTAAAGAGGTTCTAAAACTCCAAGTGGAAGGTAGAAACTCCGAGTGGACTCAAGGACTGAAGAACAACTGGAGTTGAAGAGGACAACAAGTCACACATCAAGCTGACTTATCTTCACTCCAAAACTCTATATAAGGATCTCATCCCATGGGATCTGGAGGCCGGAATTTAGTGCAAATAATTGCTGTTGGTTTACGGTTGTGAGTATTGGGTGATTGCTTGAGGGAGGTGAAGAGGAGATTTCTTTCCGTCGGGAAGGTGATGCTGGATTGGACCTCTTACGGTTGTATCACCGCCTGAACCTTACTTCCTTATATTAATAAAGCATTTGAGGTTCTTCTATTCGCATGTGTTTCAATGGTGTATTGTCTTACTTGCGTATTTGATTTATGCTAATCCTTGAATCAATTATGAATGCATGCTTCTTGTAGTTTCCTTTTCTTGTCTTGTTCGCAGGATCTCATGTAGCCGGGCCCGTGAGAAGACTTGGAGCTGGGAGCAAGCGGCAAATAGAGGAGGTTGGATTGACCATTTGCACAAGACATCGGTAAGTGGATCTCTTCCTTTCATCTCTTGCATGTCATAAAGAAGTAACTTTAGATAGCTTTGCTTCAGCTGTTGCTAAGGAACTATCACCCTTAGAGTGGGATAGGGTCATTCCGTGTTGGATACTTTTCCCCACAACAGACTGGCGACTCCGCTGGGGAGCGTGTCTTGTTGGTAGCTTGTGTTTCTTGCTATTCATTTCTTAAACAAAGGGAGTACCGAATCGAACTGCATTCGAGTCCTTCGAATGCAAAGTAGAGGGCAGCTACTCTAGCCCAGTGTTGGGCATGTTTATGATTTGAAGAGCTGATCCACAAGGACTCTTTTAGCTCTTTGTGATAGTGTTCATCTTCCTCAATCATCCTCTAGTGTATACTTGGCTGATAGACTCTGATTTGGCCAAAAACCATTGATTTTTGAGCAAACTGTGACCCGGAATCTGAGAGAGACGAGAGTTGTCTCTTCAGTGCAGCTGCAGCAAAGGCTACCTGCACTGCAACGCAGGTCCCGAAGGGGCTATCTGCACTGCATGTCAGATTGACAGTGCAGCACCTGCGCTGATCCAGTTTTGCCTTGTGCAACTGGGGTTCCCCACTGTCTGTTGCCCAGTTTTCAATATTGTTTTTGCAGCCTGTTGTCAACCTGTATACCCAGCTGAAACCATCTTTCTTTGCCTTCATTTTGCCTCAGTTGTATGAAGAAACCGTGATTGTTCTTATTGTATTTCTTGCTTTCATTCACAGTTTCCCATAGCGAAAGTGAACTAGTCTTGCTGTGACCTCTTGGATCTAGGCCTGTAAGAAAGTGTCGTTGTGATTCTAAGAGCTAGTTTATTGTTGTTCATAGCTGCTTGAGCATTTGCTTTCGTTATATGGTTCGAATTTCAGTATTTCTTGTGTTTGAAACGAGTGAATCTTAAGGTGTTCTTTTGATTATTGGACAAATACTTGTTTGCTTTCGCTTGAAATTGAATTCGAAATCGTACAACAACTTTCTTTTTGTAATACATCAACATTAAGGAAGAAGAAAAGAAATACTTGCATTGTGCATGTGCATATTGACAGTTTGCATGTCGATTTAGGAAAGTGCATCAGTGTGTGCTCTATGATCTGTTTGAAAATATGATGTCTTTCTTTTCCCTCAGTAGTTAAGATTTTCATAAAGTTGAAAGAATTGAAAAATCTTGCTTATCATTCTTAGACTGCATTTAGGAGTTGTATCATACATCACGTGGTGATCCATAAAGGCAAACTGCTAAGCAAGATCAACCTAAAAAGAACTGAATTTATCTAATAACGCTTTGAAACATAACGAAACACAATAGAGGTCTAGGTAGAGACGTGTTCCGGCGTCGTTAAACATAGTGACTGTCGATCTCTACGAAGGTGGGTGATTCCTCCTGAGGGACGATAGCACTAATACGGATTTGTGCTCCCGCGTACCGTCGCGTATATTGGGAGACCCCTATAGGAACAAAGCCTTTATCCATAGGAAGCCATGTCGGCCGCCCTACTGATCGCGATGCAGTGAACACAGCATTCACGAAGATCGACCACTCGTACCGTAAAACGTATTCTGTGGTTTCGCGAAAGGTTTGGCACACCCTCTGCCTAGAACTCCAGAGTAGTTTCTTTTAGCCTTTTTCAAACTCTATAACTGAAAAAGTCCATCCGAGCATTTGTCACTTCGGTCTCGTTAATACATCGAAGGAGACTAGAGTCATCTTTAGCTTTTTCTCGACTCTTAAAAATTGAAAAAGCAAGTTGTGTCTAAAGCGTCGTCATATAAAATTCATTCTAAACGGAACATAATCACCCCTTATTCCTGCATTGATCTTGAGGTTGAGAACATGGAACACACCAACCAAGGGATTCCACATGATGGGAACCCTAGCCCTTTCTCCTCTTGGGGAGAAGTTGGTGCGCCCCACATGGCCACGTTGTCGCTTCCAGGACTGACAATTGGCTTGCCAGTTTGGCTATTCTCAACCACTGTAGTTCAGACCACCACTGTTCCTGAACAGTCGAGTCAACAGTTAGACCAGTCTAGAGCTGCCCTCCAGCCTTCTGCTTCTTATAGATCTTCCTCCGATCCTTCCTCTTCGAAGGGTCGAGCCGCCGAAAGCCGAGCTCCCATAGAGAAGAAGAAGGATTCCGATCCTTCCTCTTCGAAAGGTCGAGCCGCCGAAAGCCGAGCTCCCATAGAGAAGAAGAAGGAGAAGAAGAAGAAAGAAAAGAAGCAGAAGGAGCCTAAGGCGGCTGGGGGCAAGCAAAAGACATCTAACGGAAATCCACACACAGCACGGACCGGGCCTAAGTCGCCATGTGTCATATGTAAAGGAGACCACCTCCACCGTGATTGTCCCAGTATTCCCCAGATACTAAGGGATTGGTCCCCTCGTTTGCACAGTTTGGAAGTGTCAACCTCTGACAACCAGGTTGAATGCTTACCGTCGACCAACGAAAGTGAAGGTTCTAGACAACGAAGGGGAATGAGATTCCCCTGCGAACTGTGTGAAGGCAATCACACCCTCCGCCGTTGTCCCTTTTTAGACGAAGCAAAGAGAGTTTTGGAAGATCAACCAGTTGCACCGTTGCTACTTCCTCCTGGATACCAAAAACTCGCGCCAAGTCCTTCGTTGGTCGAAAATACAGCTGCCCCGCTCATAGGGCCAGCTGAAGTGTCAGTCACTGAAAATGAACCTATTGAATCCGGACCGGACGAAAGTCCAAAGGTCGAAACGGTAGTTGACCCGGTTCTCCCTTCAGAAGTTTCGTCTTCAAATACCACAGTCACTGAGGATTCATCTTCAGTTGACACCCTCACCGAAGAGAGTGAGGATGACACTACTATTGGCATTATGATACAGGTGTTGTCCTTGGTGGCAACTCACTCAGAAGACAGTACACAGTGTAGCAAGTCAACAACAAAGGATTACATATCAGACTCCAAAGAATGAAGAAAGAGAGGTATACACTGGTTCACCAAAAAGCGTATACATGCGAGCTAACAGAAGAAAAGAAGCGTATAACATATACATGCACTTTCACAAGAGGAAAAGCGCGTACATATTGGAAAACCAAGTTTTTGGTCCAAGGTATTTGGTTTGAGGTATTTGGTCCAAGGTGTTGACCCTAGGTATTTGGTCCAAGGTATTGGTCCTAAGTGGTTTTGGTCCAAGGCATTGAGAAAGGCATAAGAGTATATAAGGAGGAGAAGATCATTAGGCCAGGGTGAAAGCAATAAGATTCTAAGGAATACTTCTATTTGAAGTATATTTTATGTTGCAGGGTTGTGTTTGGGACTGGATCTGAAATATTTATGTGCACCTTAAGTTCAATGTTGGATTAGGATCATGAGACATGAAATAACTTATTCTTGATTGATTTGATATTGGTTGAAACTAGATCTTATGTTTTGTTGCTGTTTTACTCGTTATCCATCAAGATCTGGGTTTGTCTGAGTTTGGAATTGCAGCAAAGTTCTAAGTCAATATTTACAATCTTGGCCAAAGAGCGTATACAAAATAAAAGCTTCTTTTCAGATCTAACTGAACTATCTAATCAAATTCTGTTATTTTGTTGTTGTTTTTCAATGAATCCTTCTTAGATCTAAATGTGAAAACTGAATACATAAGGAGGATGGAATCTGATTGATTAATTGTATAAGTGAGAAGAAGTGATATCTGTCACTGTCTGTGTAAAGCTCCAAAAGTTGACAGTAGATATTCAGTATATTGATAGTTGGCACAAACTTGATTCAAAAGTTTATGTTTGCAGTAGTTTTGAAGGAATACTTAGGTTCAGTTAACGGAAGTGGAGTATACAGATAGTTTGGGTGCAGCCAAGTAGCGTATACATTCTAATGCATGAATTTTGAGGTTACATCTGGTTCTGAATGATGATGCAGGGTTCTGGGTTCAGTACAGTGTTCTGGTGTCTGTAATTTGATTGTTAATATTAACTGATTATTGGTTGATGTAGTTCAAGTTTAAAATCTTTGATGGGTCCAGTGTGAAAATTTGAGGGAACGTAGCCTTTAGATTGTGGTGTTGTGATCCAGGAGTATCCAATCTGAAAGTTCATGAAACGTGGTCCCTGGTGGAGAGTGGAGTTTTTCTATAGGCTAGCACCTATGTACTAGTAAACATATTGGCTAGTACAAGAGTTAGGGGGTTGTAGCTCCCTTCTAGTAGAAGCTGGAGAACAAGAGAAGGTTATAACCTTCTACAGGTAGAAGCCTATGTACTGGTATGGGTCTGCACCAGTACAAGATTGTTAATATATTTTCTTATTATTAAAAGAAGACAGAGATGACAGCAGCAAGTGGTTTTTACCCACATTGGGTTTCCACCTTAAATCTTGGTGTTCATGTATGTTGCTTACGTGTGATGATTTATTCTGCTTTTACTGCACTGTCTAATAAATCTCTGATATACTGGTTTAAGATAAACACATGATAAATGGTCTAAATCACAAGTTCTCTGCATATACGCTGGTTTCTTTAAGTACAGTCACATGTACACGCTAATTCACTTCACTGAAGTAGCGTATATAAATCTATTTGGGAAATAAAATTACTGGTCTGACAATACTGATTAACCCCCCTCTCAGTATTATTTCCAACAATTGGTATCAGAGCCAAGTCCTTCAGAAGAAGCTTGATCGCTTGAAGGGAGATCCATCAACATGAATAATCAAGAAAGCGTGGGATCCATCAAACTGCAAATCTTTGATGGGAGCAACTTTGTTTATTGGAAAATAAGAACCGCAACCTATCTACAATCACTTGGAACAAATGTCTAGGAAATTTTGGAAGGAGGATATACATTTCCAACAGCAATTCCTATAGTTACGGTAGGCAAAAAGCAATATGAAACCAATGCCAAAGCTGTTAATACTTTATTGGGAAGTTTGTCACAATCAAAGTTTGTCAAATTCATGCAGCTCAAATCAGCCAAAGAAATAGGGGACAAAATCATTCTAAGCTACGAAGGAGACTCTCAGGTAAAATGTGCTAAGCTTCAAACTCTTAGAATTCAGTATGAAACTCTTAAGATGCATACCGATGAGAGTATAGCTAGTTACTTCTTATGTATAGATGAGGTTGTTAATTGTATGAAGAATCTAGGTGAAGAAATAAAGGAAGTTACCTTAGTGGAGAGAGTTTTGAGATCCTTGTCTGCTAAATTTGAATCAAAAGTGTTTTCCATAGATGAAAAACAGGATTTTCATAATATCACTATGACACAACTTCACAGAATATTAACTGCCTTTGAGATGAGAAAAGGATGACCATCAGATATGAGAGAAGCTGCATTTAAATATTCAGCAAAAGGAAAGGAAGAACACAATGAATCAGGACATATTTAAGAAAAAGACGATGAGGTAAACTTTGTCAAGAAGCTTCAATGGGGTTCCAAAAGGTTTAGAGGTAAGCTACCCTTCAAATGCTTTGCTTGTGGTAGAGTCAGTCATTATGCTGCTAGATGTCCTAATAGTGATGGTTTATCTAATAGTGATGAAGATGAAAATAGACAAGATTACATATTTCTCATGGCTTATGATGATGATAATTTTTGGGATGCTTTAGAAGAGGAATACCTTCATGAAGAAATCTCTAAACTCAAAATCTATTTAGAAGAAAAGAATATGATTATAGATACCCTAATGTACCAACTTGCTGAAAATGAAAAACACAATGAAAAACTAGAATGTGAAATTGTGGGTCTAAGAAAGGATCTTGAGAAAACAAAATATCTCAATCTTAGATTTGCTAAAGGATCAGAAACCTTAAATTAAATTATCAAATTTTAGCATTCTCCTCTAATAAAGACAGGTCTTGGATATACTTAAGAAGCATCTCAATCACAGAAACTGTTAACCTCCACTAAAAGCTATCTTGATGCAGCAAAGACCGGTGAACAATATGACAGTCATCATCAAATGCATAGAGTTGATCATCAGGTAAATCATACTCATTTTACTCCAAGGATGAATAGAAGCCACAACTAACCTCAAGGAAACCATACTCAATTTGTTCCAAAGATGAATATCAATAGAAACTACAATCAACAAGTTAATAGATTCGATAGTGGCAAGAACTTCTTTAATGGGAAATGTTTTTCATGTCATAATTTTGGGCACAAAGTTGCTCAATGCATTGCTTACAAACCCATCATGACTAGATAAGCACGAAACCAAAGGAATGTAACAGGGATCAAGAGAAGTTCCTATAATAACTTTTCTCCTCTTGAAAATGTAATAGAATGCTCAATCTGTAACAACTTTGGTCATGAAGAATCTAAATGCAGGAGAAAATTTCGGCAAACATCTTAAAAGGAGAAAACACCATTAAATCCAAAGATATGGAGAAGGAAATAATCTCAAATAGAAAGATGTGGTATAGCCTTGTATGAAAAAGGACAAGAAAATCAGTGGTACATTGATAGTGAATGCTCCAAACACATGACAGGTGACAAAGAAAAGCTTCACTCATGTAATGCCTTAGAAAAGGAAAAGAATGTCTCATTTGGAAATGACACTCCTGCTGTCATAAAAGGTAAAGGTTCTGTTTTCTTAAAAGAAAAAGGTTAAAGCTAGAAATGTTATGTATGTAGACAATTTAAAGCATAACCTGTTGAGTGTCAGTCAAATGTGTGATCAAGGAAATGAAGTGGTGTTTCGATCAAACGAATGTGTTGTTCATGAGCTTGATATAGGAGAGATCATGATCAAAGGTACAAGAACTCCAAACAACTTATACATACTCAAGGGAGGACAACAACAGTGCTAGCTAAGAAAAAATGATGAAAACTGGTTGTGGCATAGAATATTGGGACATCTAAGTTTTTCTCAAATAAGAAAAGCATGAAACTTCAAGGTTGTTCTTGATCTTCCAGATATCAGAATCCCTGAAAATAAAATATGAAAACTAGGTCAAATTTATAGTCAAACGAGAGTTCACTGCATGGAAAAAGAAGGGCCAGCTAGTAAGCCTCTTGAATTTGTCCATACTGATTTATGTGGACCATCAAGGAAAAATTCACCTCATGGAGAAGAGCAATTTATTTTGTTCATTAATGATTTTTCCAGAATGTGTTGGATAGGTCTTCTAAAGCATAAAGATGAAGCATTTGAAAAGTTCCAAGCCTTCAAAGCTTTCATTGAAAATGAATCGGATCGAAAAATCAAATGCCTCAAATCTGATCGAGGAGGGGAATTTACCTCGGATGAATTCTTTGACTTTTGTGAACAACATGGAATAAAAAGGAAATTCTCCACCACAAGGACTCCTCAGCAAAATGGTGTGGTAGAAAGAATGAATAGAATTGTTCAACAAATGGCTCGAGCTATGCTAGATGAATTTGGAACTCCTACAACCTTCTGGGGTGAAGCTGCATTCACTGTTGTAACTATTCTCAAGAAAGCAAATGTTCAGGTAAATAGCACTCAAACTCCACATGAACTTTGTTATGGCAAGACTCCTACTATAAAATACTTTAATGTTTTTGGAAGCAAATGTTTATCAAAAGGATTGATGAAAAACTTGGTAAGTTTGAACCCAGAGCAGATGAAGGTATTCTTCTTGGTTATTCCTCAAAAAGTAAAGGATATAAATGTTATAATAAAATACTTGGGAAAAATGTTGAAAGCATTGATGTTGTATTTGATGAAGCATGCAAAAATCCAAAACAGATAAAATCAATAGAAGATTATGACAATGAAGAAGATGGGGATTATTTTCCCACATCAAATCAAAATGATATTGAAGAAGAAACCAATGAAGCACTAGAAGAAGATATAATTGTAGAAGAAAAGACTCTGTGTAGGTATGTTCAGAAAAATCATCCAAAAACTCAAATTTTAGGGGAAAAAGAGGTAGGTGTACAAACAAGAAGAACTATTACAGGGACTTCAAGCTATCTACCATTACTATCTTCCACCAAACCTCAAAATGTAAATGAAGCATGCAAATATGAATGTTGGGTAAAGTCCATGGATGAAGAACTTGAGCAAATTGAAAAGAATGATACTTGGGAATTAGTTCCTAGACCTCACGATAAAAATATTATAGGAACTAAATGGATATTCAAAAACAAGCTAAATGAAAATGGAGAAGTCATTAGAAACAAGGCCAAACTTGTTTGTAAAGGATATGCTCAACAAGAAGGTATAGATTGTGAAGAAACCTTTGCACCTGTTGCTAGACGTGAAGCCATAAGGATGTTTCTTGTTCTTTCTAGCTTTCAGAAATTCAATGTATACCAAATGGATGTAAAATCAACCTTCCTTAATGGAGATTTAGAGGAAGAAGTTTATATTGAACAGCCAGAAGGATTCATTCTTGGAAATGATGCAAAATGTGTATGCATACTCAAAACGACTCTCTATGGTTTGAAACAGGCTCCAAGGGCCTGGTATTACTGCCTTGACAAATATCTACACCAACAAGGTTTTACAAAAGGTTCGGCAGATAACAATCTATATACAAAGATTGAAACTGATAAATTTCTAATTGTTATTATTTATGTTGATGATATCATTTTTGGTAGCAATGATGAATCCATGAGTCATAATTTTGCTTCAGTAATGCAACAAGAATTTGAAATGTCCTTGCTTGGTGAACTTACCTATTTCCTTGGTCTATAAGTTCAACAAAATAAAGATGGTATCTTTCTGCCACAAACCAAATATCTCAAACAGATCTTGAAAAGGTATGGAATGGAAGATTATAAACCTGTATGTACCCCATTGGTAACAGGATGTAGTCTCAGCTCAAATGATGAATCAAAAGTAGTACATCAACCAACTTAGAGATCCATGATTGGCAGTCTATTTTATCTAACAGTTACCTGACCTGACATCATGCATGCAGTAGGAATAGTTGGAAGATTCCAAGCAAATCCAAAGGAATCACACCTTCAGGCAGTCAAAAGAATTTTCAAATATCTTCAAGGAACTCAAGACCTTGGTTTACGGTATCCGAGAAATGCAGATCTTACTCTTCATGCATATACATATGCATATTGGGCAGGAAGTGATGATGATAGAAAGAGCACTAATGGTGGCGCATTCTATATGGGTTCCAGGTTAGTGTCTTGGTTCAGAAAGAAACAAAGTTCAATTACTTTATCTACAACTGAAGTAGAATATGTGGTTGTTGCGTCTTGCTGCACACAACTACTTTAGATGATGTAAACTTCGCAAGACATTCAGATCACATGTACTCCACCTATCTCCATTCGATGTGATAATACAAGTGCCATCAATATTTCAAAGAATCTAGTCATGCACTCCAAGACCAAGAACATACCCATCAAATACCATTTTCTACGTGAACAAGTGCTTGAACAAAAGGTCAAATTAGAGTATGTTCCCTCCAAAGAACAGGTTGCTGATATATTCACTAAACCACTGCCCAGAGAAACATTTGAATATCTCAGACAAAAGCTGGGAGTAGTTGCTACATCATCCTGCTGTTAAATCCAAATTCTTCAGAGAAAGGTTATTATACACGTGTTTCATTAAGTAGATTCATGTACACACACGGGTTTCTATGGGTCAAGGAGCATATATGATTGTTAGACAGGGAAAAAAGTGGTGCAAGCTCTGATATGAGTGCTCTATCTGATATTGATGATTACTATCTATCGATATGCTTTGTTCATTACTTTTTATCTAACTGACAAAGATGCCTTGATCATTGACTTGTTAACAATGCATAGGTAGCACAGGTTTAGAGGGACCATTAGCCTTCACATACATTCAACATTGTTGGCATTATGGTTGTTGAGTCCAACTATGGCTTCAGATATTTATACCATTTGTTGTTTAAATCATCTAAAAGTATAGGGTGTGATATGTCTTCTCATACATTTGAATGAGTCCTCTTAGACAAATGAGGTAATTTGTATCCCCACTTTTCACGGGATGGATGATGCAATATTTATTATTTTTGTCATGTATAAGCAATTCATATATCCCCACTTGGTTGGGTGAGTCAAATTTTGTATATCCCCACTTGGTTGGGAGATGGATGCATGTATGAGTCATTGGTGATAGGAAGGTCATACTCATATAGTTGAGTTATAGAGTCATGCTATTCTTTTGGAGAATATTTTTGTAGACTCTGCATGTGCTCAGGGGGAGAATGGACAGTTTCAGTGCATCTTAGCATGAACAAAGGGGAGCTCAATCAGCGAATTTAGCATGTACTCAGGGGGAGCATGGACAACATAACATATGTCAAAGGAAGAGACTATCTTGGTCTGCCCTCTCCCCTTGATGAAAAAGGGGGAGAGTATCTTGGTGTTGTTGCCATCAAGTCCAAAGGGGGAGATTGTTGGCATTATGATACAAGTGTTTTCCTTGATGGAAAATCACTCAGAAGACAGTTCATAGTGTAGCAGGTCAACAACAAAGGATTATAGATCGGACTCCAAAGAATGAAGAAAGAGAGGTATACACTGGTTTACCTTGTCCAAAAAGCATATACACACGGGCTAATAGAACAAAAGAAGCATATAATGTATAAACGAACTTTCACAAGAGGAAAAGCGCGTTCATATTGGAAAACCAAGTTTTTGGTCCAAGGTATTTTGACCTAAGGTATTGATCCAAGGTATTTGGTCTGAGGTATTTGGTCCAAGATATTGACCCTAGGTATTTGGTCCAAGGTATTGGTCCTAAGTGGTTTTGGTCCAAGGCATTAAGAAAGGCCTAATAGTATATATGGAGGACAAGGTCATTAGGCCAGGCTGCAAGTAATAAGATTCTAAGGAATACTTCTATCTGAAGTATATTTTATGTTGTAGGGTTGTGTTTGGGACTGGATCTGAAATATTTATGTGCACCTTAAGTTCAATGATGGATCAGGATCATGAGACATGAAATAAATTATTCTTGAATGATCTGATATTGTTTGAAACTAGATCTAATGTTTTGTGCCTATTTTACTCGTTATCCATCAAGATCTGGGTTTGTCTAAATTCTGGAATTGCAGCAAAGTTCTAAGTCAATATTAGCAGATTTGTACGTAGGTTCGTCTTGGCCAAAGAGCGTATACATGCAGGTTCAGTTATTTCAAGGAGCGTATACAAAAGAAAAGATTCATTTCAGATCTGACTGAACTGTCTGATCAAATTCTGTTATTTTACTGTTGTTTGTCAATGAAGTCTTCTTAGATCTGAATGTAAAAACTGAATACATAAGGAGGATGGAATTTGATTGATTACTTGTATAAGTGAGAAGAAGTGATCTTTTTCCCTGTCTGTGTAAAGATCTGAAAGTTGACAGTAGATATTCAATATATTGATAGTTGGCACAGACTTGATTCAAACGTTTATGTTTGCAGTATTTTTGAAGGTATATGCAGGTTCAATTAACGGAAGTGGCATATAAACGCAGTTTTGGTGCAGCCAAGTAGTGTATACATTCTAATGCATGATTTTTGAGGTTACAACTGGTTCAGAATGATGATGCAGGGTTCTAGGTTCAGTAAAATGTTTTGGTGTCAGTAATCTGATTGTTCATATTAACTGAATATTGGTTGATGCAGTTCAAGTTTAAAAGCTTTGATGGGTCCAATTTGAAAATTTGATGGAACGTAGCCTTTAGATTGTGGTGTTGTGATTTAGGAGTATCCAGTTTGAAAATTCATGAAACATGGTCCCTAGTGGAAGAGTGGAGTTTTTCTGTAGGCTGGCACCTACGTACTAGTAAACATATTGGCTAGTACAAGAGCTAGGGGGTTGTAGCTCCCTTCTAGTAGAAGCTGGAGAACAAGAGAAGGTTATAACCTTCTGTAGGTAGAAGCCTGCATACAGGTATGAGTCTGCACCAGTACAAGATTGTAAATAGATTTTCTTATTATTAAAAGAAGACAGAGATGATAATAGCAAGTTCTTTTTACCCACATTGGGTTTCCACCTTAAATCTTGGTGTTCATGTGTGATGCTTTATTCTACTTTTACTGCATTGTCTAATAAATCTATGATATATTGGTTTAAGCTCAACACATGATAAATTGTATAAATCACAAGTTCTCTGCATATCTGCTGGTTTCTTTAAGTACATTCACGTGTATACACTAGTTCACTTCACTGAGGTAGCTTATATAAATTTGTTTGGGAAATAAAAATATTGATCTGGTAATACTGATTCACCCCCCTCTCAGTATTATTTCCAACAACTACATCAAATTGTGAAATATTTATACAAAAGTTTATTACAAAATATCTCAAACTAATTTGAGATTTAATCTAGGAAAGAAAAATATCTTCTTGCAAGAAGATAGAGACAGTTATTGAACTGTTTCATGTTGTACCTTTTATTTTGGTTCTGTTGGCTTTGATATTTTTCCCTTTAATCTGCTTTGTTGTTTGATCTTTCACGTTGGATGCTTCCTTTACTTTAGCCTTTCATCTGATACACTTTGACTCTGCTGATCTGTCAACCTCCTTTTACCATGCTGAATTATTTTTACTGTACATTAACCTTTTTACTGCATTTTACTATAGTAAATCAGTTAACTTCTCCCATGTTTCAGCCATGAGGCAGTTGGATTTTCAGCATCTTTCTATATGTTTCATCTACCTCTCTGTATTTGGCAAAAGTAGGCTTATTGATAAACAAGTGTTTTACCTCATGCTGGAGGTAAAACAAGTTTTCAAATGTTTGGTAGAGTACTTTGCCTGTTGGTAATGCCTTTATTGATGATGCATTTACCTGATCTCTTGCCACCTCTCTGATTTTCTTGTTGTAATCCTCCTGTGTCATCAACTTATCATTTATTACTAAGGGATTGTGTAATCCATTTTCTATCAAAATCTAGAACTTAGCCATAAATCTGTCAATGGTTGCCTACATATTCTGACACTTATCCTCCAAGTTTTGCATTAAGTTCCTCTTGGAGAGGACCCTTTTGACCTCAAAAATTATCTATGTTCTGTCCTCTATTTCCAATTCCTGAAGCTCATACTTATTCTTTCTATTAAGGAATTGGATAACTCTGGTAGCCTCTTCTGGCATTTGTCCTAATTCTTCTTTCACTTTCTGGATGGCCTCTGTAGCGAGCTTTATCAAATCTATTTGCTCAAAAATCACCTAAATAGATGGCCAAATATCATTAACGGAGTCAATGATATTGGCCCATAATTGTTCCTTAGCCTGCCTAAGGGGTTCTTTTAGTGTTAAGTCCTTTTCTAGGGCTTTCAATCTTTCACTCATCTTGGAAGATTTTTTCACTTCTTCTTTGTGCATGATTTTGGCAAGCTTGTAATTAGTTTCCAAGCTTGTCACTTTCTCTTTGAGCTTATTCATCTTTGTGGTTTGTATGGACATTTCTTTCATAGCTCTAACCAATTTTACTACTTCATCACCTGATGTACCTGTTGCTGATGTAGATTCTATAGAAACCAGTTGTGTTGTGGCCATTGGAGCTATGGGAGCCAATGAGGCTGCCAATGTGGAAGGAACAACCATGGTAACTGCTAGGATGACATTTACTGAGGTAGTGCCAATATTAGTTTTCTTTAATTGGATTAAGCTGTCCAATTCCTTTTCTATCTCCCTCCAGTGATCATTTAGTTTAAGGACTAAGTCCATAACCTCTTCATGCCTTGTTTGGTTTTCCAAGACTTCCTCTGTCTGGGGTTGCTGCAGTTGAGGTATCTTCAATTGTTTCTTAAGTGTTGCAATGTCATCATTCTTATTTTTGATTAGTTGTTAAGTAACCTTGATGTCTTTAGGATCATGCCCCAATTCAATTACCAAGTCTTCCAAAGACTTGATTATGGTGTCTTTGGCCTATGATGAGGCCTTTCCCAACTGATACTAGATCGAAATGTTATTCAATGAATTCTGTAACTGATTAGCAGCTATGGCTTTTCTTGTAAGAGTGGAGTAAATCATTTCTCCAGCCTGCTTGTGAAATTTAATCTAGTCTATGGGATGAATATCCCTTGCCAATACTTAAATGTATATCTTCTTGAAATCTGCTGATATTCTCGGTTGTTGTATAGTTGGCTTTATGAAGGACATTTTGATCTTTCCTTCCTTGATGTCAAAAGCTGACATCAACCTAGTTTGATTAGGGGTGTAAGTTTGAGATACTATGAATAGGATTGTGCCTTCAATTTCTCATTTCTCATTTTGATTTCCTTGAACATGTCCTTAATGTCCCTATCTCTATCAGCAGGCTTATTGAGTGAGGAGACCTCTGCACTGAGCTGCCTTTCTGACATTTGAGTTTTTGATGTAGATGGCTCCTATGTTTCTCTAGATGGAGCTATGTCCTTGCTCATGTCTAACTCAGTATTAGTTATTTCTACTGAGCCTTCTATGTCTTCCTGTTCTGAAACAAGATTGAGCCTAGGCCTTTTGCTCTGGCTAGCTTCATGTTGTACACTGGAAGTGTCCATACATGAGTTGGAGGCTCCCTCTTTGTTCCTTTTGGGATTCTTTTCCTCATTCTGAGGAG
The DNA here is from genome assembly GCA_031772625.1 of Pinus tabuliformis. Taxonomy (NCBI): domain Eukaryota; kingdom Viridiplantae; phylum Streptophyta; class Pinopsida; order Pinales; family Pinaceae; genus Pinus; species Pinus tabuliformis. Next base: position 119,915,899 of record CM062812.1, on the reverse strand, counting down.
TCTACAAAATAGTAGGGGTACTCATGTTTCCTTCTTGCTCTGGTACCTGCAGGAATGAGCTTTCATCAAGCTGTTTCTAATTTCGCTTTAGCAGACAATGCACATATTATATATGTCATTATGCATGAATGAATGAGATATGTGTCATACAATATTCGATCGCAGGTTTAATAAAATGCATATCTACGTTGTTGTTTTCACATACTATACCTGCATATCTAAATTGACAAGATGACAGCTTCTAATCCATCTAAATCAAGCAAGGTATTTTCAACATCTACCTTCGCACTATCCCTATCTATGAGAGTGTTTTCCAACCATTCAGATAGGTTGGCATGTCTTTCTATTTCTGGTATAGGGTGATGAATGTAAGGTCCTAATTTGACCTTCTATCTTAGTTTGGTCATAAAACCTTGAGGGTCATACCTCCACATGAAACTGTTCCGAAACTTCATTTGTTGTAGAATTTGATCTGCTTCCTCTCTTGCCTCTCTAGAATTGCAAATAAAAGGGCCTAACTTATTTTTGACCTTGAACTAAGTCCTTTTCTTGGATGAGACAAAGTTGATATCAACAGAGTTCATTATCTGCTATAATATTCAAGAGAAAATAACCTCATGGGGAGGTATTTGGGTGGTTTTAATGGGGCAAGCTAGCAACCATAGATTCTTATTTAGGTGTGATTTTGGTAAAGGTACCAATCTCCCACCTTACTTTTCTTGGACAATTAGAGCACTCTTTTGATTTCTTGACTTATTCTGGGTGGAGGACTTCCTGTCAGCATGGTCATGAATGGATGGACAAAAGATTCAATGAAGTCTATGTAGGTGTATGGTGATGAATGCATGTGGAAGAGTGGTGTCCAAAATATAATAGACCTGGTTTGGCCTTTAGTATCCAACTTCTGGATGGTGAAGGGAAATCTGTCTGACTGATAATACAAAAATATGTGGTAAAGTACAGATGAGTACTTGAATACTCTTTCATTGTGCATTCTGGTAAATTGTTCATGCATCCTTTCAGCTATAAACTGGGCATAATTATACAAAGTAGTAGGAGGCTTTCCTGGGGTGAAAATGGACATGAAGGCTAGGATGAGCTCATCAATGAGTTCATCTGTGGTATAGCCCAGAATACATGATATCATAGTTACAATTTTCTTTCCCCATTCAGAGAAAATGGCAGAAACATATGGAGGGGCATCTGTAGGAATGTGTTGTTCTTCTACAATGAAAGTTTGTAATATTTGGGCCAGTCTAGATGGACTCAATTTGGTGTACTGGTCTAACAAATCCCCAATGGAGAGTGGGGTTAGGTTTGGACCTGGTTGGACTTCGAACATTTCATTGATTGACTCAGCTGTAATTGTAAACAAGACCTTTTGGTTTGGGGACATTATAGCTTTCTGGCTGGGAATGTAACAAGCATGGCACATATGGGCAATCTTAGGAAAGACATGTACTTGTGGAAACTAGTATTTGGGCAAATTGGAGTCCCAAAGGCCAATGTCATCAGCATGGCTTAGATATCTATCCTTACTCAAAGAATGAATTTTCAACAGGAGTGTATAGGAACTTGTGCCTTTGATTTGAAAATCCATGTTCACTAGGGGAAGGTGGTCAAGGTCCAAATGGGGGGCTGTGACAGGTCTGACATCCATGGTGATGGGGGAAACCATAATTCAGTTCTTTTGGATTTGAATTTGACAATATAGGTTTATATCAGAGGTTTGAAGGTAATTTGGAAGCTTTTAGAAGGGTTTGGGCACGCACTTTAATTTTAAAGTAATTTCAATTAATTTTACTTATTTAAAGCACTTTAAAGACTGAACATTTTTCCCAGATGCGGGTGTGTAGTACTAAGCTCTGTACGAGGGCGGCTTGGTGGGTTGGCGCATGGCTTATTACCACTACCATCTAGCCTCACGTGTTGCCAGCCTTTATGTTCTCTACAAATACCTTCAATGTTGCGTTAATGCAGCGCGTCCTTCCATACTAGCCTTCTTGTTCTTCTGTCATGGCGCCCCTTCAATTCCTCAATGCTCCTCTCCTGCGAGTGTATTGCTCCCTCGTTGCCACAGAGCCCAACTCTCGGACCAGACCAGGGAATCGTTGCGCTCAGGATTGCGGTGTTGATTCACAGCCGGGATTTCATGTTTTACATAGTCCTTCCTGTAATTTCAAGTGTCGCTCGTCCTCTGTCATTCTCAGTGCTCCTCTGCGTGCTGAAGCTAGGCCCCTTTCAATCTTCCCCTGCCTTCACAGTTTTATTGCCTGTTCAGATCCTCTTGCTCTTTTCATCATGCCTAAATTGCGCCAAAGAATGGGTTGCAAGAGGGGAAGCTCTCGTGGGCATGTTATCCGCCAGACCTCCTCCTCTACCTTAGACTCCTCATCTTACTCCTCGGGCTTCTGCTCTGATCGCTATCCCATTACCAGTAGCAGTCATGGACGAGGTCGAGGGTAGCATAACATAGCGATGAGCTCTCACAATTCTCACTCTCACACTGCTCGTTTTCAATTCCCTTGCACTCTCAGCAATCACTCCTTCATCGCTTCAGTCACCATTGAGCTTCGCGAGGGTACTGCTGGTCTGGTGGCCACAACTCCAGGAGTGACTACGGAGATGAGGGTGGAAGATTCTCCTGGCACTTCTCAGTTTAAGGATCCTAGTGGTACTGCTACCCAGGAAATGCAAACTCAAGCTGGTCCGAGTGTCCCTACTAGTGGCAGTTCTTCAAGAAAAGAGGGCCATCCCTCTGAGGATGATGACCCCTACAATTATGGGTGTCGTATCATTGAAGAGTCACCTTCCACCACTCATGAAGCTTAAACAGGTCTGCGTTCTTTGGTTTTTGGTTCCCTGTTGCTCAAAGTTACGGTTACAGTCGCTTAATGGATCATATTACAGTTTTGAACTGGGCAGTACTTCCATGTTTATATGTATGAGCCCAGAAAATCCATTTTGGTCCTTGAAATACCTTTGGTCAGTTTACAGTTTTGACAATGGTATATTCTATTTTTGTGCACTAGTTATGGTCCTGGTCCTAGTAGCTCTTCTAATCAATCAACAACAAGTCTTTTTGGTTAGTGTTCAGCTTTGTAATGTGAATATGCCGCCTCTATGGGCTAGACTTCTCGAGGCCGCTGCCTCTATGTAATTTTTTTTTTTGTATCAATATAGGAGTAGACAAATTCAGAAAGAAAAAAAAGACTGAACATTTTCAAATTGAAAGGGTGCCTGGTAATTTCTCTTCAAATACTTGGAATTTGGGTGAATTAACTTCAGATTTGGTATTCTCGGCAACTACAAAAGGTTGAATGGGCTCTGGTATGAATTGAGAGCTTGATTGGGGTCTTAGCAACTTCTTCATGAGTAAAATTGAGGTCAATTAGAAATTTAAGCATTTGAAGGTGTCGCAATGGTTTGCATAGGTTCAAAAATAAATTGAGTGAAAAAGGCGAAATAGGGCTTCTCGGCCTTTTTATTGAATAACGGTCACTTTTTGGCAGGTAAATTACAAATGAATAGTGGACAGTTTTTCGGGTTGGGTGGGGAGGTGGTTTCCCAAGCCATCACACCGCTTTTATGGTAGAGGCAGTATTTTGGTGAGGTCCCCCGATCTATCTTAGTGATTGACGCATAGAAGATGGGGGCCCTGGAAATACCACTTTATCGGGCGGGTAAAGGTAGGATATTGGGTGAAGCCGATATGGCTGTGAACTGTTGGATTTGGGTGCTGACAATCAGACGACTGTTGAGTGATGGAATAGCACAGATGAAATGGGCAAAGGTTTTGCAGGGGGCTTGGAGCTTTAATCCATGGTGGTTTGGGATTATTTACAAGTTAAACATGGGATTAATGATCGGATTGGGTTAAGGGAGTGATTATCATAACTTTACCAAGGAGTGGTGAGTTAAGAGGGTTTTGTTGGGGGTATGGGATAAAAGTATAGTTTATAGATAAACTAAGGGTTGGGGTATTATATATGGGATTTATTTATATATGGGAAAAGGTATACCGAGAGCTATATTATTATGTTAAAAATTAATATGAAATGAAATGAGCGGAGTGAACATACCACTATGCATAATGTAATATTTGTGCATTTTCTTCACATATACTTATACTTAGGATAAAATATTTTTGTGGGTATTTTGAACGAAATGGAATTTAACATGAGGTTGTTTACTTTTCATAGGCAAATGGAGTTTAATGTCCATAAGTCATTAAGTCGACGGTCCGGTCCCATCAAAAGTCAGAGAAATGCTCTGAGCCTTTATGACTTGAAGGGTTTTTAGTACTAGAACATACTTGTAGATGGGGAAATTAGTAAGTATAGGGATGACATGAATGAGGGGGAGTTAATTAAATCAACTTGTAAACCATTGTTTTTGCTTTCCTAACTGCTAATGCACATTGAAACCTATGATTAAACATGATAAATGTGCTTTTGGCCAATCAACTTTATACTTCAGAAACCTTTGTTCTACTTACCCATTACTTACCCTAACATTTTTTCTTCATTTTTGTGGGTGCACTTAAGCTAGAAGACCCTTATCATTCTTTTTTCTTTTGAAAAGTAAACTATCTAATTCTAACCTTATATCTTCCAAGGGCTCAGATTAAACTAATGAACTCCTTTTATTTTCTCTACCTATCTAATGATTTGCCAAGATTAAGATGTTTGGTCAGATTTTATTCTCTAACTATAAACATGAAATTCAAAGCATGAAATAGTCAAGATTAAGCAGTTTGACTAACATGGGTTGTGGCATGTATGACAAGCTGCACACAACCATTATTTGGAGAAGAAGTAAAAGAGTAGTGGCATTTAGACTTGTACACTTTCATGATTTGTTTTTGTTTTTGGGGTTCATATATTTTCATTTTTTTATTTTTTCTTATTCTTTTTGTCCTTTGATGTTTCTTTTAGGACATACCCTCTTTACATTTTTTAATTTTCAATATGGAAAACATTTGTAGAAAGAAAAGGTATGTACAACATTACAAGGCTTAACCTTAGCCGATTCAAAATTATGAATCCCATCACTATAGGACTCTAACAAATGTCAAGGGCCTATAAATTCAAGGGTATCCACTTGAGATTTTTTTTTTATAATGTTTTTTATGTGTTTGTGGTGTATGCATAGTATTGTAGTGCTTGTAGACTATTGAATACATGATTTAAGAGCCTACATTTTAAGGAATTTTTTCTACAATGGTTCAAGTTATGTGCTCCTACAAAGTGTATATTTGGATAGCCCTCTTAGAGACCTTTCCAACAATATATGGAACTTTTATTTTTTTTAAAGGATCAATAGATATCTTAGTTCGAAGTTTGGTAGGGTTCCAAAGGCATGGTTCAACTTGGCTAACAGAAGGGATGGGAAGGGAATTTTCCTAGCACTTGATGCACAATTTTCCATCTGTGTCATTGGAGTTTAAGCTAGGTGTTTCATGCAATCTTGGCATGGTGGTACAACTAATGGAGGTATAGGACAAAAAATCATTTTATTACTACAATTGTTGTGAATTTACATCCAAGCCCCTTTAATTAACAAAAGAAAATTAAGCAAATCAATCATACCCTAGGACATTCATTTGTACCAAATGAGATGGCAGTTGTGACATGTGGAAAAACATGATTGGTGAATTCAGATTATGTGGTAGCTAGTTTGTAGGATAGGTAAACACAGTAATGATGTGGCAAGGACACATGGCCTCTTGATTTGGAACTTTTGGGTGCCCAAGTGGCCCTTTTCAAAGTGATAGGTGGCACCACTCACAAAGTGACACATGGTAGAGTGATGGCATGGTATAACATATAAACTGACAAGTCATAATTCCACAAAACAACAACAAAAATTTTCACGAAGGTGAAAAATTAGAGTGTCGCATTTCATGTATTTTGCGATATGGAAATATGTTCGTTACCTAATAGATAACTTCAAGTCCTTCCACATAATGTGTTAGAATAAATGACAATACTGAGAGGGGGGATAAACAAGTATTAAAGGAATTTAAAAATTTATTTTACTTGTAAAAATATTAGAACACCATAAAGACCTTCAAAAGTTAGCTCATATGGGCATGACAAGAAATAATTTTAGTGACATAAGGAACACACGAATTCTTCAAACTATTCTTCAATTCCTTCACAAGGAAAGCTACAACTTGTTGTTACAAATTTATCTATGCATAACCAAAAGGAAGATACAACTCCCTAATTCATAAACTACAACGGAATGGAGCTACAACCCTAAATATTTACCAAAATCTACTCAAAGGAGCTACGACGCCTTATCTGCAAGCTACAACTTGCTTGACGTCAATGATTCATTTTTCATCCATTTTCACACTAGAATAATGAATTCCAACTCATAAATAAATTAATTTTGCTCTCAAGAACTCACTAACACACCTTCAGTAATATCTAATTACTGAACACACCATGAACTTCAATTCAACTCTACTCTCATTGTGATAGACATTTTTGGGCACTGCAACCCCAAGCATAAATGTCCATAAATCAAGGGCTCCTAAGTCCCTAAAGGTGTTGTTCCAACCCCTAAAAGAACAAGGTCAACTGATTACAGCATCTCCCAGAAGTTCTCCATGAAAAACTACTCAGAACTGGTCAAAACTGGACCATTTCACCTGCTCCATAGGCAAAGTGCGTTGCATCCCACCTAAATACACACAGTAGGTGCGTTGCATTTCAAAAATCCCTTCTATGGGGTGCGATGGGCAAGAAGGGACAAATGGCAGGGTCAATCCGCAAGGTGGAGAAGCATGGAATCTTCCAGAAACTTCTCATGTGACACTTGACTCTTTGAATTCGACCAGGGATGAGTAAGAGATCATCAATCTTCAAGTGGAATCAAGAACTATCAGAGGGGAGACACTAATCAAATCTCAAAAGCTGACTCACCTCCCTTGCAGACATCTATATATGGATCCCTCATCCTAGAGATCCAGAGGCTGGAATTTTGTATCTTGTAAGGAAGTGCTGCTGGTTTATTGGTGCAAAAACATAGTGTTGGGTGATCTAAGCTTTTCATGAGGTGAAGAAGGGCTTCTTGCTGAGAGGATGATGCTGGGTCAGAACATTTGGTTGTAATTCTCTTGGCTCTTTCTTGATTATCAATAAGCTATTCAAGTTTTCCTCCATACTCTTGTATGATTTATGTTTTATGCATTTGTATGGTTAATATACATCTGATCCTATATTGCTTATGATAATAGATCTATGTTCTCGTATAGTGTTATGCTACTTTGATTCTACAGGTACTCTGTGAAGCTGGGTATACAAGAAAGCAAGTAGCAAAGGACTATCAGAAGAGAGAGGAATCGAGTAATGAACCAAGCGCAAGACAGAGGTTGGTCTCCTTTATTCTTCTCTCATCTATCTTTCATAAAGGAAAACGAAAGTAGTTTTACTTTGTTTGTTTCTAAGGTAGCTACCAGCCTTAGTGGGATTACCAGTTCTGCATAGACACTATTCCCGGTAACAAAATGGCGACTCCACTGGGGAGCGAGTAGATTGTTTGTTCATCTACATTTGTTTACTTTATAAACTTACAGATGGAGCCTGAAGTCAAGCCAGCTAGCCTTCGAACTGCATTTGCTATGCAAGTGCAAAGTAGATCAACGCTGCTTCAGTCAATCTCTGGGTTTTTCTTATGAATTAAACAATTGATTTACAAGCTCTCTAATTGCCCTTGTGGTGGCTCTAGTAACCTCCTTAGATCTACCCCTGTGATTGATTTACTGATTGCCACTTGCTCGGCCAAAATCCCAGAACTGAACTACAAACTGTGACCCGAAACCCAATCAAAGGCTCGTCCCTGGTCTAGCGTACTGTCTGTTCTGTGAACCTCAAATTCAGCGCACTTCCCGAGTCTAGCAGGTGCGTTGCATTTCAGTTTCACTGTGTTACAGGTGCGCTGATCAGACAAGGCCTTGTTCCTGAATTTTTGTTTCTGTGTTCACTCTTTTCAGATCTATTCAAGAGTTTTGCTACCTGTAGTTAGTACACCTATGTTTTAAACCCCTTTCCTTGCTGATATTCCGCCTCCATTGTGCAAAGAACTATAAATGTTTTTATGTATTTTTTGAGTCATTTTCAGTTCTCCTTTACAAAGAAGTAGCGTAATTGTACTGTCGTTTCTTGATTTGAAAGTGTCGCAAGTGTCGTTTTCAGTCATAGAAGAGAATCTGATTGTTCTTGATAGTCGATTACCCTGTTACTCTTGTATTTGATCTGAATTAGTAGTTTTTCTAGTGTCAAAAGCAAGTTTTCAATTCCAAATCGCAAAGTGTTGTCATTGTCCTCATTTTGTTTTGAAAAGGAACTTGTTAGTAATTGTCGCTTTGAAAAATAATTCAGATTTGCGCATTAGCTTTCTTTTTATCATTTACACATTAAGAAGGCTGAAAACAAATACATGCATGTGCATTTGCATTTAGACTATTTGTTGGTTTGATTTAGGACAGTGCATATAGTGTGTGATCTATGCTCTTTGTTGAAAGAACGCCATCTCTCTTTCCTTAGTAGCTAGGATTTTCATTGCACAAAGAAGATAAAATGATTGTTTGTCATCTTAGATTGCATTTTAGGAGTTGTACATCTACATCACGCGGTGAACCTGAAAGGAAAATTTCTTAAGCAGGATCAACTATAAAATAAATTTAATGAATCTAACAACGCTTTGGAACCTAACGCACAACATCTAGAAGTCTAGGCTAGAGACGTATTCCAGCGTCGTAAAGCCTGGTAATTGTTGTTTTCACTGTTGGTTGGGTGATTCCTCCACTTTGAGACGATAAGTTCCAGTACGGACTTGTGCTCCCACGTACCGTCGAGTATATTTTGGGAGACCACAATAGGCTTAATCCTTTATCCATAGGAAGCCGTGTCTGCCGCCCTATCGATCGCAATGCACTGAACACAGCATTCGGGAAGATTGACTGCCGTACCGTAAAAAGTATTCTGCAGTTTTGCGATTGGTTTGGTAATCCCTCTGTCTAGATTTCCAGAGTAGTCCCTTTCATTCCTTTTCAGACTCCTTAACGGAAAAGTTCCATCTGAGCACTTGTCACTTCAGGCTCATTAAAAATCGAAGGCAACTAGAGTCATCTTTTGTTTTTTCTTGACCCTTTAAAATTGAAAAAACAAGTTGTGTCAAAGCGTCTAAAATTTATTTTAAACGGAATAATTATCACCTTTCCTACATTGGTCTTAGGTTGAAGAAAAATGGAGTCCACCAACCAAGGAGTTCCCCTTGGAGGAAATCCTGGTCCCTTCTCCTCTTGGGGAGATGTCGGTGCACCCCATATGGCCACATTGGCGCTTCCAGGATTGACAATAGGCTTGCCCGTATGGCTTTTCTCAACCTCCGTCGTTCAGAACACCACGATTCCTAAACAATCGAGTCAACAACTAAACGATTCCAGAGTTACCCCCCAACCCTCCACTTCGTCCAATTCTTCCTCTCCTCCTTCCTCTTCGCTTGATGAAGCTGGTAAAGCCAAAAATCAAGTACCTGAGAAGAAGAAGGAAAAGAAGAAGAAAGAGAAGAAGAAGAAGGAGCCAAAGGCGAAAAGGGGCAACCAAGCATCGTCTAGCGAAAATCCACACATTGCACTAATCAGGCCTAAATCGCCATGTATCATTTGCAAAGGAGACCACTATCATAGAGATTGTCCTTGCATCCCTCAGATCTTAAGGGACTGGTCTCCTCGTTTGCACAACCTGGTGTCGTCAACCTCTGATGATCATGTTGAAAATACACCGTCAACTAGTGAAAGTGAAGCCCCTGGAAAAAAAGGAAAATTCAAATTTCCTTGTAAATTGTGTGAAGGCGATCACGCCATCCACTGTTGTCCCTTCTTAGACGAGGCTAAAAGAGTTTTGGACGACCGTCCGATTTCACCGTTACGACTCCCTCCTGGATATAAGAAACTCTTACCAAGTCCGTCACTAGTAGAAAATCCGGCTGACACGCCCTTGTGGTCGGCCGAAGTCTCTATCACTGAAGAAAAACCATCTGAATCCATGCCAGACGAAAGTCAAAAGGTTGACATGGCAGTTGACCCGGTCTTGCCTTCAGAGGTTCCATCTTCAGATGATACAGTCACCGAAGAGAACAAGGATGACACTGTCCAAATTCTTTTCGTAAGGATAGACTCCGATGAACATGGGGGCAGTTTACCCATTCCTTTACCGCAGGAAGGAAGTTCGTCAGAGTTGTACCCGACCGTCTATTCGGTCCCACCTCCAAGCAACCTAGTTGTTTCCTTTGACTGGAATCTATTAGGCAGACCCCGTTTACCGGCTAGTGTACCCTTCCAAATCATTGCTCAAATATATAGAATGGTTCTGGCCAGTACCATCATAGATGAAGGGGCTTCTGTGAGTATCCTTTCCTCGACTGCCTGGAAAGCGCTTGGTTCGCCATCGCTTTTGCCTGAGATGAGAAATCTAACAGGCTTTGACAAAGGAACCAATCGACCGTTAGAGATCCTTCCCAATGTGCCCATAACATTGAGAGGGAAAACCATTCACATGAACATAATGGTAGTCCAAGGACCCCTGGATTATAATCTACTCCTTGGGCGAGACTATATTTATTGCATGGAGGCCATTGTCTCCTCACCCTTTAGAGTAATGTGTTTTCCGCACGAAGGAAGAGTGTTCAAGCTCGTAGACCAGATTTCATTCCCCGGTTCACGCATAGAAAATAGTCATACACCATCCCTGAATGGTCTTTTCACGCAAGGAATGTCTCATCAATCCCCAGTCCATCCACCTGATGAGCACGAGTGGTTCTGGGGACATGATTGAAACCCAGGGGGCATGCACCCTGGTCTACTTCGGCAGGAAAACTTCAGGTATATGATAGGTTTCCGCAAAGGATATCTGATTAGTATGACACTCCCGTCCATCTAGGAAAAGGGGGTTAGACTGGAATAAGATTCCCTCATCAAAGTTATGTGAGTGGAGGCGTCTGCGCCACTCGCCTTTGTTTATTTCGGTAGACATCGCCGAAGAAGTGTTTTGTTTACAGTGCAAATAGAACAATCTTTGGTAACCTGAAAGAGGTAGGCCTTTCCCGATAAAACAAATGTTTTGTCTGCAAAATTGTGGGGTAACCTTGAAACTCTATGTCTCTATACCTGGGGGCATGCAAACCTTTTGGCATGCAAGTGAAGGGCGACCATTTATTTTTTAAATTTTTAAGTTCTCTAACCCTTTAAACTCGTAGGATTGGTCGTTTACTAACTTGCATAAAGAAAGGATGTGGGGCAAAGCTTTGAAAAAATGCCTTTTAAAATGAGACATTCTTATTATACGACTGGATCGAGCAGTTTTAACGCGGACTTCATGCTCGTTAAAAAATAAACATAAGCAATGAGCAAATGTTTCCCCCAGTGTTTAAGCTCATTAAAAAGTGAACCAATTTCTGGTAAATAACCATCGTGAATGTAGTACTTCAGCCTTTAAAGCCTTTGTCGTGTTATCATCGTCACCTCCATTCTATATTGGCCGATCATTCACCTCCACTTGATTGTTTACCCCTTTTGAGGAACAACTGCGAAGAGTGATCCTATTAGCCATCCTTGTAACACTGCCGTGATTGGAAAATTCCAAACCTTACCTAGAATCAACTGCTACTCGAAATTATCACTCGTTCCTCAAAGATGAGTCTCCTTTAAGCTCTTTTCAGCTGACTCGTAAAATATGAAAAGATTGCCGAGCCATTGGCCTCTCCAGCTCGTTAAAGTGATCGGAAGTGCTATCCCTCCTTTAGATTTTAATCTTTTTGGACCTAAGGGATTATTACACAAAACGATCGAGTGCTTGTTTTGTTCGGCTCGTTAAAAGTACCGAAAATTCATCCCTTCTGTATTGTTTTATACTTTTTCGGACTTAAGGGATTAGATGACGAAAAAGGATTTTTGGAGTTTCCTTTACATCCCTTTTCAGACTCTCTAAAATTGAAAAGGACCGAGTTATCTTTGTCGTTAAACTCGTTAAAACCTAATAGCAACAAACTTGTCCATAACAGACAAGAACGAGTTTCACTATCGCTAGGCTCGTTCAAAACATAGCGACGGGTTTGCCCGAAGGGCAAATTATAGAACAAGCATATGTTATCCTCCTCAAGCTTGACAAAAATAAATAGGTACTAGTCAGCAATCACTAGGGAAAAATTGGGAAGAAAACTTGAAGAAACTTTGTTGGTAGCAAGTCGCTCTTGAACATGACACTTTCATTCTGCATCCAAGTCAGGTTGGGTTGTTCCATTCACTAGTCACATCACCATGGTCCCATCACACCATCCACATTTGGGGTTAATTCTACCAATCCATCATGTCAGTTTCGCCGATATGTTCAAGAGAAGTCACTCAGAGAATTCACATGTGTCTCACCCTCTGCAATACATTTACGCTCCATTCTTTCAACTAAGTGAGTATGACCTTCCTATCACCAATGGCTCATACATACATCAATCTCCCAACCAAGTGGGGATACACCAATTTTGACTCATCTACCCAACCAAGTGGGGATATACCAAATGTTTATACATGACTAAAATATAAATTATTACATCATCCTTCCCATGCATAGTGGGGTTACAAATTAGGACTTTTCATGACCTTTACATCAAATGATATACATGACATTTATAACAAGGACCAACAATATAAACAAGAGCATGATATTCATCAACAACTATCATAGATCATATATGATCTGCACCATTAGCATCTGTCAGCAGCATCAAGATCAACAGCCTGTATATGTACATCATCAAAAGAGTCACCTGAATCAAAAAAACTATGTGGATCAAGAAATATAAGCATGCTCATGTACCAAGATCTTCTAACATAATGCCAACAATGCATTATTGGAAGCATATGCTCCCCCTGAGCCCATGCCAACTGTTCATTGTCAGATTTTATCATTGCAAATATCAGCAAGAATCATCAAGGCATCATCTTCAATTAGATATACATCAACTTTTTAACAACTTATGAGGACCAAAACATTTCCAGATATCATCTGCAGATTGTAACCATCATTAAATAGAGAAGATAATTGACTTAACCATATCAGACCCCTTTTCTTGCGTCTATCCCACTGCTTTTTCCTTAAAACGCCATATACATGATTGTGCAGCTTTGAAATCGTGTATATACATGACTTGTATACATGATAACTACGTATGAGATTTAGAGCACTGAAGTTTCACATGTTTAGCTCCCCCTGAGTCGGTTATGTCTGTATATTGTGCTATGCCACATCTTTCTAACTGTACTTCCTTCTTCTTCCATATCTTTGAGTGTGATGATGTTTTCTCCTTTTGGTATGGTGGCCGAAATTTGCTCCTCCATTCCTTTGCTATATGTCCAAACTTGTTACATGCATAACATATCTTATATGTTTCTTATTCCCTCTATAGTAGTCAATGGCTTTGTGACCAAACATATTTCAAGAAGAAAAATATCCCTTAAAGTACCTGGAAGCTGATGATCTTTCTGTTTGATATTTATTAGCTTGAACCAATCTATTTCTACATCTAGCTGCAACATGTCCAAAATTAAAACATTCAACATTATTCATCAAAGGAAATAACCGACTATCAATTCCATAGTTAGGAGTAAATGATTTTCCTTGAAGACTTTCTTTCCGTGGTTGTAGATGGGGTTGAGTTCTCATCTCCTTGTTGAGCATTTCAGATTTTGCATTAGAATTCCTTGCCTCATCTTGAGAGTGAGATTCAACTTCAATAGTTTCATGAAAACTAAGACCAGTTTTGATGGTAGGAGACCTTTGACAACTAATAATATTATCCAAAACTTTAGTATTGTCGTGAAGTCGTAACAGTTTATCCTTTTCTTCTAGTTTACCTTTTAAGATATTTACCTCAGCCTGATATTGCTCTTCCTTTTCTAGATATTTCTTATTTGATATTTCTTCAGCCTTTCTTCCTTCTCCCACTTGTTTCCTTAATTTGAGAATCTAATTTTCTTGTTCTTCATCTGCTTGAGATAGTTCTTCATTCTCCTTATTTTCAAGATCTTCTTTTAGAGAGAGGATCTTAGCTTCAAGACTTTCATAGTAATTGGATCTATCTTTAAGTCTCTTGATTGTTGTATTCTTCTCATTTACTTCATTTCTTAATGATGTCACTTCATCCTGCAGCTTTTGACATTGATCTTCCTTTTCCTTATATTGCTTCCTTACCTTGTTTCCTTCCTTCAGTTGTGCTTTTAACTAGGTAGTTTGTTCTTTGAAGGCATACTCCCTTTTGTTAAAGAGATCTTGTTGATCTCTAATTTTATCTATGAGTCTCTTAACTTTTTCCTCTATATTTATTTCACTATAATTTTCAATATCTTCAACATTGCATGAACAAAGAAAAGTATCACCAGAAGACCAAAACTTTGTACCTGATACTTCTTTTGCTAGTTCATATTCAATCTGATATGATTCTGAATGTGAATACTTTCTTCCACCTGATGGCCCATTGCATCTCCTGTTGTCATTGTTCCTTTGAGATGTCTTCTTCTTCTAAGGCACTTTCTTCTTTAGCTTCTTTCCCATTGTTTCTACAGATCTCCTTCAAGCGATCAAGCTTCTACCAAAGGACCGCTCTGATACCAATTGTTGGAAATAATATTGAGAGGGCGGGGGGGTGAATTAGTATTAGTCAAATCAATAACTTTTTCCTTTCATACTCAGATTTATATGTGCTACTTTGATGTGCCGAACCAACGTGTATACGCGCTTTTATCAAAACAAACCAGCGTACAGATCTGAAAATACTAACTTAAAACTTCACAACTGTTCTAGACTTTTGTCATACCCAAATCATAACATTTACAGAATAAAACATGCGTTAGTATTCATATCTAGCCCAATCAACATCAGATCAAGCAATGATAATTCATTTCAGTTATTATGATCCTAATCTAATATTGTAACCACGATGCACAAAATATTTCAGGTCATCTCATAATCATAGGCCCTGCAATGTAACATAGACTTTAGATAGAAGTATTCCTCAAAAACCCATTCACTTGCACACTCTGGCCTAATTATCCTCTCCTCCTTATACAGCTTTAGGCCTTTCACAATACCTTGGACCAAAACCACTTAGGACCAATACCTTGGACCAAATACCTCGAACCAATACCTCGAACCAATACCTTGGACCAATACCTTGGACCAAATACCTTGGACCAAATACCTCGGACCAATACCTTGGACCAAAACCTTGATTTGATTTTCCATCCCATACGTGCTTTTCCTTCTATGAAAGTGTGTGTATACGTATAAGCTTCTTTTGTTCTGTTAACTCGCATGTATATGCTGCTTGGACAAAGTGAACCAACGTATACTTCTTAAACCACTCTCTTTCTTCAATCTCCGGAGTCTGATCTGTAATCCTTTGCTGTAAACGTGTTTCACTGTGAACTATCATCTGAGTGAGTTTCCATCAAGGAAAACACATGTGTCATAATGCCAACATAGTCTTCTCAATCTTCTCATAAAGTTATCATTCATTGAATTATTATTATGGGCTTAATCTCTAAGTTAAATTGCTAAAAAAAATTATTTTGGCATATTACAAGGTTTGGTAGTGAATTTAACTTTAGTTTTAACTTTAGTTTGCCTATAAAGATAGAAAAAAATCCAAATATAATGCTTAAATATCTGTTCTTCTAAATTTAGTCTTTAAGCCCCCGTGTGCTTATGCATTCACCCTTTTTACTCATCGGACCAAGTTTTTTGACTTGCTTTAGTCCCAAAGTGCTTACATTCTTACCTCTGTGTCTTTAAAATCCTTAGGCCCATTCTCTTGGTCTTTATGCTACATATAACCATTCCTTGGCACTTAAACTTAGCCCCTAGCTCCTTTATCCTGACGATATAATATTTTTCCTCTTTATAAACCTCCTAGGTCTACCTTATAGGATGATGTGTCCTATGGGGCCACTTGAGACTCTTTTCATTTGTCATCCCTTTGCCATCCGTACTTCCTTCATGCCCCTGTGCCTGTATCTCGACATTTCTCCGCTACACTCATTAGGAGTCTTCCAGGGTATAAGAGCCAGGATGAGGTGTCCAGTGGGGTCCTCTTGCTCTTCTCCCATTTTTCACTCACCCTTCCATTATCTTATTGACGTGTCTCAACACTATTCTCCCAACCACTTTCCTTTGTGCCTTATAAATTATTCTAGGTTATAGCTTCAGTGATGATTTGTCTCGATGGGTCTTATTGCTGTAAACATGGAACAATTATAATTTTCTCAGGGCGATTTGACTCTTACAACTACCACATGTGTCTGATGCTTAGTAAGCTCAACGCTTATTTTATGTGCACCTCTCCAAAACCTTCTAGGGTATTGCATGCAGGATGACATCATTCTATCATCATCAGGGATACATGGAACCTACGGTGTTGTGAAACGTGTCACCTAGAAATGGACCATTGAGTTACCTGAAAACCTGGAATCTGCATGACACATGTCCACCTCTCATTGGCCTTGTGTTGACTTCATCATCGACCATTCATATGTCGCCACGTAGCCTGATTACCATCTCGACACTTAACTTCTATGCTCTCTTTTAACTTCTAGGATGAATTGTCATGGGATCAACCATCTGACCTATAATTTGTTTCCAACTGTCTGGAGAGAGAAAGGGTTCTCGCATCTAGTTTTTCATTTATTCCCTTTGTTATTTGTTTAGTCATTGTGTTACTGCAACGTTGCCTAGTCCTTTGAGTAACTCGCTTGCGGTTTTTGACACCCCTTGCTAAATATTTGTGGTATTGAAGGGGGGGAGGGTGTCCAAGTGAACCACCACTATTGATTTTTTGATTAGAGGTATGGGAAATGTTCCCATTCAAACACCCCTCTACACCTTAACTAATGTGTTTTATAGATTTTTGGAACTGTCTTTGATGCATCCATGGGACATGTGGGACTTGATCTTCCCATTGAAATTTTTTTCCTTTTAAACTGTCAGGCTACCATGCTTTGGTCAAGTTTGGCCGCATGCCAAACTTATCTGCAATTAATACCACTTTCACCAATTTAACTCTGCTAAGTTTGAATTTTAGGGTTATAGCTTTGACTAGCCATAACATCTAATCTAGAAGGCCATTTTCAAACTTCCACATACCACTGGAAAGGAATTTTAGATCTTTATCCATCTAAGTGGGTTCCACCTATAGTGGAGATGATCTTCTATCTAAGAATTGACCTCAAATTCTTTGTACCTTATTTAGCCAAGCTAGTCGTTATCCTTCTTGTGCCTAATCCTGAATACCTTTGTCATCCTACACACCATTTCCATTTGTTTTCCACTTATTTCCATTAATGAAAACACAATTCTTGCATTCTCCCCCTTTTGTATTGATGGAAACACATTGATCAAGAAAAGCATTATCAAGGTTAGCGATAAACAAAAATACTTGTGCTCTTATTACTCCTTCGAGTGCTACTCCCCCTGTGATGCACTTCTCTGGCCTTTTATTGTTGCTTCTATGCTGCTACTACTTCCCTTATGCATCATGACATCTTCAAGGCTTCTCATTGATTTTTTATTTATCACCAAGACCTCTACCGCTTTGACATTAATGGCAATGACAACAACATTTTCCCCCTCTAACCTTACCCCCCCTGTCAACAATCTTCCCTTTTCGTGTTGATCCTGTGGACTTAGAAGCTTCATCTTGATATGCTAAATGTATACCAACTACATTTCTTCCTCTTGAAGAAAGAGCTAGTAGAGAGAGGCAAGAGGAACTACTCCTAGTCTCTTCCTTAAGTACTCAAATTGATCTCTTGGGAGTGGGTTGGTGAAAATATTAACCTGTTCTTTTGTAGGTACATACTCCAACTTCTCAATATGATTGGAAAATTTCTCTCTCAAGAAATGATACTTTATTGGAATATATTTTGTCTTGGAATGGAAAAAAATATTCTTGGACATGTTGATGGCACTTGTGTTGTCACAAAGAATAAGAATAGGTTCACCATGAAACACATGTGCATCTTGCAAAGTCTAATTCATCCAAAATAGTTGAGTGCAACAAGAAGTTGTTGCAATATATTATGCTTTTGTTGTAGATAAAGATATGGAAGATTGCTTCTCATTCAATCATGAAACTAGACATTCTCCAATAAGGAATGAACCACCAGTAGTTCTCTTTCGATCATCCACATCACCTACCTAATCAACATAAGCATAAATAGTCAATAAAAAATATTTACCTCTTGGGTACCACAGTCCATAAACCATTATGGCTCTGAGATATCAGAGAATCCTCTTGGCTTCTAGAATATGGCTTTGTCTAGGGCTTCTTGAAATCTTCCAACAATACCAATGCCCAACATAAGGTTTGGTCTTGAAGCTGTCAAATAAAATAGGCCAACAATGATGGATCTGTATAAATTTTCGTCCACTTTTGGTGATTCATCGGTCTTTCTGAGCTTGCAACCTATAACCATTGGTGTGCTCACTAAAGAGAATTCATCCATGCAAAACTTCTTCAATACTTCCTTGAGATATTTTATTTGTTCAATTGAAATCCCTTTGGAAGTTTGGGAAATTTTCATTCCATGGAAATAAGAAAGCTCTCCAAGCATAGACATCTCAAACTTGGCCTTCATGTCTACTGAAAATTAGCAACAAATCTGAATCACTAGTAAAAATGATATCATCGACATAAACAACCACCACTATGAGCTTTCCATCTCTTGCCTTGTTTCTTACTACTTCACCATGGTCATTTAACTTATTCTTGAAGACCCACTTAGTGCTAATTACATTTTTGTTCGTTGGTCTTGGAACAAATTCCCATATCTAGTTTTTCTCAATTTGTCCAATTCTTCATGCACAACTTTTAACCAGTTTCCATCTCGACTAGCTTGTGTAGCATTATTTGGTTCCTCCATGGACAATAAGGCTACATGTGATTGTGTAGATGGGTTGAGCAACTTTCATCTTGTCTGAACACCTATTTTTAAATCACCAACAATATGGTCAGCTGGGTGATATTTTTTCACATACCTTGAATGATATTTGGCTTGAGGATTACAAATACGTCATTGTATTCTTCTTAAAGTGGCTCATGGTCCTCCTCATTATTTGTGGCTGGTTCATTAGAGTTCGTATTTGCTAGTTGTTTGTCTTGAGAATCAACATATTCACCCACTTTAACATTAATACAATCAACAATCCTCTTTGTATTCTTATTGTAGCATATATATACTTTATTATTTTGATAATATCCCAAAAAAATGATTCATTAGCCTTGCATCAAAATTACGAGGTTTAGCATCATTTATTTTTATGTAAAACTAATTTCCAAAACTATTGACAATTGCGGGTCTTTCATACCAAAGCTCATAGGGAGTTTTGTCATTGTTTGGTCTGAAATGAGATTTCTTGAGTATCACCACTACTATGTGAATGGATTTATCCCAAAATCTTTGTTGACTATTCCTTTCATCCATCATAGATCTGGCTAACATTTATACAAATCTATTTTCTCTCTCTGCTACACCTTTCTACTGTGGAGTTTATGCATAGTGAATTTCCTCTTGATGCCATGCTTCTTTCAAAATTCATCAAACTCTTTTGAAGTAAATTCACCTCCATTATCAGATCTTATGCTCTTGATTTTGCAATCAGTTTCAATTTTTAGCCTAAGATTTGAAATCCTTGAAATTCTCAAAAGCTTCATATTTCTCTCTAAGAAAAGAAACCCACATCATCCTATCGGTGGCTACATCCTTGATGGTCCACACAAGTCCATGTGTACCAGTTGAACTGGATTTTATGATGAGCTCTCCTTGACTTGAATGTAACTCGAGTTTGCTTACCCAATTGAAAAGATTTGCAAATCGTATTATTTTGTTTTGAAAACCTGGGTAAATCCTTTAAAACATTCATTTTCTTAGTTTTACTATCTGATAAAAATTTAGATGCCCAAATCTCATCAATCTTTGATAAGAAAAACCTCTTTGTTTTCTCATTTATAATATAAACATTACTATTTGTTCTCACAACTTCAACCACTTTTCACTTGTTCATGTAGACTTAATTTTACAATTTTTAGCTTTGAAAATTATAGCATAGCCTTGATCACACATATAAGACACACTAAGTAGATTGTGATTTATCCCAACAACAAATAAAACATTCTTCTCTTTTCCTTTTCCATTAGAGATTATGACAACTCCTTTACCAAAAATTGTACTAGATGCATTGTTATAAAGGTTACATTACCCTTTTCAATTGATTTCCATGAAAAGAACTTGCTTCCGTCTCATGACATGTGCCTAGAACAACCACTATCCACATACTCATGACTTCCTTCATTCCAGGCATACAAAATAATATCACATTGCTTTGTTTTCTCCTTTTCTCTCCACATCTTGGCCTCTTGACTAATATGCTCAATAGCTAGTTCAATCCTCTTTTCCTTAAGTATGAAATTCACTTCTCTATGCCCAAAACTTTGACATCTAAAACAATGCATCAAATATTTCAAAGCAGAAAAAGACTTGTTGCACACGGGTTTTCTTTTCCCCTATCTAATCTGTTGATTTCGTCTTCTTGTTTTAAGCTTCCTGTAGGATAAATTCACTCTGCAAAATGCTACTCTGTGGCCATAATTAGCGTAGGTGAAACAATATTCTGAAAAAATGTCAACATACCTAGAAAAATATCTTCTGTTTGTTGGTTCGAATGATTTCTAAGTTCTTTGATTTTCTTGCTCATCGTTGTTCTTTCGCAACTTCTGCTGATAATTGTTTTACTAGTTTTTAGACTGCATATTTTCTTTTTGTTGTTGCACAATTTCTCCTTTTGTTGCTGGTAAAAAGGTGATGGATTTCTTCACCTTTGATTTTTTTGTTGCACTGGATTCAACCTAAAATCCAAGGCCAGTTTGATCTTTGGAAACTCTCTGTTCTTCCAAAAGCTCATTTATATTATCAGTCCCTTTTCCAAATTTTTGAATAAAGCTTAGCTGTGTTTTTGTCTTTTCTACTTTATTCTTTAGAAAAACAATTTCACCTTCTAGCCTTTCACAAGCTTAATTTTTTTGATTCAATTGCTGGTTTAGGGATCTTGTATTTGTGGAAGAAATGGTTCAACAACTTCAACCTTTTCTTTAATCAATGACTCCTTCTAAGATTTATTTTTCTTTCTCACCCTTTATATTTATTCAAATGCACTTACTGACTCTCCTTCTAGATAAATTTCTACCTCATCTCCATTAGAATTAATGGCTTCAACTTGCAGATTGTCTACAGCCATAAGCAGGAATTCTTTTAGTCTTTCATCATCTCTATCCTTATCTAAGGATTTGTTGACTTCACTTTCAAAGGAGCTATCTATTAGGCTCCCATACTGTCTATTTTTGACTGTATATTTTGCCATTATATTACCCTCTTCAACCCTTAGTTGAAAGCCTTTGCTAGTGTTTTGGCTTAATCACTCCAAAAGGTACAGAGTAACTTTCCTCATTGCTATATGTTTAATTATTCAACACGTAATCATGCTATCTTTATAATTGTTCCCTGAAGTTGATTAAAGTGCTGACCAATTGCTGAAACTGCCTAACTGGCAGGATCACATTTTGCCGTTGCTGAAACAGCGGAAACAGCGCAAACCGTGAAGCTGAAACAGCACGAACAGCATGCGCACTTTGAGGAACAGTTGAGATTTGTGTAACAAATCTGCATCAGCAAAGGAGTCTGACCGATTACTATATTGGTCGTAATGATCATGATCCTCATGACTGTAACAATATTTTGTTATCAAGAACTGACTTTCCTATTTTTGGTACAAAAGGGTTGAATCAGAATGTATGAAAATCTTTTGTAATAGATGTCTCCTCTATAAAGAGGAGACATCTACATTAGAGAGAGGGACAGAAAGGAGGGGAACAAGCTGTAACACAGAAACTGTAGTGAAGGGATGA
Organism: Pinus tabuliformis; assembly: GCA_031772625.1. Classification (NCBI taxonomy): domain Eukaryota; kingdom Viridiplantae; phylum Streptophyta; class Pinopsida; order Pinales; family Pinaceae; genus Pinus; species Pinus tabuliformis. The sequence goes on along the minus strand of CM062812.1, from coordinate 119,893,879 downwards.
GACTGAATCTCTTTTTGTAATATGGTTTATTGGCAGATGAATACAATTCTGTTCTGAGTATTTTATCTTAATTCCTGCATTCTGGGGAATCTTGTGAGAAGGACAGGGCCCACCTTCATCACAAGATTCACCCATCTTCTTTCTGTTGTGTGGTGTGTGTGTGATTTCTGTTTATATCACAAGTACTGCTTCTAATGATATTTACTTTTGCTGAAACTCTGTTTTCCTTTTTAACTGATTGATGTTGCATATGAGTGCCTCACCGGTGATTAGGATTTACAGAGTGTATTGGTGAACTGGACAACAGAGGCAGGTGCTGAAAGTCCTTACTCTGAGGATAGGGTCCTGATCCTTTGTTGCAGGACAACCATCACTTCCTTTTGCAGATTTGTTTCCTTTAAGTTATTTGTTCTTACTTCATTTTCTGCAATAGGCTGTAACTACTGTAACTGCTGTAACACAGAGTAGGGATTTAATAGATAGTAGACTATTTATACTACAACTTTTAATACCATTAAGATTGAGTACATACAGTACGTAGTCACCTTTGGAATAATCAGACTTTCCCGGGTTGATAATTTATGTGGCACTCAACTATTTTATTAATAAACAATTAAAGTGACCAACATTTTGGCGCCGTTACCGGGGAAGGCGACTGAAGATTTGAAGGGTATTAACATTTTTTCTTTAGAAATGCAGGATGCATGAGAGGATGCAAGAAGGTTAACCATTCAGGCAGCAAAGGCAAAGGAGGAGAAAGAAAAACTTTTATTGATGATATTATTTCAAAAGCTGAGACATCCTAGAGGTTAAGCTCTCGAAGGCCACAGACACAACACTCTTCCCAGATAGATTATCAGACAGAGGAAGTAGTGGGACCAGAGAGGGTTATAGAACCATCAGAATATACTGAGGAACTGGTGGAAGAAGACGAATGACTAGTAGAAGAACCAATAGAGGAAATTAAGGTGGAGGAACCAGTGCAGGACATTGAAATTCCAACAGAAAACTCCAAAGATTAGGAAAGCGCATCAGGAAAACAACCAATGGAGGATAACAATGAAGGACTTTTCGGTGGAGGTCACAGAATAGAGGGAAGGGGAGAAAATTCTCTCTCCACCCTGGAATTCCCTATTAGAGATCTCCCCGGAGGAGCAACTCCTATGAAGAATATCCCACTTTCAGCATTACCCAATTTCCATGGGTTATCCACAGAAGATCCTGATGAATTTCTTTTTGAATTTGATATATTGTGTAGAAGCTATGACTATGTTAATGCTGCTCAGAAATTGAAGTTGTTTCCAACTACATTAAAAGGGAACGCATTAAGATGGTTCATGAGCTTGGGAGCTCATGTGATTACAACATGGGACCAGATGAAGGAGAAATTTTTGGCTAAATACCAAGATTATTATCGAACAAGAGAAAGGAAGGAGGAATTATTCAAGATGACTCAGAAGGAGGACGAAAGTCTGGAAGACTTCGTGGAAAGGCTACAGTATAACTTACAGCGATCTGATCATCCTGATATGAGTAAGGATATTCTCAAGTCAATATTGCTAAAAGGGGTACGAGATGATTGTTTAGATATGTTGAATATGCTTGGAAAAGGAGACATATCTAAGGAATCCTATGATGAGATTATCAATCTCTGTAAAAGATGTTCGAGAGGAGCAGCAAACAGACCAAAGAGAAAAGATAATACATACTCAAGAGTCCAGAAATCAGCAAGTGGAGGAGCAACACGGGCTGAAATAGGTAACTTACTTGAAGAATTTAAAACTGAAATGTTAAGCTCTTTTGCTTCACAAATTGATACCTTGCAGGTTAAAAAGAAGCAGGCAGAAGCAGAAGCTGCTCTGGCTATTTTCTGCTCTAAATGCAGGGAAAAACACCCACTAAGGGAATGCCCCTTGGACAAGGTACCAATCTGCACTATCTGTGAAAAGGACCATGAGACTCAACAATGCCCTTCTTTGCCAGGAATAAAAGTAGCACTGCAGCCAACTAAAGAAGAAGTTGAAGCAGTGTATCTCCTCACACAGAGAAGGCAATGGCAACCACGAGGACAAGGTACGAATTCTAACATGTCGTTTAATCGTTGGAATAATCATCCTCCTTTTCAAACAAATTACCCACCCTTCAATCAAATGCAGTACCCACACCTTAATCAAATGAATTTCCCACCCATGCAGCAACCAAACCCTCCTTTTGTTGATCCTACGATGTGGAATCCCTGGGCTCTACAGCAAACCTATTTTAATCAATGGAACCTGAATTGGACAGCTCCACAGATCCCATTTCCAAACCAATTACCTCAGTATCAGCAATCTCTCTCCTTACCATCAAATGCTCCACCAAATAATCAGACAATGAGACCCCAGCTGCCTGTACAACCTAACCCCAACCCGAATAATAATAAAGCTCTACAAGTAATTGATGTTCAAAACCAACTGGTTTCCCCTATGCAATGTAATGACATTCATTTACGCTCTGGAAGAATAGTTGAACCCATTATTGATGACATTACTTCCGATTCTGATAAAGAAGAAATCGGAAAAGAAAAGTCATCTAATGCTGAAACAGTTGGATCATCCTCTAATAACAATGCTGAAACAGTTGAAACATCCTCTAAAAAGACTGCTGAAGCAGCAGAACCTCCATTCCCTGAATGTTTGGCTCTTACCAAAACACTTGAGCCACCTGCTTTTAATATGTTAGGAGAGCTGCAGAATTTATATGTTAAAATTCCACTCTTACAAGCACTGAGAGATGTACCGATTTATGCTAGAACTGTTAGAGATATTTGTATTAAGAAACCTGGAAGAAAAGCTAAGGACCCCCTCACAGTTCATGTGATGGGTGATCTAGCTACTCTAATGTCAGAAAAAAACCCTCCTGTGAAATATGGTGACCCTGGTCACCCTACAGTCACAGTTCAGGTTGGTAAAACCTTTGTTTCTAGAGTTCTAGTAGATCTGGGTGCTGCAATAAACATTATGACACTTGAAACTGCACAGTTATTACAGTTAAAGGATGTAATTAGGGAAACTCCAACCATTCTAGAGCTGGCTGACCGCTCCACAATCAAACCTGAAGGAGTCATTGAAGACCTGATAATTTCAGTCGAATCTTGGAACTACCCAGCTGATTTTGTGGTGTTACAGACCAAAACAAAATTGGGGGGTCATCCATTGATTTTAGGGAGACCTTAGCTGGATACAGCAGATGCCTTTGTCAGCTGTAGGTCAGGTTCAATGAAAATTTCTAGTGGATGTGAAACCAAACAGCTTACTCTGTACCCTCATGCTACACCTATGATTAATAATGATAACACTGTGTGGTTAGATTATGAGGATGATGAGACTCAACCCATCTTGACTGTCGGACAAGCCCTAACTTTTAAAGATTCAACCAAAGATGAATTAATTGGTAGCTTTATTTCTGAACCTTCTTCGGTTAACTCTGAAATACATGATCACTTGACTACAATCTTGGAATCTGAATCACAGCAAAACCTTAGAACTAAAGACTTATCTCAGACATCAGCTGACACCTCCTCCAAAAGTATAACAGTCGAAATCGAGCCTGGCAAAACATTAAATATAAACCCCAACCTAACAGATGCTGAAACACAACAGTTAATGAAGTTACTCCACGAGAATAAACAAGCATTCACATGGGATTACACAAATATGAAGGGAATTTCTTCTGAATTATGTACTCACCGTATTTATATTAAAGAAGGATCCCGCCCAGTCTGCCAACCCCAACGACGAATGAATCCCAATTTAAGGGAAATTGTGAGGGAAGAACTTCAAAAACTATTGAATGCAGGATTTATATATCCTATATCTGATAGTGAATGGGTTTCACCATTAGTAATAGTACCTAAGAAAAATGGGAAATGGAGAGTATGTGTGGATTACAGATCTCTAAATAAGGCTACTCAGAAAGATCATTTTCCCTTACCATTTATTGATAAGGTACTGGATAATTTGGTAGGTAAGAGATTCTTTTCCTTTTTGGATGGATTTAGTGGATATAATCAGATTAAGATTGCACCCCAAGATCAGGACAAGACCACTTTTACTAGTCCATGGGGCACTTTTGCCTATAGAGTTCTTCCATTTGGACTATGTAATGCCCCAGCAACATTCCAAAGAGCGGTGATAGGAATTTTTTCTGATATGCTTAACGATTCTTTAGAGATATTTATGGATGACTTTACTCCTTATGGTGTGACATTTGAAGATGCATTACAGAACCTTGAAAAAGTACTTAAACGGTGTATAGAAGCACATCTTGCCTTAAGTACTGAAAAATGTCATATGATGATGAATCAAGGTATTGTTTTGGGACACTTCATCTCATTCCTAGGAATTCAAGTTGATCCAGCTAAAGTACAAGTAATTCAGACTCTGCCTATCCCTAAAACACAAACTGATGTAAAAAGTTTTTTAGGACATGCTGGATATTATAGAAGATTTATCAAGGATTTTTCTAAAATAGCTTCTCCTTTGTTTGTGTCACTTATGAAAAATGCTGAATTTAAGTGGATTGATGGTTGTCAAAAAGCATTTAATGAACTCAAACATCAATTGTCTATAGCTCCCATTTTAAGAGGACCTGACTGGGCACTCCCCTTTCATATATCCTCTGATGCTTCAGATACTGCAATTGGAGCTGTCTTGGGTTAAGAAGAAAACAATATTCCCTATGCTATCTATTTAATTAGTAAAAATATGACCCCTGCTGAACTTAATTATACAGTCACCGAGAAAGAATTCCTAGCAGTTATTTATGCTATTAATAAGTTTTGACATTATATTACTGGTTACACTACTTTTGTGCATACTGATCACTCGGCCATTAAACATTTAATGAACAAATCAGTTACAAATGCTCGAGTTACCAGATGGTTATTATTATTACAAGAATTTGATATCACAATTGTAGATCGACCAGGTAAATAAAATGTAGTTGCTGATTTTCTTTCTCGGTTAAAAACTGATGAAAATATTCCATTGGATGATTCTTTTCCTGATGAATATTTATTTGCAATATCTGCTCACTCACCTTGGTATGCAGACATTGCCAATTACTTAGTTGCAGGGAAACTACCATCACACCTATCGCACAGAGAGAAAAGAAAGATCGTTCAGGAAAGTGCTAGGTACAGCTGGATAAGTGGGTGTCTCTTCCACACAGGACTTGATCAGGAAATTCGAAGATGCATTAGAGAAGATGAAGTTTATGATATATTGAAGGCTTGCCACGATGGCCCTTTTGGAGGGCATTTTGCGGACAAAAGAACATCACACAAAGTTCTCAGAATGGGTTACTATTGGCCCTCACTTTTCAAGGACGCGAAGAAATATGTTAAGGCCTGCGATAGCTGCCAAAGAATGGGCCAGCCTAATCACAGGGATGAAATGCCACTTAATCCCCAGGTAATACTTGAACCTTTTGAAAGATGGGCACTAGATTTTATAGGTCCCATCAATCCTCCATCCAATCAAAGAGTTTATATACTGGTTTGCAAAGATTATATGACTAAGTGGGTAGAAGCTAAGGCACTCATCAAAGCTAATGAAGAATCAGTGTTAACTTTTCTATTTGAAGAAATCTTTGTTAGGTTTGGTTTGCCTAGAGAGCTAGTTACAGATGGAGGACCTCCTTTTAATTCTCATGGCTTCGAAGATACACTCCAGAAATATCACATTAAGCATAAAATGACTACACCTTATCACCCCCACGCAAATGGGCAAGTGGAAAGTACAAATAAAGTCATAGAAGCCATTTTAACAAAGACAGTCAAGGAGAATAGAAGGGACTGGTTTCAAAGGTTGCCTGAAGCATTATGGGCTTACAGAACTACTTGGAGGAACACTACGGGTTTTTCACCTTATGAATTAGTTTATGGTAAAAGTGTTGTTTTTCTTATGGAATTTGAAATCAAAACCTTAAGGACTGCTTTAGCTGTTAACCTTGATTTGGCTGATGCACAGACAGCTAGGTTGCAGCAGCTTCAGGAATTGGATGAAAAGAGGTTGGATGCCATCCATAAAACAACCATGATACAACAGCAAAGAACCAGGTGGCATGACAAAACTATTAAGCACAAGCAATTCCAAAAATGTAATTGGGCCTTACTGTATGACTCCCGTTTTGAAAATTTTCAGGGTAAATTAAGAACAAGGTGGCTAGGACCTTATGAAGTAGATGTTGTTTTTCCAAATGGAACAGTCAGACTCCTAACGATTGATGATAGTAGAACACCATTATTAGTGAATGGGTATCGACTCCGTTTGTATCAATGGCCTGTTTCTAAAGAGGATTTCAAAGCTACTTGCATGACAGACATACACTATGCCTTTTTGGGGGAACCGGCTATCCCTCAATGCACTTAATTTCCTGCTTATGTATTTATTTTTAGATTAGATTTCTTAACTAATAATCCCTGTCAAGGGTTGCCATGTTACAATTAATTATTTTGCAGATCTTAGCTTTGGATGGTGGCTGAAAAGAAAAATTCCAATATAGGAAGAATTAATCTGCAGATTGGAAAAGCATTGCCATGTCATTCCAGATCATAATTCATTCCCTCCACCATTTCCCGTTGCTGAAACACCATTTCCCGTTGCCGATACACCATTTCCCGTTGCTGAAACACCATTTCCCGTTGCCGATACACCATTTCCCGTTGCTGAAACACCATTTCCCGTTGCTGATACACCATTTCCCGTTGCTGAAACACCATTTCCCATTGCCGATACACCATTTCCCGTTGCTGATACACGGTGTATCTCGTTGCTGATACACCATTTCTCGTTGCTGATACACCATTTTCCATTGCCGATACACCATTTCCCGTTGCCGATACATTATTTCCCAGTGTCGAAACACCAAATCCCACTGCTTAAACACCAATCTTTTCTATTTTCCTAAATATCCCCATTTTTACTCCCGAGAATGAACTATTATTTCAATAGAAACATATCATTCTTTATTCAAAGGAATCAACCATTTATCCTGTTAATAATACCCCTTCACTACTGCCTCTCGTGAATAATAAAAACCTCGTGTATAAAAACCCTCACACCTTACAAACCCTTTCTATAATGATCATTGACCTATTAAGGACGAGAAAACACTTTCCGGCGCAACAACCAAAGGTAATTATAAAGGTATGCATGTTATGTGTGAATATTAACTTGTAGTTAATGAGGAGATAGTTGACATGACCGCTAAAAGCGTCGTACTGCCAACCATATCATTCAGCCGCAGTTGGGGGGGGATTACCAAAATATTGTAATCATTACATAACACGACGATCACCGCCATCTCTATTCCTCACGGTTGTGTCTAATCCACCTCGTTTATGCCTTATCACGTCATAATTTCATTTTGCAACGTTCTGCTCTGTTTCGACCTCGGCAACTCGGCTCTGCACTTTGTATTCTGCCTAAAACAGTAACCATGGGAGGAGATGCTGTTAGACATGAACTGGGCTCGACGGCATTACTGGAACTTTACCTAGACACATACCAAATCTTCCTACAAGCAGGATGGGTGGACTATTTCAGAAGACTTCCGGAATTTGATTTGCAGCAGGTTCTGGAATTTGCATGCAATTTGACGGAGGGGTACTCTACTATCCAAGGGGTGAGAATCCCAGTAACAGAAGAAGACATAGCGCAAGTTTCGGGGCTTCCAACCAATGGTATTCGCTGGTTCAGCAAGAAGCATCTTATCCTCAATGCACAGCAAGATTTCTTGTTACCTGGGGAGCAGGTGGAAGCTAAAGGTAGGGGTGTTGCGCTTCGATCACTACCACCACCTTGGCCAAAGGTTGCAGAATTCGTCAAGCATTACTTCACTTGCGAGGGCCACTATCAGGTAGTCTACCAACATTACTTTGTTTTATTAAATCATTTGCGGCATGGTCGTCTAGTAAATATGCCCTATTATCTCCTTGGATGTCTAAAAAATATGGCACACTATACTGTGAACGCAAGGCATCAACTCCTTTGCCTCACGCACCATCGTTTGGTCCAGCTCCTGATAAATAGAGGCTTCGCACTACATAATCCACCTCCCCTCATTAACCCTCCCTAGCAAGCTGAGGAAAATCCTCAACAAAATGAAGAAAATTCCCAGCAAGATGCTGAAACTTAGCAACCAGCAGCAGGAACACCCCAATTGAGTACTGAAAATCTGCAGTAGTCCTCACCCCATGATGAAGCCAAACCGTCCACCCCCATAGTTCATACCCTACCGATGATTTAGACGAGGATAACCTCATCACTTTCCTTAAGAGGAAAAAGCAACAGAAAACTGCAATCCCGCTAAAAAGAAGAACCAGGGCCTCAGTAAAGGCAGCTACTATTTCTGATGATTCCCTTACCCTGAGTAAAATTCCTCGTAAGAGGAAAACTACTGTCTCTCCTGGTTCCCTACCTCGGCAACGAACAAGGTTGTTTGCAGCAACCGAGGCTGTTATTCCAATTGTCCCTCCTATCATTTTAAATCCCTGTATCCCGCATAGCCCTGAACCTTCACCTCCTTCACCCTCAGATGCCGAAATTCAAAGTGTTCATGATTTTGTGACATCATTTTTCTCAACAGAGGCAACTGTTACACAAGAACCAACTGCCAACAAATTCAAAATAGACATCCAAGATGATATAGGACATGTGGCTGTTACATAAGAACCAGCCACTGAACCAATAGGTGTCACACAAGAACCACCTGTTGGGGAGCAAAAAGAAGACGACCTGCATGTGGCTGTTACACAAGAACCAGCCACTGACCCAATAGGTGCCACACAAGAACCACCTGTTGGGGAGCAAAAAGAAGACGACCTGCATGTGGCTGTTACACAAAAACCAGCCACTGACCCAATAGGTGCCACACAAGAACCACCTGTTGGGGAGCAAGAAGAAGATGCCCTAGGTGAAACTGATGCACAAACTGACCCAATAGGTGAAACACAAGAACCATCTATTGGGGACATATATGATGAAGTTAATGTTGAACAACAATTCTCTTCTCCTTTGAAATCTGTAACTATAGAAGCCCCGGTTACTTTAGCCTCCCTACAAGAAGAAAATGAGTTCTTAAAATCAGAAATTAAGGCCTATCAGAAAGAGTTAGCAATGGCTAGGGAAGCCTATAAAGAAGAACTCAATCTGTACATGTTAGCTCAGGTAGCATCTCAAGCTGAAAAGAGTGTAGAGAAAGAGCAATACAGTGAATACATGTGCAGTGAATGTGGGGATATCTATACTCAAGCAGGATATAAGATAATTGCAGTCCTATTGACTGGATCCAGCCCTGTTATATTCAAAAAGGAACACCCTGCTGTTACACAAGAACCAGCAGGGTCTTTAAGGATTTCAGAAGAAGAAATAGAACCACCCTGGCCTACCCAAGTTATTGATGAGTAGAAACCAGAATCAAAATCATTTACAACTGTGCATATACAAACTGAACCTCCCTGTGTTAGCAATGCTCATGCACAGACTTCCAGTATTCAGGAACTAAGCAATACATGGAAGGCAGAATACGAGCTCTCCCAAGGAAAGGCATTTCAACAACAGAAGTCATTATGGCTTAACTATGCCTATAGGAATTAGGAAGCAATGGAACAGTCTCGTGCACAGCACAAGGAAAATAAGCAATTAAAAGCCAGACTGTCCCTTATCTTCGATTTGGTCCAGCGCTTACTAGCTACCAGAAAGCCTTCTTTTAATTATTCTGTATTCTTGAGAGAACGCTTAGCGTTCCTCCAATTAAAAGCAATAAAGGATGGAAGACCACACCAAGTCTCTACACCACAGCAATTCATTGAAACTTTTGCAGAAGCACCAAATAATGACCAGAATTTGTTGTGTGACCTCTATCTTCACAATGAGGCTATGCCTGAAGATAGAAAGATTAATTTACTTCCTATTTGTAGTGATATTCAAATAAGAGCTTTTATTTCCGTTTTGGCCAACAAGCTTACTTGGCAGAATTCTTTCATGTCTGCAAAACACAATGAGAAGAACTGTCTTCTCTGGATTCGTCCGGAACCGCAGAATGCAGCCATCTTCCTTATGGAACATCAACGGAATCTACGAGAACCAGGGATGGCCGATCATATTAGGAATTTGCAAGCAGCAGTCTTGGAAGGCTGCCAACATTATGTCAAAACTAAAGGACCTCTGGCCATAAAAGAAAATGAATTATTCTGGGAACATTGTCCCAAAGAAAGATGGGAATATCATCCCTACAATCCCCTCAATCTTTAGGCAGCAGTCTCACGGATACCTGATTATGTAAAATGCATGAGACAATGTGCTGAACGGTGGATTGGTTACCATTTTCATTTCCCTCTCTTATGGCTTCCTGGAGAACAATACAAGGCTCAATTTACATTGACTAAAAAGGAAGAATTGGCAGCATGGAAAAGACTTCAGAATGCCCAAGGGTTCAGAGACATGGTTGACAACACTTTCTACACTTACTGCATAAGCAATCTACATTGTTCAGCCCAGTATTCTGATTCCGATTCAGAGTAGACATTGCATGCGGACATGCAACATTTTCAGTTGGGGGGGATGTTAGGCTCCCATATTGTCTATTTTTTACTGTATATTTTGCCATTATATTACCCTCTTCAACCCTTAGTTGAAAGCCTTTGCTAGTGTTTTGGCTTAATCACTCCAAAAGGTACATAGTAACTTTCCTCATTGCTATATGTTTAATTATTCAACATGTAATCATGCTATCTTTATAATTGTTCCCTGAAGTTGATTAAAGTGTTGACCAATTGTCGAAACTGCCTAACTGGCAGGATCACATTTTTCCGTTGCTGAAACAGCGGAAATAGCGCAAACTGAAGCTGAAACAGCACGAACAGCATGCGCACTTTGAGGAACAGTTGAGATTTGCATAACAAATCTGCATCGGCAAAGGAGTCTGACCGATTACTATATTGGTCGTAATGATCATGATCCTCATGACTATAACAATATTTTGTTATCAAGAACTAACTTTCCTATTTTTGGTACAAAAGGGTTGAATCAGAATGTATGAAAATCTTTTGTAATAGATGTCTCCTCTATAAAGAGGAGACATCTACATTAGAGAGAGGGACAGAAAGGAGGGGAACAAGCTGTAACACAGAAACTGTAGTGAAGGGATGAGACTGAATCTCTTTTTGTAATATGGTTTATTGGCAGATGAATACAATTCTGTTCTGAGTATTTTATCTTAATTCCTGCGTTCTGGGGAATCTTGTGAGAAGGACAGGGCCCACCTTCATCACAAGATTCACCCATCTTCTTTCTGTTGTGTGGTTTGTGTGTGATTTCTGTTTATATCACAAGTACGGTCTCTAATGATATTTACTTTTGTTGAAACTCTGTTTTCCTTTTTAACTGATTGATGTTGCATATGAGTGCCTCACCGGTGATTAGGATTTACAGAGTGTATTGGTGAACTGGACAACAGATGTTAGGATATTCCGACACATAGGATATAGTTAAGTTCAACTTGGTCTAGTTTAGAGTTAGGTATAGAGTTAGGTAAAGTGTGTTTCTTTACCGTTGTACATATTGTAACTTACAATCCGACGGTCACGATATGTAGTGATCCGACGGTTCACTCTCACCTCGGTATTATCGACACTTGATCCGTGGCTTGACACCCGATTGGTCCATGAGTTCTATTTAAAGCGCATGGAGGGTCATTGTTCGGGTAATCCGTGCATGAGAGAAGCTTATGTAAATTTTCATTCTTTGATTAATAAATTGTCTGTACCCACGTTGGGACAGGCCGTGGACTGTTTCCCTCCTTGCACTCTGAGGGTTTTAACCACGTCAAAAATACTGGTGTATTGATTTGAGATCTGGTTGTGAGCGGTGTCCTTTTGGTATTCTTTCTGAGGAACTTACCCTGTAAATTCCTACATGGTATCAGAGCTATTTGAGGGCCGCGTCCGTTGGTGATCCAAATCTGAAGCCGGTAGAACTGCATGCGGCTGTCGTTTCCTAGATCTGCTGTTTCTGACTGCTTTCGGGCCGAGAGGACTGCTCTGTTGCGTTCGGAGCATCTGTTTCAGTGAGGAACCCCTTTCGTTTCACGCGAAAAGGTTTCCGGTAGCCCTAGCTGCGTCATTTTTCAGATCGGGAGGTATACAGTGTTTTTTTTTGCAGTTTACTGTCATTTTCTCTCTGCTTATTTCGGTTTCGGTTTATTTAGCCTTTTTTTTTCCGGATCTATACCTTTCATTTCTGCGTATGCTCTTTGCCCTGCGACTCTGTGCGATCTGGGCAAATCAGAAACAGAAAGAAAGGATTTTTCTCATGCGTATGCTCTTTTCCCTGCACCTTAGTGTGATCTCGGAAAATCAGAAACATTGAGAAAAATATTTAGTTTTTCGGCTAAAAGCTAACTTTGAGATTTTTTTTTAAAATTTCTAGTTTTTTGGCTAAAGCTAACTTCGAGCCGTAAGGTTCGTTTTTCTTTGGATATTCGTGTTGGGTTTTGTGTTTTGTGTTTTGTAGGGAAAAGAGTCTTCCCAAGGCAAGCACGCAAATCGAGGCCCCCCCCCCCCCCCCTCTCTCTCTCTCTCTCTCTCTCTCTCTCTCAAATTTTTGTATAGATCAATTGGTTCAAAGACCTTTTAAGAGAGTAGAGGTCTTGGGTTCAAGTCTCCATTTTGTGGGGGCGGATTTTTTCATTCCCGCACATTCGCGCACTTTGCCGGCAACGTCAACAATTTTTTTTCAAAAAGCCATAACTTCTTCATCCGGAAGCCTTTTTCAGAGCCGTTTTTTTTAAAACCGCCTATTTTTTCGAGATCTATCCATTGGACCACTTACTTTCAGCATCTTCAGCTTCAGTTGTTTTTCAAAAAATGGAAAGTCCATGCCAAGTCATTCTTGACAGCACTAACTACTTCCAATGGGTAGCCTACATGGGAGATTTACTTAGAAGTAAAGGTCTCTTCAGAATAGCCACAGACCAAGAGAAGAAACCCAAAGATGAAGACAAGGCCGAAAAATGGGAAAATCGACAAGATCAAGCACGTGGTTTGATAGGAATGTCTGTTTCTCCTGATCTTAGATTCCACATTGCAGAAATTGAAACTCCTCATGAAGCATTAGAAAAACTTGCTAAAGTTTTTGGGATTAAAAATGAAATTAGAGCCCATCAACTTGAAAATGAGTTGCTTACTTTGGATCCTAATAATTTTTCTTGCATTGAAGATTTCTTGTCCAAATTCAAGACCCTTAGATATCTCTTGGAAGGTGTTAAAGTTAAGAAAGAAGATGGTAACCTTATTTATTCCATCCTTACTAAGTTGGGACCAGCCTACTCTGTATTTGTTTCCACTTTCCATTCTACCAGGGAAGCTTTCATTTGTCAAGGCAAAGACTACAAGCCCCCTTCCTTTGACTCCTTTTGTGATTCCTTAATAAGAGAACAAGAAAAACTCTTACACCTTGGTCTTCTTAATCTTGGAAACTCTTCCACGAAAGCGTTAGCCGCCCAGCAGCAACCAAATTCAAAGAATCCTAAGAAGTCTTATCCTCAAAGGAATGGTCCTAAACCAACTCAGCCTCAAGATGAAAGATCATTTCAGCAAAATGATAAGACCAATAAAAACAAATGGAAGAAGACTGATAGACATTGTAACTTTTGTAATCGAGATGGCCACTTAGAATCTAAATGCTTTAAGAAGATGGAAGCCTTGGAAGCCGCAATGAAGAAACATAACATCCATCTGGAGCCTACTTCAACTTCAACTTCCGGAACGGCATTTTCTGCATGTCATCGTCAATCATCTCAGTCTGGTTATGCATTAAATGTATCTTCTTCTTCTTCTCATTCTCATGAGTGGCTCATTGATTCTGGAGCCTCTTGTCACATGGCCAAAAACCAAGCCATGTTTTCTTCTTTAAATGATTGTAACACCAAAAATATATATGTTGGTGATGATAGATCTCTTAATGTTGTAGGGACTGGAACTGTTCATCTAGACAATGGTCAGTTCAATGATGTATTATGTGTTCCAAACTTATCCTGCAACCTTCTATCTGTCTATCAGATAACTCATTCAGGTGAAGGTAAAATTGTTGAATTTTCACCTCATGATGTTGTAATCAAGGATCTAAAAGATCCTAAACAGATTCTAGCTACTGGTCTTGCTGATGATTCCAAAAGGTTGTATAAGTTTCACAACTTTGGGTCATCCCATCTTCCCTCAGTATTTGTTGCTCATAATGATGAAGTGAGCAAACTTTGGCATGAGCGATTTGGTCACTTAAACTATCGCTCCCTTCAGCATCTATGTAAAGAAAATATGGTGACAGGTCTTCCTATGGTATCTTGCAAAGATGGTGTTTGTTCCGGATGTGTACTCGGAAAACATCATCGGGACAGTTTTGACAAACGTGCCTCTTGGCACGCCTCAGCCCCTTTACAGCTTGTGCACAGTGATTTATGTGGTCCTCTTCCTGTTGCTTCATTCTCTGGCTGCAAGTACTTCTTAACTTTCATTGATGATTTCTCCAGACGCACTTGGGTATACTTCTTAAAACTCAAGAGCGAAGTATTTACCACCTTTTGGCCTTCAAAGCATTTGTTGAAAAACAATCTGGACATCAAATTCTTAAGCTAAGAACTGATAATGGTGGAGAATATGTTAAAAATGCATTCATCAACTTTTGCACCGAAAATGGAATTCAAATGCAACATACTGTTCCATACACTCCACAACAAAATGGTGTAGCTGAAAGGAAAAATCGCACCTTAAAGGAAATGGCTAATTGTATGCTGCAATCTAAAGGACTCAGTCTTAGTTTTTGGGCCGAAGCAATTAATTGTGCAAATTATATAATCAATCGCACTCCTACTAAGGTTCTAGAGAATATCACTCCAGAAGAAGCTTGGAGTTCCATTAAACCAGATGTAAGTCACTTTCGTGTGTTTGGAAGTGAAGCATGGGCCCATATTCCAGATGAAAAGCATAAAGCTTTAGAACCTAAGAGTGAGAAATGTACTTTTGTTGGATATTCTGAAGATGTAAAAGGTTATAGACTTATTCCATTTAAGTCCAAAAATGTTATCATTAGAAGAGATGTAAAATTTGATGAAAATAAATCGGCCTGCGAGCCTAGTCCGGCGGATGTGCCACCTCTTCCTATCTCTTCTATCTTTGAAAACATTTCTTCTTCTGATGATGAAAGCGAGGATGATAATCCTCCCCCACCTTCTCAGGATCCTCAACTTCCAAGATGGGTCCGTGCTACTCGGGATGCAGCAGGTGATCTTGCCGGTGATCCTACAGATCAGCGACGTACACGTTCTCAGTTTGAAAGAGCCTCTTCTTTACTGGCTCAAGCTCCAGTAAATCATGATCCTGACACTTTTGCAGAAGCTTCAGGCCATCCACATTGGGAAGCAGCTATGAATGAAGAATATCATTCATTGATGACAAATGATACATGGGATCTTGTTCCTCTACCAAAGGGACGCAAACTTGTTAGATGCAAATGGGTTTACAGAACCAAGTATGGACCAGATGGGAAAGTTGATAAACATAAAGCTCGTCTAGTTGCTAAGGGCTTTTCACAGGTTGAAGGCATTGACTACACTGAAACCTTCTCCCCTGTTGCCAAAATGAACTCTATCCGCCTTGTTCTTTCCCTTGCTGCCTCTTTAAAATGGGAAGTCCATCAAATGGATGTTAAATCTGCCTTCTTGCATGGGGACTTGCAGGAAGAAATCTATATGGAACAACCCATTGGCTTCATACAAACAGACTCCAGCCTTGTTTGTCGACTTAAGAAATCCCTTTATGGTCTCAAGCAAGCTCCTCGGGCTTGGTATGCCAAAATGGATAGCTTTCTTTTAGAATCTGGCTTTTCTAGGTGTCATTCTGACAATACTGTCTACACCAAGAAAGTGGGCACTCTCTTATCATCCTTGTTCTTTATGTTGATGATCTTATTCTTACTGGTAGTGATCCCAACCTTATAAACCATGTGAAGTCCAGCCTTAAAAAGAAATTTGAAATGACAGACTTAGGACACTTACACTATTTTCTCGGTCTTCAAGTCTTGCAATCCAAGGAGGGTATTTCCTTTCCCAGTCCAAGTATGCTTGTGATATTCTTCGTCATTTTCACATGGAAGACTGTAAGCCAGCCCCTTCTCCCTTTCAGTCTGGAGTCAAACTTTCAGTCTCTTGTACTTCTCCTGAAGTTGATGCTACCTTATACCGTCAACTTGTAGGAAAACTCTTGTATTTAACCCATACTCGTCCTGATCTTTCCTTTGCTGTTGGCCTTGTTGCTCGTTTTATGCAAAACCCCCGTGAAAGTCATTGGAAAGCAGCTAAAAGAATACTTCGTTATGTTCGAGGTACAGTACAGTTTGGGATTCATTACAGTGCCAAAGCAGCTCCTCTGTTAGTTGGTTTCACTGATTCTGATTGGGCTGGTGACCCTGATGATCGGAAGTCTACTGCCGGTTATGTCTTCACTCTTGGTTCAGGACCTATTACATGGGCTTGTAAGAAACAGGCTGCCATTTCTCTTTCGTCAGCAGAAGCAGAGTATCGTGGTGCCGTGGAAGCTAGTAAGGAAGCCTTGTGGCTTCGTCAGATCCTATCAGAGTTTGGCTTTGAGCAGCAGCATCCAACCACACTTTGGTGTGATAATCAAAGTGCCATTCAGCTATGCAAAGATCCAGTCCAGCATCAGCGCAGCAAACACATTGAACTACACATGCACTTCATCAGAAAGCTCATTCATGACCATGTTCTTGAAGTGCAATATTGTCCAACAGATGATCAGGTTGCAGACATCTTCACAAAGGCTCTCACAGAGGCGAAGTTCACTAAACTTCGATATATGCTTGGAGTTCAGGAAGTTGTCACTAAGGGGGGATAGGCTCTAGTGCCTCCTTCCTTCTCCTATTGTGTCATATTTGTAAATCCTTCAATCCTATCCCAAGTTGTTCTTAAGGGGGATGTTAGGATATTCCGACACATAGGATATAGTTAAGTTCAACTTGGTCTAGTTTAGAGTTAGGTATAGAGTTAGGTAAAGTGTGTTTCTTTACCGTTGTACATTTTGTAACTTACAATCCGACGGTCACGATATGTAGTGATCCGACGGTTCACTCTCACCTCGGTATTATCGACACTTGATCCGTGGCTTGACACTCGATTGGTCCATGAGTTCTATTTAAAGCGCATGGAGGGTCATTGTTCGGGTAATCCGTGCATGAGAGAAGCTTATGTAAATTTTCATTCTTTGATTAATAAATTGTCTGTACCCACGTTGGGACAGGCCGTGGACTGTTTCCCTCCTTGCACTCTGAGGGTTTTAACCACGTCAAAAATACTGGTGTATTGATTTGAGATCTGGTTGTGAGCGGTGTCCTCTTGGTATTCTTTCTGATGAACTTACCCTGTAAATTCCTACAACAGAGGCAGGTGCTGAAAGTCCTTACTCTGAGGATAGGGTCCAGATCCTTTATTGCAGGACAACCATCACTTCCTTTTGCAGATTTGTTTCCTTTAAGTTATTTTGTCTTACTTCATTTTCTGCAATAGGCTGTAACTACTGTAACTGCTGTAACACAGAGTAGGGATTTAATAGATAGTAGACTATTTATACTACAGCTTTTAATACCATTAAGATTGAGTACATACAGTACGTAGTCACCTTTGGAATAATCAGACTTCCCCAGGTTGATAATTTATGTGGCACTCAACTGTTTTATTAATAAACAATTAAAGTGACCAACGCTATCTTCTTAGATTCTTAGGCTTCTTCCTCTCTTTTTTTGTTTCTTGAATTTTTCTCTTGGATAATAGTCCTTGCTCCTTTCAAGACATTTTGATGCATAGTGACAAACTTTTCCACAATTAAAACACTTAAAGGTATCTTACCTTTATACTTTCCCAAGCCTCTCTTGAGATTCCTCACAAATTTGACCACTTTTTCATCTGATTCACAACATGAATCATCATGCTCTTCCTTGGGCTTCTTATCTTCTTTGAGAGCTAATTATTTTGCTACAAGATTTCCATTTCATATTATCATCTCATAGGCAGTAAGGATTCCATGTAATTGGTTTACAGTGATATTTTACATATTGGTCATTTCTTCAATGGCTGAAACCTTGGGATTAAATATCTCAGGAAGAAATCTCAACATCTTTTTAATTGCTACAACTTCATCTAGCTTCTCATCAAGGCATCTTATGGTGTTCAAAACCTAATCAACTCTTAAAACATATTTGGAAATATCTTCATCATCATGCATCCTCAAAGTCTCGCATTGCATTCTAAAACCTTTAATTTTAAATTTCTTTACCTTGTTGTCACCTTCATAGCGGCTACTCATCTTGTCCCAGATAGCATTGGAAGATGTGTAGTCAAAAACTTTGACAAGTTCTGATTCAGGTAGGCCAACAAGTAAGGCATTTATGGATTTAGCATTGCATGTAAGCTCCATCTTTTGATATTTAGTAATTATTGTTAGAGGATTTTGATATTATTCTTCCATAACATCCCATACATCAACTCTAAGTGATTGAATGTAGGTTTTCATCCTTACTTTCCAAAAAACATAGTTTGTTCCATTGAACATAGGTTCCCTATTGGTAAATCATCCTTCTTGGTTTTCCATGGTCCTTTATATTTCTTCTAGCTATTAAACTGATATGAAGTAACCTTTCTTTGATACCAATTGTTAGAAACCAATACAATACTGAGACGGGGGGGATGGGAGGGGAGTGAATCAATATTGTAGGAATTTAAAATTTTCTTTTACTTGTAACAATATTAGGACACTATAAATAGCTTTGGAAACTAATTCATATAAACATGACAAGAAATAATATCAGTAACATAAGGAACACACAAGTTCTTCAAACTATTCTTCAATTCCTTCACAAGGTAAGCTACAACTTATTGTTACAAATTTCTCCAGCTACAATCAACAGGATGATACAACTCCATGATTCATTAGCTACAACTGAATGGAGCTACAAGCCCAAATATTGACCAGCACCTAATGGAAGGAGCTACAACCCTTGAGCTACAAGATACAACTTGTTTGACATTAATGATTCCCTTTTCATCGATTTGATCACTAGAACCATGAATGCCAAATCATAAATAAATTGATTTTCCACTCATGAAGTCACCAACACACCTTCAAAAATATCTTATTACTGAACAAACTAGCAACATCAATTCACCTCTACTCGCACCATACTAAAAAATTCTCACACCAAAATCTATCTAACTTGCTAAATCAATTTTTCTAATAAAGACAATTGACTGAGATTTTTAGCTTCTTTGTATTTTAGTTACCCTTACTTGAATTCTTGCATTCATCTTTATTGTTTCCTATGTATTATGCATTTCAGTCTTCTCAACCTACTCATTAAGTTATCATTCACTACGCTTCTATTTTGAGCTTAATCTCTGAGTTAAACTGCTAATGTATGCTATTCTAGCATACTATAGGGTTTAGCAGTGACTTTAGCTTTAGTTTTAAGTGTAGCTAGCCTCCAAATATAGAAAATTTTCCAATATACTTCTTAATTGTTTGTTCTACCTAGTTTAGCCTTTAAGCCCTTGTGTGCTTTTGCATTCTCCCATTTTTCTCATCGGACTAAGTGTTGTGACCTTCCTTAGTCCCTAAGCACTTAAATGCTTACCTTCGTGCCTTTAAAATCCTTAACGCTACACTCTGAGTATTTTTGTTGCATATAACCCTATATTGGCACTTAAAATTAGCCCCTAATGCCTTTATCTTGGAGATATAATCTTGTGCCTCTTTATAGATCTTTGGTGTCTTCCTTATGGGATGACGTGTCCCAGGGGACCACCCTATGTTGTTTTCATTGGTCATTGTTGGCATTATGACACAGGTTTGGTGCTATGACACAGGTGTTTTCCTTGATGGCAACTCACTCAGATGACAGATCATAGTTCAGGCTCTCAGAATGAAGGAAAAAGAGATATATGCAGGTTCCCCTTGACCAAGCCACGTATACACGCAATTTCACGCAAGGAAAGGCACATACGTGTTGAAAATTTGGCATTGGTCCATGGTATTTGGTCCCTGATATTTTGACCTGTGGTATTGATCCACGGTATCTTGACCGAAGTATTGACCCTAGGTATTTGGTCCATGGTATTACTTCCAAGTGGTTTTGGACCATGGTATTGAGTAAGGCCTAAGACTATAAAAGGAGGAGGAGATCATTAGGCAAAGGCACTCAAGTATTGAATATCTAATGAACAGCAAGATCTAGAATATTGGTGATTGGGTTATGGTACATAGCTAGATCTGAATCAAGGGGGAACCTGAGCGCTTGAAGAAGGATAAGCAATATTGAAGGGTCAAGATCTTAAGGCTTGAAAAGAAGTATCTTTGTGTGGTATTTGATCTTTTATAATTGGTGCATGTCTTGATCTATAAATATGATGATCTAGGTATAAACTGATGTCTGAATAGTTGAAAAGGGTAAATCATCTTTTACAGATCTGTACGCAAGGGCGCGTATACACATTGGTTTGGAAATTCAAAACAGTGTATATGCAGGTTTGCCTTCATATAACAACATATGCACGCAGGTTCGACACATTGAAGTAGCGTACGTCTCATAAAATATGTTTTAGCTACTTCTGTTTACTATTGCAGTGTTCTAGGTTCTGGTTGGGTTCTGGTACTGTTATTATATTATGGTTACAGCATTCAGAGAAGTGATTGTTTGATACAGTTTTGGTTAGTGCAAGTGAGATTGATTGATGCAGATATATTTTGATGTTTGATTGATGCTATTGATGGATCCAGTGTGAAAATTTATGAAACGTGGTCCCTGGAAGAAAAGAGAAGGTTGTAGCCTTCTGTAGGTCAGCACCTACGTACTAGTACATCAGCTAGTACAAGAGCTAAGGGGGTTGTAGCACCCTTCCAGGAGAAGTTGGAGAATGAGAGAAGGTTGTAGCCTTCTGCAAGTAGAAGCTTGCGTACTTGTATAAGACTGCACCAATACAGAAATATTGTAAAAAGAAGTTTCTTATTAAAATAAGATAGAGGCAAATTGCAGTAGGTGGTTTTCACCCACATTGGGTTTTCACCTTATATCTTGTGTTCTTGTGTGTGATTGTGTGCTCTATTTTACTGTACCTGTTATTGCTTATATGGTTCTGATTCAAAAATTAAATATCAACTAACTAAATAATAAGTTTACAAGGTATACGTTGGTTCCTCTAAACACAGTTGCACATATACGCAATTTGCATTAATATAAGTAGCGTATATAAATTTGTTTATGGAAATGAAATATTGTTAAGTTGCTAATACTGATTCACCCCCCCCCCCCCTCTCAATATTATTTCCAACAATTGGCATCAGAGCAGGTCCTTAAGAAGAAGTTTTATCGCTTGAAGGAAGATCTGTCATCATGAGCAACTACGAAAGAGAGGCATCCATCAGGCCACCAATCTTTGATGGGAGCAACTTCATCTATTGGAAGGTAAGAACCATAACCTATCTTCAATCTCTTGGAACAGAAGTTTGGGATATCATGGAAGGAGGATACACATTTCCATCAGCAACTCCTACAGATACGACAGGTAAAAAGTAGTATGAAACAAATGCAAAGGCTGTCAATACTCTATTAGGGAGTCTGTCACAATTAGAATTCGTCAAGGTTATGCAGCTAAAAAACGCCAAATAAATATGGGACAAGATCACTCTAAGCTATGAAGGAGATAGTTAGGTAAAATGTGAAAAACTACAATCTCTCAGAATTCAATATGAAACTCCCAGAATGCACAATGATGAAAGTGTAGCTAATTATTTCTTATGTATAGATGAGATTATTAATCGCATGAAATGTTGGGTGTGGAGCCTGATTATCTTCTGTATTCAAAGGTATCGCCACATTAGACCCCAATTTGAAATGGGGCGGCAATGCCGCCTGTAAAATATTCACTGCAGGGGGGGTCCAGGAGGGAAGGGGGGGGGGGGGGGCGGCGCGGCTGCGACCTTTGCGGAGCCCCCCCTTGGCAGGGGGCTTCATGGGTAGCACCCCCGAAGCTAAAAATAGATGTAAAATTGCCTTGTAAAAGTATAGTAATTTCTAGTCAATTTGGGCCATTCATTAGGTGAATGATCTGATGGTAGAGCTTATGTTTAGTTTAGGATTTTTTCCCTAGAAGGCAACCCCTCTCTTTGTATGAGGGAATTGTATTGAGTCTGTGTAATATATGTGTATTCTCCAAGCGAGAAGTAGAGAGGTGAGACTGTGAGAGAAAACAGAGGATATTACAGCGGATCTGTTGTAGGTTGTGTCTCTTCATTTTGCTGGATAATAGAAAGGAAGGACTGGCTGTTTGAGGTGGACGTAGTCCAAACTGGGTGAACCACGTATATTTGTGTCTCTCTTGTTTTATGCATTTTCTATGTTTATATTTCTGCAATATTTTATGTGTTCCATTGCTCATTAATATATAATTTTCTAACAACTAGTATCAGAGCCGAAGGTCTATTTGGCTGATAAAACTGGCAGGAAAGAAGGGTTCCTCGTTCGAGTGGGAGCAATGGTGGAAGATGGTAAGTTTAGGGTCGAGAAATTTAATGGCCAAAACTTCTCCCTGTGGAAGATGCAGATGGAAGATTATCTGTATCAGAAATATCTGTACCTACCATTGGGCCGAAAAACAAAGATGTTGATGGGAATGAAAGATGAAGAATAGAACCTTCTCAATAGAAAGGCACTTGGAATAGTATGGTTATGCCTCGCAGTGTCGATTGCCTTCAACATTTCGAAGGAAACAATGACAGAGGATTTGATTAAGGCGTTGGAGAAACTATATGAAAAACCCTCAGCCTCAAACAAGGTATTTCTTATGAAACGGTTATTTAGTATGAAGATGTCAGAAGGTGGATCTGTTGCAGACCATTTAAATGATTTTAATACTGTTACAAGTCAATTATGTTCTGTAGGGGTAAACTTTGATGATGAAGTTAGAGCTCTGTTATTCTTGTGCTCATTACCAGAAAGTTGGAATGGTTTAGTAATGGCCATTAGTAACTCTGTTTCTGGATCTAGTACTTTAAAGTTTGATGATGATGTCAGTGCTATCCTTAATGAAGAAATGTGATGGAAAAGCTCCGGTGAGACATCGGGTAATGCTTTGAGTGCAGAGTCTAGGGGAAGAAAAATGGAAAGAGGAAAGATCTCAGGATATCGTAGTAAATCAAGGAAAGGTAGATCCAAGTCTAGATCAGGGATAGTGTGCTGGAAATGTGGAAAGAAAGGACACCTAAAGAAAGACTGTAGATCTCAGAAGGGCAAAGAAGGAGATGCACAACAAGAAAACAATCATGAAGCAAATGTGACAGGTGAGGTGTTACAAGATGCTTTTATTCTTACTTTCGAAAATATTACTGATTCCTGGGTGGTAGATTCAGGGGCCTCATTCCATGCCACACCTGATAAGAAATACTTTCATGACTATGTTCAAGGAGATTTTGGACAAGTTCGTTTGGGTGATGATAAACCCTGTAAAATTGTTGGAATGGGTAAGGTTCCTGTAAAACAGCAGAATGGAAACCAATGGCTACTAAAGGAGGTAAGGCATGTTCCAGATCTAAAGAAAAATATGATTTCAGCAAGGCAGTTAGGCGGTGAAGGTTGTGTGACAACTTTCACATATAAAGCTTGGAAGGTTACCAAAGGAGCCCCAGTAATAGCAAAAGGTGAAAAGGTTGGTACATTGTAGTTATACAATGGTATTTCTAACTCTGTTAATGCTTTAACTTCCAAAGGAGCAGATGCAGCATTATGGCATCATAAGCTCGGACACATGAGTGAAAAGGGGATGAAGATTCTTCACTCAAGGAATTTTTTTTCGGGTTTGAAGAATGTTGATTTGGACTTTTGTGAGAATTGCATTTATGGAAAATAGAAGAAAGTCAGATTTCTTAGAGTTGGGAAAGAAAATAAGAGCGAAAAATTAGAGCTTGTGCATACAGATGTGTGGGCACCTACTCGGGTATCATCTCTCAGTGGCTCTCGTTATTATGTTACTTTTATTGATGATGCAACTAGAAAAACCTGGATTTATTGTATTAAGAATAAATCTGATGTATTTGATACTTTCAAGAAATGGAAAGCTTTGGTTGAGATTGAGATAGGAAAGAAATTAAAGTGTCTCAGATCAGACAATGCAAGTGAATATTGCAGCAAAGAGTTTGATAGGTACTATTTAGGGCATGGAATTCGTAGAGGAAAGACAGTTCCAAGAACACCACAAGAAAATGGTGTGTCATAAAGGATGAACAGAACAATCATGGAGCATGCAAGATGCATGAGATTGCATGCAGGATTGCCTTTACAATTTTGGGCAGATGCTGTAGATATTGCTATTTATCTAATAAATAGAGGGCCTTCAAGTTCCTTGGATGGTGGTGTTCCAGAGAAAGCATGGACAGGTAAAAAGGTAAACTACTCTTTTTTAAAGCCTTTTGGTTGTGAGGCCTTTGTCCATATTGATAAAGAAAATAGAACAAAGCTTGAGGCAAAGTCAAAGAAATGTACCTTTATTGGATATGGTGTTAATGATTTTGGTTATGGCTTATATGATTATGAAAATCACAAAATAATTAGGAGCAGAGATGTAATATTCAATGAAAAGGTCTTGTATAAGAATCAGTTGCAGGAAAAGACACAGGAAAAAGAAAACAAGGAATACGCAGTTCTTGATGAAATCACTGAAAAGGTAAAGGTGCCTGAAAATAATAATAATCAACAATAGCAACCACCACAATAGCAACAGGCACCAAAAACACCTGAAAGTGGTGTTAGAAGATCTACCGGGATAAGTAGACCCCCTGAACGATACTCTCCTTCATTATATTATTTATTGTTGACTGATTCTAGTAAACCCGAATGTTATGAAGAAGCAATGCAGGTTGAAAGCAGGAAGAAGTGGGAAGTAGCTATGGAAGAAGAGATGGACTCCTTAATGCATAACCAGACTTGGGACTTAGTCAGGTTGCCTGCAGGAAAAACTACATTGAAGAATAAATGGGTTTACAGGCTGAAGGAAGAAGATGGAGGAAAACAGAGGTACAAAGCTAGACTTGTGGTGAAGGGGTTTGCATAGAAGAAAGGTATTGATTTCGATGAAATATTTTCTCCTGTCGTTAAAATGACTTCAATCATAACTATTTTAAGTCTAGTAGCAGTTGATGATTTGCATCTTGAGCAGTTAGATGTAAAGACAGCCTTTCTCCATGGGGATTTGGAGAAAGAGATATATATGCAGCAGCCACAAGGATATGAAGTGAAAGGGAAGGAGAAACTATTGTACAGGTTGAAGAAGAGCTTGTATGGCTTAAAACAGGCTCCAAGGCAGTGGTGTCTAAAATTTGACAAGTTTATGTCTGAACAAGGTTATACTAGATGTCACTCTGATCATTGTGTTTATCTGAAAAAAGAAAAATGATGGCAGCTATATTATATTGTTATTGTATGTAGATGACATGCTTGTTGCAGGGTCTAACATGCAGGAAATAAATTTTCTCAAAAGAAAATTGGCAAATTCATTTGCAATGAAGGATTTGGGAGCTGCAAAACAAATCCTTGGTATGAGAATAACTAGAGACAAGAAAAATCGTAAATTAACATGGTCTCAGAATGAGTACATATAAAAGGTGTTGAAAAGATTTAATATGCACAATGCAAAACCAGTTAGTACACCTTTTGCTAGCCATTTCAAACTTAGTAAGGAAATGTGCCCAAAGACCCAAGAAGACATGGATCATATGTCTAAAGTTCCATATGCATCAGCAGTTGGAAGCTTAATGTATGCAATGGTCTGCACAAGGCCTGATATTGCACATGCAGTGGGCGTTGTAAGCAGGTACATGAACAATCCAGGAAAGGAACATTGGATGGCAGTGAAATGGATTCTCAGATATTTGAAAGGTACCACAAATCAAGCATTATGCTTTGGTGGTTTAAACATTTCTCTACAGGGATATGTTGATGCAGATATGGCAGGTGAGAGAGATAACAGGAGGAGCACTACAGGATATGTATTTACTATTGGTGGAACAACTGTCAGTTGGGTTTCAAAAATCCAAAGTGTTGTTGCACTTTCAACAATAGAAGCAGAGTATGTTGCTGCTACAGAGGCTAGTAAAGAAATGATTTGGTTACAAAGGTTTATTGGTGAATTGGGTAAGGAGCATGATATGGACATGTTATACAGTGATAGCCAAAGTGCCATTCATCTTGCAAAGAACTGAACATTTCATTTCAAGACTAAACATATACAACTCAAGTACCATTTCATACGATCAATGTTGGAAGATGGAGAATTGAAGCTGGAAAAGATACACACTAGTCAAAATCCTACAGATATGCTAACAAAAGTTGTAACCAAGGAGAAACTGAGAATATGCTCATTTTCAATTGGTCTTCAAGGATGACGATGAAGATGAGAAACAACCAGGTCCGAAGAGGAGTCATTGTCCAGCAAATGAAGCAGCGGTGGAGTTGCTATAATCAGTCTCCAAGTGGGAGATTGTTGGGTGTGGAGCCTGATTATCTTCTGTATTCAAAGGTATCGCCACATTGGACCCCAATTCAAAATGGGGTGGCAACGTCCCTTGTAAAATATTCATTGCAGGGGGGGCGGCTGCGACCTTTGGCGACCCCCCCCCAGTAGGGGGTTTCGAGGGCAGCGCCCTCGAAGCTAAAAACAGATGTAAAATTGCCTTGTAAAAGTATAGTAATTTCTAGTCAATCTGGGCCGTTCATTAGGTGGATGATCTGACGATATAACTTATGTTTAGTTTAGGGTTTTTTTCCCTAGAAGGCAATCCCTCTCTTTGTATGAGGGAATTGTATTGAGTCTGTGTAATATATGTGTATTCTCCGAGTGAGAAGCAGAGAGGTGAGACTATGAGAGAAAACAAAGGATATTATAGTGGATCTGCTATAGGTTGTGTCTCTTCATTTTGATGGATAATAGAAAGGAAGGATTGGATGTTTGAGGTGGACGTAGCCCAAACTGGGTGAACCACATATATCTGTGTCTCTCTTGTTTTATGCATTTTCTGTGTTTATATTTTTTCAATATTTTATGTGTTCCATTACTCCGTAATATATAATTTTCTAACATGAAAAACTTGGGTGAAGAGATAAAAGAAGTTACTTTAGTTGAAAAGGTTCTAAGATCCTTGTCTTCTAAGTTTGAATCAAAAGTTTCTGCCATAGAAGAAAAGAAGGATCTTTAGAGTATTACTATGTCACAGTTGCATGAAATCCTAACTGCTTTCGAAATGAGAAAAGGGGGTCCATTAGATATGAGAGAAGTTGCATTCAAAGCTTCAAGAAAAGGAGAACTCAATGAATCAGGAGATACGTCAGAAGGAGAGGAAGGATCAAACTTTGTCAAGAACCTTCAACGAGGCTCTGGAATATTCAGAGGTAAACTACCTTTCAAATGTTTTTCTTGTGGAAGAGTAGGTCATTATGCTACCACATGTCCTCACAAAAATAAGCTTGATAAAGGTAAGGAATTAGCAAAATGGAATAGAAAACAAAGTATAAATAAGAAGAGCTACTATACGCATGAAGATAGTGATGGTTTATCAAATAGTGATGAAGATGAAAATAATAATGATTACAGACTTTGACGGATTTTGAAGATGATGATTTCTTGGATGCTTTAGATGAAGATGGTTTCTATGAAGAAATTTCTAAACTTAAAATCTGTCTAAAAGAAAAGAGTATGATTATAAATACTCTAACATTCCAACTTACTGAAAGGGAAAAACACAATGAAAAGGTAGAATGTGAAATTATGGGTCTAAGAAAAGAAATTGAGAAAACAAAAGCTCTCAATCTTAGGTTTGCTAAAGGATAAAAAACATTAGATGAAACTATCAAAGTGCAGCATTCTACTCTAATAAAGATAGGTCTTGGATATATTGAAGAACCATCTCAAGCATAGAAGCCATGAACCTCAAAAAGCTATCTTGATGCAGCAAGGAGAAGTGAATAGGTTGACAATCGTTAGCAGAGGCTTAAAGAAGATCACCAGGTAAATCGATTTCAATCTACTTCAAGGATGAACAGAAGCTATAACCAACCTCAGGTAAATCATTCTCAATTTGCTTCAAGAAT
The DNA here is from genome assembly GCA_031772625.1 of Pinus tabuliformis. NCBI lineage: Eukaryota > Viridiplantae > Streptophyta > Pinopsida > Pinales > Pinaceae > Pinus > Pinus tabuliformis. The sequence continues at coordinate 119,865,641 of CM062812.1, read as the reverse complement.
GAATGTCAATGGAAACTACAATCATCAGGTCAGTAGATTTGATATTCAAAGGAATTTCATTAATGGCCAATATTTTTCATGTCATAACTTTGGACACAAAGTTACTTAATGTGTTTCTTACAAGACCATCATGACTAGAGAAGCACGAAATCAAAGGAATGTGACTGGGATCATGAAAAGGACTTACAATAACTTTTCTACTCTTGAAAATGAAATAGAATGCTCTATTTGTAACAACTTTGGTCATGAAGACTCTGAATGCAGGAATAAATTTTGGCAAACACCTAAGAAGGAGCAAGCCTCATTGATTCCCAAAACTTAGAAAAAGAAAGAATTGCAAACCGAAAGATGTGGTATAGCCTTATATGCAGAAGAACAAGATAATCAATGGTAGATCGACAGTGGATGCTCGAAACACATGACAAGTGATAAAGAAAAACTTCAGTCATATAGTGCCTTAGAAAAAGAAAGGAAGGTCTAATTTGGAAATGACACCCCTGCAATCATAAAAGGTAAAGGCTCTGTTCTCTTAAGGGAAAAGGTCAAAGATGGGAATGTTATGTATGTTGATGGTTTAAAGCATAATCTATTGAGTGTTAGTCAAATGTGTGATCAAGGAAATGAGGTAGTATTTCGATCAAATGGATGTGTTGTTCATGAGCTTGATACAGGAGCAACAGTGATCAAAGGCATAAGAACACCAAATAATTTATACATACTCAAGGCAGGATAGCAACAATGCTATCTAAGCAAAAATGATGAACACTAGCTATGGCACAGAAGATTAGGGCATCTAAGCTTCCCTCAGATAAGGAAAGCATGCAAATTCCAGGCTGTTCATGATCTTCTTGAAATCAGAATTCCAAAAAATACAATATGCAAATCATGTCAATTTGGTAAGAAAACCATAACACATTTCCCTGAGAAGGAAGGATCAGCTAGGAAGCCGCTTGAACTTGTCCATACTGATTTATGTGGTCCATCAAGGAAAAAGTTACCTCGTGGAGAAGAATACTTTATATCGTTCATTGATGACTTTTCCAGAATGTGTTGGATAGGACTTCTAAAGCATAAAGACGAAGCATTTGAAAAGTTCAAAGCCTTCAAAGCTTTGGTTGAAAATGAATCAGATCACAAAATCAAATGCCTCAGATCTGATCGAGGAGCAGAATTTACCTTGGATGAATTCTTCAACTTCTGTGAAGAACATGGAATAAGAAGGGAATTATCTACCGCAAGGACTCCTCAGCAAAATGGAGTGGTAGAAAGGATGAACAGAAGTATTCAACAAATGGCTCGTGCTATGCTAGATGAGTCTGGAACTCCTGCAACCTTCTGGGGTGAAGTTGCATTTGCTGCCATCACTATTCTCAACAAAACAAATGTTTGGGTAAACAACACTCAAACTCCTCATGAACTTTGGTATGGTAAGACTCCTACTGTAAAATACTTCAAAGTTTTTGAAAGTAAATGTTACATGAAAATGACTGATGAATAACTCGGCAAGTTTGAACCTAGAGCAGATGAAGGCATTCTCCTTGGTTACTCTACCCGAAGTAAAGGATACAAGTGTTATAATAAAAGATTAAGGAAAATTTTTGAAAGTACTGATGTTGTGGTTGATGAAGCAAGCGAAAATTCAAAGCAGGTAAAAACTGAAGAGTGGGAAGAAGATGAGGATTATCCTTCCACATCAAATCAGACTAATGCTGAAGAAGAAGAAACCAATGAAGCACCATAAAAGAAGATAATGGTAGAATAAAAGAATCCATCCAGATATGTTCAGAAAAATCATCCAAAGACTCAAATTTTGGGATAGAAAGAGGCAGGTGTACAGACAAGACGAACTATTACAGAAGCTTCAAGCTATCTAGCATTTATATTCTCCATCGAACCACAAAATGTACATGAAGCATGCAAAGATGAATGCTAGCTCAAGGCCATGAATGAAGAGCTTGAGCAAATCGAAAAGAATAATACTTGTGAATTAGTTCCTAGACCTCATGATAAGAATATCATTGCAACCAAATGGATATTCAAAAACAAGTTGAATGAAAATGGGGAAGTTGTTAGAAACAAGGCTAGACTTGTTTGTAAAGGATATGCTCAACAAGAAGGTATAGACTTTGAAGAAACTTTACACATGTTGCTAGACTTGAAGCCATAAGAATGTTCCTTGCTCTTTCTAGCTTTCAAAAGTTCAAAGTATATCAAATGGATGTGAAATCTACCTTTCTTAATGGAGATCTAGAAGAGGAGGTATATATTGAGCAACCAAATGGATTCATCCTTGGAAATGATCCAAAACTTGTATGTAGACTCAGAAAGGCGCTCTATGGTCTAAAACAAGCTCCAAGGGCCTGGTATTATCGTCTTGACAAATGCCTTCATCAACAATGTTTTTCAAAAGGATCAGCTGATAGCAATCTATATATAAAAATTAGCAATGATAAATTGCTAATACTTGTTGTATATGCTGATGATATCATTTTTGGAAGTAATGAAGAAGCCACGAGTCAAAACTTTGCTTTGGTAATGCAAAAAGAATTTGAAATGTCCCTTCTTGATGAGCTCACATATTTTCTTGGTTTACAAGTTCAAAAAAATAAAGATAGTATTTGTTTATCACAAACCAAGTACCTCAAGCAGATCTTGAAGAAATATGGAATGGATGATTCTAAACTAGTATGTACTCCTATGGTAATAAGATGCAGCCTCAGCACAAATGATGAATCAGCAGTAGTACATCAACTGACCTACAGATCCATGATTGGTAGTCCGCTCTATCTAACAGGTACTCGACCAGACATCATGGATGCTGTGGGAATAGTTGGAAGATTCCAAGCAAATCCAAGGGAAGCACAGCTTCAAGAAGTCAAAATGATTTTTAAATATCTTCAAGGGACACAAAACTTTGGTTTATGGTATCCCAAAGATACAGATCTTACACTTTATGCATATACAGATGCAGATTGGGCAGGAAGCGTGGATGATAGAAAAAGCACTAGTGGTGGTGCATTCTTCATGGGTTCCAGATTAGTGTCTTGGTTCAGCAAGAAACAAAGTTCAATTACATTATCTAAAGTTGAAGCAGAATATGTGGTTGTTGCATCTTTTTGCACACAACTTCTTTGGATGAAGAAAACATTGCAAGACATTCAAATCACATGTATGCCACCCATCTCCATTCTATGTGATAATACAAGTGCAATTAGTATTTCAAAGAATCTTGTCATGCATTCCAAGACCAAGCACATACCTATCAAATATCACTTTCTTCGAGAACAAGTGCTTGAACAAAAGGCCAAATTGGAGTATGTTCCGTCCAAGGAATAGGTTGCTAATATATTCACCAAACCACTGCCCAGAGAGACATTTGAATACCTCAGACAGAAGCTGGGAGTAGTTGATGCATCTTATTACCGTTGATACTTATTTGTTTCAGAGAAAAGTGGTTTTACATGAGTTTCATGAAGCGTATCCACATACCTACATCACTTGTTGTGGATACAATTGTGTATATGTTAGTTTGAAGAATATCAGTGGGACAGACTCAGGATGAAAAGAGTATGATATGGGTCTGACAGTGATCATCTGGCACAGGTTCTAGGGGAGCATATACTTCTAATAATGCATAATTGGCATTATCTTAGAAGATCTTGTTACAATTTCATAGTTGTTTTTGTTTCAGGTGGAACAGGTGCAGAGCAAGATCATGGTTGCTAATGGTGATTGACAAATGATGTTGATGATAGTTGGTGATAACTATCTTGTTTTAGATATTTTGTCTCTATGTCATGTATATATTTTATTATCAAGGTCATGTAATGACCTATTTTGTTTCCCCGCTATGCCTGGGATGGATGATGTAATGTTCTTGTCCTATCATGTATCCCCACTTGGTTGGGTGGATGAGTCAATCTTGGTATATCCCCACTTGGTTGGGAGATGGATGTATGTATGATTCCTTGGTGATAGGAAGGTCATTTATGATGTATAGAGTCATGTTCATCTTGTAGAAACCCCTTTTGTAGACCTTGGTTACACTCAGGGGGAGCATGAACAGCACACTTCGGCATATTAGAGAATTTAGCATGTACTCAGGGGATCATAACTCTTTGCCCTTGATGAGACAGGGGGAGAGTGACTTGGGGTTGCCATCAAGTCCAAAGGGGGAGATTGTTAGCATTATGACATAGGTTTGGCATTGTGACACAGGTGTTGTCTTTCATGGAAACTCACTCAGATGACAGATCATAGTTAAGGCTTGAAGAGAAGTATCTTTGTGTGGTTTTTGATGTTTTGTAATTGGCGCATGTCTTGATTTGTAAATCTAATGATCTGGGTATAAACTGATGTTTGAATAGTTGAAAAGGGTAAATCATCTTTTACAGATCTGCACACAGGTTCAGTATATCAAGGGTGCATATACACGCTAGTTCAGCAATTCAAAACAATTTATACGTAGGTTTTCCTTCATGTAAGAACATGCACACGGGTTCGACACATTGAAGTAGCATACGTCTCATAAAATATGTTTTAGCTACTTCTGTTTACTGTTGCAGTGTTTTGGGTTCTGGTTGGGTTCTGGTACTATTACTGTATTCTGGTTACAACATTCAGAGAAGTGATTGTTTGATTTAGTTTTGGTTAGTGCAAGGGAGATTGATTGATGCAGATATATTTTGATGTTTGATTGATGCTATTGATGGATCCAGTCTGAAAATTTATGAAATGTGGTCCCTGGAAGAAAAGAGAAGGTTGTAGCCTTCTGTAGGTCAGCACCTATGTACTAGTACATTAGCTAGTACAAGAGCTAAGGGGGTTGTAGCTCCCTTCCAAGAGAAGCTGGAGAACGAGATAAGGTTGTAGCCTTCTGCAGGTAAAAGCCTGCGTACTGGTATAAGACTTAACCAGTACAAAAATATTGTAAAAAGAAGTTTCTCATTAAAAGAAGATAGAGACAAATTGCAGCAGGTGGTTTTCACCCACATTGGGTTTCCACCTTATATCTTGTGTTCTTGTGTGTGATTGTGTGCTCTCTTTTACTATACCTATTACTGCTTATATGGTTTTGATTCATAGATTAAAGATCAACTGACTAAATAATAAGTTTACAAGGTATATGCTGGTTGCTCTAAACACAGTTGTGTATATACGCAAGTTGCATTAACAGAAGTAGCATATATAAATCTGTTTATGGAAATGAAATATTGTTAAGTTGCTAAGACTGATTCACCCCCCCCTCTTAGTATTATTTCCAACAGTTGCTACTTTTCCATCCATACCTCCTACGTGTCCCAGCACCTGTATCCCCACATTTATCCTCTGCGCAAATGAAAAATATTATGGGGTATAAGAGTTGGGATGAGGTGTCAAATGGGGTCCTCCCACTCTTCTCTCATTGGTCGCTTGCCTCGTGTGTTTTTTGTCAACATGTCCCAACGCTATCCTCCTTGCCAATTTCCTTTGTGCCTTAGAAAGTATTCTAGGTTAGACCTTTAGGGATGAGGTGTCCCTGTAGGTCTTACTATTGCAGCCATGGAAAAATCACAACTCTTCCAGGGTGATTTGGCTCTGACAATTAGCATGTGCGCCCAACGCCTAGTTAGCCTGATGCTTATTTTATATGCACCACTCCAAAACCTTATGGGGTCCTACATGCAGGATGATGTCATGTTTTTGTCATCAGGGACACATGGCACCTCCAAAGTGGTGACATTGTCACCCAGAAATGGCCCATTCAAATATGTGAAAATTGTAAATTTGTATGACACATGTCCACCTCTCATTGGCCCCATGATGACATCATCATCGACCATACATATGCTACCATGTAGCCCAATTAAACCGTCTGGCCAATAATCTACTTCCATGTTTCTAGAGAGAGCATGGGTCCTTGTGGCCTAGTATTTCGTTCATTCCTTTTGTTATTTGTTTAGGCGCTATGATTCTGCCATGTTTCTCAGTCTTTTGAGAAACCTATGTGCTACTTATGAAACCCCTTGCTAACTATTTTTAGTATTGAATGGGGTTGGGGGGTCTTAGAATGAACCTCCACTATTGATTTTTTGATTGAAAGTATGGGAAATCTGCCCATTTTAATTCCCCTATGTGCCTTATGTAATGTGCTACGGACCTTGGCAGATCTGTCTTTGATGCGTCGATAGGACACTAGGGCCCGATTCACCCATTCAACTTGCCTAAATTTAACCTGTCGAGTCCACAATCCTTCCGCAAAGTTTGGACGTGTGCCAAACTTATCTACTTCTAAGACCACCTTCACCAATTTAACACTGGTAAGTTTGACTTTCAGGGCTACAACTTTGACTCACCATAACTTTTGATCTAGGAGGCCATTTTCAAACTTCCACATACCACTAGAAATCTCTTTCAGAACTATATCCATATATATGTATTTCACCTATAGTGGATATCATTTTCTATCCAATAATTGACATCAAAGTCTATGTACCTTCTTTAGCCAATATTGTCTTCATCCTTCTTGTGCCTGATCTTCAACACCTATGTAATCCTAAACACCATCTCATCTATTTTCCATTTTTTTCCATTTTTTTCCATTAAGGAAAACACAATTCTAAAAAAATGTTAAATTGAAGTAGGTTACAGAGACTAGTTGGAGAATGGAACGGTTGACAGAGGAATGACTAACAAAGAGACCTAGATAGAAAAATGCAAAAGTATGGTGAAAGACGTGAATTCAACACATGGGGCCTTTTAGAATGTTGGGAATCAAGAAATATTGAGAGGGGGGGTGAATAAGTATTCTATAAATTTTACACTTATTTAACCAGCTACTCAATTAATTGCAATTAACAAAAAAAAAGGCACCATTCACATGACATTTGTACACAAATATTTAACATGGAAACCTTTTCAATAGGAAAACCAAAAAAAAGATTTATTATTATGATGTAAATCTAAGCCACTACTTCATATTACATCAATATTTGTGAGCACCAACTCATAGGAGGCCCAAACCCCTTCATATTAGCAAATACCAGCTTTCTAGAGGCACCAACCTCTAATTTGTATAGGCACTAACTTGTTGCAGCCTAGCATATCTATATTTCATACATTGTGAAACTGGGATCTCTAGTAGTGTTCTTCAATTTTGTTTCAAATAAATATCCCACTCTGGCTTCAAAAACCCGCTTCATTTCTTCTCCCACTTATGCTCTCAGCACAACAACATCAAATTCAATTGAATTCTCTCACTCACACTTAGCACATCAATATTTTGCGTTAATTGAATTCTCTCATTCATGCACATCAAATCCATTGCCTCAACTTCACTTACACTTACATTATTACTCTCACACAAACACTAACTACTTAGCCCAATTTCATTTTCTTTAATCAATTACATAAAGTTTGAAATAGAGGCTTCATTATTTCACACAACACTCAAAGCAGAACCTCTATAAGGCTCTCACAGCTCGGGGAAGAACATCAGTGATTCACACATAGCTCGAAAAGGAACTTCTCATAAATGATGCAATTATATTCCATCTATTTCATTTGTTTCCCTCATATTGTTCTCCTATTAATTCCTTAAAACTAATTTTTCATTATGTATCAACCTCTAAATTATAATTGAATCAAAAAACAACGTCAATCCATCATTCTATATTTTACAGGTTATTATAGATTAATTGCCATGGCCAATTAGATCCCTTGTTCTACACAATATGCACAATCCAGCTATCTAGTAAATCCTTCATTATTACATAACTGATTTTGGTAGTCAAAATGCCAAAATTTAGTTGTGTCACATTGTTAAAACTTTAGCACCTGACACTTATGACTAATAGCTCAAAACCATGTTCTAGTCATCAGGGGCCTTTCTTGTGTTGACATCATGCTACCATCATCTCGTCTTGTGGTAGCCTTTGAGTGGTGCTACATGTCATATGGAAATAGACCACCTCGCCACCTAAATATGTCAAAATGTCATGCCACGTGTCACTTCACTAGTGAGCCGTCTCATCTCTCTACCATGTCACTACCACCTGTCTGCCACATGTCTTCTTTGATTGGGACACATTGTGTTTTTGTTACATTAGTGCTAGCTATCAACCACCTATCTTAGTATGAGAGAGGGATCCGACTTTCATGTTTTGTAGCCATATTCTTTGTTATTAAAAAATGGCATGGAGCATGAGTTTCTTGTCAAGTGCCATTTAATGTCAATCAAACAAATTCTCTAACTGGCACTTTCTATCTCGCACCATGCTCATTGTGCCTGGTCTCGTATGCCTCCATTAGTTTAAAACTAGTACGGTGCATAATATCTTAAAAAGTGGTGACTTCCTCGTCAAAACATTTCCATCGAGTTATTTTTATTGCCTTGTGTTGATGGAAAAGATTGACCAACTCAACATCTAGGAAATCACTGAGTCAGGATCGTAATCAAACCCTTTTCCATTTGGGATAGCTATTTCGATCACTTAAATGGGTTTCGTTACCATAATGAGACTTTTCTCTAATGAATGGAGACTTATTGCAAATGATGAATTAATTTTTTTCAAAGGGAAATAACGTAAAAGTAAAGCAATTGTAATCTAGTGAAAGCTAAAAGAAATTTATCTAAGGTATTACTATATCATTAAACTAATGTAAATTTATATATTTATCCTCGGTTATTCAATGTATGTGAAATAGAAAAAAAACAACAACAAATAGGAGATATATATCCCTGGGATCGCTCACTATAATAGATCAACTGAAAATAAAATAATAATTCATTTAAACAGTTAAATGCATTTCATTCATGTACAACATTCACATACAGATTTAAATCTTAACGCTTCAACATAAATAAGTGAAATTGATCAATAATGATTAAAATAAGTCATAAACGATTAAATCAATAAGAATAAATATTACAATTCGATAACAAAATTAGAAGGCGAGTAATAGTACCATATTTTCTCATCCTCGTTGAATTATATGAAATCGAAGTGGTCCATAGCTTATATTAAGAAAATAAGTTGAAAATAGTGTAGAGTTTACTTTCTTACAAAATCAAAACCCGTTTCACAAGGTTATAATGCTTGTTAAATAAGATTAATAAAAATGAAGGATAAAGTTTTCTTCCATGATTTTCTCAACAATTAAAATAAATATATCAAAGTAATAGTTTGTTTGGATTCCCAAATAAAAATAAACTCTCATTTATTTGGAGGAATGTCGAGAGGAGATTTATTGGATGATTTCCATCATGTGTTTCTAGGAGGTGTGAGTTGCATAGGTAGATCAAGTTGAGCATTGCCCTAGCACTCAAAGACGTGTGCTTCCATAGTTGGAAACTCTTGTGCAATTTTGTCATTAAGTGATTTGGTCATTAGAATATGGATTCATGGCTTGAACAAATATTTCCAAATGGACTCCATGTCAAGATTTTGATATTCTTGTCTATTTTCTTTCATCTTCTTTCTTAATGCATCTGCTTCTGATGGCTTCTCTTATGCAATGTCTTAGATCTAGATCTATTTATTTGAAAACCTACATGATGAGTTTCATTAATGGAGAAAATATTTGTTGTTCCACCTTAATCAACTCCTCGAAATTATGCAAATTATCTTTCCAGGCTTTCAACACTATATTTTTTTTATCACATCGAGACATGGTAGGATGGGAATAATTGTTTTTTCAGTATTCTGCCAAGAAATTAGTTCTACCAGTTTGCTTTTTGCTTCTTTATACTATGTCCCTTTATCAATCATATCATTTATTGAGCTTGATCAATACTCTACATGTTACAAAATTTCTCTTGTTTATGAAGGAACTGTTGGTTTATGTCAATAGGGAAATCAACTCCATGATTTATTAAAATCTTTGGAAGACAATGAGTAAATTGCAACTTGAATTACAAGGCATAAATCAATATAAATATGCTTAAGTGGTTTCACTTCAATTCAAAGTTTAGGAAGCAACAAAAAATAAAATGGACTTAGAAATGTTCAAAAAATAAGCCATCTAAAATAGCTATGGTTCCAATTAAATAATTCTATCATCTTTCTCCTTCAAAAAGTCTTTTTATCTAATAACATGATAAATGTTAGCATTAGCATAAGCACCGATGAAATAACTTAATTGCTCAACCATTTGATCTTCTTTGATTTGGGAACCATCCAAATTGTTTGTAATGAAACTCTTGTGACTTATCTTTCATTTTCTCCTTTTCTCTTCTTTCTCTTCCTCACAATTGCCTTCTTTCGAGGAATGTAAACTACTTCCAACATAGGAATATATTCTAACTCAATTTGTGGCAAATAGTTTGCTAATATTTCATCCTCTGAAATGACACCTAGGAAAGAACTAATAGGATTTTTCATCATGAACTCAGAAGTAGACAAGCTAGTTTCACTATAAGCTTCATCATTATTGGAAAGAATATTTAATTGTTGTTGCTCAATCTTTGATTGTGTATGTGGGTTTGGAGTAGAAGTCGAAGGAGTAGGTTTAGGATCTTCATGTCCTTGTTGTCAAGGTATATCTATAGTTATATTTACAAATTGATCCCATTGTTCATGTGTTTCATTTAAGGCTGCATCTCTTTTGATAATGCCTTCTTTGAGAAGTTCAGTAGTAACTTATGCAAGAAATTTCTCAACATTTATTGGATCTCTATCAGGAACAATAATTGACATCTTATATTATGAGGCCTTCATAGCAATGGCTTCACCCATTGGTTGCTGCAGAATCAGAGGTAAGGATGGTTTTCTTTCTTCATTGAATGTAATAAAAATTGGATACTATTTAGGTGAGAGTCCTCGCGATTTTTGAAAACGCTCTTCATAAGACTGAGCTCTACAAAACATATTATCAGAAGGAGATTTCTTATGCATATATTTCTTCATAGCAACATAAACACAATGATCACCAACAGTTCCATAGGGGTCATGATGCCTAAAATAAATTTGAGCTAACTTAAGGGTATGAAAATTAATTATCTCTTTCCTGGCATGCTATAAATTCTCCAAGGTATAAATCTCAACCTGTATAGGGAAACGTGGCCATATTTTCTTATATTTTTATGCATTTAAAATCAATTCCTATTTCAATTGTTTGATAGGCCATTTCTTTACAAACCAACCAGTCCTTAATTAGTCCTAATTCATGTTGCAGGCTAGTAGTCATGTTCTTATGATTTCTCATGAAAATGTCGCAACGAGAATGACCTATGAATCTTACTTTGAACCTAAAAGATTTAGCATTAACACTTAAAGATTGAGAGGAGTTATCAATTTCACCATTGGAAAATGATAGTAATAATGTATCAATATTCAGAAATGACATGTTAAAATGGATTTTGCATATAGGATTTTAACAAAATTTAGTTGACACATGGTAGTATCCAAGAGGGCCATGTGGAATTGCGTGTCATGTCATCGTGATATTTGTTCTCCTATTTGATGCTATAAAATATTATTGAAATGGGTCGAGATATGCGAACTCAAGGATGTTGTGAGATAGAAATGTCAAAAGGCATTTAACAAGAAATTTTAAGTCCCACCATGGAGCTACGAGGAAGACCTAACAATTTAACCAAGAAAATGATGTGGCACGATTAATAGAAAAAGAGACATAAAGATGTTATGAAATATGATGGGGAATTATATGTAACATTGTGGGATGCTTATAAAGTGAGTGTTATAGGCTCCTAGCATGGGAGAAAAAAACACAACATGAAATAATTTCAATGAATTGCTAGTGAATATTTTGTTGCCAGTAAATTTCAATGAATTGAACTATGGGCCAGCAATACATCTCACATGCAGTGGAGACAAATTGAGAAAATTCAGAAGAGTTTGATTACAAAAAAAATTAAGATTAAAAGTCTTGTTCCTTTTGATAACTTGTTAAGTGAAACAGGGATTGCTCCTATTGAAGCAATTGCTATGGTGCGAGTCATAAGGTATTTAAACAAAATTGAGCAAATGAAAGAGGGTATATGGCCTAAGGTTGTCTTTAATGATAGATTGTGCAAGAGCAAAAAACTTGGATGCAACAAAATAATAAATGATTTAGTAAATGGGATATTGGCTTGAATGCGTGTCCGATAAATAGCAAAGAGATAAAAGATTTTGTTCTGGAAAAGTTACACAAGCATACTTGGGATAAGGAGCTAGGAAGAAAGAAAAATTACTATATTGAAGTGTTTAACCCCACTCATAGTCATCAACCAAAAGCATACATAGAGGTCAATATCTCTTGGAGAGCCAAAATTCTTATTACTCAGTTAAGGACTAATTCTCATCAACTCCGTTGTGAAATAGGGCACTGGAAAAGGCCAAAGGAAGTGTGGGAGGAAAAAGTATGCATTTTTTGTTCTTCCAGAAAAGTGGAAACATAAAAATATTTCATTTTAGAATGTGAGGCCTTCAAAGACAACAGGAAAAGTTATGCAAATACACTGGTAGCTAGCTCTTGGGATAATCTATTTAGTGAGGGGTTTGTCAAGAAGTTGGGAGGATTTCTTTTGAAGCTTCACAGAAAAAGGGCCAAATACATCAAGCAGATGGAGAAGAAATCTGCCCCATAGGCTATCTTTAGCCTCGTGAACGTTAAAAATAATTTCTTTCTTCATTTCTTTCTTGTAGTGCAAGACTTGTATAAGGTGCATATGTAAGCATTATTTTGACCAGAGTTGGGGAATTTACATCCCTGGAGACGTATAAAAAGGCATTATTTAATGAGGCCTTAAAAAATTAGACCTTTCTGTGTTTTTCTTTAGTGTTCAAAGGTATTCTAACAATGAAACTTGTGCATATGAAAATATAGTACAATTTGATAAGGGGAAAAAGCATGATAAGAAAGGATATGCACTAGGAAAGGGAAAAGATAGGAAATAAAAAATTATAAGAGTGCCCATTTTATTAGGGATTAAATAAAATATGAGGTTGTTATTTTTTCATAACAATTGGAAACACAATGAGAGAACTAATTATCTTTGTTCGTGAACATAAGAGAAATAATATATTTCATAATAAAAAGTAGAAAAATTATAACATTATGATATATCAAGAAAGACTCATTTATGACAATTTTGAAAATAACAATATAAACTTCTACTTATACTTATCTGTTTAATTTTTCTAGGGGAAAATGGGTTTATAACTTAAAATTTTATAAATAAGAATATATTCTTTTGATATGACTATTTTTTTTTAACAAGATCGGGTATTGATTATATTGCAAAAACGACAAGAGGAGCATAATCCTATTAAAATCGATGAGGTTTGGATTCAAGTAGAAAAGTGAAAACGGGAGCGCAATCTGTGTTTCTATGCTTGAGATCCAATGTTCTATTCATTCCTTTGTCTATCCTGGCATATTGCCTTACATATTGTCTTGAGAGTAATATAAACTTGAAATACATTAAATTATTTTTTGGTTTTTCAATATTGATTGACTAACTGCTCCTGTTGAGACTGCTACCTCTTGCTTTGTTGAACTGAGTTTTCTCCTTCTTGGATCTAATTGGTAGACTTGATGTAGGCGACAGCTTCCTCCAAGTGCACAAATTTATTCTTGAGTGAAAGAATTTCAGCTTTCTGAGTTTCAATATCTCTCTATTGATAAATAAACTCCCTCCTCATTTCTATCCTGAGTTCTTGAAGGGCTTTATTGAATCTTCTTATCATGAATTTATTTTCCCTACAAGTGGGACATCCGTCATTTTTTGCAACTTCTTCAATTGGGTTGCATTCCATTTTCTTCCATTGTTTCTCTATATTTTTGATAACGCTGTTGTTCATCTTGTAAGAGTTATTATGCTTGTTGTTGTCTTGATTATTCCTTCTGCTGGTGTTGTTTTGCTCTACTATATTTATTTTTGAAGATTGTCCTTCCTTTGTAAAACACTCTGAACTGAAGCTGCCTGTCACCACCCAAGTGGAGGGGAGGCACAACGACACTCGATCTAAGAGAGAAGAAGAGATCTGAGACCATTTAGAGGAGATGTCTGCAGGGAGCTTAACGATGGCTGCATAAGTTGAGATGAAGAGATCGAAATGTGATGGATGAAGGAACTGAGGGAGATGATATAAATTTCGGTGTATCGATGGCTCAGTAATAGGTTTGTGCAGGGAAATGGAAACACAGTGTTATAGACATTTTTGTGCCTTATAGCATGAAGCATGAAATGTCGATAATCTAAGGGATCCAAAGTCCCTAAACATGTTGTTCCTACCCCTAGAGGAACAAGGTCAGCAAACCACAGCACTAAAAATCAGTTCTCCACCTGAAAACACTCAAAAACAAGCTAATTCTGGATCATGTCAACTGCTCCACTGAGCATCTGCGCTGAATGTCAACTGCTCCACTCTGTACCTGCGCTGAATGTCAAAAGCAATGAAGGCTACCTGCGCTGGGCGAGATTGGCCAAGTGGCACAGTCATTCTGCAAGGTGTCAAATGCCCAGGAAGCTTCCAAAATGACACTTGGATCAGGGAATTCGCCTTGTGATGAGTAAGAGGATCTAGATCTCCAAGTGGAAGCAAGAAACTCCAAGTGGACTCAAGAACTGAAGTATAACTGAAGTGGGAGAGGACACTAGTCAGCTTCATGCCAGCCTCAAGTTGACTCATCCTTTCTCCAAAACTCCTATATATAGAGCTCTCTCATGAGGTCTAGGGAGGCTGGAATTTTGTGAATGTAAGGAAGTGCTGTTGGTTTGTGCATAGAACTATTGGGTGATTGCTTTGAAGGAGGTGAAGAGGAGATTTCTTTCTGCTGGGAGTTGTTGCTGGATTGGGCCTCTTATGGTTGTAACACTCTCAGAACTTTACTTCTTCCATTAATAAAGCATTTGAGGTTCTTCTATATGCATGTGTCTCTGTGGCGTATTGATGCTTGTATATTTGATTTATTCTAATCCTTGAATCAATTATGGATGTATGCTTCTTGTAGTTTCCTTTTCTTGTGCTTTTGCAGGATCTTTGTGTAACTGGGCCAGTGAAAGAGCAAGGAGCTGGGAGCAAGCAGCAAAGAGGGAAGATTGGATCAACCATTAGCAAAGATAACGGTTAGTGGATTTCCTTCTCCTCTCTTTTACATCTCATAAAGAAGTAATCTTGAATAGCTTTGCATTCGGTTGTTGCTGAGGTACTATCACCCTTAGAGTGGGATAGGGTCATTCCGTATTGGATACTTTTCCCAACAACAAATTGGTGACTCCATTGGGGATCGTATCTTGTTGGTTGTTTGTGTTTTTGCTATTCATTTTATAAACACAGGGAGTGCCGAATCGAACTGCATTTGAATCTTTCAAATGCAAAGTAGAGGGCAGCTACTCTAGCTCAGTTTCTGGGCAAGTTTATGATTTGAAGAGCTGATCCACAAGGACTCTAATAAGCTCTTAGTGATAGCTTTTCATCCTCCTTGTCATCCCTTAGTGTGTCCTTGACTGATAGCTTCTGATTTGAGCAAAAACTGTGAATTTTTTAGCAATCTGTGACCCGGAAACCAAGAGAAACGAAAGTTTCGTTCTTCAGTGCAGGCTGTACAAAGGTTGTCTGCATTTCAGCGCAGTTCCCGAAGGGGCTACCTGCGCTGAAGGTCAAACAGACAGTGTCCCACCTGCGCTGGACCAGTCTTGCCTTGTGCTACTGGGGTTTCCTGCTATTTCTTGCCCTGTTTTCACTCTTGTTTTTTGCTGCCTGTTACCAGTCAATGTGCCTATCTGAAACCAACTTTCCTTGCCACTATTACGCCTCGGTTGTATAAAGAAACTGTGTTTGTTCTTTGTGTATTTCTTGTATCATTTACAGTTTCCCATAACGAAAACGAACTAGTCTTGCTGTGGCCTCTTAGATCTAGACCTGTGATAAAGTGTCGTTTTGATCTTAAGAGTTAGTTTGTTTGCTGTTCATAGCTGATTGAGCTTTTGCTTTCGTCATATGGTTTGAATTTATATATTTCTAGTGTCGAAACAAGTAAATCTTAAGGTGTCTTTCGATTTTGGACAAGCTTGTTTGCTTTCACTTGAAATTGAATTCAAAATTATACAACAGCTTTCTTTTTGTGTCGCACAAACATTAAGAAAGAGAAAAGAAATACTTGCATTTTGCATTTTGCATATAAGTTTGTATGTTGATTTAGGGAAAAAGTGCATTAGTGAGTGCTCTTTGATCTGTGTGAAAAGATTTTGTCTCTCTTTTCCCTCAGTAGTTAAGATTTTCTTAAGTCGAAAAGATTGAAAAAGCTTGCTTCTCATCTTAGACTGCATTTAGGAATTTGTATCAAAACATCTCGTGGTGAACCTTGAAAGGCAAACTTTAAAAAAGATAAACTTAAAATATAATGAATTAACCTAACAACGCTTTGAAACATAACGCAAACACATAGAGGTCTAAGCTAGAGACGTGTTCTGGCGTCGTTAAACGTAGTGACTGTCGATCTCGACGAAGGTGGGTGATTCCTCCTGAGAGTCGGTGGCACTAATACGGACTTGTGCTCCCACGTACCGTCGTGTATATATTGGGAGACCCCTATAGGCATATATCTTTTATCCTTAGGAAGTCGTGTCGGCCGCCCTACTGATCGCAATGCAGTGAACACAGCATTCACGAAGATTGACCACCCGTACCGTAAAACGTACTCTGTGGTTTTGCGAAAAGTTTGGCACACCCTCTGCCTAGATCTCCAGAGCAGTTTCTTTTGGCCTTTTTCAAACTCTATAACTGAAAAAGTCCAACCGAGCATTTGTCACTTCGGGCTCGTTAATACATCGAAGGAGACTAGAGTCATCTTTAGCTTTTTCTCGACTCTTAAAAAGTGAAAAAGCAAGTTGTGTCTAAAAGCGTCTAATAAAATTCATTCAATTCGGAAACACAAATTTCCCCTTTTAATATTTTGGTTGATCGAGTAATCCGCAATCGTGGAAGAAAGTCAATTGAAACCCCGTCATTTGCGGAGGCTTACGAGTCAACCGTCTTTGTCTCCGGAATCGAAAACAGTACGGGCAAAGCAAACTCGTTTAACCGGTTCAAAATCTCCTTTAAAAGTTAGAACAAGTGTTCCAACTACATCTGAGCTTCTGGTTACTCCAAACATTTCTGGAAACCCTGCCTCTATAGAAGAAGTTCAACAGCCACAGAAGGACAGTAATATTGATCCTAGTCTGGGGGCAAATACTTGCATAACTGAACCAGTTCCATCTGTAACCGGTCCAGAGAGTTTTGTTCCTCAAACCACTGTCATTGTCGAAGCAACCACTTCTTCGGCACCAGAAATATTTTACGGACCTGACGGTCTTCCTCTTCCACCGGGTTTGATTGCGATAGAAGAAATTGCAGAGGATCCGCAAGCAAGTACTCCAACTCATTTTGGAGTCGGGGTCACTCTATTTCCTTCATCAGAAGTTAATCCACCACAAGTGGAAGTTCCTGTAGAATCGCTAGGCAATCTATTGGATAGACTTAAAATGTCTGAACAACCGTCATCATCTAGGACTGTGTCGAATGACACAGCAACAGCAGAAGTCCCTGCCGTCACTCCGACAATGTTTGCCGGCATACCAGTTGTCCCATCTAGTTCTCAACAACTAGAAGGAGTCCACCAAGGGACTATTTCGACAGTATGGTCTGTTCCAGTTTGTTCATCCGGACTAATACCCGGTAATTCTTATGTTGAAACTCGATAGATTGATCCTCATGGAAGTCAATTTGGGCCATCCAGTCCTCAAGGACTAACACTCCCTCTGAGTTCCGGATTGTTACCGTATGGGGGGCAGTATGCCCTTTCACTACCTCCTTCAGGAGGGTATCCATATGGCAGTTCTCAACAGTATTCAGGTTATACTGAAATTGCATCAAGTAGTTGGGTACCAATGCTACCTCAACAACCGAGGATTGTATATTCTATGCAACAGTGTGTACCTGTGACAAACATCCCAACCACACCAGCTATTGTAACCGTGTCGCAAGTTCAAGCGATACCTGTTACATGTCAACCTCAGATTTCTCAGGTTGTAATGCAACAGTCGCTTGACCATGGGTCACAACCACAATCGCCAACTGGTGGGACGACACAAGTACAAACGGGTACAATTACCCCACACCTTGGTCCAATGGTTAGCATGGCGCAACAAAACATGGCGTCACAACCATGGCTTGTACAATACCAACAACCGCAATTCCAGCAAGTGTACCAAGGTTCTGAGCAGCAGATCTTTGTGAACAGTGGACAACCGTATATCCAAAACGGTCAAAACCAACCACTTTACAGTGGTCAAGTCCACCAACCGTATCAGTCATACCAACATCAATTACATTATGCTGGTATGCAAAGGCCCACTGCTCAATCGATTCCATCGTACCCTGGTTACGCTTCGCCTAACCTGAATCAACAGTTACCATTCGTGGCAACTTTAGAGCTACCCGATTTACACCGTTTAACCAACAATCCGATTGCTTATGCCCCTTGGTGGCCAGCGATTCCTCATAAACTTCCATCTGACATTCCTAAATTCAATGGAATTCCAGGTGAAGACCCGTCGAATCACGTGATGACTTTTCATCTGTGGTGTTCGTCGAACACCCTTAACGATGATTCGATAAGGCTTCGCCTTTTTCAGAGGACATTGACAGGTCCAACGGCTAAATGGTATATTGAATTGCCAAGAGCCTCTTTCGACAATTTTAGTTCCCTAGCCACGACTTTCTTAACCCACTTTCAATTACCGATAAGGTATGAAACGGGAACAGAAATATTAACCAACTTCAAACAGACAACTGCTACCCATATATCTGATCATATACATGAGTGGCGTCGTTGTCGTAGGATGGTGAAAACATATGTTCCCGATCAGCTATTAGCTGAATGGTTCATAAAGTCGTTACTTCCGGCTATTACGGAAGATGTGGCCAAGGGGGGAGTCGTAACAGAGGAGCAAGTCATTGCTCGTGCGCAATATTTGGACTTAGTTTATACCCAGTCCGGCACACTCTATGACAAAATACCTGACGCCCCTAGACCAGAATTTTCAATTCCTCCCCCTCCTAAATCAAATAGTGACTCTCATGCCGGTGATGGTGTGATTGGCACGGCAAATGCGAAATCGATAAAGGCTTCGTCAAAGAAAGCCCGTAAGAATTCGGATCAAAATGCAAAAGAAGAAATTCTTGCTTCGGAAGTAAATGCTGTATCAGAAGATAAGGGCAAAGAAACCAATCAACCGGGAAGCAAGAAGAAGCAAAACAAAGGGAAGAAGAAGAAACAAGGAGAGTCATCTCCTCGAAAAACTTCTCCTGGAAAAGGGAAACCACCTTTTGGGTGTCAGATATGCGATGAGGATCACTGGACAAGAGACTGTCCATACAAAGCTGAGATAAAAAGATTCTTTAAGAGTCCGAAAAATCCAGCTGTGTTGACTGATCCGTTTCCCAATCAAAGTCAAAATCTGGTTGATAGTGGAAATACTTCCGGGTGCCAGGTACTAATGGTATCGAACTCTAAACAACAGGATGATACTTTGATTTCGACAAGGAACAGAAATCCGCAGCTGTCGAACAGCGAGGAGAAAGATCAACCAAGCAGTTCGACAACAACTTCGACAAAAGTTGTGCCATCATTCGTTACGGGAAGTATTCCAATGATCCATGGAAGCAATCATTCTCTCCAAAATATCGGAGTAATTTTCCTAAAAGACCCCAAGTTAATGGGTACTGTTGCCCTACCGCCTACGAGTAATCTGGCGGAAATGGCCACAGTGGAATATGAAACCTTCTATTTCTAATGGATCTAAAGCTTCGAGGATAGTTCCTATCTCAGGTCAACCTCGTTTAAAAATGAAGAGTCGAGGATAGTTCCTATCTTCTGTCAACCTCATTAAATCCCCGAGGCAAACCTTCATTCCAATCATCGAGTTGAATGCAATGAAGCTTGGGGGGCGTGCACCTCGATTTGCATTATTATACTGGGGGCATGCAAACTTATCATCGAGCAGTTTTACCGCGGAATTTATGCTCGTTAAAAAATAGAAAAGCGAGATCCGAGCAGTTTTAGCGTCATAGTTCATGCTCGTTAAAAAATAAACATAAGCTTTTGAGCAAGTTTAAGCTCGTTAAAAAATGAACTTCCCGGTAAATAACCATTAAGAATGTACCCTGATCAACCGTAAAAAGACCTTCGTCGTGTTTTGCTGCAGCCATCACCTCCACCGTTCATTTGGCCGATCGTTTACCTCCATATGATTGTTTACCCATTTTGAGGAACAGCTGCGAAGAGTGATTTCACTTAGCCATCCTTGTGACACTGTCGTAATTGGAAAATTCCAACCTGTACCTGGAATCTGCTGCTATCCCCGTTTATCACTCGTTCCTCAAAAGACGAGTCTTCTTTGAGCTCTTTTCATCTAACTCGTAAAATATGAAAAGTTTTCCGAGTTTTGGCCTTCCAGCTCGTTAAAGTGACCGGAAGAGCTATCCCTCCTCTAGATTTTAATCTTTTTGGACCTGAGGGATTATTACACAAAAAGGTCGAGCGCTTGTTTTATTCGGCTCGTTAAAGTTATCGAAAATTCATCCCTTCTGTAGTGTTTTATACTTTTTCGGACTTAAGGGATTAGATGACGAAAAAGGAATTTTGGAGTTAACTTTCTGTACCTTTTCAGACTCTCTAAAAAATGAAAAGGACCGAGTTTTCCTTGTCGTTAGACTCGTTAAAATGATTAAATAGCGACAAACTTGTCTTTAGACGAGAACGAGTTTCCCTATCGCTAGGCTTGTTAAAACATAGCGATGGGCTTGCCCGAAGGGCAGGTTATAGAACAAGCATATGTTATCCTCCTCAAGCTTGACAAAAATAAAGAGGTACTGGTCAGAAATGACTGGGGAAAAATTGGGAGAACCTCAAAGCTTTAATGGTAGCAAGTCGCTCTTGAACATGACACTTTGTCCTTCGTATCACATCGGGTTGGGTTGTTTCATTCACTGGTCTCATCACCATGGTCCTCGCCAAACCATCCACATTTGGGGTAATGATACCAATCCATCACATCAGTTTCGTTATATTTTCAAGAGATGTTGTTCAGAAAGAGTCAACCGTGTCCCATCCACTACCATACATTATCCTTCATCCACCCATGATCGCCACCCTGAATCATATTTCACAGATTGTTTTCACCTCCACTAAAATCATTAGCTCCGTTCCGTGTCACTGATGTGGGATTCATTAAGGCCCTCCTTTAACGGATCGCTTCTTGTCGACTTCAGCTGATTATCCAAGAAGTTGATCTAGGGACAACCCCCCAGTACTTTGAAGCTTGCATGCCTCAATGGCAAGTTTCTCACTTCCGGCGACAGATATACATCAATGACCTTCGACCAGAAGATTTTGCGTGGTGTTCGACGCCAAGTCCTTTATTCACACCACGTGAATTGTACTGCAGTACCTTGAGGGTCATTGTCATTAATGGTGATTCCTCTCGCGCTTGTTAACGGTTTACATTATTGACCGGTAATCAAGCGATGTCTTTCCATGTTCGACTTCAGCGCAATTCTCACATGGATCGACTTGTACTTAGAGTGAAGATCGAACGAGTATTGAAGACCCCGGATCTAGTTTCATCCATCCGAGCTGTGATATATATTCAGGAAATATAAAGACATTTGATATGTACATCATTACAGCAGATGATCATCCTACTCAAAGGATGATAATTTCAGCAGAGAATTATCAGTCTACCATCAGACAATCGTCTGTTCTATGTACCAAAATGAATTTATAAAGCTGAGCATGGGAATGCCCGCCTCAGCTAGATCATGAAAGCAGAATGAAAAAATAATGTATTGTATTGTATTTATTACAGGGCACTTCTCAGCGATTGAATGAACTTCGGATCCTCCTGATAAAGCATTTCACCCGATAAACGACCTCATACTTTAGGGGGCAACTGTTATAGACATTTTTGTGCCTTGCAGCATGAAGCATGAAATGTCGATAATCTAAGGTATCCAAAGTCCCTAAACATGTTGTTCCTACCCCTAGAGGAACAAGGTCAGCAAACCACAGCACTGAAAATCAGTTCTCCACCTGAAAACACTCAAAAACAAGCTAATTCTGGATCATGTCAACTGCTCCACTGAGCATCTGTGCTGAATGTCAACTGCTCCACTCTGTACCTGCGCTGAATGTCAAAAGCAATGAAGGCTACCTGCACTGGGCGAGATTGGCCAAGTGGCACAGTCATTCTGCAAGGTGTCAAATGCCCAGGAAGCTTCCAAAATGACACTTGGATCAGGGAATTCGCCTTGTGATGAGTAAGAGGATCTAGATCTCCAAGTGGAAGCAAGAAACTCCAAGTGGACTCAAGAACTGAAGTATAACTGAAGTGGGAGAGGACACTAGTCAGCTTCATGCCAGCCTCAAGCTGACTCATCCTTTCTCCAAAACTCCTATATATAGAGCTCTCTCATGAGGTCTAGGGAGGCTGGAATTTTGTGAATGTAAGGAAGTGCTGTTGGTTTGTGCATAAAACTATTGGGTGATTGCTTTGAAGGAGGTGAAGAGGAGATTTCTTTCTGCTGGGAGTTGTTGCTGGATTGGGCCTCTTATGGTTGTAACACTCTCAGAACTTTACTTCTTCCATTAATAAAGCATTTGAGGTTCTTCTATATGCATGTGTCTCTGTGGCGTATTGATGCTTGTATATTTGATTTATTCTAATCCTTGAATCAATTATGGATGTATGCTTCTTGTAGTTTCCTTTTCTTGTGCTTTTGCAGGATCTTTGTGTAACTGGGCCAGTGAAAGAGCAAGGAGCTGGGAGCAAGCAGCAAAGAGGGAAGATTGGATCAACCATTAGCAAAGATAACGATTAGTGGATTTCCTTCTCCTCTCTTTTACATCTCATAAAGAAGTAATCTTGAATAGCTTTGCATTCGGTTGTTGCTGAGGTACTATCACCCTTAGAGTGGGATAGGGTCATTCCGTATTGGATACTTTTCCCAACAACACACAGAGAAGAATACGATAGCAGATCAGGAGAGAAAGACACAGAGTGAAGTACTCCAGAACACTGTGCATGTTAAGGAACAAGGAATTAGGAACAGGCTTGGTGCTATTGCACTGATTGCAGATATGCAAAAGCTTACAATTTATGAACGCAAAATTTCTTTAGAGATTGGTCCTAATATGGCAGATGTATACACTATTCATGCGGATAGGTTCTCGATCCTCCTTGGCATGCAGGCTTAAGATAGAGGTAGACTTGTTTCTGATTTTTTGTATATACACCTATGATTGCAATTTGAGTACATCTGCTAGAGTATTTGTCTCATCATTTTTTGATGTCCTTTCACAGTTGGTTTGATTTTTCTCATTCTTTTTTTTAATGATTAACTCTTTCCTCATGGAAATTGATTTGATCTATGGGATGGATTTGAAGTATATATCTTCATTTTCCTTAATACTTCCTGCCTCACTTTCAGTGGCTTTGTTAACAAGATTATCAACCTTTTGTTATGTTCTCTTAGAACATGCTTAAAATTAACCATTCTTGAGCCTTTCAGATTAGTTCTTATCCTCTTGTATATTATGTTCATAGCTAAGTTGTTGGGGCTCTTGTTTTTAATCATTGCTTCCATAACAATTGCTGAATCTCCTATTATTATAGGGTCTTAGATTGCTTTCTTTTTTATTATCCTTGAGTCTCACTTGGATAATAGTGTTAGGATATTCCGACACATAGGAAATAGTTAAGTACAACTTGGTCTAGTATAGAGTTAGGTATAGAGTTAGGTAAAGTGTGTTTCTTTACCTTGTACATTTTGTAACTTACAATCCGACGGTCACGATATGTAGTGATCCGACGGTTCATTCTCCTCGGTATTACCGACACTTGATCCGTGGCTTGACACCCGATTGGTCCATGATATCTATTTAAAGCGCATGGAGGGTCATTTGTAGGGTAATCCATGCATGAGAGAAGGATATGTAAATTCTCATTCTATTATTAATAAATTGCCTGAAGTGGCCGCGTTGGCTCAGGCCGTGGACTGTTTCCCTCTTTGAGGGTTTTAACCACGTCAAAAATACTGGTGTATTGATCTGCGATCTGGTTGTGAGCGGTGTCCTTTGGTGTTTTGTCTGAGGAACTTACCCTATAAATTCCTACATGGTATCAGAGCTATTTGAGGGCCACGTCCGTTGGTGATCCAAATCTGAAGCCGGTAGAACTGCATCCGACTGTTGTTTCCTAGATCTGTTGTTTCTGACTGCTTCCGGGTCGAGAGGACTGCTCTGTTGTGTTGGGAGCATCTGTTCCAGTGAGGAACCCCTTTCGTTTCATGCGAAAAGGTTTCCGGTAGCCCTAGCTGCATCATTTTTAAGATCTGGAGGTATACAGTGTTTATTTGCAGTTTATAGTTATTTTCTCTCTGTTTATTTCGGTTTCGGTTTATTTAGCCTTTTTTATTACCGGATCTATACCTTTCATTTCTGCGTATGCTCTTTGTCCCGCGAATTTGTGCGATCTGGGCAAATCAGAAACAGAAAGGAAGGATTTCTCTCATGCGTATGCTCTTTTCCCTGCGCCTTAGGGTGATCTCGGAAAATCAGAAACATTGAGGAAAATATTTAGTTTCCAGTTAAAGCTAACTTTGAGCCACGAGGTTCATTGTTTGAAAATATTTAGTTTTTCGGCTAAAGATAACTTCGAGCCATAAGGTTCGTTTTCTTTTCATGTCCGTGTTGGGTTTTGTGTTTTTTGTTTTGTAGGGAAAAAGAGCTTTCTCAAAGCAAGCACGCAACCCAAAGCACCCCCCCCCCCCTCTCTCTCTCTCTCTCTCAAATTTTTTTTATAGCTCAATTGGTTCAAAGCTATTTTAAGAGAGTAGAGGTCTTGGATTCAAATCTCCATTTTTTGGGGGCAGATTTTTTTATTTCCGCACATTCCCGCACTTCGTCGGCGACTTCAACAACTTTTTTTCAAAAAGCCATAACTTCTTCATCCGGAAGCCGTTTTCAGAGCCGTTTTTTTTAAACCAGCCTAATTTTTTGAGATCTATCCATTGGAACACTTAGTTTCAGCATCTTTAGCTTCAGTTTCTGTTGAAATGGAAAGTCAATACCAAGTTACCCTTGACAGCACCAACTACTTCCAATGGTTTTCCTACATTGAGGATTTACTTAAAAGTAAAGGTCTCTACAGAATAGCCTCAGGCCAAGAAAAGAAACCGAAGGATGAAGATAAGGCTGCTAAATGGAAAAATAGGTAAGATCAAGCACATGGATTGATAGGGATGTCTATTTCTCCAGATCTTAGATTCCATATTGCAGAACTTGATACTCTTGATGAAGCAATGAAACAAATCAATAAAGTTTTTGGGATTAAAAATGAACTTAGAGCCCATCAACTTGAAAATGAGTTGCTTACATTGGACCCTAATAATTTTTCTTGCATTGAAGATTTCTTGTCCAAGTTCAAGACCCTTAGATATCTCTTGGAAGGTGTTAAGGTTAAGAATGAAGATAGTAACCTTATCTATTCCATTCTTACTAAGTTGGGACCAACCTACTCTGTGTTTGTTTCCACCTTCCATTCTACAAGAGAAGCCTTCATTTCTCAAGGAACAGACTACAAGTCCTCTTCCTTTGACTCTTTTTGTGATTCTTTAATAAGAGAACAAGAAAAACTCTTACACCTTGGTCTTCTAAATCTTGGAAACTCTTCCAAGAAAGCGTTAGCCGCCCAGCAGCAACCAAATTCAAAGAATCCTAAGAAGTCATATCCTAAAAAGAATGGTCCTAAACCAAACAAGGGTCCTAAGAAATCTCAGCCTCAAAATGAAAAATCATTTCAACAAAATGATAAGACAAATAAAAACAAATGGAAGAAGACCGATAGACATTGCAAATTTTGTAATCGAGATGGCCACTTAGAATCCAAATGCTTTAAGAAGATGGAAGCCTTGGAAGCAGCGATGAAGAAACATAACATCCATTTGGAGCATTCTTCACCTTCAACTTCATCTTCAGGAATGGCACTTTCTGCATGTGGTTGTCAATCATCTCGGTCTGGTTATGCATTAAATGTATCTTCTTCTTCTCATTCTCATGAGTGGCTCATTGATTCTGGAGCTTCTTATCACATGGCCAAAAACAAAGCCATGTTTTCTTCTTTAATGATTGTAACACCAAAAATATATATGTTGGTGATGATAGATCTCTTAGTGTTGTAGGGACTGGAACTGTTCATCTAGACAATGGTCAGTTTAATGATGTATTATGTGTTCCAACCTTATCCTGCAACCTTCTATCTGTATATCAGATAACTCATTCAGGTGAAGGTAAAATCGTTGAATTTTCACCTCATGATGTTGTAATCAAGGACTTAAGAGATCCTAAAAAGATTTTGGCCACTGGCATTTCTGATGATTCTACAAGGTTGTATAAGTTTCACAACTTTGGGTCATCAAATCTTCCCTCAGTATTTGTTGCTCATAACGATGAAGTGAGCAAACTTTGGCATGAGCGATTTGGTCACTTAAACTATCGCTCCCTTCAGCATCTATGTAAAGAAAATATGGTGACAGGTCTTCCTATGGTATCTTGCAGAGATGGTGTTTGTTCCGGATGTGTACTCGGAAAACATCATCGAGACAGTTATGAAAAACATGCCTCTTGGCACGCCTCAGCCCCTCTACAGCTTGTGCATAGTGATTTATGTGGTCCACTTCCAGTTGTGTCATTCTCTGGCTGCAAGTATTTCTTAACTTTCATTGATGATTTCTCCAGACGCACTTGGGTATACTTCTTAAAACTCAAGAGTGAAGTATTTAACACATTTTTGGCCTTCAAGGCCTTTGTTGAAAAACAATCTGGACATCAAATTCTTAAGCTAAGATCTGATAATGGCGGAGAATATGTTAAAAACACATTCATCAACTTTTGCATTGAGAATGTAATTCAAATGCAACATACTGTTCCATATACTCCACAACAAAATGGTGTAGCTGAAAGGAAGAATCGCACCTTAAAGGAAATCGCTAATTGTATGCTACAATCTAAAGGACTTGGTCTTAGTTTTTGGGCAGAAGAAATTAATTGTGCAAATTACATAATAAATCGCACTCCTACTAAGGCTTTAAAGAATATCACTCCAGAAGAAGCATGGAGCTCAATCAAACCAGATGTAAGTCACTTTCGTGTTTTTGGAAGTGAAGCGTGGGCCCATATTCCAGATGAAAAGCATAAAGCTTTAGAACCTAAGAGTGAAAAATGTACTTTTGTTGGATATTCTGAAGATGTCAAAGGCTATAGACTTATTCCATTTAAGTCCAAAAATGTTATCATTAGATGAGATGTAAAATTTGATGAAAATATATCAGCCTGCGAGCCTAGTCCGGCGGATGTGCCACCTCTCCCTATCTCTTCTACTTTTGAAAAATTTTCTTCTTCAGATGATGAAAGTGAGGATGAAAATCCTCCCCCACCATCTCAGGATCCTCCTTCAGCTCCTCAGCTTCCAAAATGGGTTCGTGCTACTCGAGATGCAGCAGGTGATCTTGCCGGTGATCCTACAGATCAGCGACGCACACGTTCTCAGTTTGACAGAGCCTCTTCTTTACTAGCTCAAGCTCCAGTAAATTATGATCCTGACACTTTTGCAGAAGCTTCAGGCCATCCAGATTGGGAAGCAGCTATGAATGAAGAATATCATTCATTATTGGCAAATGATACATGGGATCTTGTTCCTCTACCAAAGGGACGAAAACTTGTTAGATGCAAATGGGTTTACAGAACCAAGTATGGACCAGATGGGAAAGTTGATAAACATAAAGCTCGTCTTGTTGCTAAAGGTTTTTCATAGGTTGAAGGCATTGACTACACTGAAACCTTCTCCCCTGTTGCCAAAATGAACTCTATCTGCCTTGTTCTTTCCCTTGCTGCCTCGTTCAAATGGGAAGTCCATCAGATGGATGTTAAATCTGCCTTCTTGCATGGGGACTTGCATGAAGAAATCTACATGGAACAACCCATTGGCTTCATAAAAACAGACTCCAGCCTTGTATGTCGGCTTAAAAAATCCCTTTATGGTCTCAAGCAAGCTCCTCGAGCTTGGTATGCCAAAATGGATAGCTTTCTTTTAGAATCTGGCTTTTCTAGGTGTCATTCTGACAATACTGTCTACACCAAGAAAGTGGGCAAGTCTCTTATCATTCTTGTTCTTTATGTTGATGATCTTATCCTTACCGGTAGTGATCCCAACCTTATAAACCATGTAAAGTCCAGCCTTAAAAAAAAATTTGAAATGACATACTTGGGACACATTATTTTCTCGGTCTTCAAGTCTTGCAATCCAAGGAGGGTATTTCCCTTTCCCAGTCCAAGTATGCCTGTGATATTCTACGCCATTTTCACATGGAAGACTGTAAGCCAGCCCCTTCTCCCTTCCAGTCTGGAGTCAAAATTTCAGTCACTTGTACTTCTCCTGAAGTTGATGCTACCTTATACCGTCAACTTGTAGGAAAACTTCTGTATCTAACCCATACTCGACCTGACCTTTCCTTTGCCGTTGGCCTTGTTGCTCGGTTTATGCAAAACCCACGTGAAAGTCATTGGAAAGCAGCTAAAAGAATACTTTGTTATATTCGAGGTACAGTTCAGTTTGGGATTCATTACAGTGCCGAAGCATCTCCTCTATTGGTTGGTTTCACTGATTCCGATTGTGCTGGTGACCCTGATGATAGGAAGTCTACTGCGGGTTATGTGTTCACTCTTGGTTCAGGACCTATTACATGGGCTTGCAAGAAACAAGGTGCCATTTCTCTTTCATCAGCAGAAGCAGATATCGTGGTGCCGTAGAAGCTAGTAAGGAAGCCTTGTGGCTTTGTCAGATTTTGTCAGAGTTTGGCTTTCAGCAGCAGCATCCGACTACACTTTGGTGTGATAATCAAAGTGCCATTCAGCTATGCAAAGATCCAGTCCAACATCAGCGCAGCAAACACATTGAACTGCACATGCACTTCATCAGAAAGCTCATCCATGACCATGTTCTTGAAGTGCAATATTTTTCAACAGATGATCAAGTTGCAGACATCTTCACAAAGGCTCTCACAGAGGCGAAGTTCACTAAACTTCGATTTATGGTTGGAATTCAGGAAGTTGTCACTAAGGGGGGATAGGCTCTAGTGCCTCCTTCCTTCTCCTATTGTGTCATATTTGTAAATCCTTCAATCCTATCCCAAGTTGTTCTTAAGGGGGGATGTTAGGATATTCCGAGACATAGGAAATAGTTAAGTACAACTTGGTCTAGTATAGAGTTAGGTATAGAGTTAGGTAAAGTGTGTTTCTTTACCTTGTACATTTTGTAACTTACAATCCGACGGTTCATTCTCTCCTCAATATTACCGACACTTGATCCGTGGCTTGACACCCGATTGGTCCATGGTTTCTATTTAAAGCGCATGGAGGGTCATTTGTAGGGTAATCCATGCATGAGAGAAGCATATGTAAATTCTCATTCTTTTATTAATAAATTGCCTGAAGTGGCCGTGTTGGCTCAGGCCGTGGATTGTTTCCCTCTTTGAGGGTTTTAACCACGTCAAAAATACTGGTGTATTGATTTGCGATCTGGTTGTGAGCGGTGTCCTTTGGTGTTCTGTCTGAGGAACTTACCCTGTAAATTCCTACAAATAGAAATAGCACAAAACAATGCTTCCACATCCTCATCCTTGAAGAGTCTTCCCATTTGGTAAGGTCGCCATTTTTTAAGTGCATGTAGTATTTCCAACATTTCCTTCTCATAAATAGCTTGCTTGAGATGTAGCAGTAAAATTACCCAATCTCCTACATCAAAACATTTTTCACTACGATTTTGATGTGCCTGTTGTTTCGTTTGATTTAGCATTGAAGTGGCGTTATCCTTTAAAATTTGGAGAACTTGTTGTTGATGCTCGATGTGATCTTTCACTGCTTGAACCTTTTTCTTCTTGATATGTCTTTCTATCTCTAGAGTTTGAGGAGTGGTAATTCTTGCCAATGCTTTACAAGATATGGTCTGATTCATTTCTTCTTTCTCTGGGGTGGGGTCCTGGCATATATCTTCTTCTTTTGATGTTTCTTGATCCTTTTATTCCTCCTCTTCATATTCTATGTAAAATAATTTCTTCTCAGCACACTTATGACCTTTAGTGCATTTGCTATCACAATTGTAACAAAGCCCTTTTTCTCTTTTTTCTTCCAATTGTTGTGGTGTAACCCTTGTAGGTTGTGGAAGGCTGGGAGAAACAACACTTCCATCTTTATTGTTGTGAGGGGTATGCTTCCTGGTTTCCATAATTTTTCTTTCCAACTCTCCTTTCCAATTATCATTTGCCAAATTATTTTCATTCCTAGTGCAGCGTTCATTAGGCCTAGTAAATGAATGGATAGTCCTCCCTGTTCGTACGGTTATGTGACTTGATCCCACTAGACTGGACTAAACTTTTTGCTCTCCTATTTCCGTCCTTGCTAGAGGAATCCTCTTATGATTAATTCCATTTGCTTATGTGTGCTTGTCAGTGCCAAAATTATCGCATACTGATATATTGAGAGAGCTGAAAGTATTGCCTTTATCAAAATCACCCTGTCTGCCATATTGAGCCACATCATACCCCATTTTTGGATTTTTTCTTTCATTTTTTCAATCTGTTTGATCCATAATTCAGCCTTCATATTCTCTTTAGCGATTGGGAGTCCTAAATAGAAGAAGTGAGTCCATCTTACTTGGGTTGGAATCTCAAGAATTTGCGAGATACTTTGCATTGTTCTTGATGGTGTGTTCCAACCATATATTCTGCATTTCGAGTTGTTTAAGAGTCCTATGGATACCTAAATAAAGTCATCCATAACTTTTTAAAATCTTCTTGCTATTATACTTTATGCCCCTCCCAATAAGAGGGTGTCATCAGTGAAGAGGGAGTGGTTGATACTTTTGACTCCTCTTGCAATTTGGAGACCTGTAATGTTTCTTTCTCTTCTTTGTCTTTCTAATGTTGTGCTTAGCATTTTAGCCATAATAATGTATAGAAATGGTGAAAGTGGACACCATTGTCTCAACCCTATTGAACTCTGAAAAAAATTGCTTGGTCTTTGTTGGAATTATGACTCAGCTTTGGCACTATGACACAGGTATTGTCCTTGATGGCAACTCACTCAGATGATAGATCATAGTTCAGGCTCACAGAATGAAGGAAAAAGAGGTATACGTAGGTTTACCTTGACAAAGCAGCGTATACACGCGAGTTCACCGACCAAAAGGCGCATATGCGTATACACACACTTTCACGCAAGGAAAAGCACGTACATATTGGAAAACTTGGTTTTGGTCCATGGTATTTGGTCCTTGGTATTTTGACCCATGGTATTGGTCCAAGGTATCTTGTCCGAAGTGTTGACCCCAGGTATTTGGTCCAAGGTATTTCTTCTAAGCGGTTTTGGACCATGGTATTGAGTAAGGCCTAAGACTATAAAAGGAGGAGGAGATCATTAGGCAAAGGCAATAAAGTATTGAATATCTAATGAAGAGAAAGATCTAGAATATTGGTGATTGGGTTATGGTACATAGCTAGATCTGAATCAAGGAGGAACCTGAGCGCTTGAAGAAGGATAAGCTCTTAAATAATGAATCCATACAGGTGAGGATCGTTTTATAGATGAGGAATGACCTGTTATAGAGTTTTGTGAACCCAACGTTTCGGACTACTAAGTGAGTCCATCATCACGGGATGCGTCAATGACCTGTTATAGAGTTTTTTGAACCCAACGTTTCGGACTACCAAGTGAGTCCATCATCAGGGGATGCGTCAATAGACGCATCCCCTGATGATGGACTCACTTAGTAGTCCGAAACGTTGGGTTCACAAAACTCTATAACAAGTCATTCCTCATCTATAAAAGGATAAGCTCTATTGAAGGGTCAAGATCTTAAGGCTTGAAGAGAAGTATCTTTATGTGGTTTTTTCTCTTTTATAATTGTTGCATGTCTTGATCTGTAAATTTGATGATATTGGTATAAAATGATGTATGAATAGTTGAAAAGGGTAAATCATCTTTTACAGATCTGTACATAGGTTCAGTATAGCAAAGGCACATATACACACTGATTTGTCAATCCAAAACAACTTATACGCAGGTTTTCCTTCATATAACAGTGTATGCACGTAGGTTAAACACATTGAAGTAGCATACATCTCATAAAATATGTTTTAGTTACTTTTGTTTACTGTTGCATTTTTCTAGGTTCTGGTACTGTTACTGTGTTTTGGTTACATCATTTAGAGAAGTGATTGATTGATTCAGTTTTGGGAGATTGATTGATGCAGATATATTTTGATGTTTGATTGATGCTATTGATGGATCCAGTCTAAAAATTTATGAAATGTGGTCCCTGGAAGAAAAGAGAAGGTTGTAGCCTTCTATAGGTCAGCACCTACGTACTAGTACATCAGCTAGTACAAGAGCTAAGGGGGTTGTAGCTCCCTTGCAGGAGAAGCTGGAGAACAAGAGAAGGTTGTAGCCTTCTATAGGTAGAAACCTGCATACTGGTATAAGACTGCACCAGTACAGAAATATTGTAAAAAGAAGTTTCTTATTAAAAGAATATAGAGACGAATTGTAGCAGGTGGTTTTCACCCACATTGGGTTTCCACCTTATATCTTATGTTCTTATGTGTGATTGTCTACTCTGTTTTATTGTACCTGTTACTGCTTATATGGTTCTAATTCACAGATTAAATATCAACTGACTAAATAATAATTTACAAGGTATACACTGGTTGCTCTAAACATCGTTGCTTATATACGCAAGTTGCATTAACAGAAGTAGCGTATATAAATCTGTTTATGGAAATGAAATATTGTTAAGTTGCTAATACTGATTCACCCCCCCCAGTATTATTTCCAACAATTGGTATCAGAGCAGGTCCTTCAAAAGAAGCTTGATTGCTTGAAGGAATATCTATCATCATGAGCAACTACGAAAGAGAGGCATCCATCAAGCCACCAATATTTTATGGGAGCAACTTCATCTATTGGAAGGTAAGAACCACAACCTATCTTCAATCTCTTGGAACATAAGTTTGGGATATCGTGGAAGGAGGATACACATTTCCATCAGCAACTCCTATAGATATGGCAGGTAAAAAGCAGTATGAAACAAATGCAAAGGCTATCAATACTCTATTAGGGAGTCTGTCACAATTAGAATTCATCAAGGTTATGTAGCTCAAAACCACCAAAGAAATATGGGACAAGATCATTCTAAGCTACGAAGGAGACGATTAGGTAAAACGTGCAAAACTACAATCTCTCAGAATGCACAATGATGAAAGTGTAGCTAATTATTTCTTACATATAGATGAGATTGTTAATCGCATGAAAAACTTCAGTGAAGAGATATAAGAATTTACTTTAGTTGAAAAGGTTCTAAGATCCTTGTCTTCTAAGTTTGAATCAAAAGTTTTTGCCATAGAAGAAAAGCAGGATCTTCAGAGTATTACTATGTCACAGCTGCATGGAATCCTAACTGCTTTCGAAATGAGAAAATAGGGACCATCAAATATGAGAGAAGATGCATTCAAAGCTTCAAGAAAAGGAGAACTCAATGAGTCGGGACATACATCAGAAGGAGAGGAAGAATTAGACTTTGTCAAGAGCCTTCAACAAGGCTCTGGAAGATTCAGAGGTAAACTACCTTTGAAATGTTTTTCTTGTGGAAGAGTAGGTCATTATGCTGCCAAATGTCCTCACAAAGATAAACTTGATAAAGGTAAGGAATCAGAAGAATGAATAGAAAACAAATTATAAATAAGAAGAGCTATTATACGCATGAAGATAGTGATGGTTTATCAAATAGTGATGAAGATGAAAATAATAATGATTACAGACTTCTGATGGCTTTTGAAGATGATGATTTCTTGGATGCTTTAGATGAAGATGGTCTCTATGAAGAAATTTCTAAACTTAAAATCTGTCTAGAAGAAAAGAGTATGATTATAGATACTTTGATATTACAACTTGCTAAAAGGGAATTTAAACACAATGAAAAGTTAGAATGTGAAATTGTCGGTCTAAGAAAAGAAATTGAGAAAACAAAATCTCTCAATCTTAGGTTTGCTAAAGGATCAAAAACTTTAGATGAAATTATCAAAGTGCAGTGTTCTCCTCTGATAAAGATAGGTCTTGGATATACTGAAGAACCATCTCAAGCACAGAAGCCATCAACCTCCAAAAGCTATCTTGATGTAGCAAGGAGAAGTGAACAGGTTGACAATCATCAATAGAGGCTTAAAGCAGATCACCAGGTAAATTGAGTTCAATCTACTTCAAGGATGAACATAAGCTATAACCAAACTCAGGTAAATCATTCTCAATTTTCTTCAAGAATGAATGTCAATGGAAACTACAATCATCAGGTCAGTAGATTCGATAATCATAGGAATTTCTTTAATGGCCAATGTTTGTCATGTGATAACTTTGGACACAAAGCTGCTCAATGTGTTGCTTACAAGACCGTTGTGACTAGAGAAGCATGAAATCAAAGGAATGTGACTGGGATCATGAAAAGGAGCAAGCCTCATTGGTTCCCAAAACATGGAAAAAGAAATAACCACAAACCAAAATATGTGGTATAGCCTTATATGCAGAAGGACAAGAAAATCAATGTTACATCGATAGTGGATGCTCGAAACACATGATAGGTGACAAAGAAAAACTTCAGTCATATAGTGCCTTAGAAAAGGAAAGGAAGGTCTCATTTGGAAATGACACCCCTGCAATCATAAATGGTAAAGGCTTTGTTCTCTTAAAAGAAAAGGTCAAAGTGGGAATGTTATGTATGTTGATGGTTTAAAGCATAATCTATTGAGTGTTAGTCAAATGTGTGATCAAGGAAAAGAGGTAGTATTTCGATCAAATGGATGTGTTGTTCGTGAGCTTGATATAGGACAAACAGTGATCAAATTCATAAGAACTCCAAATAATTTATACATACTCAAGGGAGGACATCAACAATGCTATATAAGAAAAAATGATGAACACTAGCTATGGCACAGAAGATTGGGGCATCTAAGCTTTGCTCAGATAAGGAAAGCATGCAAATTCCAGGTTGTTCGCGATCTTCTTAACATCAGAATTCCAAAAAATACAATATGCAAATCATGTCAATTTGGTAAGCAAACTAGAACACATTTCCTTGAGAAAGAAGGATCAGCTAGTAAGCTACTTGAACTTGTCCATACTAATTTATGTGGTCCATCAAGGAAAAAGTCACCTCGTGGAGAAGAATACTTTATATCGTTCATTGACGACTTTTCCAGAATTTGTTGGATAGGACTTCTAAAGCATAAACACGAAGCATTTGAAAAGTTCAAAGCCTTCAAAGCTTTGGTTGAAAATGTATTAGATCGCAAAATCAAGTGCCTCAGATCTAATTGAGGAGGGGAATTTACCTCGGATGAATTCTTCGACTTCTTTGAAGAACATGGAATAAGAAGGGAATTATCTACCGCAAGGATTCCTCAGCAAAATGGAGTGGTAGAAAGGTGAACATAATTGTTCTATGGCTCATGCTATGCTAGATGAGCCTAGAACTCCTGCAACCTTCTAGGGTGAAGCTACATTTGTTGCCATCACTATTCTCAACAAAACAAATTTTCCGGTAAACAGAACTCAAACTCCCCATGAACTTTGGTATGGTAAGACTTCTACTATAAAATACTTCGAAGTTTTTGGAAGTAAATGTTACATGAAAAGGACTGATGAAAAACTTGGCAAGTTTGAACCTAGAGCAGATGAAGTCATTCTCCTTGGTTACTCTTCCCGAAGTAAAGGATACAAGTGTTATAATAAAAGACTCGGAAAAATTGTTGAAAGTATTGATGTTGTGGTTGATGAAGCAGGCGAAAATTCAAAGAAGATAAAAACTGAAGAGTGGGAAGAAGATGAGGATTGTCCTTCCACATCAAATCAGACTAATGTTGAAGAAGAAGAAACCAATGAAGCACCAAGAGATCGGATAATGGTAGAAGAAAAGACTCCATCTAGATATGTTCAGAAAAATCATCTAGAGACTCAAATTTTGTGAGAGGAAGAGGTAGGTGTACAGACAAGACGAACTATTATAGAAGCTTCAAGCTATCTAGCATTGCTTTCCTCCATCGAACCGCAAAATGTACATGAAGCATGCAAAAATGAATGCTGGGTCAAGGCCATGAATGAAGAGCTTGAGAAAATTGAAAAGAATAATACTTGTGAATTAGTTCCTAGACCTCATGTTAAGAATATCATTGGAACCAAATGGATATTCAAAAACGAGTTGAATGAAAATGGGGAAGTTGTTAGAAACAAGGCTAGACTTTTTTGTAAAGTATATGCTCAACAAGAAGGTATAGACTTTGAAGAAACTTTTGCACCTGTTGCTAGACTTGAAGCCATAAGAATGTTCCTTGCTCTTTCTAGCTTTAAGAAGTTCAAAGTATATCAAATGGATGTGAAATTTTCCTTTCTTAATGGAGATCTAGAAGAGGAGGTATATATTGAGCAACCAGATGGATTCATCCTTGGAAATGATCCAAAACTTGTATGCAAACTCAAAAAGGTGCTCTATGGTCTAAAACAAGCTCCAAGGGCCTGGTATTATCATCTTGACAAATACCTTCATCAACAAGGTTTTTCAAAAGGATCAGCTGATAGCAATCTATATACAAAAATTGACAATGATAAATTGCTAATACTTGTTGTGTATGTTGATGATATCATTTTTGGGAGTAATGAATAAGCCATGAGTCAAAAATTTTCTTTGGTAATGCAAAAGGAATTTGAAATGTCCCTTCTTGGTGAGCTCACATATTTTCTTGGTTTACAAGTTCAACAAAATAAAGATGGTATTTTTCTATCACAAACCAAGTACCTCAAGCAGATCTTGAAGAAATATGGAATGGAAGATTCTAAACCAGTATGTACTTCTATGGTAACAAGATGTAGCCTCAGCGCAAATGATGAATCAGCAGCAGTACATCAACCAACCTACAGATCCATGATTGGTAGTCTGCTCTATCTAATGGGTACTCGACCAGACATCATGCATGTTGTGGGAATAGTTGGAAGATTCCAAGCAAATCCAAAGGAAGCACACCTTCAAGCAGTCAAAAGGATTTTTAAATATCTTCAAGGGACACAAACTTTAGTTTATGGTATCCCAGAGATACAGAGCTTACACTTCATGCATATATAGATGCAGATTGGGTAGGAAGTGTGGATGACAGAAAAAGAACTAGTGGTGGTGCATTCTTCATGGGTTTCAGATTAGTGTCTTGGTTCAGCAAGAAACAAAGTTCAATTGCATTATATACAGCTGAAGCAAAATATGTGGCCGATGCATCTTGTTTCACACAACTTATTGGATGATGCAAACATTTCAAGACATTCAAATCACATGTACTCCACCCATCTCCATTCTATGTGATAATACAAGTGAAATTAGTATTTCAAAGAATCCTGTCATGCATTCCAAGACCAAGAACATACCTATCAAATATCACTTTCTCCAAGAAAAAGTGCTTGAACAAAAGGTCAAATTGGAGTATGTTCCCTCCAAGGAATAGGTTGTTGATATATTCACCAAACCACTACCCAGAGAGACATTTGAATATCTCAGACAGAAGCTGGGAGTAGTGGATGCTTCATCTTGTTGTTGAAACCTATTTGGTTCAGAGAACAGTGGTTGTACGCGAGTTTCATGAAGCATATCCGTGTACATACGCCGGTTACTGTGGATACAACTTCGTATATGTTGGTTTGAAGAATATCAGTGGGCCAAACTCAGGATGAAAAGAGTTTGATGTGGGTCTGACAGTGATCATCTGGCACAGGTTTAGGGGGAGCATATACTTCTAATAATGTATTGTTGGCATTATCTTAGAAGATCTTGGTACAATTTAACAGTGGTTTCTGATTAAGGTGGAAAAGGTGCAGAGGGAGATCATGGTTGCTGGTGTGGATGGTGATTGATAGATAGCTCCTAATGACTATCATGCTCTTGTTTTAGATATTTTCTCTCTATGTTATGCATATCTTTCACTATCAAGGTCATGTAATGACCTATTTTGTTTCCCCACTATGCCTAGATGGATGATGTAAGGTTCTTGTTTTATCATGTATAAACTTTTAGTGTATCCCCACTTGGTTGGGTGGATGAGTCAATCTTGGTATATCCCTACTTGGTTGGGAGATGGATGTATGTATGAGTCGCTGGTGATAGGAAGGTCATTTATGATGTATAGAGTCTTGTTCTTCTTGTAGAAAATCTTGTTGTAGACCTTGCTTACAGTCAGGGGGAGCATGAACAACACACTTCAGCATATCAGAGAATTCAGCATGTGCTTAGGGGGAGCATAACCCTTTGCCCTTGATGACAAAGCGGGAGAGTGACTTGGAGTTACCATCAAGTCCAAAGGGGGAGATTGTTGGAATTATGACACATGTTTGGCACTATGACACAGGTGTTGTCCTTGATGGCAACTCACTCAGATGAAAAATCACAGTTCAGGCTCACATAATGAAGGAAAAAGAGGTATACGCAGGTTTACCTTGACAAAGCCGCGTATACATGTGGGTTCGCTGACCAAAAGGTGCATATGCGTATACACACACTTTCACGCAAGGAAAAACACGTACATATTGGAAAACTTGGTTTTGGTCCGTGGTATTTGGTCCTTGGTATTTTTACCCATGGTATTTGTCCATTAGGTAAAGGCACTCAAGTGTTGAATATCTAATGAAGAGAAACATCTAGAATAATTGTGATTGGGTTATGGTACATAGCTGGATCTGAATCAAGGAGGAACCTGAGTGCTTGAAGAAGGATAAGCTCTATTGAAGGGTTAAGATCTTAAGGCTTGAAGAGAAGTATCTTTGTGTGGTTTTTGATCTTTTATAATTGGCGCATGTCTTGATTTGTAAATCTGATGATCTGGGTATAAACTAATGTCAGAATAGTTGAAAAGGGTAAATCATCTTTTACAAAGTTGTACACAGGTTCAGTATAGCAAAGGCATGTATACACGCTAGTTCGGAAATTCAAAATAGCGTATACATAGGTTTGCCTTCATATAACAGCATATGCACGCAGGTTCGATACATTGAAGTAGCGTACGTCTCATAAAATATGTTTTAGCTACTTCTGTTTACTATTGCAGTTTTCTGGGTTCTGGTTGGGTTCTAATACTATTATTGTATTCTGATTACAGCATTCAAAGAAGTTATTGATTGATTCAGTTTTGGGAGATTGATTTATGCAGATATATTTTGATGTTTGATTGATGCTATTGATGGATCCAGTCTAAAAATTTATGAAATGTGGTCCCTGGAAGAAAAGAGAAGGTTGTAGCCATCTGTAGCTCAGCACCTACGTACTATTACATCAGCTAGTACAAGAGCTAAGGCGATTGTAGCTACCTTCCAGGAGAAGCTAGAGAATGAGAGAAGGTTGTAGCCTTCTATAGGTAGAAGCCTGTGTACTGGTATAAGACTACACCAGTACAGAAATATTGTAAAAATAAGTTTCTTATTAAAAGAAGATAGAGACGAATTGCAGTAGGTGGTTTTCACCCACATTGGGTTTCCACCTTGTATCTTGTGTTCTTGTGTGTGATTGTCCACTCTGTTTTACTGTACCTGTTACTGCTTATATGGTTCTAATTCACAGATTAAAGATCAACTGACTAAATAATAGGTTTACAAGGTATACGTTGGTTGCTCTAAACACATACGCAAGTTGCATTAATAGAAGTAGCGTATATAAATCTGTTTATGGAAATGAAATATTGTTAAGTTTCTAATATTAATTCACCCCCCTCCCCCCCTCTCAATATTATTTCCAACATTGTTCCATTTATTAAAGGCGCAATCTAAGGGGCTAAGATGCAGGCCTATATGATCTCTACTATGACTTGAGAGAACCCAGCTTTTTAAGATCTATTGTTAGGTATGTGTGGCTGACCCTGTGAAAAGCATTATCCATGTCTAACTTTGTTATAATTCCTTTCTCTTTCCTTTATATGCTTATGTGGATAGCTTCGTGTACAACAATCACATTGTTAATGATTTGCCTGCTAGGAACAAAGCCTCCCTGATTTTTAGAGATTATTTCAGGGAGAACTTTCTTGATTCTACTGGCTATTATTTTTGTGATAATTTTGTAGGAGGAGTTACAAAGGGATATTGGTCTAAATCTGTTGAAGGTAGTTGGACTGGGATCCTTTGGGATTAGAGCCAAATAAGATGACTTGGTATTTCCTCCCAATTTTTTATTTTTTTTTGAAGACGTTTTTTTATCATTCTCAAGAAATAATTTTTTTATGACATTAGAATGCTACCTATAAAAGGAAATTGTGAAACCATCTGGCCCTGGGACCTCGTTTGGGTGGAGACTCCATATTGCTACCATCACTTCTTCTTTAGAGATTTTTTGTTTATTTCTAAGTTTTGAACAACTCTTATTTTTTTTCGAGTGTGTTGTAGAAAGTCCTCATGATTTGTTGGCTGCTCATTAGTTGTTAAGAGATCTTTGAAGTGGTTATGAGCTTCTTTTTTCAGTTCCTCTACTCCCTTTATTTCTTGCCCATCCACTTGAATTTGATCTATCTGATTTCTGGCTCTTCTTATTTTCATTGTGTTGTGGAAGAAGGCAATGTTTTTGTCCCCGACATTCAGCGAGAGGCATCTGGATTTCAACCTAAGATATTCTTCTTCTTTTCTATTTTCTCTATATATTTCCCAAAGTAATTCCTTTTCTTGCAAGTAATCTTTCTTTTCCTCCTCTTTATTTTCCTTTTCTTCTTGCATGCTGTCATTTTTTTTGCAGGTCTACTTTCCTTGTCTTTTTTTTTAATTTCATTCTCTCTTGCCCATATTTTTAGCTTTATTCTCAGATTTTTTTAGTTTTGTTCATCAAACATAATGGGGTGAACCTCTAATTTTTTGTGCCCAAGCCTCTATGATTTGAGTTCTGAAATCTTCATTGTTGTCCCAGATTGAGTTGTATCTAAAAGGAAGAGGACCTTGATTGTCCATTTTACCCAATATGATTGTTACTGGTTTATGGTCTGATGTCATTGTATGTATAATTTTGGACTTGACAGAAATGAATCAGATGATATGTTTTCTTGGACTAATATTCTGTCTAGCCTCTCCTTTATATTGCTCTTGCCCACTCTCTTATTGCTCCAAGTGTATTTCCCATTACTTGGCGGAATGTCAATTAAATTGTGTTGCTCCATTATTGCTTCCAAAACTTCCCTTGATGGATCAACATGATATGTCCCTCCAAATTTCTCTTCTATATTTCTAACCAGGTTTAGGTCTCCTCCCAAAATTATTTTCCCATTTTGAGTTTCTGTTAGAGTTTCTTTCACTGTATTCCAGCATTGCTCTTTTTCCTTGTAATGATTTGGAGCATATATGTTGATGAGGTTGTATTTTTCCTTTGTGCTGATTTCCTTTATATCAGTTTTGATCTAGTGCTTATCCATTTTTTGGTTTATCATTTCCCATTTCCATTTTTTCCAAAAGGTGCAAATTCCTCTTGAAGCTCTTGTGGCCTCTAGCACTATTCCTTCATAATTTTTTAATTTTTGTATCATTTTTCCAGCTTCTTGACTATTTATTTTGGTCTCTTGAATCATGAAGATGTCTGGCACTTCTTTCATTAAAATGTCTCTTGCTGCATTTACTTTATAAGTTGTTCCTAGACCACGATAATTCTAAGAGATCACTATCATTATTTGTTGATTTGGTGGTGTGTGGTACCTTTCCTTCGCTGTTGATATTTTTTGCTATTTCCTAAGCTTTTCCCAAAGGAGTCCATTGGTTGCTGAGTGCCTAGAGCCATCTCCTTGGCTGCTGCTTCATCCCTTAATTCCTTGTTAGATTTTTTTCCCTCTTTTTTTTTATGTTCACAGATTTGAAGAGTCTCTTTGGATTGGTTTCTGGTTAATATACAGTCCACTGAAGGAGGAGGAGGGGGAGAGCGAGGGTTTAAAGGGAGGGAGGACAATATGGGAGAGATGTGGGAATGGGGGGGGATCGAGGTGAAGGTGGTTCAGAAGGTTCTTCCAAGGGCCCAAAGGGATTCGAGTTTGTGAGGGGTGGAGGGATGACAATGGAAGGAGATGAAGGAGAAGGTTTAGTTGAGGCTTGAGGCTGAAATGAGGGAGGAGGAGGTTTCTTGTTGGTAGATTTCTTCCTTTTAACTTGTTCCCATTTGTTTTCTGGTTCCTCTACACTTTCATTTTATTTTTTTTTAGAGCATCTATTTGCAAAATGACCATATTCGTGACATACCTTACATTTGAATGAGATTTGTTCATAATCCACTTGTTGTATGTGCATCCATTGATCCACTTTGATCTTTATCGCTTCCAGGAGCCCTTTTCCTAGATCCACTTCCA
Source organism: Pinus tabuliformis (assembly GCA_031772625.1). Classification (NCBI taxonomy): domain Eukaryota; kingdom Viridiplantae; phylum Streptophyta; class Pinopsida; order Pinales; family Pinaceae; genus Pinus; species Pinus tabuliformis. The sequence continues at coordinate 119,823,177 of CM062812.1, read as the reverse complement.
CGCATATTCTGGCACATGCATGCATGTTATCCTTCAGTTCACATCTGTCTATGTATTTCCCTACTGCATTCCCTATGGCCTTTATTGACTCATCTCCCCAGTAGTGTAGAGGGAGGTGAGGTAACCTGACCCACATTGGCACATCGTTGGGTACATCCATTTCAAGATCGAAGTCTAGAGTCCATCGATTTAAGTATAATCCTCTGGTACCCATGAAATATGGACCATTCCTATGTATTAGATCTTTGTCTTCTTTTGTTTCAAAATGGAAGGTGTAGTACCCTCTTCCATAGAACCTTATTGAAATTTTCCCATTGATGGTTGAGCTCCAATTTTTTTCAACCCATTTCTGAACCGATTTGGGTGACAACCATAGCCCAGTGAACTGTCCAACTAGGCTACGTTCAGCAAGAGACAGCGCTGCTCTACGCGGGAGGGCAGGAGGAAGAGATATTTCTGGGATGTCGTCCAGTTTTTTAACAAGCTTGTTTACTGTCGCCTGATTCTTGGAGGTCATGTTATAGCTATAAGAGAGGTAAATGCGTTGGTTGCATCTTCATTTCCCTGTTGTCATTCTGGAGGTGGCTCACCCTCATCTGGAGGATCCAATTGCTCTGTAGTCTCAATAGCAACGGGCTATTGAGAAGCGGCTGCATGTAGGGCGAGAACCAGGTAGGTCACGCGAAGCAGCAGAGGTGCACGATAGATTAGTATAGCTTTTGATATGACTATTAGGAAAAGATTAAAGACATTAATTGATGCAATCAATTTAGCTCATCTTTACTTACCATTGCTTCACTTCTAGTGAGCATCCAGAGTCTTGACAAAGTTTCCTTCATATCATGTATACATTAAACCACTGCCAACGAGCATCCATAACCCTGATGGGTTTTTATACACTTCATACACCTTCTAGTTCTTTCAACTTCCTATGTGTTGTAATTATTAGTTTCATTTTGATAGTAGGCACATTTGAGATTATTGTTTGCAGTGGCAAATAAGAAGCAGGGAGATATGAAAGTTACTTTGATATATTGCATCTCATAAATTAAATCTAAGCTTTTCAACTTGAGATTTTCCATTCCCATTGTTTATTAATTCCTTTATGTGAAACTGATATTAAACTATGGAAAAAGAATTCATCTCAAAGTACTCTCTAGGATGAATTTTCTCAATAAAAATGAATTAATCATCAAAGCATTTGTCATCATGATAATATTATAGCCAAAATAATTTTTTTGTCTTTATTCCAACCTATAAATGATAATTCAATATTGATAATGATGCATGAATGAGCTATATAAATTATGATGTGATGTTAAATATCATCAACAAACAATAACCAAAGAACATGAAAATTGGCTTTATTAAAACTATTTACATATTTACATAGATGATTCATTCATATCTTAGGAAAACTATTTCTTTACGATATACCCATTCATAGGGAAAGTTCTATGTACTCCATCTAAAGATTTTAACAGAAAAGTGGCGTGCCATCCTTTTAGAGGCCTGAAAGGGTCATAGCCATTTTTTTTGAAATTTCATGTGTTTTCCCTTTTCTTTATGGCCATTGTCCCATTTCAATACAAGTTTGCATGCATTAAAACATTTATCACCTACTGATTTATTATCAAACCATTACTTGATAACTTTCTAATGATTAGAAAATGTTTGTTTGGAATTTTCTCTCTTCTCTTCTAACTCGAATAACTGAGCTAAATGATGTTGCAAGATAGAATAGGGATTTTGTTGAATAGATTGAACAAAGATCAAAGATGGTAATGCCACATTAGGGGTTAATATTTCTTCTTACTGGTATACGAAGAAGTAAGGAAGATTTCCTATAATAGCCTTATATGTGACCCGATATGCCCATAAAGAATTAATCAAAGATTTGTGCCAATTCTTTTTATTGTCAGTGATGGTTTTCTTTATAATTTTAGAATTTATTCATGGATTCTTCCAAACCATTACCCTAAGGGTAGTAAGAGTATTTAAATTTGATTCCTTTCCGAACAACAAACTCAGTGATTGAAATAGAAGAAACAAGTTGTGTTATCAAATAATAATGTTCTTAGAATACCAAACCAAGTAATGATATATTGTTTGATAAAAGATAAAAGATATTACTTTTTCAAAAGTAACATTTTTTAAAGGAATGGCCTCCACCAATTTGGCGAAATAGTATGTTGTTGTAAGGATATACTTCTACTATTTAGAAGAATTAGGGAATTTCATATATTACGTCAATTAATAAAGTAACTGATCAAACTAGAAGTGTAACCTTAAAATGGAAATTCTAGCCAACTCCCCCACCCACCCCCCCCTCAAAAAAAAAAAAAAAAAAACAACAACAACAACAACAACCGAAAGATGAAGAGTGTGTATGTTGGAACAATGTTTTTTTTGGCTAAATTTTCAACAATTTTTCAAAATTACAGTAAAAACTATTTTCTTTTGTGCAAAAAAACACCTTGAAATAAAAAAGCATTGATGTTGGCATCAATTTTTTTTATTTTTTATTTTTTGTTGCTAAAATTCCAACATTTTTAGCAATGCCATTAATAATAAAATACCATTACTCCAAAAATAATTAAAATTCTAATAGTTTTCAACAATATGTTGAAGATAAAATATCAAGACTCCAAAAAAATTAAAATTTTAGCAATTTTCAACCATGGTGTTAAAGATAAAATATCATGATTCTAAAAAACCTTAAAATCTCAAGAATTTTCAACCATGGAATTAAAAACAAACATGATGACTATAACAAACCTTAGATTTTCAACGTATTCTGAGATCAAATATCATGACTAAATTAAACCTTAAAAATAAATACATAGATTAAAAAGCTATTATACCAAATGCTAAAAATATAATTATGTTAAAGTTTTAGTTTAAGACAGCTTAGCACATTGCAACAGAAACTTAAAAATCAACCATCAAATTGGCACATAGTGGGGGCATGATTGACCCATTGCAATTGAAACTTAAAAATCAATCATCAAATTAACACATAGTGGAAGTGAACTTGATTCATAATAGCGAAAATTGAAAAATCAACTATCAAATTGACACATATTGGGGTCGGGTTGCTAGTCAAACATCGATACAACCGAGACTATAGAAATAAATAAATAAATAAAATTAAAAAAACAAAACAAAACCATAACCCAAAAATATTAAGTAATAAATAATTTTTTTTGGTAGGTAAGCACCCACAGGGGATTTGAACTAGTGACCTATTGCAAGGAGTGCCTTAACAGTGCACCCATTCATTGTCATTCCTAAGCCCCATGGGCTAAGTAATAAATAAAATTAAAACCATGAAAAAGAAAAATAAAAAATAAAAAATGATAAAAAAAAAATCAAATATAAAAATTTATAAAATAACAAATAAAAAACCAAAAAATAAAAACATAAACATAATATTATTAAAAACATAATTAAAAATAACTCATGAAACAATGAAAATTCAAACATAAAAAGGAAAGAAAAAAAAAAAAAATGTTTAAAAGGACAAAAAAATGTTTAAAAACCAAAAAATATAAAATAAAAATTACAATAAAATAAAATGAAAAAAAAATATATATGGGCTCTTGGATGTTGGGCGGGGGTGGGCATCCTCACCCATCCATGAAGGGGTCATGGGCTAGCGCTGCCAACCCAACCCCTTAGCAGTTAGGCGGGGCTGGTTGGTCAATTCTGGGAATCAACCTACCATCCACCCAACCGTCAAAAGGCCACGAGGTGGGTGTTGTAGGAAAATTTTATTTATTATTTTTTAATGTGGGTTATATATATAATTAAATTTGTTTATTTTTATTTCTATTTTTTTTTAATATTTTTTTCCTATTTTTTTCATGTTTGAATTTTCATTGTTTTATGGGTTATTTTTGGTTATTTAAAAAAAATATATATGTTTTTAGTTTTTTTTTTTCATTTTTTTTTTTTTATATATTTGATTTTTTTTCTAAATTTAAATGTTAACTAACAAATATTTAAGAAACAAATGCATACTTAAGACAAAAAAAATAAAGTGTCAAAAATATGCCAAAGAAAAAATAAAATTGATCCTTTTCAAAATCCGCATGAAAATCAACAACATTTAATTTTTTTTATCCATATTTAATATATTATACAATTTAAAGTGTCAAAAATAAGCCCAAAAAAGGGGGTTGATTGTGCTTCAACATTTTTCGAAATTGACATGAAAGTGACTATCATTTAAAAGAAAAAAGTACAAAGAAAATTTAAAGTATCAAAAATAAAATATGCTAAAAAGTGTATTATGAATAAACACTTTTCAAAATCATATGATTTTTTTCTACCTCTAAAAAGGTGAGAACTTGGTTTTGTTCCTGTTTCATTGATTACTATGTTAAGTACCTACTACTCAAAAAGTTGTTCAATAATGACCAATTGTAGTGGTAAAGATGACTTTTTATCTCTTAGTGCTAAAGTTTGACAATTTGACATCCTCAAACATATGCATGGGTATCCTTCAATAGTATTGGCCAATAATACCCCACATGCAAAATTTTGTCTGCGGTTTTGTCTCTACCATAATGTCCACCTATAGGTCCATCATGTAAAACGTCCATAAAATTATCAACACCATATTTTTCAAAGAATCTAAGTAATATTGAATCATCTTCTTTTTTTTTTCTTCTGAAAAACACTCCGTTTGTTAGTTGGTATTGATTAGATTTTAACCCCATAACATGTTTCTTTTTTAAATCTAAGTGTGAAGGAGTAGTGTCATGAGATAAATAGTAAATTAAGTTTGCATATAAATAATTTGAAGGGTAGAAAGTGATGCATACCTATTGTAATTCCTGAGAAGTAACCTTGAGTTTCTGATCTTTTCAAATTTTATTAGACTTCGAATAAATTGCTTGCATTACCAACATATACAAACCTTGACCTTGAATTATTTTTGAAGGTTTGATATCAAGGTCGTATTCTTGAAGTGCTATCAGAAAATGGGCCACCCTTTTTTCTGTAAGATCTCCCTAAACCAATAAATTTTGAATTGTAGAGAATGGAACAATCGCCTTTGTATGGGATTGAGAAGGTAATGCCTAAAATGTTTGATAGACTTAAAAAAACATAGGCATGATTTTCCACATTCGATTAGTTGAGCTTAGTGCCTTGGAATCCTGAAGTATTAAAGGATATAGCCACTTTGTTTCCTTGATCATTTTTTCTATGTAAGAACAATTCCATACTATGAAGGGAATTTTAAGGTCAAAAATGGTCCTCAAGAAAAAATGTACTCACAAAATTAACTTTAGAAGCACCAATGAGATTCGAGGCGTTGATGTGATCCCTAAGGAAAAATACTTTGGAATGAAAAGAAGAAAATTTTGTTAATTTTTTTGAAATTTGCTAAAAATTCAAACATGAATCAATAAAATGTTAAAAAGTGATATTGGATTTTTTTTATTTTTTATTGTAGGCCAGAAAGCACCTTTGGAATAGGAAATTATCCCCTTATGTCCCCTCCTCATAAAATTTCTCATACATTTATAATTTTTCAAATATATTTGTGTATTTTTGTTAAAATCTCACAATAGTCGAAAAAATTTAGCTAGTTGAAAGAAATTTCTTTCTCCCTTTTCTCCCTCTCTCTCTATATAAACAATATACTCTTTCTTATTATAAAGTAAAATTAAAGAAATTAATGATATATTATTTTTCATTTATTCATATACAATTATATGGAGTAAAATTAAGGAATTTTTCAAGTGATTATTCAATTAAAAAAAATCTATATATACTTAAATAAAATCCATCATACTGAGATCACTAAAAACATAAAATGGAAAAATAATATAAAATAAATGAAATGAATTGTTTTATTATTTCCACAAATAAATTAAAGGAAAGAAATATTTAAAAAAAAAAAAAATTAGTATACTAAATCAATATTTATAAAGGAAAGAGAGAAAAAAAACTCAAAATAAATGAATTTTTTAGATTAATAAGAATTAGTAATTTGTTAGGATTATTTAAGTAAAAATAATGGTTAAAGCCGAGGAACTACCACTATATCATCTAGACTAGTGTCAATAACATGCAAGCTAGCACATAGCAAAAATTTTAAAACTTAGCAATGGTTAAGATTGTGGATCTTTATCCAAGAGTTGTGTAACTTTCTAACTTTATGACAATAAATCAACATATCCCTTTACAAAAATTGAACCCTTATTAAGAGAACAATAAACTCCAACTATCCAACCTAAAACCTAAAAAAAAAAATTAAATACTCATGACAAAACGACACTAATGACGTTTTTAAAATAAAAACACCATTTTGTGATTTTGAAACAAATTTCAACAATATTTTATTGTATTAAAGATTTTGCATTTAAAATTCTTGTTTTGAGGTTATAATTTTGGTCAAAGAAATAATCATATTATATTTCCAACCATCCAACCTGAAACCTTGAAAAAAATAATTTAAATACTCATGACAAAAGGACACTAACGACGTTTTTAAAATAAAAACACCATTTGTGATTTTGAAACAAATTTCAACCGTATTTAAAGGTTTTGCATTTAAAATTCTTGTTTTGAGGTTATAATTTTGTTCAAAGAAATAATCATATTAATTAAAACGCGTTTTGAAATAAGTTGTTTTGTAAAATTAGTGAAATAATTTTTTTTGATAATATAAGATTTAATTTGACTTAATTATATAACGTAGTTTTTATTTAAATTTTTTTTTTAATAACTTTATTTTTACTTTATTTATAAAAAACACTATTGTAAAATGATAATTTAATTCCTTTTTATATGATAATAGACTATTTTTGTTTTACTGGTTAATATGTTCATGATTTGTGGAATTAGTCTATAGTTTTAGATAATATGATTCAGGGATATTTAATTTATTAAAATTGCTCAAGGATGACACTTCGCCTACATGATAGTAATGGTTATTATGGTTGGATGTTTTTTGGTGTCTCCTCCCAACTACCATAAATTTTGAAAGTTTATCAACAAAACCTTCAAAAGCTAATTGAATTAACAAGATTTAACTTTTGATTAAAGAAAGACATGTGGTGGGCTTTGATTCACTTATATTTAATATAATTTTTTAAATGAAATCACATATTTAACCACTACCTTAAGATATCCTCATAACTTAAAGTATCAAAAATAAAATATGCTAAAAAGTGTATTATGAATAAACACTTTTCAAAATCATATGATTTTTTTCTACCTCAAAAAGGTGAGAACTTGGTTTTGTTCCCGTTACTCTGTTAAGTCCCTACTACTCAAAAAGTTGTTCAATAATGACCAATTGTAGTGGTAAAGATGACTTTTTATCTCTCAGTGCTGAAGTTTGACAATTTGACATCTTCAAACATATGCATGAGTATCCTTCAATAGTATTGGCCAATAATATCCCGCATGCAAAATTTTTTCTACAGTTTTGTCTCTACCATAATGTCCATCTATAGGTCCATCATGTAAAACATCCATAAAATTATCAACACCATATTTTTCAAAGAATCTAAGTAATATCGAATCATATTTTTTTTTCTTCTGAACAACACTCCATTTATTAGTTGGTAATGATTAGCTTTTAACCCCATAACATGTTTCTTTTTTAAATCTAAGTGTGAAGGAGTAGTGTCACGAGATAAATAGTAAATTAAGTCTGCATATAAATAATTTGAAGGGTAGAGAGTGATACATACCTATTGTAAATTCCTGAGCAGTAACCTTGAGTTTCTGATCTTTACAAATTTTATTAGACTTAGAATCAATTGCTTGCATTACCAACCTATACAAACCTTGACCTTGAATGATTTTTGAAGGTTTGATATCAAGGTCGTATTCTTGAAGTGCTATCACAGAATGGGCCACCCTTTCTTTTTTGTAAGATCTCCCTGAACCAATAAATTTTGAATTGTAGAGAATGGAACAATCACCTTTCTATGGGATTGAGAAGGTAATGCCTAAAATGTTTGATAGACTTAAAAAAAACATAGGCATGATTTTCCACATTCGATTAGTTGAGCTTAGTGCCTTGGAATCCTAAAGTATTAAAGGATATAGGTACTTTGTTGCCTTGATCCTTTTTTCTATGTAAGAATTGCATACTATGAAGAGAATTTTGAGGTCAAAAATGGCCCTCAATAAAAAAATGTACTAACAAAATTAACTTTAAAAGCACCAATGAGATTCGAGACGTTGATGTGATCCCAAAGGAAAAATACTTTGGAAAGAAAAGAAGAAAATTTTGTTAATTTTTTTGAAATTTGTTAAAAATTCAAACATGAATCAATAAAATGTTAAAAAATGATATTAAGAATTTTTTTCTTGTAGGCGAGAAAGCACCTTTGGAATAGGAAATTATCCCATTATGCCCCCTCCTCATAAAATTTCTCATACACTTATAAGTTTTCAAATATATTTGTGTATTTTTGTTAAAATATCCAAAAAATTTAGCTAGTTGAAAGAAATTTCTTTCTCCCTTTTCTCTCTCTATATATAAACAATATACTCTTTCTCATTCATTCATATAGAGTAAAATTAAAGAAATTAATGATATACTATTTTTCATTCATTCATATACAATTATATGGAGTAAAATTAAGTACTCTTTCAGGTGATTATTCCATTAAAAAGAATCTACATATACTTAAATAAAATCCATCATACTAAGATCACAAAAAACATAAAATAGAAAAATAATATAAAATAAATGAAATGAAATGTTTTATTATTTCCACAGATAAATTAAAGGAAAGAAATATTTTTAAAAATAAAAACAAACTAGTATACTAAATCAATATTTATAAAGGAAAGAGAGAAAAAAAAAACTCAAAATAAATGAATTTTTTAGATTGATAAGAATTAGTAATTTGTTAGGAATATTTAAATAAAAATCAAGTTTAAACCCGACGAACTACCACTATATCATCTAGGATAGTGTCAATAACATGCAAGCTAGCACATAGCAAAAAATTTAAAACTTAGCAATGGTCAAGATTGTGGACCTCTATCCAAGGATTGTGTAACTTTCTAACTTTATGACAATAAATCAACATATCTCTTTACAAAAATTGAACCCTTATTTAAGAGAACAATAAACCATATTTCCAACTCTCCAACCTAAAACCTAAAAAAAATTAAATACTCATGACAAAAGAACACTAACAACGTTTTTAAAATAAAAACACCATTTGTGATTTTGAAACAAAAACACCATTTGTGATTTTGAAACAAATTTCAGCAATATTTTATTGCATTAAAGGTTTTCCATTTAAAATTTTGTTTTGAGGTTATAATTTTGGTCAAACAAATAATCATATTATATTTCCAACTACCTAACCTAAAACCTAAAAAAAATAAAATTAAATACTCATGACAAAAGGACACTAACGACGTTTTTAAAATAAAAACACCATTTGTGATTTTGAAACAAATTTCAACAGTGTTTTTTGCATTAAAGGTTTTGCATTTAAAATTCTTGTTTTGAGGTTATAATTTTGGTCAAAGAAATAATCATATTAATTAAACCATTTCGAAATAAGTTGTTTGGTAAAATTAGTGAAATCATTTTTTTGATAATATAAGATTTAATTTTACTGAATTATGTAACCGTTTTTGTTTTTTTTTAATAACTTTATTTTTATTTTATTTATAAAAGAACACTATTGTAAAAAGATATTTAATTTAATTTTTTTATATGATAATAGACCATTTTTGTTTTACTTGTTAATATGTTCATGATTTGTGGAACTAGTCTATAGTTTTAGATAGTATGATTCAGGGATATTTAATTTATTAAAATTGCTCAAGGATGACATTTAGCCTATATGATAGTAATGGTTATTATGGTTGGATGTTTTTTGGTGTCTCTTCCCAACTACCATAAATTTTGAAAGTTTATCAACAAAACCTTCAAAAGCTAATTGAATTAACAAGATTTAACTTTTGATTAAAGAAAGACATGTGGTGGGCTTTGATTTACTTATATTTAATATAAATTTTTTAAATAAAATCACATATTTAACCACTACCTTAAAATATCCTCATAACTTGAGAGTTAAATCGATATGAGAATTAAACCTTAATCAATAATTAAAAAATTCATTGCTTTTAACTATTAAATCTAACTCCTTAACATATATTGATAAGACATGTATTAATAAGACGTATTAACCTTATAAAGAATAAAGATCATTATTATCAATATAGTATATAAATTCACCATATTTTATAAATTTATTATTTACAAAAGTTTCACCTATAAAATGTTTTTCTTATAAAATTATAATAATCTTTAAAAATTTCATTTTCATTATATTTAATCATAAAAAATATTTATTTTTTTAATTATAAAATATATAAAAAAATTATATTTCAATTTTATTATATATTTAATTATAAAAATAATATTATTAAAAAAAATTCTTAATTATAAAATATATAAAGGAAATTATATTTCAATTTTATTATATTTAATTTAAAAAATAATATTATTAAAAAAAACTTATAATTTTGATTAATATTGCATAATAACTAACGTCATCGTCATCGTCATCGTCATCGATTGATGCATTAAAAATATATTAAAAAAAAAAACCAACCTTGTGATGAATCAGCCTTATTTACAAAAACAGAAACCTTGTGATAAGTCACCCTTAATTTTCAAAGTCCGTAGAGCTATTTCAAAAAACTCATTAGTAATGGCCTCTATAAGACTGGGTGCCTACGACCTCGAATGAAAGGAATAATGCGACACATGTCGGTAGGTAACCTGCCTTCAAAATTGAGACAGCTTGGAATCGCTTCCTCATTTTTCCATCTGATTTCGACCCTTCTTCAGACGTTGATCCGCCACCAGGACTTTAGCATCTTTTGACAATTGACACGGGAGTCGAAGGTGACGACTCATAAATCAAAATCTTCTGAGAACGGACACGGAAGTCAATACCGACGGCATATAAATCCTCAGTGACGTCACATCAGAAAGCTTAGAATCGAGACGGTGATCCTGGGCAACACCGTTCAAATTATTAGTGAGTAATTATTGGAGAGACGGTGATCCGGGCCAACACGGTTAATGGTTTAATGGTCAGTTAATAAACGAGTATAAATCTAAGTCTATTTTGATGGTTAATTAATAAACTAGTATAAATCTAAATCTATTTTAAGTCAGCATTAATTAATTTTTTTAAGTCTAAATTTGTTTTAGAGTGTAAATTTTGTATGGAAAAATGTATCCCTTTCATTCTTTTATACATCTCAATGAATCTCAACAAAATTAAAATATAGTAAAACTATTCCATAAGTTTTTCAAAACTTTTTTTTAGTGGTTTTATACCATATAAATTTAATTTTTTTTAAAACAGTATATAATATATATAGTTGACTTGATATAAGTTATTTACATAAATGGTTTTTTTTGTTATTAATATATTTCTAAGTATACATCACTATTATTTAATTGTGTAAAATATTTTATTGGTGGCTCATATTAGAATTTTTTTTGTTATGAATATTTTTTATTTTATTTTTTAACTTTCAATTGCTTTTTTCTTTGGATATTGTACATTCTATTATATATGAATTATTTAATACTTATTTTCAAATAATTTATTTACCTAACATTAATATTTAAATAATTTATCTAGGTTTTAGAATAAAGTATATTAAAAGGTATAATAATTATACATCGCACCTATTTAAAAGTAAAATTGAAAATATAATATATCATTTACTTTTAATGATTTTATCTCACATTAAAGTTAATATCAAATTATCTTATTTTACAAGACATCAAAATATTTTACTTATGTATAGAATGACAATGAAATATTTTTTACATCTCCTCAAAAGTAACCAAATATGCATATTTGTTTTTATTTTTATTATAGATGACCTTTCTTTTTAATTTAGAGAATATTTTAGTTTTGTTTTAAAGAAGACATGTGTGAACTCCGCACTAAGCAAAAACATAATCACATATATCGCTCATAATAGGTTGCAGAATGCTCTTCTTGTTGCAATAAATGTCTTCGATTTTACTTCATCGAAGAAAACCAATCGGGACAATTGACCCCATTCCTTTAAAAGAAATGTAACATCAGAAGACTATAATATCAATCTAAACGCCAAAGTAGTCTCACACCAAATTCCATCTCAACAATTTTTCAGCGTGTTTGATGGAAATACATCCCTAATTAACATTTCACAGCATTGCCTAAAACATATTTGAACTTCATAAACTTTGAAATCAAGCTTGTGCAGTCTATGAGAGATCCTATATAGTTTATCATGCTTTCACTCAGATGAATATCTTGATGTATAGAAACACAAAAATTGTTAATGGTTCTTGTAAATATTGGGTTAAATACAACATTGTAGTCCTTTATCTTTAGGGTTTTATTTAAATTTGGATTCTACACTTCATTTGGTGGATATCAAGCGGATATCTTCAGCATCAATGCTTCTTCAATTGTTGTCAACAACTTTCTTCCAAGGATTGAGTCAAGGTTGTCACTTGTGTCCTCCTTAATATATCATTATGGTCGATTCACTCAGCAAAAGCTTGAAGTTGAGTGTGTTAATACAAATTCCGTCAGGAACAAGATAGTTGGGGGTGTTAAAAGTCTCAATAACGCACAATTTGAGGATGTTATCCTCCTTGGTGGTGCATGTTACTGTTATAGACATTTTTGTGCCTTACAGCATTGAGCATGAAATGTCCATAATCTAAGGGATCCAAAGTCCCTAAACATGTTGTTCCTACCCCTAGAGGAACAAGGCTAACAAACCACAGCAATTCACAGAAGTTCTCCACCAGAAACTGCTCAAAAACAAGTCAATTCAGGATCATTTCAGTGGCTCCACTAGCTGTCTGCGCTGAATGTCAAAGCCAACACTGGCTACCTGCGCTGAATGTCAAAGGCAACACTGGCTACCTGCGCTGAGCGAGAGTGGACATGTGGCATGTTCATTTCTCAAGGTGTCAGAACCCAGGAAGCTTCCAAAATGACACTTGCCCCAGGGAATTCGACTGGTGATGAGTAAGAGGTTCCAAATCTCCAAGTGGAAGCAAGAGCCTCCAAGTGGAATCAAGAACTGACAGAGGGAGAGGACACTAGTCAGATCTCAAGCTGACTCATCCTCTCCCCAAAAATCTATATACGGATCTCTCCTCCATGAGATCTAGAGCCTGGAAGTGGGTATTTTGCAGAGAATTGTTGTTGGTTTGAGATTAGAACTATTGGGTGATTTGCTTTGAAGGAGGTGAAGAAGGGATTCCTTTTGCTGGGAAGGTGATGCTGGATTGGGCCTCACTTGGTTGTATCTCTTCCTAAACTTTATTTCTTCATCAATAAAACCATTTGAGTTTCTCCTATATGCATGTATATCAATGATGTTTTGTTGTATTTGCATATTTAGTTTATTCTAATCCTAAACTAGTTATGAATGTAAATCTATGCTTTTTGTAGTTTCCCTCTCTTGTGATTTTACAGGAACTTGGTGTAGCTAGGCCAGTGAAGGAACAAGCAGTGGGAAGCAAACAGAAGAGAGTGAGATCGGATCGACAAACTAGCGGAAGACATCAGTTAGTTACATCCTTCTCCTCTATTTACATTTCGTAAAGGAGAATACTCAGATAGTTTTGTCTTGTTTGTTGCTAAGGCACTATCACTCCTTAGAGTGGGATAGGGGCATTCCGTGTTGGATACTTTTTCCAACAACAAATTGGCGACTCCGCTGGGGACCGGATATCTTGTTGGTTTATTTGTGTTTTTGCTATTCATTTCATAAACTCAAAGAGTGCCGAATCGAACTGCATTTGGTTTTTTCAAATGCAAAGTAGAGAGAAGCTACTCTAGTCCATTCACTGAGCCTGTTTATGATCTGAAAAGCTGATCCACAAGTGCTCTAACAACTCTTAGTGATAGATCTTCATCCTCCTTTGAATCATCCCTTAGATTGTACCTGGTTGATAGCTTTTATTTGGCCAAAAACTGTGAATTTAACTGCAAACCGTAACCCAGAACCCAGAAACAACTCTCGTTTCTGCTTCAGCGCAGAGCCTGTGAAGAGGTTCTGCATTTCAACGCAGGTCCCGTGAAGGCTACCTGCGCTGAATGTCAAATCCTCTGTGTTAGACCTGCGCTGAACAGTTCTTTGCCTTGTGCAGCTGTGGTTCCCTGTTTCCTTTTGCTCAGTTTTATCCCTGTTTTTGCAGCCTGTTATCAGTCAGTGTTCCTATCTGAAACCACCTCTCTTTGCCTCAATTTCACCTCAGTTGTATAAAGAAACTGTATTTGTTCTTTGTGTATTTGTTACGTCATTTGCAGTTTCCCATTATGAAAGTAAACTAGTCTTACTGTGGCCCTTAGATCTAGACCTGTCATAAGTGTCGTTTTGATCTTAGGAGTGAGTTTGTTTGCTGTTCACAGTTGATTTAGCTTTTACTTTCGTCGTTTGGTTTGAATTTATGCATTTCTAGTGTCGAAACAAGTAAATCATAAGGTGTCGTAATCGTCTTTTGATTTTGAAAAAGGAACTTGTTTATGTTTTCACTTGAAATCGAATTCAAAGTTATACAACATCTTTCTTTATATAAGCATCAATATTAAGAAAGAGAAAAGAAATACACGCATTTGTGCATTTGCATTTTGACAACTGGTATGTTGATTTAGGAAAAGTGCATTACTGTGTGCTCTATGCTCTGTGAGAAAAGATGATGTCTTTCTTTTCCCCTTGTAGCTAGGATTTTCATCTGCTGAAAAGATATAAAAAGCTTGCTTATCATCTTTAGACTGCATTTAGGAGTTGTATCATACATCTCATGGTGATCCAAAAAGGCAAACTTCTAAAAAAGATCAACCTAAAATAAATTGAATGAACTTAACAACGCTTGGTAACATAACGCACAACATAGAGGTCTAGGCTAGAGACGTGTTCCGGCGTCGTAAAGCCTGATATCTTACCGTCGAGTGGTTGGGTGATTCCTCCACGGTGAAGCGATAAGTATCAGTACGGATTGTGCTCCCACATACCGTCGCGTATATATTGGGAGACCCCTATAGGAATAAAGCCTTTATCCATAGGAAGCCGTGTCGGCTGCCCTACTGATCGCAATGCACTGAACACAGCATTCAGGAAGATCGACCGCCCGTACCTTAAAAAGTATTCTGCGGTTTTGCGAAAAGTTTGGCACACCCTCTACCTAGAACTCCAGAGCAGTTCCTTTTGGCCTTTTTCGGACTCTATAACAGAAAAAGTCCATCCGAGCATTTGTCACTTCGGGCTCGTTAAAACATCGAAGGAGACTAGAGTCATCTTTAGCTTTTTCTCGACTCTTTAAAATTGAAAAAGCAAGTTGTGTCTAAAGCGTCGTTAAAATTTATTTTAAACGGAACAAAATCACCCCCTTTTCCTGCGTTGATCTTTCGGTTTAGAAAATGGAACACGCCAACCAAGGAATTCCCCTTGGTGGAAATCCTAGTCCCTTCTCCTCTTGGGGAGATGTTGGTGTGCCCCATATGGCCACATTGTCGCTTCCAGGACTGACAATTGGCTTGCCAGTCTGGCTCTTCTCAACCAATGTAGTTCAGAACACCACTATTCCTGAATAGTCAAATCGACAGCTAGATGAGTCTAAAGTTGCCCACCAGCCTTCTACCTCTTCTAACTCTTCCTCCCCTCCTTCCTCTTCGCTTGAGGGAACTGGTAAAGCTAAAAACCAAGTTCCTAAGGAGAAGAAGGAGAAGAAGAAGAAAGAGAAGAAGAAGAAGGAGCCAAAAGCACCTGGGGGCAAACAAGAGTTGTCCAGAAAAAATCCACACACAGCACTGACCGGGCCTAAATCGCCATGTGTCATATGTAGAGGAGACCACTTCCATAGAGATTGTCCCTGTATTCCTCGGATACTAAGGGACTGGTCTCCTCGTTTGCACAATCCGGTGGCATCAACCTCTGATAGCCATGTTGAATGCATACCGTCAACTAGCGAAAGTGAAGTTCCAGGACAAAGAGGGAGAGCTAGATCTCCCTGCAGATTGTGTGAAGGCGATCACGCCATCCACCGTTGTCCCTTCTTAGACGAGGCGAAAAGAGTTTTGGAAGATCGTCCGGTTTCACCGTTACGACTTCCTCCTGGATATAAAAAACTCGTGCCAAGTCCTTCGTTAGTTGAGAATCTAGCTGGCCCACTCAAGTGGTCGGCTGAAGCGTCAGTCATTGAAAATGAACCTACTGAATCCATACCTGACGAAAGTCAAAAGGTCGAGGCGGCAGTTGACCCGGTCTTGCCTTCAGAGGATTCATCTTCGAATGATACCATCACTGAAGAGGATAAGGATGACACCATGCAGATTCTTTTCATCAACACAGACTCCGACGAACAAGGGGGCAACCCTCCCATTTCTTTATCGCAGGAAGGAAGTTCGTCAGAGCGATATCCGGCCGTCTACTCAGTCCCACCACCAAGCAACCTAGTTGTGTCCTTCAACTGGAACTAGCTAGGCAGACCCCGTTTGCCAGCAAGCATACCATTTCGAATTATCGTCCAAATATACAGAATGGTAATGGCTGGCACAATCATTGATGAGGGGGAATCTGTGAGTATCCTTTCCTCTATTGCTTGGAAAGCGCTTGGTTCGCCAACGCTTTTGCCTGAAATGAGAAATCTATCAGGCTTCAATAAAGGAACCAGTCGACCTTTAGGGATCCTCCCCAATGTGCCTCTCACATTGAAAGGGAAGACCGTTCAAATGAACGTGATGGTCGTTCAAGGACCGTTGGATTATAACCTACTCCTTGGACGAGACTATATATATTGCATGGGAGCCATTGTCTCCTCACTCTTTAGAGTAATGTGTTTTCCACACGAAGGAAGAATGGTCAAGCTCGTAGACCAACTTTCATTTCCGGGATCACGCATCGCAAATAGTCATATACCAACCCTAAATGGTCTATTCACGCAAGAAATGTCTCCACCCCCAATCCTTCTTCCCGATGAGCGCGAGTGATTCGGAAAGATGTGACTGGAACCCAGGGGGCATGCATCCTGGTCTGCTTCGGGCAGAGAAAAATTTGGGTATAGAGTAGGTTTCCGCGGGAGAATATGACCAGTCCGTACCCCGTCCGTCTTGGAAGTGGGGTTGTTCTAGAATAGGATTCTTTTGTCAAAGTTATGTGTTTGACGGAACAGGGTCACTTGTTAGGATATTCCGACACATAGGAAATAGTTAAGTTCAACTTGGTCTAGTATAGAGTTAGGTATAGAGTTAGGTAAAGTGTGTTTCTTTACCGTTGTACATTTTGTAACTTACAATCTGACGGTCACGATATGTAGTGATCCGACGGTTCACTCTCTCCTCGGTATTACCGACACTTGATCCGTGGCTTGACACCCGATTGGTCCATGAGTTCTATTTAAAGCACATGGAGGGTCATTGTTCGGGTAATCCATGCATGAGAGAAGCTTATGTAAATTTTCATTCTTTGATTAATAAATTTCCTGTAGTAGCCACGTTGGCGCAGGCCGTGGACTGTTTCCCTCTTTGAGGGTTTTAACCACGTCAAAAATACTGGTGTATTGATCTGTGATCTAGTTGTGAGCGGTGTCCTTTTGGTGTTCTTTCTGAGGAACTTACCCTGTAAATTCCTACATGGTATCAGAGCTATTTGAGGGCCGCGTCCGTTGGTGATCCAAATCTAAAGCCGGTAGAACTGCATCCGACTGCCGTTTCCTAGATCTGTTGTTTCTGACTGCTTTCAGGCCGAGAGGACTGCTTTGTTGTGTTCAGAGCATCTGTTCCAGTGAGGAACCCCTTTCGTTTCACGCGAAAAGGTTTCCGGTAGCCCTAGCTGCGTCATTTTTAAGATCTGGAGGTATACAGTCTTTATTTGCAGTTTACTGTTATTTTCTCTCTGCTTATTTCGGTTTCAGTTTATTTAGCCTTTTTTTTTAACCGGATCTATACCTTTCATTTCTGCGTATGCTCTTTGCCCTGCGACTCTGTGCGATCGGGGAAAATCAGAAACAGAAAGGAAGGATTTTTCTCATGCGTATGCTCTTTTCCCTGCGCCTTAGGGTGATCTCGGAAAATCAGAAACATTGAGAAAAATATTTAGTTTTCGGCCAAAGCTAACTTTGAGCCGCAATGTTCATTTTTTTAAAATATCTAGTTTTTTGGCTAAAGCTAACTTCGAACCATAAGGTTCGTTTTCTTTGCATGTCCGTGTTGGGTTTTGTGTTTTGTGTTTTGTAGGGAAAAATAGCTTTCTCAAGGCAAGCACGCAAACCAAGCCCCCCCCCCCCCTCTCTCTCTCTCTCTCTCTCTCTCTCTCACAAATTTTTTGTATAGATCAATTGGTTCAAAGCTATTTTAAGAGAGTAGAGGTCTTGGGTTCAAGTCTCCATTTTTGTGGGGGCGGATTTTTTCATTCCCGCACATTCGTGCACTTTGCCGGCAACTTCAACAATTTTTTTTCAAAAAGCCATAACTTCTTCATCCGGAAGCCTTTTTCAGAGCCGTTTTTTTTAAAACAGCCTAATTTTCGAGATCTATCCATTGGAACACTTACTTTCAGCATCTTCAGCTTCAATTTTTTTAAAAATGGAAAGTCCATGCCAAGTCATTCTTGACAGCACTAACTACTTCCAATGGATAGCCTACTATTTCTCCTGATCTTAGATTCCATATTGCAGAACTTGAAACTCCTCATGAAGCATTGGAACAAATCACTAAAGTTTTTGGGATTAAAAATGAAATTAGAGCCCATCAACTTGAAAATGAGTTGCTTACATTGGATCCTAATAATTTTTCTTGCATTGAAGATTTCTTGTCCAAATTCAAGACCCTTAGATATCTCTTGGAAGGTGTTAAGGTTAAGAAAGAAGATAGTAACCTTATTTATTCCATCCTTACTAAGTTGGGACCAGCCTACTCTGTATTTGTTTCCACCTTCCATTCTACAAGGGAAGCTTTCATTTGTCAAGGAAAAGACTACAAGCCTCATTCCTTTGACTCTTTTTGTGATTCTTTAATAAGAGAACAAGAAAAACTCTTACACCTTGGTCTTCTTAATCTTGGGAACTCTTCCAAGAAAGCGTTAGCCGCCCAACAGCAACCAAATTCAAAGAATCCTAAGAAGTCATATCCTAAAAAGAATGGTCCTAAACCAAACAAGGGTCCTAAGCAAACTCAGCCTCAAAATGAAAGATCATTTCAGCAAAATGATAAGACCAATAAAAACAAATGGAAGAAGACTGATAGACATTGTAACTTTTGTAATCGAGATGGCCACTTAGAATCTAAATGCTTTAAGAAGATGGAAGCCTTGGAAGCCACAATGAAGAAACATAACATCCATGTGGAGCATTCTTCAACTTCAACTTCAACTTCATCTTCAGGAATGGCACTTTCTGCATGTCGTTGTCAATCATCTCAGTCTGGTTATGCATTAAATGTATCTTCTTCTTCTCATTCTCATGAGTGGCTCATTGATTCTGGAGCCTCTTATCACATGGCCAAAAAAAAGCCATGTTTTCTTCTTTAAATGATTGTAACACCAAAAATATATATGTTGGTGATGATAGATCTCTTAATGTTGTAGGGACTGGAACTGTTCATCTAGACAATGGTCAGTTTAATGATGTATTATGTGTTCCAACCTTATCCTGCAACCTTCTATCTGTATATCAGATAACTCATTCAGGTGAAGGTAAAATTGTTGAATTTTCACCTCATGATGTTGTAATCAAGGATCTAAGAGATCCTAAACAGATTCTAGCTACTGGTATTGCTGATGATTCCACAAGGTTGTATAAGTTTCACAACTTTGGGTCATCAAATCTTCCCTCAGTATTTGTTGCTCATAATGATGAAGTGAGCAAACTTTGGCATGAGCGATTTGGTCACTTAAACTATCGCTCCCTTCAGCATCTATGTAAAGAAAATATGGTGACAGGTCTTCCTATGGTATCTTGCAGAGATGGTGTTTGTTCCGGATGTGTACTCGGAAAACATCATCGGGACAGTTTTGAAAAACGTGTCTCTTGGCACGCCTCAGCCCCTTTATAGCTTGTGCACAGTGATTTATGTGGTCCACTTCCTGTTGCTTCATTCTTTGGCTGCAAGTATTTCTTAACTTTCATTGATGATTTCTCCAGACGCACTTGGGTATACTTCTTAAAACTCAAGAGTGAAGTATTTAACACATTTTTGGCCTTCAAAGCCTTTGTTGAAAAACAATCTGGACATCAAATTCTTAAGCTAAGAACTGATAATGGTGGAGAATATGTTAAAAACACATTCATCAACTTTTGCACCGAAAATGGAATTCAAATGCAACATACTGTTCCATACACTCCACAACAAAATGGTGTAGCTGAAAGGAAAAATCGCACCTTAAAGGAAATGGCTAATTGTATGCTGCAATCTAAAGGACTCAGTCTTAGTTTTTGGGCCGAAGCAATTAATTGTGCAAATTATATAATAAATCGCACTCCTACTAAGGTTCTAAAGAATATCACTCCAGAAGAAGCTTGGAGTTCCATTAAACCAGATGTAAGTCACTTTCGTGTTTTTGGAAGTGAAGCATGGGCCCATATTCCAGATGAAAAGCATAAAGCTTTAGAACCTAAGAGTGAGAAATGTACTTTTGTTGGATATTCTGAAGATGTAAAAGGTTATAGACTTATTCCATTTAAGTCCAAAAATGTTATCATTAGAAGAGATGTAAAATTTGATGAAAATAAATCAGCCTGCGAGCCTAGTCCGGCGGATGTGCCACCTCTTCCTATCTCTTCTACTTTTGAAAACATTTCTTCTTCAGATGATGAAAGTGAGGATGACAATCCTCCCCCACCTTCTCAGGATCCTCAACTTCCAAGATGGGTCCGTGCTACTCGGGATGCAGCAGGTGATCTTGCCGGTGATCCTACAGATCAGCGACGTACACGTTCTCAGTTTGAAAGAGCCTCTTCTTTACTGGCTCAAGCTCCAGTAAATCATGATCCTGACACTTTTGCAGAAGCTTCAGGCCATCCAGATTGGGAAGCAGCTATGAATGAAGAATATCATTCATTATTAGCAAATGATACATGGGATCTTGTTCCTCTACCAAAGGGACGAAAACTTGTTAGATGTAAATGGGTTTACAGAACCAAGTATGGACCAGATGGGAAAGTTGATAAACATAAAGCTCGTCTTGTTGCTAAGGGATTTTCACAGGTTGAAGGCATTGACTACACTGAAACCTTCTCCCCAGTTGCCAAAATGAACTCTATCCGCCTTGTTCTTTCCCTTGCTGCCTCTTTCAAATGGGAAGTCCATCAGATGGATGTTAAATCTGCCTTCTTGCATGGGGACTTGCATGAAGAAATCTATATGGAACAACCCATTGGCTTCATACAAACAGACTCCAGCCTTGTGTGTCGACTTAAGAAATCCCTTTATGGTCTCAAGCAAGCTCCTCGGGCTTGGTATGCCAAAATGGATAGCTTTCTTTTAGAATTTGGCTTTTCTAGGTGTCATTCTGACAATACTGTCTACACCAAGAAAGTGGGCAACTCTCTTATCATCCTTGTTCTTTATGTTGATGATCTTATCCTTACTGGTAGTGATCCCAACCTTATAAACCATGTGAAGTCTAGCCTTAAAAGGAAATTTGAAATGACAGACTTAGGACACTTACACTATTTTCTCGGTCTTCAAGTCTTGCAATCCAAGGAGGGTATTTCCCTTTCCCAGTCCAAGTATGCTTGTGATATTCTTCGTCATTTTCACATGGAAGACTGTAAGCCAGCCCCTTCTCCCTTTCAGTCTGGAGTCAAACTTTCAGTCTCTTGTACTTCTCCTGAAGTTGATGCTACCTTATACCGTCAACTTGTAGGAAAACGTTTGTATCTAACCCATACTCGTCCTGACCTTTCCTTTGCTGTTGGCCTTGTTGCTCGGTTCATGCAAAACCCCCGTGAAAGTCATTGGAAAGCAGCTAAAAGAATACTTCGTTATGTTCGAGGTACAGTTCAGTTTGGGATTCATTACAGTGCCGAAGCAGCTCCTCTATTGGTTGGTTTCACTGATTCCGATTGGGCTGGTGACCCTGATGATCGGAAGTCTACTGCCGGTTATGTCTTCACTCTTGGTTCAGGACCTATTACATGGGCTTGTAAGAAACAGGCTGCCATTTCTCTTTCGTCAGCAGAAGCAGAGTATCGTGGTGCCTTGGAAGCTAGTAAGGAAGCCTTGTGGCTTCGTCAGATCCTATCAGAGTTTGGCTTTGAGTAGCAGCATCCAACCACACTTTGGTGTGATAATCAAAGTGCCATTCAGCTATGCAAAGATCCAGTCCAACATCAGCGCAACAAACACATTGAACTACACATGCACTTCATCAGAAAGCTCATTCATGACCATGTTCTTGAAGTGCAATATTGTTCAACAGATGATCAGGTTGCAGACATCTTCACAAAGGCTCTCACAGAGGCGAAGTTCACTAAACTTCGATATATGCTTGGAGTTCAGGAAGTTGTCACTAAGGGGGGATAGGCTCTAGTGCCTCCTTCCTTCTCCTATTGTGTCATATTTGTAAATCCTTCAATCCTATCCCAAGTTGTTCTTAAGGGGGGATGTTAGGATATTCCGACACATAGGAAATAGTTAAGTTCAACTTGGTCTAGTATAGAGTTAGGTAAAGTGTGTTTCTTTACCGTTGTACATTTTGTAACTTACAATCCGACGGTCACGATATGTAGTGATCCGACGGTTCACTCTCTCCTCGGTATTACCGACACTTGATCCGTGGCTTGACACCCGATTGGTCCATGAGTTCTATTTAAAGCGCATGGAGGGTCATTGTTCGGGTAATCCGTGCATGAGAGAAGCTTATGTAAATTTTCATTCTTTGATTAATAAATTGCCTGTAGTAGCCACGTTGGCGCAGGCCGTGGACTGTTTCCCTCTTTGAGGGTTTTAACCACGTCAAAAATACTAGTGTATTGATCTGTGATCTGGTTGTGAGCGGTGTCCTTTTGGTGTTCTTTCTGAGGAACTTACCCTGTAAATTCCTACATCACTCACCTTTGTTTATCTCAATAGACATTGCCGAAGAAGTGTTTTGTTTGCTCTGTGAATAAGACAATCTTTGGGTAACCTGAAAGAGGTAGGCCCTTCCTGGTAGAACAAATGTTTTACTTGCAAATTGAGAGGTAACCTTGAAATCGTACTTTATGCCTGGGGGAATGCAACCCTTTTTGAGTGCAAGCAAGGGGCGACTATTTATTTTTTTAAATTTTTAGGTCCTCCCTTTAAACCTGTAGGTCTAACCCTTTAAACTCGTAGGATTAGCCGTTTCCGAACTTGCATAAAGAAAGGATCCGGAGCAAAGCTTACGTAAGATCTAAGCTCCCTAAAAAATAGCATCTTCAATGAGACATTCTTATCATATGACTGGGTTAACCGAGCAGTTTTAGCACACAGTTCATGCTCGTTAAAAAATAAACGCAAGATCCGAGCAGTTTTAGCACATAGTTCATGCTCGTTAAAAAATAAACATAAGATCGAGCAAGTGTTTCAATCCGCGTTTAAGCTCGTTAAAAAATGAACTATCCGATAAATAGCCACTGCGATCGTAAATTTATCAGCCATTAAAGCCTTGGTCGTGTTTGCACCGTCACCTCCACTTTTCCATTGGCCGATCATTCACCTCCATTTGATTGTTTACCCCTTTTTGAGGAACAGCTGCGAAGAGTGATTTCACTAAGCCATCCTTGTGACACTGCCGTGATTGGAAAATTCCAAACCTTACCTGGAATCAGCTGCTACCCTGTTTATCACTCGTTCCTCAAACGACGAGTCTTCTTTAAGCTCTTTTCAACTGACTCGTAAAATATGAAAAGATTGCCGAGTTTTGGCCTTCCAGCTCGTTAAAGCGACCGAAGAGCTATCCCTCCTCTAGATTTTAATCTTTTTGGACCTGAGGGATTATTGCACAAAAAGATCGAGCGCTTGTTTAGTTCGGCTCGTTAAAACTATCGAAAATTCATCCCTTTTGTATTGTTTTATACTTTTTCGGACTTAAGGGATTAGATGACGAAAAAGGAACTTTGGAGTTATCTTTACGTACCTTTTCAGACTCTCTAAAATTGAAAAGGACCGAGTTATCTTTGTCGTTAGACTCGTTAAAAGCATTAAATAGCGACAAACTTGTCTTTAGACGAGAACGAGTTTCACTATCGCTAGGCTCGTTGAAACATAGCGATGGGCTTGCCCGAAGGGCAGGTTATAGAACAAGCATATGTTATCCTCCTCAAGCTTGACAAAAATAAAGAGGTACTGGTCAGCAATGACTGGGGAAAAATTGGGAGAAACTCAAGAAAACTTTGATGGTAGCAGGTCGCTCTTGAACATGACACTTTTCCTCCGTACCACAATCGGGTTGGGTTGTTTCATTCACCGGTCACATCACCATGGTCTCGCCATACCATCCATATTTGGGGTAATGCTACCGATCCATCACATCAGTGTCGCCATATGTTCAAGAGAAGTCGTTCAGAAAAGTCAACCGTGTCCCATCCACTGCCATACATTATCCTTCATCCTTTCATGACACCCACCCTGAATCATATGTCACAGATCGTTTTCACCTCCATCAAAATCATTAGCTCCGTTCCGTGTCATTGATGTGGGATACATTAAGGCCCTCCTTTGACAGATCGCTTCTTGTCGACATCAGCTCATTATCCAAGAAGTTGATCTAGGAACAACCCCTTCAGTACTTTGAAGCTTGCATGCTTCAATGGCAAGTTTCTCACTTCCGGCGACAGGTATACATCAATGACCTTCGACCGAAAGATTTTGCGTGGTGTTCGACGCCAAGTCCTTTATTCACACCACGTGAAGTGTACTGTAGTACCTTGAGGGTCATTATCATTATCGGTGATTCCTCTCGCGCTTGTTAACGGTTTACCTCATTGACCGGTAATCAAGCGATGTCTTTCCATGTTCGACTTCAGAACATTTCTCACATGGATCGACTTGTACTTAGAGTGAAGATCGAACGAGTTTTGAAGACCCCGGATCTAGTTTCATCCATCCGGGCTGCGATATATATTCAGGAAAGATAAAGACATTGACATGTACATCATTGCAACAGATAATCATCCTATCCAAAGGATGATAATTTCATCAAAAATTATCAGTCTACCATCAGACGATTGTCTGTTCTATGTACAGAAAAATGAATTTATAAAGCTGAGCATGGGAATGCCCGCCTCAGCTAGATCATGAAAGCAGTATGAAAAATAATGTATTGTATTGTATCTTATTACAGGTCTCCTCCCAGCATTGGATGAACTTCGGATCCTCCTGATAAAGCATTTCAGCCGATAAACGGCCTCATACTTTAGGGGGCAACTGTTATAGACATTTTTGTGCCTTACAGCATTGAGCATGAAATGTCCATAATCTAAGGGATCCAAAGTCCCTAAACATGTTGTTCCTACCCCTAGAGGAACAAGGCTAACAAACCACAGCAATTCACAGAAGTTCTCCACCAGAAACTGCTCAAAAACAAGTCAATTCAGGATCATTTCAGTGGCTCCACTAGCTGTCTGCGCTGAATGTCAAAGCCAACACTGGCTACCTGCGCTGAATGTCAAAGGCAACACTGGCTACCTGCGCTGAGCGAGAGTGGACATGTGGCAATTTCATTTCTCAAGGTGTCAGAACCCAGGAAGCTTCCAAAATAACACTTGCCCCAGGGAATTCGACTGGTGATGAGTAAGAGGTTCCAAATCTCCAAGTGGAAGCAAGAACCTCCAAGTGGAATCAAGAACTGACAGAGGGAGAGGACACTAGTCAGATCTCAAGCTGACTCATCCTCTCCCCAAAAATCTATATATGGATCTCTCCTCCATGAGATCTAGAGGCTGGAAGTGGGTATTTTGCAGAGAATTGCTGTTGGTTTGAGATTAGAACTATTGGGTGATTTGCTTTGAAGGAGGTGAAGAAGGGATTCCTTTTGCTGGAAGGTGATGCTGGATTGGGCCTCACTTGGTTGTATCTCTTCCTGAACTTTATTTCTTCATCAATAAAACCATTTGAGTTTCTCCTATATGCATGTATATCAATGATGTTTTGTTGTATTTGCATATTTAGTTTATTCTAATCCTAAACTAGTTATGAATGTAAATCTATGCTTTTTGTAGTTTCCCTCTCTTGTGATTTTACAGGAACTTGGTGTAGCTGGGCCAGTGAAGGAACAAGCAGCGGGAAGCAAACAGAAGAGAGTGAGATCAGATCGACAAACTAGCGGAAGACATCGGTTAGTTACATCCTTCTCCTCTATTTACATTTCGTAAAGGAGAATACTCAGATAGTTTTGTCTTGTTTGTTGCTAAGGCACTATCACTCCTTAGAGTGGGATAGGGGCATTCCGTGTCGGATACTTTTCCCAACAACAGTTACCCCTCACATTGGTGTTGCTTGTTACCTCCTCACTTTTAGAGGTAATTCGAGGAGTATTTTCCTTCACTAATAGACATCACAAATAGTGATCATGGTGATAACATTCAAGATTTTCCACACACAACTTCCCATAGATGATTATTACATCATGATTTGTTAAATCATCCGACGATTATGGTGTGTAACACACATGAGGTATGTGTCCATCGTTTCATATTAAGTGTTTATGCCCAATATATTCGACATGAAAGTAAGGATCATGACTTCAATTAGATAATGAATTATGATGCTTGGAAGTTATGCATTTTGCCTTATCTTGCATTGGTGGTTGTTATGCCTCATTTTAACAAGGGAAACCATAGTAATGTTTTGGGTGAGTGGGGAAGTTTGGTGGCATGGTGTCACCGTTTTTGATGGCCTGGTTAAGTTTTAATTTATGGGTACTTTCATGTTGCTCAAGTAGTTCACATTGTTAAAGGAAATTCACATCTTCTAAAATACTGGTCATGTCTTCTAATGCATTTTGGGGATATTTATGGACACTTAGACATCTCCTTAGCATGCCATGTGGAAGGGTATGGAATTCCCTCTTAATTGTTCAATTTTTAGATGATTCTTACATGATTTAGGAGTTGGTCTACACTTGGAAATACTATGGTGACCATGGGGGAGTGTTGACTACTTAGAAGGGTGATGTAGATGATGTGTCACTCGATATATATTAACTGATGTGGAAATTCCTTAAATGAAGTATTTTGAAGAATGATGACCTTGAAATAAGGATCATTTCATTATATTTTTATGTGTCTTTGTTGGAAGGGGGTTTAGTGACCTCCATTTTGGCTTGTAGAGATATATCTCATGCTTCATGGAGTGCCTTGACCTAAGGCATGACATTGAGAATCCATTTAAGACATCATTGGGAGTTATTGGACCTTCATATTTCTTGATTTTTTGAGCTTTTTTCATGGATCCACCACTTTATAGAGTGTTATCAACCTTCCCTTGAGTTCGTTACATCAAACAAGGATGGATGTTAGGCATATTTTGACTTTGGGGCTACTTCATCACAATTTGAGGCTCGGACCATGGAGGGAGTTGAGCATTTTGCATCATCTTGAAGCCTTTGGAGGCTAGACGTTGTCGTGGCGGAAAAACTCGTTTGTGCGGACACAACTGACCTCCCTAGGAGTCTAAACTCTCTAGCGACAAACAAGACAAAATGGAGTGATCTTTCTCTAAATATACCTTTTAAAACATGAAAACTACAAGTGTTTAGGCTTACCTTATTCCAAAACGCGGTTGTTGTAGTCCGTCCTTGCCGATCCGGATGAGCTCCTCCTTCAAGTCAATTCCTGCAACCACAAACAATCAAACAATTACCAAGCACTTGCATTTCATATAATAAAACATATATTCAACATGCAGACCAAGGAACACATGAAATAACTCATTAACACAAGCTATTGAGAAAAATAAACCAGTTTGTATTAATAACGAAACAAAGAAACTCTTACAACCTGGCCTTGGTGTTGTGCAAGTTCCTCCCAGGGTCCATCAAGGGTTTTCCTCTACTTTGACAAAGCTCACCCACTTCCAAGTAGAATCAAGCAAAGACAATCTCTCCTCACAAGGTTCTAAATGGGAGTCCTAATTCCTGCAGCATTTACCCAAAGAAAATGTATAGCTCCAACCTCTCCTCCCTCTGGCTCAATGTCTTTATTTATAGTGCTGTAAAGAGGTTATTCAGGTCCACCATCAATGGGATAATCCCCCTCTTTGGGTGGGATAGCTCCCTTATTGATGGGATAAGTTCCTCCTTAATAGAGATACATGAACCAACTGGAGGCGCATCCAATTCATCAAACCGACCTCTAGAAAGTTCTAGAAGTAACCACAAGTAACTTTTTTAAGATGAAACTCGCGCATTTTGCCTTTTACAGAAGGACGCACCTGTCCCTTAACATACAGAGCGTCCAAGGACGCACCTTTTGTGAACATTGTGAGCGTCCCCGCAGGTAAGGCTTGAGAGAACCTGCGTCCCCAGAGATAAACACATTTTTTACAAGACTTTCTCTCTTCTTTGAGTTCGAGATGGATAGCAGAGGCATAAGACTTGCCTAAGAGGGTAGCATGACTATTGATTGAGCCATACTAACTGTAAATAGTCATGGTGACATTTTTTAGTGTAACAGATTGCCCCCTAAAGTGCGAGGCCTGGAATAGATTTAGGGTTTTGTAATTCTAGGAAGGGTGAAGCGCTTTATCATTTCAAGGATTGTCTTGTGGATGACCTGGTTGGAACCTGCAATTTTCAACACAAAATACATGGATAAGATTATATCATCACTGAGGTAGGCATTCCCATACTCAGATTCAAAACTTTAACTAATGGACTAACTATTCTGATACAGGAATGATCTTGCAGTACATCATTTTTATAGACTTTTGTAGACACAGTATGGACGCAGCCATCTGTTTATGATTAGTCTACATAGATAATGAATACAAAACTCCTCGCAGCCTGGATGGTAGAAACTAGATCCAGGGTCTTCACTTCTACTTCCCGAATTGGTACGATTCTAGCCATGTGATTAAATGATTCGATGTCGAACATGTTAGAAACCACTTGATTACCAGTCGATGATGTAAACTGTTAACAAGCATGAGAGAGACCACCAGTAATGTCAATGGTTCTCAAAGTACCAAGCACAACCCGTGAAATGTGAATAGATGTTTTGATGTCGAACACTTCACGGAATCCTTTGATCGAAAGTCAATGATGTAAACTGACGTCAAAGGCGAGAAACCTGCCATTGATGCATGCAGACTTCAAGCTACTGTTGATTCCTAAGTCATCTTTCTAGATAATGTGTCGATGTCGATAGAAAGCGACCCGTTGCAGGCAAGCCCACAACACGAAATCATTGTTCAAGTTGAAGAAATGTTGCTGTAAGGACTGACTCAGGGATGGTCAAATGGATGACAAGTATTTTGCAGATGAAAGTTTTTCTTGCAGACCTCTTGAACACATAACGACACAACAGATGGATTGGTGACGAATAACTCAAAGTTAATCCCCGAAACCCGGTTAAAGATTTTCAAAGTGGTTTGGTCAACTGTGAGGTAAAAGATTTCCCAACCCAGGTGAATGAAAAGTGTCGTGTTCAAGAGTGGTAATAAAGTTTCTTCTGAGACAAAAGGTGACAAACAGGTTCATTCTTCTCTCTTTTCCCCCACCATTTCTGGCAAGTACCTCTTTATTTTTAACAAGCTTGAGGAGGATAACATATGCTTGATTATAAGCTCATCCTTCGGACGAGTCCAACCTAGTTTAAATTCGAACCCTAGGAAGGAGTGGTTCGTTCCTGTTTGTAATTGAACAGGTCCTCTACTGTAAGAGTTTAACGAGCCCAGTATAGGAGAAACTCGGCGTTTTTCAATTTTAGAGAGTCTGAAAAAACTAAAGGAGACTCCACGTTGAACTTTTTCGTATATTTGTGTCCCTCAAGCCCGAAAAAGTATAAAATAATACCTGGGGGAACCGCTTGATCTTGCGACCAAGGAGTACTTTCATAATAGTGTCGTTGACCTGAAAAGTAAAAAGCGATCAAGGACACGTCGTTTTATTTCCGTATCGAGTTTGAAACGACAAAAACCCGGCAATCTTTTCCTGATTTTACGGTCAGAAAAGAGCTATAAGGGGACCGTCTTTTAATTCCGTTTTAACGAGTGTAAAAGAAACGCTCGACAATCTTTTCATGTTTTAGGAGTCTGAAAAGGGCTTAAAAGAGAACTCCAAGGTTTCACTTTTTCGTAAGTTTTAACGAGTTCGAAAAAATGATAAAAATGTACTCATATGGCCGACTTTCAATTTAATTTACGAGCAGGAAAAGACGGAAAGAACTCGGCATTTTCATTTGTTTTACGAGAATGAAAAATAGCAAAATAATCTCGAGATTTTCATGAGTTTAACGAGTCTTGAAAATAACTGAAATTGACTCGAGCTAGGTTTCATTTTTACAAAAGCTTGAAACAGAGTAAAACTATGCTTCATGGTAGTTTCATTTTTACACAAGCTTGAAACAAAGAGAAAACTGTGCTTCATGCCCCCTAAGCATAACTGCTAGAGCGCATGCCCCTCAACTTCATTTCATTCAACTAAGCACAAGCTGGATGGAATGAAGGTTCATGAACGAGATCATTTGAAAGACTCGACCTAAAACTGAAATAACTAACCTAAATATACAACTTAACATTTATGAGATCTAGTCAATCTCTCGACTCAAGTAGAGGAGGATTTGTTTCATTTTTAAACGAGCTTGACACAGGAAAAGAACTATGCTCGGATTTGGTTTCATGTTTACGCAAGCTTGAAACGAAAAACTATGCTTGTTATAAGTCCACATGCCCCCAGCATAATGACGCAAATCAAGGTACATGCCCCCCAAGCTTCATTGCATTCAATGAGGTGGATGGAATGAAGCTTTACTTTCAAGATCTTGGAAAGACTCGTGGGAGTTGTTTCATTTTTTAGTGAGCTTGACACAAGACAAGGAACTATGCTCATAACTACTTTCTACAATCTACCTAACAAAAAAATATACTCTAAAAAACCTTGATTCATTTTTTAACGAGCTTGACACAAGACAAGGAACTGTGCTCTAAAAACCTTGATTCATTTTTTAATGAGCTTGACACAAGACAAGGAACTATGCTCTAAAATCCTTGTTTCATTTTTTAACGAGCTTGACACAAGACAAGGAACTATGCTCAAAAAGTTCGCATGCCCCCAGCATAATGATGCGAAATGAGGTACATGCCCCCCAGGCTTCATTGCATTCAACCGGCTGGATGAAATGAAGGTTTACTTTCAATATTTAACTTGAAAAGGGAGTTGTTTCATTTTTAAAGAGGTTGACACAAGAAAAGAACTATCCTCATACCTGATTCATTTTTTAACGAGGTTGACTTAGTAACAGGAACTATCCTCAAACCTGATTCATTTTTTAATGAGGTTGACTCAGTAACAGGAACTGTCCTCAAAATCCTACTTTCTACAATCTACCTACATATCCTAAAATCTACCTGATTCATTTTTTAATGAGGTTGACTCAGTAAAAGAACTATCCTCACGCATCCAGTTTCATTTTTTAACGAGGTTGATACAGGAAAAACTATCCTCGTGCACACTGATCATGGCTTCCAACTGGAAGAAAGACATGTCAATGGACACACCTTGATCATGGCTTCCAAGAGGTCTTCATCAGAAGGAAGAATAGTTTTTTGGAAGGAACACACGTCAAGGGACTCAAAAGGGATAAGAACATCGTGTTCAAATAATCCCATAGAGTTTTCCATGTCAATTACCAGTTGCCATATGGGACCAGTTGCCACATAATTAACCCGTGGCAGGGTAGATAATTAACCCGTGGCAATTATCAACTAATGGATCATCAACCTGGGTGACACGAGTTTCACTCTCCAATGGAAGAGTGTGATTGACTGTACTTGAAATTAAATCAATCACTCCGTCAGTTGACGGTAGGTTGGGAGAAAGTTTACGGTAACCAGTTGGAAATTTTTGCTGTGGAACAGTAAGTTTTTCCAACAATGTTGAGGCTTCATCCATGTGAGGGCAAATGTGAGTTTGATGACTCCCTTTGCATAACTTACAAGGAAACCTAACTTTACCCTTTTTCCCAGGAACCTGACTATCACTGGTTGATGGATCAACAGAAAGTTGATGAGATTTTTCTGACCATACTTCCAAGACCTTTGGAATTCCAGGACAATTGACAAGGAAGTGGTCACCCTTACAAAGCTTGCAAGGGTATTTGGGTTTACGGTGCATGTCGGAATTTTGACCACGATGGGACCAGTTGCCACATGGGACCAGTTGCCACATAATTAACCCGTGGCAGGGTAGATACCACTTTAGAATCAGGAACATTTAGGGGTGTCATATTATTGGTAGTTGAAACAAGACTAGGGAACGAAAGCTGGTCTACAGTCACAATACTTCCATTGTGAGGGAAAGACATCACGCGAAAGAGTGTCGATACGACAGCTTTCATTGCATAAACATAGTCTCGCCCAAGGAGTAAATTGAAATCCAAAGGACCTAGAACTACCATAAGATCGATACAGACAGTTTTACCTTCCAAGGTAATAAAAAACTTAGGAAGGATCCCTAAAGGTTCACTAATGGTTCTGTTAAAAGCTTTCAGATTCTGCGTAATAGGCGCAAGCTGAGGGGAACCCAAAGCTTTCCAAACAGTTGAGGATAAAATACTAACAGAAGCACCTTCATCTACCTGAGTACGATGTATGTCCCTACCATCAGCCTTGACAACGATTTGGAAAGGGATGGAGGAAGGAAGACGAGGTTCTGTCAGTCTATTCCAATCAAAGGAAAAGACCTCAGTGCTTGGAGGGGGTTCCATAGAAACAGGTGAAATGCCCCCTGGCATAGAAGAATCTGATGTAACAAGAAGAACCTGAGCGGTATGAAGTTCACTTTCGAAAGGGAAAGTGGGATCGACCGAATGTGAAATTGAATCGACCACTTGATCAACTAATGGATCATCAACCTGGGTGACACGAGTTTCACTCTCCAATGGAAGAGTGTGATTGACTGTACTTGAAATTAAATCAATCACTCCGTCAGTTGACGGTAGGTTGGGAGAAAGTTTACGGTAACCAGTTGGAAATTTTTGCTGTGGAACAGTAAGTTTTTCCAACAATGTTGAGGCTTCATCCATGTGAGGGCAAATGTGAGTTTGATGACTCCCTTTGCATAACTTACAAGGAAACCTAACTTTACCCTTTTTCCCAGGAACCTGACTATCACTGGTTGATGGATCAACAGAAAGTTGATGAGATTTTTCTGACCATACTTCCAAGACCTTTGGAATTCCAGGACAATTGACAAGGAAGTGGTCACCCTTACAAAGCTTGCAAGGGTATTTGGGTTTACGGTGCATGTCGGAATTTTCCTCAACACAACTAACACTTACAGCCATGGTTGGTTGGTTGACTTCTTTCTTATCTTGCTTCTTCTTCTTCTTCTTCTTCTTCTTCTTCCCTTTCTTCTTCTTCTTAGCCTCCTGGTTACTAACATCAAGGCTTTTACCAGGCGAAGAGGAAGAAATGGAGGAAGAAAAATTAGGCGAAGAAGGTAAAGGGTCAACAGAAGGTTGGTGATGTTGAGATGGTGAACTCTGTTGAGGTGAAGCATCCGGTTGAGATGGAAAAATTGGAGTATTTTGGGCCAACGAAGTTGAAAATAACCATATCGGTAAACCTATTGTAAATCCAGGTAATGACAAAGTAGCCATATAAGGAGGACCAACATTTCCAAAGTAAGGAAAAGTACTAGGATTCTCATTAGGAGGGGTTCCTAGGTTGATAAATTCCGGAACATTTGCCATTATATTCAACTTCAGTGAATTTTATTAACAATTTAAAACTAAAATTAACAATTCACAATTCACACTTAACAACTAAAATTCACAATTCACACCTATGGTCTCTAAAAGTAAAAACAAACAAATTAACACGCGCTATCAAATCTAGGAGTCAAACCACACACAAACAGTAAGCTCTCCGGACCGAAAACACTAGTTGGTGATGAAGCCCAACCTCGCAGAATTCAGTACAGAAATGGCGGGTGGAACAATTACCCCGGCAACCTGCTTAATGAATAGACCGGCACAAGTTCCTCCACTTTAACCGTCTCGAAGTGAAGTGAACCCCCCGGAAAATCCAAGTGAGTATAACCGACGTCTGCTCCAGGTACAGTGGGACCTTCCCTCCACCGTCACCTCGGTAGAACCCTAAAGATTATGGTCACTAAGGTCACCAACAGTAACAAATACACCTGGGGGAACAGTCTAAACTCCGACAGCGCGCAAGGGCAGAGTAGCAAGCTCAATCCCCTTACCGGCTCCTTGACAACAATCCAAGGTTTACCGATAAGTGACCCCTGGCTCCTCGACAATGGTTAATCCAAGGTTTACCGTTTGTAATACGTACTGTCTGGCGTCGTTCCCAACGAGGGGGGAATGATCCCCTCACTGGTTCGGACACGAGCTCGTGCTTCTCCTTTAAGAGGAGCTTTCCCAGAGTGCAATTGAAACAATTGGATTTATTCTACTCAAGATAAACTATCTGTTTGGTTTTGTATTCTTGGAGAGTTAAGTACTCACCTACTCCAAGACCCTAGCCTAAGCTATGTTGGTGTTTCAGAGCCCTAGAAATGTAAAAATTACTAGATGAATTTTAATTAAGCGCTGTGTTATTAAGGCTGTTATTACTCAAATGGGTAAATGGAGATGAAACCAATGGTGTTATGACCCGACTCAACTGAATGCAATCGAATATGATAATGCAATCCTTTCAATTCGATGAATCCTAACTAGAGTAAGGAGAGAGTTTCCATTCACTTCCAACAATGCAAAAAATTGATCATTAAGAGAAAATTTAACAAATTCTCTAATGCACTAATTTCATCAAGAAAAACTAATGCAAATCAATTCCAAACCAATTTTTATTTTTATTTTTGTGTAAATTCAAATCAAAGAAAGCTGATCTAAATCTACGATTGATTTTTCAGAATGTAAACTATGCAATTGTAATCTACGCACAATTCACATGAAAAGTATGCAAATGTAATCTATGCACATTTTTCATTCATATTCTGAAACTGAGAACTCTAATTATGCAAATGTGATCTATGCAAGAGAATTCTCAAACACAAGATGATTCTAATGTAATCTAAGAACCAATCAAGTGCAAGTCGAGAAAATTGGGTGAGAGTTCCAAAGATCAAAAAATAAAAACACTCAAAGGCGATTAACACTCATACACAATTTAGAGGGTGTGCCATACTTGGATTTCTGGAGCAAGAAGGCAAAGGAAGAGCAGTAAAGTGCAAGAAGGAATCAGAATAAACAACTACATTAGATTTTCTTGCAGATACTGAGTTGCATGTATTATTTCTTCACTAGTTTTGGCATGCATGGCATATGCATGTGGTTTCTTAGTTTTGATCTATGATTGACATGGAGGATTGCCTGGATTGATAATGGATTTCCTAGCCTTGCCATTTCCTGGATAGCCATGGTGATTGTGGGTTTACTTTCATTGTCTGTTTTTTGGTTAGTTCTCATGTTTCCTGAACTTGGGTTAAGTTATTAGACTTGGAAGCCTTGGTTAAACAAACACTCTAGAAGCCCTATAATAACTTGGGTTGAGTTACTAGTCCTGGAAGCCTTGGTTGGAAAAACACTCTGGAATCCCTTGGCGGGTTGAGTTACTAGTCTTGGAAGCCTTGGTTGGACAAATGCTTTGGAAGCCCTGTATAAGTTGTGGGTTGAGTTACTAGTTCTGGAAGCCTTGGTTAGACAAATGCTCTAGAAGCCCTGGAAGGCTTGGATGGAGACCAATATGATCATGGTTTTTTGATGTCTGATAGTGAGGTGGAATCACTATTTCATGGGTTGAGGTGGATGGCCTGTGGAATCCCTAGATGAGTTTTGATTGATGTGTTCTATGAGATCCCACATTCATTCTTGGAATATGCATGGGGGTGAATGACTGAAGAGAGATTTGGCTCAACCATTCTACGGTCGGGTGGAACGTTGTAGTCCCATCTCCAGTTGGTTTATTGCATTCATTAATGAGAAATTCATTCCTTTGATTTTCTTGTGTAAAGGTACTGATATATATATATATATATATATATATATATATATATGGATTTTGATGGCTGATATGTTTATTATATTTATGTTCCTATTATGCTAGTTATATGCACATTTTATGACATCAATTATGTATGGCTCTCAACATGTTTTTACTTGTATATGAATGGATAATGTGTCTATGAATTAATAGATGAATATGAAACAAATGGCATGAGGGAACAATGCTTCATAGCGATTCTCAGATAAGTATGAGATCCCTACACTTAATTATGTTTTTTACACCTGTAGGTTACATGTTAATGATATGTTTGATGAAATGACTGTCATGGCTAGTAGGTGTTTGGTTAATATTGGGTGCTAATAGGTGTCTTTAAAACTCCTAATTGCCTCACATTAATTATCAACCCAAGAAAGTCCTTTTATTCCAAGAGGGTACACAATATGTGCAAGCTATGAATCCAAAGAGTAATGCTTTCTAAAATGAAGTACAAACCTTTGATACAAGAGTAAATAGATGCATTTATAAAACTCAACTTGCAACTATTAATGTAAATACTACATCTAAGCATCAATATTTAATCTTCAACAGAAATCGTAATCAAATCTCAAACAAGCAATTGAATTGATAATAACATCAATCGAGAGTGTAGTAGCATTAACCGATCTCTTCTAGCTGATTGTATATAAATCACACTCAATCTCAATTATGCGATTCAAATGGAAATGATGTCAAACAAGAGTTCAGTAGTATTAACCAATCTATTTTAGTTGATTCAACAAGATTCAATGCATTAACTGATAATCAATTTAATCTACAGTAACCATAAATGGAATCAAATGACAAAGTTGCGAATCACATAAGGAAGGTAAGCTAACTTCAATACAGGAAATCGGAAAATAACAAATAAGATAAACTCATAGAGAATGGAAAACATCAAACCACTCAAACTTGCATAAATTAGAAAATATAACACAAAGGGGTAGCAGTTTGATCCACCAGAGGCCGGGCCCTTAGCCACCAATGAATATTGCTAAGCTACTTCAAAGAATACGAATGAATAGTAACGTAAATTTTGTATTAACCATTGAAGTCAATCCTCATTACAATACAGTCATGTCCCTCAAAAGAACCAGTCTGTAAATTAAAATTACAATTTGAAATAAACAGAGATCGATTGATTGATTCCATTTTCCCCTACAGTTTTCACTTTTATACTCAAAAAGGGTAAAAGATAAATGTGATCCCTCAGTTTTCACTTTTATACTCAAAAAGGGTAAAAGATAAATGTGATCCCTCAGGATCAGGAGATCCTGAGGGATTCACAACTGAATGCTATCTTCTAACATTCTTCTTGTTTAGCGTTGATCCTCCTGATTCTTCCTCTGGTTTGACTGCAACCGATGTGCCTTATTCCTCCTTTGTTAGTTTACGTTGTTCCGTATCTAGGGAACAAGAACTGTTCCTTTCGTTGTATTTCTGCATAAAAAGGATTAAGAGTTAGTTATGGTGGTTAAATCTTAATCAAGAGTAGTTCGTTCATTTCTTATCATAATCCATCAATATGTTAGTGTATCAAGGTATGAAAGAGATAAGAAAAGAGGAAAAAAGCACTGTAATTGAGAGTAAATACATACCCATTGCATAACTCAACATACTCCCTTGCTTACCCTGTTTCATGGACTTCTGAAAATTAAATAGTTCTTATGCAATGCAGTTAAAGAGTAGGCTGGAGATAAAGCTTCAAAAATTGGCCTAAAGCCATGATGTTGAGCCAGGAGCACAAAGGCAAGCCTTTCTTTTCCTTTAGGAAACTCATAGTCAACCCGATACCCTTCGGGAGGATACCAAATAATGGGACTTCGAAACTGGAATCCTGACCAATAAGGTCCTTCTCTCAAAGTAAGATTGTGTTAGGTGATCATTCGGGCTGCAGCAGCTTTAAAATTCCTATAATTAAATGGTTCCCTTTCTTTCACACTAATAGTGGAGGTCATCCATCTGAGCTTAGATTAAAGTTTAATCACACCCTCTTGTGTCATCATCCTTTTATTATTGGCAAACATTTGTAAAGGGTTTTTAGGTTCACCCCTCACCCAAAATCCAATCCATGTTCCTGTCTTTGAAATGCATTATAAGCTTTAAACCATTTGAGTTGGTTAACTGCAAACGAGATAAAATCATGGAATTGAACATCTCCAACAAAAGGATTAGGGTTATTTTCCACCTTGTTTTCTAATATGAAATTGTGCAGGTAGAACTCACAAAGAAGCCTCTAGACCTTTACACCATGTTGCTTGCAGCAATTTATAAAATCTTCAATTGTCCCTAATTCAATTGGTTTACCAGCTCTTACGGCTTTGATTTTCAATAACAGGTACCGTTCTAATAAGAACAAGGCATAATTGGTGGCGGGAGACCTACATGTCAGGACATCTGAATATAGTGAGCAGATGGTGTTTGTCTGACTCATGACTCTGTCTAGCTTGAATTTTACCTTCTCCATCTTTTCTTCCACCTTTCTATACCTGTCAAAGGTCTCGCTCTCCGTTATAGTTAGTTCCCTAAGTTGTTTCTTCAGCTCTTGATACCTCTGTAGGGAAACTATTTCTTGTTCATATCGTTCCAAAGTGAGCCAGGCTTGTGCCAATTCCTCCTGAAGATTTAGTAAAATAGGGTCGTGGTGCGTCAGAATGTCTTTGGCTTGTATGTCCATTTGAGTGCCTATGCTACAAGAGGGGATACCCTCTATCTGAGTGTCTGTGCTACAAGAGGGGATATCCTCTGTCTATACTTATTTATTGTGGGAGGTCCAAACCTCTGTTTGAGCAGCTACATCTACTAAATCTGCATGCAATCTCGCTTGAGTGGCGAATTTTCGAGTAGATATGATCTCAATTTGAGTCCCTATAGCCCTACCTTTGCATAATTCCATTTGCACGGCCACATTGACTAACTTAGGGGTATTGTTCGGAGTTTTCCTCATTGTAATCTCCTTTGTTTTTCGTCAGATCCTCTTGAACATCTTACGAAGCTTCTAGTGTTCTTTTCTTAGCTTCTTCAACTTTGTTTTGGCTCCGTGCTTCTTCTGAGGAGTAACTAGTTTGCTACTAGTCTCGCTAATAGCCTTTGTCTATGGAGAGCCTGGTTTTTCACCCTGGCTTTGCTCCAATAAGACCGTGTCTCCAGATTGATTATCAGACTCTCGAATAACCTCTGTGTCTGCTTCCTCTTCTTGGCCTGTGACCTCTACGTCTAGACCTTCTTGTTGTTGATCATGGCTGTTTTCCACTGGGAGCATGTCACCAGATTGGTTCTATGACCCCTAAATAGCCTCGTATCTTCCTCTTCTTGGTTTGCATCTTTTGGGGAAGGAAGAATTCCGGTATAACCAGAATTCCCTGGAGATTGGGCTTCTCCTAAGTTAGGATTAAGTGGTTCTTTAGGCTGCATGTAGATGTTCATATTGGCCAGGACCTGGGCCATCCCTGCCTTGAAGTCCTGCAAAAGATCGTCTTGAGAACTCATATTTGGTGTTGGAGGAGGCCCCCCTTCATTTTCTCGTTCATCATCAGAATGCCCTGCTCCTTCTTGCACTGAGTCGGGTCTATCTCCTCCCTCAGGTTCTGATTCAGGCTTATTTTGTCTTTCTGACTCTGGTTGCAAGTCTTGCATATTTACCAGGATAGATGATTTTGTTGGTTGACTAGCGTTGCCTTGAGGATTTTCAGACATTCCCTGTACTGGATTGAACCTTGCAGATCATATACGTTTGTGAGGTCTGCTTCTTGATGGGGTAGTCCTTTTTCTTTTTGGAGCAAGGTTAGGTGCTGGCACGTTTTCACCTCTTTCAAGGGCCGAAATGATATCCTTCCATGTTGATTGTTGTTGGGCGAGGTTGTGACTAACTATTAATCTGATCAGAAAATGGTGGCTAACTATTGTCTCTAGGTGTTGAGACCATCTCAGCCTCTCGGCAGTGTCATGCAATAATGAATTCAACAGTGCAGGCAAATTAACAGAGCATTTTTGTCTTAAGAATACTAAAATTTTGAGTTGTCATGGCCTTACCACATCCCGACACCCATCGCAGGTGATATAGTTCTGCACAATTCATGCCAATTCTCCCCATGGCACCCTAAGAGAAGTTGGCCAAATGCCTTTTCCTTTCTTGATTAGCTCCTGTCCTTCGTCCCTAAAAATCTCCATAGCGTTTTGCAACTTTAGTCGCTTGTCAGCCCATACAAGTCCTTTTGCCGACAGCCCAGACACTTCTGCTATCATAGCATCTTTTATGGTGATTTGTCTACCTATCACCAAGGATTGTACATTCTATAAATGTTGTATAAATTGAATGGCGATTTCCTCATTGGGGGGTTGAAATCTTGTAAAATATGTTGTCCATCTTGCACGAGCTAGAATTTCCAGGCTCCATTAGAGATAGCCAATATTAAAGGTCTCGTTGCACTGTTTTACCTCCCATGATTCTTGACTTTGTCCTACTCCTGCAAATGATTAGTGTAGTGGAGAAAACATAGCAACGAGCAGATCCAAGAGATGGAACAACAAGTAGTTGTAAAAGCTCTATTAGGTGATGTTTTATAAAAATAAATATTGTTAAATCGAGGACTGTTATAATGCCACACGCTCTGTGATTATGGGATGTCGTATTATCCTACAAAATCAAATAAAACAATGACAACGCATGCATGAGTGTACTGGAGGTCCCTGCCCCCTCTCAAAATTACAGGTCACCTATGACCGAATGGACGAAAAGATGACATTCTCGCGGTGAAGTACAAGGGTGATGGATTGGGCAGTAAAGGTGGCAGAGTACGTATATTAATGAAAGGATCGTAAAAGGATATTGGAGTAATGAAGACGAGGCATGTAACAAGAATTATTAATGAGTGATAAGATGTCGTGAGGTGATGTGATAAGTAAAAAGGACAGCATGCGTAAGAGATGATACCTTACCACCATTATTCCACTTGAAAATGATGTGATTGATTTAGAAAAAAATTAACTCATGCATCAAGGTTCAAGGTAAGGTAAGTTAGGGAAATAATCTCTCTATAGAAAAATAGAAAAATAAGAAGAGGGCATTGTAATAATTATTGATGTAGGAAATAAAACTTCAATACCATAAGCAGAGCTGCTGCTGCCTGCAGGCGTCCATAGCCTTGACAGAGTTGCTTTCTAACCCTTAGGAACCAGGATCCTCTATGTATAGTTGGGGAAGTGTATTATGATGTCCACAGTAGAGATCAATGTGCTGGCATGGTGACCAGATGCACACATTTCCATTCACTGGGAAGTAGCGAAAGTGGTTAGGTCAGCTTGTGATGAGACCTCCTGTTCCAAGGATTTTGTTTCTTGATGCATCCATTGGATCATATCCTTGGTGTGGTGGCCATAGTGGGAATGCCACTTCGCCTCATCCCTATGAACATGGTAGGCTGGCTGGTGATGAGACCCCCTATCCTCCATCTGTAGATCAAAAACATAAAATTGTTAGTGAATTTTTTATTTTTTTTTACACTCCCCATTTTATATATAGAGGGTGGCTCAGTACTCCTTAAGAGTAGGGATGGCGGAAGAAGTTTAAACATATCAATAGAAAAAATATACCCATAATCTTATTGATAATAAGAAAAGAGAATTATATTAGAGGGAGTAGAACCAGCATGGTGAAGATAATCAATCAATATCATTTATAGCAGAAATGAGGATAGTAAAGTGATATAGATAATTGTGTCCTTTCTCTTTCAACCATCAAAAAGAAATCTTGTTAAAGATAATAATGTTAGGAATATTTTCCTGCTTCAATAGACTCCATACTTTTTATCCTCATATATGTATTGTACTCTATGCTGTAAAGAGGAAAAATGAGCCGGGATGGGCTGGGAATGATCATGTAAGGGGAAGAAAGGGTTGTTTTCAAAAATATTCACAAAGTGTTGTTCCCTGGAGGAAACAACAAGCACAATAGAAAAAGTGATGTTCCCTTTAGGGAACAACAGCTGTTCCCTATAGGGAACAACAAAAAAAATACTCGCAGAAAGTGTTGTTCCTTGTTAGCAAATAGCAAATGAACACGCGGAAAAAGTGTTGTTCCCTTTAGGGAACAATAACTATTCCCAGTAGGGAACGACAAAATAAAGCACATGAAAAGTGATGTTCCCTTTAGGAAACAATAGCTGTTCCCTGTAGGGAACAACAAATGAAAGCACACGCAAAAGTGTTATTCCCTGTAGGGAACAACAAATGAAAACACACGAAAAAGTGTTGTTCCGTTTAGGGAACAACAACC
Source organism: Pinus tabuliformis (assembly GCA_031772625.1). Taxonomy (NCBI): domain Eukaryota; kingdom Viridiplantae; phylum Streptophyta; class Pinopsida; order Pinales; family Pinaceae; genus Pinus; species Pinus tabuliformis. The sequence goes on along the minus strand of CM062812.1, from coordinate 119,780,679 downwards.
GTTCCCTGTAGGGAACATCAAATGAAAACACACGAAAAAGTGTTGTTACCTTACAGGAACAACAACTATTCCCTGTAGGGAACAGCAAATGAAAACTCACGAAAAAGTGTTTTTCCCTGTAGGGAACAAAAAATGAAAACAAAAGAAAAAGTGTTGTTCCCTTTATGGAAAAATAATTGTTCCTTGTAGGGAACAACAAATGAAAACAGGGATAGAGAGAAAAAAAACACAGACAACAATCATCCCTGATGCTCTAAACAACAGAAGGGCTATGATACAGAAGAAAGAAAAATAATAGAACAAACAAAAAAAAAAAATTGTATTTACAAGTCTTAAAAAAAAAATCACTTTTTACAGGACTGGTGCTGCCGAAGAGTTGCCTTCTGCAGCAGGAATTTGTATCATAGAATCTTCGCGTATCTATTGGGAAAAGGATTCTCTTGTAAGTGGTTTTTGGTAGAGGCGTACTCGATGCCCATTTTCTTTAAAGGAGTAGCCAGACCCATCAATGGTGGCCAATGTAAGGGTCCATTATCGTGTACTTCTTTTATCTCGTAGGGACCTAACCACCTAGTTTGGAGTTTTCCCGAGAAGTATTGGAACCTGGAATCGTAGAAATGTGCCCAATCGCCCTTATGGAATGTCCTTTTCTTGATGAGGGCGTCATGCCACTTTGCTCTTTGTTGTTGAATAATTTCAATATGTTGAAGATCCAATAGCCGGATTTCATCTAATTCATTTATTTGTTGTAATATATTAACCTGTGCTTCATTCAAATCCAACCCCACTTCTTGGGCTATCCTTAATGTCTGAATTTCAAATTCTATGGGCAAGATAGGTTCCTTACCAAACACTAGTTGATATGGGGAGTATCCTATTATATTCCTCTAGGTTGTGCAATATGCCCACAAGGCGTTTGGTAATCGGGTAGTCCCGTCGTGTCTATGTGAGGCAACTGTCTTTGTTAGAATGGCCTCGATTACCTTGTTGGTACTTTCTACCTGGCCGTTTTCCTGCGGGTGGTATGGAGAGGTGATTCTGTGCAAAATGTGATGATTTTTTAGTGTAGCAGCAATCTTATGGCCTACAAATTGTGGCCCTCCATCCGTAATTATTTCTTTGGGCAAACCATAGCACACGAAAATTTCAAAGAGAAAATTGATTACTGTTTCCTCTATTTCTCTCTGTAATGCTACTGCCTCCACCCATTTAGTCACATATTCTGTTGCAACCAATATATATGATTTTTGATTAGATGGTGGATTTATTGGGCCGATGAAGTCTAGCACCCAACGTTCAAAGGGTTCGATGACTAGCTGTGGGTGTAGGGGCATCTCGTCAGACTGGCCAGGGCGACCCATTCTTTGGCAGCTATCATGCCTAGACAAATTTCTTAGCATCCTTGAAAATCGTGGGCCAAAAATAGCCCATGTGTAAATTTTATGTCTAGTCCTATGGTCTACAAAATTTCCACAGCAAGATCCATCGTGGCAAGCTTTTAGGATATCGTAGATTTCATCTTCTCTGACACACCTGCGGATATGCATATTGGCTCTTTTCTGAAAGAGTTATCCTCCGATCCAGGAGAACCGAGCACTGTGTTGCACTATCAATTTCCTTTCTCTAGGTGTCAGGTGTTTGGGTTGTTTCCCCACTGCTAAGTAATTCACCGCATCCACATACCACAGTGTTTTCATTGTCACAGCGAACAGGTGCTCATCGGGGAACTGGTATTCTACCGTCACTGCGTCATTTGTTGTTGGCACTTGGGAGAGGAAGTCTGCACCAAATTTTCCTTTCTTGGTCGATCCTTGATTGTTATATCAAATTCATACAACAGGATTAACCATCGTGTCACTCTTCCATTCATAATAGGTTTATTAGCTAAATATTTGATCGCAAAGTGATCAGTATATAGGACTATAGGGTATCCTGTTATATAGTGTCTGAATTTATTAATAGCGTAGATTATAGCTAGAAAATCCTTCTCTGTTACTGCGTAATTTAACTGAGCAAGAGTTAAATTTTTGTTGATGTAGTATATCGCATAGGGTTTCTTGTTTTCTTCTTGGCCAAGAACTACTCCAATGGCTGTATTTGATGTGTCTGATGAAATCTAGAATGGTATATCCCAGTTCGGGCCTCGTAATACTGGTGCTATTGATACTAGCCATTTTAATTCTACAAAGGCAATGTCACATTTGTCAATCCATATAAAATCAATATTTCTTGTCAAAGCATATAATGGTGCCGCAATTTGTGAATTTTTTTATTATAAATCTCCAATAATACCCAGAAAATCCCAAAAAACTACGTACCTCTGTTTGAGTGTAGGGGGTAGCTAGTAAGAGGATTACCTGTATTTTTGTTGGATCTACCTGAATTCTAGTTGCAGAGATGTAATGGCCCAGGATCAGACCCTTTGTCATCATCATATGGCATTTCTCATGGCTCAAGTAGAGCTTAGTAGCAATGCATCTTTCCAAGACTTTCTCCAATGTCTGTAATGCCTGCTCGAAGTCATCTCCATAGGGTGTGAAATTGTCCATGTATACTTCTAATCCCTCATTTATCAAATCTGTAAAAATACTGAGTATGGCTCTTTGGAATGTAGTAGGTGTGTTGCACAGTACCAAAGGTAATACCCTGTAAGAAAACATCCCTCAGGGGGACGTGAAGGTAGTCTTATCTTGGTCTTCGGGGGAAATTTGGATTTGGTTGTAGCCATTGAAGCCATCCAGAGAAGAGAATAATTTTTTACCTACCAATGTGTCCAGAATCTGGTTGATAAACGGAAGGGGAAAATGGTCTTTTTTCATTGCTTTGTTAAGTTCTCTGTAATCGAAACATATACGCCATTTCCCGTTCCTTTTGAGAACCACAACTAATGGAGAGACCCATTTACTATCAGATATAGGATAGAGAAAATTCACATCTAACAGTTTCTGCAGTTCGTCTTTAATGATATCCTTTAGGTGAGGGTTCAATCTACGCTGAGGTTTTCGAATGGGTCTTGCATCTTTTTTAGTATAGATGTGGTGCATACAGAGTTGAGGGTCAATCCCTTTCTTGTCTGGGTAATCCCAAGCGAAAGCCCCTTTAAATTTCCTAAGGATTTGAATAAGCTTTTGTTGCTAGTCATCACTCAAGTTTTTGTTAATGTTAAGGATTTTCCCTGGTTCAATTTCAATAGGTTTGCTATTATAGACAGTTGTTGTTAGTATTGTTTGGTCATTGATATCTTTTAAAGGGTCTTCTTCAATTTCATTATCAAGGACTGCTTCAATCATGTGACATTTTAGATTAGATACGGCAGCAGGGTGGTTAATGTAAGTGTTAATAATATCATCTTCTATTTGGTTTTTAAATTCAAGAGCATCTGCTACAGTTAATGGTGATCGAATATTTTTGGTTAAATATGTTACAGGCTGCTTCCTAGTTTTTATTATGGTTAGGCTTGGCTGAGCTGGAGGGTATAAAGCTAGGTTCTTCACATCATTCCCTCTAGTTATAGTCATACTGCCTATTCGACAGCTTATATAAGCATCTGTAGTCGCTAGCCAAGGTCTTCCTAATATTAGAGGATGTCCATCTAGCCAGTTTCTAGGATTAATAATCAAAAAATCTGTTGGGTATTCCAAAGAATCTATAGACACCATCACGTCCTGTAATGTCCCTTTTGGTCTAATAATTGAATGGTCAACAAGTTCTAGCAAGGTCGTAGTTGGATCTAAGGTTGTGATGCTAGGTCTCTCACAGGTTGTTGTTGTGAGAATATTAATGGCTACCCCTAAATAGACTAACGCATTGGGAAAGGAGCATCCATTTATTTGTACTGTGACAATAGGGTTTCCTGGATCTTCATATCTCATTGATTCCTCTTTGCCTAATAATAGATTACACAAAGTTCCGACTACATGGACAGTTGGTGTTGGCTTTATTTTCCTCATAGACTTTTTGGCATACAATTCCTTAATGGTTTTTGCATAGATTGGTATGTCTTGAATAACCTGGAGGAGGTGTATTTTTACGCAAATATTTTTTAGTTCTCCCAGGAGATCGAAGTTGGGATATCCGATTGGGCGATGTATAATAAATCTTTCTGGGAATGGCAGAGAAGAGGTAATGATCTATTCGTGACTTTTCTACTTGACTATATTTTCCCTTTGGGGTGTTTTTTCTACACTCAATGGCTTATTTGGCTAAGGTTCTTCAAGTTGCAGATTTTTATCATCCTCTGGTATGATTATTCGTCCAACCCTCAATTTGAGTTCATTACATTCTCCCTACTGGCTGGTTCGTGTGTCTTTGCTAGCTTGATTGCCAATTTTGGTTTTGTGAAGTAGAGGGGGACCATTGAGATGGATATTGGTTGTTCTTCCAGAATGATGGAAGGTGAGAGGGATTTGGCCAACTATTGTTTGTGTTTGACTGATTGGACCAAGGTGGCATGGAGAATGCTTGTGGTGGCCAATTAGGAAAAGGTGGTTGGTTCTGCCATGTTGCTCTTGTATATTTCTATTAATTATATTGTGAAGGTTGACAGAATGAAGATGGGTCGGTAGGCATACCTGTTTGTCGTGCTTGCCATTGGCAACATTGGTTTAACAGGTACACTGGTTCTGTTTCTTCCTCTACCTCCTTGAAGACCACTTTTAATCCCGGGAGTGATGGGAAACTTTCTGTGGCATGTTCCTTAGTGCATATGGCATAGGTCTTTACCATATCTAGTGGGCATTCTTTATGACTATGTTTCCTTTTGCATCGGGGGCAAAAAATAACCAGGTTCTACTTTGCTTCAACCTGCTTTTGCTGGGCTTTCATGATGTCTAACTGTGTTGTTAAGGTTCCCATGGTATCTGTTTTGAACTATTCCGGCAGGTTGCCGATTTCAGCACGAGTAATGCTTCCCCCAGAGACTTTGTTGTCCTTGGTGATTGCATCGCGTCCAGCTAGTTTCAGTCTTGTACTGCCCCTCGAGCACCTGATGCACAAATCATTCATATTAGCGTATTCTTCTTGATAAATATCACCTTTACCCATGATATTTAGTGTCTCTATCCACTGGTCTTTCATCCCTTTAATCATTGTGGTTTTTAGAACATTATCAGGTAGGTTTGCATAAGGATACCTTTGGAGGTTATATTGGAAACGCTCCACATATTCTTCCAAAGTTTCGCTAGGCTTTGCTACCATTTGGAATATCTCATCTTTTAGTTCTCTAGATCTGCAATAATCTTGATATTTTTTAAGGAAGGCAGTTTTCATTTGGTCCCAATCATTGATGGTGCCTCCGCCTAGTCCCATAAACCAACGTAGGGCTGCTCCCTTTAAAGTGGAGGGGAACAACTTCAGTTTCTAGGGGTTGGTGGTGTAATCATAACCCCTACATAGGACATCGAATTCAAACAGGAATGCATCCGGATCTTCTGAAGTGAGTCCATGAAAGGTGGGAATATTTTGTAATGGGATAGCTTTCATGGGGGCATTGACAACTGTGTCAACAATAGGATACTATAGTGTAGAGGTCTGGGGTAGTTGTGGATTATTGGTCATTTGGTCAAAAATATGCCAGTATCCTTCTGGGATCTCCGGGGCTAGAGAGTTGTTTCTAGGATGTCCTCTACTTATTACTACCTCAGGAGATCTTGTACCTGTTGATTTAACCTCAGATTTACCTATTTCTCCTTCTCCTTCACGAAGGTTGCAAGAATTCCCTTCTTGTGGGGGAATTGATCGTGAATATTCAATATCTTGAAAACTTTGTTCAGTCCCTTCAATTTTACTATGAACCTCAACATAGGCTACAGATGGTGATCCTGTGGCCTGAAGGGAGACAATAGGGTGTCTAGAAGCAACAGTTTGGGATCCTACTGATGGCTGAGACTTAGCTTTCCTTATGATTTCATCGATAAAATTTGGTCATCCAAGGGTCACCGATCCCTTAGATTTTTGAGGTTTGGGATATTGGATTATATCGTTTTCTGGTCTTTTGTTCTTAGTCATTCATGCAAAAATTCAAATGTTTATTTCTACCTTAAATTTCTAGCAATTCTACTAGAAAGCAGGTGGGTGAGCAAGAATTTTACTTGCTCCTTAAGTAGGTTCTTACCTCCTGTTTTTAATACCCAGTTCTCCCTTAGCAAACAAACATCAAACACCTACTTCACTTCTATGCAATTGCACTGAAAAGCGGGCAAAGGAGCAAGCACTTTACTTTCTCGTTACATAGGTTCTTACCTCTCGTTTTCAATACCCAATTCTTTCCCAGTAGCAATCATCAAATATACATCACACTTTGTAAAATGGCAACACTATCCCTGGCAATGGCGCAAAAATGTTGGGTTCTAATAGGTGTCTTTAAAACTCCTAATTGCCTCACATTAATTATCAACCTGGGAAAGTCATTTTATTCCAAGAGTGTACACAATATGTGCAAGCTATGAATCCAAAGAGTAATGCTTTCTAAAATGAAGTGCAAATATTTGATACAAGAGTAAATTGATGCATTTATAAAACTCAACTTGCAACTGTTAAAGGAAATACTACAACTAAGCATCAAGATTTAATCTTCAACAAAAATCGTAATCAAATCTCAAACAAGCAATTAAATGGATAATAACATCAAACGAGAGCGTAGCAGCATTAACCAATCTCTTCTAGATGATTCTATATAAATCACACTCAATCTCAATTATGCGATTAAAATGGAAATGATGTCAACCGAGAGTTCAATAGTATTAACCAATCTCTTTTAGCTGATTCAACAAAATTCAATGCGTTAACTGATAATCAATTTAATATATAGTAAGCATAAATGGAATCAAATGACAAAGATGTGAATCACATAAGGAAGGTAAACTAACTTCAATACAAGAAATCGGCAAATAAAAAATAAGATAAACTCATAGAGAATGGAAAACATCAAACCATTCCAACTTGTGTAAATTAGAAAATATAACACAAAGGGGTAGCAGTTTGATCCACGAGAGGTCGGGCCCTTAGCCACCAGCGAATACTACTGAGCTACTTTAGAGAATACGAATGAATAGTAACATAAATTATGTATTAACCATTGAACTCAATCCTCATTACAATATAGTCGTGTCCCTCAAAAGCACCAGTCTATAAATTAAAATTACAATTTGAAATAAACAGAGATTGATTGATTGATTCCCTTTTCTCCTATAGTTTTCACTTTTATAGTAAAAAAGGGTAAAAGATAAATGTGATCCCTCAGGATCTCCCAATCCTGAGAGATTCACAACTAAATGCTATCTTATGACATTCTTCTTGTTTAGCATTAATCCTCTTAATTCTTCCTCCGGCCTGACTACAACCGACGTGCCTTATGCCTCCTTTGTTAGTTTATGATGTTTCATATCTAAGGAACAACAACTGTTCCTTTGCTCGTTTTTCTACATAAAAAGGATTAAGAGTTAGTTATGGTGGATAAATATTAATCAAGATCATTTCATTCATTTCTTATCATAATCCATCAATACGTTAGCGTATCAAGGTATGAAAGAGATAAGAAGAGAGGAAAAAGGCACTATAATTGAGAGTAAATACATACCCATTGCATAACTCAACAGTTAAGGTCTTGTTGATTTTACTGATTTTGCTTCATTGTTTCCCTGTAAGTTTCTTGATTTCAACCTATCATTCCATTCTTAGTGGTGGCCTAGGTTCTGGGCCTGAAAAAGTGGCTTAAATTCGGGGGTCGCAGTCGCTGGTAGGTAGGCATGTGAAAGTTAATTTAAATTGATGGTCGCTCTGTTGCCCACAGTATGAGAGTGACTATGGACTAAGAGACCTAAAACAACAGTGGGACCTAGGGACATGTCGACTGAGTGATTGACTTGTCTCTTGAGGCTTCTGTTGATGATTTTGGAAGAATGTGTGTGTTGTTCTGTCAATTCCACTTCCTTGAGGTCACATAGGAGGTCAAATTTGATCATAGTAGCCTCTTGCCGCATGTTTACCCTAGTTGGCATGGTTACTCTGGGTAGTCCTGTGTGGAGGGTGTTACCGAGTGGTATCAGAGCATGGTTGTGCTCTCTTTGAGTCTGGTTTTGTTCCCTTTGTGACATATCTGATACCATAGAGTTGTTTCAGAGCATGGTTCAAATATTAGACTGGATGGATTGAAGGTCTCCATCATGCATGAATATTAGTTGCACGTGTGTCTCTTACACTTATATACTTGTTACATTTGCTTGATGATTGATTAGATTTGTAGTATGGTTATCATGGAGAATTTGATATTGATTTCATGAAGAGTAATTGTCATGCGCATGTGACTAGCTGCATATGGATTACATGTTGCTTACATTTTGATTTTATGTCACCTACTTACATCCTTGTATGTTAGATTACATCCTTGAATATTTGGATTGCATGTATCAGTCTTGTATTTTGATTGAAAGAATTGATCGATTATGTTTGACTACATGTGTTTATGCGTAATTATAGTTGGTTAGGCACTGCTTATGCATATTGTCGGTTGCATGTAGAAATGCATATAATGGAGTAATGGTTGTTGTCATGCATGAGGTCATAGCATGCATTGTTGATATGGCCTTGCATCGATGACTAGACCCTACTTAGAGTGATGTTTATGTGTTGATACATATACTTGTGTATGTCGATATGCTGTTATGATTATGTTATACATGTATCATGCTGATTTGGTGATCTTGCAGACAAGGTTTCATCCTAGAGCTATACTAAGGTACGTTGATTTATTGTGATTTGGTTTATCCGACATATTATGCCTTGTGGGAAGAAACATCAAATGGATAGCAAGATGGTTGAGTACAGAGACTCTCCAGACGAATCTGAAGAGCAGTATGGTGTTGGGAACTCTTTTGATTTAGTAGTGACACTGAGAAGATTAAAGGAAGAGATAAGGAGTTGTAAGGAAAATAATGATAGAATCATATAGCCATAGGAAATGTTACCATAGGTAAATGCAGTGATACTCTAGATCTTGTCATAGTTGGCGCAACAAGGACCTCTTCAGATTAGTCATGAGTAGGAGGACAAAAATAATGGGGTATATGGTCGTAGATGACATGTTGGTCACCGATCAGATAGATATGACACAATCCAGGATGGAATATTGTTGGACACTCTAGAGAGGAGAAGGGATAGACACAGGTATGGTTCTAGTTCTGATCCAGATAGGCACTATGATCATCATCGTTATCATCCTTATAGGAGGAGTGATAGGGGATACTTTCTGGATGAGTTTAAGAAAGAAAACCCACCTACTTTTGATGGAGAGGTAAAAATATCATAGGATGCAGAGTCTTGGTTACTCGGTATGAAGAAGTTCTTCAGGTTGCATGACTACTTAGAGAACATGAAAGCTAGAGTGGCTACTTTTAGTCTTAAAGGTAAAGCGGGTATTTGGTGGGAAGATGTGAAGAATATCAGGGACATAAATGAGGAAGATTTGACTTAGAGTGAATTTGAGCAGCTATTCAAGAAAAAGTTTCTGTCGGAGAGATAATTTGATTACAGGGCAAAATTATTTGATGAACTAAAGATGGGATCCATGACAGATGATGAGTACACCAGTAAGTTCTTGGAACTATTGAGGTATGTTCCTTACCTCATCGAGGAGAAGGCTTCGATTCAAAGGTTCATTAGTGGACAATAGGTTGCATTCAAAGATAGGATTGAGTTCGATGAGCCTAGATCATTGGAGGAGGCCATTCGAAAGCTAAAGTGTTGCTATGAACAATCGAGGCGCAACACTTAGACTAAGACAAGCTGGAGAGGTAATGTGAAGAACAAAGGAAAAGGGGATAAAAAGCGAGCAAGGCCACATGATATAGATAACAAGGAGAATGTTGCAACACCTAAGAGGTTCAATGCATCAGATAGAGGATTGGGACATCGATCTAAAGAAAAGAATAAGGCCGGAGGTTGGAAGCCTGTAGAGTGTTGGACTTGTGGAAAAGATCATTGCAGGAGAGATTGTCCACAGAATTATGGTGGTAGGTCTCATATATAAAATGCACAAGAGGCGAAAACTATTGGGGATGTTGGTCAGAGTATTCTGCACATCTATTCAGTACTGGACAACAGGAAGGGAGAACACCATGCATCTACCATTGAGATGGACGGTAAGCTTTGTGATCAAGTTATTTCTATTTGATTGACCTTGGATCTAATTATTACTATGTTATTCCTGACAAGGTGGATAAGTGTGGTTTGAGTAAGCAATTGCATGTAGAATCTTGGTGAGTGCAGTTGGCTACAGGTACAAAGAAGCGAGTTCATCATTAGGTAAGATCTTACACATTTGACTTAAATGGTATCCATACAATAACACATTTAAATGTATTACTGTTGGGTTCATACAGTATGTTATTGGGCATGGATTGGTTTTATCTACATAGAACCAAGTTTGACTGCTATGATAAAGCTATTGAGTGTGTTGATAACAATGGAGAACCAAGACCCTTACAGGGTAAGAAGAAATCCATATCAGTTAGGATGGTGACAATTATGCAAGTAAAGTGTAGCCGCAGGAAAGGGTGTAAGCTATTTGCAGTACAAATTTCTAGTGATAAGGGTAAGGAGGTTGAGGATGTGGATGTGTTGAACAAGTATCCAATGTTGCAGCAGTTTCAAGATGTATTCCCTGAGGACATTGTAGAGTTTCCACCTCATAGGGAGGTAGAATTTTGATTGAGTTAGTGCTAGGGACAACTCCAACATCAAAAGCACCTTATAGGATGAGCACACTTGAGTTGGTAGAACTTAAGCTACAACTGAAGGAAATGTTGGACAAAGGATACATTAGGCCAAGTGTATCATCATGGGATGTACCGGCCTTGTTTGTGAGGGCGAAAGATGGTATTCTTAGATTATGCATCGGCTACAGGAAGTTGAACAAAGTGACTATCAAGAACATATATCCTTTGTCAAGGATTGATGACTTGTTCGATCAGCTGAAGGAAACATTAGTGGTCTCGAAGATTGACTTGAGATCTAGATATAATCAGGTACAAATAAAGGAGGAGGACATTTACAAGACTGCGTTTAGGACCAGGTATGGGCATTAGTAGTTTGTTTTTGTTCCATTTGGCTTAATTAATGCTCTAGCTACATTTATGTGCTTGATGAATAGTGTGTTGCATCCATATCTGGATAAGTTTGTTATTGTGTTCATTGATGATATACTGGTATATTCTAAAAATAAGGAGGAGCACATGAAGGACTTAGAAACATTATTGAGGTTGTTGAGCGAGAATCAGTTGTATGCTAAGCTCAACAAGTGTAGTTTCTTTCAAACTGAGGTGCACTACTTGGGACATGTTGTCTCCAAGGAAGGAATTTCAGTAGATCTAGAGAAGATAAGGGCCATCATGGAGTGGGTAGCTCCTAAGAGTGTGGACGAGGTGAGATATTTCATGGGCCTGGAATGATATTACCAGAGGTTCATCAAGAACTTCTAGCAGATTTCTTATCCCATTACATCCTTGCAAAGGAAAGGTAAGAAGTTCGAATGGACTGAGGAGTGTGAGGCTAGCTTTGAACAACTTAAGAAGTTGTTGACACATTCAACAGTATTATAGATTGTAGATCCGGATAAGGAATTTGTGGTATCCACAAATGCTTGCAAGAGAGGTCTTGGTGGAGTCCTTATGCAGGATGGATAGGTGCTATGTTATGAGTCAGGCAAACTAAACAAGCATGAGAAGAACTACCCAACACATGATCTTAAGTTAGCAGCAATTATACATGCACTAAAGATGTGGAGGAACTATCTTCTTGGTAGGTGGTTTGTGTTTATGAGTGATCACATTGGGTTGAGGTATTTGTTTGACTAGACAAATTTGAATGTTAGGTAGGCTAGATGTTGGCCATGATCAATGAGTTTGATTTTGAGATCAGGTACATCAAAGCTAAGGAGAACAAGGTGGAAGATGCTCTTAATAGACAGATACATGTACATCACTTGGAAACTATGATCCCCTATGGGACAGATTTACAGGATAGGATCTTGCAGGTAGGACAGTCGGATGTCAGGTATATGGAGATTGTGCACAGGTTGTAGCAGGGTTATAGTACAGGTACAGGTATAAGTCATGGTAGAGGTACAGTTACAGGTACATGTATAGGTACAGGTACAGGTGCAGGTGCATAGGGCATGGAATATTGTCTTACCACAAATGAATTGGTCAGGTTAAGAAGATGATCTTGATGGAGTTTCATGCAAAACTTATACAAGTCACCTAGGTTATCAAAAGACACTAACAACGATGAAGAAGAATTATTATTGGTCGAATCTGAAGAGGGATGTGGTAGAGTTTGTGGCTAGACGATTCGATTGTCATCAAGTGAAGGCAAAATGTAAACTTCCAGGTGGACTGCTATACTTGATTGTGATTCTAGAATGGAAATGGGAGGTTATTTCCACGGACTTTGTCACAGGGCTGCTGAAGACAGTGAAGCAGCATGATTCCATCATGGTCATTATGGACAGGTTAACAAAGGTTGCACACTTCATTCTGGTGAAGTTTACGTTCTCAGCTAGTGATGTAGCATAGGTATTCATTAGAGATGTGGTTAGTGTTATAGCTCCAAATCTTACTCTTATGGTTTGTGATGCTGCACTTATGGCCTAGGGCAACCCCTCCTTCCAGACCTGGTCCAAACATTTAAAAAACAGTGTTTTATTCCCTATACGCGACTTTGCCCTGTGTTAAACACGTGTACACGCGGGTATGTCATACCCAACCCGCGTGTATCTATTAAAACACTTAAAAAAATATAATTTCCTCTTTTTCGGGCGGTGATCGCGGGTTTACCTGCTGGATCACCTGTTAGTGCCCGTGGCCCAACTGTTCCCAACCAAATCCTAACTAAAAAACTACTTTGGAGAGGGTATAAAAAGACATCAAAGGGAAGGCCAAGGGGAGAGAGAAAGGAGAGCAAGATTATTATGCTGAGATTTTTTCCCTTAGACCAGGTCTGAAGTCCTTGGTGCATTCTGCACTTCCCCCATTTTGCATAGGAAACCCTTGTTTCCATGTGTATTGGTGATCATTCATCCTTGACATCATCATTGAGTAAGACTTGGAAGGAGCTCTTGTTGGAGGCTGGAGGCTGGAACGAATCCGGGAGGAAGCTTGCTTGGAGCCTGCTGAAGGTGTTCAGGTGATATCTTTCCCATATATGTACTTTATTTGCCTTTATATATAAAGAAACACGTCTTTGTTCCCGAATAATCTTTCTTTATGCTTATGAGATTCTTGTGTTGGATTCTTATGAAAGTGGTTACTTAAAGATTTTTTATAACTAACTTTATAGCATAAAGATGATTTATATATAAACTTCTATACATGTACTGTTGTGTTCTTTGATTTGTTTGTCTTGCAGGTTAGAGAAAGAAGAAGGGAACTCCAAGAAGGGTTTGCACCCTAACGGTCTTCTCGAACGTAGGACCTTAGGTATGTACCCTAAACATTAGAATTTGCTTGAAAGTAAAAAAGATGGCTGTGTGTGTGTGTTTCTTTGTATAAGAAATTTTCAGTCTGGTAGAGTCTTAGCCCAAAGGACCCTAGGGGTATTTTCCCTTTAACCAGAATTGGCGACTCCGCTGGGGACAACACTCTTGTTGTTCCTAGTTTGGGTAGTCCTCAAGCCAATCAAGGCTCAGTCCCTCTGTTTGTTGGTTCTGACTGTCTGATATTTTCTTGAACTCCAAGCTTTTCCAGTTTTTCAGTTTGTGTTTTTTATTTTTCTTGAAACACTTCATATACGCACTTTTTCTGGATTACAGAAGCGTATATACGCAAGTTGCACTAAGTAAACCCGCGTATACGCAAGTTTCCTTAGTTACAGTCGCGTGTACACGCATTCTGCAAATAATTGCAGGCGCGTATATCACATAATTTTCAAGATTTATAATTTTTCTTTTGCTGAATGTCTGTCTGGTGGTTTGGGTCAGTTTAAAACAGTCAATTCCCAGTGACAGTTCTCTGTTTAACAGGGGGCATCTTGTTTCAAACTCTCTCTAGTTATAAGGAGTGCTAGTCTTGTTTTTCGTTGATTGCAAGCGTCATTGATTTTTGACACACAAGGTTTCTGTTTAAGAATCTTGATTGCTCTGTTTCGGCAGAGTGGGAAGATTGTCTTCAAATCTTTGTGTCCATTTTGTTTTCATGACATTTATGTTTGCTTAACGAAATCGTTTTTATGACCATTTACTCCTTTGTTTCGGGAAATTTGCTTGTTACCAGTTTCTTGAAACTTGTCTTTTGATATTTTGGACTTTCATTGCTGCTTTTGATTGTCAAAAGCGTTTTCGAACACATTTTATTTTTGTTGAGTTTTCATCATTTGAAAGGTGTCAATTCACAAAAGTGTTTGATGGCTTGTTTATCAATCATTAGTGTCAGTTTTGTTTGAGAGTTTTCCTTTGAAAAAGACTTTTTGGTTTGATTGAAAGAAAATCTTTTGAAAGTTTTTGAGTTTCGCTTTCTTAAACTTGCTTCTCATCTGATTTCCTTTTTCGCGAAGTGAAAGTGCCTTGTTTTTTATCTTAAAACTTGTTTTTATTGTTTGGACGAAATGATTAGTAACAAATCATCTTCTATCTAAGCATTTCAGTGGCAAGACAAAATTTGGTAAAGCAGCAACTTTCCTTCTTTGTTTTTAGAGTAGTCTTTGAATCGTGCATCCACATTTAGTTCTTGCATTAGGGAAAGATTTGCATCTCTTTTTAGGCATATTTAGTTTTGTTAGTTTTTGTGAGTGTGGAGTCTGAAAAGAAAAAGGAAAATTTTTTTGTTTATATTACAAGTGCCTTCTGAACCTCATAGAAATTGCTATTCATCGAAAACAAAAGTGCATGTGCATGTAGCTAGGTTTTATTAATTTCTTTTGCGTCCATAAAACACCACAAGTTTCACCTCCATTACCTTTGACTTAAAGAACAGCCTAATAAAATCAAGCGCTTAATTAAAATCCACTAGAACTTTTTGTTTTAGTTATTACACCAACAAGTTTAGGATTTTAGGGCCTTGGATTAGGCGAGTGGAGAGTTAACTCTCCAAGGCCACACAAAACGTCAAACATAAGAGTCTGATTAAAGAGAGTAAATCCAATAGCGTTAGGGAGACCAGGAAAGCTCCGGATCTGGGAGTTAAGCACGAGGGTCTGTGAAGACAGGGAAGAGAGATACCCCCTCTCCTACTTGTCCGAACTTACCTCACGACTGTTCCGCCTGGCTTCTGCGACGAGTTGGTACCCATAGTTGCCTCTCATAGGGATCTGCATAGGTGGCTGCGGAGGGGAATCCCGTGGCACCTGAGGTCGACGTTGTATCACTCTCGACAGTACTTCCGGAGGGCACCCTTGCGAAGCTTGGGGGCTTGCACCGGCGCAGACTGTTGTTAGGAGGTCAGCGTAACTTCCTCTGATACCTTCGCTGATAGGACTGGGCCCTCATCATCCCAGACTATCCTCGGAAGGCCCTTTGATTCACTTTCTCGTATTTTGGTGTCCGGTCTCAATCACCCGGAGCGGAAATACTTGAAAGTTGTTTGACTGGCTGTATCTTTAGGAACTTTATACTGTGTGCTCTGTGCTCCTAGTCGGCTTAGCTTTTAATTTTTTTTTTTGAGTCTTTAGTTAGATCTTAACAAAAGAATTCAAAGTGGCTGACCGGTCTCCAAGACGGTCTCGAAGACTTCGTGGTCTCTCGCCACCTAGTTTAGAGCCTTCTCCTAGAAGGCGCAGAGGGAATACTACCGGTAGGGTCCGTCCCACGCCGGCTGACGCATCGGGGATTGATCCTCCTCTCGGGGATATTAGCGGCCAAGCAAGGCCTGGTACTTTTGAACAAGAGAGAGATGCTCCAGTCTTTTCTCAAGTTCACTTTCAAGCGGAGGATAACGTAGAGGTAGAAGAACTTTCAGAATCATTAGTGATTCCAAATTCTCCACTACCATCTAGTTACCCAGACGTATTGCAATACGTTGGGCCTCCATTATATAGACCAGCGAGTCCAGGTTACGCTACGCGCTTACCATTTATGATCACTACTGGAAGCATGGCTTCCACGAGTGCTGCGACTATGCAAACCCCAACATCGGTGCAAGGGGGAGGAACCATTTCCATCCCCTCCGCTTCCTTGTTCGGATCGTTTGCTAGCACATCTTTGGTTGGGTCTACCTCCATTCCGTCCACGAGTGGAAATGCCCAAACCAATGCTTTTAGTACTGGTTCCTTCCTTTTTGGCACCCAATCACAGGGTATTCCGTCAGTTCCGTTCAGTGCCGCTACGTCCATGATGGGTGGATCGGCTTCATTTCAGGGTTTTCCTTTTGGAAGTGGTCATATTCCACATTCCAACCCAACGGTAGGATCCATGCCTTTTTCTTCAATAGGACAAAGCAGCAATCCTTTCCAAGGTTGGAATAACCCTGGGGCTAGTAACGCAGGAACTGCGAATCCATTCATTGGCCAACAAGGAAGTAGGCCGTATTCCACGGTTAGCATGTTTCAAAGTATTCCTCCCCTCGCTTTGGCTTGGAACCCATATCAGGGGTTATCAACTCCTTACAATTCTTTAGGAGGAAACTTTGCAAGCTATGGAGCTTATACGGCAGGAGTTGGTCAAACTCCGAATTTTGCTGGACCACAAGGCTTGCCCTTTGGTTCAGCTGGTTCTACTGGTCACTTGGGGCAGCCTGGTGCCTCTCAAATCCCAGGACAATCTTTTCAGAACTTGGGGAGTTCTGCCCAGTCTGGGTGGAATCCCCTAGGTCCTCCTAGGCTTCCATTTCTGGCAACGTTAAACTTGCCAGATCTCACTAAGCTAACGAACGACCCTATCAGATACAATCCAGCCTGGCCTCCGGTCCCAACCAAACTCCCTTCGGACATCCCAAAATTCGAAGGGAAGAGCGGTGAAGATCCGGGCGATCATGTAACCACATTCCATTTGTGGTGGTCATCTAACTCCCTCATCGAAGATTCGGTTAGGTTGAGACTCTTTCAACGCACCTTGACTGGTAATGCGGCTAAATGGTACATAGAGTTGCCAGGGGGCAGCTTTACATCGTTCGCAGACTTAGCTAATATCTTCTTGAATCACTTTCAGTTGCCTGTCCGCTATGATGCCGGAACTGAACTTCTGGCTACCTTTCGTCAGGATAAGGCAACCCACATTTCTGATCACATACAGGAATGGAGACGGAGAAAAAGGCTCATTAAAGCCGAAATCCCTCCGGAGTACCGTCTAGAGTGGTTTTTGAAGTCTTTGCAACCTGAGATCTCCAAGGATGTCTCCATGTCTGGGGTCTATTCTGAGGAGCAAGCCATTTTCAGGGCCCAGCAATTAGAACTGATCTACTCTCAGTCTGGGATCCTCCAAAAGTACTTGCCAGATGCTCCTGGATCTAAGGTTGATTTAGCTAAGCCAAAGCCAGGTCCGCATGCGGATGGTATCGTGGGGTCTGTAGACTCGACTACAGTGAACTTGTTGAATCAATTGCAGCAGTTGTCAT
Organism: Pinus tabuliformis; assembly: GCA_031772625.1. NCBI lineage: Eukaryota > Viridiplantae > Streptophyta > Pinopsida > Pinales > Pinaceae > Pinus > Pinus tabuliformis. The sequence goes on along the minus strand of CM062812.1, from coordinate 119,763,142 downwards.
TACAAACTGCTCCTAACAACCAAGTCACAATGTCTAATCCTCCTGCTTCCCAAAATTCTTCCATTAACGCCGTCCAATCCGATAACCCCAAAGGAAATCAAAATTCCAATGGGAAAAAGAAAGGACGTGGTAAAAAGAAGAACTCGGATGGGAAGCCCGATGCGAATAAATCCGGCAACAACGCTGGTGGTGGTAAGGGTGAGTCGAGAAAGAAAGTCAAGTTTCCTTGCAAGTTATGCAGTGGGGACCATCTAACTCATCTTTGCCCTAGAATCGAAGACGCTCAGCGCTTGTTAGCACAGCAAGGGACTTCTAGTTCGCAAGCTGTGTTGACTAACCCGTTTCCCCAAGGGCAGCAACTTCTTGCTGGCGCAAATTCGAATCCTGGGACCTCCTCAGGGGGCAACCAGGAAGGGGAAAAAGCATCAAATGTTTTTATGATGGGTTCAAACGTTAACGTGACTACTCGGTCACGTGATTATGGTGAAGCCGAAACATCTAAGGATAAAACGGTTCCCGGAAGTAATGACCTTCATATTGAGCGACCTCCTGTTGAGACTGTACCTAGGATACCAAAAGGTTCCGCCAAACGCGCGACAATTAACCCCAATGCTAGAGCTGCTCAAAATTACTCCATTGTGGAGGATTTGGCTCAAAGCCCATGTGCTATGTCCGCTTTGGAAGTTCTCCAGTCGTGTCCATCTCAGAGAAGTGCTTTACTCTCCGCCATTGGAGCAGTCAATTCAGCTAACTCTCTAGTGCTCTCTTTTGACATGTCAAATGTCAAAAAGAGACTCCCTCATCATATGGCTTTTCAAGTAAAGTCAACATACCGGAAAATCAATATTTTTCGCACCGTTATAGATGAAGGAGCTTCCACATGCGTCATGTCCATGTCTTGTTGGAAAGCTATTGGTTCACCTTCGGCTGTTCCTTCACCAACTGTCTTAACTGCATTTGATGGCCATTCTCACAAGCCGCATGGGATTATCCCGGCCTTTCCTATATGTGTTGGAGGGAAGGTCGTTAATATCGAAGTTGAAGTCGTAGATGCTAACCTAGACTATAATCTCCTATTAGGAAGGAACTGGGTGTACGAGATGGAAGCCGTTGTTTCGACTTTGTTTCGTGTCATTTGCTTTCCTCATGAGGGGAAAATCGTTAAGGTTGATCAATTGGACTATGCTCCAATCGATCCTCAAGCAACCTCCGACTCTACTGTTCCTTTGGTGGATAACCCTCGCCCGCCGACTGAGAATTTAGGAGTAGGGATGTATTCCTCATTGATGGGTACGTTTGATCTTCCCTCTCCTTTTGCAAGAATCAATGCTATTTCATCATCCAAGGAATCTTCTCGAGAGGAGTTCTTCCGAACTCATCATTTTTCCGACCCTTGGACCTTGCCTTCACCTACGACCACATTAGTTGAAGGGCAAGTTAATGGAATGGCGTTTCCTATATCTGCAGCTGAGCTTAGATATCAGGCTATCGTAGACTCTGCAGATAACCATTCTACTCCCTTTTCCGAAGAGGAGCTAGATGGTCATGTGGCCCCCGCTTGGAGCTTTGATTCTAACTCTGCCTTGGACTGCTTAGATTCGGTTCTACCTTCTGAAGAAGCAATCCTCGAAATTATGATGGGTATAGATCGACCTTGGGAAGACTTACACCATCACTCATATTTTCTTCCTCCATTGCAGGAAGTAGAATCTAGATTCTCCGAGCTCGTTGGTAGTGATGTTTGTACGGTATCGAACCCTTTGGCTCCAACACACACACGTGCTGAAGGTAATATGTCGGTAATCTCAAAAACGATACCTATAAACATCTCTAAAAATCCTAACATCATCGAGAATATCTTCATCGGAAGTGAGTGTTCCCCTGAAGAAATTCAAATTTACACCGACCTCTTCAAGGAATATCGTGATGTATTTGCTTGGTCTTATGAGGAAATGCCCGGCATTGATCCTTCTATAGTCCAACATGAGATCAAGACGTACGAAAACGCAAAACCGATTCGTCAAAGGCTTCGGCCGGTTAACCCTAGGAAAGTAGCGGCTATCAAAGCTGAGGTTGAGAAGCTGCTAACGGCGGGTTTTATATACCCTGTTCCTCTTACGGATTGGGTTTCGAATCCAGTCCCTGTGGACAAAAAGCAAGGAACAATCCGCGTATGCATCGATTTTAGGGACTTAAACAAGGCTTGTCCAAAAGACAATTACCCCACGCCATTTATTGATCAAATTATTGACGAGTGTGCGGGTAATGCGATTTTCTCCTTTATGGATGGTTTCTCAGGTTATAATCAAATCTCTATTCGTCCTGAGGATCAGCATAAGACTGCCTTCATATGTCCCTGGGGTACCTTTGCATATCGAAAGATGCCCTTCGGTCTTAAAAATGCTGGAGCCACCTTTCAGCGGGCCATGTCTTACGCTTTCCACGACATCAAACATATCATCGAGGCATACTTAGATGATCTCGCTGCTCGTTCTCGAAAGAGAACTGATCATCCTAGTCATCTTCGATTAGTCTTTGAGCGATGTCGTTTTTACAAAATCCGGTTGAATCCTAATAAGTGCGTTTTCGCGGTTACATCAGGTCGGTTGTTAGGGTTTATAGTTTCCAATGAAGGGATTCGGGTTGATCCCTTCAAGGTTGAGGCAATAGTTCAGTTGCCTCCCCCGTCTTCAATTCGTCAACTTCAAAGTCTTCAAGGGAAGGCCAATTTCTTAAGAAGGTTTATAGCAAACTATGCCGAGATCACTAAAGGGTTCATGCGTTTGCTACGGAAAGGAGTTCCATTCCTGTGGGACGACTTTGCGCAGCGGTCGTTTGATGCTTTGAAAAAGGCATTAGTCTCTGCCCCACTTTTGAGTCCACCGGATTACGGTAGAGACTTCCTTTTATATCTCGCTGCAGCAGAATCTACCATTGGTATGGTTCTAGTTCAGGAAGACGATGCTCTTGTCGAGCACGTGATTTATTATTTGAGCCGAGGCTTGATAGGCCCTGAACTCCGCTATTCTCCAGTTGAGAAGTTGGCCTTGGCAGCAGTCCATGCTGTCCAGAGGCTCCGTCATTACATTTTGCTACGCAAAACTTTTGTCTTAGCGGCGGTCAATCCATTCCAATTTGTCCTCAGTAGGCGAGTGATTGGGGGCAAATATAATAGATGGATAGTCATTTTACAAGAATTCGACCTCGAGTTCTTGTCCGCCAAGTCTAAGAAATCTATGGTCTTCGCGGAGCTAATTTCTGAGCTTCCTTGTGGAGAGGATGTTGTTTATGAGGAAAGTTTACCCGACGAACATATATTCCTCATCTCTTCACAAGACCCTTGGTATGGAGATATCATTGTTTATCTCCAGACTTCGAAGTTTCCCTCTACTTCCTCCAAGGATGAACGCCGCAAGTTACGTCACCTGGCTAAAAACTATGTTATCATTGGTGACACTTTATACCGTCGAGGGGTTGATTCAATTCTTCGACGTTGTTTAACCTTAGAGGAAGCAGAGTCTGTTCTTAATGATTGCCACAGTGGAGCTTGTGGTGGTCATCTATCTGGGCTTGCTACAGCCCAGCGCATCTTACGTGCCGGCTACTTTTGGCCTTCACTCTTTAAGGACTGTGTGGAAGCGGTAAAACGCTGTCACCCGTGTCAAATTTTTACTCGCAAGATGTGCGCGCATCCAGCTCCCCTTTTTCCCGTTGTCACCGTCGGTCCCTTTACTAAGTGGGGTATTGATTTTACGACTTGTAATCCGCCTTCAGCGGCAAATCACAAGTACATTATCGTGGCTGTAGACTACTTCACGAAGTGGGCTGAAGCCATGCCTACTTATAAGAACGACAGTGACACGGCAGCTTTGTTTCTTTTCAATCAAGTTATCTCAAGATTCGGTATCCCAAGAGAGATTGTCACTGACCATGGCAGTCATTTCCAAAATCAGCTAATGTCCGAATTGGCTTTTAAATTAGGTTTCCGTCAAGAGCATTCGTCTCCTTACTATCCTCAGGCCAATGGACAGGTCGAGGCGGTCAATAAAACTCTTAAGACGATACTCCAACGGACAATCGATAAAAATCGGTCCAATTGGCACATTATGTTGTATCCGGCTCTTTGGGCATACCGAACCTCCGTTAAAACGGCTACTGGTTTTACTCCTTTTCAGTTAGTTTACGGGGTGGAATCTATCTTTCCGGTTGAATGTGAAATTCCATCTCTGAAATTGGCTGTTGAGCTTCTTCCTGAGACTTCGAGTCTCGAGGAGCGCCTAGTTCACCTGGAACATCTCGATGAGCAGCGTCGAGATGCCGCCACGACGAATGAGGCCCATAAGAAAAGGGTCAAAACTCAGTATGATAAGTCTGTCAGACCTCGTGTCTTTTCTGAAGGTGACCTTGTCTTGGTCTATGACCAAGATAAGGACGCCTTGGGGGCAGGCAAATTCAAGCCTATGTGGTACGGTCCTTTCATTATCAAACGAGTCTTAGAAAAAGGATCGTATGAGTTAATTGATTTCGAAGGAAACAAGCTGGCGGAGCCCCGAAATGGGCTCTATTTAAAGAAGTATTTTGCTTAGTTTTACCAGGCAATGGCTTCTTTGTATTTTATGTATATTTGTACATATCTTATCGAGCGTTTTCTGATATCAGCACTTTTGGTCTGCTTTGGCAGGTGTTGATGGATGATTTGGTTTATTTTGGATTCGCCGATGGTGCTAGTCGGCACACTCGGAATCTTGCTTCCGCAGCTTGGGTACTTTATTACCCAACTGGTCAGTTGATGACATCGAGAGGCGTGTGTATCGGTCCTGCTTCAAACAATATGGCCGAGTATACAGCTGTTATCAATTTATTATCCGAGGCAATCTCTCATGGGATCGACTCGTTGGTAGTGTATCTTGATTCTCAATTGATAGTGTCTCAGTTAAATAACATTTATCGGGTTAGAGATCCATCATTATATCGCCAATATTTAAGGGTGAGGTTGTTGCAAAGATCATTTATTTACATTAATTATTTGCACATTCCAAGATCTCAAAATTGGTTAGCTGATTCTATCGCTAATCAAGCATTAGACTGGCATATCAATCATTCATCATCATAAAATCATGCATCAAAAAGTCAAACTGTATATATATATATATCGCAAAGCGTCTCGAGTGTACATATGTGTGTCCAAAAATATACAAAATTGGGACTCAAATGCCCATAATCATGTCAGGCATATCTAATGCCTCGGCTCTGGATGAGCAGCTAAATAACTAACTATAGCATTGGCCACGCGCCGAAAAACGCGAACCCAGTCACGTGGCATCCCAACCACATGACGCTGCATATCTGGAGGAAGGTCCTCTATCTCGGCCATCGGTACTTGATAGCTCAATCTCGCCAAGTGTCGCTGGACGTTGGCGAGGGTCCTTTCCGCATCCGCAGCCGCCTCTTCGGCTCCTCGGCCACGCCGTCCGTGCCGTGGGAATCCATCTGGTCGCACAGGCCCAATGTCTGGAACATGATCATCATATCAGTCATTTGAATCTCATCAAAAAAATATATTTTTCAAAGTTCATCATTATGCTTGAAAAATCCTAAAAATCCTAAAATCATAAAAATCAAAAAATCTTACCGATCTCGCCCCATGCTGCGTCTGGTGGTAACACTAGGTCAGGATCTCCTCGGAAATCCAGTCCAGCATAGGGGTAGTCGTCTATGGCGATGATCTGTTGCTCCCACCAAGCAAAAAAGTCGTCGTCGAATGCATTCCTGGGCACTTCCCCACCCCCCAGACGTTTCATCAAGTCAGCCCACCGGCCCATACGTGGATCACGTGGACTACTGATGGGAACTGCTACCCTGGGGCGGAGTGCGGGAACCTTCTCGAAGAAAAACGTGCATAAAATGGTTCCGTACCCAAAGTTCTTGGTCTGTCCCTTCCTGATAGAAGCAAGCTGCTCCTTCATGTTGGCAAGTAGAGGAGTACACCAGTCAAACACCGTGGTGAGACAGTCCACTGCTACGCTCATGTTTACCCGTGATGCCTGATGTAGCGAAGATGACCCGTTCACTCGAGCTATGGTGAACAGGATTATCCGCAGTGACAAACTCGCCACGTGTGGGATCGAGATCTGACTCCCGACCTTCCGATGACCTGGGCAGTAAAGTTGTACATAGTCGTCTACGCTGAGACTATTCCGGGTCCTGCCCCGGGAGTGGACTACCTCTCCCCTTCGGGAAAGGCCCGTGATGAAATATATATCTTCCACTTCTATCCTGAGTGGCATTTGATCAATCATAAAAGCTTCTTCCTCGACATCCCAATAATCAATAAGTCTCTCGAGCAGACGCACATTTGCTTTCATATTCGGCAACTTGAAGAATTTTAACAATCCGCATCCCCGTAAGGCATCTAATGCCTCATCATTGTCCATAACTTCATTATCTACAGCTGAGTGCTCTCTTTCACGCCATGTGAGAGTCATCCTGGAAGAAAAAATCATTTTCATCCATTAGTTTTTTGTATAAAAATTTTTCGCTGCGCACACGCGGTTTACCCTATACACAGTCGCGTGTAGGGCCGTCGTATACGCGATTTATATACATCCAACCCGCGTGTACGCCGCAGAGCAATTTTTTGCAAAAATCTAACGGTGAAACATTAATTAAACTTCCTAAAAACTATCACAATTGATTGCAAGACAAGTTTAGTGCTTACCTGGAAGTTTTCGGCAAGTTTGAACGGTTGAATAAGTCACGGGGAAAGTTTGCTCCTTTTTCTCCACAATTTGCTCTCCAAGTCAAACGGTGAAAATGGTAAGTCCAAAATTTCTTTTTATAAGTTTTGAAAATGCAAAATTTTTTTCAAAATTTTATTTTGTTTGGTTTCATGTCACTTTTAACTTGGGAGCTTGGAATGTCGAGATTGAGTTGTTTTCAGGACATTTTGGACATTTTTCGACGGTTCGAGACGGTTCCATGACTGCTGACCCGTCATGGCAGGTATCGTGTTCTCACTGGCATATAGGTTAGGGACACCATTTTTCCGTTGCATTATGCATACTAGCCTCCATTTGACCGATACATCTGCCGTAGGGTCGACCCCATCATGTTATGGTTCGCAAGCCATTTTCACTCGCCGATTCTTTAAATCATGACATGATGGTAGAGCCATCCTTTTACATGGGCATCCTAGTTAGCACCTCACTGACATTTGTTGCCCATGCTGCTTCGTTTTGAGTAGGCTCGGGAGTCCTCTGTAGTCCCGCCATGACTTATGCGTTGAAGACTCATTCTTCTTTGCTTCTTCGCTTCGTTCTGGCCTTATACCCTAGAGGCTCCTATGTGTGTTGAGTTGTACTTCTGCATTGCATGTTGACCATTTGCACCTTTTGGCCTATAGCCGGCTTCACTTGGACTCATGTTTAAGCCCACTTTTGACCATGACGTCTGCAAAAATCAACCTTGCATACCCTTGACCTCTGTAGCTTGACATACCCAGATCCGTGGAAGGGACATACCTCTGAGTGTCACTGACCAGTTTTTCACCTCCCTGCATTGAGCATAGGAACGTTCCTTTCCCAGGAACTAGATCATCTGTTTCACCGACACTCGTTCTTTCCACTGTACCATAGCATTCTTTTATTCCTTTTACGGCTTATCAGAAAAAGACAAAAAAATTAAATATTCCAAAAAGAGCGGGAACAGGGACATTATTTCCATTTATTGTTGGCAGCTAGAGTCAGTCGTGTCGCCCTTGAACAAAGCACTCAAAACAAAGTCTCCTCCGTATGGGTGGGATTTAGTTTGACTTAGGTAAGCCATAACCTTGTTATCGAGTCAGTTCTCCCCCGATTGGTTATCTCTTCCAATCATATGGAGGGTTTGTTCGTGCCTCCTGCATGACGAACTTATACAGATTCATTATATGCTGCCACATAGTCACATTGAGTCGTGCTTTTGTTCAAGGGAAGTTAGCCTGAGTCGGCCTTTCTGCGGTGTCTCTTGACTCATTTTTCAGTCGGCCATCCCTGGTTGTCAGTGTCATGTCTATCATCACATCAGTTATATTGGTCCTTCACTCGTGCCGGTTTGAGAAGGTCCCCATTGACTTCTTGCTGGCGGGTCTTGTCCTTATCGACGACGACACATTGCTCTGAGGGCAGACCTAGAGACCGCACCCTGGCCCTATTTTCATTATTGATAGGTCACCTTGTGCTCAGCATCGATCAGTATCATGGGTCTTTGACTGAGTGGTTTCCCTTGTGTTCGACATCAGCATACATTATCACACATTGGGATTCGTGCAGTACCTTGGTTTCCATTTGACCCTATTGGTGGATACCTCGCCTCTGTGTCAGCTTTCATTATTGGTTGGTTCAGAGGGTTTCTGCCGTGCGCTAGCCACATCTTGTGTACGCTGGAAACGTACTTCGGTTAGGTTACTACATCTTTTTCGTCCGATTCCTTCCACATTATTGGCCTACGGGTTACACTCGCGCTAGATTGATGGAGGATGCCTTAATGCCTTCCTTCTAGCAGATCTTTCCCTATCGACTCCGACTCATTGCTCTGGGGCAAAGATCTAGAGTCCATTTGGCAGTACCTTGGGGTTTGCAGTCATTAGTGGCAGATTCCTCGCTATCGACAGTGGGAAACCATCATTGTCTCCTGATTGATAGATTCTTACAGGTGTTCGACTTCAGCTCATCTATTCACACTTGTTAGATTGTACTAGGTACCTTGACGCTCATTATCATTATCGGTGAGTAGTCTCGCGTTTGTTAACGGTATACATCAATGACCGGTAATCAAACGATTTCTCACATGGTCGACTTCAGATCATTTATTCCCATGGTGTAGAAATGTACCACGGCGGTCGGTGAAGACCTCAGGTTGTATCAGCATTCATTGGTTCACTTGACAGTTGCTCCTGTGCTGCTAGTTGATACCATTCCACCTTATATGTTGCAGTCAGTCATGGCGACATTCTATATGCTGGCACCTGAGTTTGCAGTGTAGTACCATCCTATTCCATCATGTTCAGTTGGTACCTTATGGGATCAGTCTTTGATTTCAGTGATCCGTTGCATCTTTCAGCATCATTGACAGTTTTATATGTGATATTCAGACATGTACTTACTCATTATGATCAGATGATCCATTATGTATTTTACAGTCATTTATACTTGTATACTTAGTGGATCCGCTTGTACTTGATATGCAGACATGCTTTACTTTTCCTGAGCATGGGTATGCCCGCCTCAGACAGTGTTTCTTTCTGATCTCCTTTCGGTGGCTTGGCAGGCTGAATTCTGGTGAAGTCCTCCTCGGTTTTTCGGCAGAGTTCCTTTCCTTGTACTTACTTAATGTATTTCGGCCATCATGTTCCCCTTTTGACCTCATACATTAGGGGGCATCTGTTATAGCTCCAAATCTTACTCTTATGGTTTGTGATGCTGCACTTATGGCCTAGGGCAACCCCTCCTTCCAGACCTGGTCCAAACATTTAAAAAACAGTGTTTTATTCCCTATACGCGACTACATGGTGTTCTGAAGAATATTATGTCAGGAAGGGATGCAAAGTTCACTTCCAAGTTTTGGAAGGAGTTATTTGTAGGTTTGGGCATGGAGTTGGCGTTCAACACAGCTTATCATCCACGGAAAAATGGACAGAAAAAGAGGCTGTTACACATTAATTTGTCACTCTCTTGTCACTCCCCATTCCTGATCCCAGAGAACCCTAGTAGTGACTACTCTGTTATAATTTCACCATGAAACCTCCGCTCTTGCATCCCTTGAAGTTTGAATAAAGTAGTCCCCACTCCTTTAGAACATTTCCAAAGAATCCTTCTTAAAACCCAGTTTTTAAGATCAACACTCTTTCCCACTATCTCACCCGCACCGATCGACAATACTGTTAGCCCAATACCGGCGCCTATCTACTTCTGGACTATTTTTATAAAAGGAAACAGAGTTTCCTGTCTAGAAACTTCTAGTGGCGATGTGTTGGATGTTTGTTTGGTTGGATAAGGGCTGAGAACTCCATATAAGGTTCTTTCCCCCTTAAAAGTGGGCCTTGCCAAGGAGATAATACCTTCTTCCCTCTTGAGTGGATCTCATTCTTATCCTCCTCTCCCTATATAAACCACTTCCTCTTACCCTTTTTTTAGGTTTTAACTCCATACAGAAATTACCTGCATACGAATTCTAAAACACAAAAAATAAACAATGTGAGAGAATAACACATAAAACACATATACACAGAGATTTTCCCCTGGATCCCAAAACTGGGACTACCAGCTTGATTTTTCATTATGTTCCTTTCAATGTTACAATACATATTTATACATGCCGAAGCATCTAATACCATGGGCCGAAAACCATCGCATCCAAAACCATGGACCAAAAACCATCGCGTCCAAAAAGCATGTGTGAAAATCATGCACAAAACCATAGGTGGGTCTGCCCAACCTAACATAGGGTCCAAAACCAAAATTTTCTGGGGCACTACGCCAGACCCCATAAAATGGGGTTATGGGTACCCCTCAAATCCCCTGTGACCCCCCCGCCCCCAGTACACAATCGGTGCAATGAAGGGGGGGATCCCCACCCCCCCCCCCCCTTCTAACCCCTGGATTAACTACGAGGGCCAGTCATGGAAAGAATATAACACAACCCAACATTCTCCCACTTGTTGTTTTCTTTCCATAGGGGGCCACAAGAGAGCTTAGTCATTTTTTTAGCCCTAAAATGCCCATTTTTTCTCTACACCAAGAGAACTTCTCACAGCTCACAGATTTTGTTAATGGATCTGCAGTATTTTTCAAAGTGTCCACCTTTACCAGCAACACCTTTTTTTCTTCTATCATATCCCTCACAAAGTGATATTGAACATCAATGTGCTTTGTCTTTGAATGATATGCAGGGTTCTTTGCCAAGAAAATTGCACTTTGGCTATCACAGTCTATCCTTATAGCTTCTTGTACTAACCCCATACTTGAACACATTCTCTGCAACCAAACTGCTTCCTTGCTTGCATGAGTGGCTGCCATGTATTTTGCGTCTGTAGTTGATAGTGCCACTACAGATTGTTTCTTACTCATCCAACTGACTGCACCTCCAAATAGGTTAAACACATACCCACTTGTAGATCTTCTCTGATCCAGATCTCCAACCCAGTCTACATCAACAAAGCCACGAATATCCAACACTCTATCCAACCCTAGTCTTCCTTGGTAGCACAAACGATAATCACTAGTGCCATGCAAATACCTGAAAACCCACTTCACTACTGTCCAATGCTCCTTCCCTAGTTTTGGCATAAATCTACTCAATACTCCCACTGCATGTGCAATTTCTGGTCTAGTACAGACCATTACATACAGCAGGCTACCAACTTCACTTGCATATGGAACACGGGACATGTCCTCTTCCTCTTCTTGTGTCTTGGGACACTGCTTAGCAGATAACCTCACACCTACAGAAATAAGAACCTTCACCAGTTTACTATCCTGCATATTAAATCTCTTCAATATTGTCTTGACATACTTCCTCTGGTTTAACCAGAGCTTCCTCTTTGTCCGATCTCTTTTAATTTCCATGCCCAAAATATAGTTTGCAGCACCAAGATCTTTCATGTCGAATTTGGAGGACAAATGGGTCGTCAAATCCTGGATAATTTCTTTGTCATTTCCAACCAACAACATATCATCCACATACAAGACCAGATAAATAATACGGTCACCAATTAATTTAAAATACACACAGTGATCTGCTTTGCTTCTGGTGAAGCCAAGCTCCCATATAAATGTATCAAATTTCTGATACCACATCCTTGGTGACCGTTTTAACCCATACAGAGACTTCTTTAACTTACATACCAGTTCTTTCCTACCCTAAACCGCAAAGCCTTTAGGTTCCTTCATGTATATTTCCTCTTCCAGATCCCCGTGAAGAAATGTTGTCTTCAAATCCATCTGTTCTACCTCAAAATCAAAAGCAATAGCAATAGATAGAAGTAATCTAATAGAAGTTACCTTGGCAACAAGAGAAAAAATATCACCAAAATCAATTCCCGGCACCTGGGAATAACCTTTTGCTACCAACCGAGCTTTGTGTTTCTCCACCTTTCCTTCTACATTTGTCTTCTTCTTGAACACCCATTTGCTACCAATGGGTTTCCTTCCAGTCGGCAACTCCACCAGATCCCAAGCCTCATTTTTGTGCAAAGATGCCATTTCATCAACCATGGCCTCTTTCCAGAGTTTTCCATCCTCTTGAATCCACTGCTTCCTTCACAGTTCTGGGATCATCATCAGTAACAGACAAAGCAAAAGTTGAACAGAAAAAAGATGGACTACATCACTCACTAAGAATGTGGACTTTACTAGAATGAAGTGTGCTACCTTTGTCAACTTTTCCACCACTACCATGGTGGAGTCATGTTGTTCTTGGAAAACCTATGATAAAGTACATGGAAATGGCTTCCCATTTCCACTATGCAATCAGAATCAGTTGTAGTAGTCCGCCTGGATGCTTACCCTCTGTCGGCTGGAATTCCCCTGCTTCTGTGTCATCACCACTGTGTAGCGTTTCACAAAGGGTGGCCACTTGTCTCCCCACAAACTGAGCACAAGCTTTCCCTTGAACAATCGTTATTTCCGTTGCTCCAAGATTGCCTACGAAATGATTCATCTGCCAGCTCAGCAGAAGGTGACCTGTTGACCAGGTAACATGCAGTATCCACCGCCTCTGCCCAGAATTCTTGTCCTAACCCGACACCACTGAGCATGCTTCTGGCCCTTTCCATCAACGTCTTGTTCATTCTTTCTGCAACTCCATTTTGCTAAGGTGTATATGGAGTAGTCTTCTGTCATGCTATACCACAGTTCTTACAGAATTCTTCAAATTCCTTGCTGCAAAACTCTCCACCATTATCTATCATCAGCACCTTTATCTTCTTCTCTGTCTGATTTTCCTCTAGAGCCTTAAATTCTTTAAACCTGTAAAAGGCTTCATATTTCTTCTTAAGGAAATATATCCATGTATTCCTTCAGAAGTCATCTATAAATGATACATAGTACATAGACTTACCTAGTGATGGAACCTTCACAGGTCCAAACACATCGCTGTGCACAAGTTCTAATATCTGTTTCACCCTCTTACTACCAGAGGGGAAACACACCCGATTCTACTTCCCATATACACAATTTTCATAGAAATCAAAATCTAGATAGCTATTACTCATACCTTCTACCATACCTTTACCATGAAGTATCCAAAGGCCCTTCTCTACAATATGTCCAAGCCTTTGATGCCACAACATGGTCTTCTATCCAAAGGACACTAGATTTTCTGCTCCACTTTCAGCAACCACAGAACTGTTGCACCCATCAATAATAATGCTACCTTGTAGCTTGTATAGAGTTCCAATTCGAACTCCCTGCATCAATACTAGTGCTCCCTGAGCCATTTTGCAGGTATCCTTTTCGAACACTGTTTTTACACCTGCATCATCTAGCTTGCTTACAAAAATCAGATTTCTGGCCAATGCAAGAATATGCAGAACACTCGGAATTGTTCTAACCCTTCCACCTTGCAACTTCAACTTTACTTTTCCACGACAACGATTCTTTCCTTCCTATCATCCCGTAAGAATACATCACCACCATCATATTTCTCATACTCGCAGAACCACTCTCTATGGGGAGTGAAGTGAAAGGATGCACCTGAGTCAATCAACCATGCCTCATGATCTACATGTGTACTTGAAGAAGCCAAGTACACATCCCCACCATCATCTGAGGTGGTTTTTTCCTCTGCAGAAGGAGTATCATCAGATCCCTTTCCTTTATCAAGAGCTTTAGATTTACAGTCCCTTTTGTAGTGCCCTTCCTTTCCACATTTCCAGCACACCACCTTTACAGGTTTTCTTGGAGATTTAGATCTCCCACTCGATGAATTATTTTTGTTTCTATTCTTGGACCATCCTCATATAGAAAAGGCATCACCATTCTATCTCTCTATATTTTTCTATCTCATCTCCTCCGTCAGCAAGGATGAGACTATTTCGTCAAACTGCAAGGCAGTTGCATTGCTACCTATTGCAATAACCAGAATATCCCACGAATCTGGTAGAGAACACAACAAACTGATGCACTTATCTTCATCTGAAATTTTAATATCAAGAGATGCTAGCTGACTTACCACAATATTAAATGCATTCAGATGCTCTGTCACCGAGTCTCCATCTTTCATCCTCAGGTTATATAGCTTTTTCTGTAGGAACAGTTTATTCACCAGAGACTTAGATTGGTACAAAGCCCCTAACTTGTCCCACAAAGCCTTTGCCATAGCTTCCCCTGATACATTCAACAATACTAAATCTAAGACACACAATCGTATTGTGCTCTTTGCCTTCTGATCCAACTTCTTCCATTCTTCATCAGAAACTCCCATTGGTTTAGTACCCAGATCTACCACGATCCACTGATCTTTATCCACCAACAGATCCTCCATCTTGAGTTTCCATAGCTCAAAACTCTGACCATTAAATTTCTCAACCTCTATCTTTCCACTACTCGCCATCTTCTTTCACCACCAAAATTGATCTCACAGATCTCCCACCGAATAGGGTCTACCACAGGCCCGAGTGAAACCCCTTAGCAATAAAGGCATCCCCTTGAAGCCAAAACCGCTCTGATACCAAATGTAGGTTTTAACCCCGTACATAAATTACCAGAATACGAATTCTAAAACACAGAAAATAAACAATGCGAGAGCATAACACATAAAACACATATACATAGAGATTTTCCCCTGGATCCCAAAACTAGGACTACTAGCTTGATTTTTTATTATGTTCCTTTCAATGTTACAATACATATTTATACATCCCGAAGCATCCAATACCAGGGACCGAAAACCATCGCATCCAAAAATCATGTGCGAAAATCATGCACAAAACCATAGGTGGGTTTGCCCAACCTAACATAGGGTCCAAAACCAAAATTTTCCAGGGCGCTGCCTCGGACCTCATAAAGTGGGGTTACGGGTGCCCCTCAAACCCCCTGTGATCCCCCCTGCTACACAATCGGTGCAATGAAGGGGGGGCTCTGCCCCCCCTCTAAGCCCCTAGCTAACTACGAGGGCCAGTCATGGAAAGAATATAACACAACCCAACACTTTTTAGTTACAATACAACACATAGTGAAAGTGGTGGAGAAATAGAACCAGTTGCAAAATTATGAAATCTTTAGCTTTTGATAGAAGAAGATTAGTCTGAGATGACAAAAGACTAGTCTTTGGTAGCTAAAGCATGAGGAGAGAGAGTTAGAGCTTGGAAGCCATTTCATTTCAAGCTAGAGGAGGAAAAGAGTGTTGAAAAGGTGTGTAGTGAGGCTTGGATACCACAAAGGATATATCCAATGTCAAGGCTTCAGTTGTATTTCTCTTTGAAGTTTATTTTAATACAGCTAATGGTTTATTTCCTATATCAGGTGTAATATTACATTTGATAGTGTAGAACTCCTTGATCTTTTAAGTAGATTGGATTCAATTTTATGTTATCACATTTGTTGTTGTTTCTTGTATGTTTGTTTCAGGTACTTGAACGAAAGGAACAAAAGGAAGTTGGAGCAAGGAAGCAAGATCACCATCAAGTGGATTAGCACTATAAGAGATAGGCCCTCTTATTCGATTCTAATCTAAGGAAATTTACATTAGATTGTCTTGTTTGTGGCTAGACCAACTCTCTTGGGCTAGAGGGTCTGTCTCTGTCTGGAGAGAGGATATTCCTACACCAAAACTTGGCAAATCCACTGGGTAAATACATCTCCTTTTCATCACTCAGTTTTTTCTACTTGTGTGCCT
Source organism: Pinus tabuliformis (assembly GCA_031772625.1). NCBI lineage: Eukaryota > Viridiplantae > Streptophyta > Pinopsida > Pinales > Pinaceae > Pinus > Pinus tabuliformis. The sequence goes on along the minus strand of CM062812.1, from coordinate 119,747,269 downwards.
AGTTTGTTTATTTATGGTCTTCTGGATTTGTATTGATATGTTTGAAGGCATACAGACACTAGCCCACCCTCTGATGTGTTAAGTATGGTCCTATGTGAAGGTTTTTTTTTTTTTTTTCTTTGAATCCCTCGATCAGCGCTAGTTTCAGCTAAACAGTCGCGTCGATCCCCGAACAACGATAGTTTCAGCCAAATAGTCACACCGATCGGTGCCAGTTTTAGCCTGACAGTCACATCAGACCCCTTTTCAGCACCATTTTCAGCCAAAAAGTCGTGCTAGTTTCTGAGTTAAGAGAAATGAGAGTTTCTCCCATTCCAGTGCCAGTGTGTCTTGACCCTCAAATTCTCTTCTTCAACCCAGAAGTGACTAGGATGCTTTGTTTGTTGGGTTTGATTGATTGATTGGCTTGAAGTTTCATTGCTTGACTTATTGAGTTTCTTGGATGGTTTCTATGACCCTAGGGCACCTAGGTCATTTACCGTTCATTTGTTTTTTTACTCATTGTGTCATGTTTTTGATTTGCTGCTTCATTTAATCCATCTTTCACTTGCAACATCTTCATTGCTTCATTTTCAATTTAATGAGTGAAAGAGTCTCATTTGTTCTCTTATTTCGAGTGTCTCCTTTCTCTTTCTGAGCATAGATTACATTGCTTGATTTGTCGATTGAAGCATTTATGTGTTTGGTTTGTTCGATTCAGGGAAGAAGTTGCTTTTAGTTTCATTTATCATGCCTTGGATTTGATTGATGCTTGTTTGTTCTAAATTGTGAAAATTTTCATTAAAGTGCCTTATGTGAAAGATTCATTTTTCATTTTATGAAAACAAGAACATCATTCTAGTTTACTTAAGCAAAAACATTTCATTAGTAGCATTATTGAGAAGCTAGAATTGCATCATCATAGGCATGAGAAATGAAATATTTATTTTGTTGTTGTTAAAGGAAGATTAGGTGCATTTACGACATCTATTAGTAAAAGATTTCATTATTTGGTTGTTGCATTGATTGTGTATTCTCTATCCCTCAATTAATGTAAACTTTCAATGAAGACAAAGATTTGTTTTCTCATATATCTGCATATAGAAGTTTTCAGATGACAACGATAGGGCCTTGAAATTGAAGCCTAACTCAAGATAAACGTTAAAATTTATTGAATTAACATAAGGAAGCATTGAAACTTAACACTCACATTTAGTGTTCTAGGCTAGAGACATGTTCCGACATCTTTAAACCTAGTTGCTGTCATTCACAACGATCTTGCATTAGACAACACTAGCACATACTTATGATCCCCGTACCATCATGTACATAAAGGGAGACCCCTATAGGTTGCAATCCTTTATCCATAGGAAGTTGAGTCTGTCGCCTTGTAAATGTGATATGTTGAACAAAGAATTCAGGGAGATTTCCTGCTCGTATTTTTTAGTTCGTCAGGAGGTATTTTGTAGTTCACGGTTACCTGGTAATCCTTTATTCCTAGAGTACCCTAAGTAGTCATTTTTGATCTTTACTAACTCTTTAAATTTGGAAACATCATCGAGCTTTTGTCCTTTCGAGCTCGTTAAATATGAAAGCGACTAGAGTCACATTTCTTCCTTTTCTTGACTCTTAAAACATGAAAAGACAAAGTTTTGTTTCAGTGTCTTAAAATTAAGTGCCCACAAAATATTCCTGGTTAAAGTTATCTTCCTTAGTGATTCTGTAGGGTCGATTCCAATGGCAACATTTCCGGAGTTTACTAGTCAAGGATTCCCCTCTGATGGGAGTCCTAGTCCTTTTTTTTCTTTTGGAAATGCTAGCACTCCTTATATCACAACATTGTCCCTTCCTAGGTTAACTATTGGTTTACCTGTCTAGTTATTTTTGCCCTCGGTGGTCCCAAGTGTCCCAACTTCTGTCCAACCATCTCTTTCACGTGAACAACACCATGCTAATTCTAGGGTTGACCTCTCACCTTATTCACCTATTTATTCTTCTACTTTGTCTGGTTAAAGTTTGAAATCTAGTAACCAGGAGGCTAGGAATAAGAAGAAGAAGACGAAGAAGAAGAAGTCAGATAAGTGAGAGGCCAATAGTGTAGCTATTGCTCCAAATGCACTTCCCGTCGACAAACCTTCTGATCCTTTGCGAAAGGTAAAATACCCTTACAGGTTATGTAAGGGTGACCATCTCCTTCGAGTCTGTCTTGGTGTTCCCAGAGTCTTAGAGGTATGGTCTCAAAATTTGGATCGACCATCCCCATCGACCTCTAGAGATCATTTCGATGCTACACCCTTGGCTAGCGATGGTAAGAATAGGGGAAAACTTAAATTCCCTTATAGGTTATGTGAAGGAGAGAATATTCTTCACCCTTGTGCTCTTATGGATAAATCTTCCAAAGTTTTGGAAAAACTTACATCTCCTCAACTCCAACTTCCTCTTGTTCATCAGAGGCTTTCTTATAACCCTCTCCTAGTTGGTAAAAAGATTGACTTGGATTCATCTCTTTCCCATCCTTCTCTTCCTGAGCATGACTCTCTTGTGTCTGTTCTCGACCAACCATTGGTAGAAAAGAGTGTCGACTTGGCTTCGACTTGAGTTGTTCACTTTGTTCCCAAAGAGAGAAGTGATCATACTACTCATGTTCTTCTCATCTCCTCAGATTCTCATGAATCGAAGAGTGGCCCTCCCATACTAGTTGTTCAGGAGAGTCTTTCTCCTATTCCTATAAAGCATGGGGGTAGTCCTATGATACCCCCACCAAGTAGGTATGTTGTTTCTTTTGGCTGGAGTCAATTGACTGCATTCCTCCTCCCATATTATGTGTCTTTCCAGATTATGGTACAAGCCTATAATATGGTATTACATGGAACTCTATTAGATGAAGGCTCGTCTATTAACATCATGTCTTCTACTACTTGGAAAGCTTTGGGATCCCCACAGCTTGTGCCTATCACCCAGAATCTGTTGGCTTTCAACAGAGGAGCCAATCAACCTTTAGGGATCCTTCCAAAGTTCCCTATTACTTTGGGAGGAAAGACCATCTATATAGACATGATGGTAGTCCAAGGTCCCTTAGACTTTGATTTTCTCCTTGGGCGCAACTATGTTTAGGTCATGGGAGCTCTTGTTTCTTCACTCTTCCATGTGGTTTGTTTTCCACACAAATGGAGAATAGTGGCCATTGATCAATTATCGTTCGTCGGTCACCAGATGGCTCCAATGCTACTGTCATACCCTATTGGTTCTCATTTGCAATCAGTACCCTCCCCGCCACAGGTCAATTATGTGGCTACCCATTCCATCTCCACATCTGCTGATGATCATGCATATGACATGGTACATTATGTATTGGGGGCATTAGAACCTGATCTGTCATTTGTACCAGTTGACATGTGTTCCTCCCAGAGCATAGTTCTCCTATCTAGTGAGGACCTCTTGGGGGCCATGTTCTCGTATGGTCCATGATCAGATTATGAGGATAGTTCTTTTTCTGTGTCAACCTCGTTAAAAATTGAAACAACATACGAGGATAATTCTTTTTCTGTGTCAACCTCATTAAAAAATAAAACAACATACGAGAATAGTTATTTTTCTATGTCAACCTCGTTAAAAAATGAAACAATGTACGAGGATAGTTCTTTTTCTGTGACAACCTCATCAAAAAATGACACAACGTGTGAGGATAGTTTGTTCCTATATCAATCTCATTAAAAAATGAAACAGATTTCAAGGACAGTTTGTTCCTGTATCAACCTCTCAACCTCCTTAAAAAATGAAATAGATGTCATGAGGATAGTTCTTGGTCTTGTGTCAACCTCGTTAAAAAATGAAACAAAGTGTTGAAGCATAGTTCCTGGTTTTGTGTCAAGCTCCTTAAAAAATGAAATAAGGAGTCTTGAGGATAGTTCTTTTACTGTGTCAACCTCATTAAAAAATGAAACAACTCCCTTTTCCAAATTGAGTATTTGATTAAGATCTCATCAAATTCCAGTCGAGTCTTTCCTTGATCTCGAAAGTGAAACTTCATTCCATTCACCTTTTAGCAACCTGATGTCTACTTCAGTGAATGAAATGAAGTTTGGGGGGCACGCGCCTCAACTCTCAGCATGTTGGGGGAATGCCATTTTTTTGTCCAAGCATAGTTTTTCATTTCAAGCTTGTGTAAACATGAAACTGAATTCAAGCATAGTTTTTGCGTTTCAATCTTATGTAAACATAAAACCGAATCGAAGCATAGTTCCTCGTGGTTCAGGCTTATATAAAAATGAATCCATATCCATTTTAACCCTCGTGATCACCATTTTTATCAGCCTCTCCAGTTAGATAAGCCTTGGTTTTTTCTCCATTCCATCACCACAATCTCTTTGTCCGATCATTCGCTTTCACTTGGTTGTTTTACCCTTTCTTAAGGAATCACAATGATGAGTGGTTTTACTAGCCAACCTCTTGACCTCTTAGTTTTTGAGCAGTTCCACGATAACTAGAACCAATTGCTACCCTTTAGACCACATTTTCCTCCAGGAAGAGTGTCACACGGAATCTGTCAAGGGTGCGGACACGACTGACCTTCCTAGAAGTCTAAGACATTCTAATGACAAACAAGACAAAAAGGAGTGATCTTTCTCTAAATACACCTTTTATAACATGAAAACTACAAGTGTTTAGGCTTACCTTATTCCAAAACGCTGTTGTTGAAGTCCGTTCTTGACGATCCGGACGAGCTCCTCCTTCAAATCAATTCCTGCAACCACAAACAATCAAACAATTACCAAGCACTTGCATTTCATATAATAAAACATATATCCAACATGCAGACCAAGGAACACATGAAATAACTCATTAACACAAGCTATTGAGAAAAATAAACCAGTTTGTATTAATAACGAAACAAAGAAACTCTTACAACCTGGCCTTGGTGTTGTGCAAGTTCCTCCCAGGGTCCATCAAGGGTTTTCCTCTACTTTGACAAAGCTCACCCTCTCCCAAGTAGAATCAAGTGAAGACAATCTCTCCTCACAAAGGCTCTAATGGAAGACCTAAATCCTGCAGCATTTACCCAAAGAAAATGTATAGCTCCAACCTCTCCTCCTTCTGGCTCAATGCCTTTATTTATAGTGCTGTAAAGAGGTTATTCTGGTCCACCATCAATGGGATCATCCCCCTCTTTGGGTGGGATAGCTCCCTTATTGATGGGATAAGTTCCCCTTAATAGAGATACATGAACCAACTGGAGGCGCATCCATTTCATCAAACCGACCTCTAGAATGTTCTAGAAGTAACCACAAGTAACTTTTTCAAGATAAAACTCGCGCATTTTGTCTTTTACAGAGGGACGCACCTGTCCCTTTACATACAGAGCGTCCATGGACGCAGTTTTTGTGAACAAGGTCCGCGTCCCCGCAGGTAAGACTAGAGAGAACCTGCGACCCCAGAGATAAACATGATTTTTACAAGACTTTCTCTCTTCTTTGA